>CM051243.1:41826866-44226866 GCA_027917425.1 Gastrophryne carolinensis | reverse complement strand
CTGGGGAATGTGTGGGAGGTCCCAGGTATTTATGGACCGGGAGGGGCTTCTTTTTCTAGTCATCTCTGCAGAAGTTCGCCCTCTACTGGACCATAACTCACGTGTAATTAATACTTCCGAAGCAGGGTGTGAGACATACTTATAATACCCATTTTTACAGGTGAGTAATCACAAAATGGTATTTTTAAGAGGTTTCTCCCGGTCCTGTCCCCTCTATTAGTTATAGTAACTTTATTAGAGGCCTACACTGTAAAATCCTCCCACTTCCCTGGTGGAAATTTGGGGCATCCCGGGTTGCTTGTACGCCGTAATTCCTATTGGCCAGTTGTGCCACCTTAATCACCATATGGAGGCTTCACAGGATATTGTGCTCGGGGTCCCCTCGGGACAAGCCTGGCTGTGTGTAGTGTGTGGGGCATCCCCTGTGAGTGATGTGCGGGTCTGTGTACCCTGCGCCCAGCAGGCGCTTGCGTTGCATTCTGGGCTATCTGTGACTGGGCCTGCGCCCACTATTCCCTCACCCACTCCCCCTTGCCTGATTGACTCCCAGTGAGCTAAATACTAGTGGGGAGTTTCAGCCTGACGTGTCTTCCAGATTGGCTAACATTGAGAGGCTGATTGCTAGCTCTGTGGCCTTTAAGGCCCCGGCTAAAAGGCGGCATGTGGCGCCGGTGCGTCTGCCTTTCCTATGGAGACGGAGAACTTCCTTGATTTGTCTGACTATACCCCACTTGAGGAAGGGGAATTGTTCTCTGATTCAGTTATCTGATGATCAGCATTTCAGTGGCGCTGACTATGGCTCTGATCATTGGGATGCTGATGACACCAATAGACTGTTAACTCAGATATTTGATGTGCTTTCTATCTCCCTTCCTGCTGCGGCTCCCAAGTTACAGGGGGAACTTTTCAGTACTGCTAAACCACGTCTGGAATTTCCAGAACAGGCCCATTTCAATAATCTTGTTCTCAAAGAATGGGAGCGTTCCGGCCGGCTTCCTGGAATCCCCAAGGGCTGGGATAAAAGGTACCCTTTTCCCGCTTATCACCTGCGGGGTCTGCCGGTCCAAGTTCGCTCAGACAACCAGACGGCGGTTGCTTACATCAATCATCAGGGAGGGACTCGGAGCAAGGCTGCCTTCAAGGAGGTGTCCATGATTCTGTCCTGGGTGGAGGACAATGTCCCTTGCATCTCAGCAGTGTACATTCCAGGGGTGGAGAATCTTGAGGCAGATTTTCTGAGGAGGGGGGACTTGTCGCCTGGTGGAATGGTCTCTCAACAGCGAGGTCTTCCTATCCCTGTGTCACCGCTGGGGGGGGTCCGGAAGTGGACCTGTTTGTATCCCACCACAATCACAAGCTCCCAGTCTTTGTCTCTCTGTCCCAGGATCCCTTGGCCCTTGCGGTGAATGCTCTAACTCTATCCTGGCAGGGGTTCTGTTTCCTGTATTTTTTCCTCCATTCTCCCTGCTGGGCAGGGTTCTGCGCAAGCTGGCTCAGGAAAGGGTGCCAGCAATCCTGGTGGCCCCTCGTTGGCCAAGACAGGTGTGGTTTGTAGATATCGTTCAGCTGGCAGTAGATCAGTACGCTCTGCCCCTGGTGCCGGACCTTCTTACTCAAGGGCGGCTATGCCATCCAAATTTACAAACGCTGGCTTTGACGGCCTGGCTGCTGAAACCTCCATCTTAAGGGATGAGGGGCTTTCTGATTCTGTGGTTGATACTCTAATCAGGGCTAGGAAGAAGTCCTCTTCTACCATCTACTATAGGATGTGGCGGACCTATATTGACTGGTGTGAGTCTAGGGTCCTTCCCTGTCGGGTGTTTTCCATTCCTAGGATTCTGGAGTTCCTTCAGCATGGTCTGGATCTGGGACTTCAGCTCAGCACGCTCAAGGGTCACGTTTCTGCCTTGGCTGTTTTCTTCCAGAGATCTTTTGCTCAACATCCTCTGGTCAAGACCTTCTTCCAGGGGGTTGCTCATGTGCGCCCCCTCGCAAACCTTGTTGCTGGCACCACCATTTTCTTGATTCACTAACGAAGATGATGCATACCAGAGGGACAGTTACCTCATTTAGATTATCTCTGATCAGTTGATGGAGAACAACGTTTCCACAAAGCTCAAGCTTTTAAGTACAAGAAGTTAATACTTTTCTATCATAAGGATTTGATAACCCCCTCACCACGCAATAGAATTTTTGTTATCCAGCTCTAATTACATTAAATTACATTGGTTAGTTCTTATATATATCCGTGTCTATTTTGATTGAATTAGACATTTTCCACTTTTTATCCTCTAACTAACCATGCCTATGTACTATACATTTCTTTTCCTCTATCCCCTCAGAATGTTGCCCTCCTCCATCCAGACCATACGGTGGTGGCATTGCATATGTATCATCATCGGGCCGACATAAATGTAGATCATAATATGTCCTGTCAGGTTGTAAAATTATGCACTTGAAATTTGCCTGACCCCTCCAACCTACCAACAGAAGTGGTGATATCTGGTTACAAAAATACAATTCTGTGATTACTCACCTGTAGAATTGGTATTATGCGTATACAGTACGTCCTGCTCCAAATCTAATACTTACACTTGGGATATACTCCGCCAGATGGCGCTGGACTGCAGGGACATCGAAAATAGGCTCCTCCTGGCCCCTCAAATACCCAGGGACCTCCCACAAATCCCCAGCATTGAAAAGCAGTTAAGGAGAAGCCGGGAGAATTAAACAACCCAAACTATCAACTATAACAAGGATAACAATCATCATACAGGGGATCCAAGAAAATGCAAACCAAGGGTGGGTTGGAGCAGGACGTACTGTATAATACCAATTCTACAGGTGAGTAATCACAGAATTGTATTATTCTTAGTATACAGTACGTCCTGCTCCAAATCTAATACTTACACTTGGGACATCCAATAGCAGTGTCCATAAAGTAGGGTGGGATCCCCAAGAAAAATCAGCAGCAGGCAGTTTAAACCACTGCCGCCTGCAGAACCCTCTGGCCCAAAACAGCGTCAGCTGAGGCCCTAACATCAACCTTGTAAAACTTTGAAAAGGTATGAACAGAAGACCAAGTAGCAGCCTTGCAAACTTGTTCAACAGAAGCCTAGTGCTGAAAAGCACGAGTGGAATGAGCAGTAAGGCGGAAGGGAGGATTCTTCCCCTTAGCAGAGTAAGCCTGAATCACAGCCTGACAAATCCATTTGCTGATAGTAGACTTGGCAGGAGCCAAACCCTTCCTAGGATCAGAAGGGACCACAAAAAGAGCATCAGTTTTCCTGAAAGGTGCAGTAGCCACCAGATAGTACTTCAGACACCTAGCCACATCCAAAGAGTGCAAAACCCTCTCCTTAGCATTGCTAGGATTAGGGCACAAAGAAGGAAGAACAATATCCTGATTCAAATGAAAGGCAGACACTACCTTAGGCAGAAAATCAGGTTTGAAACGAAACACCACCTTGTCCTGGTGCCTCTCATAGTAGGGGGGCTGAATGGACAGCGCCGCCAACTCAGACACACGCCTGACAGAAGTGATAGCCACCAGAAACACAACCTTGAGCGTAAGAATGGACAAGGCAACATCCTGCACAGGTTCTAAGGTAGCACCCTGCAAGGCTGACAGAACCAAGTTCAAATCCCAAACAGGAACCATAGGTTTACGTGGGGGACGCACATGAGTGACCCCCTAGAAAAAAGTCCTGATCAAAGGGTGCTGAGCAAAGGACTTCTGGAAAAAATACCGTGGGCGGAAACCTGACCCTTCAGAGTACTGAGTTGGAGCCCCATCTCCAAACCATGCTGCAGGAACTCTAGAATCCTGGGAATAGAGAACACACGACAGGGAAGAGACCTAGATTCGCACCAGTCAATGTAGGCACACCAAACCCTGTAATAAATGGAAGAGGAAGACTTCTTCCTAGCTTTAATCAAAGTATCCACAACTGAGAAAGACAGCCCCTTCTCCATCAAGATGGAGGTTTCAGCAGCTAAGCCGTCAAAGCCAGAGTTTGTAAATTGAGATGGAGTAGCGAGCCCTGAGTGATCAGATCTGGCACCAAGGGCAGAGTGTATTGATCTACTGCCACTTGTACCAAGTCTGCGAACCACACTCTTCTTGGCCACCTGGGGGCCACCAGAATTGCTGGCACCCCTTCCAGAGCAATCTTGTGCAGAACTCTGCCCAGCAGGGGAATTGGGGGGAGACATACAGGAACTGAAAGTCCTTCCATGACATTGCTAGTGCATCCGAAGTCAGGGCCAGAGGATCCCTGGACAGAGAGACAAAAGCTGGAAGCTTGTGATTGTGGCGGGACGCAAACGGATCCACCTCTGGTTGGCCCCAACGGTGACACAGAGATTGAAACACCCTGCTGCATAGGGACCATTCTCCCTGTCGAGAGGTCCCCCTGCTCAGAGTGTCCGCCAGGTGATTTTCCACCCCTGGGATGTACACAGCTGAAATGCAGGGGATATTGGCCTCCGCCCAGGTCAGGATCAGAGAAGCTTCCTGGAGGGCCCCCTTGCTCCGGGTCCCTCCCTGATGATTGATGTAGGCAACCGCCGTCTGGTTGTACGAGCGCACCTGAACAGGCAGGCCCTGAAGATGAGTAGTCAAACGAGCCAGAACTAACCTGATCGCTCGCAGCTCCAAGACATTGATAGGCGTGTGGGCCTCCTGAGGGCCCCACCTCCCCTGGAAGCGCTGGGACTTCCAGAAACCCCCCCCCCCCAACCTGACAGACTGGCATCCGTGGTGACCGTCTCCCAGGAATGGGCAAGAAAGGATCTGCCCCCCAACAGGTTTCTTGAGTCCATCCACCACAAGAAGGACCTCCTGACCTGGGGGGAGAGCACACAGACCCTGTACAGGGACGCTGGGTCCTTGTCCCATACAGACAATAGGTGAAGTTGCAGAGGTCTCAAGTGGAACTGAGCATAAGGGACCGCTTTGAAGCACGCCACCATCAGACCCACCAGCTGCATCCCCTGCCTGATGGAGGGATGGGGACAAGCTAGGAGGGACTGAACCTGTGCAATCAGACTGTCCACATTCTGCTGAGGAAGGAAGATCCTTGCCTGAACTGTATCCAGATTCATTCCTAGGAATGGAGTTACCAAGGAAGGGGACAGTGAGGACTTGGGGTGGTTGATCACCCATCCAAATGACTCCAGAGTGGACACCACCAGCCGAGTATCCAACTCTGCCTGATGTAGAGACTGGGCAGTGATGAGGATGTCGTCCAGATAGGGAAGCACGCAGACGCCCTGACATCTGAGCAGAGACATCACGCCAGCCAGCAGCTTGGTGAAAACCCTGGGAGCTGAAGTGAGGCCGAAGGGCAAGGCCACAAATTGGTAGTGTTGATCCATCAGAGCGAACCTGAGGAACCTTTGATGACCTGGGAACACAGAAATATGAAGGTAAGTAACTTTGATGTCCACAGAAGTCATGAAATCCCCTTGGTGCAGGGAACTGATGGCAGAGCGCGAGTTTCCATGCAAATGCGCCTGCCCCTGACAAACTTGTTGAGAATCTTTAAGTCCAGAATGGGCCTGACAGAACCATCCTTTTTGGGTACTGTGAATAGGTTGGAATAAAAGCCCTTGCCTTGTTCTCTTAAAGGGACCTGGCAGATGACCCCCAGCTCCAGGAGGCCTTGCATTAGCTCCTGAGCTGACACAGGGTCCTGAGGAATCCAGGATCTGATGAATCTTGGAGGGGGATCGGCAGCAAACTCCAGCTTGTAACCGGAGGACACTACCTCCTGAATCCACCGGTCTGAGACAAGAAGCCTCCAGACGTGAGCGAAGTGCTGCAGCCGTCTCCCCACCCGGATGGGTGAGGGCGCCCCACCATGCTTGAGGGGGCTTGGGAGAGGATTTAGCTTTGGGACCCCAGGAGGAGCCAGGACATCCACGTCCTCTGCCTCTACCCCAGAAATCTCCCTGGGCCCCTGTCTTGCACCATGGTAAGGGGAGGAGAAGGAACCCTGACCCCGAAAGGGCCGAGGTTGCCGCCTGCGCTGGGGTAACCTGCCTCCCATAGCAAAAAGGTCCAGGCGGTCTCCAAACAGACGCAGTCCTTTAAAGGGAAAGCCAGTGAGAGCCTTCTTGGCAGAGTTGTCAGCAGCCCACTGGCGCAGCCAAACCGAGCGGTGTATAGCCACCACGAGGGCAGAAGTCCTGGCACACATTCTGATGGTGTCATCCAATGCTGATAGGACAAAATTTACAAAAACATCACAACTGGAGAGTGCATTAAACACCTCAAATCATCAGGGGCACTATCAAGCATATTTCTGATAAGGGTTCTAGTGGCCACAACAGTAATGGCAGAGGCACAGACCGGGCGCAGTACCGTCCCTGCACATGCAAAGGCGTGGGATGCCAGCTGATCAATACGCCGGTCTTCAGCATCCCGCAGGGTAGTAGAATTAGGGGAATGCAGGACAGAGGTGTTAGATAGCCCTAGGATCGGGGCATCCACCTTGGGGGGGGGGGGGGATGACCAACATTTAACCACCTCAGCAGGAAAGGGATACTTCCTATCCCAACTCTTTGGAACTCCGGGAAGTTTACTGGGGCGCTCCCATTCCCTGAGCACAAGGTTATGGAAATGTGCCTGCTCTGGAAATTCCAAACTTGCTGCATGGAAAAAGCTCCCCTCTTTGCCTGGGAGACTCAACAGGGAGAGAGATAGACAGAACCTCAATAATCTGTCAGTGTCATCCGGGGCCCAGGGGTCAGAGCCAGAATCGTCATGACCCCCTCGGTCTCTCATCAGATGAGCCTGAATCAGAAAAGAGCTCCCCTTCATCAGATGGGGTATAGCCACACAAATTCCAAAACTCCTCAGTTCCCATGGGGAAAAAAGTAACATTAGGCGTCAAGTGCCGCTTCTTAGCAGGGGCCTTACGCGCTAAAGACTTCGCAATAATCTGTTCAACAGTAGCCAGTCTAGAAGACACATCAGGCTGAGAATCCCCACTAGTATGCAACTCAGCAGGAGTGAGATTTAAGCTTGGGGGAGTAGGTGAAGTGAAACGAGGTGCAGCCACTGGCAGGCCAGATTTCAATGCAAGCACCTGCTCAGCGCAGGATACACAGACCCGCGCCTTGTCAGCGTCAGCATGAGGCTGCCCACACGCTACACACAGCCGGTCTTGTCCCAAAGGGACCCCGGTAACATTATCCTGAGATGCCTCCATATGGTGATTATAGCGGTGCTATACGCCGATAGGGAATAACGCTATAGAGCAACCCTGGATGCCCCAATAACCCGCTAGGGACGTGGGAGTATAATTTTTACAAGGCCTACAAGTAATATACTAAAAACAGGGCCGGGAGAAGCCAAGAAGGGTTCGTCCCGCCTGAAAGACATAAGCAGACAAGACCTTAAGTACAGTGTAACAAAAGTGAAGCAGTCTGGAGGAAAGAAGGGAGAGGGGGGACATGATTGAGACCTTTAAATATGTGAAAGGATTGAATAAGGTTCAGGAGGGAAGTGTTTTTAAGAAGAAGCTTAATGATAGAACAAGGGGGCACAACCTGAAGCTAGTCGGGGGGAAGATCAGCAGCAATGTTAGAAAATATTATTTTACAGAAAGAGTAGTAGATGCTTGGAACAAACTTCCAGCAGAGGTAGTTGAAAAATCAACAGTCATTGAATTTAAACATGCCTGGGATAAGCACACATCTATCCTAAGATAAAGATACATACAGTATACACATAAGGGCAGACTAGATGGACCGTATGGTCTCCTTCTGCCGTCAACCTTCTATGTTTCTAAAGCCGCCCGTGAGGGCACTTACGGACCGCGGTAGGTAGGAGTCCGTCGCGCATAGGCCAACCAAGTCAGAAAAGATGGCGTCTGTATACCTCGAGGGGCGGGCCAGTAACAGCGATGACGCGGAACGCGCCAAAGACGGGCCCTGCCCCCCGAAGAGCGCGAAGCCAGAAGGCCAACAGCCAATGAT
This sequence comes from Gastrophryne carolinensis, assembly GCA_027917425.1. Classification (NCBI taxonomy): domain Eukaryota; kingdom Metazoa; phylum Chordata; class Amphibia; order Anura; family Microhylidae; genus Gastrophryne; species Gastrophryne carolinensis. The sequence goes on along the minus strand of CM051243.1, from coordinate 44,218,880 downwards.
GGCGCACTAGCGCCTGAGGTAATGCCGCCGCCAAGCGCGGAACCAAGTCAGCGCGCGGCGGCAGTAAATTTAAAAGCAATAAAGACAAGTCAGCGCGCCGGCTGACACAAGAATAAAGACATGTGAAAAGAGAAAGCACAGACTGCATAACCTACATATCTATACACATATACCCCCCCTTTTCCCCCGAAGACTATAAGGAGGATGAGGGAGGACGGCGGCCACTTAAATAGGGCCCACCGATAGGCAGGGGCAAGGGGCAATAGTGCGGGAGGGGCATCCCATAGAGGCTCACCATAAGCCTGAACCACCTACCCTTTGGTGGGGGATTATGGTGGAGCAGCGCTCCTCAGCACCAACGGCAGTGCTGCCTACCTTCACCCGACCAGCGCAGCCAAGGCTGGGAGGCATATTAATAGTGGAACGGGTGGGAATAGTCCTACAGGGCCACAGGTTAATAACCCCGCTCACCTGCGAGTAGAGAGCCAATTTCTCGTCCTTCGCAGCCAGACTGCAGAGAAATTCTGGGGATTTGTGGGAGGTCCCTGGGTATTTGAGAGGCCGGGAGGAGCCTATTTTCGATGTCTCTGCAGTCCAGCGCCATCTGGCGGAGTATATCCCAACTGTAAGTATTAGATTTGGAGCAGGACGTACTGTATACTAAGAAAATAAAAGCGGAGGGGAGAGGGGGGGGGAGCACCCCAGGGATCAAGGGGGGGGGCAGGTCAGTTGACCTTCTTTAACACACGACCCAGATGTGGCAGTGGTGGGAATGCGTAGAGCAGCTGTGCCAGGGGATTTCACACCCTGGACACAAACCTCTGGACCTTCCGATTGTGCCAAAATGTTAAGAGGTCCATCCCTGGCACTCCCCACTGGTGGCAGAGGGCTTGAAACACGTCCTGATGGAGGGACTATTCCCCTGGTCCACCATCTTCCTGCTCAAATAATCCGCCAGATTCTCCACCCCACCCCCCAAAAGTGAACCACCGAGATGCACGGAACAGGAAGTTTGTATCTGGATGAAACAATTTCCCGGACCCAGATGTCGGATATCCGTTCCCTCCACACTGGCACCGGCTTGGGCCGGTTGGTCCCTTGGGATCTAGGTTTCCTCCTGTAGCTTTTGCTTAACCAAAAAATTGTCGCAGTGCCTGAAGTCTATAGAACCTCCAAAGGGGTGAAAATTTGTCGACCTGCAAAATGAGGTCCTCCGTTTTCATTTCTGTGACTTCCCATCCATGGCCTTCCGGACCATAGCCTTGATTCAAAGACACATTCGTCCGGACTTCCGTAGCTGTCTGTGAAAGTTTTGGTGGGTGTTTGTCATTTTTTTGCTTTTTTTCGTACATTTTTCATTCGCACAAACGGGAAAATGCGTATATGCTCTTTCGATAAACGGAAGCAAATCGGAAGTTTCTCGTTCATTCGGGAGGTTTTTTCCACCAAATCTGAAATGTTTCGTCCGTTCAGAAAGTTTACGTTATTGCAGTGGGCTTGCGATTAATTCAGAGAGCTGATTGCCGATGGGCCAACACCCCATAAATCCGTTTCATTGCCGAACCACTAACGGCACCATTTAGACGTCGGAACTAGAGCCATGGACGAGTCTACTGCCTTTGAGGAGCATGAGGATCTGCAACTCATGGGAATTGAGATCGTCCGGAGGTCAGAGACCAGACTGCACCGGCGGCGACGCATGGACATCAATAGCATGCATAACGTTGAGCTGTTCGAGCTGACCAGGCTTAATCGCGCTGCCCTCCATAAATTGTATAGTGAGCTGCGGCCATGGTTAGCCCGCACCACAAGGAAGGGGCAAGCAATTTCAGGTATGACTAAGATGCTTGGCTGCCTGCAATTTTTGGCGAACGGCTCGTTATGGTAGCCAGAAACGCCATTAAGCTGGCATTTTATAATATCGCCAACATGCCCAACGTCATGGGTGCTATTGACTGCACCCACGTTGCCCTGGTCCCTCCGGCAGTCGACGAGTATATATACAGGCAAGTTGTGGCTTCCATTGTATCTAAATGTTTGGGTGTCCCTCCTTTGGCCAATAACATTATTTGTATTTCTTCCTCCTTGTTTAAAAACCATCGTTGTGAATAGTCCCTCCTTTTAAGCAGAGCATCCTTGGGATTATTTACTCCATTTTTAGTATCCCTTATTGTGAATAGTCCCTCCTTTTAAGCAGAGCATCCTTGGGATTATTAACTCCATTTTTAGTATCCCTTATTGTGAATAGTCCCTCCTTTTCATTAGGCACTCTATGTTGCTAGTCTCTCCTTTTACATATTCCCTCATTGCAATCAGTCCCTCCCTGATAATGCTTCCTCCTTGGCAAGAGTGTATGTGCAACAATGGCCCTTCTTTTTCCATTGTTTTCAAAGTTTTTGCCAAGTCAAACATTTTAAAGTGTACTTGAAAGAGAACAAGTCACTCAACCTTGTAAAGGCTCGAACATACATCTTCTTTTGTTGGCCACTTAAATGTAAGGTAGTTGTTTAGTGTTAGTTGTCTGGATGTGAACGTTTGACTTGGCCTGTTAGAAGTGAGCGTTGGATTCGTGGCCTCATTTTTTTTTCTTTTTGTTTTATGTTTATTTTTTACACAGAAATCGGAAAATGGGCCACTCACTGAATGTGCAAGCAGTGGTGGCCCAGGACATGCGTTTTCTGAGCGTCCTGGCAGGCTACCCTGGCTCAGCCCATGATGCCTACATCTTGCGCCGTTCAGGATTATTCCAGCGGTTTGAGTCAGGAGAATTTGTGGGCGCATGGCTCCTTGGTAAGTTGAGTCCAATTACCTATTTGGAATTTATATGTGTGCCTTGGATTTTTGTGGGAGTCACCTTTCCTCCACGATGCCTTGGCCATCACCTTGGGAACATGTGTAACCCGACTGGACCCATTACTTGATCCAAACTACATTGGCTGCCAAATTGTTAGTCCTGCATTGTTTGAACTCCAAAGTGTAATGAGAGCAAAAGTCAGAAACAGTCTTCCTAACACTTTTACATCAAAATCTGTTAGTGACTTTAGCAGAGGGTCTTTGCCATCTTTGTTTACATGCATTTCCCTTACTGAGTAGAGGTGAGCGGGATAAAGTGCAGGGGCAGCCTTACACCTGTTTTGGACTAAGCCAAAACAGAAAATGGGTCAGGTAAAGTTAACCCATAATACATTGTTCTGCAGCACAGACAGGAAACAATAGCTGCTAACAGTCTGCCTGATTACCCAGCATCCTGTCACGCTTGGGGGGTAACTCCAGACCTCTTGATGAGCTCGCAACCCCCAATCTCCACAGCCAGCTTCACCTGTAGGAGCCCCCGCTTGCCGGGACGCAAGTTACGCCTACCCGGGATCGGTTGCCCCCAGGACTTATTGGCTCAAAGGATGCAAGCTTAAATGGAGAGATCTGGAGAACCAATAACTGGAGCGTGAGTGACGGAAGTCCAGAGACAGGCAATAGGTCGATAACGGGAAGGCAGAGATCGTAGCGGCACCAGGGGTCAGGCAAGACTGAGTCGGGGCACAGGCAGAGGTCAGCAACTGGGGTTCAGGATCTAGAAGCATCAATACAGGCAGAGGTCGGCAACAAGGATTCAGGATCGAGAGGCGTCAAATACAGGCAGAGGTCGGCAACAAGGATTCAGGATCGAGAATGGTCGGACAATCAAATCGGCAACGGGCTAGACTTCACAGGAAAAGGTAACACAGGGTTCTGAGCGCTATCACAGGCAATGGGCAACTGAGGGAGGAAACCCTTTATAGGGGCAGACAGAGAGGGAAGGTGTGAATGATTGGTGCACTTAGGATCCAAGCCAGGATTGGCCTGACCTGTCCCTAGCTGGGCTCATTGGCCCACAACAGGAGAGAGGGAGGAGTTCCTCCCCAGGCTGAGCCCGCAGGCTCTAACACAGCTGCCTCCGGCGGACGCGCTGAGAGCAGCGCCGCAGGAGGGCATATGAAAAACGTGCTCGCGCGCGAGGCAGAGAGAGGCGGGGACGAGGAGGGAGCACGGCCGTGCTCGTGGACGCGCCGGCCGCCGCTGCCGCTCGGCCTGCTGCTGCAGCCAGCCGCCCGGGGACAACGCTGGAACGGGGTCCAGGTAAGTGCCGATTCCTGACACATCCACAGTATTATTTACCTACTTTGGGCCCCCATCTATCACATATGTTTAATTGTTGTTTTTGCATCTGCAATATGTATGCTCATGTTTGTGTGACAATGTCACATACCTGATTAATCTGTTTTTTCAAGGAATTTTGCGCTGCAATGTATGAATTAATGGTAATATTAGTTTCCCTTACATTGTTGTAGGCGATTTGGGGTATCCACTACTCCCGTGGCTGATGACTCCGGTCCTCCGGCCACAGACTCCAGCCCAAGAGGCCTACAATCGTGCCCATAGAAAGACCAGGGCAGTGGTGGAGAGGGCCCTTGGACTCCTGAAGACGCGTTTTCGGTGCTTGGACCACACTGGGGGCTCCCTGCAGTATGACCCTAAAAAGGTCATTGATATAATTATGGTGTGTGCAGCGCTGCATAATTTTGCTATTATGCAAAGGGTCCCCCGATATGTTGATTGCCCACCCTCCGATGAGCCAGACGACGCCTATGTGGGCCAGCCAAGTGAGTCTGGGCAAGCCGTGCGGGCAAATTTAATTGCCACACATTTTGCCTAATTTATGTTTCACTTTGTATGTGTTTTTTTTTTACTTGTTTTGTTATGTATGTATGTTTTTTTTTTTTTTTTTTTGGTATGTATAATTTCATTATGAATAAACCAATAATGAAGTTGTGCCAAAAAACAACAACAATGTTGGTGGACTTATTTGGATACATTGGTTAGTGTTTGTTTTGGTGTCTACTTGAACTCATATTTCTCAATCAAAACACCACAGACATGAACTTGGTCAAACAAAAATGTTTACTAATTCGTAAAAGGTTTCTGGGATACAAACAGAATAGTAGGTGAGAGCCCCACAGATACTTTGGGGCCAGACATGTACATGCAATTATGTTCAAAACATGTTCAAAAACAGAAAATTGCACCCAAATAAGCCCTCTCCTGCTTGCCCACATTTTCCCCAGACACAGGTTGAAAGCAAACATACCTATGCCACATTTACACCTGTAAGTCAGTGGCCCACCCAAACCAGAACACCCAGTCCCAATCCAAATACAGTACAATCACAGCCAGGGTCCAAGGTCTTAGTTTGGCAGGCCAGAATGTCACCCAATCATGCCGCCAAACATGAGGAGCCGCCACAAATGTTATTATGGCCAAGGCAGCCGCGCAACAGCTTAAGTGGCCGCTTCAGTGAGTCTTGGCCTCTGGCATTGGCTAGTGGGCTACCTCAGGCCTTGAATGACCTATATGGGGGCAAATCCAAAACAACCTAGCAAGAGCAGCGCAAAATGGCAGATTTTTATGCCTCACCAGACAAGTCAATCCAGAGGGGATGTCTCTCAAAGATGTGGAACAGATTCATGCCAAACACACATTAATACTGGTGATGCCCATAGAACCCAGGTTGGGGCCCTTGGGGGGGGGGGGCTAACCTGGGCCTGTGTTGCATTCAGAATCTGCAACTGTTCCAAAATGTTTCTTTGGTTACTGTGCATTTCGGCCATGCCTGACCTGATTTCTGATGTCAAGTTGGCCATGTGGCTGTTATGGGTCCTCAATTCAGTCAGCACGGCACTGAAGGTAGTATTCAGGGACTCTAATTGGCCCCTAAGATGTTCTTGATTTTGTTGATTTTGGCGACGAAAAAGCCGCCTCTCATGGTGCCATGCTGACTCCATCATCTGCACGCCCCTCCCCTGGGAAACTGGCTGCCCAATTCCCCAGGTTGTGGGGCGTGCAGATGATGTTGCTCGAGGACCCCCAACAGCCACAGGTATGCTCGCCAAATCCTCAGCAGCAGATCTGAAACTGGGGACTGGAGGGTCAGTCTCTGCATGCTGCCCAAGATGTGCAGGCAGCATGCAGCCAGCTTCCCTCTGCTGCTGAGGATTTGGCGGAGAAACATTTTGGGACAGTTGCAGATTCTGGCCCAGGGGAAGATCTTCATAATCTCCAAGGAAGCTTCCATCCTCCTCCTGCTCCTGGATTTGCTCCATCAGTGTGTGGCTCTGTTGGGGACATGTGAAAAAAAAGGTTCAGTGTGGGAAATACCTATGTAAATCAGACAATAAAAACATGACAAGCCACATGCATACACAACAGCATCAAAAAACACTTACCGTAGATATCGGATCCTGGGTCCGATGCAGCACGGAAGAAGACGGCAGCGGTAACATGGCAAAGGAGTCCCCACTAGCTTAGGGATGATGCTGGGCTGCATTAGAAGAAAAAGAGCTATGAAAACACACAACTATGCATTGTTGATGTTCAAGAACACATATGCTAAGCAAAGAAACGTGGCCAAGCAGGAATGGCCACTCCCACAACGTGGCCACTTGGCCTTCACTAGGAATGCCATTACATTAGTGCATGGATTGTTAAACCAGACTAGACACATTGGTCACGTGTCTAAAAACAAACATGCAACTAATGGCTGCTGTGTGAGTTGCCACATCCCTTATAGGCGATGAAGTTAACACACTAAGGTGCCAAATAGCAGTTGCAATATGATTCTGGTGGGGAACATTGTATCTCTGAAAACATTTATAGCAAACCATCTTAATCCGTTGGGCCCCCAACCCAGCTCTTAGCAAATTGACCAACAGCCAAAGATGTTAGTTTGGCGTGTGCTTGTCAATTCTACACTCCTAAGTTTCATAGTTTTCAGAAATTTACTTAAACGTCATGTATGTGGGTGCCAATTTGCACATTACCAGACCACACACATGACACACCCTGGTCAAAGTGAGCACTCCAATAAAAGCAACACCCTAGAGCCATGTGTTTAGCTAGGCCTTGCTGCCACCCCCTAGAGCCATGTGTTTAGCTAGGCCTTGCTGCCACCCCCTAGAGCCATGTGTTTAGCTAGCCCTTGCTGCCACCCCCTCTAGCCATGTGTTTAGCTAGCCCTTGCTGCCACCCCCTCGAGCCATGTGTTTAGCTAGCCCTTGCTGCCACCCCCTAGAGCCATGTGTTTAGCTAGCCCTTGCTGCCACCCCCTCGAGCCATGTGTTTAGCTAGCCCTTGCTGCCACCCCCTAGAGCCATGTGTTTAGATAGGCCTTGCTGCCTATGTGTAGGTTTACACACATTTTTGGGGTCATTCCCACATTACTAACCTGCTGGAATTGGCGGGTTGTCGGTGTCCTGCTGGCCCGAGTGTCCCTCTAAGGCCGCAGGATGGAGCAAGCCCAGAACCACCTCCTCAGCCTGTGTAAATCTCATTTTTGTGGGAAATCCTCCGCCAGTTTTTTCGCTGTAAAACATAGTAAGCATAATTAAGCGCACTGATGGATAAACAAGAATAATAAAAACCCACAAATAAGCTATGTACCTGTACAGCCGCCTTTGACTCTGTTTCTTCCGCACGGCATATTTCAGGTCAGATATCTTCCGCTGAACCTGTTCCACATCTTTGCGTTCCTCACCCGCTGCATTGACTTGCCTGGTGAGTTCTTCCAAAATCTCTGCTTTGCGCTGTTTGCTCGTGGTTTTGGATTTGCTCCCATATAGGTCATCAAAATATAAAGTGAGCCCACTAGCCAATGCCAGAGTTTGGGACGCATCAAAACGGCCACTCAAGTGTCCTCGGCGCAATGTGCGCCCTTTTTGGGGTGGTTGTGGCTCCTCAGTGCTTGGTGGCAAATGGGGTGACATTCTGGGCTGGGGGGATGGAGGAGACCTCAAGGACTGGAGGCTGGCTGTGGATCGTACTGGACTGGGAAAGGGACTGGGTGGCCACTGAAGTAGCAGGTGTCGATGTGGCATAGGGGAATGCATGACAACCTGTGCCGGAGGAGAATGTGGGCGAGCAAGAGAGGGTCTGGGCGAGCTGGAGCTGCTGCTTTGAGCCCTGTGGGTCTGTGGGGCCTTGGAGGTCGTTGGCTGGGGTGAGGCATATCTGGTGGTTCGCACACTCTTGGCCTTTGCTTTGGAGCCACGTGCGGGGGGGGGGGGACGTTGGCCTTTGCAGCCTTTTTGGGCTTCTGCGCCTTGGGTCCCTGCTGCGGCTTCTGGACCTGCTTTGGCCCCTGCTGCGCCTTCGGCCCCTGCAGCGGCTTCTGGACCTGGTTCGGCCCCTGCTGCGGCTTCTGGACCTGCTTCGGCCCCTGCTGCGGCTTCTGGACCTGCTTCGGCCCCTGCTGCGGCTTCGGGCCCTGTGTTTGGGGCCTTTGGCTATGGCCTTGGTGCCACGTGGGGGGGGATGTGGGGCAGGGTGGGGTGGGGCTTCGTCCCCTCTTACCCATCTGTTGGGCATGAGCTTAGGCAGCCTTTGTTTGCTTGCTCTTGCTTTGTCCTGCTGCAACCTCCTTTTTGGCCGCTGCCTTTGTGGTAGCCCTTAGCCTGGCTTTCGGCTCTTAGGAACGGGTTTTCGGTCCCTCGGCCTGCTCAGCCCGCTTGGTTTGCTTCTTCTGCGTGGTCTGCTTTTTGGGTGCCATTTTTGTTGGACTCTCAAAGAGAATGAGCTGTGTGTGCAGGGACCTTTAAATAAGGTATCTGGCGTGTGATGCCTACTCGTTCGCTTACGCGCACGGCCGTGCGGAACCCGGAAACTGCTGGGGCAGTGCTTATCTACTGCCGAGAAGAAGAAGAAAGATGGCGCCCACTATCTTCACCCGCCAACAAGAAGAGATCATCATGCTCGTAAGTGTCTTTTAAGGACTTTGCTTTGATTTGTAAATGCTGCTCTACATGTTAAGGATGCGCACGAAGTAATAGATTGTTTTTAAATTTGGTTCACCTACATGCACACCCAAGTGCGGCCAGATTTGAAAGTTAACTTAGGCTAGAAGTGTGTGTGTGTATGTGTTCATGTGATTGAACCAAAGAATGTATTGTTGCCACTTCTTGATAGGCATTTCTGATTTCTTGCTATGCTTGATTTCTGTTTTGTAGACCATGCTGGAGCGCGGGTACGACTACCTGCCCAACTCGTTTGAGAAACGGAACGTCGCCCTGGAGATCATCTCGGAGATCCAACACCAGACCGACACCACCTTCACCCACACACAGATCATGCAGCATTGGTCGGAACTGAAGCGACTGCACATGCCCCGGGTGCGGAGGTTTTTCGGGATCCATTTCCCAAGTAAGTACATAGCGCTTGCATGCAAGATGTAACTACGACAGAAGTTAGGCCTTTGATTTATAATGCCTTTTCTTTGGTAGTGTTGGAAATGGATTACCGCATTCGCCGCACCCGGAGGCGCACAGGCCGACCAGTGCTGCATGATTCTGCAGCTGGGAGTGAAGGCGGTGGATCTCCAGGGCGACGGGCCGACCCCTCCTCTGTGGCCTCCTCAGACCAGCCCCTGGACCTTACCACAGAGGAGGGGCGGCACAGCGTGGGCAGGGAGTCGTACCCTGCCACGCATGCGGGAGCCTCTGGTATGTCACTCTTCATGTATACGCACACACATATACATGCTATCTCCTACCCAACTGATTCCTTTCATCTGTTTGTCTAGATGCTTCTGGAGCGGGTGAGGAAGTGGAAGAGGAGGCAGCAGATGTGCTACAAGCAGAAGCTGGAGAAGGTGAGTGATGTGAACCAGACTTGCCAAAAGACATTTTCTGATTGAGCAATTTGACCATAAAACTGAACCTATTTCCCATGTTTCTACAGGCACTTCTTCACAGCAGAGCCAGGACCCAGGCGTGTTGTCCCCAATGAGCCAGCTCGCGGCCACCAACCAAGTAAGTAGTCAGGGCATTATTAGCATTTATGTGGTACTTGACATCAACACACAGATACATCAAGCCCTAGCCAATGGCAATATAAGAGTGACCTGTGGCCACTTCCTTAGCTTAATGACTTGCCAGAATTACATATGTAGCCTTGATTTATTTGTGTAACTTCAAAACATTCAATCCACAGGTGGCAAACATGTATTGGTATGAATATAATGTTTTTTTCTCCATTTGTTACAGGGACCACAAATTTTGGAAATGAAAAGGAGGGTCCTTGCGTTGGTGGCCGATATGAAGGTGATGGTTGACTCGTTTGGGACAACAGAAGAAGACGAAGAGGAGTAAAGTCCTGGGTCCTGGCCCTGTTCTGCTGAGGCAGATTTTAGAATTTTAAATGTTTTTTATTAAAAAAAAAAAAAAGTTTTATTTGCCAAGAGCAAAAAATGTTTTAATATTTTAACCAGATTCCCCCACCAAAAACCAAAAAAAAATATTTAATAGTAAAAAAGTTAAAAGAAACCAACGTTTCAGTGTCATTTCTGGGAACACATACATTTCCAAAAAAGAAAGGGGCAAATACATATTTTGAGGTCAAGATTCAGATGTCCACGAAGTGATTTGGGTAAGTTTTAGGGACCTTAAATGGAAGAAGAACCTAAGCGCTAAGTGATTTGGGTAAGTTTTAGGGTGCTAACATGGAAGAAGAACCTAAGCGCTAAGTGATTTGGGTAAGTTTTAGGGTGCTAAAATGGAAGAAGAACCTAAGCGCTAAGTGATTTGGGTAAGTTTTAGGGACCTTACATGGAAGAAGAACCTAAGCACTAAGTGATTTGGGTAAGTTTTAGGGACCTTAAATGGAAGAAGAACCTAATCGCTAAGTGATTTGGGTAAGTTTTAGGGTGCTAAAATGGAAGAAGAACCTAAGCGCTAAGTGATTTGGGTAAGTTTTAGGGTGCTAAAATGGAAGAAGAACCTAAGCGCTAAGTGATTTGGGTAAGTTTTAGGGTGCTAAAATGGAAGAAGAACCTAAGCGCTAAGTGGTTAGGGTGATCTTTAAGGGCACAAAAGGGAAAAGGCAGGATAGCGCTAAGTGGTTAGGGTGAGCTTTAAGGGCCCAAAAGGGAAAAGGCAGGATAGCGCTAAGTGGTTAGGGTGAGCTTTAAGGGCCCAAAAGGGAAAAGGCAGGATAGCGCTAAGTGGTTAGGGTGAGCTTTAAGGGCCCAAAAGGGAAAAGGCAGGATAGCGCTAAGTGGTTAGGGTGAGCTTTAAGGGCCCAAAAGGGAAAAGGCAGGATAGCGCTAAGTGGTTAGGGTGAGCTTTAAGGGCCCAAAAGGGAAAAGGCAGGATAGCGCTAAGTGGTTAGGGTGAGCTTTAAGGGCCCAAAAGGGAAAAGGCAGGATAGCGCTAAGTGGTTAGGGTGAGCTTTAAGGGCCCAAAAGGGAAAAGGCAGGATAGCGCTAAGTGGTTAGGTTGAGCTTTAAGGGCCCAAAAGGGAAAAGGCAGGATAGCGCTAAGTGGTTAGGGTGAGCTTTAAGGGCCCAAAAGGTATAAGGCAGGATAGCGCTAAGTGGTTAGGGTGAGCTTTAAGGGCCCAAAAGGGAAAAGGCAGGATAGCGCTAAGTGGTTAGGGTGAGCTTTAAGGGCCCAAAAGGGAAAAGGCAGGATAGCGCTAAGTGGTTAGGGTGAGCTTTAAGGGCCCAAAAGGGAAAAGGCAGGATAGCGCTAAGTAGTTAGGGTGAGCTTTAAGGGCTCCAAAGGGAAGAGGCAGGATAGCGCTAAGTGGTTAGGGTGAGCTTTAAGGGCACAAAAGGGAAGAGGCAGGATAGCGCTAAGTGGTTAGGGTGAGCTTTTTTGTATTAGAAGTGATGGGAGTGAAATTATGTATGCAAGCACTTTAATGAGATAAGTTTGTAGTGCGCAGGCGCAAGATCGTAAGAATTCTGTCTGGACGAATATTTTGGGAAAAAGTGAAACAGGATGTATCGGGAAACGGAAAGGATTCGTGTGAGGATACGATGGGAAAAGGCCAAAAATGAAAGGCTACGTTGTTAGCTGAGAAAATGAATCTGAAAAGTCTCGATTGAAAATGACATCCTCGTACGCGTACTCTGGCATACGAGCGGACGGAAATTTAACAGAAGGTTTACGAAGCATGCTTGGAATCGCTCGCACATTCATACGAGAGCGGGAACTTTTGAAAATGATACGACGATGGCACTAAAACGGAAGTTTTTTTGTGTCTCTCTGAATCGAGGCATATGTCATCCAAAGTCTCACTGAAAAGACAACCCCCCCGAAAAGGGGAGGCCAGTAAGCATCTTCTTTGAAGCAGTGTTGGCCGACCACTGTTTTAGCCAGACTGTGTGTCGCGAGGTGACCAGCAAGGCCATAGTCGGCACAATGTATCTGAAGACCTCCATAGTGAATGAGTTCAAGTGAAGTTTCAAGGAGCGCGAACCTCCATGTTGCAAACGCCTCCTCTGCTGCTTCATACTGGCCTTACCTACCGTAGCCGCCATGGACGTAATGCAAGCTGGACACATGGTCCAACCTCCTATCCGCTGGATCTCTCAAGGTGGCGGTAACCAAAGTAGGCATAATGGTGTGCCAAGCAAGACCCGATACTGGATCATCTACTTCAGATGGTGCAGACCAAACCCTGAGTGCCTCATCTGGAAAAGGGTACTTGGCATACTTTCTGTCGCTTGAGCCTAAAGCCACAGGGGAAACTCTGCAATCCGACTGAGGCATGAAACCCGTCAACTGCATAAGGACAGTCGCGCTTGGCACATGGGACACATGGCATCACTCTCTTTAAAAAATACGAAACCCCAGTGCCTCCGACATGATAAAATGGCTGCTTTAACTGCTAAGCAATACAGCTGGAGCGCTGGTCCCCGCACGCTCCTGCCCTGTCGACTAATGGCCAGACCTGCCTGCACTACAGGAAATGCACCTCCCTGCAGCTGAGATCAACCCACTGGCCAAGGATGCAGCAGCAGCTTCCAGTACCCCACCCTGCAACAACATGAACAATGTCAGATTCTGAAAGTATCTGTAAAAGTCAAAAGCTAAGCTCTTGAGAGGGCCCTACATGGCCAGGGAAAACCTTGGGGAAGCAGCCACGCAGGGGGTTGATCCTCAGGTCAGGAAGCTGTGCAGGAGCTGCCAGGCGACGATTTGGTCATGGACCACGCAGATGTGGTCGCCCAGCCTCCTTCTCCTGCCCAAGCCACACCCCCCGCCATCGTTGCAGGCATGGCTGGCCCGTCCTCTTTCCAAATTATCCAATTGGCAAGCTGCATGGCTGGTGCCCCCCCCCCCCCCTAAGCGCTGGCAGTCGAGCTCTGAATGAGCTTTAACTAGCATGGCTGCGCAGTAGTAAAAAACTCTGATAGCAGGGAGCCAGGCCCCTAGCTCAGGCCCCCCAGCAGCCCTGGGAAGCATGTGTCTGGCAGGGTGTCATGAAGCCATGGGGGTGGATGACCCAGAGGGTAGAGGGAACAGGGCTTAGTGGGAGGCACACAGCAGCAGCAGGGTCCTGATTTTCAGGGCTCAGACCCAGCCGGATGAGACTTGGCATGCTTACCGGGACCCATGCTCACTCCCCTCACTCTGCACGATCCAACGCTGTCGGCTTAGGAACTGACTTCAGGCATCTAACGGGGGTCCCCAGGAACTCTGTAGATGGGGAGTGGCTGGGAGACAGAATGAGTCGGAGCCCCTGTTCCCGGTCAGCACTGTGCTCAATTTTTTTTCTATTATGTAGTGCTAGTCTAAGTCTGAGATTAACCCACGCATTGCTACTGGTGGTGCCCCAGAATGGAAGAGATGAGAAACTCATCTACTTTTTGCTTGTTAAGAGAGCCTATCTCTAATTTTATTGATAGAAAATATCACAGCTGACACATAACTGGCAATCTGTGTCTCAAGGACTACCGCAACCTACTTTCTGGTGGCCTGTGTGGCTCAGCATCTTCGCAAATGGCTAGTCTTGTGCAAATGCTGGGGGCCAGGGTTTGGCTCTTAGCATAAAGCATTGAGCTGGTGTTAATACTACAACCCTTCCCCTGCCTCCCAGTCTGTAAGGTGGCTCATGCAGCTGTAAAAGTATAAAAGTATGCAGTTCCTGACTTGGTTGCAGGTTCTATCCTAGGGGCAGGCAGATCATTTTGTAAGGTATATACCTGAAATATTAGAAGTAACTAAAAGCTGGCAAAGCAGAGGATATGGACACGGACCATGATGGTGAGACCCTAAATTCACATTTCTGGACCTTGTTGAAGATCATTCACAATCTATTTTTAAGTTGTTAATAAATCCTACTTCTAACTTTATTAATGGAAAATGTCGTAGATGACATGTTACTGGTTATCTGTGCATTAAAGTTTAACTCCAAGCTTTTTGTAACCCCGCAGCCATCCTGCCCTCCCCGTCTACATTCTGTACCCCTACTATCCATGCAGCCCCCCCTGACTCCATCCTGTACCCCTACTATCCATCCAGCTCACATCTGACTCCATCCTGTACCTCTATTATTCATCCAGCTCACATCTGACTCCATCCTGTACCCCTACCATCCACCCAGCTCTCATCTAACTCCACCCTGTACCCCTACTATCCATCCACCTTCCCTCTGACTCCATCCTGTACCCTACTATCCATCCAGCTCCCCTCTAACTCCATCCTGTACCCCTGCTATCCATCCAGCTCTTCTCTGACTCCATCCTGTACCCCTACTATCCATCCAACTCCCCTCTGAATCCAACCTCTACCTCTACTATCCATCTAGCCCCCCTTCGACATCCTGTAACCCGACTATCCATCCAACTTCCCTGACTCGACCCTGTACCCTTATTATCCATCCAGCTTCCATCTGACTGCACCCTATACCAGTACAATCCATCCAGCTCCCATCTGACTCCATCCTGTACCCCTAATATTTATCTAGCTCTCCTCTGACTCCATGCTGTACCCCTACTATCCATACAGCCCCCCAGCGCCATCCTGTACCCCTACTATCCATCCACCTTCCCTCTGACTCCATCCTGTACCCCTACCATCCATCTAGCTCCCCTCTGACTCCATCCTGTACCCCTACTACTCATCCAGCACTCCTATGACTCTATCATGTACCGCTAATACCAATCCAGCTCTCCTATGACTCTATCATGTACCCCTAGTACCAATCCAGCTCTCCCATGACTCTATCATGTACCCCTAGTACTAATCCAGACCCCCAGCACCATCCTGTACCCCTACTATCCATTTAGTTCCTCTCTGACTCCATCCAGTACCCCTACTATCCATCCAGCTCTCCTCTGACTCCATCCTGTACCCCTACTACCCATCCAGCCATCTGACTCCATCCTGTGCCCCTACTATTCATCCAGCTCCTCTCTGACTACATCCTGTACCCCTACTATCCATACAGCTCCTTACTGACTTCATCATGTACCCCTACTACCAATCCACCCCCAGCACCAACCTGTACCCCTACTATCCATCCAGCTCCCCTCTGACTTCATCATGCACCCCTACTACCAATCCACACCCAACACCATCCTGTAGCCCTACTATCCATCTAGCTCTCCTCTGACTCCATCCTGTACCCATACTACCCCTTCAGCTCCCCTCTGACTCCATCCTGTACCCCTACTACCCACCCAGACCCCCAGCACCATCCTGTACCCCTACTATCCATTCAGCTCCCCCCTGACTCCATCCTGTATCTCTGCTACTTATCCAGCCCCCCTCTAACACCATCCTGTACAACTACTATCCATCCAGCCCCCCTCTGACACCATCCTGTACACCTAATATCCACCCAGCTCCCCTCTAAATCCTCCTCAGTCTCTGGCCTTAAGAAGCTGCTTTCAGGTGAAAATCATTGGAGTGTTATATTGTACCTGTGCCTAGTGAAACTAGCTGTATATTGTATTAGATATATAAGATTATGTAATTTATTCAAATATTGTTTGTATTAAGATTATTTTTGATACAGTAAACAAAAGAATATTTTTTCAAAAATCTGAGTTGATTACATGGTAGTAGCATGAGGTTATCTTTAACCGGTGAGGTGGGTTATCCCACTCTCTGTGTATTGGTTCAAGTGCCTATAATAATAAACATAACCCCGCCCACTCAAAAAGGAATTAAGTTCTAATCCACTTGGGTGGGGCTAGTAAGCTTTTCTTTGTTTTTCCCTTTTTATACCAGCAATAAGTTACATTTAGCTACTAGGGGGTAAGAGTAAGTTATTTCAATCCTCTTTGTCCACCTACGGTAGTTGAGGCGCTGCAGAGATCTCAGTCTGTTCTACTCTAATTATGGTTCCCTAACACCAGCAGCCTGTCTATCTTGTGCAAGAAGGTCTATTTCCAATTTCTCTGGGTTAATGGATGTGTGAATGGGGTGAAAGAGTCAAATCTTGTCCTTGGCTTTCCAAATTTGGGGCCCCATGCCACCACCCCCTTACTGAGTCATGCCCCTGAAATAGTTAAATGGGCCAGTGACTGTGGGAAATCTAGCTGCTGTGTGGGATCCAGTCATGACCTCATCAGTGGAGACCAGCTGCCATGTCTGTTCCTACAACTGGGCTGCAGACGCTCACCCAGCACTCCATTCAAGATGGCTGGGAGTGAATTCATGGCTGCTGGCAGTGAAGTGGGTGGGGGATGGGCACCCGACGTTAAGCTGCTGCATTGATGGCGACTCCTACAGGCTGCAGAGGATGAGGCGGGGAGGCCGCACTGAGCGCGCTCACTCTCACACACACCGAGCAACTGCAATCCCCAGGGCAGGAGGGGGAGAGAGACAGGCAGAGGAAGCAAGAGAGACAGCCAGAGACTGCTTCTAGAACTTTCCCTTCACCCTTATAGTAACTGCCACCCTTACCAGTCCTTCTCACCACCTATACAGAGGCCAGATCCTCTGACCTTTCTCATGAGGATCAGAGAGAGAGAGCAGAAAGGGTGAGAGTGCCAGAGGAACAGAGGAGAGATGAGGTTGGAAAAAAAGAGACAGAGAGAGTGTGATAAGCAATCGATGATCATAGAAAGACAGAACATAAAATAGAGTGCAGAGAGAGAAGAGAGGCTAGAAGAACACAATCCCAAAGGTAGAGACAGGCAGATTGAAGAGAGCGCCCATGTGACTGTAGAGAGACCATGCATGGTCAGAGAGAACAATGAAGGGAAAGAGACTGCGTAGAGAGAAGAAACACAGGATGAGAGCTCAGGGGAGTAAGAGACAGACAGCAGTAGACTGTAGACGGAGAGAGGAAGGAAATAAGAGAAAACAGTGTAGAGAGAGAGGGTTCAGGATGGGAGAGACAAAGTGAGAATGAGAAGAAGTGAGGGGACAGGGAAAGAGAGCAAGAGCAATGTATGACTATTGAGAGAAACAGAAAAAAACAGAAGGAGAAACACAGTGCAAGGATGAGGGTGAGAGAGAAATTGAAGAAATAAAACTTAGAAGACCACCATCCTAAATGTAAAAAAGAAAGATAGAAGAAAGGGTCCAAGTGACTTTAGAAAAAGACAGAGCATGCACAAAGAGAACAATGGAGAAGCAGGAAGGGAAATCGACTGCGAGAGAGGGAGGTGAGATTAGAGACTTTCATATTTGAGGGGTAGAGACACAAAAACAAGAGGCCGGGGGGGGGGGGGGGGGGGGTAAAAACAGACAGATGACAATTGTAGCAAAAGAGAGAGAAACAAATAAAGCAAAAATGTAGAGAGAGAAAGAGAAGGATAATGAAGGAAGAGAGAAGTTGAGAATGAGAAGGGACAGCAGGGAAAGAGTGAGAGCTATGTATCATTATGTAGAGACAGCAAAACGAAGGAAAGATTAGGGGGGTGGGGGGTCAGAAGTTAGAAGACCACCATCCTGAATCTATAAATAACAAAAGACAGAAGGGAGAGAGAGAGCAATGGAGACGCAAGAGGGGGAAAGAGACTTTAGAGAGATGGGGGGATTTTAGAGAGAAAAGAATGAATAGAAATAGAGTGTAGAGCAAGAGAAAGTGAGAGGGCAAGCCAGGAAAAGAGAGCTATGTACAGTATGATTATAGAGAGAGAGCCCATGTGACCATAGAGACAGAGAACGGGAAGAGAGAACAAGGGTGAAGCAGGAAAGGAAAGAGACTGCACAGGGATAGGGGGGTTGTAGAGAGAAAAGAATGAAGAGAAATAAATTGCAGAAGGAGAGAGAAGGATCAGGAAGAGAGAAGGCAAGAGATGGGAGGAAGAGGAAAGATAAAGAGAGTGAGCTATGTATGATTATAGAAAGACCATGTGACTACAGAAAAAGACAGAGCACAGGTAGAGGAAAGAAGGGAGAAGCAGGAAGGGAAAGAGACTGCGGTGAGAGAGCGGGTAGAGGTTAGACACACCAATATCTTAAAGGGAGAGACACAGAAAAGACGAGAGCTCAGGAGTTGAATGAGTGGCAGAAAGATGAAGATGGGGAGAGAAAAAGGATTGGAGGAAGAATAATGTGTGAGAGAGAGAGAAAGGAAGGAAGAGAGACTTTGAGAGTGAGAAGGGAGGGCATTATGTATAGAGAGAAGGAAAATGTAGGAGAGTGTAGGGAGCAGTTAGAGAGTAATGGAAGGAAAAAAAGAAGACCATGATCCTGAATGTGGAAAAACTGAAGAGAGAGCATATGTGATGAGAGAGAGATGGAGTGACTAGAGAGAACAATGGAGAAGCAGGAAGGAAAAGAGACGGCATAGAGAGAGGGAGGAGAGGTTAGACACACCAATATCTGAGAGGGAGAGACACAAAGACGAGAGCCCAGGAGGGGAGTGAGGACAGAGAAAGATTAAAGAAAGAAAGGGAAGAAAAAATGAAGAAAGGGAAGTTGAGCATGTGAAGAAGGGCAGGACAGGGAAAAAGAGCAAGCAATGTATAATTATTGATAGACAGGAAAAAAAGTGCAGGTAGAGGTAGAGAATAAAGGAAGGAATAAATGGGATGTTAGAAAGCCACCACTTGAACATGGCAGGTTATGCTACTCTAGAGAGACCAAGCATGGCCAGAGAGAAGCAGGAAGGGAAAGAGACTGCATACAGAGAGGGGAGAGGTTAGAGTCACCAATATTTAAAGTGGACCAAGCCCCACGGTCTGATTCTGTCCCCCGGAGCATCTAGATCTGGGATGCCCCGCTGTGTGAAACCCCCCAGGGTGTACGCAAACGCACCTTTTCCCCGGTCCAACAGAGTATGCGCTTACAGCGACCATATCTCCGCTATCCCTTTAGCAGGACATGTGCCCATGCCAGGCATTTGTGATTGGCTGGCCAGGGCGCCCTCCCTGTTAGAGGGTAGCGGGGGATGTGGCCACCAGTGCGCTCGGATCTGCTCACCTAAGGGGTGGGAGTGGATCCGTGCGCACTGATTGGATGAGAGTACATAGCAGGATACCCCCGATGGGGCTGCCCGGGGGGGTCAAGAACCAAAATCCTGGGTTTTAGCCCTTTTTAAGAGGGAGACACACAAGGAGGAGAGCTTGAGAGGGGAGTAAGATACACACAAATGAAGATTCTAGAGAGAGAGAGAGGAATGAAGGATGAATAGAGTAGAGAGGAGGATCAGGAAGGGGGAGATGTTGAGGGTAAAAGAAGGGAAAGAGCGAGCTATGTATGATTATAGAGAGAGACAGAATAATGCAGAATGAGAAAAAGCAGAGGTGAAGGAGGGCAGACAAAATTCAATAGAAGAAAAAAGAATCTATAAGACAACCATGCTGAATGTAGAGACATAACAAATGACTTAAGACATGCCTAGAGAGAACAATGGAGAAGAGAAGGAGACTGCATAGAGAGATGGGAAACAGACAGATACAAAGATGAGAGCTCTGACAGACAAATGAAGCTTCTAGAGAAAGAAAAAAGATGAAGGGATATAGAGCATATAAAGAGAGAAAAGGATCAGGAAAGAAGATATAATTTGGGAGTGAGAAGAAGGGAGGACCAGAGAAAGAGCATGCTATGTATGATTATAAAAAAAAACAAAACAAAAAATAGAGAATCAAAGTGTGGTGAAATCAGAGAATAATGGAAGGAAGAAAAATACAATTCTGTGATTACTCACCTGTAGAATTGTTATTATGAGTATACAGTACGTCCTGCTCCAGATAAGATTCTTTACTCTTGGGTATTACTCCGCCAGATGGAGCTGGACTGCAGAGACCGCGAAATTGGCTCCTCCCGGCCCCTCAAATACCCGAGACCTCCCACAAATCCCCAGCATTGAAAAGCAGTTAACGAGAAGCCTGGAGAATGATAACATAACCAACCAGTAACTATCAACAATGATAACAATCACCATACAGGGGATCCAGGATAATGAGAACAAGGGTGGGTTGGAGCAGGACGTACTGTATACTCATAATAACAATTCTACAGGTGAGTAATCACAGAATTGTATTATTCTTAGTACACAGTACGTCCTGCTCCAGATAAGATTCTTTACTCTTGGGACATCCAATAGCAGTGTCCGTAAAGTAGGGTGGGATCTCAAAAGGTAACAGCAGACAGGTCAGACCACTGCCACCTGCAGAACCTTGCGGCCAAAAGCAGCATCAACTGAGGCCCTAACATTAACCTTGTAAAACTTGGAAAAAGTATGAACAGAAGACCAAGTAGCGGCCTTGCAAACTTGTTCAACAGAAGCCTGGTGCTGAAAAGCCCAAGAGGACCCAATAGCACGAGTAGAATGAGCAGTAAGGCGTAAGGGAGGATTCTTCCCCTTAGCAGAGTAGGCCTGAATCACAGCCTGACGGATCCATTTGCTTATAATAAATTTAGCAGGAGCCAAACCCTCCCTAGGACCAGAAGGGACCACAAAAAGAGCATCAGTTTTCCTGAAAGGTGCAGTAGCCACCAGATAGTACTTCAGATTCCTAACCACATCCAAGGAATGCAAGACCCTCTCCTTAGCGTTACTAGGATTAGGGCACAAGGAAGGTAGAACAATGTCCTGATTTAGATGAAAGGCAGATACAACCTTAGGCAGAAAATTTGGCTTGAAGCGAAACACCACCTTGTCCTGGTGTCTCTCAAAGTAGGGGGGCTGGATGGAAAGCGCTGCCAACTCAGAAACACGCCTAACAGAAGTGATGGCCACCAAAAAGACAACCTTGAGAGTAAGAATGGCCAAGGCAGCCTCCTGCACAGGTTCAAAGGGAGCACCCTGCAGGGCAGACAGGACCAAGTTCAAATCCCAGACAGGCAACATAGGCTTACGAGGAGGACGCACATGAGTAACCCCCTGGAAAAAAATCCTGATCAGAGAATGCTGAGCAAAAGATCTCTGGAAGAAAACCCCAGATCCAAACCATGTTGGAGAAACTCCAGAATCCTGGGAATAGAGACACACGACAGGGAAGAGACCTAGACTCACACCAGTCAAAGTAGGCACGCCAAACCCTATAGTAAATGGAAGAAGAAGACTTCTTCCTAGCATTAATCATGGTGTTAACGACAGAGGCAGACAGACCCTTTTCCATCAAGAAGGTTTCAGCAGCCAGGCCATCAAAGTCAGTGTTTGTAAATTGGGATGGCGTAAATGTCCCTGAGTGAGCAGGTCTGGAACCTTGGGCAGAGCGTACTGATCTACTGCCAGCTGCGCTATGTCTGCGAACCACACTCTTCTTGGCCACCTTGGAGCCACCAGGATTGCTGGCACCCCCTCCTGAGCTATCTTGCGCAGAACCCTGCCCAACAGTGCAAATGGAGGAAAGACATACAGAAGCTGAAAATCCTGCCATGACATTGTCAGAGCATCTGTGGCCAAGGCCAGAGGATCCTGGGACAGGGAGACAAAGGCTGGGAGCTTGTGATTGTGACGGGATGCAAACAGATCCAGATCTGGCTGACCCCAACGGTGACACAGAGAGTGAAACACCCTGTCGCAGAGGGACCATTCTCCCAGGCGAGAGGTCCCCCTGCTCAGAGTCTGCCTGCAGATTCTCCACTCCCTGAAATGCAGGGAACATTGTCCTCCGCCCAGGACAGGATCAGAGACACTTCCTTGAGGGCCCCCTTGCTCTGGGTCCCTCCCTGATGATTGATGTAGGCAACCGCCGTCTGGTTGTCCGAGCGTACCTGAACAGGTCGGCCCCGAAGGTGTTGGGTCAAGTGAGCCAGAACCAACCTGATCGCCCTCAATTCCAGAATGTTGATGGGTGTGTGGGCCTCCTGAGGGCCCCACCGCCCTTGGAACTGTAGGGACTTCCAGAAGCCCCCCAACCTGTCAGACTGGCATCTGTGGTGACCGTCTCCCAGCAGGGGGCCAGAAAGGATTTGCCCGCCAACAGGTTCCTGGAGTCCAGCCACCACGAGAGGGACCGCCTGGTTAGGGGGGACAGAACAAGGACCTGGTCCAGGGACGCAGGATCCTTGTCCCACACTGACAAGAGGTGGAGTTGCAGAGGGCTCATGTGAAACTGGGCATAAGGGACCGCCTCGAAGCAGGACACCATCAGGCCCACCAGCTGCATCCCCTGCCTGATGGAGGGATGGGGGCAAGAGAGCAGGAACTGAACCTGCGCTAGCAGACTGTCCACCTTCTGTTGAGGAAGAAAGATCCTTGCCTGAACTGTATCCAGATTCATTCACAGGAATGGCATCACCAAGGAGGGAGACAGGGAAGACTTGGGATGCTTGATCACCCAGCCAAATGACTCCAGTGTGGACACTACTTGCTAAATATCCAGCTCCGCCTGCTGGAGGGACTGAGCAGTGATGAGAATGTCGTCCAAATAGGGCAGAACGCGAATGCCCTGAGACCTGAGCAAAGACATCACCCCTGCCAGCACCTTGGTGAACACTCTGGGAGCTGAAGTGAGACCGAAGGGCAATGCCACAAATTGGTAGTGCTGATCCTCCAGAGCGAACCTGAGGAATCTTTGATGACCTGGAAAGACAGGAATATGAAGGGAAGCATCTTTGATGTCCACTGAAGTCATGAAGTCCCCTGGACGCAGGGAACTGATAGCAGAGCGCAGAGTTTCCATGCGAAAGTGCCTGCATCTGACAAATTTGTTGAGGATCTTCAAGTCCAGGATGGGCCTGACTGACCCATCTCTTTTGGACATGGTGAAAAGGTTGGAATAAAAACCCTTTCCCCTTTCTTGTAAGGGGACCTGACAGATGACCCCCAGCTCCAAAAGGCTTTGCACAGCCAGAATCAGCTGACATAGGGTCCTGAGACATCCGGGATCTGATGAATCTTGGGGGGGGCAGGCAGCAAACTCTATCTTGAGAACACTACCTCCTGAATCCACCGGTCTGAGACATGAAGCCTCCAGATGTGAGCAAAGTGCTGAAGCCGTCCCCCCACCCGGATGGGTGAGGGCGCCCCTTCATGCCTGAGGGGGCTTGGGAGAAGGCTTAGGCTTGGATCCCCAGGAAGAGCCAGGGCGTCCACATCCTCTGCCCCTTCCCCAGAAATCTCCTCGGGCCCCCGTAAAGGAAACCCCCTTCCCCGGTCTGGATCCACGGTATGGGGAAGAAAAGGAGCCCGGGCCGAGACTGCCTCCTGCGCTGGGGTAACCTGCCTCCCTTAGCAAACAGGCCCAGGCGGTCCCCAAATAGGCGTAGTCCTTTGAAGAGAAACCCAGTGAGAGCCTTCTTGGCAGCGTTGTCAGCTGCACACTGGTGCAGCCAAACCGAGCGGCGTATAGTCACCACCAAGGCAGAGGCTCTGCCACACATCCTAATGGTATCATCCAAGGCAGAGAGGACATAAGCAACAAATACCTCACAGTGTGAGAGTGCATTATACTCTTCAGTAGTAGAGTCAGGGGAATGCATGACAGAGGTGTTAGACAAACCCAGGATTGGGGCATCCACTTCTGGAGGGGATGACCAACGCTTTACCACATCAGCAGGAAAGCGATATCTCCTATTCCAACTCTTAGGGACTCCGGGAAGCCTGCTAGGACGCTCCCATTCCTTGAGCACGAGATCAATGAAATGAGATTGTTCAGGGAACTCTAAACGTGGCTTGGCACTATGAAACAAATCCCCCTGCTGCTTAGGAGCCGCGACCGGCAAGCACTTCAAAGATCTGAGCCAAAAGTATCATCTGGGGCCCAGGGATCAGAGCCAGAATCATCATAACCCTTGGGCCGCTCATCAGATGACTCTGAGTCAGAGAACAATTCCCCTTCTTCCAGGGGAGTATAACCAAACAGATCAAAGAACTCTTCAGCCTCCATAGGGAAAAGAGTGACATCAGGCGTCAAATGCCGCCTCTTAGCAGAGGCCTTACGCGCCATGGTATTAGCAAGCAACTTTTCAACACTAGCCAGTCTATTAGACGCATCAGGCTGAGATTCCCCACTGGTATGCAGCACACGGGGAGTCAAATTTAAGCTTGGGGGAGTAGGCGAATCCATACGTGGCGCAGGCCCAGCTGCTGGTAAACTAGGCTGCAGCGCAAACCCGCACATTGTCAACACTTGTAGGGGACACCCCACACACAGCCAGGCTTGTCCCGAAGGAACCCCGAGCACATTATCCTGAGAAGCCTCCATATGGTGATTATAGCGACACAATAGGCCGATAGGGATTCACGCTATAAAAGCAACCCGGGATGCCCCAGTAGCCCGCTAGAGAAGTGGGAGGAATTAGCACACTAGGCCTCAAAAAGTATAATAACTAAATAGAGGGGGTAGGGCAGGGAGAAACCAATTGAGTTTGACCCGCCTATAAGACATAAACGAAAAACCCCGTAAGTGACATGCATACATGACATTAGGTAAAATAAACAGCCCGCGAGGGCACTCACGGACCGTGGTAGGTAGGAAGGCAGCCACGCAGCACGAAGAGCAAGAAAAAATGGCGCCGAGTATACCTCGAGGGGCGGGCCGCGGAGACAGTGATGTGGAACACGCCATCCGCACGCCCCGCCCCCCCGAAGAGCGTGAAGCCGCACCCGTGACAAGCAACCAATGATGGCGCAGCAACGCCTGAGGTAATGCCATTGCCAACGGCGGCGGCATATTCAAAAAAGTAACCAGTGCAACCAAAGTCTGTGCGGTGACAGAACTAAAGGAAAACCAAGCACACATACAAGTGAATGCACAGAAGCACACTCACCCCCCCCCCCCGAGAACTACAAGGGAGAGCGAGAGAGGGCAGTGTCCACCTAATGTAGGATCTACCGATAGACAGGGGCAAGGGGCAATAGCGAGGGAGGGGCATCCCATAAGGCTCACCATATGCCTATACCGCCTACCCTTTGGCGGGGGATTGTGGTGGAGCAGCGCTCCTAAGCACCTGACAGCGGTGCTGCCTACCTTCACCCGACCAGCGCAGCCAAGGCTGGGAGGCATATTATTATTGGAATGGGTGGGAATAGTCCTACAGGGCCGCAGGCTAATAGCCCCGCTCACCTGCGAGAAGAGAGAGACATTTCTTGTCCTTCACAGTCCAGACTGCAGAGAAAATCTGGGGATTTGTGGGAGGTCCCGGGTATTTGAGGGGCCGGGAGGAGCCTATTTTCGATGTCTCTGCAGTCCATCTGGCGGAGTAATACCCAAGAGTAAAGAATCTTATCTGGAGCAGGACGTACTGTATACCAAGAATAGATAAGATAGATTAAAATGCCACCATCCTGAATGGACAACAAAAGAAGAGAGAGCCCATCTGATTTTAAAGAGACAGACCATGGCCAGAGAAAACAGCAGTGTAGAAAAATGGAGATGGAGAAATAGATCGAAGAAAACTAACTCTGACACTCTCCACACGCAGCAATTGCGGGGCACTCGACCAAAAGCACAAGCGCTACGTAATTGCGCTGGTCTGAAACCAGCCTCAATGCAGAGATAAAGAAAGACAGAGGAGAGGGCATATGTGACTGCAGAGAAAGAGACAGTATGGCTAGAGAGAAAACAGCAGAAAGTAGAAAAATGGAGATGGAGAAATAGAGTAATGGAAGGCTAGCTCTGGCACCCTCCACACACAGTGATTGCGGGGCACTCGGCCAAAAGCGTGAGTGATTCGTAATTGCGCTGGTCTGAAACCAGCCTCAATGCAGAGATAAGGAAAGACAGAGGAGAGGGCATATGTGACTGCAGAGAAAGAGACAGCATGGTTAGCGAGAACAATAGGAGAAGCAGGAAGGGAAAGAGACTGCATATAGAGAGGAGGGAAGGTTAGGGGCACCAATATCTGAAAGGAAGAGAATATGAGAGCTCATGAGGGGAGTAAGAGACAGACAGAGATAGAGAGAGAGAAAAAAAAATTAATAGAAAAGTAGAGGGAGAAGGATCGGGAAGGGAGAGAGAAGTTGAGAATGAGAAGAAGGGGGAGTCAGAGAGTAATGAAAGGAAGAAGGTAGAAATGATCAATAGCTCAGAGACACAAAAGACGAGAGCTCAGTCGGGGAGTCAATAACAGACAGATGAAGACTAAAGAAAAGAGGAATGAAAGGAGTGTAGAGTAAGACAAAGCAGAGAGAATGATCATGAAGGGAGATTAAAAGAATGAGCAATTGAGGGACCAGAGAAATAGAGGAGATGAGGAGAGTGGCTAATGAAGAGATGGGCTATATAAGATCATAAAAAGCAATGAAGAAGGAGAACAAAGAGAGAGTAAGGAAGAGAAGTTAGAAGACCAACATGTGGAAGACAGAAGAGAGAGCCTGAGAGGGCCCATGAGAGACAGAGCAAGGCCACAGAGAATAACAGAGGAGTAGAAAGAGACGGAGAGGTTAGAGATGCCATGAAATAAAGGGAGAATAGAGTGTAGAGAGAGAGAAAATATTCAGGAATGGAGAATGAAGCAGAGGAAGAGAGCGATGAGCTGATTTTCACATCTGGGTTTTGGCCCTCTGGGGGCAGGAAGTTGGGGGAGGGGGAGATTGCCTGCAGTGCACTGAATCTGCCGTAGCAGGTATCATTCTTTACATTCTGTATGACCATCTCCAAATGTGGTCACGTGCCTCTGAGCTTCGATGCAAGCCACAGTGGTTGCACTTGCCTAACTTGCTCAAGCTAGGAAAGTTGAGGGACAGAGGCAGCTGTGTGACCACATTTGGATGGAAAGGAGGGCAATCTTTGGAGACCTGCTACAGCATCTACAGCATGGTGCAGGAAATGTAGGAGGCACTTGGGACAAGTTTCAGGTGCGCTCCTTGTTGCCAGCTAGTCATTGTCTGGAGCGACCCTTTAAGGCCGGATCCTCAACCTGTAACTCTGGAGCCACACATGGCTTGTGGACTGCTTTGTGGATCATGGGCTGTTTGAGTGATTGTCTGAGGCTGACTAAATTGTCAGATGTTTGTTGGCCTCCCTACATGTGGTTTCCCAGACTCAACACCCTGAAGAAGAGGCATGGGAAGCCACAGGCGCGCCTTCACCGGTTTGTGCCTTTAGTTCCAGCCTCTCTTGCCTATGCTGGGCTATTTCAGGGCAGTATTTAGGACTGATTCGGCATCATGAGATTTTTTTGTTCTCACCTTTCCTGTGAGAAAAAAAAAATATCTTTCTTCTCTCCTTTTAGATCCATGATCTTTATTTGTTTAGTGACATATAGATTAAGGCCCTTATTTAACAAGGGATAGCGCCAGATAGCGAATGGTAATGACGCTCACCGCCACGAGAACGCCGGCTCCCCTCCGCAATCACACATTTATCAAGCCGATCCTGCTTAGCGACTGACAGAGCGCCAGATAGCGAATCATTCATCATTATTCCAGCCTCACCCAACAGCGCCAGCGAGCGACCTTGAACTGCGACAGGTATGACCTCTCGCTACCTGGCGCTCTCCAATGCATTTCAATGGAGCAATCTTTAAATATTCATAATTAATTGCTATTAATTTTTTTTTTTTTTTTTTTTTTAAATGTCAAAAATTCTGTGACCACTTCTGCAATGTTAGATATTTTTTTTAAGGTAAAAAAAATAAATAAATAAATTTGTGCAGAATTGATATTACAGGTCTGATATTAATGTATTCATATTACAAAATGTTTTGAAAAACATGTTTTTTTTTTTTTTTCTAAAAGTATGGTTGATTGGGGGTTAAAAAACTACTTTTAACCCATCGCCGCCAGCGCTCTGGGGTTTAAACAAGCATTTCACAGCGCGAGAATTTTTGGAGCGTGATTTGTTAATGAATATGCTGGGAGCCGTTCGCTATGGCCGTTCGCTGTCATGCGCTCCCATACAGCGCGGAACCTGTCAAACAGCGACTCCTAACCCCGTATTCAACATTACCGCACACCGACTGAGTCGCTGTCAACAGCCGAACAACGGCCAAGCACAGCGAATACTAGCGTGCGCTGTGAAAATAACGCTACTGGTGCTCATCTGTCGCTACCTGGCGCTATTAATGAATCGGCCTCCCCGTATATATATAGTCCAATCTTGGGATGAGGGGGCTCTAATTTGCCATTGTCATTTTTTGGGATGACCTCCAATTGGTGTTATTTTGCACTTTAACCTTTCTGCCATAGGATTTGATAGGGTTTTAGGTCCCCTCTGGACTTTTCATTTTTTTTATATATTCATGTACACATTTTACACTAGTTTACCTAAGTCTGCTTTCCTATTTATTTGAGTGTGTTATTTGATATATTATTCGTTGTTTGTTTGTTTTTTTCATCAACATATTTACACTCTTGTGTTTATTTATTACTGTGTGATACTTGATATATCATATTGTGCACTTTTTTGACTGATTTACTGCCCTGCCAGCAAGGGTGGATTAGCATGTATTACTTGTCATTCTTTATTGTATATATTATGGTTGATTTGGCACCACATTTTTGTTACCTTTTTTCCCGTTTCTCATGATTTTTCCCCTTGGTGCAATGCATTTTCAGTCAAAACATATGATGCTGAATCAACTTTATTGGCATTTTATATTTTGCCCGGAGTGAAGGAGCTCATGATTTGAATTGTGTAGTGTGTTGTATGTATTTTTATTTCAGTTTGGTCTTGAATATTAGTTCAATTTTTTATATCCACTTTAAAGGCGTAGTGCGGCCGTACTGCTCTCTTCTTTGTTCCCATTTTATCTGTTTAGGTGTAGCACACTTGCTTACTTTTGCTTATTGGTGCATTAGTCATTTGTTTCAGTCTCAACATGTGGAGGACAGAAGCTTTAGTAGAAACCAGTAAGCCAACACACTAATCAACTTACCCAATTCTTCCATTTCATTTATTTATGGCTGGGGGACTCATGGAGAGCTAGTGATCCATACACAGTGTGCTTATTGTTCTAAAGGGATGGGGGGGTTAGCACACATTCTAAAGATATTTCATATATACGCACAGTGACTGTAAGCAGGCATTAGTGTCCCCAATTTTTTGATTTGGATGTGGATCTCAAGGGCATAATGGTTTGAAGGGGGAGAGAGGTTCTGCGATTCGGTTTAGGGAAGGGTTAGAGCCACTAGAATGCTTTCCAGTGTATGACTTTAGACTTGCTCACGGTTTAGTCAGTTCTGATGGGAACGTTGTTGCTGTGTAATGTGGGTGAGTGCTGCGGGCAGGTCGAGGGACCATTGTCCATGAGGAAAGCGCAGTCTCCAGGCTCTATATGGGGGCCTCAGTCATTTTTGGACACAAAGTCGCTTATGTGTAGAAAAAAATGTCTCCCCTAAGGCAGGAACCTTATCTTAAATACACAAACGTGGAGGTGTTGGCAAAAGCCATACCCCAGAGGCCCGATCAGCAACCTAGACTGGCACCACCCTATTGTGGGGGTTAAGTCTCATTTCTGTCTGCTGTGACCAAACAGGACCACTTGCGTAGAAAATCACTTCCCACAATGATCAGCTAATCCAGTAATTTGTTAAAGGGCCACTCCAGCCCTGGTGTAAAATATTAAAATTCCCCCCGCCCTGTCCCCTCCTACTAGCTCTAAAGCATGTGTAATAGAGGAAATAAAAAAGACACCTACCTTCACCCGGAATTCACCCGCTAATGGGCGGGAGCTTGCGTGATGCATAGAGCGCCAGTGCACAGCAGCCGGCTGGGACTTCAAGAAAAAGGGTGATGGCTACAGAATCGCAGCTGGATTCCGGATGAAGGTGAGTTCCTTTTTTTATTTTCTCTATTACACATGCTTTAGTGCTAATAGTAGTGCTAATAGGAGTGTGCAGGGAGGGGTTTAAATATTTTACACCGGGGCTGGAGTGGACCTTTAAAAGAGTTACAGTGGCCTCCACAATTCCTCATAGCCAGTGCTTTTCTAGAGGATCTTGGCTTCTAGAGGCAGAGTCTGGGCCCCGATCTCTCCTCACACAGTGATTGGTCTAGTTTACATTATGGAGCACTGTCCTCCAATCCAGCCCCAATGTCAGGCAGATGAAGTGAAATATCCCAGCAGCCTGTGCGAGCCAGGAAAGGGTTAACAGCCTCGGCTTCTGCAGAAGTGTGGATGTCAGGCCTGTCTACTGACAACATGGCGTGTGTCTCGCTCTGCCGATCAGACATCCAGCACAGACCCCACACACACACACACACACACACACACACACACACACACACACACACACACACACGCTGAGCACCCCTGCAGGGGGAATTGTGCCCTGGCTTTGGTTGGGGGAGGGGGCAGGATGGAGGAGTAATAGCCCCTGAGGATATCCAGGCTGGCACACATATGGAGGCACTGCAGACATGGAGGCAATAACTAGAAATTGGCGAGAAAAGAAGAACATTCCTTAGTTTTATCATTCCATTCCTAAACAATTGGACCCCCCTGGTCCATCTTTCCGTTCACTACAAGTGTCCCCAAAAACAAAAGCCCGCTTATCCCCCTGTTGTAGGAGGCCATAGTTCCCCAGACGATGTCTGTAGAAATGTTCCACTGACTGGCTGCAGCGCTGGAGTGGATGTGGGGACATCATTAGCAGCGCACACCTTCCTGCGTGGAGTCCACGCTGTATTTTCTGTAACGCTCCCCAGCCGGCTCTGCCGAGGGATAACCATTGCCGCTCCCCCCTCTCCCACCAACCGCAAGGAGTTCTCAGCGCCCCCCCACTACTCCTGCAGTCCTGACTATCACCCATTTATCACTCCATCAATCCAGTCTATCAAAGAGGGATAAGATCATCCACTGGCTCCAATATAATCTGATCTAATCTGCTGGATTTATACATTTATATTTATCTGATGCCCCAGGTTGCTTGATCAGCCGGCCCTGGAGTCTTTTAGAATAGACTGCCAGCTAATCATACTGCCACTGCAGGTGAGAGACATGTGGTGCGGGAGCGAATGGAAGGTGAGGTGTCTTGAGATCGAGGGCATACCTGATTTGAGGTCTGTTGGGTAAGTACATGAAAGTGGACCTTACCTTTAAATGCAAACCTTGTGGCATCCCTGCCATCTAAGACCTCCAGGCTCTGTCAGTTCACAGACCAAGTGCCATCAGGGGTGCATGCAATCAGGATGCCCCAAGGGCAATAAAACTAGAAGTTTGAGTTGGCCCCACACCTTACAATCTGACTGATTAGAATCTGACCACAATGGTAGACATCTCCCATGGCAAGGGAGGCCCGGGAGAGAAACCGGCAGGTGACTGCTTTCAAGTCTTAACGCCTACGGCCTAAAATGCGGGCAGAGACGTTCCACCATAATGGCGGCTGTGCAATGGTGACACACTCACTGCACAACACAAACACGCTGCGCGCTTCCCCTTTCACTTCCTGAAACTGTGTGCAGGATACACACAGCACTTCCTGTTACATATGCCACTTAAAGCCCTTCCCCACCCCTCCCGGGGTCTCTTGCAGGTGTGACGTGAGGGGCGTATGTTAGAGTTGTGCTTTAAGCGGCAGCTGTAGCGGGAAGCGCTGTTGTGTGGATACGTACACATCAGTTAGCCATCGCTCTTAAAGGGCCAGTGTGGTAAAGGCAGAAGTGATCAATCAGCCAGTGCTGTGAGGTCAACAAATCCAATCAGGGGACGCCGGTGACATCACTATCTCACTACATCAACATATAGGACAAGTCTACTTTTGTGGACTTTTCCAAAAGACTCACCGTGGCTCTTGCGCTACCGATCCGGGTAGAGGTTGGTGGGTGGGTGTCGCCTCTCTACAGCTGGCTCCCATTAAAAACAATGGGGGCCTCCGTACACCAGTGACTTCTGTGTACAGAGGCCCTTGTTTTTTTTTTAATGGGAGACAGCCGTACAGGTCCGGAGGTGGTGCACTCCACTTTGCAGACAACTGGCGGATTGGCTTCTACGGTGAGGTAAGTCGATCTGCTTGTTACCTCTTCCTGTCTTGCGGAAAAGTCCACTAAAGTGGCCTTTCTTCTTTAATTATATGCTAATATCATGATTAATATGCAGAGACTTGGTATCCCTATTGGTGGATCTTACATGATGTAGAAAGCCAAGTGTTATGTAGCTGTGGCCATGGAGCGCAGTGCTATTATTATTATTTATTTTATAGCGCCATTGTGTTCTGTAGCACTGTATATATATATATATATATATATATATACATATATATATATATATATATATATATATATATATATATCTGCTGGTCACATTTGAACCAGAAACAACGCACAGTGAATGATGAATATACCTGTAGGAAGACAACAAGGCAACTGGACTTACTGTTTCATTATCTTGATGACATTTCGCTAGTGATCCCTATGGCCTCCTCAATTCAGAGTGAATGATGAGGTGTATTATTATTAATTAATTAATTTAAAAAGCGCTCTCATCTTCTGTAGCGCTGTACAAAGTTGTGATTACAGACAAGGTCTAAGTGGTGTCTGGTTTTCATCTTTATAGCATCTTGTTTTTGATGCCGTACTGTATGCTTTACCTTGTCTGTCATGACACTTTGTACAGCGCCACGGAAGAAGATGGCGCTATATAAATAGACAACAAGAATAATAATATTCTGAATATAGTAAAGAGCCCCGCCCTTACGAGCTTGCATGCCCTGCTGCTTCAGTGACGGGGACACTTTTAAGATTTCTAAACAAGAAATATTTTTAATGTCAAGGCTGAAAGCAGAATGCTCTAGAGAGGTGAAAGGCGTGCGCCTCCAGAACTAATGGAGAAGATCAGGGGCTTGGGGTTCAGTGAAGGAAGATTTAGGCTCCATCCAGCCTCTCTTTATAAAAAAAAAAAAAAAAAAAAAAAGTAGTGCGAGGTGGAGAGACGCGTCAGTGAGGTAAGTGGCCCATCGTGCAGCTGCAATAACAAAGCAGCTCAGCAATGCCGGAGAAACACTCCACGTGCCAAGAGGGAAACAGCTCCCCTTGTGGTCAGCCGCTGCCATTACAGTCAGGAGAGCCTCCATCTCATGAGCAAGGCAAGAGCAAGAGTGAGCTCACACAAAATGGCCACCTTATGGCTCCTCCATTAAATAACTCATGAAGCCAATTAAACTGCCCCTGGCGGGTTGATACAGATCTTGGAGTTGGGCTGCCATATTGTATAGGGAACGCCATTCTGCATTTCATCTACATCATTTCCTGGAATGGGGACATTGTTGGGAGTTCCTTATACAAACAGGGTTATATATTTATAGATGGGGCTCTCTTCCCTGGGCCATTTGTTACTCATCAACCTTATAAAAGCCGCCTCAGAACTGACCTTTCAGCCTATATGTTGGCCGTTGCTTTCCCTTCTCTCACTGACCAGAGGGGCAACATTTAGATGGTCAGCTCTTGGGGGCCTGGTTCTTTTGTGCTGTGTATTAGCCCAGATGGCTATAAAAAGTCTGCGCACCCCTGTTACAGTGGCCCATTTTTGTTGCATAAAAAAATCAGACGAGGAAGAAGACAGGGAGCGTGCCCCGCCGGCATTTCACAAATGCTTGGAGTGGGTCGCGCTCTGCTAAAATGATGTGCCCGCTGCTCGCGCATGCTCCATATGACAGGGATAGAAGGTGAGTTTCTGGGAGACTTGGGGGGTTTCACACAGCGATTTGGGATGCCCCGGGAGGGAGGGAATCTAGCGGCCCTGGAATCTTACAGCTAACAACACATCTCTGTTTTAAAGTATCAGTCAGGAGAAGAGTACTAAAAGGCATTAGACTGGCTCAGACTGGGCCACAGGGTTTACAGGGAATTCCCCAGTGGACCCTGTGAATCAGGGACTCCTTTGATGGCCTTCATCACCAAAATATGAGCTATGTATAGCTTATATCTTATATATCTTATATCGTATAGCTTCTTTGTGGCATCCCAAGTGCACACAGACAATACAGTCTGGCATAATGTTTCTGTGCACAGGCCCTTAATATAAGCCAGTGATACTTATCCAAGTATGGGATGGGCCCCCAGAGTCAGTTTTACTGGTGGGCCCCAGACACCCCAGTCCGACACTGTATACCATGAAACACAGGGAAGATGCTCATCAGGAAGCGGATACAATGTGACACAACAGTGACATTACCAAGATCTGGCAAAAGTGATGAAAAGAGGAAAATGTGTCCGGAAGGCTGCCAAGACGCCTGCAGCAACATTAAAAAGAACTTAACTTTCCTGTGTGTTGTTCCTCTCCGGTGGGGCATCCAGAATTGGGATGTCTCACCATGCGTATCCCCCCAGTTTGCCCATTCTACTCACTTTCCTGACATTCCAATGGTGCAGGCTTGGCTGAAACCGAGAGCCCGCTCAGCCAATCAGCGCGCTCAGTTTCACTTGGCTCAATGGCAGTTGAGCAGAACACACACCAACTCCCCCCCACTATATCCCCTATGGGAGCAGCATGAAGTGACCCATTCCAAAGCATCTCAAAATCTCTGATTAAATGTAGATACCTTATGTATTCTAAGCAAAGCTGCTTTCTTCACTTCAATTTATAGGTTGTGGCTCAGCTGCAGCTTTAGTAATGTGCGAGCTCCTCTGTGGTCAGAGACGGCTATGGGACCACTCGCTCACGCTGAGAGTACCAAGGGGCAGAGCGTATCTTAGACCATGTTTTTGCATGATCCTGGAGCAATTAAATTAAAAGGGGGGGGGGCAAAATTTGGAGCCCTGCTACTGCTTCTACCCTAGATAGAAGAGAGGCAGATGAGACAGGCATCGGGTGAGCCGCTGGTTGCTTTAATAATGCTGTTGGGTTTAAGGTTCCTTTAATTTTTTTTTTTAACTTCCTGTCCTGCCTTAGAAGGGGGGGGGGGGGCATTAAAGTCACCAGCTTATACAAAAATCACTGACACAGATTACTGCAGGGAGATCTCACCACCTTAAGTGAGAGGCGCGCACCTCCAGCACTAATGGAGAAGATCGGGGGCTTGGGGTTCAGTGAAGGAAGATTTAGTCTCACTTTAAAAAAAAAAAAAAGTAAGGCGAGGTGGAGAGACGCGTCAGTGAGGTAAGTGGCAGCTGCAATAACAAAGCAGCTCAGCAATGCCGGAGAAACACTCCACATGCCAAGAGGGAAACAGCTCCCCTTGTGGTCAGCCGCTGCCATTACAGTCAGGAGAGCCTCCATCTCATGAGCAAGGCAAGAGCAAGAGTGAGCTCACACAAAATGGCCACCTTATGGCTCATCCATTAAATAACTCATGAAGCCAATCAAACTGCCCCTGGCGGGGTGATACAGATCTTGGAGTTGGGCTGCCATATTGTGCAGGGAACGGCATTCTGCATTTCATCTTTCATGGGGTAATTGTGGGGAGTTATATACAAACACTGTTATAGATTCATAGGTGGGACTCCCTTCCCCGGGCCATTTGTTACTCATCAACCTTACAAAAGCCGCCTCAGAACTGACCTTTCAGCCTATAAGCTGGTCATTGGTTTCCCTTCTCTCACTGACCACTGACCTATTCCACATTGTTTAGATTGTCAGCTCCTAGGGGCCTGGCTCTTTTGCACTGTGTGGGCTATGGGGACTATATATGTTATATATGTCTGCACACCCCTGTTACAATGGCAGACCCAGAAAAATCATTACAGAACGTTTTCCCTTTTAATGTCATCTATAATCTGCACAAATAAAATCTTTTATAGTGTAAAAATAAAAATAATGCAGTAAAATAATGATGCGGGATAAATATGACACCCTTCCACTAATACTCGGCTGAATGAGCCATGATGGCGGCATTCAGTGTGTTGGGGCATGAGTCTATCCGCATGGAGCATCTTTACTCTTCCATGTAAAAGGTCTCCAAATGTCAGATTGTGAGCTCCGGTGTCGGAGCCACGCACAGACTTTCCATTGGATTCAGGTCTGGGCTCTGGCTGGGCCATTCCAGATCTTTAGTCTCCTCATGGTGAGGCCTTTCTTTTGTTGATGTGGAGGTTTGGGGGCTTTGGGTCATTGTTTTGCTGAAAGGTGAAATTCTTCTTCATTTTCAGCTTTTTAGCAAATGACTGAAGGTTTTATGCCAAAATTGACTGATATTTACATCATTCCCTGCCTAAAGCCCCAGTTCCAGACGCGGAAAACTACCCCAGAACACAATTCTGCCTCCACCCTGTGTCACTGTGGCTATGGGCTTCTTTTGCTTTGTGCCAAATATAACTTTACACATTATGGCCCAAAAAGTTCAACCCTAGTCTCATCAGATCACATTTCATTATCCCACGTGCTTTTGGTACTTAAAGTGGACCAATCACCACCGAGGCCAGCCCTGGAGTCTAGAAGACTCGTCAACTTGGTGCCCCTGGGGCATCCCGATTCGGGATTGCGCATTCTGCAGGGAAAACCAGCCGCCCCCTCTCCCTATGCCATTGCTGAGTCCAATACAACCACTTTATGCCGTGTATTAGTAGTATGCATGGCCTAAAGCACTGATTGGACCAGCGCCTGTGCATGTGTAGTGGGAACAGTGGAAAGGTGAGCGAGTGGGTGATCTGTGAGTTTCACGCAGCAGGGCATCCCAAATCAGGATGCCCCAAGGGCCGTTCACCAGGTTAGTGAAAATCCCGGTGACTGGTCCACTTTAATGTAGTTTCTGGCAAAACTTAGCTGGGCTTGGATTTTTTTTCTTTGGAAATTCCTGCAGCACCTTTAATGTGGCTGTAGGTCTCTTGTAAGCCTCCCAGACTTATTCTCTAGTCTTTTCATTAATTCTTGAGTTCTTGGCAATCCACTTCATGATGACCATCCTCACCGTGTTCCATGGTATGCTTAGTGCTTTGGGTCCACTTTAACATGAGATTAAATGTGATTGGCTAATGCTGAACACAACATCCCCATATTATATAACAGGGTCACACTTAAAGGAGCAC
Organism: Gastrophryne carolinensis; assembly: GCA_027917425.1. NCBI lineage: Eukaryota > Metazoa > Chordata > Amphibia > Anura > Microhylidae > Gastrophryne > Gastrophryne carolinensis. The sequence continues at coordinate 44,181,868 of CM051243.1, read as the reverse complement.
TATTGCAGAACATGACCCAGTAATAAACATTTATATAAATATGCTGGATGGCAGGGGGAGGGGTCACTTATAAACCCGGCATCAAGACATATCCAGCCAGGCGTGTTTTTTACATTTTAGTGGAAGGAAGAGGAAATCAGGGGTGACAGGATGTATCAAAGGAATTTAAACCTCACATAGCAGCATCCCTCATAATGTGCACAGGCCGACCTGCCAGCCTATAAACTTGGATGGGGGCGTGTACGGTGGGATGCTGCAAAAGCCAGAACCAGGTGAATTAAAGTCCCTGACCAGGCACATGCTACCCCCCCCCCCCCCCCCCACAATTATAGCCCCCACGGGAGCAGCGTAAAATAAGCCATTTCAAAGCATCTCAAAAGCTCTGATTAAATGTAGATCTCTTATGAATTCTAAGCAAAGCTGCTTTCTTCACTTCAATTTATAGGCCGTGGCTCAGCTGGGAAGGATGTGTTATGGCACAGCTTTGTGAGTCATGTGCGCGCTCTGTTGTGGTAAGAGACAGCTGTGGGACCACTGTAGCTTGTCGTGCTTGCTCACGCTGAGAGCACCAAGGTGCAGAGTGGAGCTTTTTTGCATGATCCTGGGGCAATGAAATTAAAAAATGGAGGGGGGCAATATTTGGAGCCCTGCTACTGCTTCTACCCTAAATAGAGGAGAGGCAGATGAGACAGGCATCGGGTGAGCTGCTTGTTGCTTTATTATTGCTGATGGGTTTACAGACCCTATAATTTTTTTAACTTACCGTCCTGCCTTAGAAGGGGGACATTAAAGTCACCAGTTTCACTGGCATCGCTGACACCGATTACTGCAGGGAGGTCTCACCACCTTAAGTGAGAGGCGCGCACCTCCAGCACTAATGGAGAAGATCAGGGGCTCGGGGTTCAGTGAAGGAAGATTTAGGCTCCATCCAGCCTCACTTTATAAATAAATAAAAGTAGTGCGAGGTGGAGAGACGCGTCAGTGAGGTAAGTGGCCCATCGTGCAGCTGCAATAACAAAGCAGCTCAGCAATGCCGGAGAAACACTCCACGTGCCAAGAGGGAAACAGCTCCCCTTGTGGTCAGCCGCTGCCATTACAGTCAGGAGAGCCTCCATCTCATGAGCAAGGCAGGAGCAAGAGTGAGCTCACACAAAATGGCCACCTTATGGCTCATCCATTAAATAACTCATAAAGCCAATCAAACTGCCCCTGGCGGGGTGATACAGATCTTGGAGTTGGGCTGCCATATTGTACAGGGAATGCCATTCTACATTTCATCTACATTGATCCTGGAATGGAGGTGGCCACTTGCTTTCCCCCAGGGGATCCCGAACCGTGATGCCCTGCTGTGTGAAACCCCCCAGGGCACTGGTAATCACTAACCTTTCCCCGGTCCAACAGCTCATGCGTGGGCTCTCTTCCAATCAGAGGAGCTCGCTGAACTGGCGTAATTCAGCAAGGCAGCTCTCATTGTTTACTATAGGGAGTGAGAGCAGACGTATCCTCGCATCCTCGGGCTGTGTGCACGGTCCGGCCCTAGCCATTCAGATAGGCTTCGTTCCCCATTTACTCTGAACGAATTGCGTCACTTCAGCGGGTGGCTCTGATTGGACGGGAGCCCGCGCAAGTGCTGTTGGACCGGGAAGAGGTGAGTTGGAATGCGCCGATGGTGGGGGTTTCACATTGGAATTGGTATGCCCCGCTGTGTGACCCCCCCATGCCCCACGTGCTTTAAGCAGCCACATTATTTGGCTTCTGTTATTTTTATTTTCCCCTCTAAACGACTTAAGAATAGTACAGACTATGGGGGCAATAAAGTTCAGAAAAGATTCTTCTTGCTCTGATATTTTACATGACAAAAACCCACCGTTGTAACAGGGGCGCGCAGACTTTATATATCCACTGTAGATGCATTTACACAACTATTGGGTGCAGGAATAGAAGCCCCCTCAGCTGTCTGGGGAGATGCAGCTTCACTTCCTGCGTGCAGAGACCAATCAGAAAGCTGTGTCAGTGTCAGTGTGCGCTGATCAACACTTTTTGATTCCAGCGTCAGCCATGAATTTTATGAACTTCCTGTCCCTGGTGGCCGAAGAGGAAGTGATGCAATATCTCCCTTGTGCCATAATTAATATTTTGGTTGGGGTGGAGTTCAATCTGTTTTGTGTTGTGCAAGTAAGGGGATATGTACTTCCAGGGGATTCATAGCCAGAGAAATTCTATAGTATTCCCACAGGGTATATAGTCAGTTGGGGGATCCCTATATGCTTCATAACTGGTTGAGCTAATTCTATAGTGATCATAACTGGTGGGGAACTAATACAGGGTTTATAGTTGGTTGGGATAATTCTATAGGGATCATAGTTGTTTGGGATACTTCTATGGAGATAACAGTTGGTTGGATGAGTTGGCTGGTTCTTTATAAATCATAGATGCTTTGGATACTCCCACAATGATCATTGTTGGTTGGGGTACTCCTATAGTGATCATTGTTGATTGGACAAGTTGGGTAGTTTTATAGGGCTCATAGTTGGATGGGGTACTCCCATAATGTTGTTGGCTGGATGAGGTGGTTGGTTCTATCTGAATAAAGGTTGGTTGGATGAGTTGGCTAGTTCTATAGTGTTCATTGTTGAATGGATCATATAATAAATATATAAGGTAGAAATAATTGTTGGTTGAGTACTCCTATAGGGATCATAGTTGGTTGGGATACCCCTATAGGCATCATAGTTGGTTGGGATACTCCTATAGGCATCATAGTTGGTTGGGATACTCCTATAGGCATCATAGTTGGTTGGGATACCCCTATAGGCATCATAGTTGGTTGGGATACTCCTATAGGCATCATAGTTGGTTGGGATACTCCTATAGGCATCATAGTTGGTTGGGATACTCCTATAGGCATCATAGTTGGTTGGGATACTACTATAGGCACCATAGTTGGTTGGGATACTCCTATAGGCATCATAGTTGGTTGGGATACTCCTATAGGGATCATTGTTGTGATACAACTATGGGGATTATAGTTGGTTGGGATACTTTGGTTGGTTGGGGTATTGCTAAAGTTATTATAGTTTGGGGAACTCCTATAGGGATCATTGTTGTTTGCATGAGTTGGGTGGTTTTATGGAAATTAAAGTTGGTTGGGATAGTCCTATAAGCATCATAGTTGGTCAGGCACTCCCATAAGGTTGGTTGGATGAGCTGGCTATGGATTACAGTTAGATGATATAATCATAAATAATGTAGAAATGTTGGTTGGTGTACTCCTATAGGGGTCATAGTTGGTTGGGGTCCTCGTATAGGGATCATAGTGGTTTGGGATACTTCTAAAGGGTTCATGGTTGGGATACTGCTATATGGATTATGGTTAGTTGGGTGGGTTGGTTGCTTCTATAGTGTTCATAGTTGGCTGAGTAAATGATGCAGCCAACAAGAAGAATGGTGTGAATGCCAGGTGACAAGCATCCCTGTATAATTCTTCCTCTCGCACCACCTCAGTGCAGTTTTTTGGTGGACCAAGTGTGGAGCTAAAGCACACATGACCCGGGTGCAAGGATCGAAACCCGGGATAGGCACTTTAAACAATTATTCAAATTTCCCATCAAGTCCCAGATCAGCTCCGGACGTTGCCACGCTGTGGGAGGAGGACAGCATGAGTGAGCAAGTTCATTAGGGCTTATCAGGAGAAAGCACTGTTGAATGAAAGACACAGCTCCTCACAACCAGCATGAGGTCAGCAGAAAGCAGCCTAATGCAACCCTTTGTCTGGACGGCGCCTTCAACGAGGAAAAATAAGAACGATTTACCCAGCTATAGACTGCAGATTCTGATTTCTCCCCCAGAGAATCTGTCAGCAGAAATGAGGGGTGCAAGAGAACAGGGGAGGGCTACCTACCCGCAGGAATAGCGCTGCACCCAGCATGCCATAGAGGGGCTTCTTGGCCCGACAAATCTCCACCTTCTAGGAATGCCAAGTGATGGCTGACCATCTTCACAAAGGCCTATAGGGATCCCACACCACTATCTAGAGAGATATTATACCCATTGGTGTGAGTCACATGCATGTGTTATAGACCACCCCTGGCTACATTATTATTGAGAGAGAGAGAAAGAAGAAAGAGAGAGAGAAAAAATAGAGAGAGAAATAAGAAAGAAAGAGAGGGAAAGAAAGAAGAAGAGAGAGAGAGATAGAAAGAAGAAAGAGAGATAAAGAAGAAAGAGAGAAAGAAGAAAGAGAGAGAAAAAAGAGATAGAGAAAGAAGAAAGAAAGTAAGAGAGAGTTAGGCAAGTATATTTTGTGGTCGGGGAGCTAGCCTCACTACAGACGCCCAATAGGTGTATACAATAGAAGCAGCTGAGACCATGCCCATGGCGGGGGGGGGGGCTCCACCACCCCTTGCATATATTAGCTTTTAGGCCCTCCCAGTTTTTTTTTAACTTAGCTTTTGTTCTCCTTTGGGATGCCGTTGTGCATTAACCCCCCTCCCCTGGGCTTTCTCATCTCAGTCTATGCTCCCAAATGCATAGGTTCTCATCCCATTTATAATTGTGTCTGGAGTTCTGAATGTATGGATTGCCAGGCACCTCCCACTGACTGCTGGTCACCAAGGGTTTTGGTCTGCTTTAACAGTGATCTTAGGCATGTGGTGCAGAGCATGGCGCTGTACCTCCATCTTATCCCGGCAGTAGACGCTGTTCATTTCTTCCACCCGGAGCTTCAAGGCAGGGGCGGCATCCTCCAGCATCAGTGACCCCTCGCTGCGGACCTGCCAGAGGAATGAGAGCAGGGGCACGGTTACAGACTTTAAAGTGGCCAATTACCTGGGATCTGCTCATTTAGACCCTCACTCAGCAAAGGAGCTCTAATCACATTTTCTGATATTAAAATACTAAATGAAATTAAATAAACCCAGGGGCAACTGGTATGTGAGTGTACAATTTTACAGGGGATAATTGCTCAACTCTAACTGCCCATCTCCTAAATCAGCCTGCGGAGGGCAGCAAAAGCATTAACATCTAATATCAGCCCAAAGCATTGCATGATGGGTAAAAACATCTACACACATGAGAAGGCTTGCGATGATGATAAGCAATTATTCCAGCACAGGCTGGCTCAGGACACAGGCTGTTGGAGTTGAACAGTCCTCCCCCCTAAAATCAGAATGGTACAGTCACAAACCTGTCACCCCTGATTCTTCATACTGCTCTTTTTCTGAAAGAGGCCTAGTGGCTGCAGTAGAGGCCTGTCATCCTGGGCACTTCAAGGAAAACGTGTGACCCCCCTGAACAGCAAGCAGCATGTGCACGCACCTCCTGACCCGAGTTTCCTTATATTCAAATGGGGCCCTAAATCTTCCTAACTTATTCAGACATGTCAGGCTGCTAATTCTGGTAAATGGTGGCGCATGCGCCGCAGCCTGCAATTGTCATTCGGAGCCCTTCTGATGTCGTCTGACCCTCTGAAGCAGCGGCACATGCATATGCCTCCCCATGCACAGTTACTATGGCTGCCTGAGAGATGCAGGGGGACCACAAGTGCCTGCATGCCCCCCCCCCCCCCCCCAGCTCTATGCAAACTATTGTGCGTCCATGCAGAGGATCACTAATGGAGACGGACAGTTTGGCACTGATTGGAGGAGAGTGTGCTCGCCAGGAGAGGAAATCTGAGGTAAGTGCCCTAATGTGGAACTGCAGCAATGAGCCAGCTCAGCAATGCCGGAGAAACACTGCAACTGATGTGAGGGAATAGCTCCCCTGGTGGTCAAAAGCTGACATTATCACCCCAGTCAGGAAAAAAAGCCTCCATTTTATAAGCAAGGCAAGAGCAGGAGTGAGGCCACACAAAATGGCTGTCTTGTGATTCCTCTATTTCATGAGTATGCATGGAGATCCTTATCTCAGGTGTATCTTCCTGCACCCCCTGCTCTCCTCTATCTACAGACACCCCACCTTCCTGCACCCCCTGCTCTCCTCTATCTACAGACACCCCACCTTCCTGCACCCCCTGCTCTCCTCTATCTACGGACACCCCACCTTCCTGCACCCCCTGCTCTCCTCTATCTACAGACACCCCAGCTTCCAGCACCCCCTGCTCTTCTCTATCTACAGACACCCCACCTTCCAGCACCCCCTGCTCTCCTCTATCTACAGACACCCCACCTTCCTGCACCCCCTGCTCTCCTCTATCTACAGACACCCCACCTTCCTGCACCCTCTGCTCTCCTCTATCTACAGACACCTCACCTTCCTGCACCCCCTTCTCTCCTCTATCTACGGACACCCCACCTTCCTGCACCCCCTGCTCTCCTCTATCTACAGACACCTCACCTTCCTGCACCCTCTGCTCTCCTCTGTCTACAGACAACTCACCTTCCTGCACCCTCTGCTCTCCTCTATCTACAGACACCTCATCTTCCTGCACCCCCTGCTCTCCTCTATCTACAGACACCTCACCTTCCTGCACCCCCTGCTCTTCTCTATCTACAGACACCCCACCTTCCTGCACCCCCTGCTCTTCTCTGTCTACAGACACCCCACCTTCCTGCACCCCCTGCTCTCCTCTGTCTACAGACACCTCACCTTCCTGCAGCCATTGCTCTCCTCTGTCTACAGACACCTCACCTTCCTGCACCCCCTGCTCTCCTCTGTCTACAGACACCTCACCTTCCTGCACCCCCTGCTCTCCTCTGTCTACAGACACCTCACCTTCCTGCACCCTCTGCTCTCCTCTGTCTAGACATCTCACCTACCTGCACCCCTTGCTCTCCTTTGTCTACAGACACCCAACCCTCCTGCACCCTCTGCTCTCCACTATCTTGAGACACCCAACCCTCCTGCACCCTCTGCTCTCCACTATCTTGAGACACCCCATCCTCCTGCACCCGTTTTCGTCTACAGACACCCCACCCACCTGCACCCTCTGCTCTGCTCTGTCTAATGACACCTCACCTTCCTGCACCCCCTGCTCTCCTCTGTCTACAGACAGCCCACCTTCCTGCACCCCCTGCTTTCCTCTGTCTACAGAAGCATCACCTCCCTGCACCCATATACCGATACTTCACCTTCCTGCACCCCCTGATCCCCTGTCTACAGACACCTCACCTTCCTGCACCCCCCTCTCTATAGACACATCAACTTCCAGCACCCCCCTGCTCCCCTCTGTCTACAGACATCCCAACTTCCAGCACCCCCTGCTGCCCTCTGTCTACAGACACCCCACCTTCCTGCACCCCTCTGTCTACAGATACCCACCTTCCTGTACCTCTGCTCTCCTCTGTCTAGACACCCACCTTCCTGCACTCCCTGCTTTTCGCTGTTTACAGACACCTCACCTTCCTATCCCCCTCTGTCTACAGACACCCCACATTTCTGCACCCTCTGCTTACAGACACCCCACCTTCCTGCACCCCCTCTGTCTACAGGCACCCCACCTTCCTGCACCCCCTCTGTCTACAGACACATCACCTTCCTGCAACATCTGATCTCATGTCTACAGACACCTCACCTTCTTGCCCCCCTCTGCCTACAGACACATAACATTCCTGCACCCCCCTGCCTAAAGACACCTCATCTTCCTGTCCCCCTATGCCTACAGACCCCCACATTCCTGCACCTCCCTGCCTACAGACACCTCACCTTCCTGCACCCCCTCTGCCTACAGACACCCCATGTTCCTGCACCCCCTCTGCCTACAGAGACCCCCACATTCCTGATACCCTCTGTCTACAGACACCTCACCTTCCTGCACCTCCTGCTCCCCTCTGTCTACAGACACCTCACCTTCCTGCACCCCTTGCTCTCCTCTGTCTACAGACAGTGTCACCTTTCTGCACCCCCTGCTCTCCATTGTCAATTTGGATTTGTTTATTTGATCTCCCCCGCACGCCATATTGATTCTGATCGGATGCTACTAAAGCCTAATCCAACATTTCTTGTCCTTTATTCCAGTAAAATGATGGAAAATACCGTCCTGCTGACAGGACATTGGATTTGATGGTAACCCAAAGTAGTGCAGCGAGTTTGGTATTACTAACCCTGGCCACACATGGGTGAATGGCTGCACCACAAACTTGCACCTCAGCTGTGAAAGAGTTAAACAGAGCAGAGCTGCCCTCGGCGGGATCAATGCTGCCACCTGCTGGACGCTGCCTCCGCTCTGCAGAATTCATGATGCCAGATCTGGCTGCTGCTCACCTAGAGGCCAGCTTGAGTAAAGCGGGTGACGTCACCCCTCCATCTGGCAGACGCCCCAACTCCCCGCCCGCCCGCCTCAGGCCTGCAGGGGACGTCTGGTGTGCCTCCATCTTGTATGTGAGCAGGCAGCAGCCATCTTTGTGAATGCATTGTGTAACCTGGACTTACCATGTCCAACATGGCGCAGAACTCCTCTAGATGGATCAGCATCTCCTCCAGGGCATCCTCCAGTGCCCAAGAGCCAAATCAACCTCATTAAAGGGCCGCACACCCCCAGGAAAGAAAAAAAAGAGAACCTGTCAAAAGGCTAGCAGTCAAATACCCCATCCCAAGCAGGAAAAACAAGGCAACCAGGAGCTCCGTGCTCGTTCCAGGCCCAGCGACACCCACTGCTTTACTGTTAGATGACATCCTCTTTGGTCACCGCAAAAATAGTGGATTTCTCCAATAACATCAAAGAAATTGTGATTCTCACTACACTCACCACTCACTGTCTGTAATAGCATGTGGCTGTGAGCTCTGAGGGACAGGGGGTCATGTGACTGCTTCTATGTGCTCTGTACAGCACTGTGGTATATGTCAGCGCTATATAACTGTATAATAACAGTGTATGTGTGTAGAGGGGACATTAGAGTGTGAGCTCTGAGGGACAGAGTCATGTAACTGCTTCCATGTGCTCTGTACAGTGCTATATAAATGTATAATAACAGTGTATGTGTGTAGAGGGGACATTAGAGTGTGAGCTCTGAGGGACAGAGTCATGTAACTGCTTCCATGTGCTCTGTACAGTGCTATATAAATGTATAATAACAGTGTATGTGTGTAGAGGGGACATTAGAGTGTGAGCTCTGAGGGACAGAGTCATGTAACTGCTTCCATGTGCTCTGTACAGTGCTATATACAGGTAAATGTATAATAACAGTGTATGAGTGTGAGGGTGCGGGGCTGATGCATTCCATCAGCGCTCCAACCTCCTACTGCATCAGCCCTGCACCCTACACACCAACTGCCTATACCCCACCTTACTGTACCCCTCTATCTACAGATACCCCACCTTCCTGCACCCCTCTATCTACAGATACCCCACCTTCCTGCACCCCTCTATCTACAGATACCCCACATTCCTTCACCCCTCTGTCTACAAATACCCCCACCTTCCTGCACCCCTCTATCTACAGATACCACACCTTACTGCAACCCTTTATCTACAGATACCCCACTTTTCTGCACCCCTCTTTCTACAGGTACACCTTCCTGCACCCCTCTATCTACAGACACCACACTCTCCTGCACCCCTCTATCTACAGATATCCCACTTTTCTGCACCCCTCTATCTACAGGTACACCTTCCTGCACCCCTCTATCTACAGATATCCCCACCTTCCTTCACCCCTCTATCTACAGATACCCCACCTTCCTGCACCCCTCTGTCTACAAATACCCTCACCTTCCTGCACCCCTCTATCTACAGATACCACACCTTCCTGCACCCCTCTATATACAGATACCCCACCTTCCTGCACCCCTCTATCTACAGATACCACACCTTCCTGCACCGCTCTATATACAGATACCCCACCTTCCTGCACCCCTCTATCTACAGATACCACACCTTCCTGCACCGCTCTATCTACAGATACCCCACCTTCCTGCACCCTCTCTATCTACATATACCTCACCATTCTGCATCTATCTACATATAACCCACCTTCCTGCATCCCTCTATATACAGATACACCACCTTCCTGCCCCCTCTATCTACAAATACCCCAACGCCCTGCACCCCTCTATCTACAGATAACCCACCTTTCCGCACCCCTCTATCTACAAATACCTAACCATTCTGCATCCATATACATATAACCCACCTTCCTGCATCCCTCTATATACAGTCATGTGACTGCTTCCTTGTGCTCTGTACAGTGCTATGGTATATGTCAGAGCTATAAAAATGTATAATAACAGTGTGTGAGTATGTAGAGGACATTTGAGTGTGAGCTCTGGGGGACAGGGGGTCATGTGACTGCTTCCATGTGCTCTGTACAGTGCTATATAAATGTATAATAACAGTGTATGTGTGTAGAGGGGACATTAGAGTGTGAGCTCCGAGGGACAGAGTCATGTAACTGCTTCCATGTGCTCTGTACAGTGCTATATAAATGTATAATAACAGTGTATGAGTGTGAGGGTGCGGGGCTGATGCATTCCATCAGCGCTCCAACCTCCTACTGCATCAGCCCTGCACCCTACACACCAACTGCCTATACCCCACCTTACTGTACCCCTCTATCTACAGATACCCCACCTTCCTGCACCCCTCTATCTACAGATACCCCACCTTCCTGCACCCCTCTATCTACAGATACCCCACATTCCTTCACCCCTCTGTCTACAAATACCCCCACCTTCCTGCACCCCTCTATCTACAGATACCACACCTTACTGCACCCCTTTATCTACAGATACCACACTTTTCTGAACCCCTCTTTCTACAGATACACCTTCCTGCACCCCTCTATCTACAGACACCACACTCTCCTGCACCCCTCTATCTACAGATATCCCACTTTTCTGCACCCCTCTATCTACAGATACACCTTCCTGCACCCCTCTATCTACAGATATCCCCACCTTCCTGCACCCCTCTATCTACAGATACCCCACACTCCTTCACCTCTCTGTCTACAAATACCCCCACCTTCCTGCACCCCTCTATCTACAGATACCACACCTTCCTGCGCCCCTCTATATACAGATACCCCACCTTCCTGCACCCCTCTATCTACAGATACCACACCTTCCTGCACCCCTCTATCTACAGATACACCTTCCTGTACCCCTCTATCTACAGATACCCCACCTTCCTGCACCCCTCTATCTACAGATACACCTTCCTGCACCCCTCTATCTACAGATACCCCACCTTCCTGCACCCCTCTATCTACAAATAGCCCACCTTCTTGCACCCCTCTTTCTACAGATACCCCACCTTCCTGCACCCGTCTATCTATAGATACCCCACCTTCCTTCACCCCTCTATATACAGATACCCCACCTTCCTGCACCCCTCTATCTACAGATACCACGCCTTCCTGCACACCTCTATCTACAGATACCACACCTTCCTGCTCCCCTTTATATACAGATACCCCACTTTTCTGCACCCCTCTTTCTACAGATACATCTTCCTGCACCCCTATCTACAGACACCCCACCCTCCTGCACCCCTCTATCTACAGATATCCCCACCTGCCTTCACCCCTCTATCTACAGATACCCCACCTTCCTGCACCCCTCTATCTACAGATGCCCCACATTCCTTCACCTCTGTCTACAAATACCCCCACCTTCCTGCACCCCTCTATCTAGATACCCCACGTTCCTTCACCCCTCTAACTACAGATACCACACCTTCCTGCACCCCTCTATCTACAGAAACCACACCAACTTTCTGCACCCCTCTATCTACAAATAGCCCACCTTCTTGCACCCCTCTATCTACAGATACCCCACCTTCCTGAACCCCTCTATCTACAGATACCACACCTTCCTGCGCCCCTCTATCTACAGATACCACACCTTCCTTCACCCCTCTATCTACAGATACCCCACCTTCCTGCACCCCTCTATCTACATATACCCCTTCCTGCAACCCCTCTATCTACAGATACCCCCACCTTCCTGCACCCCTCTATCTACAGATACCCCACCTTCCTTCACCCCTCTATCTACAGATACCCCCACCTTCCTTCACCCCTCTATCTACAGATACCACACCTTCCTGCAACCTCTCTATCTACAGATACCCCCACCTTCCTGCACCCCTCTATCTATATACCCCCACCTTCTTTCACCCCTCTATCTACAGATACCCCCACCTTCCTGCACCCCTCTATCTACAGATACCCCACCTTCCTGCACCCCTCTATCTACAGATACCCCACCTTCCTGCACCCCACTACAAATACCCCACCTTCCTGCACCCCTCTAACTACAAATACCCCACTGCCCTGCACCCCTCTATCTACAGATACCCCACCTTCGTGCACCCCTCTATTTACAAATACCTCACCATTCTGCATCTATCTACATATAACCCACCTTCCTGCACCCCTCTATCTACAGATACCCACACCTTCCTTCACCCCTCTATCTACAGATACCCCTACCTTCCTGCACCCCTTTATCTACAGATACGCCACCTTCTTGCACCCCTTTATCTACAGAAACGCCACGTTCCTACACCCCTCTAACTACAGACACCCCACCTTCCTGCACCCCTCTATTTAGACACTCCACCTTCCTTCACCCCTCTATCTACAGATACCCCACCTTTGTCTACAAATACCCCACCATCACTCTATAGAGGGACCCCCCACCTTCCTGCCCCCTCTGTCTACAGAAACCTCACCTTCCTGCCCCCCTTTTGTCTATAGACACCCCACCATCCTGTCCCCCCTTTGTCTATAGACAACCCACCATCCTGCCCCTCTTTCTACAGATACTCCACCTTCCTGCATCACTCTATAGAGGGACACCACACCTTCCTGCCCCCCCTTTGTCTATCTACATAGTCCACCTTCCTGCACCCCTCTATCTACAGATACCCCATCTTCCTGCACCCCTCTATCTACAGATATCCCACTGTCCTGCACCCCTCTATCTACAGATACCCCACCTTCCTGCACCCCTCTACAGATAACCCACCTTCCTGCACCCCTCTATCTACAAATACCTCACCATTCTGCATCTATCTACATATAACCCACCTTCCTGCATCCCTCTATATACAGATACACCACCTTCCTGCATCGCTCTATATACAGATACACCACCTTCCTGCCCCCTCTATCTACAAATACCCCACTGCCCTGCACCCCTCTATCTACAGATAACCCACTTTCCCGCACCCCTCTACCTACAAATACCTAACCATTCTGCATCTATAGACATATAACCCACCTTTCTGCAGCCCTCTATATACAGATACCCCACCTTCCTGCCCCCCTCTATCTACAAATATCCCACCGCCCTGCACCCCTCTATCTACAGATACCCCACCTTCCCGCACCCCCTCTATCTACAAATACCTCACCATTCTGCATCTATATACATATAACCCACCTTCCTGCATCCCTCTATATACAGATACCACACCTTCCAGCACCCCTCTATCTACAGATACCCCACCTTCCTGCATCACTCTATTGAGGGACACCCCACCTTCCTTCCCCCTCTGTCTACAGGAACCCCACCTTCCTGTCCCTTTTGTCTAAAGACACTCCACCATCCTGTCCCCCCATTGTCTATAGACACCCCACCATCCTACCCCCTCTGTCTACAGATACCCCACCTTCCTGCATCACTCTATAGAGGGACACCCCACCTTCCTGCCCCCCTATTGTCTATAGACACCCCACCATCCTGCCCCCCCTTTGTCTATAGACACCCCACCATCCTACCCCCTCTGTCTACAAATACCCCACCATCCTGCATCACTCTATAGAGGGACCCCCACCTTCCTGCCCCCTTTTGTCTATAGACACCCCACCATCCTGTCCCCCTTTGTCTATAGACACCCCACCTTCCTGCCCCCCCCCTTTGTCTTTAGACACCCCACCATCCTGCCCCCTCTGTCTACAGATACCCCACCTTCCTGCATCACTCTATAGAGGGACAACCCACCTTCCTGCCCCGTCTACAGAAACCCCATCTTCCTGCCCCCCCTTTTGTCTATAGAAACTCCACCATCCTGCCCCCTCTGTCTACATACTCCACCTTGCTGCATCACTCTATAGAGGGAAACCACACCTTCCTGCCCCCCTTTGTCTATAGACACCCCACCATCCTGCCCCCTCTGTCTACATACTCCACCTTGCTGCATCACTCTATAGAGGGAAACCACACCTTCCTGCCCCCCTTTGTCTATAGACACCCCACCATCCTGCCCCCTCTGTCTACAGATACCCCACCTTCCTGCATCACTCTATAGAGGGACACCACAGCTTCTGCCCCTCTATCTACAGACACCCCACCTTCCTGCCCCCTTTGTTTATAGACACCCCACCATCCTGATCCCTCTGTCTACAGATACCCCACCTTCCTGCATCACTCTATAGAGGGACACCACACCTTCTGCCCCTCTATCTACAGACACCCCACCTTCCTGCCCCCCTTTGTTTATAGACACCCCACCATCCTGCCCCCCCCTTTGTCTATAGACACTCCACCATCCTGCCCCGTCTACAGACACCCCACCTTCCTGCCCCATCTACAGACACCCCACCATCCTGCCCCCCCCCCCTGTCTACAGACACCCCACCTTCCTGCCCCTCTTTGTTTATAGACATCCCACCATCCTGCCCCCTCTGTCTACAGACACCCCACCTTCCTGCCCCCCTTTGTCTATAGACACCCCACCATCCTGCCCCCTCTGTCTACAGACACCCCACCTTCCTGCCCCCCTCTATCTAGGGACACCCAGTCTTCCTGCACCCCTTTATTTAGGGACACCCAGTCTTCCTGCACCCCTTTATCTGGGGACACTCAGTCTTCCTGCACCTCCTTTATCTGGGGACACCCAGTCTTCCTGCACCCCTTTATCTGGGGACACCCAGTCTTCCTGCACCCCTTTATCTAGGGACACACAGTCTTTCTGCACCCCTTTATCTAGGGAAACCCAGTCTTCCTGCCCCTCCTTTATCTGGGGACACCCAGTCTTCCTGCACCCCTTTATCTAGGGACACCCAGTCTTCCTGCACCCCGTTATCTAGGGACACCCAGTCTTCCTGCACCCCTTTATCTAGGGACACCCAGTCTTTCTGCACCCCTTTATCTAGGGACACCCAGTCTTCCTGCACCCCTTTATCTAGGGACACTCAGTCTTCCTGCACCCCTTTATCTGGGGACACCCAGTCTTCCTGCACCCCGTTATCTAGGGACACCCAGTCTTCCTGCACCCCTTTATCTAGGGACACCCAGTCTTTCTGCACCCCTTTATCTAGGGACACCCAGTCTTCCTGCACCCCTTTATCTAGGGACACTCAGTCTTCCTGCACCCCTTTATCTGGGGACACCCAGTCTTCCTGTACCCCTTTATCTGGGGACACCCAGTCTTCCTGCACCCCTTTATCTAGGGAAACCCAGTCTTCCTGCCCCTCCTTTATCTGGGGACACCCAGTCTTCCTGCACCCCTTTATCTAGGGACACCCAGTCTTCCTGCCCCTCCTTTATCTGTGGTAACCCCGGTCTTCCTGCACCTCCTTTATCTGGGGACACCCAGTCTTCCTGCACCCCATTATCTAGGGACACCCAGTCTTCCTGCACCCCTTTATCTGGGGACACCCAGTCTTCCTGCCCCTCCTTTATCTGGGACACCCAGTCTTCCTGCACCCCTTTATCTAGGGACACCCAGTCTTCCTGCCCCTCCTTTATCTGGGGACACCCAGTCTTCCAGCACCCCTTTATCTAGGGACACCCAGTCTTCCTGCACCCCTTTATCTGGTGACACCCAGTCTTAATGCCCCTCCTTTATCTGGGGACACCCAGTCTTCCTGCACCCCTTTATCTGGGGACACCCAGTCTTCCTGCCCCTCCTTTATCTGGGGACACCCAGTCTTCCAGCACCCCTTTATCTGGGGACACCCAGTCTTCCTGCCCCTCCTTTATCTGGGGACACCCAGTCTTCCTGCACCCCTTTATCTGGGGACACCCAGTCTTCCTGCAACCCTTTATCTGGGGACACCCAGTCTTCCTACCCCCTCCTTTATCTGGGGACACCCAGTCTTCCTGCCCCTCCTTTATCTGGGGACACCCAGTCTTCCTGCACCCCTTTATCTGGGGACACCCAGTCTTCCAGCACCCCTTTATCTGGGGACACCCAGTCTTCCTGTCCCTCCTTTATCTGGGGAAACCCAGCCTTCCTGCACCCCTTTATCTGGGTACACCCAGTCTTCCTGCACCCCTCTATCTAGGGACACCCAGTCTTCCTGCGCCCCTCTATCTAGGGACACCCAGTCTTCCTGCACCCCTCTATCTAGAGACACCCAGTCTTCCTGCACCCCTCTATCTAGGGACACCCAGTCTTCCTGCACCCCTCTATCTAGGGACACCCAGTCTTCCTGCACCCCTCTATCTAGAGACACCCAGTCTTCCTGCACCCCTTTATCTAGGGACACCCAGTCTTCCTGCACCCCTTTATCTGGGGACACCCAGTCTTCCTGCAACCCTTTATCTGGGGACACCCAGTCTTCCTACCCCCTCCTTTATCTGGGGACACCCAGTCTTCCTGCCCCTCCTTTATCTGGGGACACCCAGTCTTCCTGCACCCCTTTATCTGGGGACACCCAGTCTTCCAGCACCCCTTTATCTGGGGACACCCAGTCTTCCTGTCCCTCCTTTATCTGGGGAAACCCAGCCTTCCTGCACCCCTTTATCTGGGTACACCCAGTCTTCCTGCACCCCTCTATCTAGGGACACCCAGTCTTCCTGCGCCCCTCTATCTAGGGACACCCAGTCTTCCTGCACCCCTCTATCTAGAGACACCCAGTCTTCCTGCACCCCTCTATCTAGGGACACCCAGTCTTCCTGCACCCCTCTATCTAGGGACACCCAGTCTTCCTGCACCCCTCTATCTAGGGACACCCAGTCTTCCTGCACCCCTCTATCTAGGGACACCCAGTCTTCCTGCACCCCTCTATCTAGAGACACCCAGTCTTCCTGCACCCCTTTATCTAGGGACACCCAGTCTTCCTGTCCCTCCTTTATCTGGGGAAACCCAGCCTTCCTGCACCCCTTTATCTGGGTACACCCAGTCTTCCTGCACCCCTCTATCTAGGGACACCCAGTCTTCCTGCGCCCCTCTATCTAGGGACACCCAGTCTTCCTGCACCCCTCTATCTAGAGACACCCAGTCTTCCTGCACCCCTCTATCTAGGGACACCCAGTCTTCCTGCACCCCTCTATCTAGGGACACCCAGTCTTCCTGCACCCCTCTATCTAGGGACACCCAGTCTTCCTGCACCCCTCTATCTAGGGACACCCAGTCTTCCTGCACCCCTCTATCTAGGGACACCCAGTCTTCCTGCACCCCTCTATCTAGAGACACCCAGTCTTCCTGCACCCCTTTATCTAGGGACACCCAGTCTTCCTGCCCCTCCTTTATCTAGGGACACCCAGTCTTCCTGCACCTCCTTTATCTGGGAACACCCAGTCTTCCTGCACCCCTTTATCTGGGGACACCCAGTCTTCCTGCACCCCTTTATCTAGGGACACACAGTCTTCCTGCACCCCTTTATCTAGGGACACTCAGTCTTCCTGCACCCCTTTATCTAGGGACACGCAGTCTTCCTGCCCCTCCTTTATCTGGGGACACCCAGTCTTCCTGCAACCCTTTATCTAGGGACACCCAGTCTTCCAGCACCCCTTTATCTGGGGACACCCAGTCTTCCTGCCCCTCCTTTATCTGGGGACACCCAGTCTTCCTACAACCCTTTATCTGGGGATACCCAGTCTTCCTGCACCCCTTTACCTGGGGAAACCCAGCCTTCCTGCACCCCTTTATCTGGGTACACCCAGTCTTCCTGCACCCCTCTATCTAGGGACACCCAGTCTTCCTGCGCCCCTCTATCTAGGGACACCCAGTCTTCCTGCACCCCTCTATCTAGAGACACCCAGTCTTCCTGCACCCCTCTATCTAGGGACACCCAGTCTTCCTGCACCCCTCTATCTAGGGACACCCAGTCTTCCTGCACCCCTCTATCTAGAGACACCCAGTCTTCCTGCACCCCTTTATCTAGGGACACCCAGTCTTCCTGCCCCTCCTTTATCTGGGGACACCCAGTCTTCCTGTACCCCTTTATCTGGGGACACTCAGTCTTCCTGCACCTCCTTTATCTGGGAACACCCAGTCTTCCTGCACCCCTTTATCTGGGGACACCCAGTCTTCCTGCACCCCTTTATCTAGGGACACCCAGTCTTTCTGCACCCCTTTATCTAGGGACACACAGTCTTCCTGCACCCCTTTATCTAGGGACACTCAGTCTTCCTGCACCCCTTTATCTGGGGACACCCAGTCTTCCTGCACCCCATTATCTAGGGACACCCAGTCTTCCTGCACCCCTTTATCTGGGGACACCCAGTCTTCCTGCCCCTCCTTTATCTGGGACACCCAGTCTTCCTGCACCCCTTTATCTAGGGACACCCAGTCTTCCTGCCCCTCCTTTATCTGGGGACATCCAGTCTTCCTGCAACCCTTTATCTAGGGACACCCAGTTTTCCAGCACCCCTTTATCTGGGGACACCCAGTCTTCCTGCCCCTCCTTTATCTGGGGACACCCAGTCTTCCTGCACCCCTTTATCTGGGGACACCCAGTCTTCCTACAACCCTTTATCTGGGGATACCCGGTCTTCCTGCCCCTCCTTTATCTGGGGACACCCAGTCTTCCTGCACCCCTTTATCTGGGGATACCCAGTCTTCCTGCCCCTCCTTTATCTGGGGACACCCAGTCTTCCTGCACCCCTTTATCTGGGGACACCCAGTCTTCCTACAACCCTTTATCTGGGGATACCCAGTCTTCCTGCCCCTCCTTTATCTGGGGACACCCAGTCTTCCTGCACCCCTTTATCTGGGGATACCCAGTCTTCCTGCCCCTCCTTTATCTGGGGACACCCAGTCTTCCTGCACCCCTTTATCTGGGTACACCCAGTCTTCCTGCACCCCTCTATCTAGGGACACCCAGTCTTCCTGCACCCCTCTATCTAGGGACACCCAGTCTTCCTGCGCCCCTCTATCTAGAGACACCCAGTCTTCTCTATCTAGGGACACCCAGTCTTCCTGCACCCCTCTATCTAGGGACACCCAGTCTTCCTGCACCCCTCTATCTAGAGACACCCAGTCTTCCTGCGCCCCTCTATCTAGAGACACCCAGTCTTCTCTATCTAGGGACACCCAGTCTTCCTGCACCCCTCTATCTAGGGACACCCAGTCTTCCTGCACCCCTCTATCTAGAGACACCCAGTCTTCCTGCACCCCTTTATCTAGGGACACCCAGTCTTCCTGCCCCTCCTTTATTTGGGGACATCCAGTCTTCCTGCACCCCTTTATCTAGGGACACCCAGTCTTCCTGCACCCCTTTATCTAGGGACACCCAGTCTTCCAGCACCCCTTTATCTGGGGACACCCAGTCTTCCTGCAACCCTTTATCTGGGGAAACCCAGTCTTCCTGCCCCTCCTTTATCTGGGGACACCCAGTCTTCCTGCCCCTCCTTTATCTGAGGACACCCAGTCTTCCTGCACCCCTTTATCTGGGTACACCCAGTCTTCCTGCACCCCTCTATCTAGGGACACCCAGTCTTCCTGCGCCCCTCTATCTAGGGACACCCAGTCTTCCTGCGCCCCTCTATCTAGAGACACCCAGTCTTCCTGCACCCCTCTATCTAGGGACACCCAGTCTTCCTGCACCCCTCTATCTAGGGACACCCAGTCTTCCTGCACCACTCTATCTAGAGACACCCAGTCTTCCTGCACCCCTCTATCTAGAGACACCCAGTCTTCCTGCACCCCTTTATCTAGGGACATCCAGTCTTCCAGCACCCCTTTATCTGGGGACACCCAGTCTTCCTGCTCCTCCTTTATCTGGGGACACCCAGTCTTCCTGCACCCCTTTATCTGGGGATACCCAGTCTTCCAGCACCCCTTTATCTGGGTACACCCAGTCTTCCTGCACCCCTCTATCTAGGGACACCCAGTCTTCCTGCGCCCCTCTATCTAGGGACACCCAGTCTTCCTGCGCCCCTCTATCTAGAGACACCCAGTCTTCCTGCACCCCTCTATCTAGGGACACCCAGTCTTCCTGCACCCCTCTATCTAGGGACACCCAGTCTTCCTGCACCCCTCTATCTAGAGACACCCAGTATTCCTGCACCCCTCTATCTAGAGACACCCAGTCTTCCTGCACCCCTTTATCTAGGGACATCCAGTCTTCCAGCACCCCTTTATCTGGGGACACCCAGTCTTCCTGCTCCTCCTTTATCTGGGGACACCCAGTCTTCCTGCACCCCTTTATCTGGGGACACCCAGTCTTCCTGCAACCCTTTATCTGGGGACACCCAGTCTTCCTGCCCCTCCTTTATCTGGGGACACCCAGTCTTCCTGCCCCTCCTTTATCTGGGGACACCCAGTCTTTCTGCACCCCTTTATCTGGGGACACCCAGTCTTCCAGCACCCCTTTATCTGGGGACACCCAGTCTTCCTGCCCCTCCTTTATCTGGGGACACCCAGTCTTCCTGCGCCCCTCTATCTAGGGACACCCAGTTTTCCTGCACCCCTCTATCTAGAGACACCCAGTCTGCCTGCACCCCTCTATCTAGGGACACCCAGTCTTCCTGCACCCCTCTATCTGGGGACACCCAGTCTTCCTGCACCCCTCTATCTAGGAACACCCAGTCTTCCTGCACCCCTCTATCTAGGGACACCCGGTCTTCCTGTATCCCTCTATCTAGGGACACCCGGTCTTCCTGTACCCCTCTATCTAGGGACACCCGGTCTTCCTGCACCCCTCTATCTAGGGACACCCGGTCTTCCTGCACCCCTCTATCTAGGGACACCCGGTCTTCCTGCACCCCTCTATCTAGGGACACCCAGTCTTCCTGTAACCCCTGCCTGCAGTCAGTCACTCCTCCTTTTCCAGCAGACTCGGCACATGCGCACACGCTCGCTGCCCCCGATGCACCTCTCTTTCTGCCCCCATCGCCAGGCTACGCACTCGGCGCCAACACGGATGCGGGAGCCGCAGCCTGACACCCGGCAGTCATCCCGATTCTCTGCTGAACTCTATCGCCACGGTGTGGCCATTTTTAAGAACTGCGGTTTGTCGGGTGACGCTCATATCTGCTGCCACCCAGTGGTCTTATGTAGAAGTGTGTCACGCTGAAAACCATGGTTCTGTCTTCTGCCACCGCGTGGCTGTATTAAAGAACGGCGTCCGTTCTCAGCGCGGGACAGTAGCGCTGCCACTGTGTGGACCTTCTACAGACCTGCAGCCTATTACCCAGCGCAATACTGCATCATATTACCCGGGAGGCATTATCTTAATAGCGCTACATGTTCCGCTAAGTACAGAGGGCATAGAAGCCTTCCTATTGGTCTGCACGAGGATTGAAATCTGCTGCCATCGTGTGGACATTGTTAGGTATTGCAGGCCCTTGCTAGTGGGTAGGTAGCCTGTGCTTCGGGTGGGCGTGGTCCACCTGAGGGCGATGTCACCATGCGCACAGTTCACCTGGCCGGACTCTGTACAATTGGTGGCTTCGCCTCTGTGCTGCCACCCTGTGGCCAATATTTGGAATGACATCCTAATTATAAAGGCGGCAGGAACAGTGAAGCTGTACACAGCTGCCGCCTGGTGGCCATACACGGGACTGCAGCCGTGCAGGAAATGCGGCAAATACTGGGGACACGTGGACGTGACAGAATATAGAATCATTTGCTGTAATGTCGCGTGAATACCTCAGGACTGACCCATTCATTACAGGTGCAATAGTGCTGCCACCGTGTGTAAATCTGCAGGATTGCACCCTATTTCCTAACAGAACATGGTGGTGCTGCCATCGTGTGGGCATCCTTTAGGTTTGCACTCTATCGGCGCATATAACAGTTAATTTCTATGACTGGCTGCCTGTAGAACTGCAGAGAAAAGACTATTTTCTGCTGCCACCGTGTGGACATTCTACAGAACTGCATCCTATAGCTCAGACGTAGTGGTGCTGCCACCGTGTGGACATTCTACAGAACTGCACCCTATAGAGCAGACGTAGTGGTGCTGCCACCGTGTGGACATTCTACAGAACTGCATCCTATAGCGCAGACGTAGTGGTGCTGCCACCGTGTGGACATTCTACAGAACTGCACCCTATAGAGCAGACGTAGTGGTGCTGCCACCGTGTGGACATTCTACAGAACTGCATCCTATAGCGCAGACGTAGTGATGCTGCCACCGTGTGGGCATTGTTAGAACTGCATCCTATAGAGAAAACGTAGTGGTGCTGCCACCGTGTGGGCATTGTACAGAACTGCATCCTATAGCGCAGACGTAGTGGTGCTGCCACCGTGTGGACTTTCTACAGAACTGCACCCTATAGCAAAGACGCAGTGGTGCTGCCACCGTGTGGGCATTGTATAGAACTGCATCTTATAGAGAAAACGCAGTGGTGCTGCCACCGTGTGGGCATTGTACAGAACTGCATCCTATAGCGCAGACGTAGTGGTGCTGCCACCGTGTGGACATTCTACAGAACTGCACCCTATAGCACAGACGCAGTGGTGCTGCCACCGTGTGGGCATTGTATAGAACTGCATCCTATAGAGAAAACGTAGTGGTGCTGCCACCGTGTGGGCATTGTACAGAACTGCATCCTATAGCACAGACGCAGTGGTGCTGCCACCGTGTGGACATTCTACAGAACTGCATCCTATAGCACAGACGCAGTGGTGCTGCCACCGTGTGGGCATTGTATAGAACTGCATCCTATAGAGAAAACGTAGTGGTGCTGCCACCGTGTGGGCATTGTACAGAACTGCATCCTATAGCACAGACGCAGTGGTGCTGCCACCGTGTGGGCATTGTATAGAACTGCATCTTATAGAGAAAACGCAGTGGTGCTGCCACCGTGTGGGCATTGTCCAGAACTGCATCCTATAGCGCAAACGTAGTGGTGCTGCCACCGTGTGGACAATCTACAGAACTGCACCCTATAGCACAGACGCAGTGGTGCTGCCACCGTGTGGGCATTGTACAGAACGGCATCCTATTAGCGCAGACGCAGTGGCTCTACCGCCGTGTAGGCATTTTGCGGAACCCGATGCTATTTTCTAGCGCAGGTACAGTAGTGCTGCCATCGTGCGGTCATTCTGCAGAATTGCAGCCTGTTTCCTTGCACAGGTAGATGCGTGCTACCCGCCTTGTGGGCATCCTGCGCCTTATGTTAAACCGGACCTTCACCATGATTTAATGAAAAGCCCAAATCCTTAAAAAAAACGATTTCCCAGCATCTAAAATTAATATATTTTACGTTTTTAGTCACTTATTATTCTTTCCCCCACTGGGCTGCAACTCTATTCTGGACTCCAGGATATGGGTGCCGCCATCTTGACTCAGAAGCATCACATACTGAGGAGGTGGGGGGATGTACAGGGGGGCGGGTTATAGCTGTGCTTTGCACAGACACAGCAGAGCTGGGGTCAGGAAAAGGTCAGCAATCCTAGAGTGCAGAGCAGCACAGTCAGTAGACACTTCCTTTTTGCAGGCTGCCTGATTATACATGAGCCGCCATCTTGGATGTTTAAAGGCTCATAACATGCAGTAGATGCAGGTAGGATGATTTTTCATGTGAGCAATCTGTATGTACAGGGTGTGGGAAACATATAAGATAGACTCTTATTCAGAGTGAAGGTTCGCTTTAAAGTGGACCAACACCCACTGCTGATCGGCCCGGGAATCTATAAGATGCCCCGCTGTGTGAAACCCCCCAGGACCCCCAAAAATCCTACCTTTTCCTCATTCCGACGGCGCATGCGCAGGCCGCCGCCGCCTCTCGCGCTTCCCTCCAGCAGGACGCGCACCCGCGCCGGCCGTTTGTGAATGGCGGGTGTTCTCCCTGTTAGAGGGAAGCGTGAGAGGCGGCGGCGGGCGCTCTCTTCTTGTCCGGTCCATATTCCAGCTTGCCCGTCCGCGCTGATTGGCGGAGCGCTCGCGCATGCACCGTAGGAGCGGGGTGAGGTGAGTTTTTTGGGGCGTTCTGGGGGGTTTCACACAGCGGGGCACCCCCGATCGGGGTGCCCCGTGGAAGTGGACCAACACCCAGGATAGTGAAAATCCTGGGTGTTGGTCCACTTTAACTAGCACAGATACGTGCTGCCGCCCTCTGGTCCAATCTGGCATTGCGGCATCTGCCGCCATCGTGTGGACATTGGCCAGAACTGCAACCTATTTCGTAGCGCAGGTACGGTGCTGCTGCCATCATGTGGGCATTATGTGGAACTGTACATCTTTTCCTCCACTTTCAGTAATATGGGATCATATCTGCCCGATTTCCAGTAAAAGTTTTTTTGTTTTGAGTGGGCCATAGATGCCAGAGATGCGGCCGCACATGCGCAATGGGATTGCTGCCGTATGTATTCTGGCGATCCGAGGGGGTTCTCACAATAGGGCGTCCCAAATCAGGATGTCCTGCAGCCTTGAAGTCTTTTGGGGTTTTGGTCCACTTTAAGATTTAGCCTCACTTGCTGTTTCTTAGTCACTAAAGACATGGAATGTATTTTCCTTGTTTGATTAGTGTGACTATTGAGGAGCAGCTTCCTGTCTAAGTGCCTCTAACAGGAAAGCCATGGGTGTCGCCCTCTTCTCCTCATTACACCCACAGATCTTCTGCATTTCCTCTATGTGAGCAGGAAGTGAGTCTACACAATGGGGTCACACAGAAAAAGAACACCCGGATCCTCAACCTACATTTAGCATTACACCTGGACCTCAAGTTCAATGTTACGGATCTACCTGCACCCTCTACCCCCAAATATCTCACCTACCTGTGCCCCTCTATTATTAGATACCAGCACCCCCTGCTACCCTCTGTTCCAAGGTCTCTCACTTACCTGCACCCCCTGCTACCCTCTGTTCCAGGGTCTTTCACTTACCTGCACCCCCTGCTACCCTCTAACCCCAAATATCTCACCTACCTGCACCCCTGCTCCCCTCTATTCCCAGATATCTCACCTAGCTGCACCCCTTGCTGCCCACTATTCCCAGATATCTCACCTGCACCCCCTGCTACCCTCTAACCCCAAATATCTCACCTACCTGCACCCCTGCTCCCCTCTATTCCCAGATCTCACCTAGCTGCACCCCCTGCTCCCCTCTATTCCCAGATATCTCACTTACCTGCACCCCCTTCTCCCCTCTGTTCCCAGATATCTCACCTACCTGCACCCCCTTCTCCCCTCTATTCCCAAATATCTCACCTACCTGCACCCCTGCTCCCCTCTATTCCTATATATATCTCACCTAGCTGCACCCCCTGCTCCCCTCTATTCCCAGATAACTCACCTAGCTGCACCCCATGCTGCCCTCTATTCCCAGATAACTCACCTAGCTGCACCCCATGCTCCCCTCTATTCCCAGATATCTCACCTAGCTGCACCCCATGCTGCCCTCTATTCCCAGATATCTCACCTGCACCCCCTTCTCCCCTCTATTCCCAGATATCTCACCTGCACCCCCTCCTCCCCTCTATTCCCAAATATCTCACCTACCTGCCCCCCCTATAACCCCAGATTATCTTGCCTGCACACCCACTCTCCTCTATCATCAGATACCCAACCTACCTGCACCCCCTGCTCCCCTCTATTCCCAGATATCTCACCTTGTCTTGGCTTTAATAAACTATCCGTGCTTATTGGTTGCCAGTTACAAGTCAGATGCCATAAGTATTTCAGGTGGAGAAGAAGCATGATTCCAAGAGAGCCTGCAGCAGTACCAGCTGCGAGCACTGGGTGGTGCCAGAGGCCAGCTGCTCAATACAGAATGCATGACCCCTAAATAGGCATCAGCTTCCTACAGGCCACAGCCAACCTATTCAAGGCAAGTATATGGCACCTGTGACCCTCATTCTGCCCCTGTTGTGGCCTGTGTGCTCATTAGGTTTATTTCGTCTCACTTATGGTCTGCACCGTTCCTCAGGATATGAACCTACTAACCCAGTGGAGCCAGAGGTGTCACTGGAAAATCTGCCCTCGACCTCAGTGGAGAGGTTTGCTGTGAAATGAGTTGCCTGTCAGGAGGCAGCAGAAACAGTAAGTGATGGGAAATCTCCTGAACAGGGTCATAATAAAAAGACTTACCCGTCACTATGTTGTATACAAAGCAAAGAAGAAGCATCACATTGTAAGCATGGCCTTTCAGCCCACAGCTTGGCTTGCAGGGCATGCTGGTAGATTTAGTTCCACCACTCTGTGCAGCTTAGGTGGTATGGCTCCCACTTACCTCAATGACTGCTGAGATACAAGTAGCAGCCTGTTCAGACATTCTGGGCTTTGTAGTCCCACCGCAAACTGGAGAATAGGAGGATCGAAGGCTCAGCAATACAGACATGCCAAAATGGGTAAGCCAAGTGCCCTGGTCACCTATGCCAGGGGGGTGTACATACCATAGGGGCAGCTGCTACCAGGCCCGTGGCAGGAGGGGGCCCCCACATCACAGTACATGTGAGCCAATTGGTGTGGTCTGTTTCTGCTGTGTATAGAGCACTGTGCAACCTACAGCTGAACCCTGGCGCGCCAAACTGCATGTTGTGGTGGCATCCGGACAATAGACAGACCACACTGACCCCCACAGCCCTTTCACACACTCTGTGCTAGAAGTAAACGTCACCCTGTACTCACCTTCACAATAAAATATTAAAGGGACAATCCAGTCTAAATAACTCTTGTGGTTCATGGGAGCAGCCATTATCTGCTGCTGCCACCCCATTGTCTTCTATTGTGACGTATGAGACAAAACACCACTTCCTTTTCCTCGCAATAGAAGTCAATGAGGTGGCATTCCGCTGTTATCCCATCATGGCTACGCCTTTGAACCACAAATTATTTACACTGGACTGTCCCTTTGAAGCAGAGCAGAATCCTAATATCCTGGCTTTAGAGTCTGCAGGGCCCAGGGAGCATTCTGATATGGGATGCCCCTGTATATGAAACACCTGTGATCGCCTAGAAGCTGCAGGGCACAGTTTGGAGAGGATTTAAATGCACTTTAAAGGAGCACTATCACAAAATTAATCTATATAAACACGTCGGCTAATGAGAGGAGGGGTCTCTAAAATACCTGAACTGAATAAAACTCTGGCCAAGTTTGTGGTTTATTCTCTCATGGTAGGAACAAGATCATGACAGAGCCAGCCAATTCCCCCCCCCCCCGATATCCTCTTCCTTCCATTAAAATAAAAAACAAGCCTCACTGGATATTTCTTGATGCCGGGTGTTTAAAGTAGACTAAAACCCACGCCGATCGGTCTGGAAAAATATGATTCCCGGGCCGATCGATCCCCCTCGGGGCATCCAAAATCAGGATGCTCCGCTGTGTGAAACCCCCTAGGTCGCCCCATTCACTTACCTCGTTTCCTGGTCCCATGTAAAACCAGGAATCACCAATAGACCCCAGTGTTGAAAAGCAGTTATACAAGAAGCCGGGAGATAATCAAGATAAAAAAGATAAAAGCCTCACAAATAAACTTTGGAAAAATCACCATAAAGAGGCAACCAAGAACAATGATAACAAGGGAGGGATGAAACAATTCTATAGGTGAGTACTCACAGAATTGTATTTTTCCCAGTGTCCAGCACGGCCTGTTTCATTTAATCCTTACTTCTGGGACATCCAATAGCAGTGTCCGTAAAAGTAGAGTGGGATCCCCAAAGAGTAACGGCAGGCAGTTCAAACCACTACCGCCTGAAGTACTTTGCGGCCACAAGCAGCATCAGCTGAGGCCTTAACATCAACCTTGTAGAACTTGGAAAAAGTATGAACAGAAGACCAAGTAACGCCCTTACAAACTTGGAAGCTTGGTGCTGAAAAGCCCAAGAAGCACCAATAGCTAGAGTGGAATGAGCAGTAACACGAAAGGGAGGTTCCTTCCCTTTAGCAGAATAGGCTTGCACCACCGCCTGACGAACCCACTTGCCAGCGGGAAGAACAAAAAGAGCATCAGATTTCCTAAAGGACTCAGTAGCAACTAAATAAAATTTCAGTGCCCTGACAACATCCAGAGAATGAAGGGTCCGTTCCTTAGAATTAGCAGGGTTAGGACACAATGAGGGTAAGACAATCCCCTCGATTCAAAGAGCAAAAGTTAATTGATTTCGGATCGAGAATCGTAAGTTTGGGTGGGTGTTAGTCATTTTTTCCTGTTTTTTTGGCCATTTACGACTCGCACGAGCCTACGTTCGAATGCGTATATGCTCTTACGATCATCGCAAGTTCGTTCCTAAATTTTAGGATGAAAACGTAAAACTTAGGATCAAATCCTAAAACTTAGGATGAAAACGTAAAACTTAGGATAATTGGATGTGTTTCGGTGTGATTCAGAGAACAGTTTTCAAACCTCTAAATACGTTTTAAAAGAAAGCCACTGCCGACACCTTTTAGCAGTCGTATTGCTGTTCTTGAACAGGTTTTTTGGCTATGTGGAGGAGTCTGCGCGTCTTGAGCTGCAATGAACTGCATGTATCAGCATGGCCGAGGCCATAAATTGTATGGCAATGCATACCTGATTCATGTATGCCTTATAAAAGCATTTTAATGTGGACCTTAATTAGTCCTTTGCATGTAAACCTTTATTTGGCAATATATTTGCGTTAATTAAAGAAACTTATGTCCTTTGTTATTTATTTTTAAATTGATGTACTAGAATAATATTTTTAGATTGCATTTATTGGTGTAGTTGTTTACCTTTGCTTTGTTTAATTATTTAAGCACATCTTTGGTCAGATGCATCACACTTACTGAGGAGAGGAGAGCGGGATAAAGTGCAGGATGTGGGTTACTGCTGTATTTTGCACAGACACAGCAGAGCTGGGGGCACGGAAAGGTCAGAAATCAAAGAATGCAGAGCAACACAGTCACAAGGCCCTTTCTGTTTGCAGGCTGCCCGAGAATACCTGAGCCGCCATCTTGGCTGTTTCTAGGCTCATAACATGCAGAAGTTGCTGTTTTTTAATTTTTGAGAGCAAATCTGTATGTAGAGGGTGTGGGTAACCACTCCCAAATTTTAAGTTGTACCATTTGAAGCCAAAATATTTAAATTAAATCCTCAAGTAAAAAATGCAAGTTAAACTAAAAATTAAACAAAGTAAGATTTACTTATGCAAATGCATTCATTAATGGTTGGTTACTACAAAATGAATGAAATAAAGAAAAATAAAAGACCAAATATTTAGAATGCACTTTAATGAGGTAAGTTTGTAGTGCGCAGCCGCAAGATCAGAAGGATTTACGTCCAGACAAAAAAAGGAAAAAGCAACCTGAGAAATGAAACGGAAAATTCAGGATGGAAACTGACATAGGTCTGATTCCCGAACTGCCATACGAACGGACGTACATTTTAGGATAGAAACGTATTTGCTTATAGAATCACTCGCAAGTTCATACGAACGCACGAGCGTATGGGAAAAATAGGATGATCGGCACCAAAATCAAAGCTGTTACATGTTTCTTTGAATCGACCCTATTGTCCTGATTGAGATGGAAAGCAGACACAACCTTGGGCAGGAAATCCGATTTAAGCCGGAAAACTACCTTATCCTGATGCCGCTCAAAATAAGGAGGTTTCATGGAGAGCGCCGCCAGCTCAGAAACTCACCTGACCGAAGTAATAGCCACCAAAAAGGCCACCTAAAGAGTCAGAATGGGCAACGCAGCCTCACGCATAGGTTCAAAGGGAGGACCCTGTAGAGCAGACAACACCAAATTTAAGTCCAAAACCGGTAGCATAGGCCTACTCGGCGGACGCACATGGGTAACTCCCTGGAAGAAAGTCTTAACAAGCCTGTGATTGGCAAAAGATCTTTGGTAATAAATTGCCAGAGCCGACACTTGTCCCTTGAGAGTACTAAGTTGAAGGCCCGAATCCAAACCATGTTGTAAAAACTCCAGAATCCTGGGGATAGAAAACACCCGACAAGGAAGAGACTTGGACTCGCACCAGGCAATGTAAGCATGCCAGACCCTGTAGTAGATAAAAGACAAGGACTTCTTCCGAGCCCGAATCATCAACAGCAGAGGCCGGTAACCCCTTGCCCATCAAGATAGAGGTTTCAGCAGCCAAGCCGTTAAAGCCAGCGTTTGTAAATTGGGATGGTGCAGCTGTCCCTGAGTGAGAAGCTCTGGATCCTCAGGCAAGACGTACCGATCTACTGCCAACTGTACGACGTCCGCAAACCACACCCTCCTCGGCCTACAGGGGCCACCAGAATGGCCGGTACCCCCTCCTGGGCTATCTTGCGCAGCACCCGACCCAGCAGAAGAAAGGGAGGTAATACATAGAGGAGTCAAAACTCTGTCCAGGGAATTGGTAGCGCATCCGTGGCAAAGGCCAGAGGGTCCTGTGACAGGGAGACAAATCTTGGAAGCTTGTGATTGTGACGGGATGCAAGCAGGTCCACATCCAGCTGACCCCAGCGGCGACACAGGGAGTGAAATACCTTGTTGCTGAGAGACCATTCCCCCAGCCGAGACGTCCCCCTGCTCAGGGAGTCTGCCTCCTGGTTCTCCACCCCCGGAATGTAGACTGCCGAGATGCAGAGAAATATTCTCTTCCATCCAAGACAAGATCAGGGACACTTCTTTAAGGGCTCGCTTGCTCCGAGTCCCTCCCTGATGATTGATGTAGGCTACCGCCGTCTGGTTGTCCGAGCGGGCCTGAACAGCACGACCCCGAAGGTGGGGAGTCAACTGGGAGAGAACCAACCTGATCGCCCGCAGTTCTAGAATGTTGATGGGTGCATGGGCCTCTTGGGGACCCCACTGACCCTGGAATTTCAGAGACTTCCAAACTCCCCCCCAACCGGTCAGACTGGCATCTGTGGTGACAATCTCCCAGCACGGAGGCAGAAAGGTTCTGCCCACTAGAAGATTCCTCGAGTCCAACCACCACGAGAGGGACTGCCTGGCCAGAGGGGACAGAACAAATTTCTGATCCAGGGACTCCCGGTCCCGATCCCAAACTGACAAGAGATGCAACTGAAGAGGTCTCATGTGAAACTGAGCAAAGGGAACCGCCTCGAAGCCCTCCACTTTCTGCTGAGGGAGAAATACCTTGACCTGAGAAGTATCCAGAGTCATACCCACGTCACCACCTGAGTATCCTTCTCGGCCTGATGAAGAGACTGAGCAGCAATCAGAATGTCGTCCAGGTAAGGGAGCATGCGAATGCCCTGGTTCCTCAGGAGAGCCATTACGCCAGCCAGCACCTTGGTGAATACCCGAAGAGCCGAGGTGATATCGAACGGTAAAGCCACAAACTGGTAATGCCGATCCTCCAGAGCGAACCTCAGGAATCTCTGATGACCTGGAAAGATAGGTACGTGAAGCTAGGCATCCTTGATGTCTACAGTGGTTATGAAGTCGCCCGGACAAACTTGTTGAGACCCTTAAAGTCCAGGATGGGTCTCAGAGAACCATCCTTTTTGGGCACTGTGAACAGATTGGAGTAATACCTCTGACCCTGTTCCTGGCAAAGTACCAGACAAATGACTCCTGACGTCAAAAGGCGTTGAACGGCTGGGGGCAACCCCTGAGCTGACAGAGGATTTTGAGATATCCGGGATCTGAGGAATCTTGGGGGCGGCCAGGCTGCAAACTCTATCTTGTAACCAGAGGACACCACCTCCTGAATCCACCGGTCTGAGACGCGAAGCCTCCAGACGTGAGCAAAGAGCCGAAGCCGTCCCCCCACCCGGTCGGGTGAGGGCGCCTCCTCATGCCTGAGGGGCCTTGGGAGGGGGTTTAGGCGTGGATCCCCATGAGAGACCGGGACGACCACGGAATCTGCCACGGCCCCAAGAGTCTCTGTGGCTACCCGAGAAGTGGAAGCCACGACCTCCCCTTGAGGCAAGAAAGGAGCCGTGACTGCTTCCTACGCTGAGGGAGCCTACCATCCTTGGCCAGAACATCCAGACGCTCACCAAAAAGATGGAGACCCATGAAGGGAAGCCCGGTGAGGGACTTCTTAGCTGCAGTGTCAGCTGCCCACTGGCGCAACCAAACAGACCGGCGCATAGCCACCAAGAGGGCCGAGGACCTACCGCCCAGCTGGATGGCATCATTCATGGCAGCCAGCACAAAGGCTACAAAATCAGAGCAAAGCAAGAGGACCATATAATCCTCCTTTCTCTTACCAGACATGGTGCCGCCAGCAAGACGCTTGAGCTTCCTCTTAATGGCAATAGCTGTAATGGCCGCGGCGCAGACTGGATGCAGGCTTGCCCCCACAAAGGTGAAGGCATGACAGGCCAGCTGATCCATACGCCGGTCCGCGCTGTCACGCAGTATAGTAGTATCAGGCATGACCGAAGTGTTAGACAATCCTAGAACCGGAGCGTCCACCTCAGGAGGGCACGACCAGCACTTAACCAGATCAGCCGAAAAGGGATACCTTCTGTCCAATCCCTCGGGCACGGTGGGCAATCTGTTAGGACGTTCCCACTCCTTGAGCACCATATTGGCATATTGGAGAAATGGCCCTGCTCCGGGAACTCTAAGCATTGCTTGCCAGGGTGAAAGAGCTCACCCTGTTTCCTCTTAGCCGCCTTGGGGGTGGCGATGTGTAATGTCTCGAAAATAGGCGGCAGCATTCTATCAGTATTATTACTAACAAACAAATTGAGACTGCACCACCTCCAATAGTGATAGTGTGCACAAGGGGGGTAATCCTATTATACAAAAACAGAAATAGGAAGGTCCCACTCCTTCCAAAAATCCCCTACCATATATGGCACCACTACTAGTTAATAGAAAATGATTTATTTGATAAGAAAGTCACATTAGCTATATACACACAAGACTGGTTAAAAAACATACAAGACACTACATTGTCATTAAGGAAGGAAAAAACCATATGTAGGAGGGGGAGGGCAGGGGGCGACCAGTGGAAAATACGTTTATAATAATATATATCACAGGATAATATTAGCTGACTGGTACAAAAACCATCAAACAATAATAAAGTGCTAGTAGTGCGAATGCAATGAAGCGTCACGCTACGCGTAGACGAGGGTGGCAGTGGGCTGGTGGTCGTTTTATATGTAAGATATTTATTGATTCTTTTTTGGGGGCTCTTCATTGCATTCACCCCCCCCCCGGTTGGTTCTAATATTGCACTTGTTGATGTCCTTATAGTTAGAGTAGTCGTCCTTATATAATATTTGCACTTGTAATACACATAGGTTATTGCATGATTTGCTTGTTTTTTAAATATTGATTAGAGATATGCACTACTAGCACTTTATTATTGTTTGATGGTTTTTGTACCAGCCAGCTAATATTAACCTGTGATATATATTATTATAAACGTATTTTCCACTGGTCGCCCTGCCCTCCCCCTCCTCCATATGTTTTTTTCCTTCCTTAATGACAATGTAGTGTCTTGTATGTTTTTTAACCAGTCTTGTGTGTATATAGCTAATGTGACTTTCTTATCAAATAAATCATTTTCTATTAACTAGTAGTGGTGCCATATATGGTAGGGGATTTTTGGAAGGAGTGGGACCTTCCTATTTCTGTTTAAGCATTCTATCAGTGTCATCAGGGAGCCAGGTATCCTCATCAGAGGAGGACCCCAGGTCACTGTCATAACCTTCCTGATGACTCCCAGAGGAGTCTGAATCACGGAAAAGCTCCCCCTCCTCTAGGGAGTCACGGCCGCCATACACATCAAGGCCCTCATCCTCCTCGGGAAATAGGGACAGCGTGGCGCCAAGATGCCGCTTCTTGCCGGAGGCCTTGCCCGCCACGGGTCGGGCCAACTGCCTTTCAATGCTGGCCATGCGTAGTGCCAGATCAGATTGGGACCCCCTGCTAGTATTCCCTCACTGGGGGCTAAATGCAGGCGCGGGGGAGTAGGAGATGCCGCAGGGAGCGCAGAACTGGAAAGAGAAACGCTCATCCCAGCCTGGTCCGCAAAACTACATCGGGCGCACGGCACACAAACCGCGCCACCACCACTCAAAAGGGATGCCCTGCACATGACACATAGCCGAGGCTGCCCCGAAGGGCCCCCCAGAAGCCTCCATATGGTGATTATCACAGGCACAATAGGCCATTACAGGGTAAGAAAACCCCCCAGGATGCCCCCCAAGGGATGCCCACTGAGAAGGCCAAGAGGGAATAAAGGGGGGGGAGGGATAGGACCGGGAGAAACCACAACACACGGTTATCCCGACTAAAAGACATAATCAAAAAGACACCATAAGTATACGCAGCACATGTCCCAACGAGAATCCCCATGGAAGACTCACGGACCGAGAGCGCAGCGCGCACAGCACACACAGGCGACAGGAGTACAGGCTAAAGATCCACGGGGGGTAGATCGGGAAGAGCAGAGTCACCGCTGCAGCCCACACTGAATGGATCCCCCGGAGCTCAGTTCTCCTGTGATGCAGCGTGCCAAGCAAGATGGCGGCGCAACAGAGCACCTCGAGGGGCGGGCCGCGGTGGGATGACGCGCTACGCATCATCCCGTGGCGCCGCCCCCGCAAAGAGCGCAAAACGCCGCCCACGTCACCAGGTGCCCAGCGCCATGACAGAGCCTCCCAGA
This sequence comes from Gastrophryne carolinensis, assembly GCA_027917425.1. Lineage (NCBI taxonomy): Eukaryota > Metazoa > Chordata > Amphibia > Anura > Microhylidae > Gastrophryne > Gastrophryne carolinensis. The sequence goes on along the minus strand of CM051243.1, from coordinate 44,147,311 downwards.
AAAGTAGCAATAGTGCCGCCCGCTGCGGAGCGCCGCATACCCGCGGCGGGGATAAACAGCAACGGGGGCACCTCTCCGCAACCGCCACCCCAAACTCCTCCCAACAACACCACGTTGGGGAGAGGGGGAGCGGAGGAGAGGGCAGGCAGCGGCGGGAACCGCACAGGCTAAGAGGAACCAGAGGGGATGGAGGGGGACAAAGGAGGAAAAGACAGAAAAAAGACAATTCTTTGCGTACTCACCTGTAGAATTGCTTTTACTATGCATGGCACGGCCTGCTTCAAGAAGTCCTTACGTATGGGATATTCCGCCACAAGGTGGAGCAGTGTACTGCAGAAGAGTTGTGGCTCCTCTCGGGACCATATAAAAACAGGATCACCAATAGAACTCTCCAGCGTTGACAAGCAGTTATACAAGAAGCTGGGAGATAATAAAGGTAAAAAAGGTAACAAACCCCAACTAACTTGGAACAATCACCATAAAGAGGCAACCAAGAATAACGATAACAAGGGTGGGGTGAAGCAGGCCGTGCCATGCATAGTAAAAGCAATTCTACAGGTGAGTACTCACAGAATTGTCTTATTTTAAGTATACAGCACGTCCTGTTCCAGAAGATATTCCTTACACTTGGGGTATACTCCAGTAGATGGCGCTGGACTGCAGAGACAAAGTGGCCCCTCCCGGCCCCATATATACCAGGGACCTCCCACAAAATCCCCAGTTCTTCTCTGCAGTCCTGGATGCGATGACTAGAAGATGTCTTTCTCTACTCGCAGGTGAGCGGGGCTATTAGCCTGCAGCCCCTGTAGGACTATTCCCACTCATTTCCTTTTACTGCCTCCCAGCTCAGGCTGCTCTGATTTGGGTGAAGGTAGGCAGCACCGCTGTCAGGTGCTAAGGAGCGCTGCTCCAACCGCAGTTCCCCACCAAAGGGTAGGCGGTATAGGCCCATGGTGAGCCTTATGGCATGCCCCCCCGCACTTTATGCCCCTCGTCCCCTGTCCCTGCAGTTGGCTCCCTTTAGGCTGCCCGTCGCTTCCCCCCTTGCTCTCCCTTGTAGATCTAGGGTGGGGGGGTGCATGTATTTGCCACATGTTGTGTGTTGTGTTTTGACCCCTTTAGAATTGGTTGCAATGGTTTCTTTTGCCGCCGCTGCACGTTTGTACTACGCTCCGCGGTCAGCGGCGACATCGACTCAGGCGCTGCTGCGCCATCATTGGCTGGCCTTGTCAGGTGGGCGCGTTTTCGTGCTCTTCGTGGGGGGCGGGCCTTGCAGCTGACGCGTTCTGCATCACTGTCTCCCACGGCCCGCCCCTCGAGGTATATGCGGGCGCCATTTTAGTTCTCTGCTGCGTGAGCCTGGTTTTCCCCTATCACGGTCCGCAAGTGCCCCTGCAGGCTGGTTTATTATATTTTTATTGTCTGTATTGCATACGCTTATGGGATCTTTTGCTCATGTCTTGCAGGCGGGTCAAACTTTGTGGTTTCTCCCGGCCCTATCCCCTCTATTTAGTGTTAATTCTTATTGGAGGGCTATTTCATACCATTACTCCCACTTCCCTAGCGGGTTATTGGGGCATCCCGGGTTGCTTTTATTAGCGTCAATCCCTATTTGCCTGTTGTGCCGTGATAATCACCATATGGAGGCTTCTCAGGATAATGTGCTTGGGGTTCCTTCGGGACAAGCCCGGCTGTGTGTGGCGTGTGGGGTATCCCCTATAAGTGATGATGTCAGGGTGTGTGTACCCTGTGCCCAGCAGGTACTTGCGCTGCAGTCTGGGTTACCTGCGGCTGAGCCTAGTGCTGCGCCCCCTCTGGCTTCGCCTACCCCCCCACGCTTACATCTGCCTCCCAGTGAGGTGCATACCAGTGGGGAGTCTCAACCTGATTGAACATTGAGCATTGAAAGGCATATTTCTGGGTCTGGTCCACGTAAGGCTCCTGCTAAGCGGCGGCATCTGGCACCCGGTGTTACTCTCTTTCCTATGGAAGCTGAGGAGTTTTTTGATGTTACTGGATATACCCCCTGGAAGAAGGGGAATTATTCTCTGATTCAGAATCATCTAAGGATCAGCCTAGGGGTTATGCTGAGTCTGGGTCTGACCCATGGGCTTCAGATGATACTGACAGACTTTTGGCTCACATTTTTGAAGTGCTCTGCATCTCTCCTCCTGCCGTGGCCCTGCGGCAGCAGGAGAGCTGTTTCATACTGTTAAGCCACGTTTGGAGTTTCCTGAACAAACTCACTTTAATAATCTGATTCTCAAGGAGTCGGAACGGCCTAGCCGGCTTCCCGGGGTACCCAAGAGTTGGGATAAGAGGTATCCCTTTCCTGCTGAGATGGTTAAACGTTGGTCATGTCCTCCAGAGGTGGATGCTCCAGTTCGGGGGCTGTCTAACACATCTGGCATGCATTTCCCTGACACTACTACACTGAGGGATGGGGAAGACAGGCGCATGGATCAGCTGGCTTGCCATGCCTTTGCCTGTGTTGTAACGCGCTCCGTCCGGTCTGTGCCTCTGCTATCATGGCTGTTGCTATTAAAAGCCTGCTCAGGGGTCTCTTAGATGGGGCCCCTGATGATGCTGGTAGTGAAGAGTATAGAGCTCTTCTGCGTTGTGAGGAATTTGTTGCAGGTTCTCTCTGCTCTGGATGATACCATTAGAATGTGTGGCAGGGCATCTGCCTTGTTGGTGGCGATACGCCGCTTGGTCTGGCTGCGCCAGTGGGCAGCTGACAATGCTACCAAAAAGGCCCTCACTGGGTTTCCCTTCAAGGGCTCTTTGGGTAACGTTTGGACTTGTTTGCCAAAGGTGGCAAGTTACCTCAGTGTAAAAGGCAGCCCCGGTCCTTTCGGGGTTCAGGTGCCTTTTCTCCTTCCTTCAGGGGCTCCAGAATTGGACGGGGAGCTTCCTTTGCTGGAGCCCGCTGAGATTTTTGGGGCAGAGGCAGAGGACGTGGCCGCCCTGGCCCCACCTGGGGTCCTAAGACTAAGTCCTCCCCCAAGCCCCCTCAGGCTATTATTCCAATCTTTTCATTGTGCCCAAAAAGGATGGGTCCATCAGTCCATCAGACCTATCCTGGATTTAAAGCTTCTCAGCAAGTTTGTCAGATTCAGACACTTTCACATGGAGACTCTGCGCTCAGCTGTGACTTTCCTACACCCAGGGGACTTCATGACCTCTGTAGACATCAAGGATGCCTACCTTCACGTTCCAATTTTGCAGGTCATCAGAGGTTCCTCAGGTTTACTCTGGAGGATCAGCACTACCAATTTGTGGCCTTGCCCTTCGGCCTCACCTCGGCCCCCAAGGTATTCACCAAGGTGCTGGCAGGTGTGATGGCCCTGCTGAGATCACAGGGCATTCGCATTCTTCCCCAGCTGGATGACATGCTTATTGCTTCTCAGTCCTTCCATCAGGCAGAGCTGGACACTCAGAGGGTGGTGTCCACACTGGAGTAATTCGGCTGGGTGATCAATCACCCCAAATCCTCCCTGTCTCCTTCCAGGGTGAAGTCTTTTCTGAGCATGATTCTGGATTCAGCTCAGGTCAAGATCTTTCTTCAACAGAAGGTGGAGGTCCTTCAAGAGAAAGTTCAACTCCTGCTGTCTTGTCCTCATCTATCCATCAGGCAGGGAATGCAGCTAGTGGGCCTGGTGGTGTCCTGCTTCGAGGTGGTTCCATATGCTCAGTTCCACATGAGGCCTCTTCAGCTTCACCTCTTGTCAGTGTGGGATCGGGACCCTGTGTCCCTGGATCAGGTGTTTGTCTTGTCCCCTCAGGTCAGGCGGTCTCTAGTGTGGTGGCTGGTCACAGGAAACCTGCTAGGGGGCAGGTCCTTTCTGGCCCCCTGCTGGGAGACTGTCACCACGGATGCCAGTCTGACAGGTTGGGGGGGATTCTGGAAGTCCCTGAAATTCCAGGGTCAGTGGTGCCCACAGGAGGCCCATGCCCCTATCAACATTCTGGAATTGAGGGCAATCAGGTTGGTTTTCGCCCACTTAACCCCACACCTGAGGGGTCGGGCTGTTCAGGTCCGCTCAGACAACCAGATGGCGGTTGCCTACATCAATCATCAGGGAGGGACCCAGAGCAAACGGGCCCTCAAGGAAGTGTCCCTGATACTGTCCTGGGCGGAGGAAAATGTTCCCTGTATCTCAGCTGTTTACATTTAGGAAGAGGTCCTCTTCTTCCATCTATTACAGGGTTTGGCGTACTTACATTGACCGGTGCGATTCCCACTCGCTTCCCTGCCGTGTTTTTTATTGCTAGGATTCTGGAGTTTCTCCAACATGGTTTGGATCTGGGTCTTCAGCTCAGTACTCTGAAAGGCCATGTGTCTGCCTTGGCAATTTTTTCCCAAAGATCCTTTGCTCAGCATCCCCTGGTCAAGACCTTTTTCCAGGGAGTTACTCACATGCATCCCCCACGTAAGCCTATGTTACCAGTCTGGGACTTGAACTTGGTCTTATCTGCCCTGCAGGGGTCTCCCTTTGAGCCCTTGCAAGGGGCTCCTTTGTCCATTCTTACGCTTAAGGTGGTCTTTTTGGTGGCTATCACTTCTGTTAGGCATGTTTCTGAGTTGGCGGCGCTTTCCATCAAGCCTCCTTATTTTTAGAGACACCAGGACACGGTGGTGTTTCGTTTTAAGCCAGATTTTCTGCCTTTCATCATAATCAGGACATTGTTTTGCCTTCTTTGTGTCCTAATCTTAGTAACCCTAAGGAGAGGGTTTTGCATTCTTTGGACGTAGTCAGAACTCTGAAGTTCTATTTGGTGGCTACTGAACCCTTCAGGAAGACTGATGCTCTTTTTGTGCTTCCGTCTGGACCTAAGAAAGGTCTGGCTCCGGCTAAGCCTACTATCAGCAAGTGGATACGTCATGCTGTGGGATACAGGCCTACTCTGTTAAGGGGAAGGAGCCTCCCTTCCGCCTTACTGCTCATTCTACTCGTGCTATTGGTGCCTCTTGGGCTTTTCAGCACCAAGCTTCTGTTGAACAAGTTTGCAAGGCCGCTACTTGGTCTTCTGTTCATAGTTTTACAAGGTTGATGTTAGGGCCTCAGCTGATGCTGCTTTTGGCCACAAGGTTCTGCAGGCAGCAGTGGTTTAAACTGTCTGCTGTTACTTTTGGAGATCCCACCCTACCTTACGGACACTGCTATTGGATGTCCCAAGTGTAAGGAATATCTTCTGGAACAGGACGTGCTGTATAATTAGAATACAATTCTGTGATTACTCACCTGTAGAATTGGTATTATATGTTATCATTATCTTTAGTTACCTCTTTACGGTGATTGTTCTTATGTTCAAACTTTCATATAAAGTTTTTAGTTCTCCCCGTCTCTTGCTAACTGCTTTTCAATACTGGGGATTTTGTGGGAGGTCCCTGGTATATATGGGGCCAGGAGGGGCCACTTTTCTGTCTCTGCAGTCCAGCGCCATCTACTGGAGTATATCCCAAGTGCAATATGTTCTGGAACAGGACGTGCTGTATACATATAATACCAATTCTACAGGTGAGCAATCACAGAATTGTATTTTTCCTATTGCATGGCACGGCCTGCTTCCAGAAGTCCTTACCTAGGGGACGTCCAACAACAGTGTCTGTAAGGTAGGGTGGGATCCCCAAAAAAGTAGCAGCAGGCAGTTCAAACCACTACTGCCTGAAGTACCTTGCGGCCAAAAGCAGCATCAGCTGAGGCCTTAACATCAACCTTGTAAAACTTGGAAAAAGTATGAACAGCAGACCAAGTCGCAGCCTTACAAACGTGTTCAACAGAAGCTTGGTGCTGAAAAGCCCAAGAAGCACCAATAGCACGAGTGGAATGAGCAGTAAGCCTAAAAGGAGGAACTTTCGCCCTAGCAGAATAGGCAGAGCTGACACTTGTCCCTTGAGGGTACTAAGTTGAAGGCCCGAATCCAAACCATGTTGCAAAAATTCCAGAATCCTGGGAATAGAGAACACCCGACAAGGAAGAGACTTGGACTCACACCAGGCAATGTAAGCATGCCAGACCCTGTAGTAGATAAAGGGCGAGGACTTCTTCCTTGCCCGAATCATAGTATTAACAACAGAGGCCGGTAACCCCTTGCCCATCAAGATGGAGGTTTCAGCAGCCAAGCCGTTAAAGCCAGCGTTTGTAAATTGGGATGGCGCAGTTGTCCCTGAGTGAGAAGATCTGGGTCCTTGGGCAAAACGTACAGACCTACTGCCAACTGCACGACGTCTGCGAACCACACCCTCCTTGGCCAACAGGGGGCCACCAGAATGGCTGGTACCCCCTCCTGGGCTATCTTGCGTAGGACCCTGCCCAGCAGAGGAAAAGGAGGGAACACTCCGTCTAAGGCATTGCTAGCGCATCCATGGCGAAGGCCAGAGGATCCTGTGACAGGGAGATAAATCTGGGAAGCTTGTGATTGTGGTCGGGACGCAAACAGGTCCACATCCGGCTGACTCCAGCGGTGACACAGGGAGTGAAATACCTTGTTGCTGAGGGACCATTCCCCCAGCCGAGACATCCCCCTGCTCAGGGAGTCTGCCTCCTGGTTCTCCACCCCCGGAATGTAGACCACCGAGATGCAAGGGACATTCTCTTCCGCCCAAGACAGTATCAGAGACACTTCCTTGAGGGCTCGCTTGCTCCGAGTCCGTCCCTGATGATTGATGTAGGCAACCGCCGTCTGGTTGTCCGAGCGGATCTGAACAGCCCGACCCCGAAGGTGCGTGGTCAGCTGAGAAAGAACCAACCTGATCGCCCTTAGTTCCAGGACATTGATGGGAGCATGGGCCTCCTGGGGGCCCCACCGACCCTGGAACTTCAGAGACTTCCAAAAGCCCCCCCAACCGGTCAGACTGGCATCTGTGGTGACAATCTCCCAGCACGGAGGAAGAAAGGTCCTGCCCACTAGAAGGTTCCTTGAGTCCAGCCACCACGAGAGGGACCGTCTGGCCAGTGGGGACAGAGCAAATTCCTGATCCAGGGACACAGGGTCCCAATCCCAAACTGACAAGAGGTGCAACTGAAGAGGTCTCATGTGAAACTGAGCAAAGGACACCGCCTCGAAGCAGGACACCATCAGGCCCACTAACTGCATCCCTTGCCGGATGAAGGGATGGGGACACAAGAGCAGAGCCCATGCCTGCTTCTGAAGGCCCTCCACTTTCCGCTGAGGCAGGAACACCTTGACCTGAGAGGTATCCAGAGTCATGCCCAGAAAAGACCTCACCAAAGACGGAGATAGTGAAGACTTGGGAAAGTTGATCACCCAGCCGAAGGACTAGAGAGTGGAGGTCACCACCTGAGTGTCCTTCTCGGCCTGATGAAGAGACTGAGCCACAATCAGAATGTCGTCCAGGTAATGGAGGATGCGAATGCCCTGAGTCCGCAGCAGAGCCATCACGCCCGCTAGTACCTTGGTGAACACCCGAGGTGCCGAGGTGATACCGAACGGTAAAGCCACAAACTGGTAATGCTGATACTCTAGAGCGAACCTCAGAAATCTCTGATGACCCGGAAAGATTGGCATATGAAGATAGGCATCCTTGATGTCGACGGAGGTCATGAAGTCGCCCGGGGCGAAGGGTACTGACAGCCGAGCGTAGAGTCTCCATGCGAAAGTGCTTGAACCTGACAAACTTGTTGAGACTCTTCAAGTCCAGGATGGGCCTCAAAGGCCCGTCCTTTTTGGGAACTGTGAAAAGATTGGAGTAGAACCCCTGACCCCGTTCCTGGGAAGACATAAGTAACATGCACATAAGCATCCCGCAGCACATGCTCCAAGGAAACAAAACCCCCAAAGGGGACTCACGGACCAAGTAGACTGAAGGATCACCAAGCCACCAGGCCACAGGAGGAAGCGACACAAGGAGATCACTGTCACAGCCCAGGGAGGAAGAGGGGCCCCGGACGCGCAGCAGACTCAAGATGGCGCAGTCAGAAGAACCTCGAGGGGCAGGCCACGGGGGGAAGACGCGATACGCGTCATCCCCCGGCCCCGCCCCCCGAAGAGCGCAAAAGCGTCGCTCACGTGACCGCGCTGGCGTCACCACATTGCAACAAAAGCACTAAAGTTATAGCGCCGCCCGCTAGGCGGGGGACGGGGGGGGGGGGCCCAGACACCAGAGAAACAAGGCACACAGTCCCCAAAACACTCACCCCCTCAGAAGCTAGGACAAGAACTCCGCATCCCTCAGTAGGCTCACCATAAAGCCTATGGCTGGCTACCCTTTGTGGTACAGGGTCTGTGGCCTAGAGCAGCGCTCCTTTAGCACCTGACCCTAGTGCTCCTCTACCTTCACCCGATCTGTCAGCCGAGGCTGGGAGGCACAGAGGGTCCAGAAACGGGTGGAAATAGACATGCAGGGCCGCAGGCTTGGTTGCCTCGCTCACCTGCGCAATATAAAGAGCCATCTTCTATCTTCGCAGTATACACTGCAGAGGAAACATTGGAGAGTTCTATTGGTGATCCTGTTTTTATATGGTACCGGGAGGAGCCACAACTCTTCTGCAGTACACTGCGCCACCTTGTGGCGGAATATCCCAGGCGTAAGGACTTCTTGAAGCAGGCCGTGCCATGCAATAGGAAAAAGCGGGGAAGGACTGGGCAGGAACATACATACAGTCCCCTAAGCACAACTCACCCCCTACACTCGAAGGACAGCAGTGCAGTTCTCCATCCCTTAGCAGGCTCACCATAAAAAGCCTATGGCCGGCTACCCTTTGTTGTACAGGGTCTGCGGCTTGGAGCAGCGCTCCCCGAGCACCTGACCCCAGTGCTCCCCTACCATCACCCGATCCGACAGCCGAGGCTGGGAGGGTCCGGAAGTGGGTGGAAATAGGCTTGCAGGGCCGCAGGCTTGGTTGCCCCGCTTGCCTGCGAAACAGAGAGCCATCTTCTACTGCAGAGAAAACACCGGGGTCTATTGGTGATTCCTGGTTCTATATGGGGCCGGGAGGAGCCACAAATCTTCTGCAGTCCACTGTGCCACCTTGTGGCAGAATACCCAGAAGTAAGGATTAAATGAAACAGGCCGTGCTGTACACTGGGAAAATGTTTTTTTTTATGAAATAGTAAAGGATTGGAGACACTAGAGCCAAATCAATGGCTGTGAAGCGATTACAGACAAGCCATGGGTGTCACTGGGATGTGTGTGCTGAAGGTTAGAGCTCCGACCTGACTGGCATGATTGGTCCATCGACACCCATGGCTTTGCTTACATTATATTCCTGTGTGATCCCGCTGGCAGGAAATAAGGCCACAGCTTGTAATCCCTCCCCTTTGCCTCTAACACAGTAATAAGCAGAGACAGGTGAGAATCTACCCCTTTATTGTGTAAAAATATCGGCGGCCACAGCGCAGAAGCGAGCATCTGATTTGATAAAAATGTATTTTTTTGGTGATAAAAATGCGGCTATGTTACATCGTCATAAAAATACTGAGACCCCACCACAGGAAGCTCCGGGAGCGACAGGCAAACCCTTCCCCCAGCATGGCCAGACAGGTTGGATTGGCCTCTATCGGCTCAGCTGAGCGCGCAGCACAGGAGGGTGGGGGGATCAGATGACATTCTGACCTATAACACGTGATCCTGTACAATTAATCAGATCTGACCAGATTCTTTCTAACAGCCAAAAAGATAAGATGCCAGTTTACCCATCACCCCCATTCAACAGTAAGACAGTCTCTGGCCTGCAGAGAGGTGTGCCTATGTTCCTGGGGAAAATGTTCTGCAGAGGTGGGGCCACACCCCTGCAGAGCCCCAACATGAGCATGTGCAGCATTTTATAGTCTGCAGGAGGGAATGGGGTGTGTCTGGAGCAGCCCGTTACAACAATACAACATTCAGGGTGAGAATTGGCTGATAGGCTTGAGCTGGGAGGGGCCAGCATTAATCACCTAACAAGAATGACGAGAGGGTGCAGACGGTAAAGGAAGGTCAGCGTCAGCATGGTGATTCCGGCTGAGGTTTACTAAGCCTGAATATGGAGCGATTAGAGTGATGGTCACACCCCCCCCCCCGATTAGTTTTATTTAGCCGATCGTTGAGATTAGAAGTTTAGAAAACTGTATTAAAAGTTTGTTTGCAATCAAATTCTTAATAAAATTTTTGATCACATTTCCACTGTAGATTGAATAGACCAGGGATGTATGACCTGGTGTGATCAATCGAAAAGATCAAATTAAATGATTCATCTCATAGGCAGGTGTGTGGGGAGCATGGAGCCGATATAGGTAGAGGGCAATCCCAGCATGCATCACACCAGAGCTCCTAATATTCAGAATAACAAAGGACTGATCTGTACTACATGTTGGGGAAGGTATTCTGCTGGTCACACCCCGTACCACGCGATCTTTACAATCCCGATACAAATTGTGCTGTATAAAGGAGACATGAGCGATCAGAGGGGGTGGAATAAACTGATCAAAATTTGGAAAGATGTAGAGATCACATTGTAAGGTGTGTATATAAATATTAAGATATGGGGTGTGAGGAAGGGTTAGATCCATATATGAAGAGATGCCAGTCATAGGCAGGAAGTGATGTTAAGCTCCATGTTGGATCTAATCGGATTACATTGGATCAAGTGAGAACTGATAAACAAGGTATCACGAGGATCAAAGGCAGCCTCATTCAGCCATTGCACATCCAATCAGATTGTACAATCGCTGAGCAATACAATGATGAATGCAGTAATGCTCAGAGAGCAAGACCATTGTAAATCCAATGTATTATTTTATTGCTCTGCGATAAATATCGCTGTCTATTTATAACAGTCTGTATTAACAGAAACTGATAGGAGAGGATGAGAGACCCCCCGGGATAGGTTTTGGGTTGGTGAAGCATGCTGGGATTTGTAGTCACTCTACGGCTTTAAGGAGAGGCTCAGTGAGCAGCATCCATATGACCCAGCAGCAAGATGCTTCATTAGACATGCAGACTGGATGCTCCATCTACTGCTCAGAGCATGTCACCACCCAGAACATCCAATCAGAAGTCATAAGCACAGTTCAACTCTGAAATAAGACTCTTGATTGGCTGTCCAAGGTATCTGGCTCTCTATATGGAGCAGCCTCTTTTGAACACTGCAATGCATTAAGCGGATTGACTTTTTGATTGTGGTGGTTTGGTCCAGACAGCAATCTGCTCCTTATCATGTTTGCTTGCAGCAGCATTCCTTAATAATAAGTTGACAAGACCCTGTCTGTAGCAGCTGTGTTGGGGAGACCTCCTTTCAAGTGGAACAAAACCCAGGTTTTTGAATATCCAGAGTTTTAATTCTGTTTTGAATTCTGAGAGCTCGCCACAGTATGGCGGTGGGGGCCTCCTCATCAACAATACCTGACAGTCCTTCTAACCATTCCTTATTGTACCTATTCAATACATATTAGGAATACAGACAATCAGGCAATGGCTGGCCTGTCAATTTTCCCCACCACCTTAACCCCTGCATTCCCAGTTGGCTTCCATTGCACTTACACATTACGGCAGACTTCCAGCAGAATATTAAAAGACAAGACGTGGCTGATTGGCTATGCTATCCTAACATTTTCTGTGCTCTGATTGGCGCAGGAAGCGCTACCGGATGACCAATCACCAAGATAAAAAAAAAATAATAAAAGTGGTTATTAACTTAATACAAGTAACACAGACAGTACAGAGCGCCGGATCCTCTACATGCGCGGGAGAGTCCTGTAGAAAGAATGGCAGACCTTTGTTCGTCAATGGAATGTAAAACATCAAAAACACTTCATTCATTGTTTTCCTTCATTTCACAAAAATAGAGAGTAAGCTCTTGGGGGAGGGGGGAATAAGATTACAAGGAGGAAGGGGGATAGACTATACAATATATCTTATTAAAAATAAAACATGATTTGTAGGTAGTGAGTCACATGATCACAGTGTGATGACGGTGCCGTCCTCCTCCAGGATGCGAGGCTGGTGATTGTTAGCTATGAGGTCCAGGCTTGCATGGCTGCCAGAAAAGTGTACGCGATAATTCTCCGTAGCCACAAAGCCGTTCTGCGGTGTTTCGTGGTAAGACTCGTGGTGCGTGAGGGACTCCAGGCTCTCAGAGGACGGGGCAGCTCGGGGGATCTGCTGAGGCTCACCCGAGTCCTCGATGATAATGTCCTCCTCATCGCTCTCGGCCTCCTCAGGGTGGTAGTTCTGGATGACGTGCTGTGGTGGCGGCGGCTGGTTGTACAGGCTGGTGCTGCTGTCGGTGGACTGACCAGAGCTGCCAGAGTTCCTGCTGTTGCGCACAACGTTGTTGCGCTGGTTGGCCGGCCTGACAGTGATGATGAGGTTGTGGCTGTTGGCGATCATCATGTCGGTGACTTGGTCCAGGCTCTTCCCAGACACCTCAATGCCGTTCACCTCCAGCACCTCGTCGTTGACAGCCAGCAGCCCAGTGCTCTGGGCCAGGCCACCTGGGACCAGCCTGGAGATGAAGATGCCAGGCACCTTCTCCAAGCCGTGCGGGGTAACTCGGACGCTGGAGCCATCCCGGATGTAGAAGCCCAGTGGCTTGTCCATGCCATGCTTGTAGAGGCGGACCCTACGGTGAGTTTCCGGGAGGATATCCACATCGATGATGGAAGACACTGGTCTGAAGTCGCTTGGCATGCCGATAACCAGGTGGGGCTTCTTTTTGTTGATGTCCGGCCGCAGCACTGTGTGAAGGACATTCTTCTTCTTTGTTAAGGTGTCAGTGCCAAACGCACTGTAGTCGGCCTCCTCTGCAAAACAAGACGGAATCATCATTACTAGAGATCACAAAGAAACGCAATGCATGGCATAGCCAGACAGCTCAACTCACACAGCCCGGACCCTGGACAACTATTGACTTTCTGCCTCCCTGGAGAGAGATATATTATTGTGTAATGTTGTGTTGCAAATCTTCTGTATCCAGGGAGGCAGAAAGGCAGTGACTGTCCAAGTCCAAGTCTGGGCACCTCCAGGGCAATGCAGCACACGACACAGCCAAACACACCATGGGAGGCAAATGTGAGTTATTGTTTATTTATAAAGTGCCAAAGTATTCAGTGGCACTGTACAAAGTATTTCTATCACTGAGCATCACTGTAAAGTATGCTGCCCTCCACTGGGCTGATAAAGGAAGGCTGGTGCACTATACGCACCAGTAAGGTAAGCAGGAAACAAACATTCAACTGCCTTGTAGTATCTGCAATTATAATTGAATAATGCTGACAAATATTGGGTAGTTGCAGCAATTGTATTTTGAGAAACTGGGCAATCATAAACTTGCAGTCAAAAGCCTGGAGTGGAATTGTGGTCTGCCTTAAAGTGGACCAAAACTAAAGAATATAAAAGACTCTAGTCTGGGTTAAATCCTTCCCTTTGGGGCATCTCCTCCTGTGTGAAATGCCCTGATTTACCTGTATGCTCACCTTGATCCCACAACAAGAGTTGCGGAGTGCAGCCAGGCATAGCCACAGCTGTGTGATAAAGGATCAAGAGGAATTTATAGGGAAACCAGGGGGGTTTCACGCATCCCAAATCAGGATGTTCTCACGGGAAATCTCTTAAAAATATGTTAATGAGTTTAGGTCGACTTTAGGTATTGAGGAAGAGCCAGGCTCTCAGCGGGAGGGAGCGACTGCTTCCGTCAGCAATAACGTTCTGATGTTTTACTTACTAACCGCCGGATCCATAATGTGAATAATACATGAAGCCGGCGCTGCTGCATAGCCGCACGTGAAGGTGAAAGATGGGCAGCACCCACTTCCTGCGCAGGGATGTCACCCGCCACAGGGGCCCCGTAGACAGGGCAACACGGGGTGGCCATCAAGGATTTTAAGCTTAAGGGGCTGGCAACAGGTGTAAAGAATCGAGCACAGGGGTCATAAGGTCAAAGAGGAGAGCGTGACTGAATTCTGATTGGTTGCTGTGAGTTAGGCAGGGGTTTTCTTCTATCAGCATGCAGCGAGTCAGACGAACAGCCGCTGCGCGCGCACCGCTCAGGAATGCGGGGACACACCCTGCGCTACATTGTAATAGAAACATCTAGGTCAGCCATCACAGGTTATATCATTAACAGATGATTGGCCGATTAATCAGCCTTCACCTTTACCCCATATGACCGGTTCTGATGCCAGGAAACAAAGTCACAAATGCCATCTCGTTGCCTGAAACTCTGACACAACTTCCCAGCATTTCTATTACCCTATACCCAGGAGCACCAGTATCACCATTACCCCACACCCAGGCACACCAGTATCACCATTACCCCACACCCAGGTGCACCAGTATCACCATTACCCCACACCCAGGTGCACCAGTATCACCATTACCCCACACCCAGGAGCACCAGTATCACCATTACCCCACACCCAGGCGCACCAGTATCACCATTACCCCACACCCAGGCGCACCAGTATCATTACCCCACACCCAGGCGCACCAGTATCACCATTACCCCACACCCAGGCGCACCAGTATCACCATTACCCCACACCCAGGAGCACCAGTATCACCATTACCCCACACCCAGGAGCACCAGTATCACCATTACCCCACACCCAGGAGCACCAGTATCACCATTACCCCATACCCAGGAGCACCAGTATCACCATTACCCCACACCCAGGAGCACCAGTATCACCATTACCCCACACCCAGGAGCACCAGTATCACATTACCCCACACCCAGGAGCACCAGTATCACCATTACCCCATACCCAGGAGCACCAGTATCACCATTACCCCATACCCAGGAGCACCAGTATCACCATTACCCCATACCCAGGAGCACCAGTATCACCATTACCCCATACCCAGGAGCACCAGTATCACCATTACCCCATACCCAGGAGCACCAGTATCACCATTACCCCATACCCAGGAGCACCAGTATCACCATTACCCCATACCCAGGAGCACCAGTATCACCATTACCCCATACCCAGGAGCACCAGTATCACCATTACCCCATACCCAGGAGCACCAGTATCACTATTACCCCCTACCCAGGAGCACCAGTATCACCATTACCCCCATACCCAGGAGCACCAATATCACCATTACCCCCATACACAGGAGCACCAGTATCACCATTATTCCATACTCAGGAGCACCAGTATCACCATTATTCCATACTCAGGGAGCACCAGTATCACCATCACCTTATACCCAGGAGCACCAGTATCACCATTACCCCATACCCAGGAGCACCAGTATCACCACTACCCCATACCCAGGAGCACCAGTATCACCACTACCCCATACCCAGGAGCACCAGTGTCACCATTACCCTATACCCAGGAGCACCAGTATCACCATCGCCCCACACCCAGGAGCACCAGTATCACCATTACCCCATACCCAGGAGCACAAGTGTTACCATTATCCCCAAACCAGGAGCACCAGTATAACCATGTTTCTAGAGACACATTACAGGAGACTGCAAATACTGGCCACACACTTTACAACCTTACTAGAATGATGTGGTGTATTAGAGCCTAGGACAATCTGGTCACATTACAGAATGTAAGCATAGCAGAGCGGACTGGGGCCAGCCAGCCCATCACCAAGCTACCAAGTCATCCCCCAATGTGCCTCAGGCAATCTTTAAACGCTAGTACTGCAGCTTCAGTATTGTAGAGGGAGCTACTGTGACGGGGGTATGGTCTTGATCCTTAGGGCTTTAGCTTTGTGGGTGCAGATTGTGGGCAAGAGGGTAAATTTTTGCCAAGGGTTTGGTTAGGGGGTGACTTGTGCTGGGGGCTTTACCCAGCCGGCCCCCAACACTGTGGTCCACTCTGGTCCCTACAGCCAGTTATCCCCTGCTAGAAGAGAGCTCTATGGGGAATGTAGAGATCTATAACCCAGTATACAACACAAAGAAAACCCCAACTCCTGGTTCCAGGAACTGAAAAGGGACTTTTCTGGCTGTATAGGGGGTAAACCTTCCTCGCCATGCCTGGTTGGCATATCACTTATTTAGGCTTTTCGATACCCAACATTCAGCCAATAGGAAAAGAGTTTGGGGTCCTGCGTCACAACACATTTACAGGAATTAGAGTGGGTGAGAGAACAGGTAGAAGCCCTGCTTCTTCTCACACAGGCGATATGCTGGGTCGGGGTCGTGCAGCCGGTGCCAGGAGCCAAACATTCCTTGGAGTCTTACACGCTCAGTACTGGCTGCACTCTGACAGCCCCCCCTACCACCTCCCACCCACCACCATTAACTAACTCCTCCAGATGTGTCCAGCTGGGCCCAGAAATCTTTCGCTCCCATCATGCCCTGGCAGCCCAAGACCTCCCTCTGTGGAGGAACTACAAGTAACAGCATGGATATGGAATGGCTTTAATGGTATGTGCACAGACTACTGTAGCACTACAAGTCACATCATAGGTTTTCAGGTTGTGATTGGCATTTCAAGATGGGACCACCCAGTCCAATCAGATGGCAGCACTGCCCAGGGGCATCAGTATCATTATTACCATATACCCAGGGGTACCATTATCCTATATCACATGTATCACTATTATCCTATACTTTACAGCACCAGTATCACTATTATGTCAGACCTAGCAGCACCAGTATCATCAATACCCTATACCCAGCAGCACCAGTATCACCATTAGGCCATACCCAACACCACCAGTATCAGAATTACCACATACCCAGCAGCACCAGTATCACCATTTGGTCATACCCAACAGCACCAGTATCACAATTACCCTATACCCAGGAGCACCAATATCATAGCAGTCGCATTACTCCATGTCCAGAAGCACCAACATCACCATTAACCCCATATTCAGGTGCACAACCATCACCATTAGCCCATAGTTAAGAGCCCCAGTGCTCTAAAATATGGGCTAGCACTTAGTGGTATGCACACAGACTACTGAAGCACTACAAGTCACAGCATAGGTTTTCAGGTTTTAATTGGAATTTCAAGTAGGGACCACTTTTTAGTCAGTGGGACAGATTTATAGAGAAGTCTTCCAGAAAAGAGAGTAACCCCCATTAGCTATTCAGGCCTAAAAGAGTTGATCAGCCCCAGTCCATTCAGACCAAGTATCGGTAGCACTGCTCTGCCCCCTCCAGAGAGAGAGACGGCATAAAAAGGCAGCAAAACTTCTCCTGTTGTGACAATGCCTAAAATTGTGCATAAAAAAAGAGAAATGTACCACGGAGCCATATATATATATATATATATATATATATATATATATATCTCAACAGCAGGCGCACCTTGCGGTCGGGCACAGTGAAGCTCTTCGGAAGAGGAAAGGTTTGCCAGAGAGATTTCATGTCGGACAAACTGGAAAAGTGAGTTAAGTGAAAAACAATCCGAAGAAGTTTGTGCTGTGGCCTCTGCATACACACCTGAGTTGCTCAGCCTACTGTAGCCCCTGCGCCATATTAAATATAGAAAATTCAGCTGGCCACCCATGAAAAATCTAAGCTTTGTGTACTACTGTCCTGACAACCAAGAGCACAGCTGGAGATCTCCCGATAACCACCTATAAAACGCGTGTCTCTATTAGAGATTCTTGGTTCTCATTTAGGAGGGGGAGGTTATGGAGCTGGAGAGGATACAGAGCAGACCGTCCGGGGGTAACTACTAACAGCAAGGGCTGGAGTTAAAGGGGGCAGTGTGCAGACTGTCAGGAAAAGTCTGCCACTGCTGAAACCACTGGGGATAATGGCATGTCCCAAGCCATATCACATACTGGTAAAGCTAGAGAGAGAGCTATCAGCTTGGCATGGGTATTTCAGAGCCATGTTTTAGCTATAGCCCATTCTGGTTCTCATGAGGAGAGGTCTCGAATGGTTACAGAGCAGCCGGGCATGGGTAAGCTGGCATGTCAGGCCATGTTTAAGCTATAGCCCATACTGGTTCTCATGAGGAAGGGTCTCGGATTGTTACCGATTAATCAGGCATGTCAGGACCATGTTTAAGCTTTAGCCCATTCTGGTTCCCACTGGGATGGTTACCGAACATTCGGGCATGCTGGTGTGTCACATACTGGTTGTAACAGAGGAAGGCAGGAGGGAGGTTATGCAATGCGGATTGGAGCTAGAAGGGACATGCAGGCTGGCAGGGAGGAGCAGTAAAGTGCAATCACTGTGCAGCAGATATGGGTGCCCTCGGGGAGACTGATCATTAAGTCTATAGTTAGAAACAGGGCTGTTTTTAGCGCCAGGAACACCCATCTATTTACACAGTTACCCAACTGAGCTTCATAAATAGCTTTATTAAGACGATAGATTGCCTCTAACCAAACACAAGAGCAAGCTTATCAGCCAGGCGACGCACTGTACACAGCTGAGCCAGAGCCACCATTTTACATCCAATCTCTGCGTCCTCAGGTGCCCTTTTCCTGTACCTGCTGCTGGGCAGCTGCCAGTGTAGGCTGTGCATCCGAGGACTGCACAGACTCCATTATCTGCCTGCACCAAACCCACCATTCTATTAAATATACATAGCCTGTCCCGCAGCGACCATGTCTCTATCCAGTCAGGTTCGGAGCTTGTGCTGCATTTTATTCATGGACTGCATTTGTGCATTACAGCAGATAAAATGGAGCCATGGAGGGTTAAAACAGATCCTGCTGCAGTGATGGCAGCATGCATAGCAAGTAAGATCAAGTGACATTGCCTAACCAATAGGGGGGCACAAGAGGCAGGACAGACAGCAAGCAATGGGACCAATTTCAGATGCCCCATATTGTGAAATTCAATTGTTTCCCAGGACACTTACCTTAATCCCATAATGCATGTGTGGGTCCCCAGTGACATTCCATGCACCTTCCTCTGCAAGACATAAATGGATGGCTGGGAGCTGGAGGGGGCAGTGGGGGGATGCACATGTGCCCTGAGAGTAAGGGTCACATGATTTGGAAGGGGGTGGTGTCACAAATCGGGATGCTCCTGTGAATTGAAGATCCTGGTTTTTGGTCCACTTTGAACATGCCAGCCATTTTGATGCACTTAAAGCGGAACAAAACCATAGGCAGCTGGCCCTGGAGTCGGAAGCCGCCACTGGCCTTCCCCTGGCCAAGGTGAATCCTCCGGTCACAGCAAAACGTATCTTTTCCCTGGTTCCTACAGTGATGTAAACATCGGCGACTGCATGCCCAGCATCTCCCCAATTTGGGATGCCCCAATGTGTTGAACACATGGGATCGCCATGTTTAACTTACCTCTTGTATGATACTGTTTAATATTTTGTTCCCAACAAAATTCAAAGTAAAAATATTATACAATATCAAAAAAATGCACTGTATATAGGATGATCCCCTTTTGTTTAGCCAGCATGGTTGGTTGCTTAATTAATATTTAGCATGGTGGGAGACCATGTTCTGAAGACTGGCAGGGTAGCTTTTGGCCTTAGTTTAGTTTCATGTGTGCATTCACATGCAAATTAAGTGGGCCAGCAGAAGATCACCTGTGCTAGTCGGAGTCAATCAAAGTATCACCTGGGTTAGTTTGTCTAGGCCAATCAGAGATCACCTGCGCTATTTCAAATGAAGCAAAGGGGTCAGCCTGGGAAAAGCTGATGGGAGACAGACAGATTTGCTGAAAGGGCAGCAGGAGAAAGGACGGCTGGGGAGACTTGAGGACAGTCTTGTTATGAATGGAAACGGACACATATGGACCATGATGAGATTTGCTTTGGGAAAGAGACCTGCTTTTTGAACTTGAATACAGCAGCCATCTTGTTTTGGAGATTGGATGAGGCCTGCTGATTTCTGCCTGGACCAGATTAAACAGATGAGTAATCCGTTTTAATACATGTTCCGCTTTTGCTTGTTTTGAGGCGGTGTTTGTAACAGTACTTGTAGCATTTTTTTTTTATATATTTGTAAATTTTTTATGCAACCGGGGTAAGAAAATAAGTGCATAATTTAGCATGGAGCATTAACTTATTAGAAATGTGGTGTAAATAAATAAAATATAAAATCAATCAATCTATACACACACACACACACCAAGCAAAACACCTCTACAGCGATGCCGTGTTGAATGTGCATGCTATGAGTTTGGCACGGGCAATGCACAGCTAGAGGAGAGGAGAGATTCCATCTCCTCCAGAGATGAATAAAGACCCTGTAAAGGCTAAATGTAAGAAATGCATTGCTGATGGCTGTAAAAGCAGCTATGCCCCCAGCAGAAACAAGAAATAGGGTTGTCCCCATTGTGTGATTTGGAAGGGGCAATGTTCAGATAAAGTGAGTGGGGGGCTACAGAAAAGGGTCTGAAAATCGGCAACAGCCTTTTGCAATGGCCCTATAGACTTGCTGCTTGTGGGGAAAGGAATGAATGATTTGATTTTACACTTAGCCTGGACAATCCCTTTAGCCATAGGATGATAGGGGCAAGGCACGCAGAAAATCATCATAGGTTGTCTGTTTTTCAGCGTCACCGTATTCTGGGATGTGACTGCAGCAGCCCAGTGTCCTTTAAAACGTTCTTTTGTATGGAGCCGCTGTTAAAAGGACCAACAGCACTACAAGTCCCAGCAATAGCAAGCAGCGTGCTGTATACCAGTGGAAGGAAAATGCCAGTGCTGCAGAGTCGTCAGGACGATAGTGGGGGACCGTGCGGTATAATGCGCAGCGGGAACAAAGGGCACTTGTGTCCCACCTTCACCGACTAATGACTACAAGAGCCGAGCACAAGGGCCGCTGGCGCGCTTCCCGGGTGGAATCAACAGCAAACTATAATCAGTACAGGCATGTCAGCACCTCCTGGCTGAGGGGGATCCGGAGGGAAACCTGGAGACTGGCACCACTGGCAAGGGGCATACTGCTCTCCCTATGCTGGCTGATAATCATTTCTAAAAAGCCCTAAGAGAATCCCCTCTGCTGAGCCTCCTCATCCATGTAGGAGTCATTGCTCAGCTGCTGATCTATCACCATGAAGGTCCCCTAGAAGTGTAAATCATTGAGGGGACTGTGAGGAGTCTTACCTCGGCCAAAATCCAGCACTGCCATCTACTCTTGGGCAACAGCTGCACAAAGCAGCACCGCCGCCAGCCCTCACTTGAATAGACAAGTGGGGAGATGTTGCTCTGTGCAGCCTCCCCAATGGATGCTGTTCTGCTAGAAAAAGCATCACTCCAAGGAAGGGCTAACTGATGGTGTGAAGGGGTAAGTGAGGTAATTGTAGTGTCCCTGTGAATCAGGACCCACCCTGGCATATACAGTAACATATACGGACTGTAAATCTGCTTTAAGTAAGCTACCTGAATAAACTACGAAATCAATGAAGCCAACTCTTCATCCACAAACCTGCAGGGCCAGACAAAAGGCAGACATCCAGATTCACACCCACCAATGCCGCCATACATCCTATCAGCTAGATTGCACAATGACATCTAGGGGCAGTGGATCACCCGGAAATGATGAAATTACGGAGCTATAGGAAGTGCCGACCATCAGACAGGAGGGGATTGGGTTTCTGCGCCGGGGGAGCAATTGTACAGCTGCTTTTCATGCTTTATTCATGGGTTTCTTTAAGGACCTGAAATGTATCCTCCCAAGGGGCCCATGGGGCAGCCAGGTAATCCACACATCCGCAGCTCACCTGGAATGTGTACTCATTACCTGGAGTGCCTCTTAGGATAAGAGTGCTCAGAAAAACTGCAGTGACAAGTTCTTCCCAATATGACTGATCGGTGATGTTTACCTGTAAAATGTTTAGAAAGTTCAGAACAGGCTAATCAGGCCGTCAATATCAAAGCTTGAGCTCTCTGGCCACCTCATACAGGGGGTCAGGTTTGGGATTCTCTCATCAGCATCTTTTCAATGGTATTTTAGGCTTAGTAAATGGGAGCCTCGGCCCCCAGGTGTGACTGGCTGTGCAAACACATCTCACACAGAGTATAATACCTGCAGCCAAAATATAAGCACAGTGTTGTGGCATTTCTGTCTCCATTACAGAGCCCCACAGGGTGTAAACAGCAGCATCACCAGGCAACGATAGCTAGTGTGTGTCCTGCCAATTCCCCACCTGAAGGTGTCCAGGCACCAGGGTGTACTTTACACTGGCTGGTATGAAGAGCCAATAATTAGTTCTGACATATACCGCAGAGTAGTACAGAGAACACCAAGTCACACATCAGTCTACCACAGAGGAGGATTAATTCTCTAGAGAAGGGGTCCCCAAACTTTCTCGTCTCGAGATCCATGTCCACCAGTTAGAGATGGTTGTGAGCATTTTAGGATGGTGCACCCCAAAAGCACACACACACACACACACACATTTAGAGAAAGATGAAAAGAAAGTAGCAGAAGTATGATGGAGGAAAAAAAGACGGAGAGATAAAGAGAACCATATCTCGTACCAGCCGCACTGCAAACCAGTATCCACCCTTATGAAGAGGAGCAGGGTGCCAAGGCCATAGGAGGGGGAGTAAGTCAAACCAAAACACAAAAGTCAGCGCTCGAAGGGTTACGTTTTTCAAAATATGCTGTGCAAAAATCCATCAACAGAAGTGTGCAATTTAATGCATACATAGCTGACGTTTTGGGCTCCTGCCCTCTCTTCAAGGAAAAGTAAACAGGCAAAAAACAATGCAGACAGCCAACCTGAAATACATACAGGGTTAAATGCCCCTTCTAACCAATAGGGAAACATCATCTGATGAAGATTAGCCATTTAACCCTGTAATGGGGTGGGTTTCTGGTTGACTGTATTGTTTATTTTGCCTTGAAGAGGGGGTCTTGCAGGAGCCCAAAACATCGTATGTATGGATTAAATTGTACACTTCTGTTCATGGATTTTTGCAGGTTATAAATCGGAACACTTAACACTTGCTAGCTTTGTGTTTTAGTTGAACATGAAAGAGAGAGAGATGAATGAAAATCAGGACCTAGGAATGCTGAAAACAGACAGGGTACAGAAAATAGAATGAGACAGAAATGAAGCAAAGAAAAGATGGAGAGCGAGCGAGAGCGAGAGAGAGAGAGAGAAGGAGAGCGAGCGAGAGAGAGAAAGAGAAGGAGAGCGAGCGAGAGAGAGAAAGAGAAGGAGAGCGAGCGAGAGAGAGAAAGAGAAGGAGAGCGAGCGAGAGAGAGAAAGAGAAGGAGAGCGAGCGAGAGAGAGAAAGAGAAGGAGAGCGAGCAAGCGAGAGAGAGAGGAGAGCGAGCGAGCGAGCGAGAGAGAGAGGAGAGCGAGCGAGCGAGAGAGAGAGGAGAGCGAGCGAGCGAGAGAGAGAGAAGGAGAGCGAGCGAGCGAGAGAGAGAGAAGGAGAGCGAGCGAGCGAGAGAGAGAGAAGGAGAGCGAGCGAGAGAGAGAGAGAAGGAGAGCGAGCGAGAGAGAGAGAAGGAGGGCGAGCGAGAGAGAGAAGGAGAGCGAGCGAGCGCGAGAGAAGGAGAGCGAGCGCGAGAGAAGGAGAGCGAGCGAGCGCGAGAGAAGGAGAGCGAGCGAGCGCGAGAGAAGGAGAGCGAGCGAGCGCGAGAGAAGGAGAGCGAGCGAGCGCGAGAGAAGGAGAGCGAGCGAGCGCGAGAGAAGGAGAGCGAGCGAGCGCGAGAGAAGGAGAGCGAGCGAGCGCGAGAGAAGGAGAGCGAGCGAGCGCGAGAGAAGGAGAGCGAGCGAGCGCGAGAGAAGGAGAGCGAGCGAGCGCGAGAGAAGGAGAGCGAGCGAGCGCGAGAGAGAAGGAGAGCGAGCGAGCGCGAGAGAGAAGGAGAGCGAGCGAGCGCGAGAGAGAAGGAGAGCGAGCGAGCGCGAGAGAGAAGGAGAGCGAGCGAGCGCGAGAGAGAAGGAGAGCGAGCGAGCGCGAGAGAGAAGGAGAGCGAGCGAGCGCGAGAGAGAAGGAGAGCGAGCGAGCGCGAGAGAGAAGGAGAGCGAGCGAGCGAGCGCAAGAGAGAAGGAGAGCGAGCGAGCGCGAGAGAGAAGGAGAGCGAGCGAGCGCGAGAGAGAAGGAGAGCGAGCGAGCGCGAGAGAGAAGGAGAGCGAGCGAGCGCGCGAGAGAAGGAGAGCGAGCGCAAGAGAGAAGGAGAGCGAGCGCAAGAGAGAAGGAGAGCGAGCGAGCGCAAGAGAGAAGGAGAGCGAGCGAGCGCGAGAGAAGGAGAGCGAGCGCGCGAGAGAAGGAGAGCGAGCGAGCGCGAGAGAGAAGGAGAGCGAGCGAGCGAGCGAGAAAAGCAGAGCGAGCAAGCGAGAGAGAAAAGCAGAGCGAGCAAGCGAGAGAAGGAGAGCGAGCGAGAGAGAAGGAGAGCGAGCGAGAGAGAAGGAGAGCGAGCGAGCGAGAAAAGCA
Source organism: Gastrophryne carolinensis (assembly GCA_027917425.1). Lineage (NCBI taxonomy): Eukaryota > Metazoa > Chordata > Amphibia > Anura > Microhylidae > Gastrophryne > Gastrophryne carolinensis. Next base: position 44,123,065 of record CM051243.1, on the reverse strand, counting down.
GAGCGAGCAAGCGAGCGAGAAAAGCAGAGCGAGCAAGCGAGCGAGAAAAGCAGAGCGAGCAAGCGAGCGAGAAAAGCAGAGCGAGCAAGCGAGAGAGAAAAGCAGAGCGAGCAAGCGAGAGAGAAAAGGAGAGCGAGCGAGAGAGAAAAGGAGAGCGAGCGAGCGAGAGAGAGAAGGAGAGCGAGCGAGCGAGAGAGAAAAGGAGAGCGAGCGAGCGAGAGAGAAAAGGAGAGCGAGCGAGCGAGAGAGAAAAGGAGAGCGAGCGAGAGAGAAAAGGAGAGCGAGCGAGAGAGAAAAGGAGAGCGAGCGAGAGAGAAAAGGAGAGCGAGCGAGAGAGAAAAGGAGAGCAAGCGAGAGAGAAAAGGAGAGCAAGCGAGAGAGAAAAGGAGAGCAAGCGAGAGAGAAAAGGAGAGCAAGCGAGAGAGAAAAGGAGAGCAAGCGAGAGAGAAAAGGAGAGCAAGCGAGAGAGAAAAGGAGAGCAAGCGAGAGAGAAAAGGAAAGCGAAAGAACTATACACAAATGGAGCACAGAAGAGTGAGAGATGTAGCTCCTGAACTACTGGTTGGGGATCCCTGCTCTAGAGTGCCTTTCAGCTGCGCTAAGCATCCAGTCGTCATTGTGCAAAGATGGTGCTCTCCTTGGAGGCACCTGTGTGGCAAACAAGTGTCATTAAGCTTCCTCATCACAGGGCAGTATGTCGTGAAGGGAGGCCGCGTGATGCTGTATGATTTGGCAGGAGGAAGACACACACACACAGCAGTAATTCTAATAGGAGACCACAGAGATGGCAAAGTCACAATCACGTAGGGCTGGGTCAGTCTTTGCCAGACAATCCTGAGATGCGACCATCACAACCCCCAGCTGTATATGGAAACCACAAGGACCCATGAAATAAATCACAGCTGAGAAGAAAAGGTCCCTTGTGCCGGTAGTAGTGCGTTATGGAAAACAGCCCCGGGCGGCGTAAAGTTGGGCGCTGACGCTCACCTGGTTGATTGCATTAAAGAAGAAGTGCGCAAGAACAAAAAGTTACAACACTTCTAAAATTATCATTCATCTGTGTGGAGAGAGGAAGGAACCCGTCTCTCCTCAAAGAGAACTGGTCACCTCTGGATTTCTTTTATGAAACAAACCCAAAATGCCCATGATAGGAAGGCACTGTGGAGGTTACCATACTTACCTCCACAGAGATCTCATGAGAGTTCATGAGGACAGTACTAACTTACATTTGACTACCACTTGACATCCACTTTAAAGCAGAACAAAACCCAAGGAGGCAGGCCCTAAAATCTAAAAGATTACTGGGCCAGCAGCTGGCCTTTCCATGGGAGCATCCCCAAGTGGAATGTCCCGCTATGTGAAAACCTCCTGGGTACCAGCAAGACACTTTTTCTGATGGATTCCCTCAGTGATGTAAACAATGGGGAACGAGAGTGGCCGCATCCACAGCATCTCTGGGCTGAAGCACGCTCCCGGGCCCAGTATCATTCTGATAGGCTGGGGGCAGGAACATGCCCACATCTGGGGATGTGTCCACATTCATTCCTGATTGCCAACCATTAATATGCACAGCAAATTGCTCTGATTGGAAGAGCCCACGCATGCACCGTAGGACCAGGGAAAGAAGAGTTTTCTCTGGGCGATCTGGGGGGGGGGTTCACACAGCGTGGTATCCCAATTCAGGATATCCTGTGTGCAAGAAAAACCCAGGACAGTCAGGTTTTGTTCTGCTTTAAAGCAATTCAACAGGCAAAAAGGGTACTCACCTTTTGTCCCATGCAGCTGATGGTTGCTAGTCCAGCGATCAGCAACTCACCTGATCACTGGATCTGGGCCCATGTCGCTGCAATCTGCATTGCCCCAGGGCCTGATTCCGCCCCAGCCATCAGTTACAGGGGAGCAGCCACATCCGTTCCATTCAATACAACGAAGAGGGGTGTATCTGGCCCCAGCACGCTCAATCCATTGCAATGAATATAAAGGATGTGGCAGAGCTCTGTGACTGATTGCAACTACATGTATTCCCGGGCATTCCAAATCGTAATGCTCCGCAGTGTGAAAACACCCCGGGGTGCCACTAAACTCACATTCTTTCTGGCTCCCTCGCTGATGTAAATATCAAGGGGCCGCATCCCCGGGACCTTTGGGCTGTGAGCAGGCTCCTGCCTTCAGCCATTCAGATAGGCTGGGAGCCGGAGTGCGGCAGCTGCTCAGGTTCAAAGGGAGCACCCTGCAAGGCTGACAAAACCAAGTTCAAATCCCAAACAGGCACCATAGGCTTACGTGGAGGGCGCACATGAGTGTCCTCCTGGAAAAATGTCCTGATCAAAGGGTGCTGAGCAAAGGACTTCTGGAAGAAAATAGTCCCATCTCCAACCCATGCTGCAGGAACTCCAGAATCCTGGGAATAGAGAACACACGACAGGGAAGGGACTTAGACTCACACCAGTCAATGTAGGCACACCAAACCCTGTAATAAATGGAAGAAGAAGACTTCTTCCTAGCCCTAATCAAAGTATCCACAACCGAGGAAGACAGCCCCTTCTCCATCAAGATGGAGGTTTCAGCAGCCAGGCCGTCAAAACCAGTGTTTGTAAATTGGGATGGCGTAGTGAGCCCTGAGTGAGCAGATCTGGCACCAAGGGCAGAGCGTACTGATCTACTGCCAGCTGCACCACGTCTGCGAACCACACTCTTCTTGGCCACCTGGGGGCCACCAGAATTGCTGGCACCCCTTCCAGAGCAATCTTGTGCAGAACCCTGCCCAGCAGGGGGAATGGAGGGAAGACATACAGCAACTGAAAGTCCTGCCATGACATTACTAGAGCATCCGCGGTCAAGGCCAGAGGGTCCTGGGACAGGGAGACAAAGACTGGTAGCTTGTGATTGTGACGGGACGCAAACAGATCCACATCTGGTTGGCCCCAACGGTGAGATTGAAACACCCTGCTGCATAGGGTCCATTCTCCCTGGCGACAGGTCCCCCTGCTCAGAGAGTCCGCCAGGCGATTTTCCACCCCCGGGATGTACACAGTTGATATGCAGGGGACATTGGCCTCCGCCCAAGTCAGGATCAGAGACGCTTCCTGGAGGGCCCCCTTGCTCCGGGTCCCTCCCTGATGATTGATGTAGGCAACTGCCGTCTGGTTGTCCGAGCACACCTAAACAGGCAGGCCTCGAAAGTAGTCAAGTGAGCCAGAACTAACCTGATCGCCCGCAGTTCCAAAACATTGATAGGTGTGTAGGCCTCCTGAGGACCCCACCTCCCCTGGAACCGCAGGGACTTCCAGAAACCCCCCCAACCTGACAGACTGGCATCCGTGGTGACCGTCTCCGAGGGAGGGGTAAGAAAGGATCTGCCCCCCAACAGGTTCCTTGAGTCCATCCACACAAGAGGGACCTCCTGACCCGAGGGGAGAGCACACAGACCCCGTCCAGGGACGCTGGACCCTTGTCCCATACTGACAATAGGTGAAGTTGCAGAGGCCTCAAGTGGAACTGAGCATAAGGGACCTCTTCGAAGCATGCCACCATCAGGCCCACCAGCTGCATCCCCTGCCTGATGGAGGGATGAGGACAAGATAGGAGGAACTGAGCCTGTGCAATCAGACTGTCCACCTTCTGTTGAAGAAGGAAAATCCTTGCCTGAACTGTATCCAGATTCATTCCAAGGAATGGAGTCACCAAGGAAGGGGACAGTGAGGACTTGGGGTGGTTAATCACCCATCCAAATTACTCCAGAGTGGACACCACCAGCTGAGTATCCAACTCTGCCTGATGTAGAGATTGGGAAGTGATGAGAATGTCGTCCAGATAGGGAAGCACGCAGACGCCCTGATATCTGAGCAGAGACATCATGCCAACCAGCACCTTGGTGAACAACCTGGGAGCTGAAGTGAGACAACGCCACAAACTGGCAGTGTTGATCCATCAGAGCGAACCTGATGAACCTTTGATGAGCTGGGAATACAGGAATATGAAGGTAAGCATCCTTGATGTCCACAGAAGTCATGAAGTCCCCTTGGCGCAGGGAACTGATGGCAGAGCGCAGAGTTTCCATGAGAAAACGCCTGCCCCTGACAAAATTGTTGAGGATCTTTCAGTCCAGGATGGGCCTGACTGAACCATCTTTTTTGGGTACTGTGAATAGGTTGGAATAAAAGCCCTTGCCTTTTTCTCTTAAGGGGACCTGGCAGATGACCCCCAGCTCCAGGAGTCCTTGCGCTGCTTGCACTAGCTCCTGAGCTGACACAGGGTCCTGAGGAATCCAGGATATAATGAATCTTGGAGGGGGACAGGCAGCAAACTCCAACTTGTAACCGGAGGACACTACCTCCTGAATCCACCGGTCTGAGACATGAAGCCTCCAGACGTGAGCAAAGTGCTGCAGACGTCCCCCCCACCCGGATGGGTGAGGGCGCCCCATCATGCCTGAGGGGGCTTGGGGGATGATTTTGCTTTGGGACCCCAGGAGGGGCCAGGACGTCCACGTCCTCTGCCCCTACCCCAGAAATCTCCCCGGGTCCCAGGAAAGGAAACCCCCTCCCCTGTCTGGCACCACTGTAAGGGGAGGAGAAGGAACCCTGACCCCGAAAGGGCTGAGATTGCCGCCTGCGCTGGGGTAACCTGCCTCCCTTAGCAAAAAGGTCCAGGCGGTCCCCAAACAGGCGCAGTCCCTTAAAGGGAAACCCAGTGAGGGCCTTCTTGGCAGCGTTGTCAGTAGCCCACTGGCGCGTATAGCCACCACGAGGGCAGAAGTTCTGGCACACATTTTGATGGTGTCATCCAATGCGGAGAGGACAAAATTTACAAAAACATCACAACTGGAGAGTGCATTGAACACCTCACAAGGCAAATCATCAGGGGCACTATCAAGTATATTTCTGATAAGGGTTCTAGTGGCCACAGCAGTAATGGCAGAGGCACAGACCGGGCGCAGCGCCGTCCCCGCACATGCAAAGGTGTGGGATGCCAGCTGGTCAATGCGCCGGTCCTCAGCATCCCGCAGGGTAGTAGAGTCAGGGGAATGCACGACAGAGGTGTTAGATAGCCCTAGGACCGGGGCATCCACCTCGGGAGGGGATGACCAACACTTTACCACCTCAGCAGGAAAAGGATACTTCCTATCCCAACTTTTAGGAACCCCGGGAAGCTTACTGGGGTGCTCCCATTCCTTGAGCACAAGGTTCTGGAAATGTGCCTGCTCGGGAAATTCCAAACATGATTTTGCTGTATGGTAAAGCTCCCCCCTTTGCCTGGGAGCCGCAACAGGGGGAGAGATGGACAGGACCTCAAAAATCTGGGTCAGTAATCTGTCAGTTTCATCCGGGGCCCAGGGGTCAGAGCCAGAATCGTCATGACCCCTTGGCCTCTCATCAGATGAGCCATAGACGAGCGCGAAGCCAGGACGTGACAAGCAGCCAATGATGGCGCACCAGCGCCTGAGGTAACGCCGCCACCAAGCGCAGAACATAGTGTACATAAAAGGCGTGCGGCGGCGGCAATTTTGAAAGACAGTAAAAGGAAGGCAAGCCAGCTCGGCGGCTGACACAAGACAGAAAGAATAAATTATAAACTGTAAAACACAGAATGCATAGCATACACATTTACATCCCCCCCCTCTTTTCCTCCGAAGGCTAAAAGGAGAATGAGGGAGGACAGCGGCCACTTAAATAGGGCCGATAGGCAGGGGCAAAGGGCAAAAATGCGGGAGGGGCATCCCATAGAGGCTCACCATAAGCCTGAAACGCCTACCCTTTGGTGGGGGATTGCGGTGGAGCAGCGCTCCTAAGCACCTAACAGCGGTGCTGCCTACCTTCACCCGACCAGCGCAGCCAAGGCTGGAAGGCATATTACTAGTGGAACGGGTGGGAATAGTCCTACAGGGCCGCAGGCCAATAGCCCCGCTCACCTGCGAGTAGAGAGCCATTTCTCGTCCTTCGCAGTCCAGACCGCAGAGAAATTCTGGGGATTTGTGGGAGGTCCCTGGGTATTTGAGGGGCCGGGAGGAGCCTATTTTCGATGTCTCTGCAGTCCAGCGACATCTGGCGGAGTAATACCCATGTGTAAGTAATCTATGTGGAGCAGGACGTACTGTATACTAAGAATATAAGCCCTAGCATGATTTTTCAGGAGTTTGGGAGGATGCTTCAAATATAAGCCTTACCCCTAAAATAAGCCCTAGTTATAATTACAACTAAGACAACTGCCTGGGGCACATGGACCAGAAGACAAGGGCCTTGTGTGCTAGCAACCCACAATGCCTATGTGACACAGGCATGACGTGACATCCTGTGCCATATTGTGGAGCCGCACAGATGCCAGGGAGCCACGACTTGTAAGTATGCAGTGCACCTCAGGTTGCGGATTCTGCAGAAGCCACAGGACTCAAGTATGCATTGCACCCAGTCTTATTTTCGGGGACCAGGTAGAGGAGAGTTTTACTGGGTGGGGGTTTCACATAGTGAGGGATCCCAGATCAGGACGCCTGTAGATAAGAAACAAAACACGGGATAGTCAAAATCCCAGTTTATTTTCCGCTTTAATCACAGCAATCTAATCTAATTGATGAAGAGCACGCCCCATGGGAGAGCAGAGCGAGGAGAGGGAATGGGCGATCCCAGGGGTTCAGACAAATCAGGCCGCCCCTGTAAAGTCAGGCACACTTACACAGCCTTGCGAATCTACAGCCCTGCTTTATAGCCTGTTTCTTGGAATTCTTCTTTAACATTATGCCAGGTTACCAGCTTAGATATGACTAATATATAAAAACACAAGGAACACACTGAATTCTGCAAGCGTGCAGGCTCTAAAAATAAGCAAACAGAGACAAAGTAACACTGGGCCGCCATCCATCACTGTAAACATGGCGAGCAAGCGGTGCCCGATACAAATGAATCCGCTTAGACACGCAGATCCAGCGCGGGGGAGATGTTTTTCCAGGAGAGGGAAGAAAATGAAAGATACAAAACAAACCTTCAAATATTTCCCCCTCCTCTGTCAAAACACGACGAATCAGGGAAATCATCAGGGATCTTCGATTGGCATGTGGCATCCCACATGTCATGCATTGCCCTTACACAGTTACAAGTGGTGTCTGCAGCTCAGTAATCTGTTCTTGTACAGGGAAATCCAGGTGACCCCTTGATGTAGTTTCTAGGTTTATATCACTCCCACCCCACCTTCAATCGGAAAAAAACCCTCCCCCAATAAAAAACAACCCCATGTGGGCATCCATTACTCCACAGCTGACCAATCAAGAGACAAGTGACAGTTACAAAGTGCTGTGGTCATCTTACGCAGGGAAATCCAATGTATCCCTTGGTCTATTCTCACCCCTCCACCAATAAATTAAAACCCCTTCCCAATTAAATAAAACTCTCCCCCACGTGGTTCTCACTCTACATCAGGATTAGCCAACCAGTAGTAGCTCATGTGGCTCGCTCTGCTGCGTAGCTCATGGACTGTCCAGGGTTAACACAGAGGCAGAAGCTTCCAGGGCCACACCTTCCCACCCTGTGTCACATTAGGGGCTCTGCAGAGGATGGAGCCTGGGCAACAAAGTGTGGTACTGGAAGCAGCGTGACTCTGTCTGCATCACTCTGCCATTAAATCTCTAGGGGTGCTGGCTCTGTGGCCACACTTACTCAAATTAATGGGAGGGGTGCTTCAGGTCTCAGCATGCCCCCCCTCCATTGAAAGGAATGGAATAGGGGAGCTGCAGTCACTGTAATTGGTGTGTGTATGTGGGGGGGGGGGGGTATTTGACACAATTCACTGGTGAGCATGGATGCCATAGGACTTGATCTTGGGGCGCTGCAAGTTGTGTCTAACCTAAGAAGAACAGGATAACTGTGGGGGCTAAAAGAGGAGCAAGTGTTTGTTTTTTTGTTGTTGCCTGAACTGTCCTTTTAAAAGCAGCAACACCCCCCTCGAATCTATAAGGATCTTAGGAGAGTTGCTCTACCTGTTTATGGGGCATCCCAATTTGACCCCGCCCAGATCTTCCAATCGACTTGCTGCTCTGCAGTGTCCGCGTATCGGTCGCATCCATGGCATACGTCCAGCTGCGGGCGTGCCCGCAACAGGCCTTTCTAAATGGATGTTACATGTACAGCTGGGGGCGGGAGGGGAGCGGCAGAGATACTGAATTAGAATGCCCATCAGGGAGCAACAACTTCCAAGAAAGTCATTTTCTTGGGTACTGTTTTGCAACTTCGTGCCTGGTCCACAGTGACATTAAACTAACCCCTCACCCCATAAGTGAGCTTTGTATTAGACAGATACATGGATAGTTCCAGACCCCCGAGGCCCCCCTGGTTACAGTATGCCATATATACACACACGGTGACTGTAAACAGGCATCACAGTCACCAAAAGTTTCATATTACAGGCAACAATCTAAGTTTAGGTGGCATACACAGCAACATACATATATCATCAGGCTGTTTGGGGGGGCGGGCCAGGCTTACTGAGCAGAAGACATGGAACTGTCTTCTGCTTGTTCTTCAAGCAGCCCGATCACTACAACCATAACAGACTATGGCTGCCATGGTTAGGAAGGTGTACCTAGATACGAGGACAGACCTGGGAAATAACCCTCTAACTTCAACATCAACTTTTCCTGTATAAGCAGAGCCGGGGGGGGGGGGGGGGGGGGGATCTGTTTTTTCTAAGCGTGGGTGATTGGCGTCAGACGAGGAAACTGTCTGTTCACACACCATAATAAATATCTCACCAGGCTTCCCTGTGTGAGAAGGTGAAGCCCAGCAGCCAGTACAGAAAGTCCATCAGTGACAGCTTTAGGTGGAGTCTGGGCTCATGGACATGTTTGCTTTATATATGTAGAGAGGGGCCCAGCTCAGTGCCGGTGTCCATGTCTATTCTCACTCCTCCCTACATTTGATAAAATCGATCTGACAGTGTGACAGCATTCCCCCCCCCCCGCTCCCCCTAAATTCTGACAGACATGCCATACAACAGAGGGGGGCAGGGAAAGCTTTGCAGGTCACCATACTCTGGAAGCTAGCAGAAGCTTTTGTTTTTCTTGTCTGGTTACCTTTTCTCTGCAGGAATATTCGCAGCAAGGGGTTGGCGGTGGTTATTGCTTTGTTGTAATTGTCGTCGTTGTTGATGGGCAGTAGGTCCCCGTGAACATCCGCATACCCCACCAGAACCTCAACGTTGGGGATCTTGTGCACGTGCTGCAGCAGTCCATAGAACTCTTCAAACTTGCCGGGCTTCGATCGCTCCAGAGCGAACCGCCGAAACTCGGCACCAAACTGAGGAAAGAAAGAACGCAGTTAGTGGGCCGCAATCTATAAACTGCAGACCCATGAAACTTATAGCTAGGAAATTTACTCCAAGGGAACCTGTAGGCAATAAAGTATTACTTTATCTTGCATGCAGCTGATCATGCCAGGTCCATTTCGAAACTTCCCTGCTTTGTAGATTGAGGCCCCAGTCCTTGTACAAAACCCAACTGTCACAGCCTCTCTGACTCCACCTGCACTAATGACAATAGGGGGCAGTGTATCAGTGAAGACTGCTGCCTCGATCTTCAGAAGAGGTAAGTACTGAAACAGTGGAGTGATTGGCTGCATGGATACAAAAGGGACAATCCAGGCAGTAAAAATAAATGGCGCTTAGCTGGATCCCATGAAGTTCTGCAGGCTGCTTTTCCCTGGTCTCAGAGCTGTCAGTCCCACCCTTGCCCAGTCTCAAACTGAATTTAAATCAGCATGGGGCACTCTTGAGCAGCCTCAAGATTTATTTTTTCAGTGCTTAGACAGGGACTTTTAAAGCAGACCAAAACCATCTAAACCATGAATCTTACTCCGTTCCTACTACTCATGCACAGGCCTCCCATGGCATCCCTGGCAACACCACCAATTTGATGTGGAAACCTGTGGTAGCAAATGTAAATGGGTGCATCGTATCTGGTGCGAAGGCGCGGCAAGCGGGAGGCAGTAGATTGATGGGCACTTATTAGCATAGCAAACTATTCTGATTAAAGAAGCATTCAATCATGCACCATGGGAGTATGAAGCAAGGTACAATTTGCGGTGGGCGCGCAGGTTTCTCGCACAGGGGCATCCAACCAAAACCCAGGAGGGTAAAAATCCTGGGATATGGTCCATTTTAAATGTTGCTGTAGTAGCCTAGCTGTTATGATACACTGCCCAACAAACCATTGACCCGGGTGAAGCAACATGCTTGAATTGGAATACCCCACTGTGTAAAAAAGCCTTGGGATCCCACTGCACATGCAAGGGTATTCAGTGGCCTCCCCAGCACACCTCTATCTGATGCGTCCACCCTGCCAGCATAACTGAATGGCTGGCGACGGGTGTGAGCAGCAGGAAGCACCCAACGATCATTCCATTGAGAAATCACTTCAGGGCATCAATATGAACAGTGGTAAGTTCTGAATAAAAAGAGCATGTGCATGCACTGGAAGAGCATGGCTGAAGCACTCCAATCATCTCTGCTAGCCAATCTGATGTCAGGTCAGCTAAGAAATGCCTCGAGCACGAGAGCGCCGACTGGCCTGCAACCCATTCATGCCTCATGTGACCACTGGAAAGCGAGTAAGTAATCCTGGGGCTTTCACACAGTCTGGATGCCCCACTAGAAAGGAAAAATTCCTAGGTGGTGTTCATTTTTAATTGATTTTTCATCAGGGCTTAAGTAAATGTTTTACTGGACTTCCACTTTCTAATAACCCGACAGCACACAAAAGGATCTTGCAAACTAATGAACCTGCCATACTCACATACAGTTAAGTGGAAGAAAAACAGGGAATTTTACTTTATGGGGCATATCGATTTGGGATTCCCTGCTGTATGCATCCCCACGGATCATCCAAAAACTCACCTCTTCCTGGTTTCTATGTTGGCCACTAAGCCAAACAGTAGCACTTGCTCCAATCAGATTTCTATTGTGCACTGTTCTGAATAGAGCAAGCGCCATCAGCCGCTTTCCCGCCTCTAGCTGCAAGCGCGCCCGTGCCAGGGGGTTTGACACAGCGGGGAATTCTAATTCTGTATGCCCCTTAAAGAGCTAGACAACCCCCCCAAAAGTCTTATAGACCCAAGCAGGGTATTGCTCCTTTTCAAAGCACTACCGAAGCCAGAACCAACGTAAACCCCCAGGACCCTCACAGACCAGTAATGGGCATGGGAAAGAGTGGCAGGGGTCAGTACTCCGTTAAGGCACTACCAAAGCCAGAACCAACATAAACCCCCAGGAACCCTCCCAGACCAGTAATGGGCATGAGAAAGAGCGGCAGGGGTCATTACTAGTGGTAATGAACATGATATACACATGCGGTTAAGGCACTACCAAAGCTAGACTCAAGATAAACCTCCAGTAATCCTTACAGACAGGTAATGGGCATGGGAAAGGGTGGCAGGGGTCAGTACTAGTGATGACCATTAATCCACCCTGAAAAGACAATGTGTGTGGGCTCCTTCCAGCATGTCACTAGTAAGAAGCTGCTGAGGCTCAGCTGTCCGATCAAGTCAATCACCGAAACCCGGTCATGGGTCGTGCCCCCCCTTGTCAGATTGTGCACTCATAGGCTTTGACTATGCTTCATAGGTGCTGTTCCCGGAAAGAAAGTCAGCTGTGTACAGAATAATATCTCCCACTGATGCAGTATATTTCCTTATCCCTAATGTTTATTCTGCCATCAGGTTTGGTATCACTTAAACATAACCTGCGAGCCGGTCCCGTAGCCGACAGCACCAGCGGTTATCGCTTTCAGGTTTCACACACGCACACAAAAAAACAGGCTGTGTTGTTGAGTTGCCGGCCTACGTCAGTGTTTGGCACCTCTGAAAAGCCCAGCACCGGCCGGGTGCCGACTCCACTCAGATCGGACACACCTAGCCGTGACTAAGAGGCCAGCAAAACGGGAGGGAGGAGGGCACACAGTGTATTGTGGAAGGACAATACCTTTGCCGTGAGTCAGCCAGATAAACATGAGGCCTCATAAGTCACATACCTGAGAGGGACTCGTGGCTGCCTCATCTGCAGGGTGGCCTCACACTGAGTCGCTGCAGGTAGGTGACAAATTAAAAAAAAAAAAACAAAGAAACGTGCAGGCAAAAAATGATTCTGGTCTAATCTAATCGACAAACGCTAACCTACAAGGCTGGTCACAGATACACCACAAACAATCAACCCGCGTGAAAAAGATTTTAGTATACTCACCGAAAAAATCTCTTAATTTTCACTACACACAGCTGCAGCGCTGACGGGACTCATTCAAAATGTGTGCAGCTAAATATTTTTTTGTTTATCTCTAATTCAACCGCCCTTGGGGGGGGGGGGGGGGGCGGGTGAGCAGTGTCTCTATATATTTCTCTTTTTATATCCCCTCGTTTTCACCCAACCTGTGATTTCCACATTTCCTTTTAACTCCATTTAACCTTTCTTCTCACACCCTCTGCCATTCTTTCCATGTTCCTCTTAGTTCATGTCCCCTCCTCCTCCTCCTCTCTTACACCTTCCCTTTATGTATCTTATAAAGTGTTGCTCTCTTTTTCCGCATTCCCTCCCTCCCCTTTCCACATTCCCTGCTTCTCCTTTATGTATCTTTCTAAGTTTTACTTACTTTTTCCGCATTCTCTCCTCTCCCCTTTCCACGTTCCTTTTTACACCTTCTTTACACCTTACCTTTTATGTATTTCCTAAGTCTTGCTCTCCTCTTTATTCGCATTCTCTCCTTCTATCCCCTTTTTTTCCACTTCCCCCTTCGCATTCTTTACAGCTTCCCCTTTATGCATCTTCCCAAGTCTTGCTCTTTTTCCCACATTCCCTCCTTCTCTCCCCTCTCCACGTTTTACCGTCTATTTTTCTCTCTTCTTAACTATACTTTCTTCTTTATTCCATACGCCATCCATATTTTCTCTCCTCTTTTCTTTTTTTCTTGTCCCTCTATCTGTTTATTTTCCCTGTCTAAGTGTGAATCTATGTGTGCCCCATCCTGAAATCTTGCACAGGGTGACATTTCCTAAGGTGGTGGTCCCGTTTTCATTAATCTCGTCATTACCATGACAAGTACACCAGGATGCCTACATTTCTCCCCAATTTTCTTTTTTGCATTGAAAGGCATAACATACTGATAAAAACATGTATAACGTTGAAACTAACGCATGTTTCGTCACTCAGAGTTCTCGGTATCGAGACGCGGAGAAGCAACGAGCCGGGTTAGAAGAGGACAATCTACAATTATTTTATATTGAGAGTACAATGGGAACTCTGGACTACCTCTAATGACTCAGAAACTAATTGTTGAACAATCTGCAGAGATGCACAAGACCTGCATTCGAGAGTAACTGGTTTGCTTTTTTCATGAAGAACAAAGGCAGAGGAACCCAAAAAAGTGAATCCAGACAACATTTGCGGAATTCAATATATTCTCATGATTCACTGAGGGGGGGGGGGCTCCTCTCACCCCCTGAAGAGGAGGTAAACACAAAGAGAAGCCCTGGCTGAAGAGTGTGCTTGTTGCTGAAAAAGGCTCTTGGTATGCGCGCCATCCTTACCAACAGAGCGGCCTAAGCTGGTATGAAGCCTGGTGCACAACCTAATAACCCTCCCCCCAAATCACCAACACCAAGATCACACACACAGACAGGCCACAACCCTGTAGTAGGATCTCCCTTTTTCTCTAGATGTTTGTACTAAACTGGTCCATGCAGGAAGATGCTGCTGTAAGAGCAAGTTCCTGTGATATAGCCAAATATTTTGACAGGTCAAGAATATCCTCTTGCGGTGGAATCCTTCCACAATTGCCACTTGGTGGTAGGGTGTACATAGGTTTCACAGAACCCAAGTCAGGATGCACCCCCCCCCCCCAAAAAAAAAAAAAAAAAAAAGTCCTAAACTAGGAACTCTAGCCTTGGTTTGTAAGTAGACCAGGTTCTGACTGGTCCACCAAGTTACCAGGAAATCCCCACGGTGGGCCCCTGAAAAGAGGGGGGGGGGGGGGGGGGTACAAATATTGTGCTGTCCATTTTTCTGTGATAGAAGCAGTAGGTAACGCTGGTTCTATAGCAGGAGAGCCCATGTTATCCACTCACATGCAATACAGTGTCTCTGTGTATAATCCCCCAAAATAAGCCTGTAATATTTGCATGTAACTGTAAGGTTGGCCCCAGAGTCAGTTCTCTTGGTGGACCTCAGATACCTGTTGTCTGATTGAGCTCTCGGTAGTGTGGGTGTTCTGTGGGGCCCAGTGAGGGCCTTTTCTTCCTTAGGTGCTTGTTTTCCTGAGTGAAGTATACAAAGTGGGCCTGTCCTGCAGAACCTATGGCGCTCCTCCTGACATCGTGCCAACAGTGTATACTGCCGTTGCCCCAATGGCTGCAAGGCGGGGAGGCAGTTTGAACTGGACCCTGGTCTGCCACGGGACCCATAGAGATGGTTTCTCGTGCCTCTATGGTATGTATGCCCATGCTTGGGGGGATTCCCTCCAGTAAGCTGATCACGTATCTGCCCATCTGATGGCAATGCAGGCAGGCTGCATGCTACATTGCTGCAATGCATTGTGTCCCATGGAAGGAAGCCTGAGAAGGAAGGTGGCAGCACGGTGGCCGGCTCTCCACGTTTTTGCCTTTCTTTTCACCTTTCTTTATGTCTGGCTCAGCAACTGCAGCTGAACCCAGAATGCTTGCCTGCGACGTGTGGAGGGGGATGGGGGGGAGCAGCGGATCTGGAGAAAGGGGCCCCCTTCTCTTCCCTGCAGAGTCTATCTATACAGGATTCTGCATGATCTGCAGCCCCATGGCGTCCACAGTCACAGGCTAAGCTGTGTGTGAGCTTCAAGAGCAGAGCTGTCATGCGTGACCAGCACAAGTGCCCTCCTGATAACCTCAATCACCATGAGGAGGGGACACAGGACAAAAGAGGACCTGACAGGTTTCCACCAGCCTTGGAGTAAAGCTGCTCACCTGGCTGCAGATCTGCACAGCTCCAGGACAGGGCCACAGGATTGTTATGTGAGCACAATCCTCTGTCCCGTCATACTGAAGAAAGGATCAGCCATTCTCACACACGTCCACACAATGATAATAAAGCTACAACACAGTCACCACCACAAATCATCACAAGGTGGTCAGTAGCAGCAGCATTTCTCCCCAGGTTACCTACAGATGAGCTCTGTTGCTCCCAGATGTCCCAAGGGGCAATCTACCCGAATAGGAGGCAGGAGACATCAACAGCAATGGAGGCAGTGATTAGTGAAAGGGTTTACTACCGTTTTAAAGCGGAACAAAACCCAGCAGGACCAGCTCTAGAATCTCTCTAAAAGATACCAAGACTATTGGCGCAGGCCTTCCTCTGGGGTATCCTAAATCTGTGTGAACCCCCCGGTCACAGTAAAACTCTCCTCCTTTCTGGCTCCCTCGCTGATATAAATATTGGCTGACACATTTCCAGCATCTCTGGGCTATGGTGCACTCCTGCCCTCCAGCCTGTCTGAATGTGCCCGTGCCCACTCTCGATTGCTATACACAGAGCCGTTTTCTGAGCATTAACATGTATGACGAACAGCTCTGATTGGACAAAAGTCTGCACATGCATCGTAGGAACAGGTAAAGGCGAGTTTTTATGGGCGAGGTGCATCCCAAAGAGAAAACAAAATCTGGGATAGTAAAAATCATATTTTGTTCCGCTTTAAAATAGATCAAAACCCACAGCCATCACTTGATTCCCTTCCCCGGGGCATCCAGAATAGGATGTGTGAACCCCCCAGGTCGTCTGGTATACTCGCCTTCTCCCTTTAGCAGGGGGTGTGTTCATGCCAGGCATTTGTGAATGGCCGGCACGGGCATGCTCTTTGTTAGAGGGTAGTGGGGATATGGCCACTGGCGTGCTCGGCTGGACTTGGCTCCTTAGACAAGCCTAGACTAGCTTGCGTCTGCGCAGTCGCCCGTGCCGATTAGACAGGAAGCCGTGCATGCGTCGTAGGGCAGGGGAAAGGCAAGTTAATTCAGGCAACCTGGGGGAGGGTTCACACAGTGGGGCATCCCCGATCGGGTTGCCCCGAGCGCACGGACCAAAACCCAGGATAGTCAAAATCCTGGGTTTTGGTCCACTTTAAAGTGACCCCTCTGAGGTTGGGGGTCCCTCCCCAAATACAAAAACTGGGACCCCAAAAAGTAGTCCTAGCCCTTGAACTTCGCCACTGCCAACCCTCCCTACATTCTCTGATCCAGCATTACCAACCCAAGCATAGCCTCCACTCTGCCACTGACATTCTCCTGTCTTCTTCCTTGGTTACCTCCTCGCACTCCCGCCTTTAAGATTTCTCCCGTGCCTCCCCACTTCTCTGGAATGCACTCCCCCGCTCAATCCGTCACTCTCCATCGCTCCAAGCCTTTAAAAGTGCCCTCAAAACTCACATCTTCAGACAAGAATATAACCTGGTTTAAGAAACTCCTATAACCTTCAAATGGCACATGCAGGCAACTCAAGCTCCTCCAACCCCGTCTCCTGTGCTCACAACATTTGGTTTAAACCTCGTAAGATCTAGTTTGTTTTGTTCCCTGTACTATATGTTTTACCTTGTCTGTAATCATACCTTGTAAAGCGCTACGGAAGATGATGGTGCTAAATAAACATTAATAAATAATAACTGCCAGCAGCCAATTGCTGTTACTGGAGTGGGGTCCTAGCAACTGGTCCCCTGGAAGTCATATGTGCCAGGCATTTGGGGTGCCCTGCTGTGCTGAAAGTAAAAGGATGATCGAGACTGGCCAGGGCAGGGATACTTAGAAAACACAAGCACGGGTCAGCAGGGTGTGTGGGCGGCATAAAGTCAGTAATGCACTGTCCCCTCATCTTAACCTAGCCTGCTGCTACTTTGGAGGAATGGACTGGTGGAGGGGCCACTTGCACTTCAGTTGGATTTCAAGACTAATACAAACCTGTCATGAGAGAAATATGTGGCTGTAACAGCTACCTAACCCGCTGCTCCACCTAAGTACCTGGCAATCCACCAACCTGCAATCAATAATAGCAGCTTACAGTGCCTTGAAAAAGTAGTCCTAGCCCTTGAAGTTTTCCACATTTTTTGAAAGTTACAGCCACAAACTTAAAGCAGAGCAAAACCTGGTGCAGTCTCTAAGACTCCAGGGCCAGCTGCTGGCCTTACATGCTGAATAGGGTTGCCTCGTTGTGTAAAACCCCCGGGGCATCGGTAAACACCCACCTTTCCCTACTCCAATGCCGCATGTGTGGGCTCTCGCCCCAATCAGAGGCAAACGGCTCTGATTGTTCTCGCTCCCTATTGAAATCAATGAGAGCCCTTTGCCAAAGGATGTTAAAGTGGACCAAAACCCAGGTTTTTGACTATCTTGGGTTTTGGTCCTTGCCCCCAGGGCGTCCTGATCCGAAATGCCCCGCTGTGTGAACCCCCCAGGTCACCCAGTCTAACTCACTTTTCCCCAGTCCCACAGCACATGTGCAGCCTCTCGTCCAATCAGTGCACTCAGATCTGCTTACGTCAGTTCGTCTAAGGCTTGGCTCCAGGCCCTTCTATAGGTATAGCAGGGAGCGTCTGCTGCTTGTGCATGCAGGGTTCGTGAGAGGTGGTGAGTTTACCAGGCAGCCTGGGAAGGTGTTACACAGAGGGGCATCCTGAATCTGGATGCCTCGTGGCCCTGGAATCTTATGGATTTCATTGCCGTGGGTTTTGGTCCACTCTAACCAGGCAAAGGGCTCATTGGACGAGAGCCTGCGCATGAATGGTTGGACTGAGGAGAGGTGAGTTTTTATGGGTGAACTGGGGGGTTTCACGCAGCAGGGAATCCAAATCGGGAGGTCCCGGGGGCACGGAACAAAACCCAGGAAAGCTAAATTTCCAGGTTTTGTTCTGCTTTAAATGTATCTTATTGAAATTTTATGTGATAACAAAAAGTAGCAAGTATTTGTGATACACGCTTCTCCACATTTTTAAAAAATAAAAAATAGAAAAGTGTGGCATGCATATGAATTCAGCTCCTTGAGTCAATACTTTGTAGAAGCTTTAGCTGCAGAGCGTGTGTGTGTGCAGCAGATTCTCAATGGGATTTTGGTCTGCACTGTGACTGGGCCAATCCAACACATGAATATGGTTCGACGTAAACGATTCCATTGTAGCTTTGACTGTATGTTTAAGACAGCTATACCCCAGTCTCAAGTCTAACGGGTTTTTCTCCAAGATTGCCCTGTATTTAGCTTCATCCATCTTTTCCATCATCTCTGACCAGCTTCCTAGTCCCTACTAAAGAAAAGCCTCTCCACAGCATGCTGCGACCACCACCATATGGTCGATTCAGCAACAGGTGAAAAAATAGTTTTTAGGAGAGAAAACTGTAATTCGCTTTAATTGTCCATCTTGGAAGTGATTCAGCAACCGGATGTAGATTTTCACCTAGTGCTGAAGCGACCATCGTGTGTCATGGAGATGGCACGTTCAGGGTGACGTGTAATTTTGGTCTGCTGCTCTATCACATAAAGTCTCAATAAAATAAATTAATGTGGAAAAGTTCTAGGGGTGTGAAAACTTTTTCAAGGCACTGTACATCCATCTCATAACTGGGGTCCAACAAGAAAGAAGATGCCGAACATTTGGACAGGTTAACGTGGTAGAACATGTGCTTGCAGGGGAATCCTTCCACATAGCTATAAACTGGTCCAACGGGTCCACTTGATGAGAACGTCCCTGAGAATGGTACCCGTCTACTCACAAAAATAAATGGACAGTTATTTTATATGTTGTCCTATTAAAACAATTTATTGTCTAACCGGCTGTGTTGTTTAAAGAAAACATTTAAGTTCTGCGTAAGAGATCCTGTGAAATCTATTTACCTACCTAACCTTTCTGCTCTTCCTGGAATAATCCCGGCTGCTGCCACCATGCTGCTCAGGTGAAAGAGTGGGAGCAGGGGATGCCAAGGCTGCCCTGTAGAAGCAGCACAGGCTAGGTTGGTCAGAGCCGCTTAGTTGATGGCCACGGTTGCCAAGGTTAAGACGCCTCAAGCCGTGACGACACCGCCAAGATCCATCAAAACAGCTGGTGCAACTTGTAGCCACCTCCTGTCCTTTTCCTGCATCCCTCTATTATGCTCATGTAAAACCAACAAAATGTTCATGCATACCCTGATCATATCCCAACTAGACTACTGCAACAACCACCTTTGTGGGTCACCGACCGACAGCTTGGAACCCCTCAAATTTATTATGAACTCTGCTGCTCACCTCATCCACCTCTCCTCTCGCTTTTCTAGCTCTGCTTCCCTCTATCAGTGGCTCCATTGGATGCTAGTTCCACTGAGAATTCAGTTTAAAATCCTAACTTTAACTTACAAACTTACAAAGCGTTCTCATGCCAGGCCTTGCCAAACAGTTCATCTCTAAACCACCTTTTCCTGTCCTCAATCCTGGTTACTTCATCTCATTTCCATCTCCAGGACTTCTCACGTTCTCAATTCAACACTACAAAACACTCAGTTTTCAAAACCATCCTCAAAAGTCACCTCATACAACAATCATATAACCTGGTTTAAATACCCTCTATAACCTCCACATGGCAAATGCCGTAAGACCCAATACCTACTACTTGTGACTCTTCCCCTTATCCTTTAGACTAGAAGTTTGTAAGGGCCAGGCTCCCTTTCATATTGTACCTGGTTGTCATAGCATTGACCTTGAACTTTGTAATAGCCCATTTACTGTAGGTTTTACCTGTCTGTAATAGAAACATAGAAGGTTTAAAGCAGCAGGAGACCATATGGCCCATCTAATCTGCCCTTAATACTTTGTACAGTTATGAATGAAGATAGCGCTATATACATAAATAATAATAATGATGATGCTGCTGCCCCTGGTCACTGCTCACAAACCCTCACAAGCTTTTCCAGCCTGTTTCACTTGGCTGCCACGATCTTCGTTTCGGCTATTGCAGTTTCTGGAGGTGAAGAGGAAGTGGCTTGTGCAGCCCTTAGCAGAGGTCCTTTACCAAAGATTGTGACAAGTCCCTCCTGCTCCAGGGCCCCACAACCCCTGCATGAGCTGCTACACCTGGGAGCATAATGAAGATACTAAAGCAGATTGACAGCAGATGCCACCCGCCATCAATTATAACAGATCACAGACGATGAGATTATCTGCCAGATTACAGAGACAAATGTCTAAGAGGAGGGGGAGCCTCAGCCATCCCTCCATCAAGGCTCCAGCCAACAGAGTGGCCATCAGGGCAGGATAGCCAAGATTCTAGCTTTAGGAACAAGCGACCTGGCCGCAAACAGGGAACCACAGCTAGATGGCCCTAATGGTGTCTGCCTCCCACCCCAAGCTGGTTGGTCTGCATTTCAAAATAGTGGCCCAGACTTCACATATAGTTTATGAGGGATTAGTTACAATACAGCGTATATTGTACCTCCCCATGAGCATAAAGTAATGACTGGGCCTCTTGTTTAAACTTCAGTTTCCTATATAGCCTGAATACTGGGACCCAGTTCAATCTAGGGCCTTGCCACAACATATAGGTTATGGGGGCAGACTCTTTATAGCCAAGCATTTGTGAATGTTCACCACAGTCCCACCCCCAGGTGAGCGAGGGAAGCGGACGGCAGTGCACTCACTTAATTTAGTTCCTTTGTCGCAGTGACGTCAGTTTGGCAAAAATAGTTTGGCAAAAATAAGCTGAATGGAGCAGAGCACACCGATTGGTTGCCTGCCCGCCAGAAGGATGATTTTTAACAATGATACATGAAGATAGACACAACAGGGCATTACAAAATGGGATGCCAATGTAAAGTGGACCAAAACCCAGGTGAGAGAAAAACACTTTAAACAAACATATACAACAGGAATAAGACCCATGAATTTGACTTTCTTGGATTATTGTTCAATTAGAATGGGTCCAAAAGGCAGGTTACAAAAATGGTGGGCTTAAACTTATCAAGAAAGCACATCATTTTGCCAACCTGGAGGAACAATGGATTGAAAAAGGTTTAGGATTAAAGTGTCTGCATAAAGATTATAGAACAAGGAGACACAACTGGAAGCTAGGCAGAAGGGACAATCAGGAACAAGTATTTTACTGTAGTAGTGGATGCTGGGAAAAAATCTGCAGCAGAGCTAGTTGCAAAATCAACGTAAGTGAATGTAAACATGCCTGAGACACCCCTACTCCTATCCTGAGATTAAAAGACTATAACATAAGAGCAGATGGGTGGACGGAGTGTGCCTCTCCTGACATCAACATTCTAGGTTTCTATGTCCAGTTTAGTTTCTTTGTTTACTCTAGAAACCTGCTGTGGACATGCAGCCTCACTTTCCATCTGTGGTCAACCGACAAGAATTTAACCCCCCCCCCCCCCAAAAAAAAAAAAACACTGGGGATGACTAGGACAACTGGATTTTATGTTAAATGAACTTCCTGTCGTTATTGTCTAAGAAGGAAATAAAGGAATGGTCCCGGTAGGATGATGGACAGCAAAGTGGAAAAAAAGACCCTTTCTGCGCGCATGTTGGTGTTTCTTTAAGCAACTTTTGGGCAATAAAGGCATGACTAATCAATTTGCGAAATTTGGATTCTGTCAGAAGGGGCCTTGTGTGACATAGTTGTGACTAGATTGCCCAGGTATGGAGCAAGCTGGCTCCTGATTTGCTGCTGTGTTTCTTGATGGGGTTACAATGTATCCGTGCCCCGCAAGGAGATACATTGTGTCTCAGTAATGGCCAGATAAAGCATTTGGAGGTCCAGGCAGTGGGCTGCACTCTGCCCAGGGCAGGCACAGAGGGAGTTAACATGGAGCTTGAACCGTGACACACACAATGCACTCAATTACGCACAGAGATTAACTCTTTCAGGGAACAGTGCATAAGGAGGGGCAGAGGCAGCTAGGACAGCAACTGAATGGGAGCGAGCCTAAATCTATTAATACAGGTGACAACACCGCCTAGCTCGACACACACCTGATTTATGTAACCTAAACAAATACACTAATGCCCCACTGTGTACCTGGAGAGATACACACACATCCACCCAGGGAGGCTCCCAAGTACACAGGGGCCTGGGACAGACACCCTACAACAGGATGTGCTACATCAATAAATATGGGGCAGGGGCCACATGCTCACCTATGGGACTAGACTCAGAGGTAAGTGCACCTCGCAAGGAGACAGTGAGGCAGTTAACAGCTTCAAAAACACATCATCAATAAAAGATATAGTAGTTATTAAACCACAAAAGGTCACCACATAATGTAACACAATCAGAGCCAAACACAACATTAAACGTACACCAGAGGAGTATGTAAGGTAAGGAAACCCAAAGAGAGCTATATGGGAAACTAATAATACATCGGAAAAGTGACACTTCATAGCACACCCCCATTTACCAACCATACCAGGCCCCATAAGATGGCAGTGCCAAACAGCCCCCTGCTCTCCTGTCCTCTATTCTAGGCTTCTTAGATGCCCCTTGGCATATATACTCTTAAGTAGAACCCCCCCCCCCCCCCATAATCTTCTAATGCTTGTATTAATCCTCCCTAAACATTTACTTGCCACTCATTTCTATAACAGAAGACAGCTGTTACACGCCATCAATAACTTTCATCCCAAATACCCCTCAATGTTCTATACTTTTCTCAGATGCCCCTGTAATCCCTCTCCTTATAGGTGCCTCTGTACCTTTCTTGAATACCTCAAGATATCTCTTATCATGTGCCCTGAAGCAATTGGTTACAACTGTCCCATTATTCTCTCATTTTACATTATGTGCCTCTACACCCTCCTAACGTGCCTTCAACACCCCCTCTACTACCTCTATACCCTTTTTAAATGGCTCCAACATTCCCTGCCATTACATTATATGTATATAATGTTTACCCCCTCTGCTACCCCTCCTACATGTCACCAATATACCTTTCCATTACATTATGTGCCTCTATAGACCTCTAAGGTGCCCCCAATAACCCATCTGCTACCTTTTTACCATTCTTACAAGATTCCTACATTGCTTCTGCCTCTATAACATTCCTGATTTCCCCTCGGCTATCTATTTACCCTTCCTATATGCTGCCAGTATGCCCTTTCCTTTACATTTCACCCTTCTAAGGTGCCCCATTACCCTTCAATTACTCTTCTCCTACATTATCCTCTTTCTTACGTGCCCCTATGCCCTTCTAAGGTGTCCCAATATCTCCTTTGTTACCTATATAGAGATATACCTTTCTCACATGCCCCAATATCACCCTCCTCTACAGTATGTACCCATATTCCTCTCTAAGGTGTCTCCTAATACCCCCTCTGCTACACGAGATGCCTCTATACCATTCTAAGATGCCCCTGGTATTCCCTCTGCTACCTAAAATATTCCAATGCCCTTCCCGCATGTCACCAATACCCCCTTCTCTTACATTACATGGCCTATAACAGTCTAAGTTGCCCCATACTCTTCAATACCCCGTTAGTAATTCAGTAAGTGCCTCTGTACCCTCCTTACATAGCTCTATCCCCTATATTATGTGGCTCTATACCCTCAGATGCTCCCCCGATACCCCCTCCTATTACATTATTTGCCCCTAACCCATTCCAAAATGGACCCAATACCCCCTTAGCTACTTCTATACCCTTCCCACATCACCAATACTCCCTTACACGACTGCATACGCTTAAAAATTGCCCCATACCCGGTAATGTACGCCAATGGCCCATATACCCTTCTTACATACCCCCCCATCCCTTACAGTATGTGCCTCTATACCCTTCTTACATACCCCCATCCCTTACAGTATGTGCCTCTATACCCTTCTTACATACCCCCATCCCTTACAGTATGTGCCTCTGTACCCTTCTTACATACCCCCATCCCTTACAGTATGTGCCTCTGTACCCTTCTTACATACCCCATCCCTACAGTATGTGCCTCTGTACCCTTCTTACATACCCCCCATCCCTTACAGTATGTGCCTCAATACCCTTCTTACATACCCCCATCCCTACAGTATGTGCCTCTGTACCCTTCTTACATACCCCATCCCTACAGTATGTGCCTCTGTACCCTTCTTACATACCCCCCATCCCTTACAGTATGTGCCTCAATACCCTTCTTACATATCCCCCATCCCTTACAGTATGTGCCTCTATACGCTTCTTACATTCCCCCATCCCTTACAGTATGTGCCTCTGTACCCTGCTTACATACCCCATCCCTACAGTATGTGCCTCTGTACCCTGCTTACATACCCCCATCTCTTACAGTATGTGCCTCTACACCCTTCTTACATACCCCCATCCCTTACAGTATGTGCCTCTATACCCTTCTTACATACCCCCATCCCTTACAGTATGTGCCTCAATACCCTTTTTACATACCCCCATCCCTACAGTATGTGCCTCTGTACCCTGCTTACATACCCCCATCCCTACAGTATGTGCCTCTATACCCTTCTTACATATCCCCCATCCCTTACAGTATGTGCCTCTATACGCTTCTTATATACCCCCATCCCTACAGTATGTGCCTCTGTACCCTGCTTACATACCCCCATCTCTTACAGTATGTGCCTCTATACCCTGCTTACATACCCCCATCTCTTACAGTATGTGCCTCTATACCCTGCTTACATACCCCCATCCCTTACAGTATGTGCCTCTATACCCTTCTTACATGCCCCCATCCCTTACAGTATGTGCCTCTATACCCTTCTTACATGCCCCCATCCCTTACAGTATGTGCCTCTATACCCTTCTTACATACCCCCATCCCTACAGTATGTGCCTCTATACGCTTCTTACATACCCCCATCCCTTACAGTATGTGTCTCTTTAACCTTCTTACATATCCCCATCCCTACAGTATGTGCCTCTATACGCTTCTTACATACCCCCATCCCTTACAGTATGTGCCTCTGTACCCTTCTTACATATCCCCCATCCCTTACAGTATGTGCCTCTATACGCTTCTTATATACCCCCATCCCTACAGTATGTGCCTCTATACCCTTCTTACATATCCCCCATCCCTTACAGTATGTGCCTCTATACGCTTCTTATATACCCCCATCCCTACAGTATGTGCCTCTGTACCCTGCTTACATACCCCCATCTCTTACAGTATGTGCCTCTATACCCTGCTTACATACCCCCATCTCTTACAGTATGTGCCTCTATACCCTTCTTACATACCCCCATCCCTTACAGTATGTGCCTCTATACCCTTCTTACATACCACATCCCTTACAGTATGTGCCTCTATACCCTTCTTATATACCCCCATCCCTTACAGTATGTGCCTCTATACCTTTCTTACATACCCCCATCCCTTACAGTATGTGCCTCTATACGCTTCTTACATACCCCCATCCCTTACAGTATGTGCCTCTATACCCTTCTTACATACCCCCATCCCTTACAGTATGTGCCTCTATACCCTTCTTACATACCCCCATCCCTTACAGTATGTGCCTCTACACCCTTCTTATATACTCTAGAATTCCCTGTTACTGCAGGTGCCTCCAATGCCCCCTCACATGGCTCTATACCCCTCCTACTTACCCCCACCATCCCCACACCGTTTAGTGCCCCCACTAATTCATTACTTGCCCTGTGCCAGCACCCGAGGTGCCCTTCCAGCCTTCCCTATCCAGCATTAGCAGTCACCTCCCTCCTGGACCCTTGTCAGGTGCCCGTAATCCCCTCCCCTCTGCAGCAGGTGCTCCGGCCGCCATACCTTGCTCTTCACCTCCACCGTGCTGAGGGACTTGCTGCTGGTGCCCGGCGCCCGCTGGCTGCGGTTCATGGTGCCGAAGCGCTCTCCGCTCTCTCCCCGCTTCTCCGGTCTCCTCAGTGACACGGAGCTCGGGCCCGCCTGCGTCACTGTCCCGCCCCTGGCTCCTCCCCCTCCCCAGCCCGCGCGTGCACCTGACCTCCGGAGCGCGCAGGTGAGACCGCCCCCTCCACCTGGAGAGAGGAGCGCCGCGTGCGTCATGACATCACGGGTGCGCCGCCATGGTAACAGCGACAAATGTGTGTCACCAGCTGGCTGCTACTCCTGCGGAGGGGTCCCCCAGACCGGAGCCTCCAAGTGCCACTACCCTATTGCTTAGTGTCCTGCATCTGCCCTTACCCAGTCTCCTGCATCTGCCCCATCATCCAGTCTCCTGCATCTGCCCTCACCCCATCATCCAGTCTCCTGCATCTGCCCCATCAGCCATTCACCTGCATCTGCCCCATCAGCCATTCACCTGCATCTGCCCCACCAGCCATTCACCTGCATCTGCCCCATCACCCAGTCTCCTGCATCTGCCCCATCACCCACTCTCCTGCATCTGCCCCATCACCCAGTCTCCTGCATCTGCCCCATCACCCACTCTCCTGCATCTGCCCTCACCCCATCATCCAGTCTCCTGCATCTACGCCATCAGCCATTCACCTGCATCTGCCCCATCAGCCATTCACCTGCATCTGCGCCATCAGCCATTCACCTGCATCTGCCCCATCAGCCATTCACCTGCATCTGCCCCATCACCCAGTCTCCTGCATCTGCCCCATCACCCAGTCTCCTGTATCTGGCCTCAGCCAGTCTCCTGTATCTGGCCTCAGCCAGTCTCCTGCATCTGCCCCATCATCCAGTCTCCTGCGTCTGGCCTCAGCCAGTCTCCTGCATCTGCCCTTACCCCATCACCCACACTCCTGCATCTGCCCTCACCCCATCAGCCACTCTCCTGCATCTGCCCCATCATCCAGTCTCCTGCATCTGCCCTCACCCCATCATCCAGTCTCCTGCATCTGCCCCAGCATCCAGTCTCCTGCATCTGCCCCATCATCCAGTCTCCTGCATCTGCCCCATCATCCACTCTCCTGCATCTGCCCTTACCACATCACTCAGTCTCCTGCATCTACCCCATCACCTAGTCTCCTGCATCTGGCCTCAGCCAGTCTCCTGCATCTGCCCTTACCCCATCACCCATTCTTCTGCAC
This sequence comes from Gastrophryne carolinensis, assembly GCA_027917425.1. Taxonomy (NCBI): domain Eukaryota; kingdom Metazoa; phylum Chordata; class Amphibia; order Anura; family Microhylidae; genus Gastrophryne; species Gastrophryne carolinensis. Next base: position 44,096,077 of record CM051243.1, on the reverse strand, counting down.
CTACCCCATCAGCCATTCTCTAGCATCTGCCCCATCACCCAGTCTCCTGCATCTGCCCTCACCCCATCAACCAGTCTCCTGCATCTGCCCTTACCACACCACCCAGTCTCCTGCATCTGCCCTCGCTCCCATCACCCAGTTTCCTGAATCTGCCCTCGCCCCATCAGCCATTCTCCTGCATCTGCCCCATCACCCAGTCTCCTGCATCTGCCCTCACCCCATCAACCAGTCTCCTGTATCTGCCCTCACCCCATCACCCAGTCTCCTGCATCTGCCCTCACCCCATCACCCAGTCTCCTGCATCTGCCCTCACCCATCAGCCATTCTCCTGCATCTGCCCCATCACCCAGTCTCCTGCATCTGCCCTCACCCCATCAACCAGTCTCCTGCATCTGCCATCACCCAGTCTCCTGCATCTGCCCTCAGCCAATCACCCATACTCCTGCATCTGCCCCATCACCCATTCTCCTGCATCTGCCCCATCACCCATATTCTTAGTATACAGTACGTCCTGCTCCAGATAGATTACTTACACTTGGGTTATCCTCCGCCAGATGGCGCTGCACTGCAGAGACATGTAAAACAGGTTCCTCCTGGCCCCTCAAATACCCCACAAATACCTCCCACAAATACCTCCCACAAATCCCCAGATTTCTCTGCAGTGCTTACTGCGAAGACATGAAATTATCACTCTCTCGCAGGTGAGCGGGGCTATTAGCCTGCGGCCCTGTTGGACTATTCCCACCCGTTCCTCGTGTGATGTGCCTCCCAGCCTGGGCTGCGCTGGTCGGGTGAAGGTAGGCGGCACCATGCGTGCTGATGGAGCGCTGCTCCACCGCAGTCCCCCACCAAAGGGTAGGTGGTATAGGCTGATGGTGAGCCTTTATGGGATGCCCCTCCCGCTTTATTGCCACATGCCCCGTGTAGCGGTGGGTCCTATACAGAGGGCCGCCATCCTCCCTCATTCTCCCTGTAGCCTTCGGGGGGGAAAGAAGGGGGGGGTGTGGGTGTGTATAGTGATTCGTGTAGGACTAGATATGTGGTGTCAGCCGCCGCGCTGACTTGTCTGTTTTACTATTACAATGGCCGCTGCCGTGCGCGTCTTTTCCTTCATTTGGATGTCCATGTCGGGCGGCGGCGTTACCTCAGACGCTTCTGCGTTATCATTGGCTGCTTGTCTGTGGGCTTTGCGCTCTTCGGGGGGGGCGGGGGCCTGGCCTGGCGTGCTCCGCGTCACGGCCTGCTCTGGCCCGCCCTTCGAGGTTCGCTCGGCGCCATTTTGTCAGGTCGCGCGCGCGTGTGTGACGGTTCTACCTTCCGCGGTCTGTAAGTGCCCTCGCGGGTGGCTTTTATGCTCATTCCTTACTGTGCATGGTTTTGACGCCCCTTCTTCTCATTGTGTCTTTCAGACGGGTGAATCCAGTGGTTTCTCCTGGCCCGGTGTAATTGTTAGTTGGGCCTAGTATAATTACTCCCACTTCCCTAGCGGGTCATTGGGGCATCCAGGGTTGCTTACAGCGTCATTCCCTACTGGCTTATTGTGCCTATTAATCACCATATGGAGGCATCCCAGGATTATGTGATCGGGGTTCCTTCGGGACAAGCCCGGCTGTGTGTAGCTTGTGGGGTCTCACCTATCAGCGGTGACAACGCACGGGTCTGTGTTCCTTGCGCACAGCAGTCGCTAGCGTTGCAACCCGCCCCTCTGGTGGCTGGGCCTGCACCTCGTCTCACTTCACCTACTCCCCCAAGCTTGAGTCTCACCCCCATTGAATTGCATACAAGCGGGGATTCTCAACCTGATGTGTCTGCTAGACTGGCCAGTGTTGAAAAATTGATTGCTAATACTTTAGCACGTAAGGCCACCGCTAAAAAGCGTCACTTAACTGATGCCACTCGTTTCCCTATGGAATCTGATGAGTCGGACGAAGGGGAGCTGTTCTCTGATTCAGGGTCATCTGACGAGAGACCCAGGGGTCATGACGATTCTGGCTCTGACCCCTGGACCCCGGATGATACTGACAGACTGCTGGTTCAGATTTTTGAGGTTCTGTCCATCTCTCCCCCTGTTGCGGCTCCCAAGCAAAGGGGTGAGCTTTTTCATACTGCTAAGGCTCATTTGGAATTTCCGGAGCAAACCCATTTTAATAACCTCGTGCTTAAGGAGTGGGAACGTCCCAGTAGACTTCCCGGTATACCTAAGCGTTGGGACAGAAAGTATCCCTTTCCTGCTGATATGGTCAAGTGCTGGTCATCGCCTCCCGAGGTGGATGCTCCTATTCTAGGGCTGTCTAACACCTCTATTATGCACTCCCCTGACACTACTACTCTGCGGAATGCTGAGGACCAGCGCATTGACCAATTGGCGTGCCATGCCTTTGCATTTGTGGGGACGGTGCTGTGCCCGGTTTGCGCCTCGGCCATTATGTCTGTGGCGCTCAGGGCCCTGATCAGAAGTGTACTTGACGGTGCTCCTGATGAATTGCCACCTGATACGTTTAATGCACTGTCTAACTGTGATGTGTTTGTAAACTTTATCCTATCTGCCTTGGATGATGCCATTAGGATGTGTGCGAGAACTTCTGCCTTGGTGGTAGCTATACGCCGCACGGTTTGGCTGCACCAGTGGGCTGCTGACAATGCTGCAAAGAAGGCCCTTACTGGGCTTCCATTTAAGGGGCTACGCCTGTTTGGGGACCGCCTAGACCTTTTTGCTAAAGGAGGTAAGTTACCCCAGCGCAGGCGGCAGTCTCGGCCCTTTCGGGGCCAGGGCTCCCTTTCGCTCCCCTACCGCGGTGCTAAGCAGGGAAAAGGGGTGTCCTTCGCGGGGGCTTGTGCTGATCCAGAGGACGACATCCTGGCTCCTCCTGGGGGTCTAAGCCCAAATCCTCTCCCAAGCCCCCTCAGGCATGATGGGGCGCCCTCGCCCGTCAGGGTGGGGGGGCGGCTACAGCACTTTGCTCACGTCTGGAGGCACCACGTCTCAGACCGGTGGATTCAGGAGGTAGTGTCCTCTGGTTACAAGATAGAGTTTGCTGTGCGCCCCCCCCCCCAAGATTCATCAGGTCCCGGATCCCCCAGGATCCTGTCTCAGCTCAGGTTTTGATGCAGGCCGTGCAAGGCCTTCTGGGTCTGGGGGTAATTTGCAGGGTCCCCTTAAAAGAAAGAGGCAAGGGGTTCTATTCCAACCTTTTCACAGTTCCCAAAAAAGATGGGTCAGTCAGGCCCATTCTGGATTTAAAGATCCTCAACAAATTTGTCAAGAACAGGCGCTTTCGCATGGAAACTCTGCGCTCGGCCATCAGCTCCCTGCAGCCAGGGGATTTCATGACGTCTGTGGACATCAAAGACACTTACCTTCACATCCCTGTGTTCTCGGGACACCAAAGGTTTCTCCGATTCGCGTTGGAAGATCAACATTACCAATTTGTGCCTCACCTCCGCTCCCAGAGCGTTCACCAAGGTGCTGGCGGGGGTGATGTCTCTGGTGAGGTCAAGGGGCATACACGTGCTGCCCTACCTGGACGACATACTCCTCACCTCTCGGTCTCTACAGCAGGCAGAGTTGGACACTCAGCTGGTGGTGTCCACCCTGGAGTCCTTCGGCTGGGTGATCAATCACCCCAAGTCCTCTCTGTCCCCTTCCTCGGTGACCCCGTTCCTGGGAATGAAGTCAAGGATATTCCTTCCTCAACAGAAGGTGGAAGCTCTAACTGCGCAGGTGAGGTTCCTGCTGTCGTGTCCCCAGCCCTCCCTCAGGCAGGGAATGCAGTTGGTGGGCCTGATGGTGGCGTGCTTCGAGGCGGTGCCCTTTGCTCAGATCCATTTGAGGCCTCTACAACTTCACCTTCTGTCAGTATGGGACAAGGACCCAATGTCCTTGGACGGGGTCTGTGTGCTTCCCCCCTTGGCCAGGCGGTCCCTTTCGTGGTGGCTGGACCACAGGAACTTGCTGGGGGGCAGGTCCTTTCTGGCCCCCTCCTGGGAGACGGTCACCACGGATTCCAGTCTGTCAGGATGGGGGGGATTCTGGAAGTCCCTGCGGTTCCAGGGGAGGTGGGGTCCTCAGGAGGCCCACTTACCTATCAACATTCTGGAACTACGGGCGATCAGGTTGGTACTGGAGCAGTTGACCAATCACCTGAGGGGTCTGTCTGTGCGGGTGCGCTCAGACAACAGGACGGCGGTTGCCTACATCAACCATCAGGGAGGGACCCGGAGCAGGGGGGCCCTCCAGGAGGTGTCGCGGATTCTGACATGGGCGGAGGCCAATGTTCAATGCATTTCGGCTGTGTACATCCCGGGGGCAGAGAATCTACTGGCAGACTCTCTGAGCAGGGGAACCTCTCGTCAGGGAGAGTGGTCCCTCTGCAACAGGGTATTCCAGTCCCTGTGTCACCGTTGGGGTCTACCGGATGTGGATCTGTTTGCATCCCGTCACAATCACAAGCTCCAGGCTTTTGTCTCCCTGTCTCAGGATCCTCTGGCCTTAGCCACAGATGCTCTGTCCATGTCATGGCAGGAATTTCGGCTCCTGTATGTCTTTCCTCCATTCCCATTGCTGGGCAGGGTCCTGCGCAAGATTGCTCTGGAAGGGGTGCCGGTGATTCTGGTGGCCCCCAGGTGGCCAAGAAGAGTGTGGTTCGCAGACGTGGTGCAGATGGCAGTAGACCAGTACGTTCTGCCAAGGGTGCCAGATCTGCTCACTCAGGGCCCCTTACGCCATCCCAATTTACAAACTCTGGCTTTGACGGCCTGGCTGCTGAAACCTCCATCTTGATGGAGAAAGGCTTGTCTGCCTCGGTGGTTGAGACCATGGTGAAGGCTAGGAAGAAAACTTCTTCTTCCATCTATTATAGGGTATGGCGTACCTACATTGACTGGTGTGAGTCTAGGTCTCTTCCCTGTCGGGTGTTCTCAGTTCCCAGGGTTCTGGAGTTTTTACAACTCAGTACTTTGAAGGGTCAGGTTTCTGCCCTGTCTGTCTTCTTTCAGAAGTCTTTTGCTCAGCATTCTTTGGTTAAGACTTTCTTTCAGGGGGTTACTCATGTGCGTCCCCCACGAAAACCTATGGTCCCTGTTTGGGATTTGAACTTGGTTTTGTCTGCCTTGCAGGGTGCTCCCTTTGAACCCATTCAGGATGCTGCTCTGGCTCTACTTACCCTCAAGGTTGTCTTTCTGGTGGCTATTACTTCAGTCAGGTGTGTGTCTGAGCTGGCGGCTCTGTCTATCCAGCCCCCATACTTTGAGAGACACCAGGATAAGGTGGTGTTCTGCTTTAAGCCGGATTTTCTGCCTAAGGTGGTGTCTGCTTTTCATTTGAATCAAGATATTGTTCTTCCTTCATTGTGCACTAATCCTAGCAATGCTAAGGAAAGGGTTTTGCATTCCTTGGATGTGGTCAGGTGTCTGAAGTATTACCTAGTAGTCACTGCGTCCTTCAGGAAAACTGATGCCCTTTTTGTGGTCCCTTCTGGTCCTAGGAAGGGTTTGGCTCCTGCCAAGTCTACTCAGCAAATGGATCCGTCAGGCTGTGATTCAGGCCTATTCTGCTAAGGGGAAGAATCCTCCCTTCCGCCTTACTGCTCATTCTACTCGTGCTGTTGGTGCCTCTTGGGCCTTCCAGCACCAGGCTTCTGTTGAACAAGTTTGCAAGGCCGCTACTTGGTCTTCTGTTCATACCTTTTCAAAGTTTTACAAGGTTGATGTTAGGGCCTCAGCTGATGCTGTTTTTGGCCGTAAGGTTTTGCAGGCGGCAGTGGTTTAAACTGTCTGCTGTTACCTTTTTTGTTGGGGATCCCACCCTACTTTATGGACACTGCTATTGGATGTCCCAAGTGTAAGTAATCTATCTGGAGCAGGACGTACTGTATACTAAGAATAATACAATTCTGTGAAATACTCACCTGTAGAATTGGTATTATAAGTATAGAGTACATCCTGCTCCACCCCACCCTGGTTTTTGCATTATTCTGGATCCCCTGTATGGTGATTGTTGTCATTGTTATAGTTACCAGTTTTTGGGTGGTTAAATTCTCCCGGCTTCTTGTTCACTGCTTTTCAATGCTGGGGATTTGTGGGAGGTCCCCGGGTATTTGAGGGGCCGGGAGGAGCCTGTCTTTACATGTCCCTGCAGTGCAGCACCATCTGGCGGAGGATAACCCAAGTGTAAGTAATCTATCTGGAGCAGGACGTACTGTATACTTATAATACCAATTCTACAGGTGAGTATTTCACAGAATTGTATTTTTCCTGCATTGCCCCATTACCCAGTCTCCTGAATATGCCCTTACTCCATCACCCAGTCTCTTGCATCTGCCCTTACCACATCACCCAGTCTCTTGCATCTGCCCTTACCACATCACCCAGTCTCCTGCATCTGCCCCATCACCCAGTCTCCTGCATCTGCCCTTACCATATCACTGAGTCCTCTGCATCTGCTTTCACTCCATCACCTCGCTTCCTGCATCTGCCCTTACCCCATCACCAAGTCTTCTACATCTGCCCTCTCTCCATTACCCAGTCTCTTGCATCTGCCCTCACCCCATCTCCTGCATCTGCCCTTACATCACCAATTCTCTGGCATCTGCCCATTTTATATCACACAGTCTCTTGCATTTATCCTCACCCCATCATCCAGTCTCCTGCATGTACCCCTACCTCATCACCCAGTGTCTTGCATCTGCCCTTACCCCAGTCCAGATCAACTTACCCCATTACGCAATCTCCTGCAACTGCCATTACCCCCTAAAAAAAATAAGACACATTGTAACTACAGTAAATATTTTTCCAGACTAGTTTCCTGAAGGTTTCTGGTTACTATAGGCAACGCCCATCAGGTCACTATTGGGGGATCTATACATAGCTCTAAATCGAGGGGATGCCAAGCTTTCTTACCTTAAAAGTAACATTCATCAATGAGAGATGGTCTTGTGCCACATTCTACTTGAAAATATTTACGACTTTTACCCATTTAGAAGCATTTGTATCTCTGGCAGGCAGAGAAGAGTATTGACTTGTCCCTGGGACAGAGACCAATTACCAGGAAAGTGAAAATCCAGGTGATTGGTCCACTTTAATGGGACTCCTGGAAATGAACCTCCTAGAAGCTGTAAAATAAATATTAGCTGGCATACTTCTTCACCCTGCCCAAGCTGACCATTATCCACACATAAAGGGTCTGTGAGCCACAGGTTTTAACCCTCCTGGCCACCCCTCCCCCTTTGCATGGTTTGGGGCTCGATTCAACAAAGGTAGAAAATTGATTTTTCGTGTGTTTTGTGCTTAAAAAGTTGTGATTTTGTGATAGTTAGTTTTACGAGTGATTCAGCAACCTGGACCATTGTAAACCACGAGTCACTGGAATTAAATTCGATTGTGATTGTAAAAGTGCGAAATAAATTAGTGGATCGAAAAATGTACTACTGCATTTTGCGATTCGAAAATTTTACTACTGATTCAGGTGGACTTGATGAGTCACACACGATATAAATTAGAGTGTTTCACACTAGTTTTTTGATGCAGCTTTCAGCAGGAGAAAACTCATTTTGCTCTTTCGCACAAAGGAGCCCTTCTTCTTTCTTTGCAATGGCAGTAAACTCTAATGGTAGTAAAAAATTCAATTCATAAGAAAAAAGCCTGAGAATTCCACTGTTTGTGAATCACTAGTTAGGAAGACAATGAAAGTCAATGGGCTCGATTCAACAAAGGTAGAAATAAATTCGTGTCACTTGAAAAATCGGATCTCATGCGTAAATTTCAGATTCAGAAAAGGGGTTGAATTAAAAACGTACACTCGAAAATGTGATTGTGAAATTTTCGAATCACTCTTAAATTTACAAAATGCTCGTAAAAAGGCTGTCGCAAGCAAAAATTATTGGAAAATATACTCAATTTTTTTTTCCTATTGTTTTCTGACTGTTGCATGGTGTTGTAAGGCTTTTTAACGGGTAAATGTAAATGCATAATTTTTTTAAGTTGCCTGTGTAGCTGTATGTACATGGCTAACATTGTGGATACATGTAATAAAGAGGCAAGGTATGCTGTAGTGGAAGTACTAATTAAACCGTAATATTTGTAAGAGGCATGTATGTTTTTTTGCAAGGGTTTGGTTGGATTGCCAGGGACCTGTATTAAAAATGTTTCCTTTAATGCAGAAATGTGGCCATTGTTTTCTATACAAAGCTTGCTCACATAGCACCACATGTCCTTGGGTGCAGCTCTATGCTAGCTTTAACCTCATGGTACGCCATTCTTATGCTTACACTATAACGTTGACCAAAACCCAGGATTTTGACTATTCAGGGTTTTGGTGCCCCACTGTGTAAAAACCCAAAGGTCGACCACTCCCATGTACCTTCCCCTGTTCTTATGGCGCATGCGCGGCCTCCCATGCATTCATCCGTATAAATGGTCCAGACGCAAACTGGTCTAGGGTTGTTTAAGGACTCAGCTACAGTCCAGTTGAGCATAGTATACCTGAGTTTGCTACAACAAGCCAGTGGATACATCCATTCTAGGCTGGAACAGGGAGTGTGCCTCCTCCAGACATTTACAAATGACTGGTGCCAGGGCATACCCTGCTAAAGTTTTAGCAAGGAGTGTCCCCTGCTTGTGCATCCTTGAAGTGTGGCAGTTGGCGAGTATACTAGGCACCCTGGGTTGTTTCATATAGCAGGGCATGTAAAATAATATTCAGCCAAAGGCAAGGAAACAAGTAGCCATGGAGTTTTAACCATTTCCGGAGCAAAGGTGGTGGTTTTTGGAGTTCTGTAAGAGCACGTCAGCAATAATGCTTTTGTCTAAATAGCCAAGCCCATGGCAGTCAACAAATAAGCAAATAAATGGGCAAAATGTTACACTTGCATACTCAAATCTTTGTGCAATAACATCAAGGAACAGCATACTTTGGGACATTAACATCAGTTGCAGATTCTAAGTTCCTATAAGGGTGAGGTTAGCAAGGGGTTAAAAGGTTGGAGCTTTCCAATATATCACAATCACTCTGCAGAAAGTTAGGCAATAATGTTTAAACACTTGCCAAGAAGCCATCCACCAGATAAATGTCCCTCCTCAAATAGTTGAAAAATTGATGAATTTTGCAGAATGTGGGCATCATGGCATGATCCGGGAAAGCCAGCCACAAAGCTAAGTATTTTGAGATCTGGACCAGCAATCATCTGTACATTCAGTGAATGTCCCATCTTGCAATTGCGGTATATATATTCATCCACACTGGGTGGGATAAAGCAAACATGGGTGCAATCCACAGCCCCCATGACATGTGGCATGCCAGCAATGTGATAAAAACCCCGTTTTACTACAGTCCATTCCTGGGGTGAGGAGGGTAAATGCACATACCGTGGCAAAATGGCACGCATTGCGTTTTAAAATTTATCTACAGCACGGCATACAGAAGTTTGGGACGTGCCAACCGCCACACCACCCAGGCGCTGAAATGAGCCATTGGCCAGAAATTGCAAACAAACTATCAGATTCGTCATTCCAGAGATTGCAATGTCCTTTACCAGTTAAAGTGGACCGTCACCCATGGGTGATCGGCCCGGGAATCTATAAGATTCCCGGGCCGATCACCCCCCTCACCGCGGGACATCCGAGATCGGGATGTCCCGCGGTGAGGGACCCCCCCAAAACCCCAAAAGAACTCACCTGATCGGCGGCGGCAGCGGCCGCCTCCCGCGCACTCCTCTAGCCGTGCGCGCGCCCGCGCTGGCCGTTTGTGAATGGCCGGCGCGGGCGCGCGCACTGTCAGAGGGGCGCGCGGGAGGCGGCGGCGGACGCGCTGCCTTGTCCGCCGCTTGTCCGTGGGAGCGTGGTGAGGTGAGTTTGGGGGTTTCTGGGGGGTTTTACACAGCGGGGCACCCCTAATCGGGGTGCCCCCCTGAAGTGGACCAAAACCCAGGATAGTCAAAATCCTGGGTGTTGGTCCACTTTAATGGTGCCAAATATGGATGCAGCAGGCTATAGAGGTATTCCAAAGCTGCACGATTTAGCCTAGTAAGCTGGAAAAGTGCTTGATCTGGCAGCTGATCCACATCCAAACGTGTCCGAAAATAATTGGGAATGGGTAGCCTGCACCTTCTTTGCGCCACATCATCTGCAATATGTTCAGTCAATGCAAAGAAAGTAGAAGGGCTCCATTGTGAGAAAGAGCAAAATGAGTTTTCTCTTGCTGAAAGCTGCATCAAAAAACTAGAGTGAAACACATGTGTGGTTCATCAAGTCCACCTGAATCAGTAGTAAAATTTTCGATTTGCAAAATGCAGTAGTAAATTTTTCGATCCACTAATTTATTTCGCACTTTTACAATCGCAATCGAATTTAATTTGAGTGACTCGTGTTTTACAATGGTTCCAGGTTACTGAATCACTCGTAAAAAAATCACAACTTTTTAAGCACAAAACACACGAAAAATACATTTTCGACCTTTGTTGAATCGAGCCCAATGGCACTTTTTTACTCCTGAAAAAAATATTGAACTTACCCCTTTTTACTAGTAGTAAAAAGTTCTATAAGAACAGGGGAAGATACATGGGAGTGGTCGACCTTTGGGTTTTTACACTGCGGGGCACCAAAACCCAGAAAAGTCAAAATCCTGGGTTTTGGTCCACATTATAGTGTAAGCATAAGAATGGCGTACCATGAGGTTAAAGCTAGTAAAGAGCTGCACCCTGCACCCAAGGACACGTGGTGCTATGTGAGCAAGCTTTGTATAGAAAACAATGGCCACATTTCTGCATTAAAGGAAACATTTTTAATACAGGTCCCTAGCATTCCAACCAAACCCCCCCAAAAAACAACATACCGTATTTTTCGCCCTGTAAGACGCACTAATTTTCCCCCAAAAGTGGGGGGGGGGGGGGGGGGGGGGAAATGTCAGTGCGTCTTATTGGGCGAAGTTAAAAAAAAAACAACTAAAAACGAAAGAAATATACTTACCTAAGCCTCGCGCTGCGCCACCCGGGACGCCAGACGATGAAGGAATGACAGGCAGGGAAAGTGCAGGGTAAATTAACCCCGCCCATGGTCTCTGCTCCTGCCGCTCTCTGCACCGCCGCTGCTTATCGGGCCGTAGCGGGCACACACCCGGTCCATGCAGCCAGTAGGCATCCCGGCTGCATGGACCGGGTGTGTGCCCGCTACGGCCCAATAAGCAGCGGCGGTGCCGTGGGCGGGGTTCATTTACCCTGCCCTCTTCCTGCCTGTCATTCTTTCATCGGCTGGCGTCAGGCCAATGAAAGAGCGGCAGGCAGGGAGAGGGCAGGGTAACTGAACCCCGCCCACTGTCCCCGCTCTGGCTGCAGCTGAAAACGCCGGTATTTCCCGGCCGGCGTGCGCACACACCCGGTCCGTGCAGGCGGTGGGCGTGGCCTGCCTTTTCAGCTGGGGACAGTGGGCGGGGTTCAGTTACCCTGCCCGTCGCTGGCTCCAAGCGAGACTGTAAGTATCATATTTTTTTTTCTTACTCTTATCTCCAGCATGGGATGGGGATGGAGGGGGGGTGGTCAATGGGACGTATATGAGAGGGGTGCCACACTGCATATGGGAGGGGAGGGGGATGCTACACTGCCCATGGAAAGGGGATGGGGTATGCCACACTGTCTATGGGGTGGGGGGGATGCCACACTGCATATGGGAATGGTATGGGAGGGAATGACACACTGCATATGGGACTGGGATGGGGGAGAATGCCACATTGCATATGGGAATGGGGTGGGGGGAATGCCACACTGCCTATGTGATGGGGGGGATGCCACACTGCATATGGGGAATGGGATGGGGGTATGCCACACTGTCTATGGGGTGGGGGGATGCCCCACACTGCATATGGGATGGGATGGGATGGGATGCCACACTGAATATGAGGAATGGGATGGGGGTTTGCCACACTGTCTATGGGGTGGGGGGATGCCACACTGAATATGGGATGGGGGGGAATGCCACACTGAATATGGGGAATGGGATGGGGGGAATGCCACAATATCTGTAATGGGGTATTTCAACACACCATTTGGTTTAGAATATTTTTTTCCTATTTTCCCCCTTCAAATCCTAGGTGTGTCTTATGTGCAGGTGCGTCTTATAGGGTGAAAAATACGGTACATGCCTCTTACAAATATTACTGTTTAATTAGTAATTCCACTACAGCATACCTTGCCTCTTTATTACATGCATCCACAATGTTAGCCATGTACATACAGCTACACAGGCAACTTAAAAAGTTGAAAAAAATTATGCATTTACATTTACCCATTAAAAAACCTTACAACAGCATGCAGCAGTCAGGAAACAATCCTAAACAATCGAAAAAAAATTTGAGTACATTTTCCAGTAATTTTCGCTTGCGCCTTTTTACGAGCATTTTGAAAATTTTACGAGTGATTCGAAAATTTTACGATTGCATTTTCGAGTGCTCGTATTTAATTCAACCCCTTTTCTGAATCAGTCGAAAAAGTTAAAAATTTACGCATGCGATCCAATTTTTCAAGTGACACGAATTTATTTCTACCTTTGTTGAATCGAGCCCTTGGTCTCTAAAAAAATAAAACAACTGATTACTGCAATCCTCCCCTAATGACTACTGCACGGGATTGCATGACCGAACTGTCAGTCAAAGTACCTGCTTTATCATCCGTTCAGATTGCCTGTCCCTCAGTGAGTTGTTTTTTAAGGGCTTTTTAAAACAGGCACTCACCTTCACTCCCACGCAGCTCACCCGGGACGATCTGACGCTCTGAAACCTCCCGGCCCCTTGCGTCAGTCAAACAGCACCGTCTATTTATTGCAATAAATGGACGGTGCACCCGATCCAGCGGAATCTGCAGGGCTCAATGTTAGTCGGGGAGCAGGAGGTTTCCGAGCGACAGACAGGATTGCAGCTGCTGTGAAGGAATGAAGGTGAGTGTCTGTTCGATTTAGCACAGGTGAGGGGGGGGGGGGGGGTGGATTGTTACTAAATGCTTGAACTTCCTCTTTAAGCTGTTCCTGGATTGGACTACCCCCACAGTACAGACTTAAAGCGGGCTACATGCATAGGTCCCCGCAATCCTTAATCTAACCTCGATCAGCCAGCGAAATGAGAAATCAACCCCAGACCATGAGACCGCTGGCTGGCAGTCGTGTGGCCCACATCCATTATGAAGAAAATTGGTGTGGGACCGCTTTAAAGAGGAACAAAGGCCAAGATTTTTACTATCTAATCTAGGATCAGCCACTGTGGAGGCTGATTCCTTACTAGCGCCAGGTACCAGAAGATGAGCGTCTGTAGGGAGGCGCTCAGAGCGACCGCTAGTAGTCTACGGTTTGCTGTTACTGAGTGCCTCAGTCGCTGGCCGGCATTGATGAATTTGATGTGTGAGTCGCTATAACACCAGTACAGCGCTATATGGGAATGAACGGTAGAGACTGGTCAGTGTGAGCGACTCAAACCATATTCATCAAAAAACAGCCTCACAAAGCACTGGCGCTCAAAATTGAGTGTGCCAGAAGCTGTGTGATTAAAGTCTGTTTTTGAAAACATATCCACTAGTAACAAAGCAAAAACATATGGAATTACATTGTTATTACATTGTGATATTAACACTTTAATACCAGACCTGTAATGACAATTCTGCATAAAAATATAAAAAATCAAAAAAGTTTTCAAAAATGACCTTTTCTAGGCCAGGAGAGGTCACACAATTAATTGATAAAAAAAAGAAAACCCTGTTTAAACAAAAGAAATCGCCGGTGGTATACGGTGAGCTGTCTGTGATGATGAATCGGTCGTTACCTGACGCTGTAAGAGTCGCTCACCAGAATTGCTTTAATAAATGTGGTATTGCGTACAGCGCCCGGCAGTCACCGTTTGCTACATGTCGCTGCCAGGCCCTACCTGGACCTATGCCTTGATATTGATAGATAACCCCCTGTGTGTAGCTACCCCTGGGGTAGCCTGAAAACTCACATTTCATTTGTTCCCATGGCACATGTGTAGGCCCCTCTAGCTGTGGGGTGTGCCCACATTGCCTATTTACAAAAGCCTGGCACGGATACACCCTTAGGCTGTAGGTGTAGAGAGATGCGGCAAGGGGTCACCAACGAGAGGTGAGTGTACCGGACGATCCCCGGGGAAGCACACAGTTTGGGATTCCACTTAAAGAGGGAGACCACTGGCCCTATAGTCTTATAGAGGGAAGTGGTCGTTCCTTTTTGAGTCTGAACCTTTCATTTAGCATGTGCAGCTACTGCATTTCCTGAAGTCACCTGAACTCTTTTCCAAATTTGAGCTCCAGTGGGTGAGGAAAACCATCAGTGCTAAGTGCAGAACCAGAGAAAAGGATATGGGGGCTATGTGACAGTAACATCACAATATCAGCCACAATATTGATGACAGCAGCAGGAGAATCACTTGGCAGGAGACATCTTGAAGAAAGTTATTTAGTGTTGGAATTTAAAGGCCTGATAAATCACACAGGCGTAGCGCAGTAAAAATAGCATTTGGGAAGATGGCGGGCTTATCAGCTGTATTGATGGGAGATAGGGCCACAGCAGCGGCATGCTCCACATTGCTGCCGTTCCTAAGCAGGGTGTAGCCTCCTGTTCCATCATACAGGAAGGACTGACAACCTTTCCACATGCTGGGCTGCGCCATGTAAATACATACCTGTCACAGGCTGCTGAGCCACTCATGCACACGGCATGCAGCACCTGTCACGGGTAAGGCCATGTTTACCTCATATGAGGAGACCAACCTGCAGAAAAAGCATGTAACCCAGGACCGCAGACTAACCACAAGCTATACCTTGACCTTGACTGCAGCATGTACATACATATATGTATATAATTATGAGCTGAATTAGCCAGACACTGCCGGCTATAGCTGCTCTGGCTCTTTGCGCTAAAGACACCAACACAGACAAAAAGGTGACCCCAGCACCCATGTTATACGTGATACACCAGCTAAAGAACTCCTCAGATTGGTCAGATCGCACATACACCCGGCATGCGGCTACATGTGGGAAGCTGGAACAACCACCCTGGACCCCTGGAGTCTATAAGACTTTCCATGGGATCCCCGATGCATTAAACCCTCCCAGAATCGCGTTCAATCGCCCCTCTGGCTGCTGCAACGTGCTTCCTCTCCAGACCTATCTAAAAGCCTGACATGGGTATCCATAGCCAGAGGGAAGCGGGCATGGGGATGCCTGCCGCTCCCCTTCCATTCAGTATTCTATGCTGCTAATTAAAGAGGAAGAACCACCTATTTGGCCAGTCCTGGGGTCTAAAAGATCTAGAGGCTGATCAAATAACCCTGCTATGTTAATCCCCCGCGATCGCCCCAAATATTTCCCTTTCCAGCGTCTCCACCCTGTGTTCCCGAGCCACATCCTGGCCTCCCTGTGGCTGATGCCCGCTCCTATGTCTTGCCTTTTATACGGAGCCGGAGATCACTTCACTTTGCTGAAGCTTTGTTCCAGAGATGTATGCCAAAAAGTAATATGCATGACATACAGCATTGATTGGACAGGAGCATGGGACTGGCAGTGGGGGGTTCACATAGAGGGGCATATTAAATTGGTATACACCAGGAAAGCGGGCCAAAATCTGGGATAGTCAGAATATATACGGCATAGACCGCCAACTGGAGAAGACCCCCCTCATTCGGATCGTTGCAGGGGGGGGGGGGGGGGGTTCACAGAGTTGGGAATTACAAGGAGTTTTGGTTCTCTTTTTGAGATAGCTATGCACCAAATATAGGCAGACCAAAAGCCTCCATTTGGGATTACCTCGTTTTGTGAGACCTCCTGGTTCACCCAGCATACTTTACGATCCCATGGTGCATGCATCAGTATACATTACCGGTATACCCCACACCGCACATAACTGAATGGCCAGCGTGGAGGGGAGCACCCAACACTCCATTCATTCAGAATAGATTTCCAGGTGATGCAATCCATCCATAGGGATACACACACAGGGGCATCCCATATGTCCCCGTAAAATGGACCAAAACCCAGGTAAAAAACTAGGATTTTGACTATCTCGGGTTTTGGTCTTTGCCCACAGGGCACCCTAATTCATGATGGCCTGCTGTGTGAAACCCTGCAGGCCCAGTAAAACTCTCCTTTACCTACAAAGCGTGCACAGGCTCTTGTCCAATCAGTGAATTTGGTTAGCTGAGTCTAGCTGAAAGGAATAGAGGCAGTAGCATCCCCGCTGCCCTCTAACAGGGTGCGTGCCCGCGTCAGCCATACACAAATGTTTGCTGCAGGCACTGAAGGTATAGCAGATGGCGGCAGCAGTTCGTGCATGCTCCTTTGGATCAGAGAGAAGGTAGGTTTTTTTAGGGGGTTTCATATAGCGGGGCATACCGTTTCCCGTTTTGTTCCACTTTAAACCGGACCTTCACCATGATTTATTGAAAGGCCCAAACCCTTATAAAACGATTCCCCAGCATCTAAAATGAATATATTTTAAGTTTTTAGTCACTTATTATTCTTTCCCACACTGGGCTACAACCCTGTTCAGGACTCTAGGATACGGGCGCCGCCATCTTGACTCAGAAGCATCACACTTACTGGGGAGAGGAGAGCGGGATAAAGTACAGAAGTACAGGGGGGTGGGTTATAGCTGTGCTTTGCTCAGACAGAGCAGAGCTGGGGTCAGGAAAAGGTCATCAATCCCAGAATGCAGAGAAGCACAGAAGGCACTTTCTGTTTGCAGGCTGCGTGATGTTCCATGAGCCGCCATCTTGGATGTTTAAAGGCTCATAACATGCAGTAGATGCAGGTGGGATGATTTTTAATGTGGACAATCTGTATGTACAGGGTGTGGGAAACATATAAGATAGACTCTTGTTCAGAGTGAAGGACCGCTTTAAGGTCATGTTTGGGGCCGGCGTTCCATCAAATTGCAAGCAGTGGTACTGACGGCGTGGGGGCGCTACTGATGCAGTTTTGTAACCTCAGTGTTGCTCCTCAGAGGTCGGTGGAAGGCCGCGCCCCTGTTGGCGTACACATGAGATTGCGATCTGACGAAAGATGACGGCTTGAGCGTCACGTGTGTGGATGTGAGCTGTGGGGCGATGATTGGACGATCCAGGGGAAAGTATTCCATAAATATGTCCACCCCACGCATTTCCCAACTCCCTTTTTGGAAACAGTTCACGCTCTGAAAAGTAAAAGCAACAAAGCTGCGGGCGTGCGCATGAGTGTGGCATAAAACAACAATGGAAATAGTCATGTCACAGAACAGTTGTTCCATCAAAACAATCGTCACAAAGTAATGAACAAGAGTCACAGATTTAAAGAGGAACAACACCCCAAAAAATGTCTTTGATGTTGTTCGTCCCTGGTGGGGCATCCCAAATCGGCTTTGTGAACCCCCAAAAGTCGCCCCAAAATCCACCTCTCCCTGGTTCCCACGTAGGCTGCTCAGCCAATCAGTGGCACTCGTTCCGTTCACATTTCCTTTGCCGCACTGTTCAGTGCAGCAAAAGAAGTCTTAATAGAGCAAACACCGCCAAACGCATCCCCGCACTTGCCTCTAGCTGCGCATGCATGTGGGAGCGGTGAGCAGATCTGGGGGTTTCACATATCGGGACATCCCCACTTTGGGATGCTCCACAAAGACCTGGAGCAACACACCCTCTTTAACCACCAAATGACTATGTCATAGTGGGAAAGCAACCTCTTCAGAGTCTAGGGCCGGTGGTCTCACTCCTTATATGGCATTCCAAATTGAGATGCTCTGTTATGTAAAACATACACCATGCTGATGATCCCATGCTGCATCCCCGCTATACCTTTAGCAGGGGTGTGTACATGTGTCAGCCAATTTCTGAATGCGCGGCACGTGCACATCCACAGCTAGGGTTAAGCGGGGGTGCAGCCAGCAGCGCGCACTCCATTGAGCTTTTCTTGCCGCTCAGAGTGGCAAGGAAAATCTCAATGGAACATAATCCACTGACCCCATGGAAATGAGAAAAAAGTGAGTTTTTGGTCAATCTGGGGGGAAGTACATATAGCTGGGAATGCCCCCAGCAGGAGGACCAAAACCCAGGATATTCTTGGGATTTTCACTATCTAGGGTTTTGATCCTTGTCCCTTGGGCATCCCAATTTGGGATGCTCCCATGTGTGAAACCCTGCAGATCACCCTGAACACATACCTTTCCACCTCTTACATGGTGCATGCACGGGCTCTCGTCCAATCAGTGCTGTATGCCGTGCATAATAAGGCATGACATTAGGTATGTAGATCAGCCATCAGTCTCCCTATGGTCTGCTGCGCATTCCATGTAGAGACGTGGTCACAGCGCTGCAGATCGCTGTGATCTTGCATATGCTATATAGGTGTTATCCCAATGAAAAGGGAAACAATCAAAGTGGTTCACAGACTTTTGATCACTCTGACAGCCTATTGAAATGCAAAAAAAAACTGTTTAAAAAAACAAAAAAGGGAATAGAGCCTCCAGAACAGTGCTCTCCCTAAAGAACTGATGCCAGTTATTCCTGAGGGAAAGTCAAGTTAAAAGGTTACTTCGGGATATGGCATAAACAGTGTTTCTGCTGTAATTGTCATTAAAACCCCTCCTGCACTGACACACATTTTTCTCCCCTTAAAGCGGACCTTCACTCTGAATAAGAGTCTATCTTATATGTTTCCCACACCCTGTACATACAGATTGTCCACATTAAAAATCATCCCACCTGCATCTACTGCATGTTATGAGCCTTTAAACATCCAAGATGGCGGCTTATGGAAGCCGCCATCTTATCAGGCAGCCTGCAAACAGGAAGTGCCTCCTGACTGTGCTGCTCTGCATTCTGGGACTGCTGACCTTTTCCTGACCCCAGCTCTGCTCTGTCTGAGCAGAGCACAGCTATAACCCGCCCCCCTGTACCTTATCCCACTCTCCTCTCCTCAGTAAATGTGATGCTTCTGAGTCAAGATGGCGGCGCCCGTATCCTAAATTCCTGAAAAGAGTTGCAGCCCAGTGGGGGAAAGAATAATAAGTTAGTGACTAAAAATGTAAAATATATTAATTTTAGATGCTGGGGAACCGTTTTTTAAGAGTTTGGGCTTTTCATTAAATCATGGTGAAGGTCCGGTTTAATTCCATCCAGTTTGTGCTTTACAAAATCTGTTCTGGCAGCTTGGCACCATAGATCTAACAATAGAAAAATAGGCCTACAAAAACCTATGACGTGCTCCACTCATTTCAGAGCTTGCAGTAAGTACATATCAAAAAACAAAATGACCTAAGAATGGGAAAGAAAACTCTGATACTGAAAGTATGAGCAATGCTCTGCTGCCTACACTCAGTAATGCTGGAGGGGGCTTTATACGGGGGGGGGGGGGGGCGGTCCCTGGAGGATGCTAGGGCTGGACAATGCTTTCTGCAGTCATGAAAAGGTTAATAAATGTAGTACAACACTGTAAACTAATCACAATCAGGTTTCCTCTGTTATCAGAGCTCCTGACCTGTGCATAGTCACCCACTAATTGCCCAGACAATCGGTTTCTCCCCATGAAACAAACAATAGAGGGGGAGCCCCATGCTGAGCCCATAGTAGTGGATTGTGTCATGATCACACACACACTACAAACTGTTGTAAATCTTTTCATGAGTCGTTGAGTGTGAGAGGACGCAATATTGTCCTCAGTTCAGTGATTCTGAGCACAGGAACGATCTGATAAAGGGAATTTCCAGAATGAATGAAACAGAGATAAAGTACGGAGGAAAAGGATCACTGAGCGGGATGTCACCAATGCTGCTCTATTACTCTGGAATGCCTTCCCCAATACAGTTCGCCTCTCACTAACCTTTAAAGTGGACCAACACCCAGGGGTGATCAGCCCGAGAATCTATAATATTCCCGAGCCGATCAGATCCCTCCGCGTGGGGCATCCAAAATCGGGATGCCCCGCTGTGTGAAACCCTGCAGGATGCCCAGAAACCTTACCTTATCCCCGTTCCAATGGCGCATGCGCGAGCCGAGTCTCGCGCTTCTCTCTAGCAGGGCGCGCACCCGCGCCAGCCATTTGTGAATGGCCGGCGCGGGCACGCTCCCTGTTAGAGGGAAACGCGAGATGCGGCCTCCAGCGCTCAGAGCCTCTGTGGTTGTCCGTCGCTTGTCCGTACATACCACAGCGGCTCTGAGCGCTCTGATTGGACGAGCGATCGCGTAGGAGCGGGTGAGGTGAGTTTTTTAGGGAGATCTGGGGGGTTTCATGCAATTGGGGTGCCCTGCAGAAGTGGACCAAAACCCAGGATAGTGAAAATCCTGGGAGTTGGTCCACTTTAAAGAGTGCTTACCTATTCCGACAAGCCTTATTGCTTAGCACATACTATTTGTGACCTACCTTTCTTGTCCACTCCCTTGTCCTTTAGATTTTAGAACTCCTAAAGCGGACCTAAACCTTCCCCGCGTGAGCCCTTTATTGCAGAGATACTCTTTCTTAGAAGAGCTGTGTCCGTTGGGGGACAGCTAATAGCTACATATATGTGTGGAAAGTGTGCAGCTTTTTCCAGTCTCCCATCATAAAAGGTTTAACGTAAACTAAACCCTGATATTTTCACTGTCGGCTATCTTGGTCTTTGGGGAACTTGAACAATTTGCAAAGTGTTTGGCTTTCTAAGGATCTTTAACTGTAGAGGTTATCCGAAACAGGGGTGTTAAAAAAGGAACACAAGTTAAAGTGGGCCAAAACCCAGCTTTTTCACTCTTCTGGGTTTTGGTCCACTTTACAGGAGTATACCAATTTGGGGATGCCCCGCTGTGTGTATCCCCATTAAAACTCTTCCAGCGTTCTCACTGCACATGTGCAGGCGGGCTGCCAATCAGCGTGCTTCAGCTTCTCTGAGTTGAGTAGGGATACACTGGTTGCCTTCCCGGCTTGTCTCTAGCTCGGGTTGTGCCTGTGTTTGCCATTTACAAATGCCTGGCGCCGGAAGGTGCCTAGACAAAGGTATAGCGGGGCGGCAGCCTGCGCATGCAGTGTGGGGTTGCGGCTAGGAGGGTTAATGTGGCAATCACTGCTGTTTCACACAGTGGGGCATCCCAAATCAGGAAACTCTGGGTAGAGGGAATCGGCTAAGGTTCTCATTAATTTTTGACTTTTGGTCCGCTTTAAGCCAGTCAGTGTGTGTCCACAGAAGACTCCCTCAGGAATCTCCAGCCCAGCAGGTGTATGCAGCCAGTGTCAGCCCCTCCACAATGAATGAACCTGCAGACACCTGCCAGACCAGCCCGACGGGCAGAAACTGGGCCCCCAACCTTTGTCTGGGCTCAGGGCTCACAGTGGGAAGTCGTCAGCCTGGAATTCTCCGGCACATACTGCAGAGGGGCTGAGGGCTGACCTACCTGTTTTTCTGCATTAGGAATGCGGATGTAAATGTGGAATGCAGCTTCTCACAAAGCCGGTGACACACCACCCCCCCGCACCTATCAGGGCACCATGAGGTGGGCGCGCCATGACTTGGAGTTCCCCTTTAACAAGGATAGTTCAGGATAAACCGCACTGTAACCGGAAATCTCACTTGCAGCTGGGTTCTACTTGAATTTTATTTAAAGTGCAGTAAAGACATTTATATAAGCTAGGGCACCACTGAGGCCCAATTGATCCACAGCCCCTCTGGGAGACCAAGGGGGTTATTCATGAAGGGATAGCTCCAGGTACTGTTTCGTAGTGGCAGGCATCATCTGGTGAACGCTGGGCGCTGTCCGCAAAACCACATTTATGAAGCGCCATGTAGCGTCCAATGTATTATTACAGGAGACTCAGCGTATAGCGCCGGTGCTCTAGCTTCCAGAGTGTATCAACTGTCGCTACCTGTCACTCTCCCATACATTTCAATGGACGTTCCTTTTCTTCTGTTGAAACAGGGTTTTTTTATTTTATTTATTTTTTTTCTCTCTCAAATAATTGTGTCACCTCTCCTGGCCTAGAAAAAGTCATTTTTGAAAACTTGTTTTTCTTTTTTTGTTTTTTTATGCAGAATTGTCATTACAGGTCTGGCACTAAAGTGTTAATGTCACAATGTTACAACAATGTAATTCAATGTGTTTTCGCCTTGTTACTGGTGGATATGTGTTCAAAAACGGACTTTAATCACACAGCGACTTCCGATCTACGCTACAGCGCCCAGATCCAGAGCCCAGATCCAGACGCTTTTTTGATAAGTAGTGTGAGTTGCTGAGAGTCGGTCGCACTGAGCTGGCGCTACCTCTCACTCCCTGCAATGTTGTACTGGTGTTAGAGCGCCCAACATACATCACATTCATCAATGCGGGCGAGGTTACTACAGCGACTGAGACGCTCTTTTACAGCTCTGATACCCACTTACATTGTCTACTAGTGGTCACTCTAAGCGCAGCTATACAGACGCTCATCTGCCGATACCTGGCGTTAGTAATGAATCAGCCTCTAAGGTCCAATCCACTTTTTCCTTGCTTGGAGGACTGGTGGGAGGAAGGGAAATCTCTCTTGCAGCAGGATTATCCCGGGAAGCCTGCCAGTACCATGATGGATGCCTTCCAACCTTCCAAAGGGCATTCCAAGGAAAGCCTTAAAGTGGACCAACACCCAGGGTTTTCACTATCCTGGGTTTTGGTCCACTTCGGGGGTGCCCCACTGTGTGAAACCCCCCAGATCGCCCTAAACAACTCACCTCACCCCGCTCCTATGCGAGCGTTCATCCGATCAGAGCGCTCAGAGCTGCTGTGATATGTACGGACAAGCGACGGACAACCACAGCGGCTCTGAGCACGCTGGAGGCCGCATCTCGCGCGTCCCTCTAACAGGGAGTGCGCCCGCGCCAGCCATTCACAAATGCCCGGCGCGGGTGTACACCCTGCTAGAGAGAAGCGCAATATGCGGCTCGCGCAAGCGCCGTTGGAACGGGGATAAGGTAAGGTTTCTGGGCGTCCTGCGGGGTTTCACACAGCGGGGCATCCCGATTTCGGGGATCTGATCCCCCCTGGGTGTTGGTCCACTTTAAGGGACCAACCACTGTACCGTATACTGGATTACCCTGGAGATGTAAGCGCTACTCTCCCCTGTTCTGTCCCATCAGCCTGACCACATCCCTCTCTTCCTACAGGGAGACCGCCCATCCCCGGGTGACACCCAGTCCCCTGGACCCATTTGTGGACCCTGATGAACCCTTCCAGCCTAACCCCTAACCCGACTCTCTACCTACCCTGCTATGGGGCCCAGAAAAAAAAGTTCCCTCCCCTTGGTGGAGTAAGTAAGAGAATGTTTTTTGCGATGCCCTATTTTCTTTCTGTTACACAGGCTGCCACAGATACTTTTAATATGCACGGCAAACGGCCCTGATTGGACAAGATGTATGCGCCGCAGGACCAGGACAAGGTTTCCTGGGGGGCTTTGCACAGTTCGGGATGCCCCTGGGGCACAGAACAAATCCTGGGATAATCACAACCCTGAGTTTTTTTTATACTTTAAAGCAGACCAAGGGGTCTATTCAGAGCCAGTTGAGAATTCTCCTTTATAAGGAGAGAAAACTCATTCACTTTTATCAGATCCAGTCAGACAATGAAAATTAATGGCAGTTTTCTCTCATAAAAAGGAGTGAGAATCCTCACCTGGCTCTGAATCAACTGAAGTCGAGTCAAAAATTACTTTATGTGCCTTTTACTGCTTGCTCCAGTTTGAGATGCCTCTACAAATTTGGCATTAGGCCCTATATGATAGGGACAATTTATAGCGGCACACTTTAGTGAAGCATGTCTCCTATTTGATGAGCTGCAGATTCCACACAAGTAGCTATTAGCTGCCCCCCACCGGACACATCTCTGCTAGGAAAAGGTGAGTCTCTGTCTAATGTAAACCAGAACCCACCCTGACACATAGGCCCTTATTTAACAAGGAATAGCGACAGGTAGCGACTGGTAAGTGGCCGGTAATGACGGGCCCCGCCACGAGAACGCCGGCTCCCCACCACAATCACACATTTATCAAGCCAATCCTGCTTAGCGACTGAGATAGCGCCATATAGCCTCATTCATCATTATTCCAGCCTCAGCCCACAGCGCCAGCGTCCGACCTTGAACAGCGACAGGTATGACCTCTCGCTACCTGGCGCTCTCCAATGCATTTCAATGGAACAATCTTTAAATATTCATAATTAATTGTTATTAATTTGTTTTTGTTTTTTTTTTAAATGTGAAAAATTCTGTGACCACTTCTGCCATTTTAAATAATTTTTTTAAGTTAAAAAAAATAATAAAAAAAAAAATGTACAGAATTGATAGTACAGGTCTGATATTAATGTATTCATATTACAAAATAATTTTAAAAAACTTGTTTTTTTTTGGTTTGCAAAAATATGGTTGTTTGGGGGTTAAAAACTACTTTTAACCCATCGCCGCCAGCGCTCTGGGGTTTAAACATGCATTTTACAGCGCGAGAATTTTTTGAGCGTGATTTGTTAATGAATATGGTGGGAGCCGGTCGCTATGGCCAGTCGCTATCATGCGCTCCCATACAGCGCGGAAGTTGTGAAATAGCGACTCCTCACTCAATATTCAACATTACGGCAAACCGACTGAGTCGCTATCAACTACCGAACACCGGCCAAGCACAGCGACTACTAGCGGGCGCTCTGAAAATGTCGCTACAGTCGCTCAACTGTCGCTACCTGCCGCTGTTAATGAATCGGCCTCATAGTTAAGGTAATCTGGCTCTAGAGTATAAAAGACTCCAGGGCCAGGTTACAGCTTGCCTTTAGTGCATCCTGATTTGGATGTCCCCATATGTGTCGCTCCACTGGTTGCCTCTATACTCGCCTTGGGATTTGATCCTGATGCCCCTGTAATGCAGACCAAAACCAAGGAGAGTGAAAAAATTTAGGTAGGATCTATAATCAAAAATGAATAGCGGTCCACTTTAAGTTTGACAGGAGATCGTGGCATGTAACTGGTGTGATAGTTTTAAAGCAGACCAAAACCCAAGCCACTCTAACCTCAATGGCAGCCGCGCTCAGCTGGATGGGGAGCGACCTGAGAAGGCACCCGGCAATCCATTTATTAATTGCATCAATGTGCACGGCAATCATTTGTAATTGGAGAAGAGCCTGTGCATGTGTCATGGGAGAGGGGATTGAGGTAAGATTTCAGGCAATCCTTGGGAACTTGACATACAGGGGCATCCCAAATTAGTATGCCGATGTTAATGGTGGAGGAGGAGGGTGAAAATTCTGGGTTTCAAACTGATTTAAGGGTGAACACAAGCAGGGGGTGAATAGGCGAAAAATGTCTGGAGTTAAATCTGCCCCCCCCCCCAGGACATGTGTGGAGGCAAGCGCCATGGCCAGTGTTGGAGCCATAAGTGCAGGGGGGATGGCAGTGTCTACACAGCACAGGATGTCCCGTGCTGCCCCGTGCCAGGATGTGTTGGGATTCCTCAATAAGCAGATCCCATTAATCACAGGCCGGCACCTGCTGACTCACCACAACCTGCGCTGGGACAGAACGCGCTGCATGTGCACCGGCACGCTGCTGTTACATCATCTGTTCCTTACATCCTATAAAGGATTTTCTAACCTGGCCAGGCAGACACCCTTTTCTAATCTATGAATGATCATGAATGGCAATTATAACTGTCATTCAGCAAGGATACAGCGACTGATACAAAGACAGGCCACTAGGGTGCGAAACCCTTTGGATCGCCGAATGCAGGTGCTCTCGTCCAATCATAACAGACTGTGGTGCATATTTATAACCAGCAACCTATAATGAATGAACAGATTTTCCGCTCCACTCCAGTGCTGTGCCATGGGACCGAATCCCGAGGTAAGGATTTGGTTCACAGGGGGTTCACACAGTGAAGCATCCCAAATCAGGATACCCCCTAGGGGAGGGCTTTAAGACTCCAGGACCTGTGTGAGTTTTGGTACACTTTAAAACAGACCAAACTCCTATGCACACACCAGAATCTAAAAGCCTCAAGGGTGAGGTGAAAGCCCTTCCCAGGGGGCGTCCCATTGTGAGATGCCCCACTGTGTGAAACCCCTGGGATCTCCCATATTCATATCTTGATCCTGGTTCCCATTAACAGACATCCGGAGGAAACACCATTTCATCGATGCGTGCACCCCCACCAGCATGTCTGAATGGCAACCAGAGGAAGAAGTCGGTGAAAGGTGTTCCCGTCAATTTATTTGATTCAATTGCCATCCATGAAAATGCACCGCAATCTATTCAGATTGGATGAGAGCCTGCGCATGTGCCATGGGAGCGCGTAACAAAGTAAGAAATGAGAAGTTCTATGAGGATTTCATACACAGTGGCATCCCAAAGCGAATTCCCCGATTCAAGTGAATAGGCAGCAGGCGCGTGCATGGAGTCAGGGGATGCTGCTTCCCATCTTTCTGTGGGAAAGGTTTGTTGGACCGTGGGTGAGGTAAGTATTTTTTTTTCTTTGTAACCCCCTTCCTGCCTCTGTGGCCGGGGTTTGATTTTGACTGGACTTCCACTTTAAGCTTAGCATACGAGCAATCCAAGGGGGTTTACACAGTGGGGCATACCAAATAAGAAGGCCCAGACCAGATCTGTAGACCAGCCCTAGAGTCTTATAGAGCTGGGTCATTAGGGTTTTGGTCCACTTTAATACATCTTCACTGGTGGTCCCCTAACAAGGCCATCATCAGGGCACTTCAGAACAGGATCCCCATTAAACCGAACCTTCACCATGATTTATTGAAAAGCCCAAACCCTTATAAAACTGTTCTCCAGCATCTAAAAGTAATATATTTTAAGTTTTTAGTCACTTATTATTCTTTCCCCCACTGGGCTGCAACTCTGTTCAGGACTTTAGGATATGGGCGCCGCCATCTTGACTCAGAAGCATCACACTTACTGAGGAGAGCGGGATAAATTACAGGGCGCGGATTATAGCTGTGCTTTGCTCAGACAGAGCAGAGCTGGGGTCAGGAAAAGGTCAGCAATCCCAGAATGCAGAGCAGCACAGTCAGAAGGCACTTCCTGTTTGCAGGCTGCCTGATGTTCCATGAGCTGCCATCTTGGATGTTTAAAGGATCATAACATGCAGTAAATGCAGGTAGGATGATTTTTAATGTGGGCAATCTGTATGTACAGGGTGTGGGAAACATATAAGATAGACTCTTATTCAGAGTGAAGGACCGCTTTAAAGTGGGGGCCCAGCCCCGAATGCCTGGCCTGCAGTGGCTTCACCCCTCTCCCAGCCCTCAGCACTGTGGCGTTGCTGGCTCAGGAACACTGGGCAAATTTACCTGCACATGGGATGGGGGGGGGGGGGGGGGTAATGGCTGGGAACAGGGTAAATTCCAGCGCTGACAAAGGTCACATTCTCCAAACTGGTTCTGCGGGATTCCATTGTATTATCAGCCGTGTGCTCATTCTTCTGGAGAGCTCGCTCTGCCCCCTGCTGGACAGCAACAGGCTACTATTGTATTTCTTCTCATACAAGCACATGGGCGCTTTGTTGCGACAAATAGCGAGTTTCAAACCAGAATTTACTAAGATGGGGCCCAAAAATGACAATGCTGTTGTATTAATCCTCAGATACCAGGTTAAAAACCTACCGCCTATGGGAAGCCTCACCAGGCTTCTCCCCTAAAAAACTCTCTCCCAGAAAACAGAAAGAGACAGAGGGAATAAAAGGTGGATAGGGCAAATAATATAACACAAGAAAGAAAGAAAGGATGAAGTAAGGTGGAAAAGAGAAAGAAAGGCTGATGTAAGGTGGAAAAGAGAGAAATGTGGAAGGAAAGTCACAGGAGAGGGAGACAGAAGGAATATGGAAAAGAAAGAGTGATGAAGGAAATGTGGTAAATAGAGATAAACACAGAAAAGTAGGAGACCAGGCAGAAAAAAGGGAGGAAAAAGATCAGAGTGAAAGGAAGGCTGAAGTAAGATGGAAGAGTGAAAGGAAGGCTGAAGTAAGATGGAAGGGAGAAAGAAAAGCTGAAGTAAGGTGGAAAGGAGAAAGAAAGGCTGAAGTAAGATGGAAGGGAGAAAGAAAGGCTGATGTAAGGTGGAAGGGAGAAAGAAAGGCTGATGTAAGGTGGAAAAGAAGGATAAACAATATTATTATTGTTTATTTACGGTATATAGCACCATCTTCAATATACAAAACAGAAAGTAAAAAGTGGAAGGTATGCGACAGGTCAGGGAGATAGAAGGAACACAGACCAAAGTGATAGAGGAGGAAATTAGGGTTAAAAGAACACAGAAAAGTAGGAGACCACGAAATGAATAAGGCAAGAAAAAAAGGGAGGAAAAAAAGTTGGATCAGAGAGAAAGAAAGGCTGAAGTAAGGCGAAAAAGAGGGATAAACAAATTTATATAGCGCCATCCTCTTCAATATGCAAAAGAGAAAGTAAAAAGAGTGAAAGGTATGTGACAGAGGAAGAGATGGATAGAAGGCAAAAGGCATTCGGAGGGAGGATTCCTATGTGTGCACAAGCATACAATGGCTACCCCCCCCCCCAAATATATATATAGAGAGAGAGGGGCATATGGAAGGAATGTGGAGAGAGAGAAAGATGGAGGGAGTGTGGAAATGAGAGTGGGATGGGGGAACATGAAAAAAGAAAAGAGAGAGACAGGAAGGAAAAAAAGAATAGAATTAAAAAAGAAAAAATATTAGCGCTAGTAAGAAAATACCGAGGCATGTGCAGGGTGGGAGACATGGGGGGATACAGTATTTGAGAATAGGAAGCCTGCTGAGCCAGCTGTGAGCTTTCTTCCTGATGCAGTGTCTGAATAGCGCCCCCCCCCCCCCCCCCGCTTTAGGGCTTATGGACACAGACATTATGCCAAAACTGTATTATAGGTGAGTGGACAGGCCAAATAATTAGAAACATACAAAGCTGACCCAAATGCAGATGCTGCCTCCTCCCAGGGATGCATCGGTAACCTGGTGGGCCAGTCTGAGCCTGACCATGATATAGATGAACGGGATGTTTTGGTCCTTGGATGACTATGGTCCAGCCAAATATAACCTCAGCAGCCAAGAGGAAGTGGTGCATCCTGGAATAGGCTTCCCATGACGGCAGCATGGAGGTAAGTGACAGTTACAAACCTCTTCCTGTTACCTGCCTGGCTTTAATTTTAAAGGGCATCTGCAGGTAAAAATTCAGCATTTAAAAACAAACCCCAGCTCTCCCTTGCAGCTCGATAATAAAAATGTATTTTTATTTTCTTCGCTATTTATTTTTCTATCACATTTAGTGCTCCCCCTAAAGGCCTCTTGTGGGATAAAATGAAAACTCTTATTAAAGTGGACCAAAACCCAAGATTTTGACTATCCTGGGTTTTGGTCCTTTCCCCGGGGGCACCCTGATGGGGGGGGGGGGTACCCCGCTGTGTGAAACCCCCCAGATCGCCGCAGCCAACTCACCTTATCCCGGTCCCATGGCATGTCGCAGACGCCCGCACCCTCCGCTTCCCTGTAGCAGTGCACGTGCCCACGCCAGGCATTTGTGAATGCTTCCTGTTAGAGGGAGACAGAGGATGCAGCTGCTCTTAGACGTGCCGTGGGACCGGGATAAGGTGAGTTGCTGGGGCGATCTGGGGGGTTTCACACAGAAGGGCACCCCCCCCGATCGGGGTGCCCCCAGGGAAAGGAACAAAATCCAGGATAGTCAAAACTTTTGACTAACCTGGGTTTTGGTCCACTTTAAAGTCCTTAGCAGGTAAAGTAATACACAAAATAGGGGTGACAGCAGTGTGCTGCTGCGTCCTGCCTCCATAAAACTGCTTGCCATAGGGAAAAGGTGAGTATTTCTGGGGCTCACGCCAGTAGAGGTGGTGGCTCAGGTTCCTTGTAGACCTCAACTCTACCTGACACAGTTGCCAGTGGAAAGTCTCCTTTACCACTTTTAAAGTGCACCAAAACCAGTATCAGACAATATAGGAGCATAAAAGACTCCAGGGGCAGATGATTGCCTCTCTGCTGGTGATCCCACAGCGCATGCATGGGCCATGGCCGAGGGAAGCGGACAGTGGGAGTTCCCTGGGGATCCAATCATTATAGAGATATTAATATTCACAGAAATATTTTCTGGTTGGCTGTTAGCTCTGCATATGCTGCATGAAAACATTGAGCTGTATAAGATATCGGGGGGGGGGGGGGGGGGTTGTACGCTTGACCAATTTGCGATGCCTCTGTTAAGCAGAACAAAACTCAGGTGAGTTAATATCCCCATTTGAGATGCACCCGGGTGTGGAACCCCCAGGATCACCCCAAATCTTACCTTGCATTATGTTCCCACATGTGTGGGCTCTCCCCAATCAGAATGGCATTGATATGCTGTATATTATTCATTGTAAGTGAATGGATTGCGGGGGAGCTTCCTGTCCTCTCTGCAGAGACCTGCACATGCTGCAAAGAACAAGGTAAGATTTGTGAAGATCCTAAAGGGGGTTTCACACAGCGAGGGAATCAGGGGTTTGGTCTGCTTTAAAGTGGACCAAAACACCATCCCAGGCTTTGGTCCCTGTCACCGGGGCATCACGATTTGGGGTCTCCCACTGGGTGAAAGCCACGTATTGTATATGATTGTACACAGAGCCCAGCATGGAGCACATGGTGTCCCTGGAATCCCTTTGGCCATTCCCTATGGCTGTCCATGCCAGATGCCGCCATGACCCGCGCATCCACCTTGGGGCAACAGGGTGTACCAGGGGATTTCACATTCGGGGGTATCCCAATTTGAGATGGCGAGGTCTTTTAGTCCTTAAACTCTAGACCTCAGGCTGCGGGGGGTTATAGCTACGGCTTTTTAAAAAATGAAAGTAAATGGAATCAGGAAGGGAAGGGGTTACGCATACATTGTGAATGGAATATTTGCCTACAGGTGTCCTTCAAACATGGCTTAGAGATGGGTGGGGGCGGGGGAGTGCTAAGCTGAAGGTCCAGCTCCTAGTAAGCAATGAAAGTGCTCCGGGTTAAAATGTAACCAGAACATTCCAGCGCTGATAGCCGCCATCTTGCAGACGGGGAGGAGAGGAAACACAAGAACGCTGCTGCAGGGTGAACCCACCTGGCTACATCCTCCACATTGAATAATTCCTCCTCTCATACACCTCATAGGGGCAAAGTACTCTCCCCTGTCATTGTTTTTTTTTTTTCTTTACACATACTTCCCCACGGAATATGACACAGCGATATAAATAATACATCCCATCCAGGATGGGATAAACAGGTCATGTGACCCCAATTATGGCCAGCCATTTGGGGTGTGCGAGATGTGCGGTCGCACAGGGTGTCATCCCTCTATTCTGACACACGGGGAGGCCGATTCATCAATAGCGCCAGGTAGCGACAGATGAGCGACTGAAGTATGGCGCTATGAGCGCCGCTAGCGTCAGCCGCGGGCGGTAGCGATTCGCTATAGCAGGCCTCCTCAGTCGCTACCTGGCGTTGTTGGGAACAACGCCTACATTGCTGAATATGATGTTGGCCCTCAGCTTTGTAGGCGCTGTCAGTCAGTGTGACCACGCTATTCTACACAGCGCCTGCGCTTAGCTTTGCTGTGGCCTGGGCATCCAGTACCTTCAGAATAAAACACATTGCAACATGTTTCTTTACTTTTTTGAGTTTTTATTTTGTGTTGAAAAGGAAATTAAATTAAACCAGATATTAGAATATAAATGCAAAATAAAACATAATTAAACACATAGCCACATTTTAATTTATTTTATTTATTTTTTAAAGAAAAAGGAAATACAATTAAACCACCAATGAGAAAGAAAATGAAAATAAAAACAGAACAGAGAAAGAAAAGGAAAATAGAAAAGGAAAATAAAAACAGAACAGAGAAAGAAAAGGAAAATAGAAAAGGAAAATAAAAACATAAATGAGAAAGAAAAGGAAAATAGAAAATGAAAATAAAAACAGAACAGAGAAAGAAAAGGAAAATAGAAAAGGAAAATAAAAACAGAACAGAGAAAGAAAAGGAAAATAGAAAAGGAAAATAAAAACAGAACAGAGAAAGAAAAGGAAAATAGAAAAGGAAAATAAAAACATAAATGAGAAAGAAAAGGAAAATAGAAAATGAAAATAAAAACAGAACAGAGAAAGAAAAGGAAAATAGAAAAGGAAAATAAAAACAGAACAGAGAAAGAAAAGGAAAATAGAAAAGGAAAATAAAAACAGAACAGAGAAAGAAAAGGAAAATAGAAAAGGAAAATAAAAACATAAATGAGAAAGAAAAGGAAAATAGAAAAGGAAAATAAAAACATAAATGATAAAGAAAAGGAAAATAGAAAATGAAAATAAAAACAGAACAGAGAAAGAAAAGGAAAATAGAAAATGAAAATAAAAACAGAACTCAGAAAGAAAATGAAAATTAAAATAGGAAGTAGAATGCAAAGGAAACTTACAACAGAATTAAACACATAGCCACATGTATCTATATATAGTAGATTTTATTTTTACAATAATAAAAAATTAAAAAAGTAACAGAAGAGAAAATGAAATTCAAAAGTCAAACAGAAAGGAAAAAGCAAAGTAAAGGGAATGAAAGTTTTTAAAGTTCCAAATAGGGTTCAAGGTGCATCTCTTGGTGCCTGAAAAAATAAGAAAAGTGCAGTTAGTATAGATCTTTAAAGTAGTATTGTTGTTGCAAATAAAAAAATGCATTACTTGATAACCAACATTGGCGTCTTACACCCCCCTTAGAGTGGTTTGGATCATCTTACACCCCCCCTTAGAGTGGTTTGGGTCATCTTACACCCCCCCTTAGAGTGGTTTGGGTCATCTTACACCCCCCCTTAGAGTGGTTTGGGTCATCTTACACCCCCCTTAGAGTGGTTTGGGTCATCTTACACCCCCCTTAGAGTGGTTTGGATCATCTTACACCCCCCATAGAGTGGTTTGGGTCATCTTACACCCCCCTTAGAGTGGTTTGGATCATCTTACACCCCCCTTAGAGTGGTTTGGGTCATCTTACACCCCCCTTAGAGTGGTTTGGATCATCTTACACCCCCCCTTAGAGTGGTTTGGGTCATCTTACACCCCCCCCTTAGAGTGGTTTGGGTCATCTTACACCCCCCCTTAGAGTGGTTTGGGTCATCTTACACCCCCCTTAGAGTGGTTTGGATCATCTTACACCCCCCTTAGAGTGGTTTGGGTCATCTTACACCCCCCCTTAGAGTGGTTTGGGTCATCTTACACCCCCCTTAGAGTGGTTTGGATCATCTCACACCCCCCCTTAGAGTGGTTTGGGTCATCTTACGCCCCCCCTTAGAGTGGTTTGGGTCATCTTACACCCCCCCTTAGAGTGGTTTGGGTCATCTTACACCCCCCTTAGAGTGGTTTGGATCATCTTACACCCCCCTTAGAGTGGTTTGGGTCATCTTACACCCCCCTTAGAGTGGTTTGGATCATCTTACACCCCCCTTAGAGTGGTTTGGGTCATCTTACACCCCCCTTAGAGTGGTTTGGATCATCTTACACCCCCCCTTAGAGTGGTTTGGGTCATCTTACACCCCCCCTTAGAGTGGTTTGGGTCATCTTACACCCCCCCTTAGAGTGGTTTGGGTCATCTTACACCCCCCTTAGAGTGGTTTGGATCATCTTACACCCCCCTTAGAGTGGTTGGGATCATCTTACACCCCCCCTTTGAGTGGTTTGGGTCATCTTACACCCCCCCTTAGAGTGGTTTGGGTCATCTTACACCCCCCTTAGAGTGGTTTGGGTCATCTTACACCCCCCTTAGAGTGGTTTGGGTCATCTTACACCCCCCTTAGAGTGGTTTGGGTCATCTTACACCCCCCTTAGAGTGGTTTGGCTCATCTTACACCCCCCTTAGAGTGGTTTGGCTCATCTTACACCCCCCTTAGTGTTTTTTTGGGCTCATTTTGATGGGAGTTCAAATACATTTAGCCAGTAGTGCAGTACTTGCATTATAGTGAAGGGTAGTTAGTTTACCGCAAAAAAAGAAGTGATCATCCTTTCCCTTAGCTCATCGCCAGTCTGGGTGTCTTCACTTCTTGCTGCGGGCATGTTGGGGATTTCTGGCACCAGTGCTGTCTCCTCGGGGGCTTGGATTCGGTGGCAAATACAAATATTGTGTAGCACACAGCAGGCAAGGATGATCTTGGAGACCTTCTGTGGGCTGTAGAGCATCTCTCCTCCTGGCCGTGCCAAACAGAGAAAGCGTGCTTTCAGCAGGCCGATGGTTCTTTCCACAATGCTTCTGGTCTTGCGATGCGCTGCATTGTAGCGTTCATGGGCAGAGGTCCGTGGGTTCCTGACCGGAGTCATGACCCACGTTCTCTGCCCATATCCCTTGTCCGCTGTAGAAAAAACACAAGGAGAGAGACAGCAATTAGTACTAGTACATGTTTTTTTGTGGTTGTTTTGTTAAATTTGGCTTACTAGGCCACATATTTGCTAAATACATTGACATGGTTAATTTATTACCCAGTAGCCAGCCAGCTGGCATTTCGTTGTTATCAAACTTCCGGCACAGGACTGTCCGCTGCAAGACGTAAGAATCGTGGCATGAGCCGGGGAACCCCGATCTCACCGCCCGCAGCCTCATGTCTGGGTCACAGACCACCATAATATTAAGCGAATGGAACTGCTTCCGGTTTCTGTAGGACAGCTCCTGTGCACGGGGAGGGCGGAAAGGGATATGTGTACCATCAACGCACCCTAGCACATTCGGGATCCCTCCCATCAGATAGAAAGCATGTTTTATTTTGGCAACCTCTTCCTCATCCTCAGGAAACTTGATGTAAATTGGGATTAAATCACAAATTGCCAGAACTACCTGGATTAGTATGCGGCTCATAGTAGCCTGGCTTATCCCGCTGAGGAGGGCGGAGGTTGCCTGGAAGGTCCCTCGTGCCAAAATATTCAGAGTGGCACACAGGCGTACTATGCCTGGAATGGAATGAGTGCGTTTGGTGGATGGCTCGATTTTGTGCTTAATCTGATCATATAGGGACTGTAGTGCAGCACGATTCAGACAGAAGCGGCTCCTGATCTGCTCGTCACTTAAGTCCCATACTGAAAGGCGGATTGCAAAGGAGCGGGGTGCCCTAAGCCTCACAACACCCCGCTCCCTTTCCTCCTGCTCTTTCAGCATACACATACATCCATCCACCCAGACACCAT
The DNA here is from genome assembly GCA_027917425.1 of Gastrophryne carolinensis. NCBI lineage: Eukaryota > Metazoa > Chordata > Amphibia > Anura > Microhylidae > Gastrophryne > Gastrophryne carolinensis. The sequence continues at coordinate 44,060,933 of CM051243.1, read as the reverse complement.
ACATCACCCTCTTATCCATCACACACACTAAAGATATATACAAAAAAAAAAAAAACCACAAACACACAACACACACACAAACAATCACACTCCACACACACCCGCTACAATGCAGCTCACCACAAAACCAGAACTATAGTGGTCCAAACCACCAGCCTGCTGAAAACCAGCTTTCTAAGTTAGGCACAACCAAGAGGGGAGTTGCTGCACAGCCCACAAAAGGCCCCAAAATCAAGCCTCACTTGCTGTATGCTACACAATATTTGCAGATGCCACCAAAAACAAACTCCTAAAGAAACAGCACTGATGTCAGAAATCACCCAACAAGCCACAGAGAGTGAGGACAGAAACCAGACAGAGGCTCAAATGAGCTAAGGGAAGCGAGCACAGCACCACACCACAGCCTTTGCCACAGTGTAAGAATACCAGAAGCTTGAAAATTCCTTCCATTTATACTTCTCTTTCAAAAGGGACAGGTCCGCTTTGCCGCCTTTTGCGTCGCTCTGCTATTTCCGGGCGCCAATTAGCCGACCCAGGTGTGCGTAAAACAGAGTGCGCACGCGCACGCTAGTAGCGCTACTAGCGTACGTGAGCCGAAACTTGCGTGCATTAACGGACATGGCCCAAAAATCAGTGGTGGCCCAATGAAAGGTAAGCTGCTGTTTTTTTAAATAGCCGTTAGGCTAACCACATGTCACAAGGGTTTGAGATACATCAGTCCATTGTTGTATTTGGGTGTGTGTTGTTTGGTTAATGAGGTCTGTAATGAGTTAATTGGCTAACACACATGCTTCAGTCAGTGCAGTGGAGGTGTGGCTAGAAGGAACTGGGCTGTATGTGTGAATCAATTAAGTGGCCTGCTTTTTGATTGGCTGTTAGAGCACATAAAACCTGCCCAACCCTAAGAGATTGCGATGCCATTCTGTAGTCTGCATGCGTGCTTGTTGGGTGTGTATTTGTGTGTGTGTGCAGCTACAGGATGGAGCCAAATTCAGGACATCTGCCGGCCACAGCAGGCCCAAGTAGGAGTTTGGTGGGTGCTGTGCGCAGACCTCCCTTACGGAAAAGGGCACAGCCTGAAGGTGGGGCAGCACCCCAGGCTAAGCGCCCAGGTGCCAAGAGGGAGCCTGAATTTAATTTGGCTGAGAATAATCATCTTGTGCGCCTTACACTTGCTAAATGGGAGCTGATATTTGGCTCCCAAAGCAAGTCCATAGGCAAACAAGAAAGAAGCAAACTGTGGGATGCCATTGGTGTGGAGCTTAGTAGCACTGCTCAACACCCACGTAGTGGCCCATCCTGCAGGAAACGCTTCTACACTTTGCGAGGGGCCCTTATGAAAAAGATGAATCACGATCTTGATGTGGACAGTGGGACCATCCAGGCTCCAAAGAGTACCTACAGGCTGTATGAGGAGATGCTGAAGGCCAAAATCCCACTGGCTCGGCTGCAGGGTGTGGATCCTGGGGATGACACCACAGGTTGGACTGAAGGTACATATTTTCTGCCTTTTTTACAAACCTAATGTTAATGTATGTGATTAGCATTTTTTCATTCTGACCAACTAACAGTAGGACCTGTGAAGTATTACATTAGAGCTCAAACATTTGTTACTTTTCTGTCTGTTGCTTTCTGCATAGGTGCACATGCTGCTGTCCGGGATGTGCCTCAGGACACCCAAGCTCCTGCCCTTCCAGCAACCTCAAGGCTACCCCAGTCTGCCATTGAAGGTATTTACCCCTAATTTTGGTGCTGGTTGTTTGGGGAACAAATGGGTGTGGGAGCAGCTCAAACAATCGAGTGTTGCACTGTTGAGTATTCATAATATGGGCCTGCGGCCTAATTTCACGCCCACTGTAACACTCACATTAACTAACTAACAAGGCCCTAACATGTGTAGATATGTTTGAAGCCAGAGATGTGTAGCCATATATCGGCATATCAATGTGGGAGCCACACTGGCCTTGATTAGTGAATATTAGTGAAAGAGCTGCTCACACACACCTTAATGCATGTTGTATTTTTGCACGCACATTAACTATGGCTCAATGTTGGCTTCATTTTTGCCTAGCTCCCATGCCCTTGGCCCCAGCATCTCCTCCGGATCCCACCTACTCTTTGGATGTCGGTAAGTGCATGTGTCCACCTTGCTTTATCCACTTTTACCCAAGTGCATGTGTCTCATTCCTCTTTTTTCTTGGTAGGCCAAGTGACTGGTTCATCTTTGGACCCCACTTCCGATGTTGCAGGTCAACAGGACCCTGTTGGTGTGTATAGCAATACATAATGTATCCTTTATGCTGTTTATGTTACACTGGTTCAATTTGGTTAGTCTACTAATCTACATGTTTGCTTGGTAAACTTGAAGATGCCTCTTGGGAGTGCTTGTTGCCTCCCCAGGGTCAGTCTATTAGTTATTGGAGTGATAGCAATGTATTTGGGCGGACAAATTTTTTGCCAAACATTCCCCGTAGTAGTTTGATGAATATTTAGAGACATTCCTTGTGTTTTTTAGTTGACCCGAATATCAGAAGTGGCTGTCCAGAAAGGGCCCCTCAAGTTCAGGCTGCCAGAGATGAGGGTAAGTTGTTTTGCCTTGCTCTAGTCTGTATTTTGGCTCTACTTTTGTTGCACTTGCTTCTGGCAACTTGTGTGTCCACATGTATTTTCAAGGTCCAAGCTCGAGTGAGGACCCCACTCAAGACATCTGGGAGATTGCGGGTATGTGTAATTTAAGCAATGTTTCTGATGTGATTAGCAAAAATTATTGCCTCTTAGTCCTGTAACATACATGTTAACAATCTGAGTTTAACAGATACCTTTGGTCTAGTGTGTATTTTGGCACTTTTTAGAGGTATGGCCTCGATAGCCTAGCCAGGTTACATTTGAGTTTGGGCCACAGACCTACTAACCTGATTTTCCTGTTTAGCATATGCCAACTTGCCGGACATCTCGGATGTGGAATTGCCACTCTCTGGCAGCGAAACCTCGAGCCTACCTGTGCCGGAGGACACGCAGGTAACATGGCTGATGTAGACGACCTAGAACCACATTGGCATGTTCGTGGGTAGTGGATGAAGCAACATGTCACATTTCCTTTCATTGTTGTTTTTGCAGGAGGCGGAACCAGAACCCCAAGCTGGGACCTCTTCCCAAGTCCCATGTGGCCAAGCTTCCGAGGCTCAGACAAGGGTAAGTTGTATAGTGACTGTTTAGGGTAATTATTTTGAGGGGCATACCTGCATTGGTTCTGTTTGACTAAAATGTTGTTTTCTATTTTGTTAGGCTCAAACCACAGCAAGAGGAGGTGTGGCACCAACCAGTGCTGATTTTTATGAGCTAGGGGTCCGGATGCTGGAGGACTACAGTCGCCAACAGCCGCGTGATGGAACTAATGAGCGCATTGCGGCGTTGGAAAATCAGGTGCTGATGTGTCAGCAACAAAATGAGGCCCAGCAGCGCCAGATCGACCAGTTGCTCCTAAACCAACACCAGAACCAGGAACTTGGTCGGCTGGCCAATCTAATGGAGCAATCTCTCCAGCGCCAGGAAGAATCGATACAGCGCCAGGAAGAATGTCTCCAGTGGCAGGAGCAAACTTTGTTGTTGATACAACAGCTCATACAACAGCAGTCTATATTTTTTACTGCACTGTTGTCCCCCAACACCGCCCCTAGCAATGACTCCCAACCTCCCCGGCCACCCAGCCAAGAATATTAATTTTGTTTGTTTTTGTTTTTGTAAATATATTTGCTTCAGCCACCTCTAAATTGTGTTTTTCCTAAGACCTAGCTAATAACACAGTCAGGGATGAGTATCTTGATCTACATATGTCAATGTATTGGTCAATTTAGCCCACACATTTGAGACCATAGCTTACTATGGTTAACACATGAAATGGCTCCAAAGGTATGGCTAAATTGACACACAAATGGGTTTTGAGACAGTTAAACTATGCTTTGCAATGCACCACACTGTAATGATGGTAATCAAAAAATTTATTACAAAAACATGGCCAACAGGGCCAACATTGCCCAACAAAGGGCATCAAGAGGCCAGCCTTCCCCCCACCCTAACGACGCCGCCGGCGCCTCTTCTTGGCCAGCAGCATCAGCTTCAGGAGCCTGATCTCCCGCCACAGTCTGCGATGCTGGTTTTCACAAGCTGTAGAGATGTAGAAACAACAATTTATTAATAAATTGGATGTGACCTCAACAGACACAGATGTAGCAATGTAATGTCAGTGTGTCCAATTAGGTGACACTCACATTAACATTGTTGACCACTGTGTGCTTATTGGTTAACATGATATGAGTACTATTGACTGGCAGGAATGTGAACAACACATCCCAAGCATACATTTACTCTTAAAGTGTACCAACACCCACCGGTGATCGGCCCGGGAATTTATCAGATTCCCTGCCCGATCACCTCCCTCCCCGCGGGACATCCGAGATCGGGATGTCCCTGGGGGTGAAACCCCCCCAAAACCCCAAAATACCTACCTCAGTTTCGGTGGGGCAGGGCCGCCGGGCCCTCCCTGGCGCCCCTCTAGACGTGTGCGTGCCTGCGCTGGCCGTCTGTGAATGGCCGGCGCAGGCACGCGCGCGCAAAAAGGGGCGCGGGGGAGGCGGAGGAGGAGCCAATTTGCCGTGGCTTGTACGTTTGCTGGAGTCAAAGTGAGTTCAGGGGGTTGTCACACAGCGGTGACGATCAGGGGTGCCCCACCGTAGTGGACCAAGACCCAGGAAAGTCAAAATCCTGGTTGTTGTTCCAGTTTAACTCTTGGGAAGCAAAGAAGGTATAAGTCCCAGTGTGTCCATTTTTGTGTTTAGTCACAGCCAAACATCAGGGCCTAAGTCCTAACGAGTACACGAGTTTGCCCTATAATGTTAGAGGTCCAGACCTAATAGGGCCCATTTGGTTGTGTCTAAGGCAAAAATAGTCTCTATGTGGCCAAATGAAGAATGTGAGCCAACAATCAAGCATGCAAACAGGCATGTTGGATTATTGTACAAACACATTGAATCTAGATGTGTGTGAAATTAACACATAGGTAACTTTTAAATGTCTGCAGATGTGACTATAAGACATAGGTTTCACAAGTCTTTAGGCATATGAAGTGGGATGTACTCACCATCGCAGCTGTGGCGGGGGCCCATGCTGCTGGCCGTCCCTGGAGCTGGGGTGGGGAGGAGGGTCTCTGGCTCCGTCTGCGTAGCAACATCTGTCAACAGAAAGCAAAAGACAAAAACACAATTAGTGGGCCAATGACACCTGACTATTTGACATCCATCTGGTTATTGAGTCTGAAAATGCAAAGGCTTGCATGGTTACATACAGGTTGTCCTAAATTAGCATATTTCCTGGACCATGAGTTAATGTCAATTAGTTAGGGTTGACACATGTATCCCTAAAGAGAATGTGCAAATAACATAGACAGTGCTATGTAAAGGAATCATTAGCAGTTGTTTGGCTAATGTTAATAGTGGGCCACATGTTTGAGCGGGAACAACTTAACCCAAGAAAACAAATTAGAACACCCATCATGGTGTGGGCAGAAACATAGGGGTGGTTGACAGTTGGCTAGCACTGTAGTGGGGTTTGTGAGGTTAGGGTACCTTATCAAACCAGCTGTGACAATGGACCAGGAAACATGTGTCTGTTACAAGTGGGCCTATACACAGGATTGCAGCAAATCTGGGTTTGGGTCCGCTTTGGCAGAGCAACACAATTTGCGTGAGACAACGTACTCCGCGCCCGCTGCCTTCCACACATCACTCCTCGAGTGTGTGCGCACGCGCAGCCCATTTGGAAACAGAGCGCAGGCGCACACACATCTAGAGTGTCACACAGGAGGCTGGGACGGTGGCTTTGGCAACCCCCAAAGAGGTAAGGAGTTTGTGGGTTTTTTTTTGTGGGGGGGGCCCTGGGTGAGGGATGTGATTTGTCATGGAACCTTCGAGAATCCAAGCACTATCAATGTTTGGGGGTACACTTTAATGAATGTCATAACATTGGGAATGTGATGGATAACCACAAACACTTACCATGACTATGCCCGTGGAGAATCCTTCGCCAAAACGCCATGGAGGTGCCGCCTATATGATGCCCTGCAAATTAGAGAGGAATGGCAAGGGCTAAGTACAAATTGCCAGATGAAACCTGTCACAGACTAACAATTAAAAAATGTACACTCACCAGGGGATGAAGCGCCACTTGAAGCCCAGGGAGGGCTCTGAGGAGGAGGCGGGGAGCCTCGGCTCCTCACACTCTGGTCAGAAGATCCACCAGGCAAAGGGCCACCCTCCTCCCTCTCACTCCCTGCTTGAGAGTGGCCCCTTGCCTGGTGAGAGTCCTCAGACTCAGAGTGTGAGGAGCTGAGGCTTGATCCAGCCAGCCCCCCAGCAGCACACTCCTCTGGGGCGTCATCCCCTTCCTCCCCTGGGTCCTCTAAATAGGACCCGCGGGAGGGACCCTCCCCCGATGACTCCCCCGAGTCCGCCTGCCTGGTTCGGGGGAGGAATCCCTTCCCACGTTTCCCCAGGGGAGGACGCTTATCTGTGTGGAGGGGGTGAAAGAAAATAATTAATCTAAAGAGCACAAATGGACACAGCTTAGCAGATGATTCTGCACAAAGGCTAAACAGAACATAAGCTTTAACTTACCTGATGCGTAGGCATCATATAGGCGGTACACGCCTTCAGGGTCCCGGCGCTTGAAATCTGACCACTTCTGCTGAATTGATCGTATGGTCAGCTCGGTGTGGAAGCGCCGGGACACTGTGGCCTTCACCTCCATGGCAATGCGTTTTTTCCCTCCACGGGCATAGTCATATTCGGCCACGCAGAAGTCCTATGAAAAATGAACAAACAAACTAAAATCAATACATGACATCAGAACAATGTCATAAACAGTTATACAGAGACCAGATCAAAGTGGACCCACACCCAGGATTATCAGTATTCTGGGTTTGTGTGCACTTTGGTGGGCCACACCAATTGTGGGTGGTCCGCTGTCTGCAACCCCCTTGGAAGGCCACAAATACACCACTGAGGACACTCCCACGTCACTCTGCAAGCCAAACACAGCGCTCCGCGCCGCTGTGGTATGCGCATACAAGGCCGTTGGGACGTGCATACCAGCTCAGCTGGGTCTGCACGGCAAAGTACGCATGTGGCGTTTGACTCTAACAGGGAGTGCGCCTGCACACAAAATTAAAATATGTCTGGCGCAGGGGTACACCCTGCTAGAGGTAAGCACAATAGGCATCCGCAGCTAACGCATGCACAGATGGGACGGGGCTGAGGTAATTTTTAGGGCCCTCCAGGGGGGGGCATCCCAGCAGGACATCCACAATGGGGATGCCCCACGGGGAGTGATCAAATTTGGTCTGAAAACAAAGAAATTTCTGACCCAATCCCCCCTGTGTGTTCTGCAACTTTTAAGCTAAAAATACAAAAAAAAAAATACTCACTTTGACCACCTGGCCATTTACGCGGCTATCCACCCGGATGCGAGTTTTCTTAGGCCCTTATTCATCAAGCGATAGCGCCAGGTAGTGTCTGACGAGCGCCAGGTAGCGGCAGCTAACGGCGACTACCGACTCAAGTACGCCCGGCGGCGGTCACAATGACGCATTTATCAAGCTAAATGAGGCTAGCGCCGGCGAGAGCGACGGCTAGCGCGGCATTCATCATGAAGCCGGCTGGCCCGAACAGCACCGCTGCAAATTCCTTCACAGCGACACGTATTACCTGGCGCTACCTGCCGCTCTCCCATACATTTCAATGGCAGACGCTGCAATGATTGTTTTTAGTGGTTTTGGGGTTTTTTTCTTTGGTACAAAATTCAACACATGTTTATATTGATATGTTTTATGAATCTGGCTGGTTATTTATATGTATTAGAATTTTATTTTATTTTTCACAATGTAATGTTGTGAGTGACATGGGAATTGCATCTCCTCCACCCAAACTCATTGGCATCAAAATCGCTGGTTTTCCACACAAACGGGGCTTGTAAAGCTATTTTGTAGCCTGTCAGGTTGGGCGGTCACGTTCGCTCTTCGAAATTGTCAGCGCCCAAGCTATTCGGCAGCCCTGTCCTTGATGAATCTGTGTTGGTCAGTGTTTGTGCAGTCGCTGTTTTAATTCGCTATGTGGCGGCGCGAGCGTCGCTGTGCCTCGCTGCGCTGCGTTGTGCGGCGCTGTGCTGTTCATACATGTGCCCTTCTGCCATTTGCAAGGAATTCACTTCCCGCGACCCCAGTCGTTGTTAATGAATACACTGTAGTTGTGAGCGTGCCTGGCCACATATTGCAGGATTAACATTCAGTCGTACCAGCTCATAACAACCCGTTATGCATTCTCATGTGTGCCACATTTTCAGGTAGTTGTCTAGTTTGATTGTGTGATGACTTTGTGAAGGAATAAGATTTGTATATTTAAGCACAACGGTGTATGCTTTAGAAGGACCTATGCATTACAGTATGTAGAATCCCCTGCTAAATCAAGCTAATAATTCGTGGCGCCTTTGGCCCTAGCTTGTTTTGCAGCGTCATTTTAATGTTTTTCCGCCACTTAGCGTGCACATAGCTGATATTAGCTTGTCCCTGTTGCGCGCATGTTTGTTTTTGAATTTTGAAGCACAGTTGCTTGCGTCATATCCGGTTCCGGGATCCTCCTTTGCGTTTCAACGCCACCTTAAGGTAAAAATGTCTAGCGCTTATGCCAATAGCTTGTTTTGCAGCGTCATTTTAATGTTTTTCCGCCACTTAGCTTGCACATAGCTGATATTAGCTTGTCCCTGTTGCGCGCATGTTTGTTTTTGAATTTTGAAGCACAGTTGCTTGCGTCATATCCGGTTCCGGGATCCTCCTTTGCGTTTCAACGCCACCTTAAGGTAAAAATGTCTAGCGCTTATGCCAATAGCTTGTTTTGCAGCGTCATTTTAATGTTTTTCCGCCACTTAGCTTGCACATAGCTGATATTAGCTTGTCCCTGTTGCGCGCATGTTTGTGTTTGAATTTTGAAGCACAGTTGCTAGCGTCATATCCGGTTCCGGGATCCTCCTTTGCGTTTCAACGCCACCTTAAGGTAAAACTGTCTTGCGCTTATGCCACTAGCTTGTTTTCAAGCGTCATTTTAGTTTTTCCGCCACTTAGCTTGCACATAGCTGAGAATAGCTTGTTGCTGGTGCGCGTAGCGTTTTTTTTTTTAAAACTTTTTTCCAATGTCGCTTGGGTCATTTCCGGTTCCTGTTTCCTCCGACTCTGACCCCACCACCCCTCCCCCACCTCCCCCACCTACCTCACCTTCCCCAAATAGCACCCCTCCCACCCCTTCCCCTCCTGGGCCTACTAAGAGGCCGATTCATCAATAGCGCCAGGTAGCGACAGATGAGCGACTGAAGTATGGCGCTATGAGCGCCGCTAGCGTCAGCCGCGGGCGGTAGCGATTCGCTATAGCAGGCCTCCTCAGTCGCTACCTGGCGTTGTTGGGAACAACGCCTACATTGCTGAATATGATGTTGGCCCTCAGCTTTGTAGGCGCTGTCAGTCAGTGTGACCACGCTATTCTACACAGCGCCTGCGCTTAGCTTTGCTGTGGCCTGGGCATCCAGTACCTTCAGAATAAAACACATTGCAACATGTTTCTTTACTTTTTTGAGTTTTTATTTTGTGTTGAAAAGGAAATTAAATTAAACCAGATATTAGAATATAAATGCAAAATAAAACATAATTAAACACATAGCCACATTTTAATTTATTTTATTTATTTTTTAAAGAAAAAGGAAATACAATTAAACCACCAATGAGAAAGAAAATGAAAATAAAAACAGAACAGAGAAAGAAAAGGAAAATAGAAAAGGAAAATAAAAACAGAACAGAGAAAGAAAAGGAAAATAGAAAAGGAAAATAAAAACATAAATGAGAAAGAAAAGGAAAATAGAAAATGAAAATAAAAACAGAACAGAGAAAGAAAAGGAAAATAGAAAAGGAAAATAAAAACATAAATGAGAAAGAAAAGGAAAATAGAAAATGAAAATAAAAACAGAACAGAGAAAGAAAAGGAAAATAGAAAAGGAAAATAAAAACAGAACAGAGAAAGAAAAGGAAAATAGAACAGGAAAATAAAAACAGAACAGAGAAAGAAAAGGAAAATAGAAAAGGAAAATAAAAACATAAATGAGAAAGAAAAGGAAAATAGAAAAGGAAAATAAAAACATAAATGATAAAGAAAAGGAAAATAGAAAATGAAAATAAAAACAGAACAGAGAAAGAAAAGGAAAATAGAAAATGAAAATAAAAACAGAACTCAGAAAGAAAATGAAAATTAAAATAGGAAGTAGAATGCAAAGGAAACTTACAACAGAATTAAACACATAGCCACATGTATCTATATATAGTAGATTTTATTTTTACAATAATAAAAAATTAAAAAAGTAACAGAAGAGAAAATGAAATTCAAAAGTCAAACAGAAAGGAAAAAGCAAAGTAAAGGGAATGAAAGTTTTTAAAGTTCCAAATAGGGTTCAAGGTGCATCTCTTGGTGCCTGAAAAAATAAGAAAAGTGCAGTTAGTATAGATCTTTAAAGTAGTATTGTTGTTGCAAATAAAAAAATGCATTACTTGATAACCAACATTGGCGTCTTACACCCCCCTTAGAGTGGTTTGGATCATCTTACACCCCCCCTTAGAGTGGTTTGGGTCATCTTACACCCCCCCTTAGAGTGGTTTGGGTCATCTTACACCCCCCCTTAGAGTGGTTTGGGTCATCTTACACCCCCCTTAGAGTGGTTTGGGTTATCTTACACCCCCCTTAGAGTGGTTTGGATCATCTTACACCCCCCCTTAGAGTGGTTTGGTTCATCTTACACCCCCCTTAGAGTGGTTTGGGTCATCTTACACCCCCCTTAGAGTGGTTTGGATCATCTTACACCCCCCTTAGAGTGGTTTGGGTCATCTTACACCCCCCTTAGAGTGGTTTGGATCATCTTACACCCCCCCTTAGAGTGGTTTGGGTCATCTTACACCCCCCCTTAGAGTGGTTTGGGTCATCTTACACCCCCCCTTAGAGTGGTTTGGGTCATCTTACACCCCCCTTAGAGTGGTTTGGATCATCTTACACCCCCCTTAGAGTGGTTTGGGTCATCTTACACCCCCCCTTAGAGTGGTTTGGGTCATCTTACACCCCCCTTAGAGTGGTTTGGATCATCTTACACCCCCCCTTAGAGTGGTTTGGGTCATCTTACACCCCCCTTAGAGTGGTTTGGGTCATCTTACACCCCCCCTTAGAGTGGTTTGGGTCATCTTACACCCCCCCTTAGAGTGGTTTGGGTCATCTTACACCCCCCTTAGAGTGGTTTGGATCATCTTACACCCCCCTTAGAGTGGTTTGGGTCATCTTACACCCCCCCTTAGAGTGGTTTGGGTCATCTTACACCCCCCCTTAGAGTGGTTTGGGTCATCTTACACCCCCCTTAGAGTGGTTTGGATCATCTTACACCCCCCTTAGAGTGGTTTGGGTCATCTTACACCCCCCTTAGAGTGGTTTGGATCATCTTACACCCCCCTTAGAGTGGTTTGGGTCATCTTACACCCCCCTTAGAGTGGTTTGGATCATCTTACACCCCCCCTTAGAGTGGTTTGGGTCATCTTACACCCCCCCTTAGAGTGGTTTGGGTCATCTTACACCCCCCCTTAGAGTGGTTTGGGTAATCTTACACCCCCCCTTAGAGTGGTTTGGGTAATCTTACACCCCCCTTAGAGTGGTTTGGATCATCTTACACCCCCCCTTAGAGTGGTTTGGGTCATCTTACACCCCCCCTTAGAGTGGTTTGGGTCATCTTACACCCCCCCTTAGAGTGGTTTGGGTCATCTTACACCCCCCTTTGAGTGGTTTGGGTCATCTTACACCCCCCTTAGAGTGGTTTGGCTCATCTTACACCCCCCTTAGAGTGGTTTGGCTCATCTTACACCCCCCTTAGAGTGGTTTGGCTCATCTTACACCCCCCTTAGTGTTTTTTTGGGCTCATTTTGATGGGAGTTCAAATACATTTAGCCAGTAGTGCAGTACTTGCATTATAGTGAAGGGTAGTTAGTTTACCGCAAAAAAAGAAGTGATCATCCTTTCCCTTAGCTCATCGCCAGTCTGGGTGTCCTCACTTCTTGCTGCGGGCATGTTGGGGATTTCTGGCACCAGTGCTGTCTCCTCGGGGGCTTGGATTTGGTGGCAAATACAAATATTGTGTAGCACACAGCAGGCAAGGATGATCTTGGAGACCTTCTGTGGGCTGTAGAGCATCTCTCCTCCTGGCCGTGCCAAACAGAGAAAGCGTGCTTTCAGCAGGCCGATGGTTCTTTCCACAATGCTTCTGGTCTTGCGATGCGCTGCATTGTAGCGTTCATGGGCAGAGGTCCGTGGGTTCCTGACCGGAGTCATGACCCACGTTCTCTGCCCATATCCCTTGTCCGCTGTAGAAAAAACACAAGGAGAGAGACAGCAATTAGTACTAGTACATGTTTTTTTGTGGTTGTTTTGTTAAATTTGGCTTACTAGGCCACATATTTGCTAAATACATTGACATGGTTAATTTATTACCCAGTAGCCAGCCAGCTGGCATTTCGTTGTTATCAAACTTCCGGCACAGGACTGTCCGCTGCAAGACGTAAGAATCGTGGCATGAGCCGGGGAACCCCGATCTCACCGCCCGCAGCCTCATGTCTGGGTCACAGACCACCATAATATTAAGCGAATGGAACTGCTTCCGGTTTCTGTAGGACAGCTCCTGTGCACGGGGAGGGCGGAAAGGGATATGTGTACCATCAACGCACCCTAGCACATTCGGGATCCCTCCCATCAGATAGAAAGCATGTTTTATTTTGGCAACCTCTTCCTCATCCTCAGGAAACTTGATGTAAATTGGGATTAAATCACAAATTGCCAGAACTACCTGGATTAGTATGCGGCTCATAGTAGCCTGGCTTATCCCGCTGAGGAGGGCGGAGGTTGCCTGGAAGGTCCCTCGTGCCAAAATATTCAGAGTGGCACACAGGCGTACTATGCCTGGAATGGAATGAGTGCGTTTGGTGGATGGCTTGATTTTGTGCTTAATCTGATCATATAGGGACTGTAGTGCAGCACGATTCAGACGGAAGCGGCTCCTGATCTGCTCGTCACTTAAGTCCCATACTGAAAGGCGGATTGCAAAGGAGCGGGGTGCCCTAAGCCTCACAACACCCCGCTCCCTTTCCTCCTGCTCTTTCAGCATACACATACATCCATCCACCCAGACACCATACATCACCCTCTTATCCATCACACACACTAAAGATATATACAAAAAAAAAAAAACCACAAACACACAACACACACACAAACAATCACACTCCACACACACCCGCTACAATGCAGCTCACCACAAAACCAGAACTATAGTGGTCCAAACCACCAGCCTGCTGAAAACCAGCTTTCTAAGTTAGGCACAACCAAGAGGGGAGTTGCTGCACAGCCCACAAAAGGCCCCAAAATCAAGCCTCACTTGCTGTATGCTACACAATATTTGCAGATGCCACCAAAAACAAGCTCCTAAAGAAACAGCACTGATGTCAGAAATCACCCAACAAGCCACAGAGAGTGAGGACAGAAACCAGACAGAGGCTCAAATGAGCTAAGGGAAGCGAGCACAGCACCACACCACAGCCTTTGCCACAGTGTAAGAATACCAGAAGCTTGAAAATTCCTTCCATTTATACTTCTCTTTCAAAAGGGACAGGTCCGCTTTGCCGCCTTTTGCGTCGCTCTGCTATTTCCGGGCGCCAATTAGCCGACCCAGGTGTGCGTAAAACAGAGTGCGCACGCGCACGCTAGTAGCGCTACTAGCGTACGTGAGCCGAAACTTGCGTGCATTAACGGACATGGCCCAAAAATCAGTGGTGGCCCAATGAAAGGTAAGCTGCTGTTTTTTTAAATAGCCGTTAGGCTAACCACATGTCACAAGGGTTTGAGATACATCAGTCCATTGTTGTATTTGGGTGTGTGTTGTTTGGTTAATGAGGTCTGTAATGAGTTAATTGGCTAACACACATGCTTCAGTCAGTGCAGTGGAGGTGTGGCTAGAAGGAACTGGGCTGTATGTGTGAATCAATTAAGTGGCCTGCTTTTTGATTGGCTGTTAGAGCACATAAAACCTGCCCAACCCTAAGAGATTGCGATGCCATTCTGTAGTCTGCATGCGTGCTTGTTGGGTGTGTATTTGTGTGTGTGTGCAGCTACAGGATGGAGCCAAATTCAGGACATCTGCCGGCCACAGCAGGCCCAAGTAGGAGTTTGGTGGGTGCTGTGCGCAGACCTCCCTTACGGAAAAGGGCACAGCCTGAAGGTGGGGCAGCACCCCAGGCTAAGCGCCCAAGTGCCAAGAGGGAGCCTGAATTTAATTTGGCTGAGAATAATCATCTTGTGCGCCTTACACTTGCTAAATGGGAGCTGATATTTGGCTCCCAAAGCAAGTCCATAGGCAAACAAGAAAGAAGCAAACTGTGGGATGCCATTGGTGTGGAGCTTAGTAGCACTGCTCAACACCCACGTAGTGGCCCATCCTGCAGGAAACGCTTCTACACTTTGCGAGGGGCCCTTATGAAAAAGATGAATCACGATCTTGATGTGGACAGTGGGACCATCCAGGCTCCAAAGAGTACCTACAGGCCGTATGAGGAGATGCTGAAGGCCAAAATCCCACTGGCTCGGCTGCAGGGTGTGGATCCTGGGGATGACACCACAGGTTGGACTGAAGGTACATATTTTCTGCCTTTTTTACAAACCTAATGTTAATGTATGTGATTAGCATTTTTTCATTCTGACCAACTAACAGTAGGACCTGTGAAGTATTACATTAGAGCTCAAACATTTGTTACTTTTCTGTCTGTTGCTTTCTGCATAGGTGCACATGCTGCTGTCCGGGATGTGCCTCAGGACACCCAAGCTCCTGCCCTTCCAGCAACCTCAAGGCTACCCCAGTCTGCCATTGAAGGTATTTACCCCTAATTTTGGTGCTGGTTGTTTGGGGAACAAATGGGTGTGGGAGCAGCTCAAACAATCGAGTGTTGCACAGTTGAGTATTCATAATATGGGCCTGCGGCCTAATTTCACGCCCACTGTAACACTCACAGCAACTAACTAACAAGGCCCTAACATGTGTAGATATGTTTGAAGCCAGAGATGTGTAGCCATATATCGGCATATCAATGTGGGAGCCACACTGGCCTTGATTAGTGAATATTAGTGAAAGAGCTGCTCACACACACCTTAATGCATGTTGTATTTTTGCACGCACATTAACTATGGCTCAATGTTGGCTTCATTTTTGCCTAGCTCCCATGCCCTTGGCCCCAGCATCTCCTCCGGATCCCACCTACTCTTTGGATGTCGGTAAGTGCATGTGTCCACCTTGCTTTATCCACTTTTACCCAAGTGCATGTGTCTCATTCCTCTTTTTTCTTGGTAGGCCAAGTGACTGGTTCATCTTTGGACCCCACTTCCGATGTTGCAGGTCAACAGGACCCTGTTGGTGTGTATAGCAATACATAATGTATCCTTTATGCTGTTTATGTTACACTGGTTCAATTTGGTTAGTCTACTAATCTACATGTTTGCTTGGTAAACTTGAAGATGCCTCTTGGGAGTGCTTGTTGCCTCCCCAGGGTCAGTCTATTAGTTATTGGAGTGATAGCAATGTATTTGGGCGGACAAATTTTTTGCCAAACATTCCCCGTAGTAGTTTGATGAATATTTAGAGACATTCCTTGTGTTTTTTAGTTGACCCGAATATCGGAAGTGGCTGTCCAGAAAGGGCCCCTCAAGTTCAGGCTGCCAGAGATGAGGGTAAGTTGTTTTGCCTTGCTCTAGTCTGTATTTTGGCTCTACTTTTGTTGCACTTGCTTCTGGCAACTTGTGTGTCCACATGTATTTTCAAGGTCCAAGCTCGAGTGAGGACCCCACTCAAGACATCTGGGAGATTGCGGGTATGTGTAATTTAAGCAATGTTTCTGATGTGATTAGCAAAAATTATTGCCTCTTAGTCCTGTAACATACATGTTAACAATCTGAGTTTAACAGATATCTTTGGTCTAGTGTGTATTTTGGCACTTTTTAGAGGTATGGCCTCGATAGCCTAGCCAGGTTACATTTGAGTTTGGGCCACAGACCTACTAACCTGATTTTCCTGTTTAGCATATGCCAACTTGCCGGACATCTCGGATGTGGAATTGCCACTCTCTGGCAGCGAAACCTCGAGCCTACCTGTGCCGGAGGACACGCAGGTAACATGGCTGATGTAGACGACCTAGAACCACATTGGCATGTTCGTGGGTAGTGGATGAAGCAACATGTCACATTTCCTTTCATTGTTGTTTTTGCAGGAGGCGGAACCAGAACCCCAAGCTGGGACCTCTTCCCAAGTCCCATGTGGCCAAGCTTCCGAGGCTCAGACAAGGGTAAGTTGTATAGTGACTGTTTAGGGTAATTATTTTGAGGGGCATACCTGCATTGGTTCTGTTTGACTAAAATGTTGTTTTCTATTTTGTTAGGCTCAAACCACAGCAAGAGGAGGTGTGGCACCAACCAGTGCTGATTTTTATGAGCTAGGGGTCCGGATGCTGGAGGACTACAGTCGCCAACAGCCGCGTGATGGAACTAATGAGCGCATTGCGGCGTTGGAAAATCAGGTGCTGATGTGTCAGCAACAAAATGAGGCCCAGCAGCGCCAGATCGACCAGTTGCTCCTAAACCAACACCAGAACCAGGAACTTGGTCGGCTGGCCAATCTAATGGAGCAATCTCTCCAGCGCCAGGAAGAATCGATACAGCGCCAGGAAGAATGTCTCCAGCGGCAGGACCAAACTTTGTTGTTGATACAACAGCTCATACAACAGCAGTCTATATTTTTTACTGCACTGTTGTCCCCCAACACCGCCCCTAGCAATGACTCCCAACCTCCCCGGCCACCCAGCCAAGAATATTAATTTTGTTTGTTTTTGTTTTTGTAAATATATTTGCTTCAGCCACCTCTAAATTGTGTTTTTCCTAAGACCTAGCTAATAACACAGTCAGGGATGAGTATCTTGTATCTCAATGTATTGGTCAATTTAGCCCACACATTTGAGACCATAGCTTACTATGGTTAACACATGAAATGGCTCCAAAGGTATGGCTAAATTGACACACAAATGGGTTTTGAGACAGTTAAACTATGCTTTGCAATGCACCACACTGTAATGATGGTAATCAAAAAATTTATTACAAAAACATGGCCAACAGGGCCAACATTGCCCAACAAAGGGCATCAAGAGGCCAGCCTTCCCCCCACCCTAACGACGCCGCCGGCGCCTCTTCTTGGCCAGCAGCATCAGCTTCAGGAGCCTGATCTCCCGCCACAGTCTGCGATGCTGGTTTTCACAAGCTGTAGAGATGTAGAAACAACAATTTATTAATAAATTGGATGTGACCTCAACAGACACAGATGTAGCAATGTAATGTCAGTGTGTCCAATTAGGTGACACTCACATTAACATTGTTGACCACTGTGTGCTTATTGGTTAACATGATATGAGTACTATTGACTGGCAGGAATGTGAACAACACATCCCAAGCATACATTTACTCTTAAAGTGTACCAACACCCACCGGTGATCGGCCCGGGAATCTATCAGATTCCCTGCCCGATCACCTCCCTCCCCGCGGGACATCCGAGATCGGGATGTCCCTATGGGTGAAACCCCCCCAAAACCCCAAAATACCTACCTCAGTTTCGGTGGGGCAGGGCCGCCCCTCTAGACGTGTGCGTGCCTGCGCCGGCCGTCTGTGAATGGCCGGCGCAGGCACGCGCGCGTAAAAAGGGGCGCGGGGGAGGCGGAGGAGGAGCCAATTTGCCGTGGCTTGTACGTTTGCTGGAGTCAAAGTGAGTTCAGGGGGTTGTCACACAGCGGTGACGATCAGGGGTGCCCCACCGTAGTGGACCAAGACCCAGGAAAGTCAAAATCCTGGTTGTTGTTCCAGTTTAACTCTTGGGAAGCAAAGAAGGTATAAGTCCCAGTGTGTCCATTTTTGTGTTTAGTCACAGCCAAACATCAGGGCCTAAGTCCTAACGAGTACACGAGTTTGCCCTATAATGTTAGAGGTCCAGACCTAATAGGGCCCATTTGGTTGTGTCTAAGGCAAAAATAGTCTCTATGTGGCCAAATGAAGAATGTGAGCCAACAATCAAGCATGCAAACAGGCATGTTGGATTATTGTACAAACACATTGAATCTAGATGTGTGTGAAATTAACACATAGGTAACTTTTAAATGTCTGCAGATGTGACTATAAGACATAGGTTTCACAAGTCTTTAGGCATATGAAGTGGGATGTACTCACCATCGCAGCTGTGGCGGGGGCCCATGCTGCTGGCCGTCCCTGGAGCTGGGGTGGGGAGGAGGGTCTCTGGCTCCGTCTGCGTAGCAACATCTGTCAACAGAAAGCAAAAGACAAAAACACAATTAGTGGGCCAATGACACCTGACTATTTGACATCCATCTGGTTATTGAGTCTGAAAATGCAAAGGCTTGCATGGTTACATACAGGTTGTCCTAAATTAGCATATTTCCTGGACCATGAGTTAATGTCAATTAGTTAGGGTTGACACATGTATCCCTAAAGAGAATGTGCAAATAACATAGACAGTGCTATGTAAAGGAATCATTAGCAGTTGTTTGGCTAATGTTAATAGTGGGCCACATGTTTGAGCGGGAACAACTTAACCCAAGAAAACAAATTAGAACACCCATCATGGTGTGGGCAGAAACATAGGGGTGGTTGACAGTTGGCTAGCACTGTAGTGGGGTTTGTGAAGTTAGGGTACCTTATCAAACCAGCTGTGACAATGGACCAGGAAACATGTGTCTGTTACAAGTGGGCCTATACACAGGATTGCAGCAAATCTGGGTTTGGGTCCGCTTTGGCAGAGCAACACAATTTGCGTGAGACAACGTACTCCGCGCCCGCTGCCTTCCACACATCACTCCTCGAGTGTGTGCGCACGCGCAGCCCATTTGGAAACAGAGCGCAGGCGCACACACATCTAGAGTGTCACACAGGAGGCTGGGACGGTGGCTTTGGCAACCCCCAAAGAGGTAAGGAGTTTGTGGGGTTTTTTTTGTGGGGGGGGCCCTGGGTGAGGGATGTGATTTGTCATGGAACCTTCGAGAATCCAAGCACTATCAATGTTTGGGGGTACACTTTAATGAATGTCATAACATTGGGAATGCGATGGATAACCACAAACACTTACCATGACTATGTCCGTGGAGAATCCTTCGCCAAAACGCCATGGAGGTGCCGCCTATATGATGCCCTGCAAATTAGAGAGGAATGGCAAGGGCTAAGTACAAATTGCCAGATGAAACCTGTCACAGACTAACAATTAAAAAATGTACACTCACCAGGGGATGAAGCGCCACTTGAAGCCCAGGGAGGGCTCTGAGGAGGAGGCGGGGAGCCTCGGCTCCTCACACTCTGGTCAGAAGATCCACCAGGCAAAGGGCCACCCTCCTCCCTCTCACTCCCTGCTTGAGAGTGGCCCCTTGCCTGGTGAGAGTCCTCAGACTCAGAGTGTGAGGAGCTGAGGCTTGATCCAGCCAGCCCCCCAGCAGCACACTCCTCTGGGGCGTCATCCCCTTCCTCCCCTGGGTCCTCTAAATAGGACCCGCGGGAGGGACCCTCCCCCGATGACTCCCCCGAGTCCGCCTGCCTGGTTCGGGGGAGGAATCCCTTCCCACGTTTCCCCAGGGGAGGACGCTTATCTGTGTGGAGGGGGTGAAAGAAAATAATTAATCTAAAGAGCACAAATGGACACAGCTTAGCAGATGATTCTGCACAAAGGCTAAACAGAACATAAGCTTTAACTTACCTGATGCGTAGGCATCATATAGGCGGTACACGCCTTCAGGGTCCCGGCGCTTGAAATCTGACCACTTCTGCTGAATTGATCGTATGGTCAGCTCGGTGTGGAAGCGCCGGGACACTGTGGCCTTCACCTCCATGGCAATGCGTTTTTTCCCTCCACGGGCATAGTCATATTCGGCCACGCAGAAGTCCTATGAAAAATGAACAAACAAACTAAAATCAATACATGACATCAGAACAATGTCATAAACAGTTATACAGAGACCAGATCAAAGTGGACCCACACCCAGGATTATCAGTATTCTGGGTTTGTGTGCACTTTGGTGGGCCACACCAATTGTGGGTGGTCCGCTGTCTGCAACCCCCTTGGAAGGCCACAAATACACCACTGAGGACACTCCCACGTCACTCCGCAAGCCAAACACAGCGCTCCGCGCCGCTGTGGTGTGCGCATACAAGGCCGTTGGGACGTGCATACCAGCTCAGCTGGGTCTGCACGGCAAAGTACGCATGTGGCGTTTGACTCTAACAGGGAGTGCGCCTGCACACAAAATTAAAATATGTCTGGCGCAGGGGTACACCCTGCTAGAGGTAAGCACAATAGGCATCCGCAGCTAACGCATGCACAGATGGGACGGGGCTGAGGTAATTTTTAGGGCCCTCCAGGGGGGGGCATCCCAGCAGGACATCCACAATGGGGATGCCCCACGGGGAGTGATCAAATTTGGTCTGACAACAAAGAAATTTCTGACCCAATCCCCCCTGTGTGTTCTGCAACTTTTAAGCTAAAAATACAAAAAAAAAATACTCACTTTGACCACCTGGCCATTTACGCGGCTATCCACCCGGGTGCGAGTTTTCTTAGTAGGCCCAGGAGGGGAAGGGGTGGGAGGGGTGCTATTTGGGGAAGGTGAGGTAGGTGGGGGAGGTGGGGGAGGGGTGGTGGGGTCAGAGTCGGAGGAGGAGCTGGGGAGGCGCATAACTCGCCGTCTGGGCAGCATAGTGGAAACGCTAAGGAGGAAACAGGAACCGGAAATGACCCAAGCGACATTGGAAAAAAGTTAAAAAAAAAAAAAACGCTACGCGCACCAGCAACAAGCTATTCTCAGCTATGTGCAAGCTAAGTGGCGGAAAAACTAAAATGACGCTTGAAAACAAGCTAGTGGCATAAGCGCAAGACAGTTTTACCTTAAGGTGGCGTTGAAACGCAAAGGAGGATCCCGGAACCGGATATGACGCTAGCAACTGTGCTTCAAAATTCAAACACAAACATGCGCGCAACAGGGACAAGCTAATATCAGCTATGTGCAAGCGAAGTGGCGGAAAAACATTAAAATGACGCTGCAAAACAAGCTATTGGCATAAGCGCTAGACATTTTTACCTTAAGGTGGCGTTGAAACGCAAAGGAGGATCCCGGAACCGGATATGACGCAAGCAACTGTGCTTCAAAATTCAAAAACAAACATGCGCGCAACAGGGACAAGCTAATATCAGCTATGTGCAAGCTAAGTGGCGGAAAAACATTAAAATGACGCTGCAGGGGCGTGTCCCGAGTGTTATGGCGGGCGGACGTGTTTAGGAGAGCTCCCGATCCCTGTGTGTGGAGGTCTTCTTAAAATACCGGAGCCGAGCGAATTTCGCCATGGGCAGGAAGCGTGGTGGACGGGGGGGCGGCGGAGGTGGCCAGCGGAGCCCCGGGAGATGGCAGACAGCCGGTAAATGGCTGCAGCATGAAGAGGTGGAGGCGGGCAGGATGGCGCTCGTGCTCGGGGACGCGGAGGAGAGCGGGACTGAGGAGAGACTCACCGCAGTGCCAGATGAAGCTCCCGACGAAGATCAGTCAGGTGGGTGCAGCCCCCAGCTGACAAAGACCCATGCGGCGGTGGGAGCGCCGCTACAGCAACCGCGGGGCCCCGCGGGGAGACATGTGCACCCTTCTGGGACTGGGTGTAGCAAGATGGCGACGGCCGAGTCCCGGCCAGCGGTGACGTCACCACCCAGGCTGTCGGCGGCGGGGGAAGAGGAGAGCAGACTGAACGGCGAGCGGCGCAGCCAGACAGCTGCTGCTACTGTGCACAAAACACACGTGCTAGATCTGGAACCAAACACCAGCAGAGCTGCTCCACAAAACGCAGTGTCACATCATAGTCTGCCACAAAGTCACACACACACTCCTGCTCCTGAGATCTGCCTTTCCCCAATGAGCCCTGTGATAAAGGGCACTGCCACAACTGGCCACATGTCTGGTTCTGAGAAGGGAGGCCTGGAGACTCTGGCCCAATTTATCTATGTGCCTCGGCGCGCGGCGGGCCCTCTTGACTCCGCCCCCCTGGGCGCCCTGGGAGAAGCAGTGCCACAGAGGCAGGAGAGAGCTGGAGATGAAGTCGAGCCCATAGATTTTTCAGACGGAGCTGGGAGTGGGCCGCCGGGCACCCCCCTGTACTCTCTAGCACCCACCCCCGACAGGGATGCAGGGGAACAGCTGGCTGGCCTTCTTTTGATGTCTCCGGCAGACCCCTTGAGCTCACCCCCTTCGGCCAGACCACCTGAAGATCATGAAGATATAGGGCTGTGTGCCCCTCCTGTGCCGCCGACGGCGGGTCTGAGCTGTGAGCCAGAAATCCATCTTGCCACCATATCCCTTCTTAAGGGCCTCCCCACCAAAGCTGACATCGAAGGGCTTATCGCTAAATACGAAGCTGCCCATAAACGTGAGATTGCCGCGGTGCGACAGCAAGTAACGGCCGTCGAGTCAAGAGTCACTTCGATAGAGAAGGAAAAATCCCTGGACTCGAATCGTTTACTAGCCCTGGAGGCCAGGTGTGAGCGGCAAGAGGCCCTGATACAAGAATGTAATTTACATATCGACGACCTAGAGAACAGGAGTCGACGAAATAATCTGCGGCTGCGGGGCATCCCAGAGGCAGAGGCGACCGAGGATCTGAAGCGGATTGCCACAACCATTTTTAACTCGGTACTGGACCGAGACTTGACTGCAGATATTGAACTTGACAGAGTCCACAGAGCCTTGGGCCCTAAAAGTTTAGACCCTGCTTTCCCGAGAGATGTTATCTGCCGTGTCCACCGGTACACACTTAAAGAGGAAATCACTCGGAGGGCTTGGAGGAAGGGAGAGGTGAAATTCCAGGGTGCCTCTATCAAGATTTTCCCAGACTTATCGAGGAGGACTTTGCAGATGAGAAGAGTTCTGAAACCCCTCTTGGAAGTTATTCTGAAAAGTGGTGCCACCTACAGATGGGGCTTTCCGTTTCATCTGATCGTCCGCAGAGGCCAGAGCTCTTTTGTGCTTAAGTCTTATCAAGATTTGGGGGGACTTTTCACCTACCTGGGTTGTGAACCTATCCGGATCCCCAACTGGCTCGGAGATGACCTCCCCCCGATACCTCAGCCTGCGGCTGGAGAAAAACGTCGTGGCCCGAGGAGCTTCCGGGACCTTGGCCGACTTAAGAGACCATCGAGGCGTCCAGAAGATGAGTCCTGATAGGTTCAACGTGGAAGCTTGTTCTCCTTATTGTCTCTCCTCCACCTGCTGTTACCGTTAATAAGACTTTGTAACTACTGTTTGCGGGTTCTGCCCCGCTGTCGCTCCTCGCTCTCCCCAACGGTTTGGTGGGGTGGGGGGGGCGGGGAGGGCCGTGGAGCGGTAATGTCTGCACTGTTGTCTCTCCAGGTAATGTTTTGTAGTCGACCTCCGGGAATTCGTTCACGGAGAGCGACGCTGGTCACTATATGCTGTTTCTTCTAACGTTTCCGTTGTGGCCCAGGCGCGGTTGGGATTTCGGGGTGGGCTCCGTTGCTCAACTACGGTTGGGCGGCCTTGCTCCCGCTCCGCCATCTCACTGCAATACTTAAAGTTCATCCCAAAAGTTTGCTGGCTGTTACCATGGTTCATCGACCTCCAGCCGGGGAGGGTGGGCAGTGGCTCCTGTGCGCTCTTCCCTTGGTTCGGACGCGTTCCCCCAGTAGGCCGGCCTTGTTGACTCTAGTAGTTAATAGGACTTACTTGTTTCCCTAGTTTAGGGATTGGTTAGTGTTTCTTCCCCATTTTATCCCGGCGGATCCGGGAATCCCTACTGATTTGCTTTCCTCACACCCCTTATACCCCCCCCCCTGTTCTCAGCTTTACCCCTCTCTCCCTTTTTTTTTCTTTCTCTCTCCTCTCCCCGCTACCTTTTGAGTCCCTCCTTGGGGGTAACAGGCAACTCTACCCAAGTGCCCCCCAGGACAGTGGGATTCTTCGAACGGGAGTTCGATACCACCTAAGAAGCGTCATATTCCTCCCCATCAGCCCGGTCGTGGGACAGAGGTCCTATCAAAAGGTAAAATGACAGACATCAAATTAGTCTCGCTTAACGTGAAAGGGATGAATAGCCCAGAGAAGAGGTCGCTGGTTTTGTCAAGCCTAAGGGGACTGGGAGCGCAGGTTGCATTCCTTCAAGAGACCCATTTTAGAGCCTCCAGTCCGCCTTCCTTTGGGAGTAGACACTTCCCGAGATCATACCACAGCCACTCCCCCGACTCAAGATCGAGAGGAGTGAGCATTGCTATTGCGGGATCCCTTCCTTGGGAGCTAGTCGATTATAAAACCGACGAAGAGGGGAGGTGGATATTCCTAAAGGGGCGAATCTCATCAACCTTATATACATTTGCAAATGTCTACATGCCTCACTCCGCCCAGCTGGGATTCCTGAGCAAGTTTCTAGAGGAACTTGATATGTTCAAAGAAGGGGAAATGGTGTTGGGGGGCGACTTTAACCTGACCCTAGACCCGCTTTTAGACACATCTAAGGGGACCCCACATCTATCCTACCTTAAATTGAAAAAACTAAAGAAGTCGCTCGCCCAACATCAATTAGTAGACCCATGGCGGATACAGCACCCAGACACACGGGACTTTACCTTCTTCTCCCCCCCCCACGGGTCCTATTCAAGAATCGACATGTTTCTGGTGGCGCATGGCTCCCTCCATCGTGTTATTGACTCGGAGATAGGCTGCATCACCATCTCAGATCATGCCCCGATCTCGATCAGACTTGCGCTCCCATATCCAGGGCCGAGAAGTTGGTCTTGGCGTCTTAATAATTCCCTACTGGGAGACGAAAGGGTGGTGTCCGAGCTACAGAAAGAGATAAAGGAATTCTTCGAAATAAATAGATCACCCGAGATTAGCCCGGGGATTCTGTGGGAGACTTTTAAGTGCTTTATTAGGGGGTCCCTCATAAAGATGGGCTCGAGACTGAAAAAAGAAAGGTCGGCGTGCGTCCTGAAGCTGTTGAATGAGATTAGGAACTTAGAGGCCCTGCATAAAAAATCTCTCGCTGTTGCTCATCTATCAGAACTGACAGCAGCCAGAGAAAAACTCAAGCTGCTTTGTTGCGATAGGCTCAAGGCCCAGAAGGCCAAATGTAGGGGTAAATTTTATGAATCTGGGGATAAGTGTGGCAAGCTTTTGGCTCGGGCTCTGCGGGTAGAGAGGTCGAAGGCATATATCCCGAAGATAGCCGACTCGGGAGGCAGGGTGGTTCACCTTGTAGGGGAGATCACGGAGGTCTTTAAGAAATTCTATGAAGGGCTATACAACCTCCCGGGAGGGGAGGGCGGGGAGACCGAAGAGGCGATGCAACAATATATCAGAGAGTCCGGCCTCCCGAGCTTACCGAGTGAGATAGTGGAAGAGTTGGAGGGACCAATACTAGTAGAGGAGATCCAGAAGGCGATAGCGGGGACAGCAGGGGGGAAAGCGCCAGGCCCAGACGGCTTCACGATTGAATTTTACAAGAAGCTGCTCCCCTTACTGGCACCGGAACTATCGGAAGCCTTCAACTCATTCAAGTCACCAGGCTCCATTCCCCCAGACTCACTTAGGGCGTTTATATCAGTTATCCCTAAGGAGGGGAAGGACCCGGGCCTCTGCGCTAGCTACAGGCCGATCTCCTTGCTAAATACGGACCTCAAGATCTTCGCGAAGATACTTGCCTCCAGGATGGCCCCCCACTTGCACCACATCATAGCACTTGATCAGGTTGGCTTTATGCCGCATAGAGAGGCAAGAGACAACACTGTTAAAGTTCTTAACTTGATCCAGTGGGCTCAGAAAAGTGGTGTGCCGTCTCTTTTGCTTGCCACCGATGCGGAGAAGGCCTTTGATAGAGTTAATTGGAGCTTCATGCAGAATACTCTCAGACATATTGGCCTTGGTCCTAATGCTATGGGCTGGATCAGTGGCTTGTACAGTGCCCCCTCCGCATCGGTGCGAGTTAATGGAGCGCTCTCGAGCCCCTTCCGTATCGCAAACGGTACGAGACAGGGGTGCCCTCTCTCCCCCCTGATTTTTATACTTACCTTGGAACCCCTTCTATGCAAAATTCGCAACAATGTTGACATTAAGGGAATGGGAGACCCCGCGGGTAGTTACAAGGTTGCGGCATTTGCCGACGACCTTATCTTTGGTCTGACGCTCCCCGAGACCTCTTTACCGAACCTCATGAGAGAATTAAAACAATATGGAGTCCTGTCAGGATACAGGATTAACTATCAAAAATCCGAGGCCCTCAATGTCAATATTCCAGCGAAGAGATTTGACACTATACAGAAATCCTTCCCCTTTAAATGTTCGGGGGAAAGTGTAACATATTTGGGAACAAAAATTAGTAAGAACTTGGCTAAGATTTTTGCGCTTAACTTCCCCCCCTTGCTCAAGAAATTTGAGGACGACATGGCCAGGTGGGCGAGCAAGAAGCTCTCCTGGTTCGGTCGAAGCAGCGCCTTGAAAATGGTGTTGCTGCCGCGGCTTCTTTATCTGCTCCAAGCCCTCCCGGTGACTATCCCGCAGGCGTTCTTTCGAAGGGTAGACACACTTTTTCGGCGATTTGTGTGGGGAGGAGGGAGGCCGAGACTTGGCAAGATGATTCTTTCTAGGGGCAAGGACAGGGGGGGTATTGGTCTCCCCGATCCAGGACTATACTACGTAGCGGTTCATCTCACCAGGGTAGTGGACTGGTGCCTTCACAGGGGCCACAAGCAGTGGGTATCCCTGGAACAGAGTCTCGTGGAGGCCAACGTCGACTGTATCCCATGGGTTGACAAGAACGATATACCATTAGCTGCGAGGCACCCCCTGGTTGGGACCACGTTGAGGGTTTGTGGCCGTTACTTTCAGCGGGCGGACCTCTCTCCGGCGCCTTCACCTCTGCTTCCAGTACTGGGCAACCCCGGCTTTCCCCCTGGATGTAGGGGCACTGTCCCTGGGGCTTGGAGAGAGGCAGGTGTCTTTAGAGTGGGCCACTTGCTCCGGGAGGGAGAGTGGGGTAATATGGGCGAGTTGGCATCGGAGAGAGGACTACCTGTTTGGTTGCCATGGCAGGAACAGCAGTTGAGGCACTTCCTCTCCACGTTACAAGCACATAAAAGTGGGCGGAGAGGCCTTACCCCATTCGAGGAATTGTGTTCTAGTAAAGAAGAAGCGAGTCACACACTCTCATTTACTTACAAGCTTTTGATTAACCCCCCGGACTTGACCCCACCGTCATTTGTAGAAAAGTGGGAGAGAGATTTGGGTAGGACCTTTTCCCCGCAACAGTTGAACAGACTGCTGGTATCCCCCCACAAAACCTCGATATGCTCTAGGATTCAAGAGTGTAACTATAAGGTCCTGACTCGGTGGTATCGGGTCCCGGCGGTGATCAACAAGTGGTATCCTGGGGTGGAGGCGAAATGCTGGAGATGTAGAGACGGGGAGGGCAGCCTGCTACACATCTTCTGGTCTTGTCCTAAATTGAAAGTTTTCTGGGATGGGGTCAGAGTAGTGGCGGGTAACGTGTTGAGCGAGGCGGTTCCAGATGACCCTGCCTTGTGCTTGCTTCATATGACAAAGACCCCCCTCAAAAAATATCGTAGATCTTTGCTGTGCCATCTCCTAAACGCGGCCAAGATGTGTATCCCGCAGCTGTGGAGGAAGGAGGACCCTCCCACCCTGGCTATGTGGGCCTTGAAAGTAAACGAAACAATGAGGTTTGAGGATCTAATGACATCAGGGGGAGAGGGCTTTGAGAAATTCACGGCGACCTGGTTCTCATGGATGCAATTTACTGAATCAGAGGGCTACAAACGCACCATAATAGACGCTTAGGCACCTGTTCTTGGAGGCCCTATGGTCTCCTGCCCCTTGCTTCTTCCGTCACTGGTTGATGGTCCCTCCCCTGCCCCCCCCCATCCCCTCTCCCCACTCTGCTACCCTTTTTTCTTTTCTCTCCCCTGTGTGGGGGTTTGTTCCCCCTGTCCTCTGTCCCTTTTTTTC
Organism: Gastrophryne carolinensis; assembly: GCA_027917425.1. Lineage (NCBI taxonomy): Eukaryota > Metazoa > Chordata > Amphibia > Anura > Microhylidae > Gastrophryne > Gastrophryne carolinensis. Next base: position 44,032,672 of record CM051243.1, on the reverse strand, counting down.
TCTCGCCAGTTCTTCTCAATATACACTCTGTAAGGTTCTAGTAAAACAAAAGGATAGATCTAATGTTGAATCGTTCGGTGATAGACTGTTGTCACAGTTTTAAGCCCATGCTTACCTACAGGGTTTTCTAGAAGCATGTTACACACTTTTTATTCTTTCTTTTTTTTATTGTTCTGTTCTTCAATGCAAGCTCATAAAGCAATGTAGCGTGAATTGTTATCATCAGTTTCACTATATATATGACTATGCTTGTACCGCTCATGTTTCACCTTGTAATCAACCTGGTGTACTCTTGTAAAAGCATAAATAAAGAATTTACAAAAAAAAAATGACGCTGCAAAACAAGCTATTGGCATAAGCGCTAGACATTTTTACCTTAAGGTGGCGTTGAAACGCAAAGGAGGATCCCGGAACCGGATATGACGCAAGCAACTGTGCTTCAAAATTCAAAAACAAACATGCGCGCAACAGGGACAAGCTAATATCAGCTATGTGCAAGCTAAGTGGCGGAAAAACATTAAAATGACGCTGCAAAACAAGCTAGGGCCAAAGGCGCCACGAATTATTAGCTTGATTTAGCAGGGGATTCTACATACTGTAATGCATAGGTCCTTCTAAAGCATACACCGTTGTGCTTAAATATACAAATCTTATTCCTTCACAAAGTCATCACACAATCAAACTAGACAACTACCTGAAAATGTGGCACACATGAGAATGCATAACGGGTTGTTATGAGCTGGTACGACTGAATGTTAATCCTGCAATATGTGGCCATGCACGCTCACAACTACAGTGTATTCATTAACAACGACTGGGGTCGCGGGAAGTGAATTCCTTGCAAATGGCAGAAGGGCACATGTATGAACAGCACAGCGCCGCACAACGCAGCGCAGTGAGGCACAGCGACGCTCGCGCCGCCACATAGCGAATTAAAACAGCGACTGCACAAACACTGACCAACACAGATTCATCAAGGACAGGGCTGCCGAATAGCTTGGGCGCTGACAATTTCGAAGAGCGAACGTGACCGCCCAACCTGACAGGCTACAAAATAGCTTTACAAGCCCCGTTTGTGTGGAAAACCAGCGATTTTGATGCCAATGAGTTTGGGTGGAGGAGATGCAATTCCCATGTCACTCACAACATTACATTGTGAAAAATAAAATAAAATTCTAATACATATAAATAACCAGCCAGATTCATAAAACATATCAATATAAACATGTGTTGAATTTTGTACCAAAGAAAAAAAACCCAAAACCACTAAAAACAATCATTGCAGCGTCTGCCATTGAAATGTATGGGAGAGCGGCAGGTAGCGCCAGGTAATACGTGTCGCTGTGAAGGAATTTGCAGCGGCGCTGTTCGGGCCAGCCGGCTTCATGATAAATGCCGCGCTAGCCGTCGCTCTCGCCGGCGCTAGCCTCATTTAGCTTGATAAATGCGTCATTGTGACCGCCGCCGGGCGTACTTGAGTCGGTAGTCGCCGTTAGCTGCCGCTACCTGGCGCTCGTCAGACACTACCTGGCGCTATCGCTTGATGAATAAGGGCCTTAGATAGAAAGCTCTCAGCTGGCTCAGCATGCCTCTTTTCCACTTTACCTCCATTTATCTCTTTATGCCTCCATCCTTCTCTCTGATTCTTTCTCTATCCCCAGCATTTTTCTTTTTTTCACCTAATTTTCTTTTTTTCTTGGCTTTTCCTTCTTAGGCCTTTCTCTTATTCTTAGTATGTCACACACCCCGCTTCAAGAATCCATAACATGTGGGTAATATCGTCCTGAAGAGGGCGTTCCTGCAGAGATGATAGCAAAAGAAAGCCCCTCCCTGATCCATAAATACCTGGGACCCACTCACTACCCAGTTTTCCATCTCTGCAGACGGCGAGCAAGTCAGAAGATGATGGCTCCTCCTTGCACAGGGGGATTTCAGGTAGCCGGGGTAACTCCCGGCCTCTTATTTTGTTTATTTCCGCTCGGACCCCTGTTTGTCCCAAAAATTTACCTCATATTACATGCCTCCACAGTCTTGGCTGCTGGCCCGAGCGAGGGTACATTGGCACCTCTGGTGCTGAGGAGCAGAGCTCCACCGTGAGACCCTAAAAGAGAGGGTAGGCGGTCATACCGGGTAGGTGATCCCGGTTTGGGATGCCCCGTCCCTTGACTTTTCCCCTGGGGGGGGGGGGGCCCTTCCCTTTACCAACTATGGGGGCTGGGGGTTCCTCTCATAGGGGTTAGCTTTTCCACTTCTCTTTATTCACTGTCTCTTTATTGATGTGTGTATCTGGGAGTAGTTCCTCAATGTGTTATTCTCTTGTTACTATGTTGCAGCACCGCGGCTGTCATTGCAGCCGGGTGCCGGGGTTTGTCAGTCTGTGAGGTGATTTTTCACCTCACGCGCGTTGGGGGGGCGGGGCTGGCACTCGGCGCTCTGCCGCGGCCAGCCCCCGTTCTCTCCTTCACTCCTCGCCGCAGCGAGCGGGGCGGGTGCTCCGCTAGTGAAAGCGGACGCACCCGTTGTCATGCAGCCGGCGCCGCGGTTGTTGGCGGCGCCGGTCTCTGGGCTGGTGCGTGAGGGACTTCCTCCCTCACGCTTCATTCACACTGGAAGGGGGGGCGGAGCCGGGCTTTCGGCGCGTCGCCGCGGCTCCGCCCTCCTCTGTACTGGCGCCGCTGCGGAGCTGAGCTCCCTGTTACTAGGCAGCTCCCTGTTACTAGGCAGAATGGGGGCACATATCAGCTTTGCGCGGGCTGCGCAGACCACGCCCCTGGCACGGCTGTTCTTCTTCTCTTCACTTCACCTCAGAGATCGCCATTGTTCTGAGGCGGATCGTTCACCGCAGCGTCTGTGAGTGGCCCTGTGGGCCTCATTTATTTCTTCTTTTCTTTATCTGTTAAGTTTTATTGTAGGGACTTATGGGTCTCTCTCTGTCTTTTAGGTGAAGGTTATCCAGGAGGATCTTCTGTAGTATTGGAAGGTCTCTCCTGATCCTGGGTCCCTGGGTCCATTTTAGCATCACAAATCCTCCCACTCGGGACATTAAAGGGGCATCCCGGGTTGTCTAACTGGCGTAATTCCCTGGGTCATAGCGACCACTCAAAATTCACCTTATGGAGGCATCCCCGGATACTGGGACTGGGACCCCTTCGGGGCATCCCAAAAAGTGTATGTTGTGTGGGATTTCCATTACTGGGGATGATGTGTTACTGTGTATTCCATGTGCACAGCAAACTATTACGCGGCAGTCCGAACCCCAAGCGTCGGGGTCAGCACAGCCGGCCACCTCAACTCCCCCTCCCGCCTTGACTCGTGCCCCGTGTGACGTGGTCATGGGCAGGGATCTGCAATCCGAGATGTGTGCCAGATTGGCTAGCCTTGAGAAAATGCTCTCTAGCTCGGTCGCCCGTAAGGCTCCGTCTAAGAGAAAGCATTTGTCACCGGCTCCGCCGGTGGATGATCTTGATGACAGAGATAATCTGGATTGGTCTGATTATCCCCAGCTAGAGGAGGGGGAAGTTGATGAGGGTTCAGAATTTTCGGATGATGAGCAGTCTGCTGGCGCTGATGCCGAGCTTTCTGATTTAGGGAGATCCTTGGACTCTCCTCACGCTCTGTCTCTCATGCTGGAAGTTCTGAATATTTCCCCTCCCGAGGAGGCGTCACAGCAGAAAGGTGAATTGTTTGAGGAATCCAGGCCGCGACTGGAGTTTCCTACGCAACGCCATTTTGATAGAATCATTGACAAGGAATGGGATAGGCCGGCTCGGCTCCCTGGCATCCCTCAGGGGTGGGATAGGAAATATCCCTTTCCTTCTGAGGCGATCAAGCGCTGGGCATCTCCCCCCGAGGTGGATGCACCGGTTTTGGGGTTGTCTAACTCCTCGGTGTTAAACAGACCTGATTGTTCCACTCTCAAGGATGGAGAGGATAAACGTATTGATCAGATGGCTTCTCATGGCTTTACTAGCATTGGGTCGGCCATCCGGCCTGTGTGCGCTTCGGAGCTAATGGTGTTGGCCGCCAGGTCTGTGGTCAGGGACCTGTTGACTTCTTCCGGGCTTCGTCCTGGTAGTAACGAGTTCCTTAGCCTTAAACGGTGCGAGTTGTTTCTATCCTTTGTGTTGACCGCCTTGGATGATACTTTGATGATGTGTGGTAGGACTTCGGCTCTGCTTGTGGCTATTCGGCGGTCGGTGTGGCTGCGCCAGTGGGCGGCCGATTTTATGTCCAAAAAATCACTGACGGCCTTACCCTTTGTTGGTCTACTGCTCTTTGGAGAGACATTGGACTCTGTCACCAAGGGTGGTAGGTTACCTCAATGTAAGAAACAACGCCGCCCCTTTCGGGGGGCGCCTGCCTTTTCCCCCTCCTTTCGGGGGGCCAGATCTGGCAGGGGTTCTGCATTTCCCTCTTCCAGAGGAGATTTCGGAAACAGGGGCAGAGGACGTGCCCGTTCTGGATACAGTTGGGGCTCTAAGCCCAAACCGGCTGCTAAGCCGGCTCAGCAATGAGGGGGCGCCCTCACCCATGCGGGTGGGGGGACGGCTGCAGCACTTCTCTCAGATCTGGGATCAAGAGGTCTCGGACAGATGGATCCGGGAAGTGGTGTCTTCCGGCTACAAGCTGGAGTTCGAGCTCCGCCCCCCTTCCAGATTTGTCAGGTCTCGGATGCCGTCGGAGCCTCTAGCGGCGCAGGGGCTCCTGGTGGCAGTGGAGAATCTTCTGGACATGGCTGTCATTTGCCCAGTGCCCCCTTCAGATCGGGGCAGGGGCTTTTATTCCAATCTGTTCACGGTACCCAAGAAGGACGGGTTGGTCCGACCCATCTTGGATCTGAAGTTTCTCAACAGGTTCATCCGGCCGAGGAAATTCCGCATGGAAACGCTGCGTTTGGCCATTCACTCTCTTCGTCAGGGAGACTTTCTGACGTCCATAGACATCAAGGATGCTTATCTACACGTTCCGGTTTTTCCAGCACACCAGAGGTTTCTCAGGTTCGTGGTGGAGGATCGGCACTTTCAGTTTGTGGCACTTCCTTTCGGTCTCACCTCAGCGCCTCGGGTGTTCACCAAGGTGCTAGCGGGGGTGATGGCTCTGCTCAGAGGTCAGGGTATCCGCATCGTGCCCTATTTGGACGATCTACTGATCATGGCCTCTTCCTTCAACCAAGCGGAGTTGGACACCAGAGCGGTGGTGTCCACTCTGGAGAGGTTCGGTTGGGTGATCAACCACCCCAAGTCTTCTCTTTTTCCGTCCAGAATTCTGACCTTTCTGGGAATGTCTCTGGACACTTCACAGGCCAGGGTGTTTCTACCCCAGGCCAAGATTCTTTTGATTCAGGAGTTAGTTCGGCTTCTCTTGTCAACCCCTCATCCGACCATCCGGTTAGGGATGAGGCTGGTGGGGTTAATGGTGGCCTCATTCGAGGCAGTTCCCTTTGCGCAGTTTCACACAAGGACGCTTCAGCTTCATCTGTTGAAGGTTTGGGACAAGTCTCCTCTATCGTTGGATCAGTCCTTCCTGATGACTCCCCGAGTTCGTCGATCCCTGCAATGGTGGCTGGGGTCGGTCAATCTGTTGAAGGGCAGATCTTTTCTGGCTCCGTGTTGGGAAACAGTCACCACGGATGCCAGTCTGTCAGGTTGGGGGGGTGTTTGGAAGGACCTCCAGTTTCAGGGTCTGTGGGGCCCGCGGGAGGCTCACGAGCCCATCAATGTTCTGGAGTTGAGAGCCATCAGGTTGGTTCTGTTTCGCTTGACTCATCAGTTGAGAGGCCTGCCAGTTCAGGTCCGGTCGGACAACAGAACAGCGGTTGCTTACATCAATCACCAAGGAGGGACTCGCAGCAGGAGTGCCCTCAGGGAAGTGTCTTTGATTCTGGACTGGGCAGAGACCCACGTCCCGTGTATCTCAGCAGTCTACATTCCGGGAGTGGAGAACACGGAGGCGGACTTGCTGAGCAGGGCCTCCTCTCGTCAGGGGGAGTGGTCTCTCAGTCCCAAGGTGTTTCGTTCGATATGTCTCAGGTGGGGGGTCCCAGCGGTGGACCTCTTTGCTTCTCGTCACAATCACAAGCTTCCGGTCTTTGTGTCTCTCTCGCAGGATCCTCTGGCTCTGACAGTGGATGCCATGTCTCTAAACTGGAGGGATCTGGGGTTCCTTTACCTGTTTCCTCCGTTCCCAATGCTAGCCAGAGTGCTGCGCAAACTGGCCTTGGATGGTGCGTCGGCAATTCTGGTGGCCCCAAGGTGGCCAAGGCGAGTTTGGTTCGCAGACCTTGTAAGACTGGCAGAGGATCAGTTCGCCCTGCCTCTGCTGCCGGACCTGCTCACCCAGGGTCGGCTGCGCTATCCCAATTTACCATCGCTGGCTTTGACGGCATGGCTGCTGAAACCGCCATCTTGAAGGAAGAAGGTCTTTCTGACGCGGTGATTCAGACTCTTATCTGTGCCAGGAAGCGCTCTTCCTCTTCTATTTACTACAGGACTTGGAGGGCCTATATTGATTGGTGTGAAAGTAGGTCTTTCTCTTGTCGAGAGTTCTCCATTCCTAGAATTTTAGAGTTTCTCCAACATGGTCTAGATCTGGGGCTCCAGCTTAGTACCTTGAAAGGGCAGGTTTCTGCCCTGGCGGTGTTCTTCCAAAGGTCTTTTGCACTTCATCCCTTAGTCAAGACCTTTTTCCAAGGTGTTACACATGTTCGGCCTCCTAGGAAGCCTTTTGTTCCAGTTTGGGATTTGAACCTGGTTCTTTCTGCTCTCCAGGGCCCTCCGTTTGAGCCCTTGAATGAGATAGCTTTGTCTTCTCTTACGCAAAAGGTGGCCTTTTTGGTGGCTATCACTTCGGTTAGGCGTGTTTCTGAGTTGGCAGCTTTATCCATTACAGCTCCGTACTTCGAGAAACATCAGGACAAGGTTGTCTTTCGTTTCAAGCAGGATTTTCTTCCTAAAGTGGTCTCGGAGTTTCATCTGAATCAGGACATTGTTTTGCCCTCTCTATGCCCAAATCCCAGCGACGACAGGGAAAGGGCATTGCATTCCTTGGATGTAGTTCGTGTTGTGGAACATTATCTGGAGGTTACGTCTTCCTTTCGTAAGACTGATGCTTTCTTTGTGGTGCCCTGTGGGCCTAGGAAAGGTTTGGCTCCTGCCAAATCTTCCATTAGTAAATGGATTCGTCAGGCCATCATTGGGGCCTATTCTGCCAAGGGGAGGAGTCCCCCTTTTCGTGTTACTGCTCATTCTACTCGTGCAGTTGGTGCGTCCTGGGCTTTTCAGCACCAGGCTTCTGTTGAGCAAGTTTGTAAGGCCGCTACCTGGTCTTCTGTTCACACCTTTTAGAAGTTTTACAAGGTTGATGTTCGGGCATCAGCGGATGCTGTTTTTGGCCGCAAAGTTTTGCAAGCTGTTGTGGTTTAAGGTTGTGCATTGTTGCCTAGTTTTGGATCCCCGCCCTTGTTATGGACACTGCTGTTGGATGTCCCACATGTTATGGATTCTTGAAGCGGGGTGTGTGACATACTAAGAATAATACCATTTTGTGAATACTCACCTTGTAAAATGGGTATTATGAGTATGTCACACACCCCGCTTCAACCCGCCCTTTTGTATTCAGGATCCTCTTTATTGCGAACTTTGCGTGGTTGTTGTTTATATTTGCCTCTTCCTGGTCCCTTACCTTACTGCTTCTGTATACTGGGTAGTGAGTGGGTCCCAGGTATTTATGGATCAGGGAGGGGCTTTCTTTTGCTATCATCTCTGCAGGAACGCCCTCTTCAGGACGATATTACCCACATGTTATGGATTCTTGAAGCGGGGTGTGTGACATACTCATAATACCCATTTTACAAGGTGAGTATTCACAAAATGGTATTTTTCATGTAATCCCTCCACCTTTCGCTTTCCTTATTCCCTTTTCCATATTCCTGACATTGCTTTTTCTTGTCACATTCCTTCCATCTCCCTTTCTTTAAACTCTCTGTGTCTTCCTCTTTTTTTGCACTTTCTCTTTCTGCATTACCTCCTTCTCTCTCTACTTTCCACTTTTCTACTGTCCCTCATTCTGTTTCTCATTCCCACATCTCCTCCCTCTCTCTCCCCTTTCTACATTTCCTCCTTCTTTTTCACCTTTGCACAGTCCCTCCTTCACACTATCTTTTCCACATTCCCTCCTTATCCCTCTCTCCTTTCCACATTCCGTCCTTCTCTCCCTCTATCCTTTCTACATTCCGTCCTCCTCTCCCTCTCTCCTTTCTACATTCCCTCCTTCTCTCCCTCCCTCCTTTCCACATTCCCTCCTTCTCTCTCTCTCCTTTCCACATTCTGTCCTTCTCCCCCTCTCTCCTTTCTACATTCCCTCCTTCTCCCTCTCTCCTTTCTACATTCCCTCCTTCTCCCTCTCTCCTTTCCACATTCCCTCCTTCTCCCTCTCTCCTTTCCACATTCCCTCCTTCTCTCTCTCCTTTCTACATTCCCTCTTTCTCCCTCTCTCCTTTCCACATTTTCTCCTTCTCCCTCTCTCCTTTCCACATTCCCTCCTTCTCTCTCTCTCCTTTCCACATTCTGTCCTTCTCCCCCTCTCTCCTTTCTACATTCCCTCCTTCTCCCTCACTCATTTCCACATTTTCTCCTTCTCTCTCTCTCCTTTCTACATTTCTCTTTCTCCCTCTCTTCTTTCCACATTCCCTCCTCCCTCTCTCATTTCTACATTCCCTCCTTCTCCCTCTCTCCTTTCTACATTCCCTCCTTCTCCCTCTCTCCTTTCTACATTCCCTCCTTCTCCCTCTCTCCTTTCCACATTTTCTCCTTCTCTCTTTCTCCTTTCTACATTTCTCCTTCTCCCTCTCTCCTTTCCACATTTTCTCCTTCTCTCTCTCCTTTCTACATTTCTCTTTCTCCCTCTCTTCTTTCCACATTCCCTCCTCCGTCTCTCATTTCTACATTCCCTCCTTCTCCCTCTCTCCTTTCTACATTCCCTCCTTCTCCCTCTCTCCTTTCCACATTTTCTCCTTCTCCCTCTCTCCTTTCCACATTTTCTCCTTCTCTCTTTCTCCTTTCTACATTTCTCCTTCTCCCTCTCTTCTTTCCACATTCCCTCCTTCTCCCTCTATCCTTTCTACATTCCCTCCTTCTCCCTTTATCCTTTTTACATTCCCTCCTTCTCTCTCTCTCCTTTCTACATTTCTCCTTCTCCCTCTCTCCTTTCCACATTCCGTCCTTCTCTCCCTCTCTACTTTCTACATTCCCTCCTTCTCCCTCCCTCCTTTCCTCATTCCCTCCTTCTCCCTCTCTCCTTTCCACATTCCCTGATTCTCTCCCTCTCTCCTTTCCACATTCCCTCTTTCTCCCTCTCTTCTTTCCACATTCCCTCCTTCTCTCCCTCTCTCCTTTCCATATTCCCTCCTTCTCTCCCTCTCTTCTTTCCATATTCCCTCCTTCTCTCCCTCTCTCCTTTCTGCATTCCCTCCTTCTCTCCCTCTCTCCTTTCCACATTCCCTCTTTCTCCCTCTCTTCTTTCCACATTCCCTCTTTCTCCCTCTCTTCTTTCCACATTCCCTCCTTCTCTCCCTCTCTCCTTTCCACATTCCCTCTTTCTCCCTCTCTTCTTTCCACATTCCCTCTTTCTCCCTCTCTTCTTTCCATATTCCCTCCTTCTCTCCCTCTCTCCTTTCTGCATTCCCTCCTTTTCTCACCTCATTTGCTCTGTCTCATTCTCATATTTCCTCCTTCTTTCTTTTTCACATTCCCCTCTTTTCTATCTCCTCTTCACATTCTCTTCTTCTCTCTCTCTTCTTTCCAAAATTCTCTCCTCTCTTTCTGCGTTCCACAATTCCTTCCTCTCCCTTTCTTTTTACCACATTCCCTTCTCTGTTTCATTTCCTCATTCTATCTCCCCTTTCCATATTCCCTCCTTCTCCCTTTCTCCTTCTACATTCCCTCCTTCTCTCTCTCCTTTCCACAAACGTTACTTCTCTTTCTTTCGTTCTTTTCCACAATTCCTACTTCTCTCTCTTTTCCACATTCCATGCTTCTCTCTCTCTCAATCCCTTATTCTCTCTCTCTCTTTTCCACATTCCCTCTCATTTTCTTTCTCTTTTCCTTGTGTTCCACCAACTCTCTGGAGGCTGGATGAGTCAGCGAGTGGCTCCCTGAGGAAGGGCCGGGGTCTGGGAAATGTCAGGCTATGTACTAAGAGGGGAGGTGAGTCACTGTGCCCAATGCACCATCTCTCTGAAGTCTTTGTGGAGTAAAGATAGTGGAAGTCTGGCCGCAGATCTGCTTCTGTCTGATCATCTGGGGAACCCACACCCTCTGATTCAGCCAGGGGAAGCCTGTCCTCCCCGCTCCTCCTTCCCAAATGCGGAAAAGGTCAACCTACATTAAATGATCGAATCAAATGTTGTCTGTAGCACAGCGCTTAGAGCGACCGCTAGAAGTCGCTGTAAGCGGCTATCGGTCGTTGTAACTGAGCACCTCAGTTGCTGTAGTACGCTGGCCCGGCAATCATGAATGAGATGTACGTTAGTCGCTGTAACACCAGTATTACGCTATAAGGAGCGAAAGGTAGCGACTCACACCATATTCATCAACCATCATCATTGGCCGTTGCCATGACCGCGCACTGCTGTGTGGTGGCGCTGAGTGGGGCGTGCTGGGGGTGTGGTTTGGGGGGCGTGGTGGGACAGTATGACCATGTTCTTTTGTTTATGACTGGGGAGGATGGGGGCGTGCGCTGGCGCTGCTACGCTTCCGGCGCGAGGGCGGCTGCCGGCCGGGGCTTCCGTTCCTTCTCCTTAAGAACTGGGACACAGAGCGCAGCACCTCATGGCACCTTGAGAAAGTAGCACGGAGCTACGGAACGCGTGGGTGTTTTGATCGGCCCAGCAGGGGATGTTTGCCACACACATAGAGGTGAATCATTATTGACTTAACAATTTGTCTATATTGGCTTAAGGATCATATTTTGCACTGGTCACTTTAGAGATTGGCACTTTAACTAGGGATAGGTTTTTAATTGTAGGGGGATATTTGGGTACATATGGTTAATATGGGATATATGGCTCGCTCCTGCTGGTGCTATGTGTTGTAGATACGTTGTGTATATATGTTTTTAAATGTATGTTATGGTGTTGTATAGATTTGTTGTATGTCTTTTAATTATTGATGAATTGACTAATTAAAATGAACATTAAGATCAGTTGGTATTATTGATTAATTTACTTTTGGGTTGGAGTGGTGCCTCCTAAGTAACTGTGTCTGTGGTGGGCTGGAACCACAGAAACTTTGTATGTGTATTGCAGTAGCAATTTGGGTTACAGATTTGGCACACCACCAACCCCTTTATTAATGATCTAAGGTGGTGCTTAATAGGGTGTCCCTCTTGCTTTTGTAAATGTTGTCTTTAGCACGGCACTTAGAGTGACCGCTAGAAGTCGCTGTAAGCGCTATCGGCCGTTGTAACTGAGCACCCCAGTTGCTGTAGTACGCTGGCCGGCAATCATGAATGAGATGTACGTTGGTCGCTGTAACACCAGTATTACGCTATAAGGAAGGTAGCGAAAGGTAGCGACTCACACCATATTCATCAAAAAATCACCCTCACACAGCGTCGGCACTCAGAATTGGTTCGCTATAGCCTAGTGCGCCAGACGCTGCGTTATTAAAGTGATTTTTTGAACACATATCCACCAGTAACAAAGCCAAAACATATGGAATGACATTATTTTAACATTGTGACATTAACACTTTAGTGCCAGACCTGTAATGACAATTCTGCATAAAAATTAAAAAAAAAAAACTTTTCAAAAAAGCCTTTTTTCGAGGCCATGAGATGTAACACAATTATTTGATAATAAAAAAACAAAAAAAAATGGAATCAGGAATGGGATTTGAAGAAACGTCCATTGAAATGTATGGGAGTGCGAACGGTAGCGACAGGTCTTACCTGGCGCTCTGAACGCTAGAGCGCCGGCACTATACGCTGAGCCGCCTGTAATGATGAATCGTACGCTACATGACGCTGTTTCAGTCACTCACCAGATTCGCTTTGATAAATGTGGTATAGCGTACAGCGCCCAGCGTACACCAGATGCTACCTGCCGCTACGAGTCACTAGCTGGCACTATACCTTGATGAATAAACCCCTTAGGGCTTTATTCATCAAGGGATAGCGCCAGGTAGTGCCTTGTAAGCGACAGGTAGCTGCAGGTGAACGCCGGCCGCGGCACGCAATACCACATTTATGAAAGCGATTCTGGTGAGCGCCTCTTACAGCAACACGTAGAGTATGATTCATCATTACAGGCGGCTCAGCGGATCCCGGTGGCGCTCTGCCTTTCAGAGCACCAGGTATTATCTGTCACTACCTGTCGCTCTCCCATACATTTTAATGGACGTTACTTTTCTTCTCTTTAAACAGAGTTTTCTTTTCATATTTTTTTTTGTTTTGTATCAATTTATTGTGTGACCTCTCCTGACCTATTTTTTTTTTTTTTTTAATGCATAGATGGCCATTGTATGCTTGTGCACACATGGGAATTTGTTCTCCGCATTTAACCCATCCGTGCAGTGAGTGTACACATGCACGGAGCGGTGGGCTGCCCTAATTACGGCACCCGGGGAACAGTTACGGGGTTAGGTGCCTTGCTCGTCATTACATGTCTGGTATTAAAGTGTTAATGTCACAATGTAATAACAATGTAATTCCATATGTTTTCACTTTGTTACTAGTGGATATGTGTTCAAACACAGACTTTAATCACACAGCTTCTGGCGCCACGAGCTACAGCGGCACAATTTTGAGCGCCGGCACTGTGTGAGGCTGTTTTTTTGATGAATATGGTTTGAGTCGCTCACGCTGACCAGTCACTACTGTTTGCTCCTATATAGCTCTGTACAGGTGTTATAGCAACTGACAACCATCACATTCATCAATGCTGGCAATGTTACTACAGCGACTGAGTCACTCTGTAATAGCGACCGCTAGCGACCACTAGCGGTCACTCTTAGCGCCGCAGTACAGATGCTCATCTGCTATTACCTGGCGCTAGTAATGAATCCTTGCTTTACTATCGCTTATTTTGGCATTTCTTTATGTTTGGATATTTTAACTAAGAAATATTAAAAGTTACGTTTTACTGAGAGGCTGGATAAATACTGACGTTTTGCTACAATTTGGGAGGGCTGCTGAGTGGATCCCTTCTTCCGTGCCTTCATGTGGATGTGGTGAGCTGGCTACTTTTTTTTTTTATTATTTTTTTTTCTTGCTTCTGTAAACTCTTAGTGATCCCACAGAGCAAAATCTCCTTGTGGGCGAGCAGCCATAGATGGCGACCATCCCAGGTTCACCTGAGAGCAGGTAGGACAATGCGACCAGTCACATCAGTCCATGTAACATCTACAGGAGTGAGGTTACCAGTTTACAAAAAGTGGACTTTGACTATCCTGGGTCCCAGGATAGTCAAAGTCCACTATGTGAAACCCCCCAGATCTCCTGATAAAACTCACCTCACCCTGCTCCTACGGCGCATGCGCGGCCGCTCGTCCAATCTGCGCGTTTGGAGCCGCTGAGGTATGCGCGTCAAAGCGGCGTCAAAGCTCAGCAGCTCCGAGCACGCTGGCGGCCGCATCTCACGCTTCCCTCTAACAGGGAGTGCGCCTGCGCCGGCCATTCACAAATGGCCAGCGCGGGCACGCCTCCTGCTAGCGAGAAGTGCGAGATGCGCCCGCGGCCCGCGCATGCGCCATTGGGCAGGAATTCAGGTAAGGTTTGCGGGCGTCCTGGGGGGTTTCACACAGCGGGACATCCCGATTTTGGATGCCCTGCGGGGAGAGATCGGATCGGCATGGGAATCTTATAGATTCCCGGGCCGATCCTGCTGGGTTTTGGTCCACTTTAAAGAGGAAAGTCAGACCTCTTTACAAATAATTGCCATCTTCCTCCTCGCTGGGCGCTGCATACCTTTTGGATGATGCCACAATTGGGAGGTGGCGACATCCTGCTGTTTCAGGGCCATTTCTCTTCCCCCCCCCCCGCATGCTTAGCCGTCTGCGTCTTTAGCCGTCCTCATCCAGAAGAAGGTCTGTAAGCTCTCTCTAGCTCCCATAGCAGCACGTTATATCGGCTCCGCACATGCGCGAGATCGGGAGTTGCACGCAGTGGCTGATGGGCGAAAAAAAGGCGCAGCTCAACAGAGGACACCGAGGGACAGGGAATACAGATGCCCCAGTAAGGTAAGTAAAGAATGCCCAAAATGCAAACCGGAGGGGGGGGGGGGCAACTAGTTGATGAGCCTCTGATGTGCCCCCCAGGCTCACCCGGAGTGGGTGAAGGACCAATTAGATGCAAACCAAAGCCAAAACAGGAATATTACAGGCTGCTGGCACGCAGCAACAATAACAGGTGGACCGGGACCAGGCAGAGGCAATAATCACACTTGGGACAGGCCTGTCCTCTGAACCTCCAGTGCCCTCTGCCCCACTCAAAGCCTACTTCCCTCTTTCATCAGTGGGTCTCTGTGTGCTGGGGACTGGAAGCTGCAGCACACACTGCCGGAATATGTGTCAGCGACTCAACAAGCATGCTGAGCCACACTTAAAGTGGACCAAAACCCAGGATTTTGATTATCCTGGGTTTTGGTCCTTGGGCCCTTGGCACCACGATACTGTGTAAAACCTATCAGGTCCCCAAATGGCACATGTGCGGCCTCCTGTCCAAGTAGTGTGCTCGGATCCGCTCCCACCCACTCGTCTAAGGATCATCTAAGACTCGGCTCCAGTCGAGTCCTGAAGAGTGGACCCGCTACTCTCTAACAGGGAGCGTGCCCTTGCTGTTCATTCACAAATGCATACCTACCAACTTTTTAAGGTGGGTAAATTGACATTTGTTATATTAGACCACGCCCCCTCATTGGCTGTATAGGAGATAGATTGTAACAGTTAAAGCAATGTAAACACTTTGAATATGCAAATGAATCATTCATTGATGCAGATCTGCATGTTACACCTCAAATGAGAAACACGAGGGACAGGGGGACATGGACTCAAAAAAAAGGACAGTCCCTCCAAATCAGGGACACTTGGGAGGTATGCAAATGCCCGACGCAGGTGCGTGTCCTGCTAAAGGTATAACAGGCAGCTGTGCCGCACGTGGGGCCATTGGATCGGGAAGAAGGTGAGCTTACTGGGCTACCTGGGGGGTTCTACACAGCAGGCTATCCTGAATGCCTCGGGAGAGCGAGTATGCTTGCCCTGGAGTCACATAGACTCCAGGGTGGGTTTTGGTCCACTTTAAATCAATCATGAGTCATTTCAATTTTGGCCTTAAAACTTTTTCCGTCCTTCCAATCCAGCCCCATCTGAGTAACCGTAAAGTTTCCGTTTTTTTGTGACTTGGGCAGTTTTTCCACCTATAGCCACGCTACCTGACAAATTTGAGATCACTGATTGGCTGATTTAGAAATTGCCATATGACGTAGCACGTCCACTGACAGCATCACCACTTTTCCCCGTGGTCTCCTCTCGCTTCTCCAGTGCTGTCCCCCTCTCTCCAACAAGGTGCCTCTCCCCCCCCACGCATTTCATCTCTAATCCAGCGTTACCAACCCAAGCGCAACCTCCGCTCTGCCTCTTACATTCTCCTGTCCTCCCCTGTTAACTCCTCACACAAGACTTTTCCTGTGCCTCCCCACTTTTCTGGAATGCGCTCCCCCGCTCAGTCCACCACTCTCCATCACTCCAAGCCTTTAAAAGTGCCCTCAAAACTCAGACAAGCATATGACCTGGCTTAAGTAATTCCTATAACCACTTTTCCCTGTGGTCTGAGGAAAGTTCCCACAGCAGGGCATCCCAAACTGGGATACCACAGGGAGAGGCTATCGACTGCCAGCCAAGCAGGGTTTTGTCTACTTTTTACTCCATACAATGCATCGTTGTATCCTAATCTGTTTTGGGCCTTATTCATGAAGGGATAGCGACAGGTAGTGCCTTGTAATCAACAGGTAGCGGCAGATGAACACCGGACACGGCACGCAATTCCACATTTATGAAGCCAAATCTGGTGAGCGACTGGAACAATTATCCCAGGCTCAGCGTGCAGCGCCGGCGTACAGGCTTGCAGAGCGCCACTTATTATTACCTGCCGCTACCTGGCGCTCTCCCATACATTTCTATGGACGATCCTTAAATCTCTTTCCTGATCCCAATTTTTTTTTTTTTTTAATAAAAACTCAAATTTTTCTGACAAGTATCCTGGCATAGAAAATTAAATTTTTGTAAACTTTTTTGATGTATAATATTTTTATGCAGAATCGCCCTTACATGTTTTCGCTTTGTTACTAGTGGATACATGTTCAATAACTTTAATCACACAGCTTCTGGCGCTATGGGCTACAATGAGCCGATTTTGAGTGCCTGAACTGTATGAGGCTATTTTTATGATGAATTTGGTGTGAGTCGGTCGCACTGAGCTGGCGCTACCGTTCGCTCCCATAAAGCGCTGTATTGGTGTACGACTCACACAATATATTCATCAATGGCGGCCAGCGACGCTCTGAAACAGTGGATCATAACTTAGCACAGCGACTACTAGCGGTCGCTCTCAATGCCTCGCTACAGACGCTCATCTGTCGGTACCTGGCGCTAGTAATGAATCAGCCTGCCCGTTTGTTTTCTGGATGGTCCTGTGCACTAGTGCCACCTGCCTGCCATTACTTGCAATGCAGCCGACTAACTGAGCAGTGATGCCATCAGATGTGCCAAGGGTTTGATGCACTTCTAGGAAGCCGTTGATGTTATGTTACCATTTACTAAAACATTACTGTTAATCCTCTAAAACCAGTAGAGAAATAATGTTTCCTTATATAACATATTTTCGTTGTTTTGACCTTAACGTTTGTGATGTTGGACAACTTTTTATAATTTTTTTTAACAAAAAACAAAAAAGGGTTCAATCCCTAAAAAGAACTTGCAGCTGACACTTTCATTGTTCATAAACATTCAGGACGCTGCAGGCATGTGTTTTCAGGATTCAAATAAGCCTGTTACTCATTGGAGTAGTTTCATCGGCAGTTTCCTCCATCTATTTGCTGCCCTCTAAACATACCAGAAATCAGGTGCCGGAGACAGTTTGGTGTGCCAAAGAAGCCAGAAGCCCGAACGCGACTTGGCGCTTCAAATAACATGCACAAATTTGTTTTCACACAACCATGAATCAACCCTATTCTGATTAAAGGAGAGCCAGCACACGTGCCCTGGAATCATGGAGCGAGGGAAGATTTGTTGGTATCCTGCGGGATTCACACACAGGGGCATACTGTGCTCGCCCTGGTCATCTCCTGACTGGACTACTGTAACACCCTCCTCTGTGGTTTGCCAACAAACAGACTGGCACCCCTCCAATCTATTCTAAACTCTGCTGCTCGCGTCATCCACCTCTCCTCTCGCTTCTCCAGTGCTGCCCCCTCTGTCAATTCCTCCACTAGTTACCTGTCTCTCAGAGAGTTCAGTTCAAACTTCTAACACTAACCTACAAAGCTCTCTCCAACCAGGCGCCCCCCCCACCCATTTCATCTCTAATCCAGCGTTACCAACCCAAGCGCAACCTCCGTTCTGCCTCTTCTCCTGTCCTCACCTGTTTACTCCTCACACAAGACTTTTCCTGTGCCTCCCCACTTTTCTGGAATGCGCTCCCCCGCTCAGTCCACCACTCTCCATCACTCCAAGCCTTTAAAAGTGCCCTCAAAACTCACTTCTTCAGACAAGCATATGACCTGGCTTAAGCAATTCCTATAACCTTCAAATGGCACATGCAGCCCAACTCAAGCTCTACCACTTATGATCCCGTCCATTGTCTTCACCCCTATCCTTTAGACTGTAAGCTCTGAAGGGCAGGGCTCTTTTTCCTATTGTCCTGTGCTCACAGCACTTGGTTTAAACCTAATTATAGTTCCCTGTACTATATGTTTTACCTTGTCTGTAATCATACCTTGTAAAGCGGTCTGGAAGATGATGGCCCTATATAAATAAACAACAATAATAATAATTATAATAATAATACTGTATTGGGTAGCCCTTGTAAAGTGGTACACAATCCAGGAGGGTAAAACTCCTGGATTTTGATCCACTTTAAACCTACATGAGTTTTTGGTGTTAGATTGCGAACTCCTACACAGAGACGGTCAACAGTTCTGTATTTTAACCTGTTACTTTGTGCAGGTCCAGAAGGGTTAACATGTGAGTGGCTTACCCGCCATGGCTGCACAGGCAAGTCCAGACTTGCGCTCCTTCCTAGCCCGGCTCACAGCGGGAGTCTGGGATTTTCCTCTTTGCTAAGATAATTCGCAGAGAAATCCTACTGGCGTATCCAAAGTGGGCTAAGCTGTATCAGCCAATCAGATTGCAGCAATGATTCATAACAACAATTTATAATGACCAGTTCAGGTGAGCAGGAGTTAATGCCCCCCGGATCTTCGGAATGCTTTTTTATTAGCCCAGAAAATGGGTATAAATAAATACAGAGAATATTGTAGTTTATATAGTGCCATCATCTGCTATGGCACTGTGAAAGAAACACTGTTCGGTCTGGATGATCTTATACTTAATAGCTCCCCCTAGAGGTGAACAGCTGCCTAGCCATTGTTACACTCCACTACAAGGCCAGTTATAAAGGAAACTCTTTCTGGGGGAGGT
This sequence comes from Gastrophryne carolinensis, assembly GCA_027917425.1. NCBI lineage: Eukaryota > Metazoa > Chordata > Amphibia > Anura > Microhylidae > Gastrophryne > Gastrophryne carolinensis. The sequence goes on along the minus strand of CM051243.1, from coordinate 44,013,983 downwards.
CTTCATGGGAATGTTGGGTAACAGGAGCTACTGCCATCCCTCTTGCCCACTATTACATGGCTGCTTCATGTAAGTTATCATCCAATGCCATATCCTGGGCCAGTACTACCCTTCCCACCAGGACCACCATTGAAGCAAGGGACTGCATTGGTGATACAAAAAAAAGGAAACAATGGGACAACAGCTAGAAGTGATTCAATAAGACGCTGATAAGTCATCACAGGTATCAGGAGCCATGCTGACCCACAGTGGCTGGGGGATCTATAGAGCCAACCCAACCACTGAGGCAGTCCCACAAATGCTGAATTGGGTCCGAGTCTAGAATCGGGGCGCTCAGCTCCATTTAGTTATCAAGCAAGCTGAATGGTACAGAGCGGGCCACTGGTTGCATCCCCACTCACCTCTAGCTGGGGGTGTGCCCAGGCTAGCCAATCACAAATGGCTGCACCAGGTATGCATCTAGCTAAAGGTATAGTGAGGCTGTGACCTGCATATGAGTCATTGGAACAAAGTTAGGTGAGTGGGTACTGTGATTCCACGGTGTTTCACACAGTGGGGCATCCTCGTTTGGGATGCTACAGGGAGTAGAAATTGGACGGCCATACAGGCGATTCCCGGACAATTCCCTATGCAATGGAAAATGTCAGGATGCCCCTCTTTATGACACCCCCTAGGTTCACTGGTGCTCCCACAGCGCAGGAGCATAGTTAGGGGGGAGCAGGGGGGCATCTGCCCCGGGTGCAGCAGGTCAGGGGGGGCGCCAAAGGGGTGCCTGAGAACAAGTGGGCCGTACCATTTTGAATCTTTGCCCTGGGTGCCAGAAAGCCCAGCTACTTCTCTCCCACAGTGCATGAGCAGACTAAGGCTACATACCTGACAAGGAGCATTAAAGCAGACCAACACCCTTTGCGGCAAGAGTGTTGGTGGCTGTCAGTGTCGCTGCTATCTGAAAGGCTGGGTGGCCCCCACACATAACCCCCCAGGGCGCCCATAAATCGTACCTTTCTCTCGCTCCCCCACAGGTAATCCAGCACCGCAACTGGCTGCCTGGCGATCACATGGGCAGAAATGTCATTGCCCACTTGAGCGCCAGGCAGCCAATCACAGCGCTGGATTCCCGGTGGGGGAGCAAGAGAAAGATTCACAGGCATCCTGGGGGGTATATGGGGGGGGGGCTCCAGCATTATGGATGCCCCAGCCTGTCAGAAGCTGCCTCAGGGCCACCAACACCCTCGCCACGGAGGTCCACTTTAATATTGTATTTCGCTATACAAAATTTGTCTTTGATTAGGGCCCAACTTTGCAAGGGGCCACAGAAATGATAAGCTGGTCCCTGGGTGTTTCTGTTCTTGGACCACTGAAGGTTGATTGATAGACCAGGTCAGTAGGGTGGGACTGAAAGTTGAACGAGGAAGTGATTTTCCTAACTAAGGAGACAGGCAGAAGAGGAATCACAATGCTTGAGCCACTCAATAAAAATGAAGCTACTGATATTTATTTTTTAACTTTTGACTTGCCAATCAATGTGACCTATGCTCTGCTCACTTTATACAAACGACTGCACATCCAATGAACCATCCGTCAAGATTCGGCAATTTGCTGATGACACTACAGGTAATGGAATCCTGAACATTAAGAACACTGTAGAGATTGTTGTGGATTTCAGAAGATCTCACTCAGTCGTGCGTCTGATCTGTATTGACAGCGAGAAGGGGAAAATTGTCCCTGACACCAAATTCTTTGAACCTACATTTCTCACAACCTAAAATCAACTTTGTTTTGAAGAAAGCTCAGCAGAGGTTATTTTTCCTTTGTCCACTTAGGAAAGCTGGGATGTCTAAAAAAGTTTTGGTGACATTCTATAGTGCGGCCATTGGGTCTATTCTAAAATCATGCTTCACTGTCTGTTATGCTGGTGCTACCACTAAAGACAAAAGCAGGTTAAAGGAAATTACAAAAATGGCACAAAGGATTGTCGGTTCCAATCTCTGGAACATCCATTTGACCAAAAACTCATCTCTTGCTCAAGGAAAATAGTTGCTGGCTCAACCCACCCCAGCTTGATCTGACATTGCAGTAAGTGGGCGGGTGCCAGACAACCAGCAATCAGTTACTTGGTTGGGCTGTTATTTTAAAGGAAAAATAAAAACTGTATCTGGGGCCTCCACTAGCTTTTGTGCCCAGGGGCCTCCACCACACTTAATCTGGCCCTGATGTTGGTATTTGTAGTTCTATGAGGATTCAGGGGACCCAAGCAGAGGAATGGCTAACTGTTGCTGCACAAGACATGTCCTATCTTGAGCATCATGTCCTGGGTTTCGGGCCACACAGCTGCACACGATACAACTAAGATTGATGATCATCTTGTAAAGATGCTTTGGTGGTGGTACCTTTGTCTGGACAATGTCAGTCCTCAGATTCACAAATACAAGCAACCCGCTGTTAAAATAAGAAGAGGAACCCCCCTGCATGGCTCTGGCACAATATCAGACACCACTGGGGGAAGATGTAGTCTAGTGCGTCTTCCTGCTCCAAGATTTTTAGAGTTCTCACAGACGGGAACAGGTCACTGTGACATGACCTGTAGCACAGACACAAGCACATGGCGGGGTGTGCTGATCTGCAGTGAACGCTTTAATGTACGTCAGAAGAATAGAGGAGGCCACCGTATGAGGGCCATACAAAGGCTCCTATTCCCTCTGATGTCACTGCTATGAGTTTTCATGAAAAAGTCTTTGAAAATCTCCACCGAAGTGTCTTCTCTCCTCTGTGTAACTTACAATTCCTCAATATTGCACTTGGTAAGTAAAAATGGTCTCTGATCTTCTCGTTTTGCGCCATATTAATGTGAGATTATCAATGTGATACCCAGTTTGATGATTAGAATGATTCACAATAATTCTCCATTCTAGTATGACAGTGATTCCTAATTCCAGGATATTAGATTAGGATCATGGTGATCCCTGATACAAGGATAAAAATAATTTCTGATTTGAGGATCACAGAGATCCCAGGGTCGAGAACAGCAATTTCTGGTTTGAGGATCACAGTGATTTCTGGTTCATAGATTACAATGATTTAGACTTTAAATTCACAGTATCCATGGCATAAGAATAAGAAATTTTGATTTAAGGATCATGACAATCCGTGTTACAAGGATAACAATAATTTCGGATTTAGGGATCACATTGATCACTGATTAAAGGACAACAACAAAAATTCTGGTTTGTAGACAATGGAGATCCCTGATACTAGCATAACAATAAATGATGGTTTGGGGGTCACATTGATTTCTTGTTCATGGGTTACAATGGTTTGAGGACAATCATTTTTGATTTCAGGGTCACAGGGATCCCTGGTACAAGGATAACAATAACTTCTGGTTTGAGGATCAGGGTGATCCATGGAACAAATATATTAGGTAATTTCTGGTTTATGATTCATTGAAATCACTGGAACGAAGACAACAATAATTTTTTTGTATCACAGAGATTTGAGTATCAAAGATTTGAGTATCAAAGAGCTCCCTGGTACAAGGATAATAATCATTTTTGATTTGAGGAACAGTATGATGCTTCCAGTATGATGGTCACAGTGATTTCTGGTACATGGATTACAATGATTCCCACTTTAAAGAAGAACAACACACAGGAATGAGGGCTGCTGCTCACTGGCTGCAATGAGGGAAGCTGCTCACTGGCTGAAATGAGGGATGCCCCTCGCTGCCTGGAATGAGGGAAGCTGCTCACTGGCTGAAATGAGGGATGCCCCTCGCTGCCTGGAATGAGGGATGCAGCTCACTGCCTCTTATGAGAGACGCCACTCACTTCCTGTAATGAGAGATGCCATACAGTGCCTGTAATAAGGGATGCCCCTCACTGGTTGTAATGAGGGATGCCCCTCATTGGCTGTTATAAGGGCTGTTGCTCACTGACTGTAATGGGGGATGCCGCACACTGCCTTCTAACGCCCAGTCCACCCCTGGTTGGGGGCTTGCCTGCATACATGTGCGTGGGGGAGGCTGGTCTGCATGTATGTGTGTGTGCGGGGCTTGCCTTTATTATTATTATTATGTAATTCTTAGGTGGTGTTTCCCTTTAGGGGCGTGGCTGGGGCATGGTTTAATTGCAAAAAAAATCCGCTGGGCTATGCATGCTGCACGTGTCCCTCTTTCAAAAGCTGGGAGGTATGGTAAATGGCATAGTATTCCAGCTGTGTCAAAAGGCACCAGCTGGGCCTGGCTGTTAAAACATAAAAGAACTAAACAATTGCAGAGGCTTACCCACTGAAGCGCTTCTGCGGGCAACTGCATCTCACACTCCCCTAATCTTCCCTGTATGGATATTAGAAACAAGTAACCTGCAGGTTGCAGGGAGAGTGCGCAATGAGCGCAACAGCGCAGTCGATTGTCAATGCTGAAAATAAAGCCTGAAGATTGTGGCATGCTCCTCAAATGCACCTGCAAAGCATTAATGTGCGTTCACCGGGCCCCCTGGCGCAGGAGGAGAGATATACAATGGAGACTGCTGACGCCGGGCCCCATACATCAGCTATACTGCCCTACTGGAGGCCCTGATCCTTGCTACAAGAATTTCTGGTTTGAGGGTCACAGCAATTCTTGGTTGGAGGATAACAATTTCTGGTTAGAAAATCGTAGTACTTCCCAAAACAAGGATAACAATTATTTATGGATTAAGAATGACTGTGGTCCCTGAAACAAAAGTAACTATTTCTGGGTTGAGGATTATGATGATTTTTGGTTGGAGGATCACTGTGTCCTCTGGCATAAGGGGCAAGAAAAACAGAGGAAAAGCAAAAAGAGAAAGACTGGACTAAGGGGGAAAAGAGAGAACTAAGAGGAAATGTGCACATATGATCAAGAGAAAGACAAAGGAATGTTATATGAAGAGAAGGTAAAAAGAGAGAGGCTGACAAATGAGAAAAGAGGAGTAAACATAGGATGGCACAGAAAACAAAAGTGAAAATGGAGATTGAAGAAATGTGACAAGACTTAGAGGCTGATTTATTAATAGCGACATGTAGCGACAGTTGAGCGACTGTAGCGGTATTTTCACAGCGCCCGTTAGTAGTCGCTGTGCTTGGCCGTTGTTCGGTTGTTGACAGCGACTCAGTCGGTGTGGCGTAATGTGGAATACAAGGTTACGAGTCGCTTTTTGACAGGTTTCGCGCTGTATGGGAGCGCATGATAGCGACTGGTCAGAGCGACCGGCTTCCACCATATTCATCAAAAAATCACGCTCAAAAAATTCAAGCGCTGTGAAATGCATGTTTAAACCCCAGAGCGCTGGAGGCGATGTGTTAAAAGTCGTTTTTTAACCCCTAAACCACCATATTTTTGGAAACCAAAAAGAAAAAAAAGTATTTTAAATAATTTAGTAATATGAATACATTAATATCAGACCTGTAATATCAATTCTGTACAATTTTTTTTAAATTTTTTTTTCCATTAAAAAAATTATCTAAAATGGCAGACGTGGTCACAGAATTTTTCACATTTAAAAAAAAAAAAAAAAACAAAAACATTAATAACAATTAATTATTAATATTTAAAGATTGTTCCATTGAAATGCATTGGAGCGCGCCAGGTAGCGAGAGGTCATACCTGTCGCTGTACAAGGTCGGACGCTGGCGCTGTGGGCTGAGGCTGGAATAATGATGAATGAGTGGCTATATGGCGCTATCTCAGTCGCTAAGCAGGATTGGCTTGATAAATGTGTGATTGTGGTGGGGAGCCGGCGTTCTCGTGGCGGAGCCCGTCATTACCGGCCGCTCACCAGTCGCTACCTGTCGCTATTCCTTCATAAATAAGGGCCTAAGATGGAGAGAACAGGGAAATGAGTTGAATAGGGTTAAAGAGAGTCAGAAAGAAAAAGAAAGAGAAAAACTAAAAAAAGATGGAAAGAAGCTGAAAAGAGGCAGACAAAATTAGGGTGACAAGAGAAAGTTAGACGGAATGTAAAAATTACATGAAAAAGAGGGTGGGAGTACAGAAAGTTAAAAATGGAGGGATTGTGAAAAATAGAGGGGCATTCAAGAAGAAGGAAATAGGTAATAGAGAATTATAAAGAAATGTGCAATAAAGAAAAGAAAAATATGGGGGTATTTTGAAAAAGAGAGGCCTTTTCTGCTCATGTTGAGAGCTCCTGGTGCCCCTTTACAGAGGGGTTGGGATGGTGCCCTGTGCAACCGCACACTTCCCACACCCCAAAGAACGGCCATGGGTATAGGCAAGCTGCATGGCTAATGGCAGTTTTAATAAATGGTGTGGGAAGTTTAATAAAAGAAGACCTGTGTGCTGGGTGTGCCACATAATGTCACATATGAGAATAATTTTTCTATAATAATTTTTCTTTTTTGAGTGTTTTACCATAAGAACTGTAAATCTGTGGAATAGCCTCCCACAGAAGCTTGATACAGCATCAACCGCTGACAGCTTCAAAAAAGGATTAGATGCTTATTTAGAAGAAAATAACATTAGCAGTTACTATTAGCGGTTATCAGTAAAAAAAAAACAATAAAAAAAATAAATAACTTCTCCTACCCCAACAACCTTGGTTGAACTTGATGGACATGTATTTTTTCAACAGTATTAACAGGCAGGCTGATTCATTACTAGCGGCAGATAGCGACAGATGAGCGTCTGTAGCAGGCATTTCAGAGCGCTAATAGTCGCTGTGCTAGTCGTGGTTCGCTAGTTCAGAGCGCCTCAGTCGCTGTGTAGCATTGATGAATACGTTGTGGGGAGTCGCTATATGAGCAGTACAGCGCTGTATGGGAGCGAATGGTAGCGACTGGTCAGTGCGACCGACTCACACCATATTCATAAAAAAACAGCCTCACACACCGCTGGCGCTCAAAAAGGCTTCGCTGTAGGCCAGAGCGCCGGAGGCTGTGTGATTAAAGGCTGTTTTTGAACATGTATCCACCAGTAACAAAGCGAAAACATGTGGAATTACGTTGTTATAACATTGTGATATGAACACATTAATGCCAGACCTGTCATGTCAATTCTGCATAAATATATAAAAAATGAAAAAAGTTTGAAAAAATGGCTTTTTCTAGACCAGTAGAGGTCACAACATTATTTGAGAATAAAAATAAAATAATAATAATGAAAAACCCCTGTTTAAAGAGAAGTAAAAGAATGTTCATTGAAATGAGCGACAGGTAGCGAGAGGTAAGGCGTGGCGCTCTGCAAGGCTGAATGCCGGCGCTGTACGCCGAGGCTGGGATAATGATGAACCGGACGCTACATGGCGTTGTTCCAGTAGCTCACCAGAATCCGCTTGATAAATGTGTAAGTGCGTGCCATGTCCGGCGTTCACCTGCTGCTACCTGTCGCTACCTGTCATTTACAAGGCACTACCTGACGATATCCCTTCATGAATAAGGCCCTAAGTAACTATGTAACGGGTAGGCTGATTCATTACTAGCGGCAGGTAGCGACAGCTGAGCGTCTGTAGCAGGCATTTTCTGAGTGCCCGCTAGTAGTCGCAGTGCTCGGCCGTGAGTCGCTACTTCACGTGCAGTAATGTTGAATACATTGTGAGGAGTCGCTATTTGACCAGTACAGCGCTGTATGGGAGCGTATGTTAGCGACTGCTCATAGCGACCGACTCACACCATATTCTGCAAAAAAACAGCCTCACAAATCTCTGAGGCAGAAACATGCTTGTCTGAAACCCAGAGCGCCGGAGGCTGTGTGTTTAAAGTCTGTTTTTCAGCATTTATCCACTAGTAACAAAGCGAAAACATATGGAATTACATTGTAACAACATTGTAACATGAACACATTAATGCCAGACCTGTAATGTCATTTCTGAAGAAATATATGAAAAATTAAAAATTTGTCAAAAAACTGCTTTTCAATGCCAGAAGAGGTCGCAGCATTATTTGAGATTTTTTGAAAAAAAAAAAAAAAAACTAGTTTAAAGAGAAGAAAAGTATCGTCCATTGAAATGTATGGGAGAGCGACAGGTAGCGAGAGGTCATACCTGGCTCTGTGCAAGGCTGAACGCCGGCGCTGTTCGCTGAGGCTGTGAAAATGATGAATCAGACGCTGCATGGCGTTATCCCAGTCGCTAAACAGATTCTGCTTGATAAATGTGTAATTGCGTGCTGTGTCCGGCGTTCACCAGTCGCTACCAGTCATTAACCAGCCACTACCTGACGCTATCGCTTCATAAATAAGGGCCTATGTTAAAGCGGTCCTGAATAAGAGTCTATCTTATATGCTTCCCACACCCTGTACATACAGATTGCTCACATTAAAAATCATCCTACCTGCATCTACTGCATGTTATGAGCCTTTATACATCCAAGATGGCGGCTCATGGAACATCAGGCAGCCTGCAAACAGGAAGTGCCTTCTGACTGTGCTGCTCTGCATTCTGGGATTGCTGACCTTTTCCTGACCCCAGCTCTGATCTGTCTGAGCAAAGCACAGCTATAACCCCACCCCTGTACTTTATCCCGCTCTCCTCTCCTCAGTAAGTGTGATGCTTCTGAGTCAAGATGGCGGCGCCTGTATCTTAAAGTCCTAAACAGAGTTGCAGCCCAGTGGGGGAAAGAATAATAAGTAAGTGACTAAAAACTTATACTAAAAACTTATATATTAACTTTAGATGCTGGGGAATCGTTTTTTGGGGGCTTGGGCTTTTCAATAAATCATGGTGAAGGTCCGGTTTAACTATGAGTTCTTCTTTCATGAAAACAAACCTTCAATGTAAATCCCAGATCTTTCCACTAGGAGGCACCAGACTCCCTTAGCAAGCCTAGGCATTCCGCAGCTCATCTCCCGAATCCGTATTATTTCCACAATTAGTCACGTTGTAACAAATTCCTTCCAGAGATAGGAATCGTGTAATTGACTTAATTGCTCCTAATTACTGTTTTCGGGGTGTGAGATGAAAGATGGCGTTTAGCGTGGTGCCAAGTGAATAGGGGGGCCCGGCGGTTTGTGTGCGTTCGGCTGGCTTTGGCAATTATAATTTATCCACAGAGATCTGTGTGGAATCGCAGCCGGGATCACAATGTTTTCCATCCATTAATCTTCCAGCATTCTGCACTACCACAGAAATGGCAACATCGATCTTCATGTGACACCCCGACACCCGGGAACAGGCACTATCCCTTCTGCTCTGTTTACTGGATTAAAAGGAAGCCCACTGAATTATGGGCGCAGTTTTGAGTGGTCCTTGTCACCTCCAGCAGGCACTAGAGGATCGCCCAGTGTGTGGCTCATAGTGTTACCCATGACGTTCTATGGGTAGGCATAGTGTTACCCATGATGGTCTATAGGGTAGGCATAGTGTTACCCATGACGTTCTATGGGTAGGCATAGCGTTACCCATGACGGATCCTCATGGACGGATACCCATGACAGTGTGTGGCTCCCTAAGGACCAGGCATAGTGTTACCCATGATGGTCTATGGGTAGGCATAGTGTTACCCATGATGGTCTTCGGGGTAGGCATAGTGTTACCCATGATGGTCTATGGGTAGGCATAGTGTTACCCATGATGGTCTTCGGGGTAGGCATAGTGTTACACATGACGTTCTATGGGTAGGCATAGTGTTACCCATGACGTTCTATGGGTAGGCATAGTGTTACCCATGATGGTCTATGGGGTAGGCATAGTGTTACCCATGACGTTCTATGGGTAGGCATAGCGTTACCCATGATGGATCCTCATGGACGGATACCCATGACAGTGTGTGGCTCACTAAAGACCAGGCATAGTGTTACCCATGATGGTCTTCGGGGTAGGCATAGTGTTACCCATGACGTTCTATGGGTAGACATAGTGTTACCCATGACAGTCTATGGGTAGGCATAGTGTTACCCATGATGGTCTTCGGGGTAGGCATAGTGTTACCCATGACTCTATGGGTAGGCATAGCGTCATCCATGACGGTCTATGGGTAAGCATAGTGTTACCCATGATGGTCTACGGGGGAGGAATAGTGTCACCCATGACTTTCTATGGGTAGGCATAGCGTCACCCATGACGGTCTATGGGGTAGGCACAGTATTACCCATGATGGTCTAACGGGTAGGAATAGTGTTACCCATGACGTACTATGGGTAGGCATAGCGTTACCCATGACGGTCTATGGGGTAGGCACAGTGTTACCCATGATGGTCTACGGGGTAGGAATGGCGGTCAATGGGGTAATTTAATAATTGTAATTTTTAATGCATAGATGGCCATCACACATGCCCAGAGCGGTGGGCTGCCCTAATTACGGCACCCGGGGAGCAGTTGCGGGGTTAGGTGCCTTGCTCAAGAGCACCAGTTGGCATAATGTAGGCATAATGTTACCCGTGATGAGCTCTAGGGTAGACTTAGAGTTACCCATGATGGTCCACGGGGTAGATATCAAACAGTCCACCCCGATACCCAGGAATAGGCACTCTAGGATGGGCGCCACCCCGTCTGCTCTGTTTACATTATTAAAAGGAAGCCCACTGAATTATGGGCGCAGTTTTGAGTGGTTCTTGTCACCTCCAGCAGGCACTAGAGGATCGCCCAGTGTGTGGCTCACTGAAGAATAGGCAGAGTGTTACCCATGATGGTCTATGGGGTAGGCATAGTGTTACACATGACGGTCTGTGGGATAGGTATAGTGTTACACATGATGGTCTATGGGGTAGGCATAGTGTTACCAATGATAGTCTATGGGGTAGGCATAGTGTTACCCATGGCGGTCTGTGGGATAGGTATAGTGTTACCCTTGATGGTCTATGGGTTAGGCATAGTGTTACCCATGATGGTCTATGGGGTAGGCATAGTGTTACCAATGATGGTCTATGGGGTAGGCATAATGTTACCCATGATGAGCTCTAGGGTAAACATAGAGTTACCCATGATGGTCCACTGAGTAGATATCAAACAGTAAAATCCAGGAATGATTTTTGGCCGCAGTCTGCCACTGCTCATGATGGTCAATGGAATAGGCAAAGTGTTGTGTAACAGTTACACAATATACCCATGATGGTCCATGGAACAGACATAGTGTTGTGTAATAGTTATACACTATACCCATGATGGTTCATAGACTAGGCATAGTGTCGTGCAACAGTTACACATAATACCCATGATGGTCCATGGAATAGACGTGGAGGCTGATTCACTACTAACGCCAGGTATTGCCAGATGAGTGTCTGTATAGCGGCGCTTAGAGCGACCGCTAGTGGACGCTGTAAGCGGGTATCGGGTGCTGTAACAGAGCGTTGCGGTTGCTGTAGAAACCTGGCCGGCATTGATGAATGTGATGTGTGTTGGGCGCTCTAACAACAGTATAGCGCTGCAGCGAGCGAGAGGTAGAACCAACTCAGTGCGTCCGGTATTCAGCGCTCCACACCATATTTAACAAAACACTAGACACACACCGCGTCGGTGCTCTAAAGCTGGGCGCTGTAGCATAGAGCGCCAGACGCTGTGTGATCAAAGTCTGATTTTGAACACATAAACACCAGTAACAAAGCGAAAACACGTGGAATTACATTGTTTTAACACTGGGACAATAACACTTTAGTGCCAGACCTGCACATACAATTCTGCATAAAAATATAAAAAGTCCAAAAAATGTATAAAAGTGTTATTTGCAGCGAGGAGAGGTCACACAATGATTTGAACAAAAATAAATACATTTTAATTGTCAAACATGCTATTTATACACAACTAATGAAAGCCCATTGCATGGGAGAGCGACACTGGGCGAAAGGTAATACATGGCACTGCTGAGTCTAGCGCTGGCGCTATACGCTGAGCCGTCTGTAATAATACATGTGACACTTCATGACGTTGTTAGAGTCACTCACCAGATTTGCTTTCATAAATGTGGTTTTGCCTACAGCGCCTGCATTCATCCAGATGCTGCCTGCTGCTACGAGGCACTACCTGGCGCTATCCTTTCGTAAATAACCCCCATAGTGTTGTGTGACCGTTACACATAACGATGATGGTCCATGGACTAGGCAAAGTGTTGTGTAACAGTTACACTTTATACCCATGATGGTCCATGGAATAGGCATCGTGTTGTGTAACAGTTACACATAATTCCCATGATGAAGCCGGCTTTCCTGACACATGTAACAGGCGTGACGGATGGCAGTGAATGTGATGTGGCAGCGGCAGGGGAATTCTGGCATACGGCTGGCGGCGCACAATCAGAGACCCCATCACTGCTGAGGAATTCCTGAAGAATGATGAGAAGGGGCCCCAACACAAGGCAACGCCATGTCCCTTTTGCTATAGAAATATTTTCCTCTTCATCCATCATCTGGGATCACAACTGCTAGCTGGGATCGCTAATATCCAACTCCAGCTTCTGATTTACAACAACCAGGGAGGGAGTCCAGACAGGGTCAGGTTGTGATACAGGTGATTCACGCTGCAGTCAGGTTGTGATACAGGTGATTCAGGCTGCAGTCAGGTTGTGATACATGTGATTCAGGCTGCAGTCAGGTTGTGATACAGATGATTCAGGCTGCAGTCAGGTTGTGATACAGATGATTCAGGCTGCAGTCAGGCTGTGATACAGGCGATTCAGACTGCAGTCAGGTTGTGATACAGGCAATTCACGCTATAGTCAGGTTGTGATACAGATGTTTCAGGCTGCAGTCAGGTTGTGATACAGATGATTCAGGCTGTAGTCAGGTTGTGATACAGGCCATTCAGGCTGCAGTCAGGTTGTGATACAGATGATTCAGGCTGCAGTCAGGTTGTGATACAGATGATTCAGGCTGCAGTCAGGTTGTGATACAGGTGATCCAGGCTGCAGTCAGGTTGTGATACAGATGATTCAGGCTGCAGTCAGGTTGTGATACAGATGATTCAGACTGCAGTCAGGTTGTGATTCAGGCGAATCATGCTGCAGTCAGGTTGTGATACAGGTGATTCAGGCTGCAGTCAGGTTGTGATACAGATGATTCAGGCTGTAGTCAGGTTGTGATACAGGCGATTCAGGCTGCAGTCAGGTTGTGATACAGATGTTTCAGGCTGCAGTCAGGTTGTGATACAGATGATTCAGGCTGTAGTCAGGTTGTGATACAGGCCATTCAGGCTGCAGTCAGGTTGTGATACAGATGATTCAGGCTGCAGTCAGGTTGTGATACAGATGATTCAGGCTGCAGTCAGGTTGTGATACAGGTGATCCAGGCTGCAGTCAGGTTGTGATACAGATGATTCAGGCTGCAGTCAGGTTGTGATACAGATGATTCAGACTGCAGTCAGGTTGTGATTCAGGCGAATCATGCTGCAGTCAGGTTGTGATACAGGTGATTCCGGCTGCAGTCAGGTTGTGATACAGATGATTCAGGCTGTAGTCAGGTTGTGATACAGGCGATTCAGGCTGCAGTCAGGTTGTGATACAGATGATTCAGACTGCAGTCAGGTTGTGATACAGATGATTCAGACTGCAGTCAGGTTGTGATTCAGGCGAATCACGCTGCAGTCAGGTTGTGATACAGGTGATTCAGGCTGCAGTCAGGTTGTGATACAGATGATTCAGGCTGTAGTCAGGCTGTGATACAGGCGATTCAGGCTGCAGTCAGGTTGTGATACAGATGATTCAGACTGCAGTCAGGTTGTGATACAGATGATTCAGGCTGTAGTCAGGTTGTGATACAGGCGATTCAGGCTGCAGTCAGGTTGTGAAACAGATGATTCAGGCTGCAGTCAGGTTGTGATACAGATGATTCAGGCTGCAGTCAGGTTGTGATACAGATGATTCAGGCTGCAGTCAGGTTGTGATACAGATGATTCAGGCTGCAGTCAGGTTGTGATACAGGTGATTCAGGCTGCAGTCAGGTTGTGATACAGGCGATTCAGGCTGCAGTCAGGTTGTGATACAGGTGATTCAGGCTGCAGTCAGGTTGTGATACAGAGGATTCAGGCTGCAGTCAGGTTGTGATACAGATGATTCAGGCTGCAGCCAGGTTGTGATGCAGGTGATTCAGGCTGCAGTCAGGTTGTGATACAGGTGATTCAGGCTGCAGTCAGGTTGTGATACAGGTGATTCAGGCTGCAGTCAGGTTGTGATACATAGGATTCAGGCTGCAGTCAGGTTGTGATACAGATGATTCAGACTGCAGTCAGGTTGTGATTCAGGCGATTCAAGCTGCAGTCAGGTTGTGATACAGGTGATTCAGGCTGCAGTCAGGTTGTGATTCAGGCGATTCAAGCTGCAGTCAGGTTGTGATACAGGTGATTCAGGCTGCAGTCAGGTTGTGATACAGATGATTCAGACTGCAGTCAGGTTGTGATTCAGGCGATTCAAGCTGCAGTCAGGTTGTGATACAGGTGATTCAGGCTGCAGTCAGGTTGTGATACAGATGATTCAGGCTGCAGTCAGGTTGTGATACAGATGATTCAGGCTGCAGCCAGGTTGTGATACAGATTATTCAGACTGCAGTCAGGTTGTGATTCAGGCGAATCACGCTGCAGTCAGGTTGTGATACAGGTGATTCAGGCTGCAGTCAGGTTGTGATACAGATGATTCAGGCTGTAGTCAGGCTGTGATACAGGCGATTCAGGCTGCAGTCAGGTTGTGATACAGATGATTCAGACTGCAGTCAGGTTGTGATACAGATGATTCAGGCTGTAGTCAGGTTGTGATACAGGCAATTCAGGCTGCAGTCAGGTTGTGATACAGATGATTCAGGATGCAGTCAGGTTGTGATACAGATGATTCAGACTGCAGTCAGGTTGTGATTCAGGCGAATCATGCTGCAGTCAGGTTGTGATACAGGTGATTCAGGCTGCAGTCAGGTTGTGATACAGATGATTCAGGCTGTAGTCAGGTTGTGATACAGGCGATTCAGGCTGCAGTCAGGTTGTGATACAGATGATTCAGACTGCAGTCAGGTTGTGATACAGATGATTCAGACTGCAGTCAGGTTGTGATTCAGGCGAATCACGCAGCAGTCAGGTTGTGATACAGGTGATTCAGGCTGCAGTCAGGTTGTGATACAGATGATTCAGGCTGCAGTCAGGTTGTGTTACAGATGATTCAGGCTGCAGCCAGGTTGTGATACAGGTGATTCAGGCTGCAGTCAGGTTGTGATACAGGTGATTCAGGCTGCAGTCAGGTTGTGATACAGATGATTCAGGCTGCAGTCAGGTTGTGATACATATGATTCAGGCTGCAGTCAGGTTGTGATACAGATGATTCAGACTGCAGTCAGGTTGTGATTCAGGCGATTCACGCTGCAGTCAGGTTGTGATACAGGTGATTCAGGCTGCAGTCAGGTTGTGATACAGGTGATTCAGGCTGCAGTCAGGTTGTGATACAGATGATTCAGGCTGCAGTCAGGTTGTGATACAGATGATTCAGGCTGCAGCCAGGTTGTGATACAGATGATTCAGACTGCAGTCAGGTTGTGATTCAGGCGATTCACGCTGCAGTCAGGTTGTGATACAGGTGATTCAGGCTGCAGTCAGGTTGTGATTCAGGCGAATCACGCTGCAGTCAGGTTGTGATACAGGTGATTCAGGCTGCAGTCAGGTTGTGATACAGGTGATTCAGGCTGCAGTCAGGTTGTGATTCAGGCGAATCACGCTGCAGTCAGGTTGTGATACAGGTGATTCAGGCTGCAGTCAGGTTGTGATACAGATGATTCAGGTTGCAGTCAGGTTGTGATACAGATGATTCAGGCTGCAGTCAGGTTGTGATACAGATAATTCAGGCTGCAGTCAGGTTGTGATACATATGATTCAGGCTGCAGTCAGGTTGTGATACATATGATTCAGGCTGCAGTCAGGTTGTGATACAGATGATTCAGGCTGCAGTCAGGTTGTAATACAGATGATTCAGGCTGCAGTCAGGTTGTGATACAGATGATTCAGGCTGCAGTCAGGTTGTGATACAGATGATTCAGGCTGCAGTCAGGTTGTGATACAGGCGATTCAGGCTGCAGTCAGGTTGTGATACATGCGATTCAGGCTGCAGTCAGGCTGTGATTAAGGCGATTCAGGCTGCAGTCAGGTTGTGATACAGGCGATTCAGGCTGCATTCAGGTTGTGATACAGGTGGTTCACGCTGCAGTCAGGTTGTGATACATGCGATTCAGGCTGCAGTCAGGTTGTGATACAGGCAATTCAGGCTGCAGTCAGGTTGTGATACAGGCGATTCAGGCTGCAGTCAGGTTGTGATATAGGCGATTCAGGCTGCAGTCAGGTTGTGATACAGGCGATTCAGGCTGCAGTCAGGTTGTGATTAAGGCGATTCAGGCTGCAGTCAGGTTGTGATACAGGCAATTCAGGCTGCAGTCAGGTTGTGATACAGGCGATTCAGGCTGCAGTCAGGTTGTGATATAGGCGATTCAGGCTGCAGTCAGGTTGTGATACAGGCGATTCAGGCTGCAGTCAGGTTGTGATTAAGGCGATTCAGGCTGCAGTCAGGTTGTGATACAGGCGATTCAGGATGCATTCAGGTTGTGATACAGGTGGTTCACGCTGCAGTCAGGTTGTGATACATGCGATTCAGGCTGCAGTCAGGTTGTGATACAGGCGATTCAGGCTGCAGTCAGGTTGTGATGCAGGCGATTCAGGCTGAAGTCAGGTTGTGATACAGGCGATTCAGGCTGCAGATAGCGGGGATGCGACCGCTGCTCACACATGCATCGTTGGCCCGGGAAAGAAGGTGAGTTTCTGGGCTTCACACAGCGGAGCATCCTGATTTTGGATTCCCCAGGAAGGGGGGAATCAAGTGGCCCTGGAATCTCTCAAAGAGGGACAAATCAAAGACCTCAAAGAGGGACAAATGAGAACAACGCAGGGCGGGGCGACATGGACTCAGAAGGGGGGACAGTCCCTCCAAATGAGGGACAGTTGGGAGGTATGCATTAAAGTGGACCAAAATTCACGACTGACAACCCCGGAATCTATAAGATCCCAGCTGCTTGATTCCCTTGATGACGGGGCATCCAAATTTGGGATGGCACACTGTGTGAAACCCCCTAGGTTGCCCGGTGAACTCACCTTCTCCCCCGATCCAACGGCTCATGCACAAGTACTAGCCATACTTAGCAACTGGGAATGGCCGGCGCAGTCACGCACTCTGTTAGAGGTTAGCAGGGATGCGGCCGATGGCGCGCTCAGTTAGACTAGGCTTAGACGAGCCTAGACGGGTTTACGTGAGCGGATCTGAGGGTGCTGATTGAACCGGAGGCCACGCACGTGTCGTAGAACCAGGTAAAGGTGAGTTACACTGGGCGTCCTGGGATATTTCACACGGAGGGGCATCCTGTATTGGGGCGTCCCAGGGGCAAGAACTAAAACCCAGGATAGTCAAAATCCTGGGTTTTGGTCCACTTTAAAGTGGTTATACAGATGAATCACGCGGGGGGGGGGGGGGGGGGGGGAAACAGATAGCGGTACAGGTAAACTGGGCTGAAGGTCGGATATCACTACAGGAAATTCAGGTTACATGCCAAATTAGGGGTGAATCAGGCTCCAGGTCACATTGTGATGTGGGTGAATCAGGCAGTGGGTCACATTGTGATGTGGGTGAATCAGGCTCCGGGTCACATTGTGATGTGGGTGAATCAGGCTCCGGGTCACATTGTGATGTGGGTGAATCAGGCAGTGGGTCACATTGTGATGTGGGTGAATCAGGCAGTGGGTCACATTGTGATGTGGGTGAATCAGGCAGTGGGTCACATTCTGATGTGGGTGAATCAGCCTGTGGGTCACATTGTGATGCCACTGAATCAGGCTGTGGGTCACATTGTGATGTGGGTGAATCAGCCTGTGGGTCACATTGTGATGCCACTGAATCAGGCTGTGGGTCACATTGTGATGCCACTGAATCAGGCTGTGGGTCACGTTGTGATGAAGGTGAATTGGGCTGTGAGTCACATTGTTATGCGGGTGAATCTGCCTGTGGGTTACATTGTGATGAAGGTGAATTGGGTGTTGGGTCACATTGTGATGCAGGTGAATTGAGCCGTGGGTCCGGTATGGTTGTTGATGAGGTGATAGTGGGGTTGAGGGGAGGTAATAGTGGGAGTAGAGTGGGGATGTAAGATGAAAGTGGGGTGCACTGTGGTGGGGGCAATGAGGTATATGGTGGCGGTAAGGGTATAGTTAAGCATGATGAGGGGTGTGGTCATGAGTTATGGTTGAGTGGATGAGGAAATAGTAGTAGTATGGTGGGGGTGTAAGGTTGTAATAGGTTCCATGGAGGGTGGTCATGGGGTGATTGGGTATGGTTGGTGGTGAGGTGATGATAGTGGGATTGGGGGGTAAAAGCAGGAGTAGGATGGGATGTGAATTAATAGTAATGACCAATTACCACCTGGACTTAGATAATGAGAATTCCTATTGGATCCAGTTAAATACTGAGCCCAGGTGTTTTAGAAACATGCTTGATGGTAAGTGTAGGACTGGAAGTTAATCACCTTGCAGGAATCGGTCTGGTTGGCATCTCTGTGGTGGGGATGTGAGGACATAGTGGGGTATGATGGAGGGTTGTTTACTTTAGAAGAGTGGTGGTGGTTATATAGGGGCTTAGTAGGGATTGCTTATTGGGTCAGTTTGGTGGGTGTAAAGTAATGACAGGGGGAGTACAGTGGTGATTTGAAGGGTTACAGTGGTGCTCAACCCTCCTCCTCAAGGGCCACCAACAGGCAGGTTTTGCAGATGTCCACACAGACGCACAAGTGTGGTAATTCGTTCTACTGCTCTGTCTGAGCACTAATTGGTGGCCTGTTTGTGGCCCTTGAGGAGGAGGGTTGAGCATGTGTGGGTTGGGAGATTGTCGCATGGGTAAGGTACATGAGATAAGATGATAATGGGGTAATGTTGGGGGTGGTGGTCGGGTGACAGTGGGGTATTATTGGGGGTGTTGATGAGATGATAGTGGTTTACGGTAGAGAGTAGTATTTAGGTGATGGTGGGGTATGCTGGGGATGAGGTGATAGTGAGGTAACATTGGGACTGGTGGTGAGGTGATAGTGGGATAACGTTGGGGGTGATAGTGAGGTGATTGTGGGGTAAGGTTGGGGGTGAGGTGATATTGAGGTAAAGTTGGGGGTGGTGGTAAGGTGATAGTGGGGTAACGGGGGTGGTGGTGAGGTTATAGTAGGGTAACGTTGGAAGTAATGGTGAGGTGATAGTGGGGTAACAATGGAAGTAATGGTGAGGTGATAGTGGGGTAACGTTGGAAGTGGTGGTGAGGTGGTAGTGGGGTAAGGTTGGGGGTGAGGTGATAGTGGGGTAAGGTTGGGGGTGAGGTGATAGTGGGGTAAGGTTGGAGGTGAGGTGATAGTGGGGTAAGGTTGGGGGTGAGGTGATAGTGGGGTAAGGTTGGGGGTGGTGGTAAGGTGATAGTGGGGTAAGGTTGGGGGTGAGGTAGGGTTTCTAACAAATGTCTAATAGAATAGATGGGAAGAGGGCGAACATCAATTGGATTGTACATAAATAAGGGGCTCACATGTGACATGATGCATTAACAGTGTATTTCAGAGGATCCTCTAGGGGGCGGCATTTTTCTCATGACTTCTCTAGTGCCAGCTGTAACTGAACTCTCATCAGGATACAGACCTGTGACCATAGTTGTAGTTCTGTGAGGGAGAACGGGCTCTTTGCAGCACCTTAGGTGAGGCCCTAGCTGCTATTTTACTCCCTATGTTTCCTGAAACTTTTGCCCTTTGTTAAAGTGGATTTATTACAACATGGTAAGATTATATGAAGATTGGACAAATCAGACTGTAAGGTATGTAGACAGTATTATTAATAATAATAATAATAATAATAATAATAATAGCCCCAGAGAATGGTTAATACATCACTTCAACCCTTTGGTGACAGCGCTCACAGCAGCAGCTTCTAATGTGACGCAGCATCCACTGAACTCTGTTGGACTACGGCTATACATGTATGAGGAGACTAAAGGGGGCCCCAGACTGTTAAGGGGGTCCTCAGGTACTATGCTAATAAAGTGGACCCTTAGGTGGTATGAGGCACCCTATAATGATAGGGCATAGAGGTAAGGGTGACCTAAGGGTGTTAGAAGGGCCCTTAGACCCTCTAGGTGACTCCAGGGTGGTAAGATGAGCTCTTGAGTAATGTGGAATCATTTAATTCTATGGAAGCAGCAGGTAGGAGGTGTTAGGAGGAGCGGGGGGTCTTTTGAGAATATGCGTGGACCCCCTATGCACAGATACAAATTTTTACTAGGCTTGTTGCCGATAACCTATAAACCTTGCTTGGCCTGGTCATATTACTTACCAAGGCAGGTGCTCGGGGCCCCTGCACCTTGGGAGGATCACCTCACATGCTGGGGATATTGGACACCTCTTCCCAATAGTGGATGGGATAATGCCATCTAGCTTGGACAGGCCTTTTGCAGGACACAGTAGTAGGAGTGAACACCATCATCCAGGGGCAGATTGGAATTGGGGGATTATTTATTTTTGTTCTGTCTTTCTGAAATTCCTTCTATTATTTATTTCTTCCCTATTCATACTGTCATTCCTTCTATTTCTTTCTTTTTTCCTTTCTCATCTATCCTTTCTGTCATTCCTACCATTCTTTTTTCTTTCTTCCTCTTCTATTCTTTCTGTCATTTATTCTATTTCTTTTTTCTCGTCTATTCTTTCTGTCATTCCTATTCTTTTTTCAAGCCTTCTATTATTTTTGTCTTTCCTTTTTTCCATTCCTTTTATTCTTTCTTGTTTTCTGTCATTCATTTTATTATTTCTTTCTTGCTATCATTCATTCTTTTTCTTTCTTTCACCTCCATTATTTCTGCCCTTCGTTCTTTTCTTTATTCCCTTTTCTAGCATATTCATTATTTTACATTCATTTTTTTCTTGTCAAGCAATGTCAGGATGAAACCTTAAGATATGTTTCTGCACTTTGACAATGACCCTTGAAGTGGTCCACGACAGCTGGTGTGGCTTGTATCTGAGGGGGGGGGGGGGGAACCTGGGGATAGCCCTCCACAACCCACCTGACCCCGGGGCCCAAAATAATTAACCCCTTACGGGACTGCATCCTTGGTTTGCAGGGGGGCCATGTGCGCAGGGGGCTCACAATAGCAATGTCGCTATTACCAATTTAAAGTGATTCGATTTAAGGGGGAACTGGAACAAATGGCATGGGGTAGTGGGCTTTGGCTGCCAGTAGTTGGATTGAGTAAACAGGGGGTTGGGGTACCCAGGAGTGGGATGAATTTCACCGAGAAGGTAGATGAAATCTTTAGCAATATCCACCACACATGAGCATTACTGCCATGTCTGTCATGCCATACTGCCCAAGCGCCCACATAAACCTAGAGCCGGCCCTGCTGTACACAGCATGGGGCCTTATTCATGAAGGGATAGCGATAGGTAGAGCTTGTTAGGTTGCAGGTAGCGGCAGATGAACACCGGACACGGCACGCAATTCCAGATTTATGAAGCCGAATCTGGTGAACGGCTGGAACAACGCCATGTAGCGTACGATTCATCATTATCCCAGGCTCAGCGTACAGCGCCAGCGTTCTGCCTTGCAGAGCGCCACGTCTTACCTCTTGCTACCTGGTGTTCTCCCATACATTTCTATGGACGATCCTTAACCCCCTTGGCGGCGATCCCGAGCGTGACTCGGGGTTAATTTGCGCTGTAAGTGGCGGTAACCCCGAGTCACGCTCAGGATCGATCTGGGAGCAAGAGCGGGCGGCGCAGCCTCCTTACCTTCTCCCTGCGATCCAGCGATGTCTCCACCGCTTCCGGGTTCCGTCTCTGTGAGCCGCAGAGGCTCATGGGGGCGGAGCCGTGTGTCAGAGACAAATGCAATTGTAACGCTTTCGTTGCCATTGCATTTGTCTATTTCACAACGCCAGGGAGGTTAAATTCCTGATCCCAATTTTTTGCATTTTTTTTTAAATAAAATCTCAAAACTTTCTGACATGTATCCTGGGCAAGAAAATGACATTTTTGGAAACTTTTTGGATTAATATTTTTATGCAGAATTGTCCTTACATGTCTGGTATTAAAGTGTTCATGTTACAATGTTTTAACAATGTAATTCCATATGTTTTCGCTTTGTTACTAGTGGATACATGTTCATAAACAGACTTTATTCACACAGCCTCTGGCGCTATGGGCTACAACTACATGATTTTGAGCGCCGGCGATGTTTGAGGCTGTTATTTTGTCGAATGTGGTGTGAGTCGGTCACACTGAGCTGGCGCTACCGTTTGCTCCCATATAGCGTAGTACTGCGACTCACACATCATATTCATCAATGCTGGCCAGCGACTGAGGCGCTCTAAAACAAAGAACCATGGCCGAGCACACGCTACTGTTGCTATCTGGGGTTAGTAATGAATCAGCCTGATGGTTTTGTTCAGAATTACTTCTACTTGCCAGTAACAGCACTGGAAATGCTGGTAAGTAAAGTCCCTGCAGAACCATCAGCCTCATGCTCACGTGATATCAAGGGAAGG
This sequence comes from Gastrophryne carolinensis, assembly GCA_027917425.1. NCBI lineage: Eukaryota > Metazoa > Chordata > Amphibia > Anura > Microhylidae > Gastrophryne > Gastrophryne carolinensis. Next base: position 43,991,519 of record CM051243.1, on the reverse strand, counting down.
TACTAGGTCCCACTATTCATGAGTCTTATGGGCTCGCAATGCATGCTGGGGCTCCTCCGGGATGGAGTGTGCGCTTGCTGCATTCTACTGGAGGAGCTCTAAGGACACACTGCCCATCAAGCTGTTTTCTGCAAGGGCAGTGAAGCCTGTGCGTGTCGGATGTAGGTCCACTTTTAAGCTGGATGCCCGCCAGAACTTCAGGGAGGAGTTGAAACCTTTTGTTTTTGCTGTCTGTGACCTCACCGGTGAGATCTTGTCTCGCTTCCCGCACAGTTACTGGAGACAGGAAGGGAATTGAATAGACTGTCCTCCCGTGTTATCACAAGCGCACAGTGGGGACCGGCGCTAGCTATGAGTCTCTTCTGCCAGTGACACTGTTCCTGTGACACCCATGGCTTTCTGTTTAGTCACCGTACTGAGGCTAAAACTTTATAATGAGGTCACAGGCAGACAATGTGTAACTGCAATTGTTACAGCTGTTCTCCATTTTCTTTGATACTAAAAAATTGTGGCCTGGAGCTGGACTTATTAATCAAAAACTTTTTTTTATAGATCCTGAAGTGAGCCAGTTTGTCTACCTGCTACTTGCTTGTGCTGCGACTCCCCTGACGCCATGAAATCTTCCCCGCCAAGGTAATGCAAGGGCTGATTTTATGTGGTGAAGGGAATGGAAAGGCCATCAGGCCTCAAAGTGTCTCCTCTTTGTCTGCACACCTTCACATCTGGATAATCCACTTCAAGGAGGTGTAAATACAAATGGCAGGGATACATACTGTAGCGCTGCTTTATAGAAGCTTCTTTGAGGCTTGCTGCCCCTTCTCTCCAGTCTCAGTTTTAGTAAAAGCTTACAGTCTAATAGGGTACATGGTAGAGTACATAAGAAGAAGAGTTTACAATCTAACATGAATAATAATATTTATTTATATACGGTATAAGAGAGGGTAGAGAAGAAGAAGAGCTTACACTCTATTGGGGCATAACAGAGGATAGAGAAGGGGTAGAGCTTACTCTCTGTTAGGGTATAAGGGAGGATATAGAAGGAGTAGAGCTTACAATCTATTAGGGTATAAGGGAGGATATAGAAGGAGAAGAGCTTACAATCTATTAGGGTATAAGGGAGGATATAGAAGGAGAAGAGCTTACAATCTATTAGGGTTTAAGGGAGGATACAGAAGGAGAAGAGCTTACAATCTATTAGGGTATAAGGGATGATACAGAAGGAGAAGAGCGTACAATCTATTAGGGTATAAGGGAGGATATAGAGGGAGAAGAGCTTACAATCTATTAGGGTATAAGGCAGAACACAGAAGGAGAGGAGCTTATAATCTATTAGGAAATAAGGCAGAACACAGAAGGAGAGGCGCTTACAATCTATTAGGGTATAAGGGAGGATACAGAAGGGGAAGAGCTTACAATCTATTAGGGTATAAGGGAGGATACCGAAGGAGAAGAGCTTACAATCTATTAGGGTATAAGGGAGGATACAGAAGGAGAAGACCTTACAATCTATTAGGGTATAATGGAGGATGCAGAAGGAGAATAGCTTACAATCTATTAGGGTATAAGGGAAGATACAGAAGGAGAGGAGCTTACAATCTATTAGGGTATAATGGAGGATGCAGAAGGAGAAGAGCTTACAATCTATTCGGGTATAAGGGAGGATACCGAAGGAGAAGAGCTTACAATCTATTAGGGTATAAGGGAGGATACAGAAGGAGAAGACCTTACAATCTATTAGGGTATAATGGAGGATGCAGAAGGAGAAGAGCTTACAATCTATTAGGGTATAATGGAGGATGCAGAAGGAGAAGAGCTTACAATCTATTAGGGTATAAGGGAGGATACAGAAGGAGAAGAGCTTACAATCTATTAGGGTATAAGGGAGGATACAGAAGGAGGAAGAGCTTACAATCTTTTAGGACATAAGGGAGGATACAGAAGGAGAAGAGCTTACAATCTATTAGTGTATAAGGGAGGATACAGAAGGAGAAGAGCTTACAATCTATTAGGACATAAGGGAGGATACAGAAGGAGAAGAGCTTACAATCTATTAGGGTATAAGGGAGGATACAGAAGGAGAAGAGCTTACAATCTATTAGGGTATAAGGGAGGATACAGAAGGAGAAGAGCTTACAATCTATTAGGGTATAAGGGAGGATACAGAAGGAGAAGAGCTTACAATCTATTAGGGTATAAGGGAGGATACAGAAGGAGAAGAGCTTACAATCTATTAGGGTTTAAGGGAGGATACAGAAGGAGAAGAGCTTACAATCTATTAGGGTATAAGGGAGGATACAGAAGGAGAAGAGCTTACACTCTATTAGGGTATAAGGGAGGATACAGAAGGAGAAGAGCTTACAATCTATTAGGGTATAAGGGAGGATACAGAAGGAGAAGAGCTTACAATATATTAGGGTATAAGGGAGGATACAGAAGGAGAAGAGCTTACACTCTATTAGGGTATAAGGGGGGAATACAGAAGTGGAAGAGCATGCCTATAATTCTGCCTCTTAATGCCTGCCTATCTGGACCTGAGAAGTGGCTCCTGGTTGCCCCCAGCAGGACACAGTCCCTTTTGGATTGTACAGGCAGGACACCCTATATAAAGTGCCTGCGGCAGTCTGATCATCAAACATTCATAGTAGCTCGGTGACTCCGCCTCCTTCCTGACCGGGATGAGAGGTGTGAAATGCCCACTGGAGCCTCCCAGGGAAATCCCTAAAATAATTCCTGAAAGTGTGAACGCCCCCATCCTGCGGAAAGCCCACCTGATTGTTAGTGGCAGGCGTGTGCAGTTCCTGTTCCCACACTGCGCCGGTATTGTGGTCCGCACGGATTTCACTTGGAAGCCCCCCTCCTTTGTTCCTGGCAAGTAATCAGCCTTGTGTTAGAAAAGACCCCCTGGTGACCAATGAGAAGAACATAGGAGGCTTCACTTTCTTTTCTGGGTCTTTTTTAAGCTAGATTCCTTGCAGCTACTTTTTTTGCCCTTTATGCAATATAATGGACCAGCATCCTATGCTGCTGGATTGGAAGCCTGGACCTGTGCAACAGGCTTCCCCTTCTGTGCTCCCCTCCATACAGACTTACATAATGTATTGGGGGGTCCAGCTATGGATGTGCTTCAGTTGTGGGGACAGAAATCCTATGGCAGATGAGGAAGCCTGTGTCGCAGGTCACATATGCACACGCCATTAGGTATGAGCAAAACCCTTGGGCTAAGTTTTCCTTTGAAGAGAAGCTTGACACTAATGTACAGGCTTCCCTTCAGCTGCTGAGATCCCACTGCCTAGGGAGTTGAAACTCCTCCACTCACGCAGACCGGAAGTTTAGATCCTTTAAAGGGAGTTGCCAGCTCTGAGGTCAGTGGCTGAAGTTCTATGAAGAGAGGACCTGGAGCTGGAGGAGGTAAGCTGCTAGCGAGGAGGGGAATGTTAGCTGCAGAGGGGAAGCTGTCTATTTAGAATAAAGCAGACCTAAACCCACTGCCACTGACTCTGTGGTGTGCGAGCTGTGCGGCTGCACAGGGTGCATTTAAGAGGCCGATTCATTAACAGCGGCAGGTAGCGACAGTTGACTGTAGCGGCATTTTCAGAGCGCCCGCTAGTAGTCGCTGTGCTTGGCCGTTGTTCGGTAGTTGATAGCGACTCCGTAATGTTTGCCGTAATGTTGAATATTGGGTGAGGAGTCGCTATTTGACAGGTTCCGCGCTGTATGGGAGCGCATGATAGCGACTGGCCATAGCGACCGGCTCCCACCATATTCATTAAAAAATCACACTCAAAATTCTCGCGCTGTGAAATACATGTTTAAACCCCAGAGCGCTGGCGGCGATGGGTTAAAAGTAGTTTTTTAACCCCCAAACAACCATATTTTTGCAAACAAAAAAAAAACAAGTTTTTAAAATAATTTTGTAATATGAATACATTAATATCAGACCTGTAATATCAGTTCTGTACATTTTTTTTTAATTAAAAAAATTATTTAAAATGGCAGAAGTGGTCACAGAATTTTTCACATTTAAAAAAAAAAAAATTAATAACAATTAATTATGAATATTTAAAGATTGTTCCATTGAAATGCATTGGAGAGCGCCAGGTAGCGAGAGGTCATACCTGTCGCTGTTCAAGGTCGGACGCTGGCGCTGTGGGGTGAGGCTGGAATAATGATGAATGAGTGGCTATATGGCGCTATCTCAGTCGCTAAGCAGGATTGGCTTGATAAATGTGTGATTGTGGTGGGGAGCCGGCGTTCTCGTGGCGGGGCCCGTCATTACCGGTCTCTCACCAGTCGCTACCTGTCGCTATTCCTTCATAAATAAGGGTCTAAGGCTTCTACTCCTCTTCTCATTTCCACATTTTGCCATTCTCTTCTTTACACATTAATTTATAAACCTTTTGCTATCTCTCTATTCCACATTCCCTCTGTATCAGTCTTGACACTTTCCCTCCATCTCTGTCTTCGCTATGTCCTTCTTCTGTTTTTTACCTTCCCTCTTTCTCCTATACCTTCCACCCATCTCTCTTTTACACATTCCCTACATCCCTCGCTCCTGTCACATTTCCTTCTTCTCAATCTTCTCACCTTCTCCATGCCTTCCTCTCTTTTTTCTGTCTTCTTTATTTTCTCACATTTCATTCTCTTTCTTTTTACTAACTAACTTCCATCTTGCCTCTTTTTCTCTCTTTTCTGTGTTCTATTTCTCTCTGTTTTCATATTTTCTTCAATCCCTTTCCCTCATTTGATTTCCCTCCATCAACATCTCCAACATTCTCCCCATCTGTCTTTTTCCTACTCAATTTGTCTTTTTCAGTTTTCAGAATACCATCAATCTCATTTCCTCCATCATTCTTCAACATTTTGTCCATCTCTCTGTGTTTCTCTTTTTCTTGCTCAATTTGCCTCTTTCTGTTTTCAGAATCCCTTCCATCTTTTCCCCCTCTCTTGCTTTCCCTTCATCTCTTTCTTCAACATTTTCTCCATCTCTCTGTCTTTCTCTGTCCATGCTCGATTTGTCTCTTTCTGTTTTTCAGAATCCCTTCCATTCCTTTCCCTCTATCTCTCTTAAACATTCTCTCTGTTCCATTTGCCTTTTTCTGTTTTCAGAATCCCTTCTATCTCTTGCTTTCCCTCTATATTTCTTTTCAACATTCTCTCCATCTATGTTTCTTTCTCTTTTCCATTTGCCTCTTTCTGTTTTCAGAATCTCTTCCATCCCTATTCCTCTTTTGCGTTACCTCTATCTTTCTCTTCAAAAGCTTCTCCATCATTTTACCTATTTTACTTTCCCTCCATCTCTCTCTTTAACATCCTCTCTATCTCTTTCTGACTCCCTCCATTTCTTTCTTCAACAAACTCTTCATCTCTCTGGCTCTCTCTTTTCCATGCTGTCTTTTTCTGTTTTCAGAATCCCTTTCATCGCTTTCCCTCCATCTCTCTCTTCAGCATTCTCTCATTTTCCCTTCCGTTTTCTTCCATCTTCTTTAAAGGGTAAATCCACCTTTGATTGAATTTGTGAAAGTATATTTTTGTGTGGCAACACGGGGAGGCCGATTCATTAATAGCGGCAGGTAGCGACAGTTGAGCGACTGTAGCGGCATTTTCAGAGCGCCCGCTAGTAGTCGCTGTGCTTGGCCGTTGTTCAGTAGTTGATAGCGACTCAGTCGGTTTGCCGTAATGTTGAATATTGGGTGAGGAGTCGCTATTTGACAGGTTCCGCGCCATCCGTATGGGAGCGCATGATAGCGACTGGCCATAGCGACCGGCTCCCACCATATTCATTAACAAATCACGCTCAAAAAATTCTCGCGCTGTGAAATGCTTGTTTAAACCCCAGAGCGCTGGCGGCGATGGGTTAAAAGTAGTTTTTTAACCCCCAAACAACCATATTTTTGGAAACCAAAAAAAACTATTTAATAATATGAATACATTAATATCAGACCTGTAATATCAATTCTGTACACATTTTTTTTGTTTTTTCTTTTACCTTAAAAAAAATATCTAACATGGCAGAAGTGGTCACAGAATTTTTCACATTTAAAAAAAAAATAAAAAATAACAATTAATTATGAATATTTAAAGATTGTTCCATTGAAATGCATTGGAGAGCGCCAGGTAGCGAGAGGTCATACCTGTCGCTGTTCAAGGTCGGACGCTGGCGCTGTGGGCTGAGGCTGGAATAATGATGAATGAGTCGCTATACGGCGCTATCTCAGTCGCTAAGCAGGATCGGCTTGATAAATGTGTGATTGTGGTGGGGAGCCGGCGTTCTCGTGGCGGGGTCCGTCATTACCGGCCGCTCACCAGTCGCTACCTGTCGCTATTCCTTCATAAATAAGGGCCTAAGTCTTAAAGGTGCTGAGCTGATCTCTCAACTTTTATTGTTTTCTTATGTTAGCAAATGTGTGTTTTATGGAAGCAGTTTTCATCTGTTGCTATTAGTAATGTACACCAATTGCAGACTTGGTATACGTTGCCGATAGCAACAGATTGCAGATAGCTGCACAGAACGCTGCCGCTGGGCATGTGTAAGGTGGAGTGAGCTCCCTCACCTCAGCAGTGGCCATAGCAGCAGTGTTCTGTGTGTACAGGACTCACTCCTCTCTTCTTGGTGTATTTTGCCAATAGCAACAGATTTCAGATAATGCAGAAAACTGCTTCCATAAAACACACAGGGGTTTATTCATCAAGGGATAGCGCCAGGTAGCGCCTCGTAGCAGCAGGCAGCGTCTGGTGAACTCTGGGTGCTGTACGCAATGCCACATTTGTGAAGGCGATTCTGGTGAGCGACTCTAACAGCGCCATGTAGTGTACGATTCATGATTACAGGCAGCTCAGCGTATAGCACCGGTGCTCTAGCTTCCAGAGCGCCAGGTATTACCTGCCGCTCTCCCATACATTTCAATAGACGTTCATTTTCTTCTGTTTAAACAGGGTTTTTTTTGTGTTTTTCTTTTCTCTCAAATAATTGTTTCACTTCTCCTGGCCTAGAAAGAGTCATTTTTGAAAACTTTTTTGATTTTTTATATTTATATGCAGAATTGTCATTACAGGTCTGGCATTAAAGTATTAGAGGCCGATTCATTAATAGCGCCAGGTAGCGACAGATGAGCGACTGTAGCGTGATTTTTTCAGCGCCAGCCAGTATTCGCTGTGCTTGGCCGGCGTTAGCTTGATGACAGCGACTCAGTCGGTGTGCGGTAATGTTGAATACGGGCTGGGGGGTCGCTGTTTCACAGGTCCAGCGTTGTATGTGAGCGCCTGACAACGAATGGCCAGAGCGAACGGCTAGCTTCATATTCATTAACAAATCACACTCCGAATGTGCTGTCGCTGTCCATTCCTTGTTTAAACCCCAGAGCGCTGGCGGCGATGTGTATTAACTAGTTTTTAACCCCTAAACAACCATATTTTTTGAATGTAACATTATACATGTTTTTAGAATCATTTTGTAATATGAATACATTAATCTCAGACCTGTTAGATCAATTCTGCACAAATTTTTTTTTAATTTTTTTTTTACTTAAAAATAAATCCTAACATTGCAGAAGTGGTCTCCGATTTTTTGACATTAAAAAAAAAAAAAAAAAACATAATACCAATTAATTATGAATAATTATAGATTGCTCCATTGAAATGCATTGGACATCGCCAGGGAGCGACAGCTCATACCTGGCGCTGAGAAGGAATTTGCAGCGGCGCTGTTCGGTCCAGGCGGCTTCATGATGAATGCCGCGCTAGCCGTCGCTCTCGCCGGCGCTAGCCTCATTTTGCTTGATAAATGCGTCATTGTGACCGCCGCCGGGCGTACTTGAGTCGGTAGTCGCCGTTAGCTGCCGCTACCTGGCGCTCGTCAGACACTACCTGGCGCTATCGCTTGATGAATAAGGGCATTAATGTCACAATGTTACAACAATGTAATTCCCATGTTTTGGCTTTGTTACTGGTGGATAACAGACTTTAATCACACAGCGTCTGGCGCTCTATGCTGTAGCGGCCAGATCCAGAGCGCCGTTGCTTTGTGAGGCTGTTTTTTTTTTAATATATCGCTGAGAGTCGGTCGCTCTGAGCTGGAGCTACCTCTCACTCCCTGCAACGCTGTAATGGTGTTAGAACGCAGAACATACATCTTATTCATCAGTGCCGGACAGGTTACTACAGCGAATGAGACGCTTTTTAACAGCGCCCGATAGCCAATCACAGCTTCTACTAGCGGTTGCTCTTAGCGCCTCTGTACAGACGCTCATCTGACGATACCTAGCGCTAGTAATGTATCAGCCTGCCCTTTGCTAACACTGGAACTTTTAAAAAAAAAAACTAGATCAGCTCAGCACCTTGAGCACATCGTTTTGGCACAAAAAACACAAACGCTTTCAAAAATTCCTTCAAAAGTGGACTTACCCCTAGCTTTCCCTCCACCCATCCCTATCATCATCTGGATTTGAATGTAACAATGTGAGTTTGGGGGGGGGCACCATTCTGAAGTCTTGCATGGGGAGGCACATAATAATATAAAGATGGGTGCTGTTTAGGTCTGCTTGTGATTAGCATTGTGCCGGAATACCTAGTAAACAGGCAACAAGACATTCCTTGGCTGTGTAGCGCTGCTGATGAAGTGAAGGCTGGATAAGATGGTCGCTGATTAAGAGCAGAGCCTTTTTTTTCTGACACAACCACAAGTTCTGCATGTCCTTTCAATTAACTGCACTTTCCCAGTCCCTGTGCCAGATTTAGGGGGGGTAGCAGAGGGGAGGGACACAGAGTGGAGCGAGGAGGGGAGGGGGTACCCTTTGGAGAGTGTCGCGGAGGTACACTCCACAGTTTGGAGAGTTTTGCCGGAGTTTGGAGAGCATCCCCCCTCCTCTCTACTCTGTGCGATTTCATGGAAGGGACTGCCCGCTGTTTTGACGTGTTGCTGAGCTGGCTTTCTCGATAACGCCGTTATCTGTCCCCTGCATGTATGACAGCTACAGACGGACAGATCAAGCTGGACGCACGGACAAGCTGAGCCTGCCAGTGGCGAGACTGAACGGTAAGTCCAACATGTTTTTTTTTATTACCATTTTGTTTTCATAGTAACATAGTATTTAAGGCTGAAAAAAGACTTTAGTCCATCCAGTTCAGCTTGTATATAAAAGAAGATCTTACAGTGGTCTAGTAGCCATAGCCAGTAATGTTATTTCGCTACACTCTTTCTAACTGCTGAGGAACTGCAAGCCCCAGCATGTCTTGACTCCTTGGCTTTCTTACCATGAGAGCCACATTCAGAGATGACCTGGAGCCACATTCATATTGAATATATATATCACAGAAGCCATATAAACAACTGGAAACAGTTCCAAGTAACAATGCAGCGAAGTACTTGACAGTTCAGCATGCGTATCCCATACAATACTCGCCCCTTACCAGAAGGTCCTGTGGCCCCATAATTTCTTGCCCCTTACCAGCAGATCATCCATCCTCATACCTCATACTTGCCCCCTACCAGCAGATCATCCAGCCTCATACTTGCCCCTTACCCGCAGATCATCCAGCTTCAAACTTGCCCCCTACCAGCGGGCCCTCCAGGTCCATAATTACTTGCCCCTTACCAGCAGCTCCTCCAGCCTCATACTTGCCCCTTACCAGCAGCTCCTCCAGCCTCATACTTGCCCCTTACCAGCAGATCATCCAGCCTCATACTTGCCCCTTACCAGCAGATCATCCAGCCTCATACTTCCCCCTTACCAGGAGATCATTCAGCTTCATACTTGCCCCCTACCAGGAGGTCCTTTGGCCCCATAATTACTTGCTCTTTACCAGCAGATCATCCAGCCTCATACTTTCCCCTTACCAGCAGATCATCCAGCTTCATACATGCCCCTTACCAGCAGATCCTCCAGCATTATACTTGCCTTTTACCAACGGTTCCTTTGGCCCCATAAAAAACTTGCCCCTTACCAGCAGGTGCTCCAGCTTTATACCTAATACTTGCCCCTTAACAGCGGGTCTTTCAGCCTCAAGGAGGGTTAATGGCAGGATAAAAACCCAGACATGGTTCGCAGAGGGAGGCTAAGAAAGCAAGTCCGCATACGACAGTGGAGGCTGGGAACTGGCATGCATTGCTGGCCTTGGAGTGTGCAAGCTGTGCGGCCACCATCTCTTTCCTAATCCCCCCCCTCATCTCATTTTTCTCTCTTTCTTCACTTTTCCTCATTTGCTCCTTTTTTATCTTTTCTGCATTCCCTCCTTCTCCTTATTTTCATATTTCTTTCCACTCTCTCTTGTCACCTTTCCTCCTGCTGGGCTGCTTGTTTCTGCATAAACCCCATGCACCCTGCTGCCAGTGCCCAGCCCTGGGCGCCATGCCCCCCCCCCCCCCCCCAACTTACAGCAACACCTCCAGCTTCGCAAACAGCCCATGAACCACACAGCAGAAGGTCTGCGAGCCACATCTGGCTCCTGAACCAGAACTGAGGAACCCCTGGCATTAGTTTAATATGGATACTAATGGAAAGACCCCCAGCTTTAGAGCTCAGAAAGTCCCGGAAAGTTTTCCATGAGTAAGTCAGAACTGCTACGTCTCTTTACTGCCAAATTAAATGAAAAAAGTTGAAAAGTAAATGGCTAATTAACGCTGGCAAGAGCCCGATCCAAAATTACAGGATGCATTGAAGTGCTGCTTTATTGGAGTCTCTTCTCGGCTGTAACCTTATATTAACCGACCAATGGCAGCAGCGGGTCTGTGTGTCCCGGCATCTCTCGGAGCCCTGTGTCGTCTCGTTGTTGTGTTTCTTGCTCTTGTGTATCCAAAGAAATTAGTTTTAGAGGACTCACTGTGTTTATGTGCCGACCATGTTCCAACCACGTGACCTCTATAAATGTGTTTGTCATATGATACATTCGGGTTACTGTGCTGTAATGTACAATTGCCGGCCGGGATAAAGTGTACCTGTCTCTTAGTAGACTTGAGGATTTCACTTGTTGCAGTGTCACTTGTCCAACTTTCTGATGGTTCCCTGGATATTCTAATCCACGATTTATTTTCTACCTCATAACCTCTTAAGTATTGGTCCAAAGGGATTTTTAAACTTATGAAATTTTTTTCCCAACTGATGGGAGACCTTTCCCAACTGATGGTAGACTTTTCCCACCTGACGGGAGACCTTTCCCAACTGAACTGATGGGAACGCTTTCCTTACTAATTGGGTTTTTTTCCTAATTCATATGAGATCTTTCCTAACTCATAGGAGACCTCTCCTAACTGAAGAGGGAGACCTTTCCTAACTGATAGGAGATTTTTCCTAACTGATAGGAGACCTTTCCCAACTGACGGGAGGCCTTTCCCAACTGACGGGAGACCTTTCCCAACTGACGGGAGACCTTTCCCAACTGACGGGAGACCTTTCCCAACTGACGGGAGGCCTTTCCCAACTGACGGGAGGCCTTTCCCAACTGACGGGAGGCCTTTCCCAACTGACGGGAGACCTTTCCCAACTGACGGGAGACCTTTCCCAACTGACGGGAGACCTTTCCCAACTGACGGGAGACCTTTCCCAACTGACGGGAGCCCTTTCCCAACTGACAGGAGACCTTTCCCAACTGACGGGAGCCCTTTCCCAACTGACGGGAGCCCTTTCCCAACTGAACTGATGGGAACACTTTCCTTACTAATTGGGGTTTTTTCCTAATTCATATGAGATCTTTCCTAACTCATAGGAGATCTTTCCTAACTCATAGGAGATCTTTCCTAACTCATAGGAGATCTTTCCTAACTCATAGGAGATCTTTCCTAACTCATAGGAGATCTTTCCTAGCTCATAGGAGATCTTTCCTAGCTCATAGGAGATCTTTCCTAACTCATAGGAGATCTTTCCTAACTAATTAGAGAGCTTTCTTGAACCAAAAGAGATCTTTCATGACTCATGAGAGATCTTTCCTAACTTACAGAGGATGTAACATTGGTACTCATGTGCTGTCCCATAACATACTATGCATTATAGGATCATGCTCCGGCCACGTGACCTCTGTAAATGTGTTTGTCATATGATACGTTCAGGTTACTGTACTGTAATGTTCGATTATCGGCCAAGATAAAGTGTTCTTGTATGTGGCATCAGATGAGCTGTTGTCAAGGAGTAAATGGGAAGATTTTACTCGTCACTTGTCCATCTTTCTAATTTCCCTGACACTCCAATCCACAGTCACCTTTCCACCTCACAGCTTGTCATGTATTTTTCGTGTATTTTTTCCTCTCTTTAGCCTCCTGGCTCAGCATTCAAGTCCTGCTTCCCCAAACTGTATATGACTTCTCACTCCATGGATCTTCTTTATATCAGACCCATGAACCAATCAGTAATGAGGTGGGTGGTCCCTAACTAAATGCCTAAAACTCTTCCCAAGTAAAACACCCCCCTATACTACACTACGCTTACCACTACCTAAACTGCCTATTTACCCTTTAACAGGGGTTGCGGATAATCCTCCACCCTATTACAAGACTTTTTATTACTCACATACGATTTCTCCTATCTCACAGTAGCTATTTTTCAACTATATATACACTGGCTATACTGTCTATACTATACTGTCTATAATGGGGAATCAACCTGTATTGTCGTTCAAGGGGCAGTTGATTTAGAGTGGCGACAGGGGGTAGGGTTCTGATTCATGATTTTGGACGTGCATTAGTACATGAGAGGTGGCAATGACAAGACGTGGCTTCGGACTTATGTAGTCATGTGGATGACAGATGTGGTTCTTGTCTCCATTCTTGGAGAGCAGTAATTATGGACTCCATGAAACAGCAACACTAGTTGTGGGTCCTGCAGTTTTCATCGACCTGTCATCATACATCTTTAAATATTAATATGATTCAGGGCCAGATTAAGCAATGGGCAGAATGGACTCTAGTCCAGGGGCCCTCAATATGGTGGGGGCCCCTCCATCTATTGTGATGGGGCAAGATTTGCTGTGTGAAAATCGTTGCCGCCTGACTGGGACTTCAATTTCCAGAATTCCCATCACACAGCAGCCTTACATGCAGATGCTGTCCTTGGGTCTGAGGTTGTTGCACTCGAGACGGTTCACCTGGGAAACTTGGAGGTCAGGGTCAAGGTGGGAACGTGAACCCTATGTTCCTGAAATAAAGAAGCCTTGGTTTTTTGGACTGTGTCTGCATTTTAGTTTCAAGAAGTCCTGAAGTTACCAGTGGCCCTACAGGAAGATATCTCCCTTGAACTGAGTGAGTACCTTCTTCCCTACTCCCAGACCCAGGAGGAGCCCCTGTAGCTCCCCAAAGTAGCTCTTTCCAGGTGTAATTTCATGATCCGGGATTTTGACTTCCTCTTGGTTCTCATCCAATCGAAGCCATATGTCGTGCATATTTAATGCTCGATAATATGGCTCAGTTTAGATTTGAGCTCAGCAATCGGGAGCAACCATATCCCTGGTTTCTGCACCCTGGTTTTCTGAATGGTTGCGCGCAAAAGTGTGCCTCAGCCGAGAGATGCTGGCAATGCGGCCATGATTGTTTACATCACCAATGGAGCCGCTGGAGTTTCGAAGCGACCTCAGGGAGGGCTCAAGGCAGTTTCTAGGCAAAATAGCTCTCGGTGCAGAAGGGAAAAAACTGAGCTTAATATGGGGGATAAGGGATTGGTCATATTGCCTGTTACTAACAGTTTCCCTGCCTCACCTACCTCATCCAGGATGGCTGGCATCAAGGAGCCCCCAATGGCCTTGGCGCCCAAGGGTGATTGCTCTGCTCGCCCTCCCCTAGGAACAGTCCTGGAAATCTGTATTGAGATCCCATGCTCTCTGAGCTCCCCTTCAAATGAAATCAGACAGTGGGTTTCAGGAGTGCTTTGGAGTATCTAGTGTGGTTACTGTGTATTTCTGTGCGTCCAGTGTTGCCTGTGCGTCACTCTTTTGGTCAGAAGAAGTCTTTTTCCAGCTGCTCGTGTGATTATTTTTCCCTGTGTTCCTGTGTCAGACAGCATCTGGAGCTCCGGTGTTCATAAATCAGTGCCGCCATCACTCCCGGGTTAATGCCCCCTTTGCTCTGGGCAGCCAACCAGCTCTGGAGATCCAGCGATATATATCAACGTGCTCAGCTATTGAGCAATCCCTGGCAAGGCTTCTGCAGCACCGGATTATTAATGGGTCCTGTGCCAATATTCTCAGCAGGGACCACGCAAAGAATGAAGCTCACCAGCTTTGTATGCACGGACCCTGGTTCCAGTAAAGGGCTGCTGGAGCCTCATTGAGTGCCAAGAGAGTCCGTTGTGAGTTGCATGAAATGGGAGTGCCTGTCTAAGCTATATTAGCGTCTGTCCGCCTGTGAGAGCTTACCCCCTGCGGGCCATGCCAGCCTCTCCCAATAGCTGGAACTAGAAATAAAAGTGGAATTCCTGCCCTGCCGCCCTACCTTGGCACTGAGACAGGACAGGGTGGTTACAAAAAAAACCCTTACCTGACCCTGGGGCCAGTGCTGCTACTCTGGCTCTCTTTCGGGATCGCGCGCGTATCCAGGGGATGCGGCTCTGTGTCGTTTTCATTAGCGGACGACACAGAGACCAGTAGAGCACAGTTGACCCAAGAATAAGGGTTTTTTCTTTTTAACCGTCGCCCTGCCTCATCGCCAGGGTAGGGTGAGAGGGCGGGGGGGGTTAACTTTTGACTGTAGTTCCGTTTTAAGGAAGGAACAGATGTGCTGGGTGATAAACATGAACATAAACATGTTATTGCTGAGCTTCTCCATTGTACATCTGCTTGACTGTGAGTCAAGTGGAACAAATGAGTTGACTAGAGGCATTCTGATTTGGGATGCCATGCCTTGTGAAACCGATCGGTTTCCATGTAAACTCCAGTCAAACCTTGACTGAAGCACCCCACGGCATCCCTGCTCCCATTCTCTAGCTCATATTCTGCCTCTGCAATGCTTATAGTTTCAGCATCATGGCATAACCTTAAAGTGGACCAAAGCCAAACCAAAGGCAGGCATTCTCGCTCCCTCGGGGCATCCAGATTTGGGATGTCCCGCTGTGTCAAACCCCAAAGTCGCCCGAAAACTCTTCGTCCCTGGTCCAACGATGTGTGCGCATGTGCCGTAGGACCGAGGAAGGGTGAGTGAGATTGGGCGACCTGGGGGGCTTCACACAGTGGGGCATCTCCAACCGGGGTGCCCCGTGGGGCAAAGACCAAAACCCAGGATAGTCAAAATCCTGGGTTTTGGTCCACTTTAAAAATGGCCATGTCTACCTCAGCTGCCCGCCACACGTATTGACTGGCAGTGAGAGTCAGCAGCTTTTGCCCCGGGCAGGGTCAGTAAATTCTTGCTATATTTTTTTCCTGGAATCGGGGGATTGTTTATTTGTTGCTGTATTTACACTGCATACATGGAAGTGCTCCCATATGTTTGGAGCAGTGAATACTTTTGCTCAGTCTCTGGTTTGGGTCACCTTCCGCAATCCTAGCTCACTGTTTTATTATACTTTACCTGATATTTACCAGGCAAACTCTCTTATAAATCTTAGAAGGTTAGGCCAAGTTTATTGGATAACTTGGGGAGGGGGGGTTCCCTGAATTGTGCATATGTGTGACTCCGACATAAACATGCAGAACACGTGTAGGCCGGTGTCTGGCTGTGGAGGCCGCTGGAGTGTAAACACAACATCAGCCATATTTGTGTACGGGTTTGTTTCTTCATCTGTTTATTGTTTCAGTTTGAATAGAGCGCAGCCAGGTCTATGACACAGGATGAGAGGGCTGATCCATCCAATTGGGTCAGTCCTTTGCCAAGCCTGGGCCTAATTGTATATGGATTAATTCGATCCACATGGACCAGCAGTGGTAGGGGTATTGTCTTTGAGGAAAGCTGCAAGCCCTGCTGTCAGGTTAGTCTGTAAAATATATACAAAAAATCTGCCTGGGGTTTGCTGGCAAACCAGAATCACCAGTTGGATGCCCCCGCTAGAGCAACTCTCCCTTATCAGCCTGGTATAGTTGGAAAAGAAAGGTAGCGGTCATTTTGGAGCTTCCTCTACCAGCATCTCAGCCATGGATCTCTTGCCTGGATTCAACTGACATAACTGACAATACACTGTAACAGGAAGCCTAGCAGTACTTCCTGTTTGCACGTGGCCTACAAATTCATGAGCCGCCATTTTGTTTCTAAAATCTACTACAGCAGGAGTTAGAAAAAGGTAAATTAATTTTTATGTGCAGCAATCTAAACTGCCCTGGGGAGCTATTCATATGAGCACTGTTTGCTGTGTTGGTCTGGTTTAAGTTTGATTGTTGATCCACTTTAAGCTCGGTGTATGGCCGGAAAGGCCTTACATACACTATGGCAGTGAATAGGTTAGCGTTTGGGTGACAAGGCTCAGGGACACAGTTTTTCCTTCTCGTTGAAAGTAAGGCTTGAAGGTGCCACCCCAGAGACCCCCAGACCCAGGCTCTGAACAAGTTCCAAGACACCTGCTTCAAAACTTGTTGGATCAAGCCTGAGGGAAGTAGAGATCAGAGACAAGTTCAGGATTCTCAGAACTGCCCACACTCATAAGTTACAAAGGGGAGGGGGGGTCGCAGCCCCTCAGACCAACCTGGGAGGTGCATGTGAGCAGGGCAATTTGAATGAATAAATCTTAAAGGAGCCACAGCACTCAACCCTGCTAGTTTGCAACCAAGCCTACAATCTGGCTTTAAAATCTAGTTAAAAACAGAGGTCTCTGTTGGCACACATCTGCAGAGGTAAGCTGCACCACCAAATGCCAACGTGCCTCTGTGTAGGTGCAATCCTAACTCTAATCTATGGGAGATCCATTTGGGACATACAATGTAATGGACATGGGGTGGGGGTATTGAGCTGTATAGAGGAGGCTTTCAACCCCATGTGCTTCTGCAAATTTGAAATATACAACTAAGATGGGAGATGCAAGCTCATAAGTGCTGGGTGCCAAGGTTGGGGGATGACCTCTTATATCTGGGATAATAACCTATCCCGACATGGCTCTGCCAATCTCTTATGCAGAAGTGTAAGATTGCCTTAGCACAGGCTGCGCAGTGATTGGTCAGTTGGATTTGTGAGAATGGCCGGCTCCTCGTGCGTGTTGATGGCTAATCTGTTTATTATGGGAGTTATCCGAGCTCCTCGAGCTAAACGCTTGTTTCCTCCGGGGACGCTGAGCTTGTTACTTGTGGCAATTACATCAATTAATTAGGCGGCGGCGGAGGCTGCGATCAGGAATCTCTGACGCCTTATTTTTGGAGAAGCGTCGACACATGAGCCTGTTAAAGCGACCGCAGATAATCTGGGCTGGTGGATCGCTGTTCTCTTAAAGGAGAACTCCACCTAATGTTGCTTTATGTGTTCCTAATCCTAATAAATCTTTGCCAGACGGGAGCCTCCTTTAGCTTTTTCATCCAATCATCCTGTCTCACTCACTCTCTTGTGTCTCTCTCTTGTGTGTCTCTTTCTCTTTGGCTTTGAAGGTTCTCATTCATCCAGGTTCTGTTATAGCTTTAGAAATAAATCAAGGCGACTGGACTTGCTGTTTTATTTTTTTAAAGACATTTTGCTAGTCACCTGACTGGCTTTTTCATTTTAGAGTGACTTTTAGAGGAATCTGTCAGCACCAAATGATAATCCCAGCCTACATCCCCACACGATAGAGCACCCACGGTTTGTGCTCTCATTTATAATCAATACATAAGTGTTTTATAATGGTTTTATTATGGTTTAAACATTAAAAAAAATCTTAAAACAGGTATCAACATTGTTTAACATCCACATAAGATATTGCTTGTTTGCATTACATGATCTTTCAAGATACATTTCATTTTCCCAACATGTTTCACCAGTGCTTCTTCAGGGGGTACGTTTACCATTTTGAGATTAAATAAAGCGATGTTTACTACAGGAAGGGTATGCCTCTTTGCTACAGCATCTATTACTCCTCATTTTGAATAACCAAAAGTTTTCCATAGATGGGGGCTATTTTCCAAATGTCAGTGGCATCCTGTGTTGGGGCTTGTGTGGTTTGAGGAGAGCAGAGTAGGATGTGCTATACATTGTCCTTTGTGTTTATACCCTCCGAGCTGACATGACCCTGCCTCTGCTCCGCAATCCAAAGCCACCACTGTGCAGACGTTCTCCATATACTGGAGGATTGTAGGAATGAAGCGTGTGCACGCCTGCAGGTAGTAATTTACCATTATGTTGCAGCAAGTTCTGCAGATACAGGTCAGGATTTTAGTTGTGGAGGAGAGGCTCGTGCCATCAGTCCAGTCAGTCCTACCTGAAGGTAGCAGAAGAACTTATTTTAGTGAAAGAAAGCAATATTACTAGCTTAATTTTAGTATTCATGTGTTTTAATTTAATTAAAGCTGAACAAAACCCTGGGTGACCAGCCCAAGAGTCTCAAATCGGGATGCCCTGGGATAGTGAAAATCTCCCCTCCCCCTGGGTCAGGCAAAGCGCACCTTTGGCTTCCATGTCGAGGTAAACATCGGCAGCCACATCCCCAGCATCTCTGGGCTGAGGCACACTCCCGCGCCCAGCCATTTAGATAGGTTGGGGACGGGAGTGCTCCCTCATCTAATGGGAAACTGGGGATGCAGGCACTCTCGCTCCCTATTACCAAGCCCGCCATTAATACAAATGGTGTACGGCGCTGATTGGACGAGAGCCAATGCATGTGCCATGGGATCAGGGAATGGTACATTTTTATAGGCCATCTTGGAGTTTCACTTAGCAGGGCATCCCCAAGTCTAACATTCCTATTGAAGAGTGGAGGCCTCCCTGGTAACCTGGTGGGCCAGTTCAAGCATGTTCGGGCTCAGTATATAACATGGGTCTCTCTCTAAGGTGGATTGTAAGACACTTACTGTACCTCTATATCTGCTGCTGGCAGTTGTAAGCTTCCTTATCAGTCAACCAGCAAAGCTACACAAATCGCTATCCCGGCCTGAACAGATGATGGAGTGTTGTAGAAGCTTTCCATTGGGTAGAAGGCTAGAGCCAGGGCCTGTTTATTTTATTGTATCATTTCTAACAGATTCTCCTTCTGTACCTTAAACTCTAATAGGTTGTAAGCTCTTTTGTATTCTCCCTTATACCCTAATAGATTGTAAGCTCTTTCTCCTTCTGTATCCTCCCTTATACCCTAATAGATTGTAAGCTCTTCTCTGTCTGTATCCTCCCTTATACCCTAATGGATTGTAAGCTCTTCCTTCTTCTGTATCCTCCCTTATACCCTAATAGATTGTAAGCTCTTCTCTGTCTGTATCCTCCCTTATACCCTAATGGATTGTAAGCTCTTCCTTCTTCTGTATCCTCCCTTATACCCTAATAGATTGTAAGCTCTTATTCCTTCTGTATCCTCCCTTATACCCTAATAGATTGTAAGCTCTTATTCCTTTTGTATCCTCCCTTATACCCTAATAGATTGTAAGCTCTTATTCCTTCTGTATCCTCCCTTATACCCTAATAGATTGTAAGCTCTTATTCCTTTTGTATCCTCCCTTATACCCTAATAGATTGTAAGCTCTTCCTCCTTCTGTGTTCTCCCTTATACCCTAATGGATTGTAAGCTCTTCTCCATCTGTATCCTCCCTTATACCCTATTAGATTGTAGGCTCTTCAGCTTACAATCAGGCCCTTGTTGTGATGGCATGTTCTTCCATGGGTCTGGAAAGGTGAAGTTATGATTGGACCCGGTAGATTGGCTGCGCCCAGTAGAACAGACTCTCTGGCCTCTTCTGGGACCTCTGGAAGGGAAGGGGGACGTAGTTCGGACCTGGAAACTCTAGGCCTGGGATTTTGCTGGCTTGTGTTCAGAAGATGAAGATGTTGGCGCCAGTCACGGGGATTTACAGCCGGGCAGCCACGTGCAAAGGAGAAGTGCCAGGATGGAAATTAGATCTGCTCCACGGGGTCAACTTTTGTGAGCGTGTTTGTCTTTATTCCATAAACTTGTCCTCGTCCCCAAAGAGAACGGCATGAGAAGAGTTGGGTCTCACTTTTCCTCACTGCCCGTAATTCATTTATGAAGTGGGATTTTTTAGTTTTTGCCATTAGTGCAGTTATAAATAACCTTGATTATTGGCTGGAGCAGAGAAGAAACAGACGAAGTCTGCGCAATACAAAGAGCGGATCCCCCCCTCCCCATCCTGGCAGCTTTCCTCGGTAATAAACATCCAAACACTCCACGTTGTTTAGAATATAACATTCTGATAAGTGGTTTCTATTATAATCCCCCGTAACGCGCCCTCACATGCTTGCGTTTTTTATCATCCATGTGGATTGCATGGCTATATCCTGTCTGTATGGGTTTGGGATGCAGGAGGTCCAGCTATTCTCCAGCTGTATTATTTTTCATACCCTAATATATCCTAAGCTTTTCACCTTTTGTATCCTCTTTTATACCCTAATATATCGTAAGCTCTTTCACCATTTGTATCCTCTATTTTGCTTGCATTGGGGGGACATGGGGTGAGATTGGTCCTTTCCCTGCATAAGTTATGGTGATATGTGACGCATCATCACTTAGGGGTAGGAATGTTTTGCACCTGGATTACCAGTAGGCTTTGGTCCATCCCCTGCCCCCAATAAAAGGAAATGAGAGAGACATAGAAAAGCATGAGTCAAAGTGCTACAGCAGGCAAAGGTAATTGTTACACCATTGTGTTGGGCTACATTTGGCGCTCTCCTAAATTGTTTTCTGTTTTTTAAATTGAAGCAGAAATGGACGAGTTATTGGGGTTTACAGGTTCAGCCTATGACATTCTCTTTTTCATCCCGTTCCCAGCAGCAGTCCTCAGCAGAGCAGGACAGGATTGCTGGTTCCTCCCTCCTCTGCCTCCTCCTCCAGCCCCTGGCAATTAGGGTCCATTTTCCAGCCTCGGCCTTGTGGTTGGTCCTCAGCTGGAACACTCTCCAGTAAGTCAGCCACTGCACGGTTTTCTCCTCCAAAAGGGCCGCATAGAGCATGACAGACCCCAACCTTCTTGTCCAGTCCGACCTCCAAGGTCCACCAGATGAGCAGTGTGGGGTGCAACACCCCAGCATCCCACGACTGCATCTACCAGTCACACTCACAGCTCTAACCATCAGCCTTACAGACAGCCCAAGGGAATCAGCAAGTGCTGACAGGGGCCAGCAATGTATTAAGGGCACTTATATTCCCTCCCTTCACAAAACCCTAACGAAATTGGCCTGAATGTTATATATCTATTTTAACAGGGGTAATGGCTAATCCACCATTCCACTACAACTGCTCCATACCTATGGACAGCCATGAGCTGGCCCTGCTGCTGGTGAGCAATAGGGTTCACCTGGCAGGTGTGCATGCGCCATACGTAGTGCTCTCCCCAATGTCCACCCCTGCCCAGCTAAGATAGTGGGCTATTGTTGGTCTCCTAGAGTGAGGACCAGGTGCAAATTACTATCCAGTGGTTGGGCTTGCTCTAGTGCTTTTGGTGATCTCAAACCAGAATAACTGGGGATGGGGAATGCATATGCACCCGAGGGCCACTGCAAAATTCAGACTTCAAGTGTGCTTTAGGAATAGCATACTCTCTTTTGGTAATGACCAAGTCTACAGCTAAATACTTCCAGCTTTGTGCTGATGAGTGCCAAAAGCTCAAAACTATCCACTATCGGAAGCTGTTTGGCTGAGTAAATTCAAAGCTAATCCTTGGCCAGCAGCTTTCTGAGCGCCTTGGATAGCAAAGAGACCTAAAGAGATAATTTGCATGACTCCACCCACTGCAAGGAGTGATTCGCAAATTTATAATTCCGTGTGTTGTTCGCCATGTAAATATTTTCCGTTCTCTTTAACTTTACCTTTGAGTAGAGGGTTTTTTGGTCTCTTCAGCCCAACTATACTAAGCGTAACATGGGTCTCTTCACATGGAGGCTGGCGACTCTGTTTAGATTTCTTTGGGCGTTTGTGTTGTGGTCCAAACATTGTATGCCGCATTTGTCACAATGCACAACACAATGCACAACACGGTTTATTTGGCTATGTTGGAGTATTCCTTCTCCAATGCAACAAATGCGGCTTGGTGTGAAAAAAACCTTAAAGTGACATCACGCAGATTTGTGAAGAGAGAGAAGAGAGATTAAGAGACCCAGCAAACGAGCTGTGGAGCATCTCCTGGTGTTTCCGTGCAATCATCCGGCAGGCGAGGCATCCTGGATTCCTTCCTGTTACAAAACAGCCTCTATTGTATTCAAATGAGAACAGTGTGTCTGGAAGGTGGATTGCGGCACCGCGGCGTTGCACAGGCAGCAGAAAAGCCTTTCCACAAGGACGCAGTTTATGTGGTTGTTTTTTTTTTCCACCACTGCAGCCAAAATAATGAAAGAGCCTTCTCTGAAGCTGTAGAGCCAAAACTCTTTCCATCCGCGGGAACGAGCATTTGTCTTCCCCACATCACTTTCATAAGACGGGCTCACTCTTTTTTATTGGCAGTTGATCAATTAAGCATTGGGGGGGTTGCGGGCACGTTAAAGGTATCTCCACCTTATTGGATGGTTTTGGCAGGGCGCCGTTAACCATACCAGACATCCCGTGCGAAGTGTAAGAGCAAATATACAATTCTCCTTGAAGATGTTTTTTGATACATTTTCAAACTGGCTGAGCATACGGTAATAAAAGCCTCAACAAAGGCGATTTCACACAGGAACGCTTGAATCCCGTCCAGTAAGGTCCCTTGATTTGTGAAGGCTTCTACCAATGGTTCACATATAGCTAGATAGGGTTACAGATTGAGGTGGATTCTGCTTGAGAAATTCTTGCCTTAGGAGTGGTGAGACATTTTTGATACATAATGATGCTATTATTCCTTTATGGACTACTCCACTGTCTAATGTTTTATGAGCCTTTGTGCTGTTGTCAAATAGAGTCTCACGGGTCAGGTTGCCTTGCCGGGTGCAGGCGTTGCAAGTGACTGAGGCATACATAAGCGTTACATTACATCTGGTCTAACTGGGTGGAGTGTAGATGGAGAATAGCTAAATGAAGTCAGAGAAGGGGGAAATCACTACCACTGAATATAAGATACACAGGACTGGTGTTAGACAAAGTGAAGGCAGGACAGGCTTCAGCACTGGGCTTACCCGGGCAGGTACCAGGGCCCCTGCACCTTGGAAGCACCCACCTCCTTTCCACTACCCTGTGCAGCCCCCATGTAGAACCATGCTGTAACTAGGACTAAGGACTGTCAGCCAGGGGCAGATTGACCATTGGGAGAGCCTTTCTTTCTGTCAGTCCTTCTATTTATTCTTTCCTTCTAGTCTTTCTTTCTTTCTTCTATTATTTTTTTTGTAAGCCCTTCAATACTTTCTTTCCTTCCTTCAATCCTTTTTTTTTTCTCCCATTCCTTTTCTCTCTCTATTTCCTGCTTTTTTCTGTCATTTCTTATAGTCTTTCTTTGTTTTTGTCATTCATGTTATGCTTTTGTTTTTTCTTTGTTTCTTTCCTTTTAGTTTTTATATCTTTTTATTCTTTCTTTTTCTTCTGTCATGCTTTCTATTCTGT
Source organism: Gastrophryne carolinensis (assembly GCA_027917425.1). Taxonomy (NCBI): domain Eukaryota; kingdom Metazoa; phylum Chordata; class Amphibia; order Anura; family Microhylidae; genus Gastrophryne; species Gastrophryne carolinensis. The sequence goes on along the minus strand of CM051243.1, from coordinate 43,967,994 downwards.
CGTTCTTTATTTCCCTTTCTTGCTGTCATTCCTTCTATTCATTCTATACTTTGTCATTCCTTCTATTATTTTTTTTTTCTTTCTAGTCTTTGGCAGTATTCACCATTGCAACTTTATCACCATGTATGGAGTACCAAAAATATTTTAACAACTTTGCCCAGTGTCTATAATCCTCTCCCACACGCTCAGTTCCTGTCCAACTTCCCTACAGGCACAGTCCCTGCTTTTCTTTCCCATGTATCTAGTCCCAGTCCTTTTGAGGAGGAACAAAAGCCAACCCTTACATCTAAAAGACATTCCTCTTCTGGGGGCATTCGGATTTGGGCTGCCCTGGCGTGTGAACCTCCCATGAATTGCTGCAGTTCTTACCGGACAGGCCGTTCCACGCCACATGTGCTCCCACCTCATGACTCCCCTCTAGCGGCTGCACGTGCCCGCTGAAGTGCAGGCCGCATGCACCTACAACTCCAGTCATCTGGTTTAGCCACTCATTCATATGTGCAGCTGAGACAGATGATTGAAGTTGAGCCGTGCATTTGACGTGGGAGCGCTGGTCAGGTAAGAACTGCTGCTCTTCCTGGAGGGTTTCAAGTGGTGGGGCTTCCCAAATGGGGGCTGGCCAGTGCCCCCCAGGGTATGATTGATTAGGAAGCGCTTTCCCTCACCTCCATTTTTTTCCCAACCGCTACACCACTGCATAGCATGACCTACAGTAAGATGGCTGCTCTCACAAGTGAGTCACTTGTGGGGACGGCCATCTTACTGTAGCCCTGCCATAGCCCATGCTATCATATGAAAGAACAGCAGCTGTTAATTGAGGGCACAGTAGGCCAACAAAAATATGGCCCTGCAGGTGAGATAACGGCAAGGTGACAACCCTGGCGCCAGCCAGTGGCCCTCCAGAATTCAGATGGCCCTAGGCAACTTCTTGGTTGCCTGCCCCAAATGCCAGCCCTGGATATACATAATGTATATTTGCCAATGCCGATTAAACAATTAAGCCACCAATTACATTATAAAATGATTCTTACCCTTCTACAACAGTGGGCTGAGTACCAGTAAGCCCACAGGGACATTCCAAAAGAGGCAAATTCTACATCAGGCCAAACCATTCAACTCGTTAGTCCCTAGCAGTCAGGCCAAAGTCCTCTCGTCGTGGATCCCGAGAGGCATGCGCACCCTATCACTCCATGGAAGGACTGCCCTGACAAATGTCATCGTTTACTCATTTAATAAAATTATATCTTATGCAAGGTGATTTATCCCTTATCCTTATGTAGCCAAGCTGACAGTAACAGACAGGGAGCTGTAAAGGAGCGGTGCCATGGCCAATGATTAATAGAGAAGCCAGTCAGGTCAAACTAGGTTAGGACTACTCACTTTGGCTGCATTTCGGAAGTCTGTTGAATTAAAGTCCAAACTAGGGGGCAGAAGAAGATTGAGGCAAGACAAGCTGGGTTAGAACCAGTTGTCAGTATAATATGTAATTTAAAATCCAAGAATTTTGTAACAATCCACCTACCCCCCTCCGTTGTAAGCCAATAACATTGTTCAACGCACTAGGGAGTGTGCAATCTGCATGGAAGCTGAATGGGACCCTGAGTGAAATCTGAATGGAACATGAGCCACTTACAGCCTGAACGGCCCATGTGTATGCCATGGTACCTGATAAAAGTTTATGTTCCTTGTATGCACAGGTGACAATCACTTCCAGAAGTGACATCTGGATGAACTTTCTGCTGAGCTGCCTCTTCTGTGCGCTTGAATTTATAGCAGTATCAAGAGTTCTTGATTCTGTACCAAGCTTTTCCTGTTGGTCTCTTCTGAGGTTTATAGTCTATTGCTCCTCGAATCCTCCTGCCAGCTATTCAGTGTAAGCTGAATATTTTATCTAGATGCCTGGAACCAAGGCAGGAACTCTGACTCGCCTCTGATGTCGGGCAGCTGCTAAGTTGCGGCCCTCTTTGGTCTTGGCTAGGTCAAGACTGGTCAAAGCCCAGGGACCACTTGGAGCACCAGAGATCAGTAAAAAGAACTCAGGTTAAGTTGGGTCGGAGCCCTCAGACCAGCCAAGCAGATACTTAGCATGATTATGTTCCTTGTATGCACAGGTGACAATTGCTTTCAGAAGTCCTTAAATTGGACCAAAGTGACATCTGGATGGGCTGTCTGCGTGACAGGACGATGGATTAGCTAGCAGCATGATTATGGGGGGTGCCCCCCCAAATGGGTTGCCGCTATCTGAGGGAGTCCTGTGGCCATGACTTCACCTGTCCTTCCACGATTTTAATAGCACCATTAACAGCTACGTTTTAATCTTCCACTTTCACATGAAATGGCCTGTTTCTGGATTTTTGCTTTGCTTTCTGGCCACTGTCAAAATGGTTATGGAAAAAACTTAGTTTCCCAGTTTCAGTTAGACAGGGAAAGGCATTTATAGTGTAGTAAAATAATATGGGCGCAGTAGGGGTATGCTCACACTACAGGTCACTCTTGCTGGGTGGAAATTGGTAGGAGCCAAACCAGGGGAGTAGGTAGAATAGTGTCAGTTGGTTTCAAACCTTTAAACCATTGGACGATCTGGGTGCTGCTTTAGACAATCGGGTCCAGAGGTATAAGGGACAGGATGACGGGCTGTGATGCGCATTCCCTGGACGGGTAGTGGATGCTGGTAAGATGTGTATGTGTGGCCATCTCTGTCTGTCTGTGTCTCAGCAGCGGCAAGCAGGATCCAGCTGTTAGTAAGGTGGGTGTTTGGTATGGGGGGGTTTACACACTAGCTGTAATGGGTCATGCTGCCCACTGGCTATAATGGGGCATGCTGCCCACTGGCCGTAATGGAGGATTCTGCTCACTGCCTGTAATGTGGGATGCTGCACACTGCCTGTAATGGAGGATGACGCTCACTGCCTGTAATGTGGGATGCTGCACACTGCCTGTAATGGAGGATGACGCTCACTGCCTGTAATGTGGGATGCAGCTCACTGCCTGTAATATGGGATGCCGCTCACTGCCTGTAATGTGGTATGCCGCACACTGCCAGTAATGTGGGATGCTGCAAACTGCCCATAATGTGGGATGTCGCACACTACCTGTAATATGGGATGTCGCACACTGCCTGTAATATGGGATGTCGCACACTGCCTGTGATGTGGGATGCTGCACTCTGCCTGCAATGTGGGATGCCACACAGTGCCTGTAATGTGGGATGTTGCACACTGCTTGTAATGTGGGATGCTGCACACTGCCTCCAATGTCTGATTCCGCACACTGCCTGTAATGTGGGATGTCGCACACACTGCTTGTAATAGGGGATGCTGCACAGTGCCTGTAATGTGGGATGCTGCACACTGCCTGTAAGGTGGGATGCCACACAGTGCCTGTAATGTGGGATGTAGCACACTGCCTGTAATGTGGGATGTAGCACACTGCCTGTAATGTGGGATGCTGCACACTACCTGCAATGTGGGATGCCACACAGTGCCTGTAATGTGAGATGTAGCACACTGCCTGTAATGTGGGATGCCACACAGTGCCTGTGATGTGGGATGCCACACACTGCTTGTAATAGGGGATGCTGCACACAGCCTGTAATATGGGATGACGCACACTGCCTGTAATGTGGGATGTAGCACACTGCCTGTAATGTGGGATGCTGCACACTACCTGCAATGTGGGATGCCACACAGTGCCTGTAATGTGGGATGTAGCACACTGCCTGTAATGTGGGATGTAGCACACTGCTCGTAATGTGGGATGCCGCAAACTGCCCGTAATGTGGGATGCCGCAAACTGCCCATAATGTGGGATGTAGCACACTGCCTGTAATGTGGGATGCTGCATACTGCCTGCAATGTGGGATGCCACACAGTGCCTGTGATGTGGGATGCCACACACTGCTTGTAATAGGGGATGCCACACACTGTCTGTAATAGGGGATGCCGCACACTGTTGGTTGTGTGCCAACCAAGCTGGAAGAGACTGAGTGAAAGAAAGCCCCGATTGCCAGGAGGGCACTGCCAGTGAATAAAAATAAATAAAGAACCTATAACCTTGAATGTACTTGAATTTATGGCAGTAGAGTTCTTTATCTTGTACTAGCCGTCTCTTCTGAGGTTTCTAGTCTATTGCTCTCCTAATCCTGCTGTCAGATATCCACAGTGTAAGTCAGATATTTTATCTGGATTCATGAAACCAAGACAGGAACTCTGGCTCACCCGGGCCTCTAAATTCGGGCAACTGCCCAGTTATGGCCCCCTTGGCTTTGAAAACAACTGTTTGACTTGGCGATCATGGCCACAGGCCTTCTAAGGGGTTGGAACAACACGCAGTCTGCTTTCTCATAGCTGCGTGACTTAGGCCTCTCCCCGACCACCTTCCCGCAGAACTGTAGGCCGCCACGATGAGCAATCGTCTGACTGTTGTAAATCGTTCCTGAGTTTTAGGGGTATCCTGGGTGAAGTTCCCATCATTCTTTGTTAGCTAAGAAAAAGGTTTGAGTGAGACCACATGTCATTTATGACCTAGAAAAGGATAATTTAACTTGAGCTAGAAAATCCCAACCACGGTAAGCAGGAAATCCTGAATCATCTGGCTGCCATATATATAACAACCTGCATTTGTGGCACTGCTGTTGTGTCTACTGGAGAGAATCCGCCCGGAGTTCCACTTTAGTAGTCTCAGCATGTGATGCAAAGTCTAAATCTTGGCCTGACATTCTCTATCCAGTGCAGATGTTTCAGGTTATCCTCCTATTATCCGGCCTAGAAGGTGTACATGTGCTACACTTCACTTCACTTATATATTATTAATAATGATAATATTGTGCAGCTTAGTGTTCTCCACACAGCGCTTTGCAGATGTCAGAGCTTCAGGATATAAATGTATGATAATAATAATGTATGGGTGGGGCATCGCAGGAATGTTCTCTGTTTAGCGCAATGGGATATTAAGAGCATAAATAGTGTTTGTAGAATAGAACCCATTAGATTGTAAGCTCCTCTGTTACAGGCTGATAGGAATTGTTCAGTGGTCTCTGTACAGCACTGTGGAATATGTCAAAGCTATATAACTGTATAATAATAATAGAGTGTGCCGTATGTGGGCAGAGTCTCACTGGGCAATCTCATCGGAAATGGACAATAGAAGGAGTCAAAGAAAGACTAGAAGGAATAACAGAAAGAATAGGAGGAATGACAAAAAGTAAGAAAGATTAGAAAGAATAACAAACAGAAAGGAAGAAATGAAAACTAGCAGGCATGAAAGTAAGAAGAAGAATAGAATGAATGACCAGTAGTAGGAAAAGATCGACGAAATCACAGAAAGTAAGAAGAAGTAAGAGAAAGAATAGAAGGAATGACAGAAAGTAAGAAAGAATAGAGGCAATGACAAAGGATAAAAGGAATGACAGAAAGAACGAATAAAAGAAAGAACAGAAGGAATGTAGGAAAGAATAGAAGGAATGACAGAAATAATGAAGGAAAGAAAAACATAGAAGGAATAAAAGAAAGACTAGAAGGAAAGAAAGAAAGGACGTAATGACAGACAGAAATAAGGAAAAGATGAAATGGCATAAATAATATAAGAAATGACAGAAAGCAAAGAAAAATAGAAGGAATGGCAGAAAGATTTGAAGGAATGACAGAGAGAAAGAAAGAATAGAAGGAATAATAGAAATAATAGAAAGTAAAAGAAATGAATGAACGAAAGCAAATAGAAGAAAAGAAAGAAAGAAAGAATAGACAAATGACAGAGGGAATGACCGAAAGTAAGATACAATAGAAATAATAGAAGGAATCAAAGAAAGAATAGAAGAAAAGAAAGAAGTAATTCCTAAAAAAGAATATAAGGATGGAAAGAAAAGAAATGACCCCCCCATTGGCCAGTCTGCCCCTGTCCTATCTCCTGGTTACTGCATCTTGCATAGGGGCTGCCTAAGGGAGAGGGAATGTCACAATGTCACATGACCACAATGTGAGATGGGCCCCCCCAAGGTGCAGAGGCACCGCACAGGTAATCCCAGTGCTAACGCTGGTCCTTCATGTGAATGTGGACGGGACCCTAGATTGTGAGCTTGTCTGTTACATGGGCTGATGAGAATATCTCACTGGACTACAGTGCTGTGTCAAATGTCAGAGCTATGGCAGTGGATGGCAGAGGTGTTTTGGGTAATACTCTGGGCAGTCAGGATCATCTATGGGATGGGGTGTCAGGGTATCGTTCTTGGGATTATCCATGATGCACATGGTTCTCGTGACTTTTTTGCTCTCACCAATCAGCACGTGTTCCTGCATAGCTCTCCAGGAATGCGCCGTGAGAACAATACATCTGCTTTGGATAAAATGTTAATTTTCTGTAAATCTTGGAGATGCCATCGCATTGCGCTCTGACATGTCTGCTTGGAGACATGTCCCCGGCCCGCGCCTCACGCAGAGCCACAGCCGGTGGAGCCATGGAGGGGATTCAACCAGCAAGCTACGAGCTAAGATGCTAACTTGGAGAAATATCTGGGCCCCATACACCTCTGGGCCCCCTACCTCCTCCTATAAGCCCTGCTGCCATGATGGTGATGTTTAATCATTGGTGTGACTTCCTCCATCCTACATCCACTTGACTTCTATGTCACAGAGAACAGATACTCACCTGAGCCCAGACATGTCAAGTCACCCGCTTTTCAAGGGCACCCTGTTCTGACCCCCTCACCCAGTCACCCTGCAGCAGGACTAGCTGGCTCCCAGTCCCGGTGATCCGGGAGAAACGAGGCTATAGGCACTTGCAGAATGAAGGGTGGTTTTACACTCAAGGCTCAAGTGCTGTTCTAAAGCGGGGTTGAGGGGATCACTTTGAGAGCATGTATTTTCCAATATCTCTGCTTGAGCCATCTGCTTGATAAACAGCTCTGATAGCCAGCAAACTTGTGTGTTGATTGCTGCTGCCCAGCAATGTATCATCTGATTGGCTGCGCAGCCCACATAGAGACCAGGAAGAGGTGAGTTTTCAGGCAATCTGTGGGGATACACACAGTGTGGCATCTCAAATCATTTTCTTCGGTGTTGTTTCTCTTTAAAGGGGAACAAAACCCAGAAATTCGACTTCCCAGGTTTCGTTATGTTCCCCTGCGACATCCTGAATTGGGATTCTCAGCTGTGTGAAACCCCCCGGAACAGCGCTATTCACTCACATCTTCCTCGTTCCGATGTGACTATGGGGGTTATTCATGAAGGGATAGCGCCAGGTAGTGCCTCGTAGCGGCAGGCAGCGTCTGGTGAACGCCGGGCGCTGTAAGCAATACCACATTTATGAAAGTGAATCTGGCGAGCGACTCTAACGGCGCCATTTAGCGTCCGATTCATAATTACAGGCTCAGCGTATAGCGTCGGAGCTCTGCCAGGGTTTTTTTTTCTCTCAAACAATTGTGTCACCTCTCCTGGCCTAGAAAAAGTCATTTTTGAAAACTTTTTAGATTTTTTTGTTTTTTTATGCAGAATTGTCATTACAGGTCTGGCATTAAAGTGTTAATGTCACAGTGTTACAACAATGTAATTCCATGTGTTTTCGCTTTGTTACTGGTGGATATGTGTTTAAAAACAGACTTTAATCACACAGTGTCTGGCGCTCTATGCTATAGCTACCAGATTTAGAGTGCTGACGCTGTGCGTGTCCTTTTTTGCTAAGTATGGACTGGAGCCCGCGCATGCTCCGGGAAAGCAGGGAAAGGTGAGTGTTTACGGGCGCCCCAGGGGGTTTCACACATAAGAGTATTCCGATTTGGGATTCCCTGGTGGAAGGCCATTGGGCCTTGGGTGCATTTTCTTACACTTCAGGCCATCCTGATTTGGGATGCCCATGTTTTGAATAGCCCTCCCAAAGCAGCTATATGGGGTGAGTACACCGGCTTACTAGCCAATTTGAACTTAGTAGTAACCGAAAGAAGAGCGAGCCACTGATTGACTGCCAGCCTGCAAGCAGCAGGGCATCCCAAATCGGATGGAGAGAAATACTTAAGATATTGATTTTCCTTCTCCTGGGTGTTGTTCCTCAGTTTCGGACACCCCACTTTGTGTATTGACACGGATCGCTAAAAACCTTTCGGGTATTCTGGTGGCACAGGTACGGCTACTCAGCCAATTAGCTTGCTCGGCTTCATTCAGCTCTGCTAGCACTTCCATTGCCAACCTTAGCTGGGGAATGTACCTGTCCCAGCCAGTTGCAAATGCCTGCCGCAGGTAAGTGTCTAGCCTAAGGTATATTGGGGCCCAGGTTGAAATGTGGCTAAGAGAGTTAGTGTGGCGATTTATGGGGTTTCACACAGCGGGGCATCCCAATTAGGGATTGGGAAATGGCCATCCGTTGAGCCTTTTAAACTCCAGGGTTGACCAAGAGAGTTGATGTTCCACTTTAAAAGTCACCTTTTCAGATAAGCCTATCATCCAGCTTAGGCATAGCAGGGCTTCCGGCATGGCCCTCACATACACATTGGGGCATCCTGACTCGGGCAAGAGGGCCGTTGTTCCTTTTCTCAGCCTATCACCTGGCTTAACCAATGCTTCCTTTCAGAGCACTTGCCACCATGCTTAGTCCATACTACTTGTGACCCAACCTCTTACCCCTCATTAGATAGTAAGCTCACAAGGCCAGAGCCATTGCTCCGATTGTCCTCCAATACCAGTGTGTATCTGTACCACCTGAGGTGTATGTATTTGTTGCCCTATTTCTCTCTAATACCTCATATTAGAAGTAGAGAATATTGCCCTTATTCATCAAGCGATAGCGCCAGGTAGTGTCTGATGAGCGCCAGGTAGCGGCAGCTAACGGCGACTACCGACTCAAGTACGCCCGGCGGCGGTCACAATGACGCATTTATCAAGCAAAATGAGGCTAGCGCCGGCGAGAGCGACGGCTAGCGCGGCATTCATCATGAAGCCGCCTGGACCAAACAGCGCCGCTGCAAATTCCCTCACAGCGCCAGGTATGAGCTGTCGCTCCCTGGCGATGTCCAATGCATTTCAATGGAGCAATCTTTAATAATTCATGATTAATTGGTAATCATTTTTTTTTAAATTTTTTTAATGTCAAAAAATCGGAGAACACTTCTGCAATGTTAGGATTTATTTTTAAGTCAAAAAAAAAAAAAAAATAAATATGTGCAGAATTGATCAAACAGGTCTGAGATTAATGTATTCATATAACAAAATGATTCTAAAAACATGTATAATGTTACATTCAAAAAATATGGTTGTTTAGGGGTTAAAAACTAGTTAATACAGATCGCCGCCAGCGCTCTGGGGTTTAAACAAGGAATGGACAGCGACAGCACATTCGGAGCGTGATTTTTTGATGAATATGAAGCTAGCCGTTCGCTCTGGCCATTCGTTGTCAGGCGCTCACATACAACGCTGGACCTGTGAAACAGCGACCCCCCAGCCCGTATTCAACATTACCGCACACCGACTGAGTCGCTGTCATCAAGCTAATGCCGGCCAAGCACAGCGAATACTGGCTGGCGCTGAAAAAATCACGCTACAGTCGCTCATCTGTCGCTACCTGGCGCTATTGATGAATCGGCCTCCCCGTCTCACTCTCCTGTAATTTCTGCCTTGTACATCGCCAAGATATATGATGGCGCTCTATATATAAACAACAGTATGAATAGACTGCACATCTGACTAATAGTTATCTATGTAAAGCCAGTCATTTGTGTTTTCATACACCATTCTCCATATTTCTGCCGCTAGAGATCTTTTAATTATTATTGATTATTTATATAGGGCCATCTTCTTCTGTAGCGCTGCACAATGTAGTCATTTCAGACAGAGTAAAGCATACAGTACACAGAGTATTACAACCATAATGCTACAAAGAATGAAGTGACTTCTATGAAAACAGGAGAGAGAAAGTGTGGCAGGAATGAAGCAGAGGAAGCAGGTGACAGCGATATGTGTGGGCCACATTCTGCATTATCATTATGCTGCTTTATTGGGCGATCCCGGAGATGGGATTATCTCTCTGAGGCCAGGCTTCCTGGGAGGAACACGCTGTAACCACACTGAGGGCTCAGGATTATTTTAGCTTTTGTTTTCCCTGGTCATTTCCTATTGGGCAGAGCCAGCGGCAATACACAGTCACTCAGAGGTGACAGCATGTGTCAGCGCTATACTGATAGCCAGAAGTGATGAAAGAGTTCTGGGAAACAAGGTGAGGGGGTTTCCTATCTAGCAGCTTTTAAAGAGGGACAAAATCTGTTTTGCCAGATCTAGCTCCTTCCCTGTACTAGGGGCATCTCAATTTGGGATTCTGTAGTGAGAGGGGCATCCCTCATTGGGGCATTCCTCCGTTACAGCCAGTGAGGACCATCCCTCATTACAGCCAGTAAGGGGCATGGCTTATTACAGCCAGGGGGGGCATCCCTCATTTCAGCCAGTAAGGGACATCCCTCCATTACAGCCAGTGAGGGGCATCTCTTGATTACAACCAGTGATGCCCCTCATTACAGGCAGTGAATCATTACAGGCAGTGAATGGCATCCCTCATTACAACTAGTGAGGGGCATCCCTCCATTACAAACAGTGAGGGGCATCCCTCATTACAGCCAGTAAGGGGCATCCCACAGTACAGCTAGGGAAGGACATCCCATATTACAACCAGTGAGGGGCATCCCTCATTAGAACCAGTGAGGGACATCCCCCCACTACAACCAGTGAGAGCATCCCTATGTGGGATTGCTCGCAGTCGGATGCCCAAAGGAAAATCTCTTAAAAAGGGTCAACTCATGAGTTTGGGTTCACTTTAATGCCAGGGTCTTGTCTTAAAGCGGAACAAAACCCAGGGTGGCCGGCCCTGGAATCCAAAAGCTCTTGCCCCCCACTGAGGCCTATCAGAGCTGTTTGCTCTGATTGGACAAGAGCCTGCAGATGTGCCACTGGACCTGGTAGGGGTGAATTGTACTAGGCGATCTGGGAGGTTTCACATAGCGGGGCATCCCAAACAAGATGCCCCCTGAGCACGGAATAAAACCCGGCATAGTCAAAATCACAGATTTTGTTCCCTATAAAGAGGAGCAACCTTGGACATACAGTCTATAAGACTCTAGAGTCTATATATGCATCAGATGGAGGAGTGGTTTGAATGCCGTTGGAGTATGTGTCATGGGGTTGATTCCCGAGGTAAAAAACCAGGGGGTTTTACACAGTGGGGCATCCCAAATCGTTGTCTTTTTAGACACTAGACCCAAGTGTGCAGGGTTTTGGTCAGCTTGAATTCTTCATTGGTAAGTCTGTATAGACCCCGTCTAATATGTGAAGGTGCTTCGGTAGTTACTAATTGACTAACCAGGGATGGTAGAGGGATCCATGGGTGGCCATGTTTGTTGACTAGGCATCAGGCTTTGGACCAGACCTGGTCACCAGGAAGTCTTTTTATTCAATCATTCCTGGGTGTCATCAGGAATAGTGAATATTAGTCTGCTGGAGTTAGAGCGGAACAAAACCCATCTTTTTAACGCAACCCTCACCCCACAGGCCAGTGGAGGACTAGGGACAAAAATCATTTACTAGGCCCATGACCAGCCCATGAGCTGGTGAGCCCCGCCCCCAGGGTGCTTCCGAGCTGGTAAGAGTTCATCAGCTGATGCCATAGCCTTGCAGGGGGCAGATCAGGAGCAGAAGTGGAAATGGCCAATATTAAAGAGGTACTAAACCTTTAATATTGTATGGCCAGATAGTGGGTATGACTCAACAGACATGAAGCTGAGGCTATAGCATTGTAGGGGCAGAACATGAGCTGGGGTGTCTTGCTTTGGAGTGCAAAGGGACCAGGTATGGTAGAATGTGCTAGCTCAATTGCCCCCAAAGCAGTGCGGCCCACCGTGGATTTTCCCTGTGCTCCCTTTGACCAGTGCTGCTGTCCCTTTAACCTGAACACTGCAACCCCCCACCAGCTGTGTATAAACGTAGAGGAAACTGTTGTTTTGAAATGGGTTAAAGGGAGGGGGCAGCGACCCCCGGAATGTGATATTGCGACAGGCTGATGCCCCCTCTGCGGGGTGATGCAGTCAGGAAGTGGGGTCACCAGCTGTAATGATAACTCCCGCACAGCTCCCCCTGTCACTGCCATGATCAGCAATCTATTCTTCCTCCACCAGCCCAACTGATCTGCACATAACTGGCCATCATGTGTGTGTGCTAACTACATGAGTATGAGCTCTGAGAGTCATGTGACTGTTTCTATGTCCTCTGCACAGCACTGTGGAATATGTCAGCGCTATATAAATGTATAATAACAGTGTGTGAGTGTGAAGGACATAATAGAGTGTGAGCTTTGTGGGACAGGGAGTCATGTGACTGTTTGTATGTGCTCTGTACAGTGTTATGGAATATGTCAGCACTATATAAATGTACAATAACAGTGTCCAAATGGTAAAGGGGAAGCTGGCTGTGTAATGGGACAGGGTGTGGATGTATAATGGACAGCTGGGTCCTAGGCGCTGTAGATGGGACCTGACTGCTTAATGGAGTATGAGGGGCCCTAGATGTTAATGGAGGGCTGGCTGACTTTGGGGAGAGGGTCCCTGCGTGCTAGGTGGGATCTTGATGGGTAAAGACACATAAAATAGGGGCCCTGTGATAGGCTGGAGAGCACTAAAGCATAGCAACCTACTATTCCAAGTATGCAGCACGTCCTGTTCCAGAATATTCCTTACACATGGGTTGTACATCCACAAGATGGCGCTGGACTGCAGAAAAAACTTGTGGCCACTCCCGGCCCCTTAAATAGCCAGGAACCTCCCACTAATTCCCAGTTCTTATCTGCAGTCTGGACTGCGAAGATAGAAGATTGCTCTCTATACTGCGCAGGTGAGCGGGGCTTATCAGCCTGCGGCCCTGCAGGACTATTCCCACCCGTTTCTGGACCCACTGCCTCCCAGCCTTGGCTGACTGGTTTGGGTGAAGGTAGGACAGCACCAGGGTCAGGTGCTGAGGAGCGCTGCTCCTACCGCAATCCCTGCACTGACATGGATAGACGGTATAGGTTTATGGTGAGTCTTGTGGGATGCCCCTTCCTGCACTCTGGGTCTTCCTTACCCAATCCCCCCCCCTCCTTCTTCACTTTATTGTTGTGTTTTACTTAATACGCTCTCCGCCGCGCCGCTTGTACAGCGCTCCGTGGACGGCGGCGACATTGCCTCAGCCGCTGCTGCACCGTCATTGGACAGCGAGATCACGTGGGACGCGTTTCGCGCTCTTCGGGGGGCGGGCTCTGCGGATGACGCTTTTGGCGTCACATCTCCGCAGCCCGCCCCTCAAGGTCTGTGCGGGCTCCATTTTACTTCTCTTCCTCCTTTGCTCGTGCTGCGTGCGCTGCTGCTCCTTTACCAGTGCGGTCCGTGAGTGTCCCTGCGGGGTGTTTTTTCTTTCTGCTTCTCACTTGTAAATGCTTATGGGGATGTCTTTTTATGTCTTTCAGGCGGGATAAGCGTCACTGTGGTTTCTCCCGGCCCTCTTCCCTTTGGTAATCTCCCACCTTCCTAGCGGATTTTTGGGGCATCCCGGGTGGCTATTACTAGCCTTAACCCTATACTGGCCTGTTGTGCCACTCAAATCACCATATGGAGCCTTCTGGGGATAATGTGCCTGGGGTTCCTTCGGGACAGGCCCGGCTGTGTGTTGCGTGTGAGGTTTCCCCTGTGAGTGACGAATGTCAGGGTATGTGTAAACTGCGCCCAGCAGGCACTTGCGCTGCAGTCCAGGCTGTCTGTTGCGGGCCCCGGTACTGCGCCCCTTTTGGCTTCGCCTATCTCCCCACTCTTACATCTGACCCCCAGTGAGGGGCACACTAGCGGGGACTCTTAATCTGATTTGGCTGCACGGGTGGCCAGCATTGAAAAACATATTGCTGGGTCAGCCCCGCGTAAGGCTTCTGCTAAGAAACAGCATTTATCTCCCACTTCTTCCCTCTTTCCTGTAGAGGATGAGGGACCTTACTCACTTTCTGGCCCTTACCCCCTCGAGGAGGGGGAATTGTTTTCTGATTCAGAATCCTCTGAGGAACAACCTAAGATCTATGGTGGTACCGGGTCTCCCTTTGGGGAAGACCCATGATCCTCAGATGATACTGACAGGTTGTTGAGTTACATATTTGAAGTGCTTTGTATCTCTCCTCCTGCAGTGACTCCGCAGCAGCAGAGTGAGCTTTTTGATACGGTTAAGCCATGCTTGGAGTTCCCTGAGCAGACTCACTTTAATAATCTAGTGCTCAAGGGATGGGAATGGCCTAGTAAGCTACTGGGGTGCCCAAGAGTTGGAACAAGAGGTATCCCTTTGCTGCTGATGTGATTAAACGTTGGTCTTGTCCTCCCAAGGTGGACGCGCCCGTTCTAGGGTTGTCAAATACATCTGTCATGCATTCTCCTGACACTACTACCCTGCTGGATGGTGAGGACCGGCGCAGGGACCAGCTGTCCTGTCATGCTTTTGCCTGTGTGGGGACTGCGCTGCACCCGGGTTTGTGCCTCTGCCATAACGGCTATTGCTATTAAAGGGCTGCTTAAGTGTCTCATAGTTGGGGCCTCTGATGACTCGGGAGGTAAAGACTATAGATCTCTCCTGCTTTGCTATGAATTTGTTCCATATATCCTCTCTGCCATGGATGATGTCATTAGAATGTGTGGAAGGACATCTGCCCTTTTGGTGGCTATACGTCGCTCTGTCTGGCTGCGTCAGTGGGTAGCTGATAATGCTACTAAGAAGGCTCTCACTGGGTTCCCCTTTAAGGGGTTGCGCCTCTTTGGTGAACGCTTGGACTTGTCTGCCAGGGCCGGTAGGTTACCTCAACGCAGGAGGCCTTCTCGGCCCTTTCGGGGGTCTGGTGCCTCTTTCCCCTACTTTCGGGCTTCCAGGGCTGGTCGAGGAGTTTCCTTTGCTGGAGCACGCGGAGACTATTTGGGCAGGGGCAGGGGACGTGGCCGCCCCAGCCTCTCCTGGGGTCCCAAGCCCAAATCATCCCCCAAGCCCCCTCAGGCATGAAGAGGCGCCCCTCACCCATCCGGGCGGGGGGGCGGCTTCGGATCTTTGCTCACGTCTGGAGGCGACGTGTAGCAGACAGGTGGATCCAGGAAGTGGTTTCCTCCGGTTACAAGATAGAGTTTGCAGCCTGGCCGCCCCCAAGATTCATCAGATCCCGGAGGGCTCAAAACCCTCTGTCAGCTCAGGGTTTGTGCCTTAATGTCCAAAACCTTCTGGAGTTGGGGGTCCTCTGCCTGGTGTCTTTCTGGGAAAGGGGCAGAGGCTTCTATTCCAATCTCTTCACAGTCCCCAAAAAGGACGGGTCCCTCAGGCCCATCCTGGATTTAAAGCGCCTCAACAAGTTTGTCAGATTCAAGCATTTTCGAATGGAAACCCTGCGCTCAACAGTCAATTCACTGCGCCCGGCCGATTTTGATAACTTCTGTAGACATCAAGGACGCTTACCTTCACGTACCAATCTTTCCAGGTCATCAGAAATTCCTCAGCTTCGCTCTGGAGGATCAGCACTACCAATTTGTGGCCTTGTCCTTTGATCTCACCTCGGCTCCCAGGGTATTCACCAAGGTGCTGGCAGGAGTGATGGCCCTGCTGAGATCTCAGGGCATTCGCATCCTTCCTTATCTGGACGACATTCTCATCACGTCTCAGTCCTTCCATCAGGCCGAGCTGGATACCCAGATGGTGGTGTCCACACTAGATTCCTTCGGCTGGGTGATCAACCATCCTAAGTCTTCCCTGTCCCCGTCACTGGTGAGGTCCTTTCTTGGCATGACTCTGGATACATCTCAGGTCAAGGTTTTTCTCCCTCAGCAGAAGGACCTTTCTGTCCCCTTGCTGGGAGACTGTCACCACGGATGCCAGTCTGACAGGCTGGGGGGGCTTCTGGAAGTCTTTGAAATTCCAGGGTCAGTGGGGCCCTCAGGAGGCTCATACCCCTATCAACATCCTGGAACTGAGGGCGATAAGGTTGGTTCTCGCCCAATTGACTCCACACCTTCAGGGTCGGGCTGTTCAGATCTGCTTGGACAACCAGATGGCGGTTGCCTACATCAATCATCAGGGAGGGACCCGGAGCAAGAGGGCCCTCAAGGAAGTGTCCTTGATACTGTCTTGGGCGGAGGAGAGTGTTCCCTGCATCTCAGCTGTGTACATCCCGGGGGTGGAGAATCTGGAGGCAGACTCCCTCAGCAGGGGGACTTCTCGTCTGGGAGAATGGTCCCTCAGCAGCAGGGTGTTTCGCTCCCTGTGCCACCGCTGGGGTCAGCCGGATGTGGATCTTTTTGCGTCCTGTCACAATCTTCCAGTCTTTGTCTCTCTGTCACAGGACCCTCTGGCCTTGGATGCATTAGCAATGTCTTGGAAGAGTTTTCAGCTCCTCTATGTATTCCCTCCGTTTCCTCTGCTGGGCAGGGTGCTGCGCAAGATAACCCAGGAAGGGGTGCCAACCATTCTGGTGGCCCCCTGTTGGCCAAGAAGGGTGTGGTTCGCAGACGTTGTGCAGTTGACAGTAGATCTGCTTGCCCTGCCCAAGGAACCAGACCTGCTCACTCAGGGGCAGCTACGCCATCCCAATTTACAAGCGCTGGCTTTAACGGCCTGGCTGCTGAAACCTCCATCTTGATGGAGAAGGGGCTGCCTGCTTCTGTAGTTGATACCATGATTAGGGCTAGGAAGAAGCCTCATCCTTTATCTACTATAGGGTATGGCATGCTTTCATTGCCTGGTTTGAGTCTAAGTCCCTTCCCTGTCGGGTGTTTTCTGTTCCCAGGATCCTGGAATTCCTGCAACATGGTTTGGACTTGGGTATTTAACTTAGTACCCTCAAAGGTCATGTTTCAGCCTTGGCTGTTTTCTTCCAAAGATCCTTTGCCAACCATCGGTTGGTTAAGACCTTCTTCCAGGGGGTTACTCACGTGCGCCCTCCACATAAGCCTATGTTACCAGTCTGGAATTTGAATTTGGTCTTATCCGCTATGCAGGATCCTCCTTTTGAGCCTCTGCGTAAGGCCCCTTTGTCTATCTTGACGCTTAAGGTAGCATTTTTGGTGGCTATCACTTCTGTTAGGTGTGTTTCTGAGTTGGCAGAGCTTTCCATCAAACCTCCTTATTTTGAGAGACACCAGGACAAGGTGGTGTTTCGGTTTAAGCCAGATTTTCTGCCTAAGGTTGTGTCTGCTTTTCACCTCAATCAGGACATTGTCTTGCCTTCTCTGTGTCCTAATCCTAGTAACCCTAAGGAGAGGGTCTTACATTCTCTGGATGTGGTTAGGACTTTGAAGTTTTATTTGGTAGCTACTGAATCCTTCAGGAAGACTGATGCTCTTTTTGTTCTCCCTTCTTGACCTAGGAAGGGTTTGCCTCCGGCTAAATCCACTATCAGCAAGTGGATCCGTCAGGCGGTGGTGCAAGCCTATTCTGTTAAGGGGAAGGAGCCTCCCTTCCACATTACTGCTCATTCTACTCGTGCTATTGGTGCCTCTTGGGCTTTTCAGCACCAAGCTTCTGTTGAACAAGTTTGCAAGGCTGCTACTTGGTCTTCTGTTCATACCTTTTCTAAGTTTTACAAGGTTGATGTTAGGGCCTCAGCGGATGCTGCTTTTGGCCGCAAAGTTCTGCAGGCGGCAGTGGTTTAAACTGCCCGCTGTTACTTTTGGGGATCCCACCCTACCTTACGGACACTGCTATTGGATGTCCCATGTGTAAGGAATATTCTGGAACAGGACGTGCTGTATACTTGGAATAATACAATCCTGTGAGTACTCACCTGTAGAATTGGTATTATAAGTATACAGCACGTCCTGTTCCATCCCACCCTTGTTAGCATTATTTTTGGTTACCTCTGTATGGTGATTGTTCATTTTGTGTTTATTATTCTCCCGGCTTCTTGTCTAACTGCTTGTCAATACTGGGAATTGGTGGGAGGTTCCTGGCTATTTAAAGGGCCGGGAGTGGCCACATGTTTTTTCTGCAGTCCAGCGCCTTCTTGTGGATGTATAACCCATGTGTAAGGAATATTCTGGAACAGGACGTGCTGTATACTTATAATACCAATTCTACAGGTGAGTACTTACAGAATTGTATTTTTGAAAGCCGTAAAGAGGGATATGAGAAGTGGCACCTAGGTAAGCCCTCCGCACAACCATTACAGCCAGGGTCTGTAGTGAGAGGGGCATCCCTCATTGGGGCATTCCTCCGTTACAGACAGTGAGGAGCATCCCTCAGTACAGCCAGTAAGGGGCATCCCTCATTACAGCCAGTGAGAGGCATCCCTCATTACAACTAGTGAAGGGCATCCCTCATTACAGCCAGTGAGGGGCATCCCTCCATTACAGCCAGTGAGGGGCATCTCTCCATTTACAACCAGTGATGCCCCTCATTACAGCCAGTGAGAGGGATCCCTCATTACAGCCAGTGAGAGGCATCCCTCATTACAACCAGTGAGGGGCATCCCTCCATTACAACCAGTGAGGGGCATCCCTCCATTACAACCAGTGAGGGGTATCCCTCATTACAACCAGTAAGGGGCATCCCACATTACAGCCAGTGAAGGACATCCCATATTTCAACCAGTGAGGGGCATCCCACATTACAACCAGTGAGAGCATCCCTTTTTATAACCAGTGAGGGTTATCCCTCATTACAACCAGTGTGCGGCATCCCACATTGCAGCCAGTGAGAGGGTTTGCTAGGCTCTGGAGACTGGCGGCGGGCCGCATAGAACGGCTGCGGGCGACAGAGTGCGTCTGCGTGGGACTTGTTAAAGCGCTGTGGAAATCGGGGCGGTTGGGGGGTATGCTAAAACAGAAGCTTACCTGTGCAGACCTTTCCAGCTGTGCTTTCAAGCAGCAAAGCACACCCTTCGTGAGACCCAGCGAATTCTCTTCTTCTGAAATTGGTCGGTCAGGGTAGGATACCCTGATACAGTGTCTTGAAAAAATCCTACCACTTGAGCTTTTCCACATTTTTAAACATTACAGCCATGAACCTAAATGTATTTTATTGAGTTTTTATGTGATAAAGCGACACAAAGTATTTGTGAAGTATAAAATAAATGAGACAGGCTTTCCCATAGGAATTTTAAAAAACTAAAAAGTGTGGTGTGCATCTGTATTTAACCCCCATGAATCAATATTTTTTGGAGTAGCACCTTTAGCTGCAGTGTATTGGGCTATGTCTCTAGCAGTTTTGCATATCTAGAGGGAGACATGTTTGCCCATTGATCTCTGCAGAATATCTCTAGCTCAGTCAGATTGGATGGAACGTGTTTGTGTGCAGCAATTTCCAAGTCATGCTGCAATATCCCAATACTATTTAGATCTGCAGTGTGACTGGGCTATTCCAACTCATGACTAGGCTTTGATGTAACCCATTCCATTGTAGCTTTGGCTGTATGTTTAGGGTGGTTGTCCTGCGGCACCCAGTCTCAAGTCTTCTGCTGGAGGTTTTCGTCCAGGATTGCCCTGTATTTATCTCCATCCAGTTTCCCTTAATCTCTGACCAGTTTCCCAGTCCTTGCTGAAGAAAAGTCTTCCCCCAGCATGATGCTGCCACCACCATGTGTGGGGATGGGGTGATCAGGGGGATGTGCAGCTTTCCTCTGCACCTAGCGTTTGGTTCCTCTTTAGTCTCCTCTGAGCAGAGAAGCTTTTCCCACACGCTTGCTGTGACCTCTACATAGCCTAAGGCAGCAAACTGCATCGGACCTTCCAATGGCTTTTTCTCACATATGGCTTCTTCTTGCCACTCTTCCATAAAGTGCAGATTTGTGGAAGACATGACTTATAATTGCCCTGTGTACAGATTCTCCCCCCCTGAGCTGTGGATCTCTACAGCTCCCCCACAGTGACCATGGGCCTCTTCTCTAATTAGTGATCTCTTGGTAGGCTTGCAGCTGGGTCATACTCATTCCAGTTACAGATGATGGAGCGCAGAGCTTGGTGACATCTTATGGCCTCACCATACAATACACCTCACCACAACTTTATCCCTGAACCTTTAGATAACTCTATCCCACAACTTTATCCCTGAACCTTTAGATAACTCTATCCCTGATCATAGATAATGGTTGGCTGATTTAGTGGCTTACCGAAATCCTCCTTAAGTTGTTTCAACCAAATTACTCCTTGACTTGCATGAGCAGCAGACATGTACTTCTGTTGAAGACAACGCAAGTGACACCTGTTTTCTGCTGGACCAACAATCTGAAGTTTCTCCTAACTGTTGAAAAGTGCCCCCACTGCTTGTCGGTAACTCTCATTGTTGGGTAGCAGATCTTGAGTTGATGCACCTTTGGCATCTAACATTCCAAATTGGTTTAAGAATGTGAAGATTTTAGAACTTTGGTTGAGAAGAAAACTCCCATCTTACTCCCTCTGAATTTGGATTCCGAAATAATTTCTCACTTTTCTAAGGTCTTTAAGTTAAACGTGTTGGTTTAGAACTTAAACTTAGTTTTGTAATTTCTCTTCCTTCTTGATGGCCAATGATTATATTATCTACACATAGAAGAACATAAGTCCACTTCTCTGCTACACATTTTGTGTATAAGCATAGATCAGCTTGAAATCGTTATAATTCTACATCAATCAAGATTTTGTTCATTTTCCATGCTCTTGCTGACTGTTTAAGGCCATCCATGTTCTTCACCCTTTTTGATATAACTTTCAGGTTCAGCTATGTACAGCTCTTCTTCAGTGTCGCCATTTAGAAAGACAGTTTTGGTGTTAAAATGTCTCACTGTCAACTGTTGACACCTTCTTTACCTTTAATCTTGCCTTAAACTGGTACACTTTACCTTCAGAGTCATATTTGTTCTTGAAAACCCATTTACATCTGATCTTGCCTTGAGGTAGCTCCTATGTCTGGAGTTGGAGAAGAGACTCCATCTCTTCATCTGTGGCTTTAATCAACTTCTGCTACTCGTGGACATGCAGTTGTTTCATCTGCTGCCAAGACTGTGGCTCTGAAATTGTTCGGACCATATAAGAAAGGCACTTAGCTGGGATTCCTATGTCTGGCCTCTCTGATTCCTGACTGGAGGTTGACTTGGTTCTTCTGTACCTTCCTTGGTGTTTTCAGAGCTTATCCAGACTTCAGTGCTTTCCTTTTCAGTATATGGAGCTTGTGACTGACCGTCTTGTTCTTTCTACTTAGGTTGAATTACTAGCAAAACTTAATGAAATTTGATTGATACAGAGTTCTCATCAATCACTTCATCTCTGCTGGTTATGACTATGTTGGCCCCTGGGTGCAGGATCCCGTATCCCTTTTGAGTTTCACTATAGCCAACCAGGACACCTTCTTTTCAATGAGATTTCCACTTGGAACATTCTTCTTTTGGAACATACACAAATGTTTTTGTATGGAATGGTAGTCTGGAAAACAGGATGGCATGCACCTTGGTGCTTGTATATTCAGTTCCATTATCTGCATGCAGGGCTTTTGGCATTTTCCAAATTTGTATTAATTCGTAACACTATAGCAAGATATTCTTCAAGTTTCTGTGACACTTTATGACTGTTTATCAATGTTAAAGAATTTTTTGTTGTTGTTTGTCAATACATCATATATTCTTTGCAGTTGTGCCTATGTCTACATTAAACACAGCAACTATACATTTATCAGCCTTGATACATTTAGGAGTGTCAGATTCCTTTACAGCATACTTAACCCTTTGCTGAACCTTCTGATTCTGAAGATGACTCATTCTAGCTTTCAAAACTCAGAAATTGCAGTTTTTCTTTAGGTGCCCTGTTTTTTTACACACAAAACATTCATTAGTTTCCTTTAGATAGCTCTTATTTCTTTAAGAAATCCTGTGTCTGTAATGCTGTCTCTGCTCTGGATATAATACTGTTGCTTATATTTTCTGCTTTTCTCTTGTAATCATCAACAAGTTTGCCTCAAGTGTGAGCACATTATCTGGCCGGGCATCTAGTGCATAGACAAGTGTGTTATAACTTTCTGGAAGACCACTTAGTAGAAGTTCAGCAATGTGAATATCTTTATCTAATTTTTTCTCCAATGCCTCTGATGCACTCCACAATCTCTAGGGTGTATCTTATATTGTCCTGCATATTCTGACTCTCACTTAGTTTAGACTGGATATAGTTTTCTCATGAGATAAAGCTTATTGCTGAGGTTTAATCTTTCATGCACTTTCTGTAACTCATCCCACATATCCTTTGCAGTTGCACACTTGCACATATGATTATCTGATTATCATCTAATGCTCTGTACTTTCTTATCCCTTTTCTAGGGAATCATCTGGAAATGGATAGGCCTGAACATATTTCCAAGTACCTTCTCTTATCAGTAGCATCTTGACCTTGAATTTCCAGGATTTGGTAGTTCTGGTTAGTGAGACATGGCACTGTGAATGTGACAGGATTGGGGTTAGTAGACACCTTCTCTGTTTCACTGTTGCTCTGGGTAAATCCTATTCTGGGTTACTCTTGCTCTGGGCCCATAACCTGTTGGCAGGGTATTGTACACGTCACCTTTCATGCATGCAGGAACAATAGCTGTTTATTCAGCAACACTTTTGAGTTTTTTATTTAGTTTTTGATTTGAAAAAGCATGACTCGTTTCCTTTACCTGCCACAAATACTTGTTACTTTATGTCACTTTATTGCATATAATCTCGATAACATACATTTAAGTGTGTGGCTGAAAAGTTAAAAAATGTGGAATAGTTCAAGGGGTAGGAAGACTTTTTCAAGGTGCTGTGTGGCCGTGAGCCTTTCATTGCTAGGGAGTGAGGGCATCCTACTAAGTGGGTGCAGTGTCAGACTGGAATGTATTAGGCCCACCAGGAAAATTGGGGACATCCCCACAGTTACATCCAAATGTTATTAACTTATTTTCAGAGCTTAAGCACATAGCATGGGACCATCCAAAGATAAACACACAGGGCAGGAGATTTCTATGGTGATGGGACCACCGAGGGATTTCCAGGTAACCTGATGGAAATTAATGTTATAAATGGGAAATCTATGAGTTGTACGCAAGGTTCTGTGGCCAATAGGGTAGAATAGGATTCTTCTGTATGGTGGCAGCAGAGTCTGCAGTGTGGTATGTTGGGCCCATAGATAATAAGGAAAGGGGCACCTAACACCTTCTTTGGTCAGGGGCTGCGTGCCTATTGGGGAGGCCATAAGGTATAATGTTGTGTTCAGGCTGCTGGGCCGCGTCTGCTAGTTTTGGGAACATTTTGGCCATAGTGTTCTCTGCTGCATGACTAGAGACAAAGCTATGCTGCTCCCAAGATTGCTTCATTAGGGGGTCATTGCCTCATAGCATTCTCATTATCACCGACCCTTCACCCCGAGATTAAAGACATTCTGGGACCCCGCTGTGTCCCTGCTGCCTCTGGCCTCAGGGTTGAACCCTTCCAGAGTCAAGAGCACCAATAACGCAGGAGAAGCGTGGGAATCCAAGGCCAAGCAACTGTTACTTATAGAAAGGAGAAACAGAGCTCACTGCGTCGTTTTTTACTGCCACCCACTCCGTGTTTTCCTGCTCCAGCATTATCATTATGTGCACATGACACACAACTGACCCACAGCCTGATTCACCTGTATCACAATACTGTATGACCAGCAGTCTAATTCACCTGTATTCTAATCTGACCTACGGCCTAATTCCTCTGTATCACAATCTGACCCAGAGCCTGATTCACCTGTATGACAATACCAAAAGCAACAGACCGCACTAACAAGATCTACATTACTTGTAAGTGTGCTACACTAGGAGGTGATGTGCAAATACGCCAATGATTATTCCAAAATGGGGATCCCACAATCCCCACAAATCCACCCCCACAAATTCAGCGGCACCACTATTTGTTTCAAAAAATATGTACAAACTTTATTAATGAATCTATTTATACTACACCATTAAGGCACGTTAAAATCATTAAAAAACACATAACAATGATTACAGAGGGGTGGGAGGGGGAGAGACAAAAAAGGGGACACTGAGATGTAAAAAAGAGGCAGCTAGCTCTTCTGCTTCAAGTAATTAATTATAATAAAGGCTCTTATCTGTTTGTATGGCTGGCAATACAATGCATTACTGATAACCCAAAAGTGCAATATAAAGTATATATAAACCTTTGATATCCCAAAAACCATATACCATAAATATCAACCCTAACTATATATAGATTAATCTACCCAATAACAACCCTAATAAAGTGCAATGTGCCTCACAATCTTATACATATATACATGAGCATTGTTAAAGAGGACCAGCCAGGATGGAAAACAATACAGACATACACCATATAACATAAAAATCTCACGTTTTAGGAGCAGAGCCGCAGCAGTGTCAACCCCCCACCACACACACCTCACTGCCTCTCGGTATCCCCTTTTTTGTCTCTCCCCCATAATCTCAGTGTCCCCTTTTTTGTCTCTCCCCCTCCTCCCCCTCTGTAATCATTGTTATGTGTTTTTCAATGATTTTAACGTGTCTTAATGGTGTAGTATAAATAGATTCATTAATAAAGTCTGTATCACAATACTGTATGACCAGCAGTCTAAATGACCTGTAGTCTAATCTGACCCACAACCTAATTCCTCTGTACCACAATCTGACCCACAGCCCGATTCACCTGTATCACAATTTGACCCACAGCCTGACTCATCTGTATCACAATCTGACCCAGAGCCTAATTTGCTTGTATCACAATCTGACCCACAGCCTGATTATCTTGTATCACAATCTGACCCACAGCCTGATTAGCTTGTATCACAATCTGACCCACAGCCTGATTAGCTTGTATCACAATCTGACCTACAGCCTGATTAGCTTGTATCACAACCTGAGCCACAGCCTGATTCCTCTGTATCACAATCTGACCCACAGCCTGCTTCATCTGTATCATACGACTTTATGACCCGCAGTCTAATTCATCTATATTCTAATCTGACCCACTTCTTAATTCCTCAGTATCCCAAACTGTCCCAGAGCCTGATTCACTTGTAACACAATACTGTATGACCAACAGTCTAATTCACCTGTATTGTAATCTGGCCCACAGCCTAATTACGCTGTATCACAATCTGACCCACAGCCCGATTCACCTGTATCACAATTTGACCCACAGCCTGACTCATCTGTATAACAATCTGACCCACAGCCTGCTTCATCTGTATCACAATACTTTATGACCTGCAATCAAATTCATCTATATTCTAAACTGACCCACATCCTAATTCATCTGTATCACAATCTGTCCCAGAGCCTGATTCACCTGTAACGCTATACTGTATGACCAGCAGTCTTACTGACAATCTGCATCCTGATTTGACCCTCAGTTTTATTCACCTGTGCTACAGCCTGATTTATCCATACTGCAATCTGAATCACAACCTGATTTGTCTGTATAACATTTCAGCTTGAAGTCTGATTTACGTATACTGCAATCTAGAACACAGCCCGATTTATCCAACCTGCATCTTTACCCGCAGCCTGATTTTTGGACTACAATACTCTGCACAGCGCTAAGGAATATGATGGTGCTTTATTAATAAACAATAATAATGACTTGACCTGCAGCTTGTTTCATCTGAACCTCTAAGTGACCCATAGCCAGATTCCCCTTTCCTGTACTAAACTTTGACCCCCAGCCAAATGAACCTGGCCTTCATCTTTATTTATGTGTGCCATCCTTATGCATCCGAGCCATGCCCCCCTCCCCCCTGGAAGCCTACAGACCCACAGCCTGATCCATTAATTTGAATACCATATCTTCACCAGCCGCTTAGTAAATCCAGCCCTTTTCTTTTATCTGAAATGTAACCGCAGCTACATCCTTACTTACTGACCCATCAGGGAATACCCGGTACCCCGTCTTCTTAATGTGAGCCCGACTTATGTAAATGCCAACCAGACCTGCAGCCTGATCGATTTACCCCATGTCTGATCCTGTCATGCCCAGGGCCACTATGAACAGGTGCAGTTTATGTGAGCTGGTTGGTAGCAGTGGCCTCTAATAACTCAGAGCTGATAGGCAGTAATAGGGAGAGCCATTGTGGAAAGTCACAGGCTCTGCCAGAGCTCGTGGCCTCATTGCAGATGAATGCGCCTCCCGGCCAAGCTTCATCAGAGCAGACTCTTCCAGTCATCAGCCACATAGAGACCTCATATACCTAATATACCTGCTGGCTGCAGGAGACCCCACAAGCTCTCCCAATTAACCCTCTCACTGCCTGTTCACTGTTGTTGTGCACCAGAGACAGGGCTCCTCTTTCATAAAAACAGCAATGGTTCTTTATTCTCATTGAAGAGCATTTTACAGCTGCAGCATTTCCCCATCAGCTTCTATTGTGTGTTTTCTGGGATTTATTTCAGCTCAAGGCCCATGCGGCTGCCACTGATCTTCAAGATTTAGGATGATTTTTTCTTTCTCTCTCTCAATTCTCATCCTCAGCTAAAATTAATTTCACTTGGGGCTTTATTCATGAAGGGATAGCGCCAGGTAGTGCCTGTGCAGCGGCAGGCAGCGCCAGGTAGCGGCAGGTGAACGCCGGACACGGCACGCAATGACACATTTATGAAGCTGAATCTGGGGAGCGACTGGAACAACGCCATGTAGCGTACGATTCATCATTATCCCAGGCTCAGCGTACAGCGCCGGCATTCAGCCTTGCAGAGCGCCATGTCTTACCTGTCGCTACCTGTCGCTCTCCAATACATTTCTATGGATGATCCTTAAATCCCTTTCCTGATCCCAATTTTTTTTTTTTCTTTAAAAAAAAAAATCTCAAAACTTCTGACATGTATCCTGGGCAAGAAAATGACATTTTTGAAAACTTTTTGGATTAATAATATTTTTATGCAGAATTGTCCTTACATGTCTGGTATTAAAGTGTTCATGTTACAATGTTATAACAATGTAATTCCATATGTTTTTGCTTTTTTACTAGTGGATACATGTTCAAAAACAGACTTTAATCACACAGCTTCTGGTGCTATGGGCTACAACTATATGATTTTGAGCGCCGGCGATGTTTGAGGCTGTTATTTTGATGAATGTGGTGTGAGTCAGTCGCACTGAGCTGGCGCTACTGTTCGGTCCCATACAGCGTAGTACTGCGACTCACACATCATATTCATCAATGCTGGCCAGTGACTGAGGCGCTCTGAGACAATGATCCATGGCCGAGCATAGCTACTAACAAGCGGTCGCTCTAAAATCTGCTCTACAGACGCTCATCTGTTGCTACCTGGCGTTAGTAATGAATCAGCCTGCCCATCTCCAGAACTCAGACTAAATACTCTCTGGTTTAACCAATTCCTAAAACGTTATCAGCTAACTCACCTTCCACTCACATGTCTCGCATGTTAGACCACATGCTTGCCATGTGCAAGGGCCCTTTTCCAACCTACGCCTATTCATTTGAACAGACAGAGCAGTGACCGCCATGTTTGGTAACTACTTTGCTGATCCCTCAGACGGTTATCCAGCCTTGGGGGCCTAATTACAACAAGAAATAGTTATAGCCTGACTACAGCTGGGAAACCCAAACAATTAAAGAGGGCCTCCACCCTTTTAGAGCGCAGCAGCCTGTGTTACCCTTCTAAATACCCTTTCCTCTTCTCCCTTCACAAATGCAGCGGTCATATTTGCACCAATCAGAGACATGCGTCACTGTATGTACAGCTGTTTTCTTGTCCCTTGTCTTCTCTGGCTCCACACAGAACAAGTAAGTTGCTCTGGTAGAGGTCTATGCACTTTAAGGCTGTTTAGGGTCACGGGAAAGAAATGGATGGAAATCAGGTTGTACTAACCCCTTCCCTAACTGAACATAATATTTGGGCTAGAGTTGAGGTTTAAATCTGTCCAAAACTCATATAAATGATATAAACTCATATAAATGAGTTGGCCCTCCTTAAAGAGGGTTTTCAATGGGATGCCATTGTGGGAACGCCGGTGAGTGCAAAAGAGACCATTGTCCCTAGGGGCATTCAAGTTTGGGATTTGCGCATGCAGAGTGGGGATGCTGCCAGAAGCCCGCCCATGCCCTGTGGGATCAGTGATTAAAGAGTTTGATTCTTGTAGCCCAGCCTTTTATTTAATTTATTCATGACCACCTTCTCCTAGCATTGAGGGGTGGTCCTGTCTCCGCCCCTCTTGCATCAAGCTGTGTGGGGCACACCGAAGCTTGTGCATGCAGGGGAGGAGAGCTGCTCCCTGCTTTGCTTGTCCATTTATTCTTAGTATACAGTACGTCCTGCTCCAAATCTAATACTTACACTTGGGATATACTCCGCCAGATGGCGCTGGACTGCAGAGACATCGAAAATAGGCTCCTCCCGGCCCCTCAAATACACAGGGACCTCCCACAAATCCCCAGAATTTCTCTGCAGTCTGGCTGCGGAGGACGAGAAATGGCTCTCTACTCGCAGGTGAGCGGGGCTATTAGCCTGCGGCCCTGTAGGACTATTCCCACCCGTTCCACTAGTAATATGCCTCCCAGCCTTGGCTGCGCTGGTCGGGTGAAGGTAGGCAGCACCGCTGTTAGGTGCTTAGGAGCGCTGCTCCACCGCAATCCCCCACCAAAGGGTAGGCGGTTCAGGCTTATGGTGAGCCTCTATGGGATGCCCCTCCCGCACTAGTGCCCCCTTGCCCCTGCCCATTGGTGGGCCCTGTTTAAGTGGCCGCTGTCCTCCCTCATCCTCCTTGTAGCCTTCGGGGGAAAAGAGGGGGGGGGGTGTAAATGTGTATGCTATGCATTCTGTGTTTTACACTCTTTTTCCATTCTGTTTAGTCTTGTGTCAGCCGCCGCGCTGACTTGCCTTTACTGTCTTTTTAAAATTGCCGCCACCGTGCGCTGACTTGGTTCCGAGCTTGGCGGCGGCATTACCTCAGGCGCTGGTGCGCCATCATTGGCTGCTTGCACATTCTGGCTTTGCGCTCTTCGGGGGGCGGGGCCCGTCTATGGCGTGCTCCGCGTCATCGCTGATACCGGCCGCCCCTCGAGGTATACCGACGCCATCTTTATCCTGCTTGGTTGGCCCATGTGCGACGGATCCCTACCTACCGCGGTCCGTAAGTGCCCTTGCGGGCGGCTTTATATCTTTCACTTTTGTTGTGATGTTGTGTGCTTACAGGTCTTGTCTGCTTATGTCTTTCAGGCGGGGCGAACCCTTTTGGCTTCTCCCGGCCCTGTATTAGTATATAACTTGTAGGCTTTGTAAAAATAATACTCCCACTTCCCTAGCGGGTTATTGGGGCATCCGGGGTTGCTATATAGTGTTATTCCCTATCGGCGTATAGCGGCGCTATAATCACCATATGGAGGCATCCCAGGATAATGTGACCGGGGGCCCTTAAACCGGCTGTGTGTAGCGTGTGGGCAGCCTCATGCTGACGCTGACAAGGTGCGGGTCTTTGTAACCTGTGCTGAGCAGGTGCTTGCATTGCAATCTGGCCTGCCAGTGGCTACACCTCGCTTCACTTCGCCTACTCCCCCAAGCTTAAACCTCACTCCTACTGAGTTGCATACTAGTGGGGATTCTCAGCCTGATGTGTCTTCTAGACTGGCTACTGTTGAGCAGTTGATTGCTAAGTCCTTAGCGCGTAAGGCCCCTGCTAAGAAGCGGCACTTGACGCCTAATGTCACTGTTTTCCCTATGGGAACTGAGGAGTTTTGGAATCTTTGTGGCTATACCCTGTCTGATGAAGGGGAGCTCTTTTCTGATTCAGGCTCATCTGATGAGAGACCAAGGGGTCATGACGATTCTGGCTCTGACCCCTGGGCCCAGATTTTTGAGGTTCTGTCCATCTCTCTCCCTGTTGCAGCTCCCAGGCAAAGAGGGGAGCTTTTCCATACAGCAAAATCACGTTTGGAATTTCCCGAGCAGGCACATTTCCATAACCTTGTGCTCAAGGAATGGGAGTGCCCCAGTAAACTTCCCGGGGTTCCAAAAAGTTGGGATAGGAAGTTTTCCTGCTGAGGTGGTTAAATGTTGGTCATTCCCCCCCGAGGTGGATGCCCCGATCCTAGGGCTATCTAACACCTCTGTCATGCATTCTCCTGACTCTACTACCCTGCGGGATGCTGAGGACCGGCGCATTGACCAGCTGCCATCCCACGCCTTTGCATGTGCGGGGACGCTGCGTCCGGTCTGTGCCTCTGCCATTACTGCTGTGGCCACTAGAACCCTTATCAGAAATATGCTTGATAGTGCCCCTGATGATTTGCCTTGTGAGGTGTTTAATGCACTCTCCAGTTGTGATGTTTTTGTAAATTTTGTCCTCTCAGCATTGGATGACACCATCAGAATGTGTGCCAGAACTTCTGTTCTTGTGGTGGCTATACGCCGCTCGGTTTGGCTGTGCCAGTGGGCTGCTGACAACGCTGCCAAGAAGGCCCTCACTGGGTTTCCCTTTAAAGGACTGCGCCTGTTTGGGGACTGCCTGGACCTTTTTGCTAAGGGAGGCAGGTTACCCCAGCGCAGGCGGCAATCTCGGCCCTTTCGGGGTCAGGGTTCCTTCTCCTCCCCTTACCGTGGTGCCAGACAGGGGAGGGGGGTTTCCTTTCCTGGGGCCTGGGGAGATTTCTGGGGTAGGGGCAGAGGACGTGGACGTCCTAGCTCCTCCTGGGGTCCCAAAGCAAAATCCTCTCCCAAGCCCCCTCAGGCATGATGGGCCGCCCTCACCCATCCGGGTTGGGGGACGGCTGCAGCATTTCGCTCACGTCTGGAGGCTTCATGTCTCAGACCGGTGGATTCAGGAGGTAGTGTCCTCCGGTTACAAGTTGGAGTTTGCTGCCTGTCCCCCTCCAAGATTCATCAGATCCCGGATTCCTCAGGACCCTGTGTCAGCTCAGGAGCTAGTGCAAGCAGTGCAAGGCCTCCTGGAGCTGGGGGTCATCTGCCAGGTCCCCTTAAGAGAAAAAGGCAGGGCTTTTATTCCAACCTATTCACAGTATCCAAAAAAGATGGTTCAGTCAGGCCCATCCTCAACAAGTTTGTCATGGGCAGGCAATTTCACATGGAAACTCTGCACTCTGCCATCAGTTCCCTGCGCCAAGGGGATTTCATGACTTCTGTGGACATCAAAGATGCTTATCTTCATATTCCTGTGTTCCCAGGTCATCAAAGGTTCCTCAGGTTCGCTCTGATGGATCAACACTACCAGTTTGTGGCCTTGCCCTTTGGCCTCACTTCAGCTCCCAGGGTGTTCACCAAGGTGCTCGCTGGCGTGATGTCTCTGCTCAGATGTCAGGGCGTCCGCGTGCTTCCCTATCTGGATGACATTCTCATCACTTCCCAGTCTCTACAGAGTTGGATACTCAGCTGGTGGTGTCCACTCTGGAGTCATTTGGATGGGTGATCAACCACCCCAAGTCCTCACTGTCCCCCTCCTTGGTAACTCCATTCCTAGGAATGAATCTGGATACAGTTCAGGCAAGGATCTTCCTTCCTCAACAGAAGGTGGACAGTCTGATTGCACAGGCTCAGTCCCTCCTAGCTTGTCCCCATCCCTCCATCAGGCAGGGGATGCAGCTGGTGGGCCTGTTGGTGGCATGCTTCGAAACGGTCCCTTATGCTCAGTTCCACTTGAGGCCTCTGCAACTTCATCTATTGTCAGTATGGGACAAGGACCCAGCGTCCCTGGACAGGGTCTGTGTGCTCTCCCCCCGGGTCAGGAGGTCCCTCTCGTGGTGGATGGACTCAAGCAACCAGTTGGGGGGCAGATCCTTTCTTGCCCCTTCCTGAGAGATGGTCACCATGGATGCCAGTCTGTCAGGTTGGGGGGGTTTCTGGAAGTCCCTGCGGTTCCAGGGGAGGTGGGGCCCTCAGGAGGCCCACACACCTATCAATGTCTTGGAACTGCGGGCGATCAGGCTAGTTCTGGCTCTCTTGACTACTCACCTTCGGGGCCTGCCTGTTCAGGTGCGCTCGGACAACCAGACGGCAGTTGCCTACATCAATCATCAGGGAGGGACCCGGAGCAAGGGGGCCCTCCAGGAAGCGTCTCTGATCCTGACTTGGGCAGAGGCCAGTGTCCCCTGCATGTCAGCTGTGTACATCCCGGGGGTGGAAAATCGCCTGGCGGACTCTCTGAGCAGGGGAACCTCTCGCCAGGGTGTTTCAATCTCTGTGTCACCGTTGGGGCCAACCAGATGGGGATCTGTTTGCGTCCCGCCACAATCACAAGCTCCCAGCTTTTGTCTCTCTGTCCCAGGATCCTCTGGCCTTGACCTCAGATGCGCTAGCAATGTCATGGCAGGACATTCAGTTCCTGTATGTCTTCCCTCCAATCCCCCTGCTGGGCAGGGTTCTGCGCAAGATTGCTCTGGAAGGGGTGCCAGCAATTCTGGTGGCCCCCAGGTGGCCAAGAAGAGTGTGGTTCGCAGACGTGGTGCAGCTGGCAGTAGATCAGTACGTTCTGCCCTTGGTGCCAGATCTGCTCACTCAGGGCTCACTACGCCATCCCAATTTACAAACTCTGGCTTCTGAAACCTCCATCTTGATGGAGAAGGGGCTGTCTTCCTCGGTTGTGGATACTTTGATTAAAGCTAGGAAGAAGTCTTCCTCTTCCATTTATTACAGGGTTTGGCGTGCCTACATTGACTGGTGTGAGTCTAAGTCTCTTCCCTGTCGTGTCTTCTCTATTCCCAGGATTCTGGAGTTCCTGCAGCATGTGTTGGAGTTGGGGTTCCAACTCAGTACTCTGAAGGGTCAGGTTTCTGCCCTGGCTATTTTCTTCCAGAAGTCCTTTGCTAAGCACCCTCTGATCAGGACTTTTTTCCAGGGGGTCACTCATGTGCGCCCCCCACGTAAGCCTATGGTGCCTGTTTGGGATCTGAACTTGGTTCTGTCAGCCTTGCAGGGTGCTCCCTTTGAGCCTGTGCAGGATGCTGCCTTGGCCATTCTTACACTCAAGGTTGTATTTCTGGTGGCTATCACTTTTGTCAGGCGTGTGTCTGAGTTGGCGGCGCTTTCCATTCAGCCCCCCTACTATGAGAGACACCAGGACAAGGTGGTGTTTCGTTTCAAACCTGACTTTCTGCCTAAGGTAGTGTCTGCCTTTTATTTGAATCAGGATATTGTTCTTCCTTCCTGTGCCCTAATCCTAGCAATGCTAAGGAGAGGGTTTTGCACTCTTTGGATGTGGTTAGGTGTCTGAAGTACTATCTGGTGGCTACTGCACCTTTCAGGAAAACTGATGCTCTTTTTGTGGTCCCTTCTGGTCCTAGGAAGGGTTTGGCTCCTGCCGAGTCTACTATCAGTAAGTGGATTCGTCAGGCTGTGATTCAGGCCTACTCTGCTAAGGGGAAGAATCCTCCCTTCCGCCTTACTGCTCATTCCACTCGTGCTATTGGTGCCTCTTGGGCTTTTCAGCACCAGGCTTCTGCTGAACAAGTTTGCAAGGCCGCTACTTGGTCTTCTGTTCATACCATTTCAAAGTTTTACAAGGTTGATGTTAGGGCCTCAGCTGATGCTGCTTTTGGCCGAAAGGTTCTGCAGGCGGCAGTGGTTTAAACTGTCTGCTGCTGATTTTTCTTGGGGATCCTACCCTACTTTATGGACACTGCTGTTGGATGTCCCAAGTGTAAGTATTAGATTTGGAGCAGGACGTACTGTATACTAAGAATAATACAATTCTGTGATTACTCACCTGTAGAATTGGTATTATGAGTATACAGTACGTCCTGCTCCAACCCACCCTTGGTTTGCATTTTCTTGGATCCCCTGTATGGTGATTGTTATCATTGTTATAGTTGATAGTTTGGATTGTTTAATTCTCCCGGCTTCTCATTAACTTCTTTTCAATGCTGGGGATTTGTGGGAGGTCCCCGGGTATTTGAGGGGCTGGGAGGAGCCTATTTTCGATGTCTCTGCAGTCCAGCGCCATCTGGCGGGGTATATCCCAAGTGTAAGTATTAGATTTGGAGCAGGACGTACTGTATACTCATAATACCAGTTCTACAGGTGAGTAATCACAGAATTGTATTTTTCCTTGTTTCTTTGTACAGGTTCACCTATCAGTTCTAAATAAAAGGTGGTCATAAATAAATAAAATCCAGGGTTTGGGCTATAGAAAAGGGGATGAATCTCAGCAAAAACATCCTTATTTTGCAGCTCACCACCATGAACCTTCTGTATGGCAGGTAGGTAAAACTTTTCTGGTTTCTCCAATTAGCCTGGACAATCCATTTAAGGGGATTGTCCAGGCTAAGTGGAGAAACCAGAAACAGGAATATGAGGGAGTGTTACACTGTAGGGGTATCTCGACTTGGGAGGATTTAACCTTTTTTGGAACCTAGTCTGTGTTTGTATATTTGGCACGGACCTCGTGGGTAATTGTGTCTCTCCTTTCCTCAGGAGCCTCAGATAAGCATGTCGGTGAAGCTGAGGTTCACTTCTGGCAGCGATGGCCTTTCTGGGGTCGGTCGGAGTCGGTCCTTCGCTGGTTTCAGCACACTGCAAATTCGTCCGCCCTCGTAAGTAAAGCAATGCAATATTTTATATATATAGCTTGCAGAACCGGGTTCAAGGGACAGTCCAGTCTAAAAACCTCTTGGGGTTTATAAGAGCAGCGATGATTGGACTCTATTGACATGCAAGAGACAATCACTCCCTTCTCTCTATAGAAGTTAATGGGGCAGCAGCCACAGTAATCCCAGCATGTCTGCTCCCATGAACCACAAGAGTTATTTAGACCAGGCCCTGATAGCCGGTGTGCATGGTCGGGCCTGGTGCTCAGTGAGGCCTGTCAGGCTTGTAAAGTCTTCATTTCAGGTTACTTCTGGAGCTTCTGTGTGACTCCACAATCCCCCTCCTCCCCCTCCGCCCGGAGCTTACAGGCTAGTCCGGGGATTAGCAGAGGGTCTGACAGATGCACGTGGCGTTCCGGCAGCTGTGCACCTCTGGATACTGCCAAAATGGTTTCTCGATCCCCTCTCATCCAGTCAGTCAGTGGTGGGGTATTATGGCAGACGCCGCTGCTGCCGCCACCGCGCAGGAAGCCTGTGAAATCCATACGCCTGCTGTCTCGCGCACTCGCATGGAAATTGATGTGCAAGAAGGGACTTGGAATAATGAAGCGGGGGGGGGGGGCTTCAGGTGATGGTGAGATGGAAACCAGAGCACATTAATAACCGCTCCATCCTTTCCCATCATCCTCCATGTCTGCCTTTCTGCCTGTCTGTCTGCTACTGGGGTGGGGTGGCAACCACCCCACTCTATAACCCTATAAGTAAGATGTAGATCTGCTGCCTTTCTACTGGACCGGCTACTTCCTGTCTGGCCTTGCATCTTTGTTGCCGCAGCAACCTGATTTGCGCGCTGTGTGAAACCTCCTGGAATTGCCGCTATATTTACCTTGTCGGGCGATCCCAAAACACATGGCTCTCATCCAATCACCGCTCTATGCTGTTTTACCATAGATCCACATTACCATCAGGGCCCATGCACAGAAACATTATGCCAGATTGTCCCTGTGTGTGTACACTTGTAATACCACAAACAAGATATATATAGTTCAGGTTTAAGACCCTCAAAGAGGAACCACGGCCCACTGGGGAATTTCCTCGTAACCCTGTGGGCCAGTCTGAGGCTGTGCCTGCCCCCAGTCTATCTGAATGGCTGAGTGCCAAAGCGTGTATCAGCCAAGGTTTGCAGCCCATGCATGTGCCATGGGATCGACTGTTCTGTAGGTATAACAGGTAATCCAGGGGGTTTCACACAGTGGGACATCCCAAGTTGGGATGTCCCAGGAATAGGGAATGGACCCTTTTAGACTCCAGGGCTGGCCAATATGGATTTTGATCCACTTTTAAGAGGAGCAACCACCGACCTAGAGTATGTAAGACTTTAGGGCTGGTGATATGCCTCTTGCTGTGTGAAATTCCCACTGCGCATCCCTAGTCTTCTCCAGCAGAGGCACGTACCCTTGTCAGCCTTTTCTGACTGACTGGTGTGGGTACACATAGGAGCAGCTCCCACTTCACTCTGCTTTTACTTACTGCAGAGTGCCATAGTTAAAGCTGAATGAAACACGAGCTGCTGATTGGCTGGTGGCCTGCGCATGCACCGTGGGATCACCAGAGAAGTGAGTTATGGGCGATCTGGGGGATTTCACAAATCCTAGGTTGGGATACACGAGGAGCGGGGATATTTAAAATCCAAGGTCTTGTTCCTTACCAGTTCAAAAAGAGGGCAGAAACGTTTAAAAAAGCACCACGAAAAACATTTTATTACTCTATTTTTACAATACTTACCTTACCTCGACCTCTGTCCCACATGAGCTATAAATGATGCTAGCGGGGTGTCAATCTCAGATGCCCCACCAGTATCTGAAGAGAAGGAGGGCACGTGTCTCCCCTCTTCCTACCTTGGCATCCAGCCAATGCTAATGACAGGTGCTGGGGGAATGGAGCTGTTATACCACAAAGATGGAGCCTCCGTGCAGTCCCCCCAATGGGACCTTGACATCACTGGAGATGAGGGTCAAGGTGGAGCATACCTCAGGAAATCCCCTTACATAACCCTCCCTTCCAGGAGCAACAGGCCGATGCCATACAGTCTGATGTTCCTCTTTAAAGCAAACCTGACTCAGATGAGAATTTGCCATTGACACCTAAAAACACACTTAAAGTTGAATTTGCTTCATTAAATACTTAGCATGACTCCCCTATGTAAAAGTAAATGGGGGAACACCCCCAGCCTGATTTATTGTATTGCTCACTGCACCTACAGATCATAATCTGACTTTATATGTCCAGCTGTATACTAAATCTCCATACAACCTGAATAATGGAACCCGTAGCTATATATGTATGAAAGGCTGACCTGTGTTTTTGGTGTGATCGTTGCAGTCAACCGCTCCGGAGAAGCTCTGTAGCCAAGTCCAAGCTGACAGTGCGATCGGAGAAATTGTACCCGTCTCTGAGGAAGGGGGCCATCAGGCTGGAGCCACATCCCCACCAGGTCAAGAAAGTCTTTGAAGCTCTAAGGAAAGGACTCAAGTAAGTGGAGGTCATAATGGAGATTATGGATGGTACATACACTGAGGCTACACTCAGGAACCTCTGTGGTGGTGCTGCTACATAACACAGCAACAGACTTGCTTTTATGGGGGCCCCTTGTAAGGACTGCACGAGTTGATCAAATTTTATATCTGATCAAATAAGCCAATCTCACCATACACGCGCCACCGCAACAATAGACATTATCTCATCAGCAGCATGTGTGAATAACTGCCACAAGGTATTAAAATAATTAATGGTAAAATAATAGAAATAGATAAAGTCCAAATTCCTCCTTTCTTTAGATGTTAAACGAAGTGTACCTGGCTGACATCATCATGTAGCCTTATACCCAATTAAGGGGGTCCTCTTACCCACTCCTATGAGGGAGGGCTAGTTCGGTGTCACACATCTTTCTAGGAATATTCAAATATAATTTCTGCATCTGCCTAGCAAATTCCAGGAGGGGGGAAGACTTAATCCTGCTCTCAGGCTCTCTGGAGTCCAAGGGGTCTGCCCAATCATAACCAGTGGTAACCTTACCGTTTTCTGGACCTTCTATCGTAAAGGATGCATTCGTTTATGTCCCTAGGTCACTTAGAGGTTTATCACTTAGTGGGAAGGGGTATAAGGGGAATGGAAACGTGGGGGTCAGGGTAATTGGAGCATAGGGAGGAGAGAGAGGGAAAACAGCAATTATGTAATTCTAACCCACAACTATATATATATTATTGAGAGATATATATATTTATACCTACATATAACGCTAAAGGGGCCATACCCCTCATCAACATCACACCCCCTGACACTCAATTCTGGCCTGTACAAAACTGTGGGCCCAGTCAAGCTGGCACCATGTGAGACAACGATCATTGGGCCCCTACAAACCACACATAACACTTGTCAGTAGGGGGGTGGGGTGGTCTGCTCATTCCTTCAAATTAGGTCCTGCAGGTAGCACGTGGAGGGAGTGAAAACAATAAACAGCACACAGTGCCCATATTTAACTTAGGCCATACAGTGTGGGAGCACTGATCTTGGGCAGTGCAATACTGGTTATGCGCCCCGGCTATGGTGCAGGGCACTGGGGGGCCCTCTGAGCTGTGTGGGCCTGGTGCAGGTGTTCCTTTGAACCAAGTGTAATCTGGCCCTTGGGAAGTATGGGGATAGGTTTACATTTTGGTCAAATGTATGATTCACCTGATTGGGGCGTTAAAGAGTGAAATGGAGACATCTTCTGCAGATTAGTAAATATCTGCTCTCAGTAGGGTATTTAGTATATGATGGAAAGCTCTTCCCTATGAGGCAGATGCCCCCCCCAGGGTTTGATTTCTTACCTCGCTCCATGCTCACACATGCGCAGGCTCTCTTCCAATCAGAATAAATTGTGGTGCATATTTTTGCCCGACAATCTATTCTGAATTAACAGATTGCCAGGGTGCCTTCCTCCAGCTACACAAACCATCCACCAGCCATTCAAATATGATAAAGAGGGTGTACGCCATGGAAGCAGCGATTAGAATCCAGTTGATCCCAAACCTCCACATGTTAAAACTTTCATTATACATTTATATAGAGTTGACCCAGTCCACAGCGCTGTACAGAGCACATAAAAGGAGTCACATGACTCCCTGTCCCTCAAAACTGGCAGTTTAAGATCTCCTATCTAATATTATAGATTTATATAGCGCTGACATATTCCACAGCGCAGTATAGAGCACATAGAAGCAGTCACATGACTCCCTGTCCCTCGGAGCTTGCACTTTAACATCTCCTATCTAATATTATAGATTTATATAGCGCTGACATATTACACAGCGCAGTATAGAGCACATAGAAGCAATCACATGACTCCCTGTTCCTCAGAGCTTGCACTTTAATGTCTCCTATCTAATATTATACATTTATATAGCACTGACATATTCCACAGCGCTGTACAAAGCACATGGAAGCAGTCACATGGCTCCCTGTCCCTCAGAGATTAAACTCTTATGTTCCCTCCACACTGACACACTGTTATTATACATTCATATAGCGGTGACATATTCCACAGCGCTGTGTAGATGCAGTCACATGTCCCTCAGAGCTCACACTGTAATCTAGTCAGTATGACAGACCAGTGTCTGTGGAGCTCTCCCCCATTTTTATGAGCATGATGACTATCTGCAGCCCGCTTCCCCACCCTCACATGATCTGTGACCCGTGTTGTATTTGGCATGGAAGTAACCGGAATATCTCTGGCTAATGTTGCAGTGAGTACCTTGAAGAACATCAGTCCCAGCTGGATTTCCTGGCCGGCCAGCAGAAAGACATGAAACGCAACTCCAGACTGGTAAGATGGAAAGCTGTCCTGCGATACAACTGGCGTCTGCCATGCTACATACTACGTCTGCTTAACGGCTTAAAGGAGCGTTATCGCAAACTAGTGTAATATTAAACATCCATATAAACACGTCGGCTAATGAGGGGGGGGTTCATTTATACACCCGAACTGAATAACACTCCCGCCAAGCTTGTGGTTTATTCTTTCATGGTACAAAGAAAATCCAGGGGTGACAGGTTTAGTTTATCACTGGTGAAAAAGCCTGTCACCCTTGATTTCCTCTTCCTTCCATTAAAATAAAAAAAAACAAGCCTAGCTGAGTATTTCTTGATGCCGAATGTATAAGTGACCCCTTCTCCCACCATTCAGCAAATGTATATGGATTATTATAATTTGGCCATTTTTTTTACAATAGCGCTCCTTTAAAGAGGAACCGCACTTCTTTTCAATCTTCTTCTGTAGGGGGGCATTCCGATTTGGGTTGCCTCGCTATGTGTATCCTCGTGGATCGCCGAGAAAACGCCCTTGATCCCACATCCTTCATCTTCATTAAAACTTCTAGCTGCCAGCTAAAGCAGAGCAAGCCCCGTCGGAGTTTATTCACCCATTGCCGCAGTCTTACACAGTGGGCCATCACAAAGGGAAGGAAGAAAGGCAAAAGAGAAAGGGATGAGGGAAGGGAAGAAATAGAAAGAAAGAAATATAGAGAGATGAGAAAGGGAGGAAGAAAGGAAAAAGAGAAGGGAGGGAGAATAAAAGAAAGGAACAAAGGAAAGAAGGTGAGAAAGAAAGGGAAAATAATGTAATTAAGAAAGAAAGTACATGGAAGTAGGGAAGGAAAGAAAGTTAAAAAAGATAGAGATTGAGGAGAAAGGGAGGACGGGAAGGAAAGCGGGAAGAAGGGAGAGAAAGTGAAGCAGAGAGAGAGATATGAAAGAATAAAAGAAAGAGGGAATGAAAGATAAAGAAGAAAGGCAAAAGAGAAAAGGTGGAAGGAAGGAAAGAAAAAAGAGACCACGAGAGAAAGAAAAAGGGAGGAGGGAAGGAAAACTGAGCTTTACAGCTAAAACAGGAGACAATGTATTGGATTAGAGTGAAGCAGGAGCAGTGACATTTTGCAAATGGTAATCTTCATGGGGGGGGGGGGGGGGGGCATTAAAAATGTTGGTTTTGGTCCGCTTTAATAGGTGATTGGTGCTGGTGGTATCTGTCCTAGAATGTCTTTAGTTGGAAGCGGATCATTGTGTGTGCTAGCACTGCTATATGTGTGCTAGCACTGCTATAGGGTGTTCTGTGAAACTGATAGATATATTTGGTTATGGTATTATAAGGGGTAAGTAGACTAAAAAGGGGGTCAAGGTTCAGTTGGGTACCCTTTGTTTAAACCCCTCAAAAAAACACTCACCTACGCCACTACGCTATTTCTTTGTTTTGTGTTTTAATTACACTAAAGACACTCATTGTATAAAATGTCTGGGCTTGTGGACATGTTTGTATATCATTTATTAAAGGCATTTACCACATTTCAACAGTCTGTCTAATCCAATCCCTTGTTTTTTAATGAACATCATTATCATTGGTGGGTTCGACAGACATTTTAATTATCTGACCCAGAATGATTTTTGTGCAATTTTTCCAGAAGTATGTAAGGTGTGTGTTTGTGTGTCAATAGCTGGCAATCTGTTTATATAGCTGTAGAATATATATGACACTCTTGTCTATTTTACAGGGATTTTTTTATGATCTAGACAAGGTGAGTCCCAAGCATTTTAGAATCTCGATTTAAATATCAGTATTGTGTGCTCTGTTTCTAAGCACATGTCCCCTATTGCCATTTTTAAGGAAATCCGCTCAATTGAAAGACACATCCGGAAGCTGGAATTCCACATCAGCAAGGTAAGCTCATGGTGTCCTTGTGCATACCTTTGAACTTTTCATGGTGGGAAAGAGGGTCACTTTGCAAATTAAGCCACACCAGCTCATTGAGGGATGGGTAGGTTGTAACAGTTACAACAATATAAACACTTTGAATAGGCAAATTAACCATTTATTGATGCAGATCTGCATGTTACACCTCAAAGAGGGACAAATGAGAACACGGGAGAGGGGGATATGAACTCTGAAGAGGGACAGTCCCTCCAAATGAGGGACAGTTGGGAGGTATGCTTGTGGTGTGTCCAAACGTTTCCCCTCCATGATAGTTGAGGGGCTCTTGCTAGGCCAGGCCTTCCATAGCTTGGCCATGCCGAACCGCAGGGGCTGGTCTGAGGCTTGGAAACACATCAGGGTTCTTTTTTCTTCAGGGTTCCACCAAGATTCTGCACAAAGAACAATGGATTAGACTAACCTTTGACTTCAGAAAGTGACCAACTGAAAACGGTTTTCTGGGGCAGGAATGGGATTTTTTAACGTTTTTTTTTAAATCAATGTTATGGTTTTCTATGCTTAAAGGCACCAGGAATCACTGCAATGGCATAAAAAGTTTACACACTGTGTATTAAGCGCAGTGTGTATTAAGTGGAGTCCTTATTTCTTTATATATACTATATATAATATATATATATATATATATATATATATATATATATATATATATATATATATATATTGTAAGGATCTTCCCGGGGGATGGTGTGTTTGGACACAGTTCACGGCAGACTCAGATGTTATAAAAGCAGATCTTGGCGTTTATTCATGGCATAAACAGTCCAGCAAACAAAACATACAGCAACCACGTGCTTCTTTTGTGTACAAACAAAATAAAAGACCTAGCCCGTCTGGGCGCTTACTAACAGGTTCTTCTCACCTATCTGACAGTTTCAAAACACAGCGTTAGCCTGGATATCGCAGGGTGAGTTTTTAGCTCCAGCGGTGGCTGCGTTCGCAGCTTCCTTCAAACACACACAGGCTGTTCATTCCTGGCTGAGAGCAATAGCCTGCAGTCTCTGCAGAGCTTTTACCTTCCCAGGCTAATTAGGATCA
Source organism: Gastrophryne carolinensis (assembly GCA_027917425.1). Classification (NCBI taxonomy): domain Eukaryota; kingdom Metazoa; phylum Chordata; class Amphibia; order Anura; family Microhylidae; genus Gastrophryne; species Gastrophryne carolinensis. Next base: position 43,925,677 of record CM051243.1, on the reverse strand, counting down.
GAGCTCACCTGATCCAAAACCCAAACTGGATCGGGGAGGTGTGGAATGACAGGTCCCTCTACCAAACCTACCTGCCATTCCATATAAATCCAGGCCCGGCAAAATTAAACAACAACTCAGCAGCATATCACTGCTGAGAAACAAATCAATCCTGGACTTACCATCTCACCCAGCGTAGTAACCTAGGTGAAATGTACACCCCCTCGATCACTTCTCCAGTGACATGTCTACATATCCCCCCCTCTTCTTCAGACCGGAGGGCTGAGCATTTTGTCCCCACAGACAATGTACCCTCGACAATGCGTCAGCATTTGCCTGTAATTTCCCTGGCCTGTGTTCCACAGTGAAATTAAAGTTTTGTAGGGACAGAAACCATCTAGTCACTTTTGCGTTTCTCTCCTTGTTTAACTTCATCCATGTTAGGGGGGCATGGTCTGTCACTAACTTGAATTTCCTGCCTAGCAAGTAATATTTTAGGGATTCGAGGGCCCACTTCACTGCCAAACATTCTCGCTCCACAATGGCATAATTTTTCTCGGCCGGGGTTAGCTTCCTACTCAAGTACATCACCGGATGCTCCTCACCATTTACTACTTGTGAGAGTACTGCACCTAAGCCTGTGTTAGAAGCATCTGTCTGGACCAGAAATTCTCGCCTGAAATCGGGGGTAACTAACACAGGTTGTTGGCACAAGGCAGATTTAAGGCTTTGGAAAGCCTTCTCGGCCTCTGGAGTCCACGTGATTATTGCTCTCTTTCCGCCCTTTGTCAAGTCAGTTAGGGGAGCAGCAACTGAGGCAAAGTTCGGCACAAATCTACGGTAATAGCCCGTAATACCAAGGAAAGCTCTGACCTGTTTCTTTGTCAGGGGTCTAGGCCAATTCTGTATTGCCTCAATTTTATTTAGCTGTGGCTTAATCAACCCTCTTCCAATAATGTAGCCCAGATACTTGGCCTCTTCTAGGGCTATTGCACACTTCTCGGCATTTATGGTCAACCCTGCATCACTTATGGTATCCAATACGGCCTGTACCTTACAGAGGTGACTTTCCCAATCAGGGCTAAAAATGACCAGATCATCGAGGTAGGCAGCTGAGTAATCACAATGTGGTCGCAAAATCAAGTCCATCAACCTCTGGAAAGTCGCAGGAGCTCCATGTAACCCGAACGGCATCACTACATACTGGAATAGCCCATCAGGGGTGGAGAATGCAGTTTTCTCTTTAGCCTCATCAGTAAGTGGAATCTGCCAGTAGCCCTTTGTGAGATCGAGGGTGGTTATGTACCTGGCATTACCCAACTTCTCAATCAACTCATCTACCCTGGGCATAGGATAGGCATCGAATTTTGAGATCTCATTCAACTTTCTGAAATCGTTACAGAACCTCCAAGTTCCATTAGGCTTTGGGATTAATACAATCGGGCTGGACCATTCACTCTGTGACACCTCAATTACTCCCAGATCAAGCATACGTTTTACCTCGGCAGATACGGCTTCCCTACGGGCTTCCGGGATCCTATAGGGCTTGAGGTTTACTCTGCTTCTGGGCTCAGTTTCAATGTGATGATAGATGAGGTGTGTACGCCCTGGAAGGTCAGAAAACTTGTCTTTGTTTTTCTGTAAAAATTCCTGAGCCTCCTGTTTCTGTGACACTGATAGGGTATCACCAACCTTGACTGGAGGGATTGGTTGTGACAAATTATTAACAGTATTTGTCGCCCCCAAGGATTCCCTGTCTTTCCAGGGCTTAATCAAGTTTACGTGGTAAACTTGGAAAGGCTTCCTTCTACCTGGTTGGTGCACCTTGTAGTTCACCTCACTGACCTTTTCAACAATCTCATAGGGACCTTGCCACTTCGCCAGGAATTTACTCTCAACAGTGGGAACTAGTATAAGGACCCTATCGCCTGGGTTAAATGTCCTGATTCTTGCAGACCGGTTGTAAATTCTACTTTGGGCCTCTTGCGCCCTCTGGAGGTGTTCCCTTACTAGGGGCATTACAGCGGCTATACGGTCCTGCATTTGTGCTACATGCTCAATAACGCTCTTGTATGGGGTGGACTCGCTCTCCCATGTCTCTTTTGCAATGTCCAGTAGACCCCTAGGGTGACGACCATAGACCAACTCGAATGGTGAGAACCCTGTGGACGCTTGGGGCACTTCCCTAATAGCAAACATGAGGTAGGGTAACAAATGATCCCAGTCACGGCCATCTTTTTCCACCACTTTTTTCAACATATGTTTCAAAGTTTTGTTAAATCTCTCCACCAATCCGTCCGTCTGGGGGTGGTATACAGAGGTACGGATGGGTGAGATTTTAAATAGTTTGCATAACTCCTTCATCACCTTTGACATAAAGGGTGTACCTTGGTCAGTCAGGATTTCTTTGGGGATTCCAGTCCTAGAGAACATATAAAACAACTCACGTGCAATTGTTTTAGATGCGGTGTTTCTTAAGGGCACAGCTTCAGGATAGCGGGTCGCATAATCCATGACCACCAGAATATACTGGTGTCCTCTAGCGGATTTTACAATGGGACCCACTAAATCCATGGCTATACGCTCAAAAGGCACCTCTATAATAGGGAGCGAAACCAAAGGACTGCGAAAATGTGACACTGGGGCACTAAGCTGACATGTGGGGCACGACTCGCAGTGCTTTTTAATATCACCATATATCGCCGGCCAGTAGAACCTCTGGAGAACCCTCTCCTGCGTTTTGTCAGTCCCCAAGTGTCCCCCAAGAACATGGTTATGTGCCATGTCCAGCACCTGACGCCGGTACGGCTTAGGCACCAGAAGCTGTTCCACAATCTCATCCTTAATCTTAGTGACTCTATAGAAAAGATCATTAGTCACAGAAAAATGTGGAAATCTTTTCTCAGCATCTGGTTCCTGAGGTACCCCATTCATGACAGCAACCTGCTCTCTCGCATTTTTGAGAGTGGGGTCCTGTAACTGTGCAGTCCCAAAATTATCCCTAGACACCTCTAAGTCTGGTATATTTTGCTCAGTGGGAGGAGCCTCCTCCTCTCCAGCCAGGACCTGCAAAGGAAAACAATCATTTTCATCCTGCACACTTTTATCATTTACAGGGGGCAATGCAACAACCTTAGGAGTATCCTCACTCCTTTCGGGGGATTTTCTTTTTCCCCAGAGAGCCCAGAATAATGGAAAATCGCGCCCCAATATTATGTTATGCATGAGGTTTTTAACCACACCCACTTCATATTGTACGGTGCCTTGTTCAGTCCCGACTTCAGCCAGCACTATAGGGTACACTTTTGTATCCCCATGTATACAAACAACACTCATATGCTTTTTACACTCAAAGTCCCCAGCCACCAGGCTGGCATGCACCAAGGTTACGAGGCTTCCTGAGTCCAGCAACGCCTTAACAGGAAAGTCATTAATTGTAATGTTGCAGATTTGCGGTTCAGTCTCTAGTCCAGGAACTGCAACACAAGATGGTTCCGCAAATAGCGACTGACGCCGATTAGCCTCACATTCCATGGGCTCAGTGGTAAGAGGGCAATGGGCAGACACGTGTCCCGTCTCATGGCATCTCCAGCACCGGATAGAGCCTGGTCTCCTTGGCAAGGAGTCCTTTTTAGGGCCACTTAGCCACCCGGGACCATCCCCAGTCTTTTGCCCCTGAGACACCACTTGAGCCCTTTTTCCTCCCTCAGCACCCCTCCACACTCCCCCAATAGATGGAAGTCTCTTACCAGCTGATGGCACAGATCTGGCACTCCGGGGAGGTGAGGAGGCTGCAGAAACATCACGGAGGTAGTCCTCAGTCGCCTGGAACCTCTCCACAAGGTTGACAAGTTCGTTTGCATTCTTAGGGTCACCTTGTCCCACCCAGCGTTGCAGGTCAGCAGGAAGTGCTCGGTGGTAGCGATCCATCACAACCCTCTCTAGGATCTGTGCAGGAGTAGAAGTGTCTGGCTCCAACCACTTTCTCGCCAAATGGATCAGGTCATACATCTGGGACCTCGCCGATTTGTCCAAACTGTAGCTCCAGTTGCGTACCCTCCTGGCACGGACCGCAGTAGTAACGCCTAGTCGGGCAAGTATCTCCGCTGTTAGCCGAGTATAGTCCTTAACCTCTTGCTCACTGAGGTCATAGTAGGCCTTTTGAGGTTCTCCTGTTAAATAGGGCGCAATTACCTCTGCCCACTCAGCGACTGGTAACTTCTCTCGCTCAGCCGCACGCTCAAACCCAGTTAGGAAGGCCTCAACATCGTCCTCAGCAGTCATCTTTTGCAGCGCTCGCTGCACAGCTCTTTTCACATCAAAAGTCTCTGGAGCGGCTCGCACCACTGTGTGGGGGTTAGCAACCACAGGCGCCTCTTGTTTTGCAATCAGATGTTCAATAAGTTGTCTATTGGCCTCTATCTCAGCTTGTTGCTGTTGCAATCTCACTTGCATAAACTGCTTCAGCATCTCCTCCATGTTGCCCGACTGTTCTTGGAGTGTAGTTGCAGCTTTCACCCAAGACATAAGCAGCTGTAGCCAAGTCTGTCCACACCGTTGCCCCTAGCAACCGTTTTGCCCGAATCCTCCACCAATTGTAAGGATCTTCCCGGGGGATGGTGTGTTTGGACACAGTTCACGGCAGACTCAGATGTTATAAAAGCAGATCTTGGCGTTTATTCATGGCATAAACAGTCCAGCAAACAAAACATACAGCAACCACGTGCTTCTTTTGTGTACAAACAAAATAAAAGACCTAGCCCGTCTGGGCGCTTACTAACAGGTTCTTCTCACCTATCTGACAGTTTCAAAACACAGCGTTAGCCTGGATATCGCAGGGTGAGTTTTTAGCTCCAGCAGTGGCTGCGTTCGCAGCTTCCTTCAAACACACACAGGCTGTTCATTCCTGGCTGAGAGCAATAGCCTGCAGTCTCTGCAGAGCTTTTACCTTCCCAGGCTAATTAGGATCAGAGCTCACCTGATCCAAAACCCAAACTGGATCGGGGAGGTGTGGAATGACAGGTCCCTCTACCAAACCTACCTGCCATTCCATATAAATCCAGGCCCGGCAAAATTAAACAACTCAGCAGCATATCACTGCTGAGAAACAAATCAATCCTGGACTTACCATCTCACCCAGCGTAGTAACCTAGGTGAAATGTACACCCCCTCGATCACTTCTCCAGTGACATGTCTACAATATATATATATATATATATATATATATATATATATATATATATATATATATATCCTCTTTCTATCTATTGTCTGTTTATCCCTTATCTATATATAAATCATATATATATCGTATATATATCCTATCTATCTATCTCTCTATCTATCTATCTATCTATCTATCTATTATATTCTATCGAATATAATATCTATAATTTATGTAGTCCATCTGCCTATCCCATATCTATCTTTATAATATCTATATAATAATCATCTATCTATCTATCTATCTATCTATCTATCTATCTTCTATTAAATGACCGCCACTGGGGCTGCAATCTGATGAGGTAGGAGCCAGGGAATAGAATGCCAAAAACTGGGTTTACAATATGTTCAAGCAAGTAAAAATATTGTTTCATTTTTCTACTCCTGAGGAGAGGACTGTTGGGGTAGAGATTGGCTAATTTGGTTTTGATCACTGGTGAGTTTTGGTGTGCATTAAAATGAACCAAAACCCTCGTCGATCGGCCAGGAATCTATAATATTCCCAGGCCAATCAATTCCCTCCCCCTGGGGCATCCAAAATCGGGATGCCCCGCTGTGTAAAACACCCCAGGTCGCCCATACACTTACCTTCTTTCCCAGTCCAACGGTGCATGTGCGAGCTGCCGCTGCATCGCCACTATCCCTCTAGTAGGGAGTGTGCCCGCACAAGGCTTTTGTGAATTGCCGGCACGGGCACACTCCCTGTTAGAGGGTAGCGGGGAATGCTGCTGCCAGCACGCTCAGAACAGGGAACAGGCAAGATCTCCTTCTTCCAACAATTGTGTTTCTAACTGGGCATCCGACATTTCCTGCTATTAGGACTGGAGGTTCCCGCTCTCACTGACTGCCTATGAGGTGAAAGCACCCCTATTGTTCTCTGCTGTTATCAGTGGTCCTGCGCATAGAACTGTGGTTTGGCTGTGGTTGTTCATAAAGCAATTGATCAGATCCCATACTGATAGCTAGCTTCAGTTTTCACACTCTGTAAATGTCTTCACGGCCATGTCAGACTCTATAAATGTAATCAGGACCATGCTCATGGTGCGGCTCCGGCCCCTAGAAAAGTGATTGGTGTAGTCACACAATGAAAATCACATATGTGGTTATTAATCCTTCATAAGGAGACAGGCGGGAGCATCTTGTCAGGATCGGGATAAGTTGTCATCTGGAAGACAGATGTCACCCTCCCTCTTCCACACATTCTTTACATACATGCGCCATGACTAAGAGATTCCCGCTAAACATTCCCTCCATTCTATCGCATACTTCGCTTAACCAACTCATCGACTATACTGGGTGAGATGTAACATCCAATCAGATTGCTCCTAAGGTGGCCTATACAGCGCTTAGTCAGGGGTCTGGAGGTGGTATTGGAGGTGGTTGCTGATTGGATGGATTGATGTAGGTACTGGTTATGGGTGTAAAGGTTGTAAAGCGTTGTGGAAAGCGATGTTGGCGCTATATAAATAAAGATTGTTATTATTAATATTATGGAAATTATGGCGCAATAGTGTAACAGCTGGGTCTTTATGGTGTCAGCAGTGGGTGCCAGTATACCTTTCTAGTTTCCAAGGCTCCATGCTCACCCGTGTGTGCATCCATGCGGATCCCTGTCAGCTGACAGCCTGCTTCTGGGACTTCTCATGGACATGCACAAGCCTGCTTCCTGCAACTTTAGGTGTGCACAAAACCCTGCACAAGGCTGAATCCCATTCCAGCTGGACATGCACCCATGCACAAGCCTGCTTCCTGAGCCTTTAGGTGTGCACACAACCATGCAAAAGCCTGGATCCATGTAGCAGTCTGCTTCTGGGACTTCTTATGGACATGCACCCATGCACAAGCCTGCTTCCTGAGCCTTTAGGTGTACACACAACCCTACACAAGCCTGAATCCCATTCCAGCTGGACATGCACCCATGCACAAGCCTGCTTCCTGAGACTTTAGGTGTGGACATAACCATGCACAAGCCTGAATTCCATTCCAGCTGGCAGCCTTCTTCTGTGACCTCAGGTGTACACACATCCATGCAAACGCCTGGATCCATGTAGCAGTCTGCTTCTGGGACTTCATGTGTGTGCACATCCATGTGGATCCCAATCTGGCAGACAGCCTGCTTGTGGAAGTTCTCATGCACAAACATAAATGCGGAAGCCTGGATCCCATTCTGACAGGCAGATGGCTTAGGGGACTTCTCCTGCACACGCATGCATGCAGAAGCCTGCTTCTGGGACTTCTCATGCACACATAGATCCATGCAGAAGCCTGTGTCCCATTTTTGGGACTTCTCATGCACATACATCGATGTGGAGGCCTGGATCCCATTCATGCTGGTAGCCTGCTTCCAGGAATTCTGATTCCAGGTGGCAGCCTGCTTCTGGGACATCTTGTGCGTGCTCATCTATGCAGAAGCCTGAATGCCATTACAACAGGCAACCTGCTGGAACATCTTGCATGTGGCGATGTTAACAAAGAGCCACCTGACATCATCACAGTGCTGCCTGATTTTCAGCAATTCCTGTATGTTCCTGGTTTCCCATGATCTTCAGCACTCCTAGCTCTCTATATATTCCTGGTTCCTCTGTATATTCCTGGTTTCCTATGACCTCCTTGTAAACCATTCCTTATTATTATCATTATTAATATATATAATTATCCTTAGGAATGACTATACCTGCTCTCCTACACTTTTTACCCGGTTGGACCCCTGGCCTGTTAACCTGTGCTGCTCTTGGGCTTCTGACCCACAAATTAGGCTACTCACCTGACGCAGCTCCCGAAGGCACTGTGTAACCCAGCCAAGCATTCCAGCCTCTCATTCCCTGGTCTCACAACTTGGACCCTCCCTGCAGCCCAGTCATGGGGGTCTTCAATGAAGAGAAAGGTTGTTCTTAGATTCAGGGTTTCCAGGTTGAATGTCCTGTCAGTTCTGCTCGGTTATTTGGCTTGGGGGCTTCACAGCTGCCTGTACCTGTGTTTTTCACTTCCTCTCAGTACTCACCTTGCACATGAGATTATACCACCCTGCTTGTCCTATGGCTGGCCCATGGCTATCTTCTACTGTGTTTCCCTAAAAATAAGACCTTCCCCGAAGGTAGGCCCTAGCATGATATTTCAGTTATTTTGGGGAGTTCTTCAAATGAAAGCCCTACCCAAATAGTAAGCACTAGTTACAGTTTCAGAGGAAATATGGAAACTGCCTTGGGGAACCAAGAGCAGAAGGCCCAAGTCACTAGGTTTATAGAAAGGATCCATGATATGGAGCAGTACTTTTTTAGGGGCCCTGTACCGCTTAGTCTGGGCCAGTCCAACACTGCCCGGGCCCTGACCCCATTATTATGCCCCTGGCAGCCACTAAATACTCACAGTCCCTATATACACCCCCCTGCCCCTGGACACTGGTTACTGGATACCCAGGGGACCCCTATGTTGGTAATCCCCCTGCTCCTCTCTCTCCTTGACAACTGACATGAATGTGAGGCAAGAGGCCCTGGGCAAGTTTACCCCTCCTCAGGTCAGCCATGTGCTGTTGATGGGGAGTGAATGTCCAACAGCAAAGGTGTCCCGATCTTGGTCAGCCTTACCCTGGGGGGATATTTGCTTTTGGTGTCCCCTGAGCTGTCGGGGCTTGGAGCAAGGGCTCTACTGCATCAATTATAATCTGGCCCTGCCTGTCTCCGTTGGGGCCCCAACTTCTTGTCTGGGGCAACAGGTACCCCTACCCAGCTAGCAACCCGCCATGCCAATATGACACAGGTGTCGCCTAACCTATTGAAGAGCAGTGTCGGTGTAGCTGCATGTAGGAGCCAGGACTTGTAAGTATACAGCGCATCTCATGCTTTGCCCCCCAAGTGCCCTACAGATACAGTAGCACCCAAAGCATTTATTAAGATTTTGTGCAGAGTGGCACCCACCAGGAACGTGGTCCCTCCCTCCATCTTGCTGTTGGGTGCCACTCATTAATAATCCTGAGTTGAGCTGTCATGTTACAGTAGCTCTATCAATTTTGGAATGAAAAAAAAGGACAAATGTTGGTTGTTTATAGAAAAATAAGACATCCCCTAAGAATAAGTCCTAGTGCATCTTTTGGAACAAAAATCTATTTAAAACCCTCTTATTGACGGGGAAACACGGTAGCCAGCAGCAGGCACTCTTGAGCACCACTCTGGGTTCCTCTGTATCCTTATTTGGGTGATAGATTAGTTATTCTCTCCCCCGGGAGCACACAGTGTTCTTTTGTGATTCAGAAATAAATTGCGGCATTCACAGACCTCATACAAGAATATTTTTGGAACTTGGCTTCTAAAGTTGTTCCATTGACAAAACCTAAGAATGGTTCCTTGGCGACAGGCGCTGTGGAGGAAGCTCTCGTGTCCTGTGACCTTGATAACAATTCCTACAAATGACGGAGAGGACCATCGCGTGCATCACCGATTCCAGGAGATCACTCGCTGCAATCCCATCAGCTGCTTCTCCTACAATCCATCATCAGAGAAGGATCGGCGCCAGCGATTTGCCGGGCTGGAATGTGCTGCATTTTTTAGGAAACGGCTCTGCAGTTAGCTTGTAATTTGGAGGTCGTGTGTGAGATAATGACCCCTCCGCATTCCAATATCCGGCCAGTGGCCCTCTCACAACGGTTCATTGTAACAAATGACAATTGTGCGGATACTAAACCCATCCTGGAACATCATCCCTCATTTCAGAATATTTCACTGTCACAGCACAGGGAAGACCTTTTACATTCATGCATGCGTGTTACAGCTGGGAGCATGAAGACATTTGGTCCCCCCTGTCAATGGTAAGGTAACATGTGAAGTGCAGTGCAAAACATGAGGACCTAAGACATCCCATACCTACGAGTGCTTGTAGCATTTCACAGCAGGGCCACCAGTAGGCTACCTTCCAGAATAAGATACAGGCTTTTGCATGGATGTGTACACATACGAAATCTCGGAAGCAGGCTGCCTGTTGGAATCGGATCCAGGCTTCTGCATGGGTACATGTACATGAGAAGCCCCAGAAGTATGCAGCAAGCTTAGACACATGCATGCTTGGGCAGAGAGCATTGGAAAATAGGGAGGTGCACTGACACCTCCTGCTGTACAGTGGACACCGTCAGGACCCCAATTTAGCACTATTCCTCCACCTGTCCCTTCCCACCTCCATCAATCCAACCCATCAGCAACCATATCCATTTACACCTGCAGGCCCCTAAGCACTCTGCAAAAATGAGTCAGACATGTCGATCTTCAGGATGCAGTTACACTTACATAAGTGATGTTACACCATTGGAGGAGTTCTCCCAGAGTATGGTGGCCCTAGCACCAACCTACTTAGCCTACTTCTGGCTGGATGTTATCCAGTTTCTAGACCATTTCTCCACTCTCCAAAACCTAATCACCTAATTTTCTGCTGAATTAGAACCTGGTGCTGGTGGCCTTCGCCCAATCAGATGCTTCGGGTCAGCTTTACGTGTTTCTCACGAAACCAGTGCTTGGACAGAATTTTGGAATACTTTAGATTGCCTTCTGCCAGAAGTGAACACGCTGTTTCTGGGAACTCACCAGAACGTCCAGCTCGTATCACTCGGGATTAGCTGCACGTTATTAGCGGGTAAACATGCAATAAATATGCAGATTATTGGATCATCCTGGCAGATTGGAGTAAAGAGTGATTGGATTGCTGAAACAATAACAAACATGTCATGCGAATGGGTTAGCGTGCTTTTGTTTCTGTGTTGAAGTTCAAAGGCCTGTCCAGGAATAACAGGGAGGTTAAAGGTATTGTCTGGGCTAAGTGTAAACATAATAAATCATATTTATTTACTTGCCATGCAGAAAATGTATCTGTGTATGCTGCTGAATAAAACTGTTATTGCTGTGATCCAGTCTCCTTTTCTGTAGCCCTTTCCCTAGATTTTTTCATTCATGACCACCTTTTGTAACACTGAAAGGTGGACTTCCACAAAGAAGGACTGACATACAAAGCAGGGAGCAGCCCCTCCCTGCACACACAAGCATTTGGTTTGTCCCACACTCTGGATGTCACGTACCTTGTTGGAGAATCAGGCTGTTGTAGACACAGACCACCACCAGTAGTAATACCTGAGGCCTCCCCAGGTAGTGAACACTGGGAAACACAGCAGAAGGAAAGGCCAGAGTGTGAAGTATAGATGCATTGGAGGATCTGGGAAGCAGAGCAGGTTTTCAGGGCACTCAGAATCTGAAAAATAGGGAGGGGTTAGCACAGTCTGTACCTGGAGGGAGCCATCAATGAGCAACTGGAGTGGGGAATCTGCTGGCAAGTTTGGCTTGACCAATGCTTGTGTATACAGGGAAAGATTAGATGCTCCTACGGTTGACTGTCTTTTCACTGCTTCTTTGTATAGGTTCACTTTTCAATGTTGGTGGTCATGAATAAATAAAATTCAGAAGGGCTGCAGAAAAGGGGGCTGGTCAGGTATACGGATTAACTATTTTTGTTTCCACTTAGCCTGGACAATTCCTTTATGTTGGAAGACAGATTAATGGGGCTGTGGGCCAGGTGGCACATCTTGACCTGTCACTGCAGTATGGTTAGCCTAGTTCACTGCCTGTGTCTGTCTGTGCTGTATCTTTGCAGTATATCAAGGACAATAATAATGTGTATCGCAACTTTTTTTTAAATTTAGATTGAGGAGCTGTATGAGACGTATTGCATCCAATGGCGGCTGCGGGTTGGCGCTAGTAACATGAAGCATGCCTTCTCTCTCTCCCCTACCACGAAAGCATCGCGGGAGAGTCTCATAGAACTGTACAGGAATTTTCAGGAGTGCACAGAGGTGAGTCCCCACCTTAAAGGAAGCCTGAGCATTAATTAGGCCATGATGGGTTATGGTAACTGACATGTCTAGGATAAGGGGATCCAAGAGGTAACAGGTTAGATAAATGTAGAGTAGTCAGGTAACAGTCAGGGGCCAGACCTCGAATCAGAGTATTCAGGTGACTGTTATGGGCCAGACCTAGAAAGCAGAGTATTCAAGTGACAGTCATGGGCCAGACCTAGAAAGCAGAGTATTCAGGTGACAGTCATGGGCCAGACCTAGAAAGCAGAGTATTCAAGTGACAGTCATGGGCCAGACCTAGAAAGCAGAGTATCCAGGTGACAGTCATGGACCAGACCTAGAAAGCAGAGTATTCAGGTTACATTCATAGGCCAGACTTAGAATGCGGTGTATTAAGATAACAGTCACAGGCCAGACAAGGAAGCAGATTATTCAGGTAACAGTCAGGTAAGGGCCCAACCTGGAAGCAGAGTATTCAGGTAAAAGTAAGGGGCCAGACCTGGAAACAGAGTATACAAGTTACAGTCGGGGGTCAGACCTGTAAGAATATTCGGGTAACAGTCAGGGCCTAGACCTGGAGGCACAGTATTCAAGTAACTGTCGGGGCCAGACTTGGAAGCAGAGTATTCAGCCAACAGCCAGGGCCCAGACCTGGAAGCAGAGTATTCAGGTAACATCTAGGGGCCAGACCTGGAAGCAGAGTATACAGGTAACAGCCAGTGGCCAGACCTGGAAGCAGAGTATGCAGGTAAAAGTCAGGGCTCAGACCTGGAAGCAGAGTATTCAGGTAACAGTCAGGGCCCAGACCTGGAAGCAGATTATTCAGGTAACAGTGTGGGGCCAGACTTGGAGCAGAGTATTCAGGTAACATCCAGGGGCCAGACATGGAAGCAGAGTATACAGGTAACAGTCAGGGCCCAGACCTGGAAGCAGAGTATACAGGTAACAGTCAGGGACCAGACCTGGAAGCAGAGTATACAGGTAACAGTCAGGGCCCAGACCTGGAAGCAGAGTATTCAGGTAATAGTCAGGGCTCAGACCTGGAAGCAGAGTATTCAGGCAATAGTCAGGGCCCAGACCTGGAAGCAGAGTATTCAGGCAATAGTCAGGGCCCAGACTTGGAAGCAGAATATTCAGGTAACAGTGAGTTGCAGCAGTCATTATAGATGGATGTCAGGTGACTTGGTTGCCGGCGATGAGGATCGCGCTATAAATCTCGTTCTGTCAGGGAGTATAGTGTGTGCAGCATCTGCTTTGCGTTAAAGGAAAATGTCTATAAACATAGGAGAACATGCCAGATACACATGTTGGGGGGGGGGGGGGGTGAGGGGGACATATTTGTCTTTACATTTATTGAGGAACTGAGGCCTGACAGCCAAGGGGGGGGGGGGGGGGTTCTCCTTCACTGTCCTTGGATAGACATCTGCTGAGCTGGGCCCCTGCAGTCAAGGTGGGGACACGTTACATCTGGGGTGCAGGAGGAACCTGTGGTGACAGTGTGGGGGGGGGGCAATTCTCAGGTTTAAAGGAAGTTAATTGAAACTGGCAGGTTGATGTCACACATTTTCCAAGTATACAGCACGTCCTGTTCCAATAATTCCTTACACTTGGGTTATTCCGCCACAAGGTGGCGCAGTGGACTGCAGAAAGACCTGTGGCCACTCCCGGCCCCATAAATAGCCAGGAACCTCTCACCAATTTCCAGTGTTTCTCTGCAGTCTGGACTGCGAAGATAGAAGATGGCTCTCTATTGTGCAGGGAGTGGGGCCCTGCAGGCTTATTTCCACCCGTTCTGGACCCACTGCCTCCCAGTCTCGGCTGACGGTTCGGGTGAAGGTAGGACAGCACTAGGGTCAGGTGCTGAAGGAGCGCTGCTCCGGGCCGCAAGACCCTGTACCAAAGGGTAGCCGGCGACAGGCCTTCTATGGTGAGCCTCATTGAGATGCCCCAGCCTCAAATCTTGGGTCCTTGTTCCCTCTCCCTCACCCTGCCTCCCCTCCCCTCTAGAAGGTTGTACGCGACCCCTTTGTTGTGGCCCGCTCTGCTGGCAGGGGGCACCCGGGGGGTCCGTGATTTGTGTGTGTTATTTTTTGTTATTGGTGTGTGTGCGGGCCGTTGTACGGCGCTCCGCGGTGGTTGTCGCTATGTTTTTTTTGGTTCTGTCATGGTGCTGACGTCTCACCTGATCACAGTTTTGCGCTCTTGGGGGGGCGGGAACCAGGGTCTGACGCGTTCTGCGTCATGCGCTCGTGGTCCGCCCCTCTAGGTACTGCTGCCGGCGCCATTTTCCAAGTATGTCACACACCCCGCTTCCCAGATTAATAACATTCGGGTTATGTCCAGTAGAGGGCGAACTTCTGCAGAGATGACTAGAAAAAAAGGAGCCCCTCCCGGTCCATAAATACCTGGGACCTCCCACACATTACCCAGTAATCGTCTCTGCAGGACGGCGAGCAAGTCAGAAGATGGCTGTTTCTTCCTTGCAGGTAAGCCGGGTTTACACCCGGCCATTTTATTCCCTATTTCTGCCCGGACCTGATTTAGTTTTAACCATATGCCTCACAGCCTTGGCTGAAGGTTCGGGGGTGAGGGTAGGGTACACCTTAGCAGGTGTACTAATAGGAGCCATGCTCCTCCGTGAGACCCCATATAAGGGGGTAGACGGTTACCAGGTTTGGTGATCCTGGTTTGGGATACCCTGTCCTCATTCCCCTTCACTACCAGGTAGTTTGGGATTACCCCCTGTCGTTTCTCCCTGATCCCACAACGAGGGGGGGGGGGGCTGCCTTCCTCCTTAGCTTTTTCTTTCCCCTTGTCAGCCTAGTGTGTGTGCGTGTTACGTTTTACTTGTAACCTTAGGACACTGAGCCTTGCTGCGGCCGAGTGGGGAGCTGGCCGTTCCAGCCCTGTTTCTGGCGCCCTCTGCGGCCCTAGCCAATGGCCGGGAACCGCGTTCTTAGTGTGCGATGGTGAGGGGCCAGGGGCCAGGTGCTGGCTATTTCTCCTCCGGCGGAGTCCCCTCCGCAGAAGGGGGAATTTTTTGGGACCTCTAAGCCTCGATTGGAGTTCCCAAATCAGAAGCATTTTGACAATTTGATTCTTAAGGAATGGGAAAAGCCTAGCCGGCTTCCTGGTGTGCCTCAAGGATGGGATAGGAAGTATCCCTTTTCGGTGGACGCGGTGAAGCGCTGGTCTTCTCCTCCCGAAGTCGATGCACCCGTTCTGGGTTTGTCCAACACATCCGTTGTACACTCACCAGACTCCACCACGCTGAAGGATAGTGAGGACCGACGTCTTGATCAAATGGCATGTCATGCCTTTGCCAGTGTGGGTTCGGCTTTGCGGCCTGTTTGTGCTTCTGCGCTCACGGCTGTGGCTACCAAGTCTGTAGTTAGGGGCCTGTTGAGTGGTTCCCAGCTTAATCCGGCCAGCGCTGAATTTGCAGCGCTTACGCAGTGTGATCTTTTCATGACCTTTGTCTTATCATCCTTGGATGACACAATTTGTATGTGTAGCAGAACCTCTGCGTTGCTTGTGGCTATACGCCGATCGGTCTGGTTGCACCAGTGGGCGGCTGACATTGCGGCTAAGAAGTTTCTTACAGGGCTACCCTTCCTGGGTATGCGGCTGTTTGGAGATAAATTGGACTCAGTAGCGAAAGGAGGAAAGCTACCACAATGCAAGAAGCAGCATCGCTCCTTTCGGGGGGCAGGCTCCTTTAATCCTTCCTTTCGTAGCGCCAGAGCAGGCAGAGGACCTGCCTACTCTGCCTTCAGAGGTGACTCCTGGGGCAGGGGCAGAGGACGTGCCCGTCCAGGACCTGCCTGGGGTTCCAAGCCCAAGGCCGCTGCCAAGCCAGCTCAGCAATGAGGGGGCTCCCTCACCCTTGCGGGTGGGGGGACGGCTACGGCACTTCGTCCAGGTCTGGTCCCGGGAGGTCACAGGCAAATGGATCTTGGAAGTGGTCTCTTCCGGGTACAAGCTGGAGTTCGAGTACCGGCCTCCTCCCAGATTCCTCAGGTCTCGGTTTCCCTTGGACTCCCGGGCTGCGCAGGGGCTCCTGTGGGCAGTACAAAATCTTCTGGACATGGAAGTCATTTGCCCGGTGCCCTTCTCAGAGAGAGGCCGGGGCTATTATTCCAACCTTTTCACGATGCCCAAAAAGGATGGCTCCATAAGACCCATTCTGGATTTAAAGCTTCTCAACAGGTTCCTCAGAACCAGGAAGTTCCGCATGGAGACTCTCCGTTCAGCCATCAATTCTCTGTGTCAAGGGGACTTTATGACGTCCATAGACATCAAGGAGGCTTACCTTCATGTACCGATTTTCCCAGAACACCAGAGATTTCTCAGGTTTGTGGTGGGAGATCAGCACTTTCAGTTTGTGGCTCTTCCATTCGGCCTGACCTCGGCACCAAGGGTGTTCAGCAAGGTGCTGGCGGGTATAATGGCCCTTCTCAGAGCCCAGGGCATTCGCATTGTGCCGTATCTGGACGACCTCCTCATCACGGCATCCTCTCTCAGCCAGGCGGATCTAGACACCAGGACAGTGGTGACAACGCTGGAGAGGTTCGGCTGGGTGATCAACTACCCCAAGTCTTCTCTCTCCCCGTCAAGGGAGATTTCCTTTCTGGGCATGAATCTGGATACCGTTCGATCCAGGGTGTGCCTACCTCAGTCAAAGGTGCAGATGGTTCAAGATCTGATCCGTCTTTTTCTGTCCAACCCTCGCCCGTCCATCCGGCTAGGGATGAGGCTGGTGGGGTTGATGGTGGCTTCCTTCGAGGCAGTTCCTTTTGCTCAGTTTCACATGAGGTCGCTTCAGCTCCATCTACTGTTGGCTTGGGACAGATGTCCGCTGTCATTGGATCAGTCATTTCTGATGTCTCCCCTGGTTCGGCAGTCTCTTCAGTGGTGGCTGGAACCAAGGAATCTTCTGAGGGACAGGTCCTTTCTGACCCCTTGTTGGGAGACGGTCACCACGGATGCCAGCCTGTCGGGCTGGGGGGGTTTCTGGAAGGATCATCGGTTCCAGGGACTGTGGGGTCCTCAGGAGGCTCACACCCCCATCAGTGTCTTAGAGCTGAGAGCCATTCGGTTGGTGCTGTCACGCTTGACACATCACCTCCAAGGTTTACCGGTTCAGGTTCGATCAGACAATCGGACGGCGGTCGCCTACATCAATCACCAAGGAGGGACTCGCAGCAGGAGTGCTCTCAGGGAAGTTTCTCTGATTCTTGCTTGGGCGGAGAGCAACGTCCCATGCATCTCAGCAGTGTACATTCTGGGAGTGGAGAACATGGAGGCGGACTCCCTGAGCAGGGGATCCTCTCGCCTAGGGGAATGGTCCCTCAACAACAAGGTATTCCGGTCCCTTTGTCACAAGTGGGGGTTCCCTGAGGTGGATCTTTTTGCCTCACGTCACAATCACAAGCTTCCGGCATTTGTGTCTCTGTCTCAGGACCCTCTGGCCCTGGCAGTGGACGCCATGTCCCTTGCTTGGAGGGATCTGGGGTATCTGTACCTGTTTCCCCCCTTCTCCATGGTAGGCAAGGTGGTGCACAAGCTGGCTCAAGAGGGTGTGCTAGCAATTCTGGTGGCCCCAAGGTGGCCAAGGCAGGTTTGGTTCGCAGACGTCGTGCGGTTGGCGGTCGATCAGTACAGGTTGCCCCTGTTTCCTGATCTGGTCACTCAAGGTCAACTTTGTTACCCCAATTTACAAACGCTGGCTTTGACGGCGTGGCTGCTGAAACCTCCATCCTAAAGGAAGAAGGTTTGTCTAATGCTGTGATTCAGACACTTGTCAGGGCTAGGAAGAGATCTTCCTCTAACATCTACTACAGGACTTGGCGGTCCTATATTGATTGGTGTGAGGCTAGGGCCTTGCCTTGCCTTGGTATGCGCTGGGGATGTTTATTTGTACTTATTGTGTCTTGCAGGCGGGTCACCTTTGACTGTGGTTCTCCCGGCCCTGCCCCTTACCAATCTCCCACCTTCCCTAGTGGACTTTGGGGGGCATCCCAAAAAGGGTGGCTATTGCTAGCTGTGTCCCTGTACTGGCCGTTGCGCCTGTATCTAAAATCACCATATGGAGGCTTCCGGGGACAATGTGCTTGGGGTTCCTTCGGGACAAGCCCAGCTGTGTGTTGCGTGTGGGGTATCCCCTGTTAGTGACGGTGTCAGGGTATGTTTGCCCTGCGCCCAGCATGTACTTGCGCTGCAGCCTGGGTCGTCGGCTACGGGTTCCGGTGCTGTGCCCCCTTCTGCTTCGCCTACCCCCCCCCACGCTTGCATCTGACTCCCAGTAAGGAGCACACTAGCGGGGAGTCGCAATATGACTTGGCTTCACGGGTGGCCAGCATTGAAAGGCGTATTGCTGGGTCAGCCCCGCGTAAGGCTTCTGCCAAGAAGCGGCATTTATCTCCCACTGCTTTCCTATTTCCTGTTCAGGATGAGGGACCTTATGCTTTTTCTGGCCTTTACCTCCTCGGGGAGGGGGAATTGTTTTCTGATTCAGAATCCTCTGAGGAGCAACCTAAGATATATGGTGGTACTGGTTCTCCCTTTGGAGAAGACCCATGGTCCTCAGATGACACTGACAGGTTATTGACTCACATTTTTGAAGTGCTTTGTATTTCCCCTCCTGCTGTGCCTCCGCAGCAGCAGGGTGAGCTTTTCTATTCTGGTAAACCACGCTTGGAGTTCCTTGAGCAGAATCACTTTAATAATCTGGTGCTCAAAAAGTGGGAACGGCCTAGTAAGCTTCCTGGGGTACCCAAGAGTTGGGACAGGAGGTATCCTTTTCCTGCTGATGTGATTAAGCGTTGGTCTTGCCCTCCCGAGGTGGATGCACCCATCCTAGGGTTGTCAAATACATCTGTCATGCACTCACCTGACTCTACTACCTTGCGGGATGGTGAGGACCGGAGTATGGACCAGCTGTCCTGTCACGCCTTTGCCTGTGTGGGGGCTGCGCTGCGTCCGGTTTGTGCCTCTGCCATAACGGCTATTGCTATTAAAGGGCTGCTTAAGTGTCTCTCAAATGGGGCCTCTGATGACATGGGAGTAGAGGATTATAGATCTCTCCTACTTTGCTAAAAATTTGTTGCATATATTCTTTTTGCCATGGATGATGCCATTAGAATGTGTGGTAGCCCTTTTGGTGGCTATACGACGCTCTGTCTGACTACGTCAGTGGGTGGCTGATAATGCTGCTAAAAAGGCCCTCACTGGTTTTCCTTTTAAGGGGCTACGGCTCTTTGGTGAACACTTGGACCTGTTTGCTAGGGGTGGTAGGCTGCCTCAACGTAGGAGGCCGTCGCGGCCCTTTTGGGGGACTGGTGCTTCTCTCCCCTCCTTCCGCGCTTCCAGGGCTGGTCGAGGAGTTTCCTTTGCTGGGGCACGCAGAGACTATTGTGGCAGGGGTAGAGGACGAGGCCGTCCCGAACTCTCATGGGGTCCCAAGCCCAAATCCTCCCCCAAGCCCCCTCAGGCATGAGGAGGTGCCCTCACCCATCTGGGTGGGGGGACGGCTTTGGCTCTTTGCTCACGTCTGGAGGCTACGTGTTGCAGACAGATGGATTCAGGAGGTGGTGTCCTCCGGATACAAGATAGAGTTTGCAGCCTGGCCGCCCCCAAGATTTATCAGATCCCGGATGGCTCAAAACCCCCTGTCAGCTCAGGGCTTGCGGCTTGCGGTCCGAAACCTTCTGGAGTTGGGGGTCATCTGCCCAGTGCCTTTCAGGGAAAGGGGCAGAGGCTTCTACTCCAATCTATTTACGGTTCCCAAAAAGGATGGGTCCCTCGGGCCCATCCTGGATTTAAAGTGCCTCAACAAGTTTGTCAGATTCAAGCACTTTCGCATGGAGACCCTATGCTCAGCAGTCAATATTCTGCGCCCGGGCGACTTCATGACATCCGTAGACATCAAGGACACTTACCTTCATGTACCTATCTTCCCAGGTCATCAGAAATTTCTCAGGTTCGCTTTGGAGGATCAGCACTACAAATTTGTGGCCTTACCTTTCGGTATCACCTCGGCTCCCAGGGTATTCACCAAGGTGCTGGCGGGCGTGATGGCTCTGTTGGGATCTCAGGACATTTGCATCCTTCCTTATTTGGACGACATTCTGATCAAGTCTCAGTCCTTCCATCAGGCAGAACTGGATACCCAGATGGTGGTGTCCACACTAGAGTCCTTCGGCTGGGTGATCAACCATCCCAAGTCTTTTCTGTCATTGGTGAGGTCCTTTCTGGGCATGACTCTGGATACATCTCAGGTCAAGGTTTTTCTCCCTCAACAGAAGGTGGAGAGTCTTCAAGCTCAGGCCCAGTTTCTTCTGTCTTGTCCTCATCCCTTCATCCGGCAGGGGATGCAACTGGTGGGCCTGATGGTGTCTTGCTTCGAGGCTGTACCCTATGCTCAGTTTCACATGCAACCTCTTCAGTTACACCTCTTATCAGTGTGGGATCGGGACCCTGTGTCCCTGAATCAGGTGTTTGTTCTGTCCCCCCTGGACAGACGGTCCCTCTCGTGGTGGCTGGACTCAAGGAACCTCTTGGTGGGCAGAACCTTTCTGTCCCCTTGCTGGGAGACTGTCACCACAGATGCCAGTCTGACGGGTTTGGGGGGGGGGTTCTGGAAGTCCTTGAAATTCCAGGGTCAGTGGGGCCCCCAGGAGGCCCATACTCCTATCAACATTCTGGAACTGAGGGCGGTAAGGTTGGTCCTCGCCCAATTGACCCCACACCTTCGGGGTCGGGCTGTTCAGATCCGCTCGGACAACCAGATGATGGTTGTCTACATCAATCATCAGGGAGGTACCTGGAACTAGAGGACCCTCAAGGAAGTGTCTCTGATACTGTCCTGGGCGGAGGAGAATGTTCCCTGCATCTCGGCAGTGTACATCCCGGGGGTGGAAAATCTGGAGGCGGACTCCCTGAGCAGGGGGACTTCTCGTCTGGGAGAATGGTCCCTCAGCAGCAGGGTGTTTCGCTCCCTGTGCCACCGCTGGGGTCAGCCAGATGTGGATCTGTTTGCGTCCCATCACAATCACAAGCTTCCAGTCTTTGGTTCTCTGTCCCAGGACTCTCTGGCCTTGGCCATGGATGCACTAGCAATATCTTGGAAGAGCTTTCAGCTCCTGTATGTGATCCCTCCTTTTCCTCTGCTGGGCAGGGTGCTGCGCAAGTTAGCCCAGGAAGGGGTGCCAGCCATTCTGGTGGCCCCCTGTTGGCCAAGAAGGGTGTGGTTCGCAGACATTGTGCAGTTGGCAGTAGATCAATACGCCCTGCCCAAGGTTCCAGACCTGCTCACTCAGGGGCAGCTACGCCATCCCAATTTACAAACGCTGGCTTTAACGGCTTGGCTGCTGAGACCTCCATCTTGATGGAAAAGGGGTTGCCTGCCTCTGTTGTTACTACTATGGTTCGGGCTAGGAAGAAGTCCTCATCCTTTACTATAGGGTATGGCATGCTTACATTGCCTGGTGTGAGTCTAAGTCTTTTCCCTGTCGGGTGTTTTCTATTCCCAGGATCCTGGAATTCTTGCAGCATGGTTTGGATTTGGGTCTTCAGCTTAGTACCCTCAAGGGACATGTTTCAGCCTTGGCTATTTTCTTCCAAAGATCTTTTGCCAACCACCGTTTGGTTAAGACTTTTTTCCAGGGGGTTACTCACGTGCGACCGCCACGTAAGCCTATGTTGCCAGTCTGGGATTTGAATTTGGTTTTATCTGCCTTGCAGGGTCCTCCTTTTGAGCCTCTCCGTGAGGCCGTTTTGTCCATTTTGACTCTTAAGGTAGCCTTTTTTGGTGGCTATCACTTCTGTCAGGCGTATTTCTGAGTTGGCGGTGCTTTCCATTAAACCTCCTTACTTTGAGCGACACCAGGACAAGGTGGCGTTTCGGTATAAGCCAGATTTCCTGCCTAAGGTGGTGTCTGCATTTCATCTCAATCAAGACATTGTTTTGCCTTCATTGTGTCCTAATCCTGCTAATTCAAAGGAGCAGACTCTGCACTCCTTGGATGTGGTCAGGGTTCTGAAGTTTTATTTGGTAGTTACTGAATCATTCAGGAAGACTGATGCTCTTTTTGTTTTCCCTTCTGGACCTAGGAAGGGTTTGCCTCTGGCTAAATCCATTATCAGCAAGTGGATCTGTCAGGCGATGGTGCAAGCCTATTCTGCTAAGGGGAAGGAACCTCCCTTCCGCCTTACTGCTAATTCCACTTGTGCTATTGGTGCCTCCTGGGCCCTTCAGCACCAGTTTTCTGTTGAACAAGTTTGTAAGGCCGCTACTTGGTCTTCTGTTCATACTTTTTCTAAGTTTTACAAGGTTGATGTTAGGGCTTCAGCTGATGGCGGCAGTGGTTTAACCTGCCCGCCGTTGCTCTTTGGGGATCCCACCCTACCTTACGGACACTGCTTTTGGATGTCCCAAGTGTAAGGAATTATTGGAACAGGACGTGCTATATACTTGGAAAAATCCAATTCTGTGACTACTGACCTGTAGAATTGATTTTGTAGTATACAGCACGTCCTGTTCCATCCCTCCCTTGTTATCATTTTTCTTGGTTACCTCTGTATAGTGATTGTTCAAAAGTTCATTTTGGGTTCTTATCCATTTTTTGATTCTCCTGGCTTCTTGTATAACTGCTTGTCAACACTGGAAATTGGTGGGAGGTTCCTGGCTATTTATGGGCCCGAGAGTGGCCACAAGTCTTTCTGCAGTCCACTGCGCCACCTTGTGGTGAAATAACCCAAGTGTAAGGAATTATTGGAACAGGACGTGCTGTATACTACAAAATCAATTCTACAGGTGAGTACTCACAGAATTGTATTTTTTTTTCCCAGGACATGTGCACCATCGAGGGGGCACTGGAGGTGCATCTGGGGGAATTCCTGATCAAGATGAAAGGTAACACACTGAGCAGAGCTGTCAGCAGATTTGGGGCTCTGGGTTTCATTCTTCCTTGTTGTCCATACTATATAAAGCTATCCCCCGCAGCTTGCTTGATACAATAAAATGTACAGCAACAGGTTACATTCACATTCTTCTAAAGTATCTCATCCTTCTTGAAGCTGTCAGCTGTTGATGCCAAAACAAGCTCCTGTGCGGGGCTATTTCACAGATTTATAGTTCTTATGGTAAAGAAGGAACTTTGTCTCTTCAAAGTGAATCTTTTTTTCCCTCAGACGGAGGATTAGAAAGGATTTTACAAGACATAGCGTTTCCCTATATTTGTTGCATTTGCCATTTGTAGCATAAAAGGAAAGGGTATGGAGATAAAAATCTCACTCCTTCTTCTAAGAGAAAATAGGGATTTTCCCTAGGTAGCACCTTAATACACCAATTTCTATAAAAATATACCAGTATTCAATTTATTCAGCTCATAATCATTTAAAAGCTATTTTGCGTATGTTTTACAACAATTACAGTATACATTTCAGAATGTATAGCCCCAGTATAAAATTGTTACATCATGAAATATGATTAAGAAGGGTTCAGGAAATCGGCGCTAATGTGCTTCATCGGGTATTACCGATTTCTATAGAGCAGTAGAACCATCATGATGAACATGGATCAGGTGCCTGAACAATGGCTTTCCAATAGAAAATAACTTTTATCCCATGGCTGCAGTATCCTAAACCCATTGAGTCTGGTTACTAGGAGTCTTCTGTTAAGAACTTTTTACAGGTTCAGCATCCACACTGGTGGTGCAGTAGGTATGGGTGTTGCCATCTCTCCTCCAGTCACATCTGTAATCATGTCCCCCCTTAGGTGGCTTTCTTCTTATAAGATCGTTCATTCTCGTTATCTTTCTGGCGACTCGGGGGTGTAATTAGGGCTGGATTATAGGCAGGGCCAGGGAGGCTCGTGACCAGGGACCCCCACCACTTGTTCCAGAAATGTAGGGAATTCTTGCAGTTGTAGCATTTACACGAGGCGCCAGGTGAAATTGCTGATGCCTATGATCTACAGCAAGATGTCCTCCTTGAATGTTCACTTGAATGGGTGGCAGCACTGGATCTCAAATTAGTTAAGGACTTTTTTTAGTTGTAAACCAATGCCCCCCTCAGTCCTGCTTCAATGCCAGGGGAAGGAGGCAGGGTGGATGGGTTGTGTGATGACTGGACACTTTAAGAGAAAAATGACAGTATGTATGCCCCCACCAGATTTTCTGCCCAGGGGATTCCACCACACGTAATCTGGGCCTGGGTGTAATTAATTTGTTTTACTTTATCATTTATTATATTATAACAATGTTTTTAAAAAAATGTTGCACACCCTCCCTCGACGCAACCAGCCTGGCACACCAGACATCAATGCTGGCAACCCAGGGCTCAGGGGTGGAACCACTCAGCTTGCCACCTGCCCTATGCCCATACTATGACGGTAGGCATGTGACTCTTACTCACCCCCAGTGACAAGGATGGGGTGCGGCTAATTGGTCGGGTGATATGGGAATGTCACCTGCCAGTTCCCTTGGACCCCCTACCAGGTCACACTTAATTTTATTTTTCAGTTGTTGGGGGAACTTTATATCCGTTTTTGACTGGATTTTTATCAGACTACTAGTTAAACTGACTGCTTTACAGGGAGGCGGGGGTGTGGTTTGAGTGTGTGGCATTTTAGTGTGCTTTTGAGAAACAAATATCCACAGCATTCCATGTTACTCCATGTGTGTAAGTAGGTGTAGGCCCGCCCTCAGACCTATGCTTACATCACAACTCATATCTCTGGTCCATAAAGGATGTTGGTAGTTGACCTAAGGCTCAGCCAATCTATTCATTCCACTATTGCCGTTCAGCCAATAAGCCAGAGCAAGGAGGTGGGGCAGTCTTCCCACCAATGTTAGCAAAGTGGGACATTTGAGTGTCCTCAGTTTTTTTTCGGGGGGGGGGGGGGGGGGGGCAGCGGGACAAAATCCCTCAATGTGGGACTGTGCCACAAAAAGTGGGACATCTAGTCAGTTTACGTTAACGGTCAGCTTTCCATTGAGCTCAGTGCTGGATCTCTATCCTTACATCCTCTGAGTGTTTCATCTTCTCTCTTCTCCATCCAGGTCTGGTGGGTTACGCCCGGCTTTGCCCCGGAGACCACTATGAGGTATAGTAACCATTTATCTCGCCTTGCAAACTAAATATGCCGGTGCCAAAGACATAAACCACACGACCGACAGCAGCTTCACTCTGCCTCTATGACGTCCCTGAACCAGACAGGCGGCACGCCGGACCCCAGAGATGACAGGCAGCGCTGGCCAAGGTTACAAACGGCTGAGACAGGATCATATATACATTGGGAGGGGGGGGGTGATGGTCCGAGGTGTCGAATTGTATTAAGGGTTTATGTGTCTCTAAGCAAGCTCAGATATTGTCATTTCCCTTCTCTTGTAAATAGAGGGCTTTAATACCAGCGATGAAAGATGAAACCTTGCCAAGTCTGGCACTAGGTTTTGGCAGATAGAAGTCATGAGGGACTGGAATGGAAGGAGGATGGATGGGAGTGTTTTTCTTGGATAACCTGGTCATCTACTTTCTTTATAAGGAGGGGGGCAGATTCTCTGCTCTGCTCGCTGTGTTGGGTTTGGGTGATGCACATGGCTTTTCTTATGGTGTCTGAGATTTTTTTGGCAAGGTGAAGGTCCTTTTGTGACATATCCAGCTGCTTCATAAAAAGATTCTAGTTGACTATTAATTATAATTTATAACATTAATACATCGACATCAATTTCTTATGAAGCATTGCCTGCGAGGAGCCAGCATGTACATCGTTATCCCAGTTCACAATGTGGTTCCCTAGCAGGCTGTGATGGATCATCTGTTAGGCAGCACAGACAAGCCTACAGGATACTCGCATGTTACTTCATAAATAAGCCATATGGATTTTGAATATCCCGGGTCACTGGGTTAGATCCCACCATTGTTAGCTGTGTGAGATTCCCCTCAACTGACACAAATATGGTGGTCCTTGGTCACACTCTTAAACTTAAAAAAGACCTGCTTATCTGTAAGCTGTTTGTGGTGGTACTGGCTGTGATAGGTTGGTTCAATGCTTGCTGTATACCCGTTCACACAGGCGGACTGGCCATAGGGAGCACAGGGAGGATACCTAGTAACTGCTTTAAGAGCACTTGGCCTAGGTGTAGCCTTTCTCTATATTCTTAGTATACAGTACGTCCTGCTCCAGATAGATTACTTACACTTGGGTTATCCTCCGCCAGATGGCGCTGCACTGCAGAGACATGCAAAACAGGCTCCTCCCGGCCCCTCAAATACCCGGGGACCTCCCACAAATCCCCAGATTTCTCTGCAGTGCTTACTGCGAAGACATGAAGTTATCACTCTCTCGCAGGTGAGCGGGGCTATTAGCCTGCGGCCCTGTTGGACTATTCCCACCCGTCCTTCGTGTGATGTGCCTCCCAGCCTGGGCTGCGCTAGTCGGGTGAAGGTAGGCGGCACCATGCGTGCTTATGGAGCGCTGCTCCACCGCAGTCCCCCACCAAAGGGTAGGCGGTATAGGCTGATGGTGAGCCTTTATGGGATGCCCCTCCCGCATTATTGTCCCGTGCCCCGGTAGCGGTGGGCCCTGTACAAAGGGCCGCCATCCTCCCTCATTCTCCCTGTAGCCTTCGGGGGGAAAGAAAGGGGGGGTGTGGGTGTCAGTGTATCGTGACTACGTGCATATGGCCTTTTGTAATGTCTTTTGGACTAATATATGTGGTGTCAGCCGCCGCGCTGACTTGTCTTTTTACTCTTGCAAATGCCGCCACCACGCGCGCCTTTTCCTTCATTTGTATGTTTCGCGCTGGGCGGCGGCGTTACCTCAGACGCTTCTGCGTCCTCATTGGCTGATTATTGGACTTCGCGCTCATCCGGGGGGTGGGGCCTGGCGCGCCCCGCGTCACGGCTCG
This sequence comes from Gastrophryne carolinensis, assembly GCA_027917425.1. NCBI lineage: Eukaryota > Metazoa > Chordata > Amphibia > Anura > Microhylidae > Gastrophryne > Gastrophryne carolinensis. The sequence goes on along the minus strand of CM051243.1, from coordinate 43,898,737 downwards.
CTCTGCCAGCCCTTCAAGGTTCTCGGCGCCATGTTGTCAGGTCGCGCGCGCGCGTGACGTTCTAACTTACCTTGGTCCGTAAGTGCCCTCGCGGGCGGCTTTATACTCATTGTAGTGTTTTCGGTTCTGACACCCTTTCTTCTCATTGTATCTTTCAGACGGGTGAATCCATTGGCTTCTCCCGGGCCGGTGTAATTGATAGTCGGGCCTTGTAAAATTACTCCCACTTCCCTAGCGGGTCATTGGGCATCCAGGGTTGCTTTATAGCGTCAATCCCTACTGGCATATTGTGCCTAATAATCACCATATGGAGGCATCCCAGGATAATGTGACCCTTTGAGACAAGACCGGCTGTGTATGGCGTGTGGACAACCTCATGCTGACGCTGACAAGGCATGGGTCTGCGTACTCTGTGCTGAGCAAGCGCTGGCTTTGCAATCTGGCCTGCCAGTGGCTGCACCTCGTTTCACTGCACCTACTCCCCCAAGCTTAAATCTCACTCCTGCTGAGTCGCATACAAGTGGGGATTCTCAGCCTGATTTGTCTTCTAGACTGCCTACGGCTGAACAGATTATTGCGAGGTCTTTAGCACGTGCCCTGGTAAGAAGCGGCACTTGGATGCCTTATGTTACTGTTTTCCCTATGGGATCTCAGGAGTTTATGAATCTGTGTGGCTATACCCCTTCTGATGAAGGAGAGCTCTTTTCTGACTCAGGCTCATCTGATGAGAGACCGAGGGGTCATGACGATTCTTGCTCTGACCCCTGGGCCCCGGATGACACTGACAGATTATTGACCCAGATCTTTGAGGTTCTGTCTATCTCTCTCCCTGGTGAGGCTCCCAGGCAAAGAGGGGAGCGTTTCCATACAGCAACATCACGTTTGGAATTTCTAGAGCAGGCACATTTCCATACCCTTGTGCTCAAGGAATGGGAGTGCCCCAGTAAACTTCCCGGGGTTCCAAGGGATTGGGATAGGAAGTATCCTTTTCCCCCTGAGGTGGTTAAATGTTGATCATCCCCCCCCCCCCCCCGAGGTGGATGTCCCGATCATAGGGCTATCTAACACCCCTGTCATGCATCCCCCTGATTCTACTACCTTTCAGGATGCTGAGGACCGGCGCATGTGCGGGGACGGCGCTGCGCCCGGTCTGTGCCTCTGCCATTACTGCTGTGGCCACTAGAACCCTCATCAGAAAAATGCTTGATAGTGCCCCTGATGATCTCCCTTGTGAGGTGTTTAATGCACTCTCCAGTTGTGATGTGTTTGTAAATTTTGTCCGATTAGCATTGGATGACACCATCAGAATGTGTGCAGGAACTTCTGCCCTCGTGGTGGCTATACGTCGCTTGGTCTGGCTGCGACAGTGGGGTGCTGACAATGCTGCGAAGAAGGCCCTTACTGGGCTTCCTTTTAAGGGGCTACGCCTGTTTGGGGCCCGTCTAGACCTGTTTGGTAAGAGAGGTAAGTTACCTCAGCGCAGGCGGCTGTCTCGGCCCCTTCGGGGCCAGGGGCCCCCTTCTACCCCCTACCATGGTGTTAAACAGGAACCAGGGGTGTCCTTCACGGGGGCTCGTGCAGATTCCTGTCCCAGGAGCAGCAGACAACACCCTGGCTCCTCTGGGGGGGCTATGCCCAAATCCTCTCCCAAGTCCCCTCAAGCATGATGGGGCGCCCTCGCCCGTCAGGGTGAGGGGACGGCTGCGGCACCTTGCTCAAGTCTGGAGGCGTCACGCCTCAGACCGGTGGATTCAGGAGGTAGTGTCCTCCGGCTACAAGATAGAGTTTGCTGTGCGGCCTGCCCCAAGATTATCAGGTCCCGGGTACTCCTGGTCCCTGCCTCTGCTCAGGTGTTGGCGCAGACCGTGCAAGGCCTGCGGGGTCTGGGGGTAATTTGCAGATTCCCCTTAACAGACAGAGGCAAGGGACTCTACACCATCCTTTTCACAGTTCCCAAAAAGGATGGGTCAGTCAGGCCCATTCTGGTTTACAGATCTTCAGCAAATTGTCAAGTACAGGCGTTTTCTGCATGGAAACTCTCGGCCATCAGCTCCTTGCGCCCCGGGGGCTTCATGCCGTCTGTGGATATCAAAGATGCTTATTGTCACATCTCTGTGTTTTCAGGACACCAAAGTTCCTCAGATTCGTGTTGGAAGACCAACACTGCCAATTTGTGGCCTTGCCATCTGGCCTCTCTTCAGCTCCCAGAGTGCTCACCAAGGTGCTGGCGGAGGTGATGTCTCTGATGAGACCAAGGGGTGTCTGCGTGCTGCCCTACCTGAACGTCCTCATCACTTCCCAGTCTCTACATCAGGCTAAGTTGGATACTCAGCTGGTGGTGTCCATTCTGGAGTCATTTGGATGGGTGATCAACCACCCCAGGTCCTCACTGTCCCCTTCCTTGGTAACTCCATTCCTAGGAATGAATCTGGATACAGTTCAGGCAAGGATCTTCCTTCCTCAGCAGAAAGTGGACAATCAGTTTGCACGGGCTCAGTCCCTCCTAGCTGTCCCTGTCCCTCCACCAGGCAGGGGATGCAGCTGGTGGGCCTGATGGTGGCGTGCTTCGAAGCGGTCCCTTATGCTCAGTCCCACTTGGGGCTTCTGCAACTTCTCCTATTGTCTGTATGGGACAAGGACCCAGCATCCCTGGACAGGGTCTGTGTGCTTTCCCCCCTGGTAAGGAGGTCCCTCTTGTAGTGGATGGACTCAAGGAACCTGTTGGGGGGCAGATCCTTTCTTGCCCCTTCCTGGGAGACGGTCACCACGGATGCCAGTCTATCAGGTGGGGGGGGGGGGGTTCTGAAAGTCCCTGCGGTTCCTGGGGAGGTGGGGCCCTTAGGATGCCCATACACCTATCAATGTCTTGAAACTGTGAGCGATCAGGTTAGTTCTGGCTCGCTTGGCTACTCATCTTCAGGGCCTGCCTGTTCAGGGGCGCTCGGTCAATCTGATGGCAGTTGCCTACATCAATCATCAGGGAGGGACCCGGAGCAAGAGGGTCCTCCAGGAAGTGTCTCTGATCCTGACCAGGGTGGAGGCCAATGTTCCCTGCTTATCTGCGGTATACATTCCGGGGGGGTCCCTCTGCAACAGGGTGTTCCAACCTCTGTGTCACCGTGGGGACCAGCCAGATGTGGATCTGTTTGTGTCCCGTCACAATCACAGATGCTTTAGTAATGTCATGGCAAGACATTCTGTTCTTTATGTCTTTCCTCCATTCCCCCTGTTAGGCAGGGTCCTGCGCAAGATTGCTCTGGAGGGGGTGATTCTGGTGGCCCCCAGGTGGCCAAGAAGAGTGTGGTTCGCAGACGTGGTGCAGATGGCAGTAGTTCAGTATGTTCTGCCAGGAGTGCCAGATCTGCTCACTCAGGGCCCCTTACGCCATTCCAATTACAAACTCTGGCTTGACGGCCTGGCTACTGAAACCTCCATCTTGATGGAGAAAGGCTTGTCTGCCTCGGTGGTTGAGTCCATGGTGAAAGCTAGGAAGAAGACTTCTTTTTTCATCTATTATAGGGTATGGCGTACCTACATTGATTGGTGTGAGTCTAGGTCTCTTCCCTGTCGGGTGTTCTCAGTTCCCAGGGTTCTGGAGTTTTTACTGCATGGGTTGGAGTCAGGTCTCCAACTCAGTACTTTGAAGGGTCAGGTTTCTGCCCTGTCTGTCTTCTGTCAGTAGTCTTTTGTTCAGCATTCCTTGGTTAAGACTGCTTTCAGGGGATTACTCATGTGCGTTCCCCACGAAAACCTATGGTCCCTGTTTGGGATTGAACTTGGTCTTACCTGCCTTGCAGGGTGCTCCCTTTCAATCTATTCAGGATGCTGCTCTGGCTGTACCTACCCTCAAGGTTGTCTTTCTGGTGGCTATTACTTCGGTCAGGTGTGTGTCTGAGCTGGCGGCTCTGTCTATCCAGCCCCCATACTTTGAGAAATCGAGAGAAAACCAGCACTCCAGTAGTAAGCACAAATAGAACTATATTAGTGAGTTTCAATCCAATCCAACGTTTCGGGGGTTACAGCAGGCCCCCTTCATCAGGGTCAACACACAACAAGTGGCACACAGACACAGCACATTATATATACATGAGTAACCAATAGCAGAGTCAGAAAAGCCCACCTGACGTCAGAGGGACGTCACAGCGGTGCCTGCTGTCAGAAGATGACCCTGATGAAGGGGGCCTGCTGTAACCCCCGAAACGTTGGATTGGATTGAAACTCACTAATATAGTTCTATTTGTGCTTACTACTGGAGTGCTGGTTTTCTCTCAATTTCTGGATTTGCGGTGTCACCGCTAACCGTGCACCCCCTCTCCTATGCTCGATTGGTGTGCGGCGGCATACGATATAGCCCATACTTTGAGAGACACCAGGATAAGGTGGTGTTCCGCTTTAAGCCGGATTTTCTGCCTAGGTGGTGTCTGCCTTTCATTTGAATCAAGATATTGTTCTTCCTTCATTGTGCCCTAATCCTAGCAATGCTAAGTGCTAAGGAAAGGGTTTTGCATTCCTTGGATATGGTCAGGTGTCTGAAGTATTACCTAGTAGTATCTGCCTCCTTCAGGAAAACTGATGCTCTTTTTGTGGTCCCTTATGGTCCTAGGAAGGGTTTGGCTCCTGCCAAGTCTACTATCAGCAAATGGATCCGTCAGGCTGTGGTTCAGGCCTATTCTGCTAAGGGGAAGAGTCCTCTCTTCCGCCTTACTGCTCATTCTACTCGTGCTATTGGTGTCTCTTGGGCCTTCTAGCACCAGGCTTCTGTTGAACATGTTTGCAAGGCCACTACTTGGTCTTCTGTTCATACCTTTTTCAAGGTTTTACAAGGTTGATGTTAAGGCCTCAGCTGCTGCTGTTTTTGGCCGCATGGTTTTGCAGGCGGCAGTGGTTTAAACTGTCTGCTGTTACCTTTTTTATTGGGGATCCCACCCTACTTTATGGACACTGCTATTGGATGTCCCAAGTGTAAGTAATCTATCTGGAGCAGGACGTACTGTATACTAAGAATAATACAATTCTGTGAAATACTCACCTGTAGAATTGGTATTATAAGTATACAGTACGTCCTGCTCCACCCCACCCTGGTTTTTGCATTACTCTGGATCCCCTGTATGGTGATTGTTGTTATTTATAGTTACCAGTTTTTTGGGTGGTTAAATTCTCCCGGCTTCTTGTTCACTGCTTTTCAATGCTGGGGATTTGTGGGAGGTCCCCGGGTATTTGAGGGGCCCGGGAGGAGCCTGTTTTGCATGTCTCTGCAGTGCAGCGCCATCTGGCGGAGGATAACCCAAGTGTAAGTAATCTATCTGGAGCAGGACGTACTGTATACTTATAATACCAATTCTACAGGTGAGTATTTCACAGAATTGTATTTTCCACCTCACCAGCAGCCTATACACTGCTTCTTCTAACATCCCTCTCCCCTCACTGCTTCTCAAGGTCCCCCAAACCCCTCACACCCTATACCTGGCCCCATTGTAACATGATGGAACCCCAACTAAGCCATGTTCTGCCCGTGCAAATCTATAGCTTCAGCATTATGACTGTGTGGACCATACCCTCCTCTGCCACAGTATCTGCCGCTACAATACTAATGATTAAGAGTGGCCAAATCCACTATGGCCATGTTCTTCCCCTGAAAGGTTCTAGCCTCCGGATTGAGACTGTGGGGGCAATACCCTGCTCTGCATGGACATACATACCATAGAGGCACGGGTGGCAACTGCTACTGGGCCCATGGCAGAAAGGAGCCTAATGCAAGCTGCCTGTCTTCACTTTGTAACACCTGTGGCAACAGCATTAGACTGGAACCACAGCAGTATGTAGTACTGGCGCATTGTCTACTAGGAGCACCAAGGGTGAGAACCGTGGGTTCTTCAGGGTAGAACTATGATGCCAGTGCCATTTTCCCCCTGGCATCTTACCCCTGGCATTCGGGGTAAACAAGCACCGCAGGAAGAAACAGTCTTTACCGGACCCCACTGTCAGTAACCTGGGCCCCACAGCACACCAACACTGCACAGAACTTTTATAAGACCACAGTCTCTGACTGATTGGTCTTCTCCCAAACCAAGGCTGCAATCAGTGAGCTGCAGGTAATTTACTTAATGCTAGGGGTTACATTTTGATTGTGGGGCATTAACTTTTTTGCTATGGGGCCCAGTAAAACCTATGTGCATCCCCTCTGCTCTGTCACAGTGTCTTCCCCAGTATCTGCCCCAACAATATCACAGAAGCACCCCTGCCCATGATCTGTTCTTGCAATGCTATAGCATCAGCTGATTAACACACTCAAACTGGTGTCTGAGAAGCTCCTTGGGGGTAGGGATTTGGAGCTCATGGGCTGGAATTCCACTCCCCGTTCCCCATTTAAACCTTGTTGTCCTTTTCCAGGTGTTAATACGGCTTGGCCGCCAGAGGTGGAGGATAAAGGGGAAAATCGAGACAGATGACAGCCAGATGTGGGATGAAGAGGAGAGAATGTTTATACCAAACCTCTGCGAGAACTTTGAGATCAAGGTGTGTTTTCACTGTGGCACTAAAGATCCCAGCTGTCCAATGTGTCCCTCATGTGCTCGGGCCATGATTACAAAAGTCACACAATGGCCTTGATTCAGTAAGATCTGACAATGAAAGCCAATGGCACTTTTTACTACAGCGTAAGAAGGAGTTAAAAGTATTTTGCTTAGGAGTAAAAAAAAGTGCCATTGACTTTCATTGTCTTCCTAGCTGGTGATTCGATTTTTTTCTCATAAAGTACTGGTACATTTTTTACTATGAGAGTTTTTTTAAACTCTTACTGAATCAATCTATAAAACATATAGAGAAATGTAACAAATGGCCGCATTAACCTACTGGAGAGCAAGACGAGAGGTTTATTAAAGGGCATCTATTGTGGACAAAATTGGAGACTCACCTTACTTTCACCTCACCACATTACTTACAGTCTGGGGCTGCAGTTTTTGCCCATTCACCAGATTGAAGCTCCGGTCTTCAAGCGAAACAAGGCACATTTAGAACATATGGGTGTTGGATGCAGCGTGGGGGAGGCATCCAATGCATCCCCTACAAGTCTGACTCTCAGCGCTTGTGGTCGCATGGTCCAGTGTCCCGTTCCAACTGCCAAAAATGAGGCTGGGCAACTTGCCCACCAGTGGCCAATCTCAGGGCATGGTTTTGCCAGGGCAGCGGGGTGCAGGTAAGAAAAAGAGGGCTTGCAGCAGGGAATTGGCAGCTGGGTGTAGACTAGAGGGTCAGCCATCAGATGCCCTTGAAGCACCCTGTGTTTAAAATGGACCAAAACTGATATAAATGAGTTAACCTTCTTTAAGAGATTTCTCTAGGGGCCCCGTGATCATGCCCCTAGGATGCCAGCAGAGACCTGTGCATGCGCTATCGGTTCAAGGATGTCATGTAGGGTATCCAAGTAACCCCTACATTTATTAAATGATAGAGATTAGCGGTTTACATTGGTGAGGGAGCCGATGGGGGGGGGGGGGGAGGTTCACACAGCACACTTTAAAGTGGACCAACCTCATATGAATAAGTTAAACCTCTTTCCTTAGGGGCATCCCAATTTTCCATGACCCTGGTTTTCCCCATTTATTCACCTAGATCCTCAGTTTTCCCTGGATGCAGCTAAGCCTAAAGCCTAAAGCTTAGCCATGCTCCCCAGCACAGCACACCACCCTTGTCATTCAACATTCAAATTTGCCAGACAACAAGTGTGCAGAGCGGGATGCTGCCAAAGACCCAAACTAGGGAGTTTTACAAATCAGGATGCCCCTAGGACAGGGAATCATCTGGCCCTAAAGTCTGAGGCCAGGTTAAATGGTCTCCTTAAAGTGTTCTTCCTGCAAAAAATCATATTCCTATTCTAAGAAGAGCTGTAAGAGTTAACCCACTACCCCCTCCTTCCAGATGTGAAGGCACATATGTAACTCCAGAAGGGGTCCTGTTCTAGGAACTGTCTCCTACACAGTGTTAAAGGTCTTTGGGGTAAACAGGTATGCAGAGCTTGCACTCCATCTCTGAGCCGGGCACTCTGAATGTAAACAGGAGCGTGGATCTGGTCTGCTCCCAGACCTCTGACCTTACAGTAACAGGCAGCCATTTTACTGGCATTCCTGAAATTTGCAGGGGAGGTTTTATGATGTTATGCACTCTACAAAAATAGAATCTGAGCAGCTCATCCTCACAAAACCTTGTAGTATAGGATTTATGTCCTCACACCAAGTTCTCGCAGAAGACCATTTCTTTCGGTCCCAGAATATAGGACCAGGCGATAACCTGGTCTTAGGGGCATCCCGAGTTGGGATTTCGCTGTGTGAAATCCCCTAGTTTCTCCCAGGGTGCCATGGTCCGGGGGACGTCATGCAGCTGTGCCCACTTCAGTGCCCTAACCTGCCTAATATTAATGCAGGGAACAGAACTCTTTTTGTCCACAGAGCCCGGCATAGAGAGCAGGGGGCAGCTGGTATCCCGAGTTTCCTCCAGTGTGGCAGCACATCAGCTGAGTAAGCTAGGGATTTGTCCTGTGCATGCGTCATGGCATTGCTTTTGACTATGGTATAGTCATACCTCCCAACTTCTGAAGATATGAAAGAGGGACAAGCCACACCCCTGATCCCACCCATGCCACACCCTTGACCCCACCCCTGCCACACCCCGACTCCACCCCCTGTCGCGCCCCCCAACCACGCCATATTTCCCACACATTGAACCTAAGGAGCTTCTTTCCTTAGAAAAAATTATTTAAAAAATAAAGAACAAAGTATTTACTAGACATTTCTAAATGTATATTTAACGTTAATTGTCAGACTGTACACTTTTAAAAAGGACCCACCCCCAGTTTTTTCACTCTCCAGTGTGGTATGCTGATTTGGGATGCCCCGGGGGAGGGAATAGATCGCCCTGGGAACAATCGATTCCCTCCCCCCGAGGCATCCAAAATCGGGATGCCCTGCTGTGTGGGGCATCCCGGTGTGGGCTTTAGTAGGGGTGTAGGTCAGCAGGTAGAGAGGGGGCAAAGGGTGCGGATTGGAGGCTAGGGAAAGGGTTTAGGTGGGGGTGCAGATTGGAAGGCAGGGTGGGGGTATTAAAGTGGAACACCCAGGAGGATCGCCCGGGAATCTCCCAGGCCAATCCGATTCCTCCCTGCGGGGCAATCAAAATCGGGATGCCCCGCTGTGTGAAACCCCCCAGGACGGCCAGAAACCTTACCTTACTCCTGGTCCAACAGCTCATGCACGGGCCGCACCTGTGCTTCTCTCTAGCAGGGGGCACATGTCCACACCAGGCATTTGTGAATGGCCGGCGCAGGTGCGCTCCCTGTTAGAAGCGTGAGATGTGGCCGCCAGCACACTCGAAGCCGATGTGGTTGGACGCGCATACCACAGCGGCTCTGAGGGTGCTGATTGGACGAGCGGCCGCGCATGCGCCGTAGGACCGCAGTCAGGTGAGTTGATATGAGTGATCTGGGGGGTGTCACGCAACGGGGCATCCCCGATCAGGGTGCCCCGGGGAAGTGGACCAGAACCCAGGATAGTGAAAATCCTGGGTGTTGGTCCACTTTAAGGTGAGGGTTGACTGCTGTGGAGGGGGGTAAAGGGGTACAGATTGATGATATAACTGTGTAATATAACAGTGTACATGTATAAAAGACAGAAGAACACACAGGGGATCATACTTGCTATCCAGGTGATGGAGGATGGATGATCTGGGCTACGTGCCAGGCTGCAGCCTCACTATGCAGCTCAGCCCCGCCCCATCCTATTCCATCACTCCCAGCACAGCCCCCCTAAGGGGTCTCAGCCTATCTGGGAGTAGGGGGGCGGGGCAGACATCTTTCTGGGCGGGGTCTAGACTAAATCTAAATCTGCTGCCTGCACAATGGACTCCGCCCATAAGAATGACTGCCCCGCCCCGCTGCTCGCAGATCTTCCAGCAATGTGATGTCTGCTGCCTTCAGACCTGCAAGCCTGCAGTAAGTTAACCCAGCCCCTGCCCGCCCCCCGACCACCCAGCCGACCAATGCCCGCCCCCCTGACCACCCAGCCGACCTACGCCCGCCCCCCCCCACGCGCGCTGTCATTGTCAGGCATCGGCCATTGTTTAATCACCTGCCAAACAGTGTAAACTAATTAGAAGGCGCCGGCCGTGTCGTGGCGGCCCTGGGCACACTGCAGGGCGTCCAGGGACATCACACTAACATCCGGGACCACGGGATTTGGGAAAATAATCGGGACAATCCCGCGAAAATCGGGACAGTTGGGAGGCATGGTATAGTCTTGTGACACTGGGCGGTTTCACACAGTGGGTCATCCCACATTAGAATGCCCCGGAGATGTGGAATCAGCCAGCTACAGAGCTACAGTCTTTTACACTTCAGGGCTGGCAAATACAGATTTTAGTCCACTTTAAAGTGGGCATACAGTCAGTAGACCAGTAGTGAGGAAATGCAGAGGTATGCTGGAGGGGGGGGGGGGGGGGCGCCAATCAGTAGTCTCGCACAGGGTGCTTTCCATCCCAAGGCTGGCCCTGGTTTCCCCATATAGTCACTTCATACCTCCTTGATCTCACAGGAGATGCAAGGGTCTCTGGTGGCTCCCCTTCTCTGCACATTTGCTGCCACAGACTTGAATGATAGGAGTAATATAAAGTAGGGAATTAGTCCAATATGGGAATGTTTCCTTTTGCAGGTGGTGGAGCTGCGGGGATTAACCACCATCTCTGTGGGCATCGTGACGTGCGACAGTGCAGACTTCTTTACCACTCGGCCCAGGATCATTATAGTGGACATCACCGAGTTGGGGACCATCAAGCTACAGCTGGAAGTCACCTGGAAGTAAGTGGCCTGAAGTCCAACTCCAGATGTGTAATAGTGTGCGAGACTATTGGGTGTGAGCATTTTGATGAAGAGACTGGTGGGTATGATTCAATGTATTCTTAGTATACAGTACGTCCTGCTCCAAATAAAATACTTACAAGTGGGTAATACTCCGCCAGATGGCGCTGGACTGCAGAGACATCGAAAATAGGCTCCTCCCGGCCCCTCAAATACCCGGGGACCTCCCACAAATCTCCAGAATTGCTCTGCAGTCTGGACTGCGAAGGACGAGAAATGGCTCTCTACTCGCAGGTGAGCGGGGCTATTAACCTGCGGCCCTGTAGGACTATTCCCACCCGTTCCACTAGTAATATGCCTCCCAGCCTTGGCTGCGCTGGTCGGGTGAAGGTAGGCAGCACCGCTGTTAGGTGCTTAGGGACGCTGCTCCACCGCAATCCCCCACCAAAGGGTAGGCGGTTCAGGCTTATGGTGAGCCTCTATGGGATGCCCCTCCCGCACTAGTGCCCCTTGCTCCTGCCTATCGGTGGGCCCTATTTAAGTGGCCGCTGTCCTCCCTCATTCTCCTTGTAGCCTTCGGGGGAAAAGAGGGGGGGGGGTGTGTGTAAATGTGTATGCTATGCATTCTGTGTTTAACACTTTAGATTTATTCTGTCTGTCTTGTGTCAGCCGCCGCACTGGCTTCCTTTTACTGTCTTTCAAATTTGTCGCTGCCGCCGCACACTCTTTGTGTCACACTTTGCTCCGCGCTTGGCGGCGGCATTACCTCAGGCGCTGGTGCGCCGTCATTTGCTTCTTGTCATGTCCTGGCTTCGAACTCTTTGGGGGGGGGGGGGGGGCGGGGCCCGTCTATGGCCCCTCGAGGTATACCGACGCCATCTTTAACCTGCTTGGTTGGCCCATGCGCGACGGACCTTTACCTACCGCGGTCCGTAAGTGCCCTCGTGGGCGGCTTCATATTCTTCTTTTTATTACTGTGGGCTTACGGTCTTGTCTTCTTATGTCTTTCAAGCGGGGCAAACCCTTTTTGGCTTCTCCCGGCCCTTTATTAGTTATATAACTAGTAGACCTTGTTAATACTCCCACTTCCCTAGCGGGTTATTGGGGCATCCGGGGTTGCTATATAGCGGTATTCCCTATCGGCATATAGCGCCGCTATAATCAGCATATGGAGGCATCCCAGGATAATGTGACCGGGGTTCCTTCGGGACAAGACCGGCTGTGTGTAGCGTGTGGGCAGCCTCATGCTGACGCTGACAAGGCGCGGGTCTGTGTAACCTGTGCTGAGCAGGTGCTTGCATTGCAATCTGGTCTACCAGTGGCTGCACCTCGTTTTACTTCGCCTACTCCCCCAAGCTTAAATCTCACTCCTGCTGAGTTGCATACAAGTGGGGATTGTCAGCCTGATGTGTCTTCTAGACTGGCTACTGTTGAGAAGTTAATTGCTAATACCTTGGCGCGTAAGGCCCCTGCTAAAAAGCGGCACTTAACGCCTAATGTCACAATTTTTCCTATGGAAACTGAGGAGTTTTGGAATCTTTGCGGCTATACCCCGTCTGATGAAGGGGAGCTGTTTTCTGACTCAGGCTCATCTGATGAGAGACCAAGGGGTCATGACGATTCTGGCTCTGACCCCTGGGCCCCGGATGACACTGACAGATTATTGACCCAGATTTTTGAGGTTCTGTCCATCTCTCTCCCTGTTGCGGCTCCCAGGCAAAGAGGGGATCTTTTCCATACAGCAAAATCACGTTTGGAATTTCCAGAGCAGGCACATTTCCATAACCTTGTGCTCAAGGAATGGGAGCGCCCCAGTAAACTTCCCAGGGTTCCAAAAAGTTGGGATAGGAAGTATCCCTTTCCTGCTGAGGTGGTAAAGTGTTGGTCATCCCCCGAGGTGTATGCCCCGGTCCTAGGGCTATCTAACACCTCTGTCATGCATTCCCCTGACTCTACTACCCTGCGGGATGCTGAGGACCGGCGCATTGACCAGCTGGCATCCCACGCCTTTGCATGTGCGGGGACGGCGCTGCGCCCGGTCTGTGCCTCTGCCATTACTGCTGTGGCCACTAGAACCCTTATCAGACATACACTTGATGGTGCCCCTGATGATTCGCCTTGTGAGGTGTTCAATGCACTCTCCAGTTGTAATGTTTTTGTAAATTTTGTCCTCTCAGCATTGGATGACACCATCAGAATGTGTGCCAGAACTTCTGCCCTTGTGGTGGCTATACGCCGCTCGGTTTCGCTGCGCCAGTGGGCTGCAGACAACGCTGCCAAGAAGGCCCTCACTGGTTTTCCCTTTAAAGGACTGTGCCTGTTTGGGAACCGCCTGGACCTTTTTGCTAAGGGAGGCAGGTTACCCCAGCGCAGGCGACAATCTCGGCCCTTTCGGGGTCAGGGTTCCTTCTCCTCCCCTTACCGTGGTGCCAGACAGGGGAGGGGGGTTTCCTTTCCTGGGACCCGGGGAGATTTCTGGGGCAGGGGCAGAGGACATGGACGTCCTGGCCCCTCCTGGGGTCCCAAAGCAAAATCATCCCCCAAGCCCCCTCAGGCATGATGGGGCGCCCTCACCCATCCGGGTGGGGGGGGCGGCTGCAGCACTTCGCTCAGGTCTGGAGGCTTCATGTCTCAGACCGGTGGATTCAGGAGGTAGTGTCCTCCGGTTACAAGATAGTGTTTGCTGCCTGTCCCCCTCCAAGATTCATCAGATCCCGGATTCCTCAGGACCCTGTGTCAGCTCAGGAGCTAGTGCAAGCAGTGCAAGGCCTCCTGGAGCTGGGGGTCATCTGCCAGGTCCCCTTAAGAAAAAAAGGCAAGGGCTTTTATTCCAACCTATTCACAGTACCCAGAAAAGATGGTTCTGTCAGGCCCATCCTGGACTTGAAGATCCTCAACAAATTTGTCCGGGGCAGGCGTTTTCGCATGGAGACTCTGCGCTCTGCCATCGGTTTCCTGCGCCAAGGGGATTTCATGACTTCTGTGGACATCAAAGATGCTTACCTTCATATTCCTGTGCTCCCAGGTCATCAAAGTTTCCTCAGGTTCGCTCTGATGGATCAACACTACCAGTTTGTGGCCATGCCCTTTGGTCTCACTTCAGATCCCAGGGTGTTCACCAAGGTGCTGGCTGGCGTGATGTCTCTGCTCAGATGTCAGGGCGTCCGCGTGCTTCCCTGTCTGGATGACATTCTCATCACTTCCCAGTCTCTACATCAGGCAGAGTTGGATACTCAGCTGGTGGTGTCCACTCTGGAGTCATTTGGATGGGTGATCAGCCACCCCAAGTCCTCACTGTCCCCTTCCTTGGTAACTCCATTCCTAGGAATGAATCTGGATACAGTTCAGGCAAGGATTTTCCTTCCTCAACAGAAGGTGGACAGTCTGATTGCACAGGCTCAGTTATCTCCTATCTTGTCCTCATCCCTCCATCAGGCAGGGGATGCAGCTGGTGGGCCTGATGGTGGCGTGCTTCGAAGCGGTCCCTTATGCTCAGTTCCACTTGAGGCCTCTGCAACTTCACCTATTGTCAGTATGGGACAAGGACCCAGCGTCCCTGGACGGGGTCTTTGTGCTCTCCCCTCGGGTCAGGAGGTCCCTCTTGTGGTGGATGGACTCAAGGAACCTGTTGGGGGGCAAATCCTTTCTTACCCCTCCCTGGGAGACGGTCACTATGGATGCCAGTCTGTCAGGTTGGGGGGGTTTCTGGAAGTCCCTGCGGTTCCAGGGGAGGTGGGGTCCTCAGGAGGCCCACACACCTATCAATGTCTTGGAACTACGGGCGATCAGGTTAGTTCTGGCTCACTTGACTACTCACCTTCGGGGCCTGCCTGTTCAGGTGCGCTCGAACAACCAGACGGCAGTTGCCTACATCAATCATCAGGGAGGGACCCGGAGCAAGGGGGCCCTCCAGGAAGCGTCTCTGATCCTGACTTGGGCGGAGGCCAATGTCCCCTGCATATCAGCTGTGTACATCCCGGGGGTGGAAAATCGCCTGGCGGACTCTCTGAGCAGGGGGACCTCTCGCCAGGGAGAATGGTCCCTATGCAGCAGGGTGTTTCAATCCCTGTGTCACCGTTGGGGCCAACCGGATGTGGATCTGTTTGCGTCCCGCCACAATCACAAGCTTCCAGCTTTTGTCTCTGTCCCAGGATCCTCTGGCCTTGACCTCGGATGCTCTAGCAATGTCATGGCAGGACTTTCAGTTCCTGTATGTCTTCCCTCCAATTCCCCTGCTGGGCAGGGTTCTGCGCAAGATTGCTCTGGAAGGGGTGGCAGCAATTCTGGTGGCCCCCAGGTGGCCAAGAAGAGTGTGGTTTGCAGACGTGGTACAGCTGGCAGTAGATCAGTACGTTCTGCCCTTGGTGCCAGATCTGCTCACTCAGGGCTCACTACGCCATCCCAATTTACAAACTCTGGCTTTGACAGCCTGGCTGCTGAAACCTCCATCTTGATGGAGAAGGGGCTGTCTTCCTCGGTTGTGAATACTTTGATTAAGGCTAGGAAGAAGTCTTCCTCCTCCATTTATTACAGGGTTTGGTGTGCCTACATTGACTGGTGTGAGTCTAAGTCTCTTCCCTGTCAGGTGTTTTCTATTCCCAGGATTCTGGAGTTCCTGCAGCATGGGTTGGAGATGGGACTCCAACTCAGTACTCTGAAGGGTCAGGTTTCTGCTCTGGCTATTTTTTTCCAGAAGTCCTTTGCTCAGCACCCTCTGATCAGGACTTTTTTCCAGGGGGGGTCACACATGTGCGCCCTCCACGTAAGCCTATGGTGCCTGTTTGGGATTTGAACTTGGTTTTGTCAGCCTTGCAGGGTGTTCCCTTTGAACCTGTGCAGGATGCTGCCCTGGCCATTCTTACGCTCAAGGTTGTATTTCTGGTGGCTATCACCTCTGTCAGGCGTGTGTCTGAGTTGGCGGCGCTTTCCGTTCAGCCCCCCTACTATGAGAGACACCAGGCCAAGGTGGTGTTTCGTTTCAAGCCTGACTTTCTGCCTAAGGTAGTGTCTGCCTTTCATTTGAATCAGGATATTGTTCTTCCTTCTTTGTGCCCTAATCCTAGCAATGCTAAGGAGAGGGTTTTGCATTCTTTTGGATGTGGTTAGGTGTATGCACCTTTCAGGAAAACTGATGCTCTTTTTGTGGTCCCTTCTGGTCCTAGGAAGGGTTTGGCTCCTGTCAAGTCTACTATCAGCAAATGGATTTGTCAGGCTGTGATTCAGGCCTACTCTGCTAAGGGGAAAAATCCTCCCTTTCGCCATACTGCTCATTCCACTCGTGCTATTGGTGCCTCTTGGGCTTTTCAGCACCAGGCTTCTGTTGAACAAGTTTGCAAGGCCGCTACTTGGTCTTCTGTTCATACCTTTTCCAAGTTTTACAAGGTTGATGTTAGGGCCTCAGCTGATGCTGCTTTTGGCCGAAAAGCCTGGTTCTGCAGGCGGCAGTGGTTTAAACTGCCTGCTATTTTTTCTTGGGGATCCCACCCTACTTTATGGACACTGCTATTGGATGTCCCACTTGTAAGTATTCTATTTGGAGCAAGACTTACTGTATACTTAGAATAATACAATTCTGTGATTACTCACCTGTAGAATTGGTATTATGAGTATACAGTACGTCCTGCTCCAACCCACCCTTGGTTTTTGCATTACCTTGGATCCCATGCATGGTGATTGTTATCATTGTTATAGTTGATAGTTTGGGTTGTTTAATTCTCCCGGCTTCTCGTTAACTGCTTTTCAATGCTGGAGATTTGTGGGAGGTCTCCGGGTATTTGAGGGGCCGGGAGGAGCCTGTTTTCGATGTCTCTGCAGTCCAGCGCCATCTGGCGGAGTATTACCCAATTGTAAGTATTCTATTTGGAGCAGGACTTGCTGTATACTCATAATACCAATTCTGCAGGTGAGTAATCACAGAATTGTATTTTTCTGTACATCACTTTTATGTCAGCTCTTTGTAGGCAATGGAAGCAAGCAGATTTGCAGATGGATATGGCCTGCAGTCCACATTATCTATCCTTTCTTGGTTATAATAATTAATAATAATTAATGCATAGATGGCCATTGTATGCTTGCGCACACATAGGGATTTGCCCTCCGCATTTAACCCATCCATGCAGTGAGTGTACACATGCCGGGAGCGGTGGGCTGCCCTAATTACGGCGCTTGGGGAGAAGTTGGGGGGTTAGGTGCCTTGCTCAAGAGCACTTCAGTCATGTCCCAGGACCGGGATTCAAACCTGCCACCCTCCGGTCACAAGTCCGCTCCCTTACCTATAGTTGATGGTCTCTGTGATTTTTATATTTTGTCTCTTTATCCCCCTATACTAAGCCTAACATGGTTCTCTCCACATGGTGGCTTGCAGCTAAGGTTGCCACCTTACTGGTATTTTACTGGCAAAGCCAATATTTTTTGTAACCTGCCAGTAATTTTTTGTAATTGACGGTATTTTTGCTACTAGTCACAGCTGACCTGTTACTTTAGAGCACTCTGGGGAAGCTTGCTGGGTGTGCGTGTGGGCTGTTGCACTTTAGAAACTGGAAAATAATGTATTTTAAGTGAAAAAGTATGGTTAAACTTACATTTAACAAGACCACGCTCATGTACTCTTGAAAAGGCAGGTATTTTTGTTGGGAAAGGAGGCAATACTACTTGCAAGTCTGTTTTTGTACTCACCAAGTCTCAACCTCCATACAGCCAAATATGTCCAGTCTTGTGCTGATAATGACCACAAGCCGGACACACATGTCCACAAATGGAAGGTGTCTGGCTGTGTCAATTTGGTCCACTCCCGGGGTGCCCCACTATGTGAAACCCTCCAGATCTCCCGATAAAACTCACCTCACCGCGGTCCTACCGCGCATGCACGGCCGCTTGGCCCATCAGTGCACTCTGAGCCGCTGAGCTATGTACCTCTAAGAGACGTCTTAGCTCAGCGGCTCCGACCATGTTGGCGGCATTCACAAATGGCCGGCGTGGGCACGTGCCCTGCTAGAGGGATAGCAGGGATGCGGCCTGCGAATGCGCTGTTGGACCAGAATTCAGGTAAGGGTAGTCGGCGACCTGGGGGGTTTCACACAGCGAGGCATCCCGATTTTGGATGCCCGGCAGGGAGGGGATGGATCAGCCCAGGAATCTTATAGATTCCCGGGCCGATTCAGCAAGGTTTTGGTCCACTTTAAGTTAATCCATGGCATTGCACACTCAGCGAACCTGTTGTGATATTTATCAATCCTCCGATGTCTGTGTTCCGTCACAGGGCCACTTACCTGGCTGGCTGTAGTAGTGCGCTGTCGTGTGTGAGTGGGAGCAGACCCAGCTGTCAGGGTGCATTAAGCAGAGGCAGGAAGACAAATTAGAGGGTCTGGAAGCAGCTTCAGGCTGGATTAGAAGCCATGAAAGAGGTGATCTCCATACAATAAAACACTGGGAGCAGGGATTCCAGATGTGCAGGAATTATGAGAGAAAACAGCTGCCAGAGCTGCATGCAGAGGATGAACCGGTTACTGCTGCTGCCTAATTCCACCTCTCATCTCGCCAGAGAGCTGTAGTTACATCTTCATGAGAGATTTCACTGTAATTTTTGCTGTGGCCCCTTTAAGACTTTTGTACTGTAATTTCCTTAAAAAATAGTTATTCTTAAAGGGAAACAGCAGGCAAGAGGAAGAGGAGTATGTCAATGAATATTCATGAGTAATGCGTATTTACATACTGCTAAAATTCATCCTTTCAGCTCCCTTTACTGTACGTCTTGGAAAAATCACCTACCTTATAAACCAACTGAGACATGCTCACAATATGTAAGCAACCAGCATTTTTTGTTTTTGTAATCAAACTTTATTGGTTTTCAATAAAAGTGACAAAGGGAATATACATACAATTGTAAACAAAAGGACAAAATGAACATATACAAAGGGATAAAGAGATAATCAGGTAAGAAAGCAGTACTTCAGTAACTATACAGATATATTCATACAGACAATTGGTGTCAATAGCATTCTTCCATACCTTTTAGCGTTCTGAGTATGCCTACACACATAGAGACGTGGTACTTTAAGGGGAGGGGAGTTCGTTGACTGTCTTGAGGAGGATTGTTGCCCCCTTATTGGGACTCCATAGCATAGTTGCTGGGACCGATGTAGCCACGTCCCTTCCCCAGATGTGCTTAAGTATGTGTAGGCCGCAGTAGCGAGCCGGGCATATCTCATTATGGTTGGAAGAATTTTACTTTCTGACACAGGGAGGCGGCCCATGTACTTGGGGGTACCAGGCCTTTCACCTGGTTATGAAGAACAGGGAGTAGAGGAGGGGGAAAAGGTACATATCGGGGGCAGGGTAGCGGACTATTGCACCTACTTGGGCCTATATATAATCTGCTGGTCAGCCATATATCACCATTGACCAAAATTCCCCTGTTTAGTCTCCGACCACCCACCAGGCTAGAGCAGGACCGACAAATGTGTGTCACGGTAGATTATCCAGCCCGTCCAGGTGGTCAGGAACTGACCCATGGCATCTCTTTTGGCAGCAGTCAACTCCTCCATACTACGGATTAGTTCTAGTTCTTGCACCCACTCCATCAGCGTAGGGGGGACCTGTGACCTCCAACGCCTCGGGATAATGGATCTCATTGCTGTTATAAAATGTCTCAAGATTCCTTTTTTAATATCAGAGACTGGGCCAGGGATAAGTGAGAGCAGCGCCACATGCGGTGTGTTGTTTACTTTGGTCCCAGTGATGTCCTCATATGTAGTGAAGACCCGATCCCAAAAGGTTTTAATAACCGGGCAGCTCCACCAAATATGGGTCATGTTGCCCACCTCCCTCTGGCATCTCCAACACCTATCTGATTGTTATGCTGCGAATCGGTGAATGTCCTCCGGGTACTTGTACCACCTGGCTAGAACCTTATAATTCCTCTCTTGGGCAGTGCATGCCATCGACATGCCGTGGGTGCCCAGAAGTATTTTAGTGAGATCGTTATTGGAAATTTGGGTACTCAGCTCCTTTTCCCATTTGTCTATATATTTAGGCGGAGAAGAGTTGAGTGATCTATTCATGAGTGAGTAGATAGATGATATGACCCGGGTAGGGGAGGTGTCCTGGGTGATCAAGGATTTTAGTTCCGTAGGTGGGTTCCAAGAAATTTCCAACATATTGTTGGAGTTTATGAACGTGCTCAACTGCCTGTGGAGGAGCCACAAAATGTGTCTTCCCTCCGCTCCCTCTCTCAAGTTTGCCAATGAAGGAATTACCCCTGATTTTAGTATGTGCCCAATCGTGATGTTTTCAGAGGCTTTCCAGATAAGGAAGTTCTTAGCCCACATACCAGGCTCAAATGCTGGGTTGTCAAACAATGGGGTGAGAGAGCCTGGTCTGCGTACCAGCTTATGCTTACTTTGCAGAGGATCCCAAGTCTCCAGGAAATGTTTCACCAGGAAAGGCATGGACTCCTTTTGAGACCTGGTGAGAGGGCCGGCCCACGCCAGTGATGTGGGGTTAGGTGGGGATATTGACTTCTCAAGCTGAACCCATAGTTTATCTCTCCCCCTATGTGACCAGTCAGTCATCCGCTGAAGAATCGCGGCCGCGTGATAGCCCCTCAGGTCCGGGTGTCCTACCCCCCCCCCCCCCCCCCCCCGCCCCTCCAGCCCTATTTCTTGTGAGAGTGGAGAGTTTAATTCTTGGTCTAGTGACCCCCCAGACAAATTTGGAAAATGCCCACTTCAACTTGTGAAAAAACCCGCTGGGGATTTTTATTGGGACTGTTTGGAATGTATATAAAAGTTTGGGGAGCGTGTCCATTTTCAAGCTGTTGATCATCCCAAACCAAGAGATCGGCTTCTTCATATAGGAGCCAAGGTCTGATAAAATTTTGGTAAGAAGTGGTGCGTAATTTAACTCATATAATTTAGTAAGGTCAGCAGGGATTTGCACACCTAAGTATTTAATAGCCCGGGCCTCCACTTAAAGGGGAAATTGCTCTCCAATTGCTTAACTTCTCGCGCTGAGAGGGAAATATTAAGAGCCTCAGACTTTGAATAGTTGACTTTAAAGTGGACCAACACCCAGGATTTTGACTGTCCTGGGTTTTGGTCCACATCGGTGGGGCACCCCGATCGGGGGTGCCCCGCTGTGTGAAACCCCCCAGAACGCCCGTAAACACTCACCTCCCCACGCTCCTACGCGGGCGCACGTCCAATCAGAGAGCTCAGAGCCGCTGTGGTATGCACGTACAAGCGGCGTCCAACCACAGCGGGTCTGAGCACTGGAGGTCGCGTCTCGCGCTTCCTTCTAACAGGGAGCGCGCCGGCCATTCACAAACGGCCGGCGCGGGTGCGCGCCCTGCTTGAGGGAAACGCGAGACGCGGCCGCGGCCCGCGCATGCGCCGTTGGAACGGGGTTAAGGTAAGGTTTGTGGGCGTCCTGGGGGGTTTCCCGCAGGGAGGGATCTGATCGGCCCGGGAATGCCTTATCCGCATCACACGAGAGAAGGCATGCAGGTTCCCCGGCGGTAGTAATGTGGGATATTAAGTCTAGGAGCTTATTGGTGTTGTCCCTGGCCTCCCTCCCCGGGACAAACCCCACCTGATCCAAGTGAATCAGAGCCGGGAGCAGCGGCTGCCTTGGGGATGACCGCTATCGTTGCCTCGAGTGCCTGCTTGGGGAAAGGGCATTGCTCACCCACAGCATTGAAGGTTTTTGTTAGTAATGGAGTCAAGCGAGGTCCGAAGAGTTTGTAGAATTTGGGTGAAAACCCGTCCGGGCCCGGACATTTGCCCACCGGCGACTCCTTGATTGCCATAGCCACTTCTTGCTCCATGAAAGGTCTTTCTAGGAGTTCCGCCTCTTTCGTAGGAATGGTGGGGAGGGGAGTACTTCCTATGTATGTGTCTATTTCCTCCGGGGATGTCTGGGTGCCTGGTGTAGAGTCGGGGGGGGGGGGGCTATGAATGTTATAGAGTGAGGTGTAGAAGCAAAAATGGGTCCAAACCTTGGGAACAGATGGTGATTAAGAACTTTTAGGCGCAGAGCTCCAGCAGATGCTTCCTCACGCGGCCATAACGTAACCACGCCCCCGCAACCAGCATTTTTATTGGCATGATTATGATGTATTTATTACTCTTTTTACAAAGAGGGAAATGTGCAGCTGGCACCAGTGAAGTAATAATCTAATTAATAGTGGTGGTGCAATGCTCAGTTCCTGACCCAATATAACCAGTAGCTAGAAAATGGGGGGATGCCCCACTATGAAAGACCCCCCTAAAGGTGCGTTCCGAGATGTGGGTCTCTTTGTCAAGGCAGATCACGCACTCTGCCTTGACAAAGAGACCCACATCTCGGAACACGTGGGCTTGCGGAGACCGTTTCTTGGGGGGGATGCATGCTGCCGGTTCACACACTTTGATGGATAAGTAAATGCTCCTTTTTTTTGCACTATTTGATTTGTGTCAGGCTGTTATATATGAATAGCTTTAATCTTCATTGCACCCATTTCTACCATTTATTGATGTATTTTGTATGAAGCACGTAGCACTTTATTTGAGAGATTGGATTTATTAGGATTGACTATAGAGTTACCGTAGTTTGAATATTTGGATACACAGTTTTTCACAATTATAAGTATATATATTTTTGTATGGCAGCAATGCGGATTAGCGCCCCCTCTTGGCAGTATGAATTTTAACTTGTCTTACATGTTTTTTAACAGTTTGTTTTGGATGTAAATAGAGAAAAAACTTTTTAAGATGATTAGAGATTAATAAAATTATATATCAACTTTACTTATGTCTGGTGTAGTGCAATTATAAGACTCAGTTTAACACACCTTTAGGGGGGTCTTTCATAGTGGGGCATCCCCCCATTTTCTAGCTATTAATTACTCTTTTTGACATTTTAATTTTCCCTGTAGTATCAGAGGTGGTCAGTCAGCCCTATGAAGCTAGGCATAGTCAGCCAGCCCTATGAAGTCAGGGGTGGTCAGCCAGCCAACCCTATAAAGTAAGGGGTGCTCAGCAAATCCTATGAAGCCAAGAGTGGTCACCCAACCCTATAAAGCCAGGGGTAGCCAGTCAACCCAATGAAATCAGGGGTCTTTGGGCAGCCCTAAGAAGTCAACAGTTGTCAGCTGACCCTATGAAATCTGGGGTGCTTAGCAAACCCTAAGAAGCCAGGGTTGGTCAGCCAACTCTAAGAAGCCAGGGGTGGTCAGCCAACCCTAAAAAGCCAGGGGTGGTCAACCAACCCTTTAAATTCAGGGGAGGTCTTCCAACCCAAAGAAGGCAGCTCTGGTCAGCCAATCCAAAGAAGCCAGGGTTGGTCCGCCAACCCTAAGAAGCCAGGAATGGTCGGCCAATCCAATGAAGCCAGCGGTGGTCAGACAGCCCTATGAAGTCAGGGGTGGTCAGCCAGCCCTGTGAAGTAAGAGGTGATCAGGCAGTCCAAAGAAGTCAATGGTGGTCAGCCAACCCTATCAAGCTAGGGTTGGCCAGCCAAACTTATGAAGCTAGGGGGAGCCAGTCATGCGTATGAATCCAGGGGTGGGCAGCCAACCCTATGAAGCCAGGGGTGGTCAGCCAGCCCTGCAAAGTCAGGTATGCTCAGTCGACCCTTTGAAATCAGGAGTGGTCAGGCAGTCAACCCTGGTCAGCCAACCTCATAAAGCCTGGTGTGCTCAGCAATCCCTATAAAGCCTAGGGTGCTCAGCCAAATCTATGAAGCCAGGGGTGGTCAGCCAACCTTATGAACTCAGGCATGGTCAGCCAACCCTATGAACTCAGGCATTGTTAGTTAACTCAGTGAAGTCATGGGCGGTCAGCCAACCCTACGATGCCAGGGATAGTCAGACAACCCTATGAAGTCAGGGATGGTCGGTCAACCAAATGAAGCCAGGAGTGGTCAGCCAAACCTAAGACGCTAGGGATAGTCAGCCAACAAAATTAAGCCGGTGTGGTCAGCCAGCCCTATGGAGCCAGGGGTGGTCAGCCAGCCCTGAGTAGTTTATGATGGTCAGCCAATCCTATGAAGCCAGAAGTGATCAGCCAACCCTATGCCATTGGGGGGGGGGGGGGTCAGACAGCCCTAAAAGGTAAGGGGAGGTCAACCAGCCCTAAACACTCATGTGTCAGTAATCCTTCTGGGTTCATTTAACCCTAAGCCAAGAGGTGGTAAGCCAACATGGTGGTTATCTAACTCTGTGATGTCCAAAGTCGTCAACTAACCTAATGAATTTAATGATCAGCTAAAGGGTCAGCCAAACCCAGGACAGTAAATCGCCATCACTGCTCTTGCTTAATAAAAAATTAAATAAAACAGACACACTTATATTCTAAGTATACAGCACGTCCTGTTCCAGAATATTCCTTACACATGGGTAATACATCCACAAGATGGCACTGGAAAACAGCTTGTGGCTCCTCCCGGTCCTATATAAGTCAGGGACCTCCCACAAATTCCCCAGTTCTTTTCTGCAGTCTGCGCTGAGAAGATAGAAGATAGCTCTCTTGTGGCGCAGGTGAGCAGGGCTTATTCCCTGCGGTCCTGCAGGACTATTCCCACCCGTTCCGTCCCATTTACTGCCTCCCAGCCTCGGCTGATAAGGTTCGGGTGAAGGTAGGCTATTGAAGCACTATGGTGCTGAGGAGCTAGGCTCCTACCGCAGTCCCTGCTCTAACAGGGTAGGCGGTTTAGGCTAATGGTGAGCCTTTTGGGATGCCCCCACTGCCTCATGGTTTTTGCCAGGTTATCCTGTGCAGTTAAACCCTCTTCCCATTTTCCCCCTCCACCCTCACTCCTCATATTAGTCCCTGGGCGCCATTTCTCCCTGGGGATTCTGCTGTTATCCTCCCTCACTATCTCCTTGGGAGATCTCGAGGGGGGGGAGGGGGGGGGTTGTGGTTTAAGACTGCAGACATATGTTGTGCCTTGTCACTTTATTAAAACGCGCCGCCGCGCGTTTGTACTGCGCTCCGCGGCTGGCAGCCCCATTCACCTCAGAGATGCCGGGCCACTACTGGCCGGCCGGATCACGTGGGCGCGCTTCGCGCTCTTCGGGGGGGCGGGCTTTGTGGATGATGTATTTTACCTCATATCTCCACGACCCGCCCCTCGAGGTTGCGGACGCCATTTTGTCCTCTTCCTGTTGCTGCTGGCTCCTTGCGGTCTGTGAGTATCCCCGGTGGGTTTTTTTTAGTTTTTTTTTTCTTATGCCTTATTCTCACAGGAATGTTTGATTGTGTCTTTCAGGCGGGGTAAAGCTTCGGTCCTGTGGTTTCTCCCGGCCCTCTCCCCTCATTATCTCCCACTTCCCTAGCGGTTCATTGGGGCATCCGGGGTAGCTCTTTAGTGTTAACCCTTACTGGCCTACTGTGCCATTCAAATCACCATATGGAGGCTTCTGGGGATAATGGGCCTGGGGTTCCTTCGGGACAAGCCCGGCTGTGTGTTGCATGTGGGGTATCCCCAATCGGTGATGATGTCAGGGTATGTGTATCCTGCGCCCAGCAGGTACTTGATCTGCAGTCTGGGTTACCTGTTGCTGGGCCTGCGCCACCTCAGGCTTCGCCTACCTTCCCATGCCTGCATCTGACCCCCTGCGAAGAGCATACCAGCGGGGAGTCTCAGCCTGATTTGGCTGCACGGGTGGCCAGCATTGAGAAACATATTGCTGGGTCTGCTCGCGTAAGGCTTCTGCTAAGAAGCAGCATTTATCTCCCGCCGTCTCCCTCTTTCCTGTGGAAACTGAGGAAATTTTTTGACACTACTGGTTATTCCCCCCTGGAGGAGGGGGAATTGTTCTCTGATTCAAAATCATCTGAGGAGCAGCCTAGGGTGTATGGTGGTACAGGGTCTCTCTTTGGGGAAGATCTATGGTCCTCGGATGACACTGACAGGCTTTTGGCTCATATTTTTGAAGTGCTCTGTATCTCCCCTTCTGCCGTGACTCCGCAGCAGCAGGGTGAGCTCTTTCATACAGTTAAACCACGTTTGGAATTCCCTGAGCAGTCTCACTTTAATAATCTGGTGCTCAAAGAATGGGAGCGGCCTAGCAAGCTGCCAGGGGTGCCCAAGAGTTGGGACAAAAGGTATCCCTTTCCTGCTGATGTGATTAAGCGTTGGTCATGTCCTCCCGAGGTGGACGCGCCTGTTCTGGGGCTGTCCAATACATCTGTCATGCATTCTCCTGACACTACTACCCTGGCTTGCCATGCTTTTGCCTGTGTGGGGGCCGCGCTACGCGCGGTTTGTGCCTCTGCCATTACAGCTATTGCTATTAAGGGTTTGCTTAAGAGTCTCTTAGAGGGGGGCCTCTGATGACGTGGGAGGAGAAGAGTATAGATCTCTCCTGCTATGCTATGAATTTGTTGCATATGTTCTATCTGCCATGGATGATGCCATTAGAATGTGTGGTAGAACTTCTGCCCTGTTGGTGGCTATACGCCGCTCTGTCTGGCTACGTCAGTGGGTTGCTGCTCTCACTGGTTTCCCTTTCAAGGGCCTGTGCCTTTTTGGTGAACTCTTGGATTTGTTTGCCAGGGGCGGTAGGTTACCACAACGTAGGAGGCCGTCCCCGTCCTTTTGGGGGATGGGTGCCCTTCTCCCATCCTTCCGTGGTTCCAGACCTGGTCGAGGAGTCTCCTTTACTGGGGCCCACGGAGATCACTGGGGAAGGGACAGAGGACGTGGCCGTCCTGGCCTCTCCTGGGGTCCCAAGCCAAAATCCTCACCCAAGCCTCCTCAGGCATGAAGGGGCGCCCTCACCCATCCGGGTGGGGGGGCGGCTTCGGCTCTTTGCTCACGTCTGGAGGCTTCACGTCTCAGACCGGTGGATTCAGGAGGTAGTGTCCTCCGTGTACAAGATAGAGTTTGCAGCCTGGCTGCCCCCAAGATTCATCAAATCCCGGATGGCTCTAAACCCCCTGTCAGCTCAGGGTCTGTGCCTTGCTGTCCAAAACCTTCTGGAGTTGGGGGTCATCTGCCAGGTGCCTTTGAGGGAAAGGGGCAGAGGCTACTATTCCAATCTTTTCACTGTTCCCAAAAAAGATGGGTCCATCAGACCTATCCTGGATTTAAAGTGCCTCAACAAATTTGTCAGATTCAAACACTTTTGCATGGAGACTTTGCGCTCAGCTGTCAATTCACTACGCTGAGGGGACTTCATGACCTCTTTAGACATCAAGGACGCTTACCTTCATGTACCAATCTTTCCAGGTCATCAGAGATTCCTCAGGTTCGCTCTGGAGGATCAGCACTATCAATTTGTGGCTTTGCCTTTTGGTATCACCTCGGCTCCCAGGGTATTCACCAAGGTGCTGGCAGGCGTACTGGCTCTGCTGAGATCTCAGGCCATTCGCATCCTTCCTTACTTAGACGACATTCTCATCACGTCTCAATCCCTCCAGCAGACCGAGCTGGATACTCAGCTGGTGGTGTCCACGCTGGAGTCCTTCGGCTGGGTGATCAACCACCCCAAGTCTTTCCTGTCACCATCAATGGTGAGGTCCTTTCTGGGCATGACTCTGGATACATCTCAGATCAAGAGTTTTCTCCCTCAGCAGAAGGTGGAGAGTCTTCAGGCCCAAGCCAGGTTCCTTATGTCTTGCCCTCATTCCTCCATCCGGCAGGGGATGCAGCTGGTGGGCCTGATGGTTTCTTGCTTCGAGGCGGTTCCATACGCTGTTTCACATGAGACCTCTTCAACTTCACCTCTTGCCAGTTTGGGATCGGGACCCTAGGTCTCTGGATCAGGTGTTGGTTCTGTCTCCTCTGGCCAGACGGTCTCTCTCGTGGTGGCTGGACTCAAGAAACCTGTTGGTGGGCAGATCCTTTCTGGCCCCGTGCTGCGAGACAGTCACTACAGATGCCAGTCTGACAGGTTGGGGGGGCTTCTGGAAATCCCTGAAATTCCAGGGTCAGTGGGGCCCTCAGGAGGCCCACACCCCTATCAACATTCTGGAATTGAGGGCGATAAGGTTGGTTCTCGCCCAATTGACTCCACACCTTCGGGGTCGGGCGGTTCAGGTACGCTCGGACAACCAGACGGCGATTGCCTACATCAATCATCAGGGACGGACCCGGAGCAAGAGGGCCCTCAAGAAAGTGTCCGTGATACTGTCTTGGGCGGAGGAGAATGTTCCCTGCATCTCAGCTGTGTACATCCCGGGGGTGGAGAATCTGGAGGCAGACTCCCTCAGCAGGGGGACTTCTCGTCTGGGAGAATGGTCCCTCAGCAGCAGGGTGTTTTGCTCCCTGTGCCACCGCTGGGGTCAGCCAGATGTGGATCTGTTTGCGTTCCGTCACAATCACAAGCTTCCAGTCTTTGTCTCTCAGTCCCGGACCCTCTGGCCTTGGCCATAGATGCACTAGCAATGTCTTGGAAGAGCTTTCAGCTTCTCTATGTGTTCCCTCCTTTTCCTCTGCTGGGCAAGGTGCTGCGCAAGATTGTTCAGGAAGGGGTGCCAACCATTCTGGTGGCCCCCTGTTGGCCAAGAAGGGTGTGGTTCGCAGACGTTGTGCAGTTGGCAGTAGATCAGTATGCTCTGCCCAGGGATCCAGACCTGCTCACTCAGGGGCAGCTACGCCATCCCAATATACAAATACTGGCTTTAACGGCTTGGCTGCTGAAACCTCCATCTTGATGGAAAAGGGGCTGCCTGCCTCTGTTGTTAATACCATGATTCGGGCTAGGAAGAAGTCCTCGTCATCCATCTACTATAGGGTCTGGCATGCTTACATTGACTGGTGTGAGTCTAAGTCGCTTCCCTGTAGGGGTGTTTTCTATCCCCAGGATTCTGGAATTCCTGCAACATGGTTTGGATTTGGGTCTTCAACTTAGTACCCTCAAAGGTCATGTTTCTGCTTTGGCCATTTTCTTCCAAAGATCCTTTGCTCACCATTGTCTGGTCAAGACCTTATTCCAGGGGGTTACTCACGTGCGTCCTCCATGTAAGCCTATGTTACCAGTCTGGGATTTGAACTTGGTCTTCTCTGCTTTGCAGGGTCTCCCTTTGAGCCTTTGCGTGAGGCCCCTTTGTCCATTTTGACTCTTAAGGTAGTCTTTTTGGTGGCTATCACTTCTGTTAGGCGTGTTTCTGAGTTGGCGGCGCTTTCCATCAAACCCCCTTACTTTGAGAGACATTAGGACAAGGTGGTGTTTCGTTTTAAGCCAGATTTTCTGCCTAAGGTTGTGTCTGCTTTTCATCTCAATCAGGACATTGTTTTGCCTTCTCTGTGCCCTAATCCTAGTAACCCTAAGGAGCGGGTTTTACACTCTCTGGATGTGGTCAGGACTCTGAAGTTCTATTTGGTGGCTACTGAATCCTTCAGGAAGACTGATGCTCTTTTTGTGCTCCCGTCTGGACCTAAGAAGGGTCTGGCTCCAGCTAAGTCCACAATCAGGAAGTGGATCCGTCAGCCTGTGGTACAGGCCTGTTCTGCTAAGGGGAAGGAGCCTCCCTTCCGCCTTACTGCTCATTCTACTCGTGCTATTGGTGCCTCTTGGGCTTTTCAGCACCAAGCTTCTGTTGAACAAGTTTGCAAGGCCGCTACTTGGTCTTCTGTTCATACTTTTTCTAAGTTTTACAAGGTTGATGTTAGGGCCTCAGCTGATTCTGCTTTTGGTTGCAAAGTTCTGCAGGTGGGAGTGGTTTAAACCGCCCGCTGTTACTTTTTGGGGATCCCACCCTACCTTACGGACACTGCTATTGGATGTCCCATGTGTAAGGAATATTCTGGAACAGGACGTGCTGTATACTTAGAATAATACAATTCTGTTATTACTCACCTGTAGAATTGGTATTATACGTATACAGCATGTCCTGTTCCATCCCACCCTTGTTATCATTATTCTTAGTTACCTTTGTATGGTGATTGTTCATATGTTCATTTTTGAATTCTGGTTATTATTGTTCTCCCGGCTTCTTGTTAACTGCTTGTCAATACTGAGGAATTTGTGGGACATCCCTGACTTATATAGGGCCAGGAGGAGCCACAAGCTGTTTTCTGCAGTCCAGCGTCATCTTGTATTACCCATATGTAAGGAATATTCTGGTACAGGACGTGCTGTATACGTATAATACCAATTCTACAGGTGAGTAATCACAGAATTGTATTTCTTTTAGCCTGAGCGCTGGTAGAGATACCTCCCATGTTGCTGCAGCCAGGCTCTGCCTGGCAAGCGGAAACGGCAGTCCCTGGGATTGTTGGCCATTGTTATACTCAGGAAGGGCACCGTTAAGCTTAGGTGCTAGTGTTACTAATGGCCCCCGATCGGTCCTGCTTTTAACAGGTTCACTTCAGCAGTTTTATGTGCAAGCCATATTCACCTCGGGACGTGTGAGGCAGGCTGACCTCTTTGCTAACTCCTGCCATTTACAGAAACCATTTACAGCCATGACATCATCGCGCACAGTCAGATGTTGGTCCTGGCGGCTGTGCCCGATCCTTTCCCGGCACTGATGTATTTGTAACACTTATCCCCCACCCCTCAGCAGGATGGTGCTTGTTCAGGGTCCTCCCTGTGGAGTGCGTGAGCTCGATTAATTCTGTACATGGAAGAGATCTGACAACTCACCCAGCATCCCGTCTGTTTAGGGAGCTCCCATCCAACATACTGTCTCTTACCAGCAAGTCCAGCTATGGACGTTATAAGGGAACCTTCCATGTTAATGTGTGGTCATCAATGCTTGATTACTTTTGACCCCCCTTCCACCTGAAAGTGTCTAATTGTTCTGGACCCCCCGAGTGTCAACAAGTCATGGTCCTGGACCCTAGAATGTCAGTATGTTGTTCTAAACCAACAAGTGTCTGTGTTTTGGACACCTGAGTTACTGTTTTGGACCCCCCCCCCCCCCCCCCCCCGTTTTAGTGTGTCATTGTCTTCAACACCCAACTGTCAATGTGTCATTGTCTTGGACCCCCGAGTGTCAGTTTGTCATTGTCCTGGACCCCCAAGTGTCAGTGTGTCATTGTTTTAGAACCCAGAGTGTGAATATGTCATTGTCTGGGCCCCCCAGATGTCAGTGTGTCATTGTTCAGAACCCCTACTATAAGTGTGTAATTGTTCTGGACCCCCCCTCCCCCACAAATGTCATCGAGTCATGGTGCTGGATCCCAGAGTGTTAGTGTGTCATTGTCCTGGACCCCAAGTGCCAATGACCTTCAAGTGTCAATGTGTCATCATTCTGGACTTTCTGAGTGCCAGTGTGTCATTGTTCTGGACCCCCAAGTGTCAGCGTGTTATTGTCCTGGACCCCCCTAGTGTCAGTGTGTCATTGTCATATTCCCCCTGATTGTCAGTGTGTCATTATCTTGAACCCCTGAGTGTCAGTGTGTCATTGTCCTGGACCCCCGAGTGTCAGTGTGTCATTGTCCTGGACAATGTCAGTGTGTCAGTGTCAAGTGTCATTGTTCTGGCTTCCTGAGTGTCAGTGTGTAACTGAATGTTTGCATTCAAAAGTTTGTGATAATCCAATCTGTATTAATCCAATCACCAAATAAGTGCAAACAAGAATTGGTTGTCGGTCGGCGTTTCGGGGTGCACTCGGCCCCCTTCCTCAGGATCAACCACATACAAACAGAGATACAGACAAAAGCCATACATATATACCTGTATACCCCTCTAAAGAACCAATCGTGTCAGTAATTCGTGCCTGACGTCACTAATGACGTCATCAGCGCTGTATTTACATGTAGAATTGGCCAGTAAAAGTATTGCCCAAATACGTGATATACAATAATAAATAACCGGCGCTTATCCCGGGGGATCCATAGTGGACTATACTCACCTAATTAGAGCCTCCCCGCGGCGTCCGGAGGCCCAGCGTCGCGGGGCACCGCCGTCACTGTCAGCTAAGCAACCACCTGCTGTCCCCTGATAGGGGAAGGTCAGGAACCGCATCATCAACCTACCCGGTAGCTGATGACGCGGTGCCCAGGCACAACTGGATTGGCGCCCGGGCACAGCAGAGCTAGCGCCCGGCTCGCCAGCTTCTGCTAGACCCGACGCTTTGCGGCGGTGTCTGTAAAACAGAACGCCCCACCATGGGGGAGGGAGGGAGGGTGGGGAGCTGGGTGAGGGGTTGTTTTGGGCGAGGGAGGGAACTCTCTGCATGAGAGGAATGATTACGGGGCAGAATGCCAGAAGAGGGAGAATGAAACACAGATGCCTATACATGAGTATGTAATGGATATAGGGCAAATTACCCGGGCTGTACATGGGAGCTGATAGTTTACAGGATTCTGAGAATTATACAAGCAGTAGATTCACATGTTCACATACATGTCCAACAATTGAAAAAATAGAAGCAAAAAATTAAGATTGAAGAAAAAATTGAAAATTGAAAAATGAAAAAATGAGGGCTAAAGTCCCAAGACTGTAAATTGACGTATCCATATATAAATCCAGCATGGAGTAAAAAATGAGGATGGGGGGGAATGGGGCAGTCGGGGAGAAAGGAAGGAAAAAGAGGGGGGGAAGGGGGGGAAAGGATTGGGGAAAAAGAGGGGGGAGGGGGGGGGGGGGCATTAACCCTTTAAGTGCCAGCCTACCTGGAGTTTTTGTCACAGTTTTTGCGCTCCCCATGTTCAAATGTGATTTTTGAAGGGATTTCCAGGGATTTCCCAGGAAAATGATATATTGTTTTTTTCAGTCTGGGCTTTAACATGAAATGTCTTGTTTGTCATTTTTTAGGTGTATTCTCAATATTTTTGAGTGAAATATGTACAAATATATATATATATATATATATATATATATATATATATATATATATATTTTACAATTTGTAGTTTTTTTTGTAATAAAAAATGTAAGTTTGTCAATAAAATCTTATTGCGTGTCAAATCCCAATTTCTCCCGGTTACAGCAGTACCACATATGTATAGGTAGACACCCTTTCCTGCCCAGGAGACTCCCCCAAACTGAAACAGTGCTTTAGGGGATTTTCAGATAAAATACAACTATGCTACGCAATATGCGCACCTTGCAGTTTTTCCAGAAAAACAACCCTTTACATTTGAAATACCCCCAGCAAACTATAGATTCTCTGGAAGTACACACCTCAGGCTTTCTAGGCATACCAGGCTTGTTGATGTGGCCATAGTTTTCTGGAAGTAATCCCTCAATGGATTCTTTGGTTGTAAAGAGTTTCCCTAAAAAAAGGATATAAAAGCAGAATCAAAGCCACATTTTCCTAAAAAAAACTATATACAAACAAGAAAAAACAAGTTTAATCTGAAAACGCAACATCCCCCGAACAGAACAACACCCAACATGCATAGCTACTGTCAAGGGAGGAGTTGCCAAACACCCCAAAGTAAAGCATGTGCGTAACGGTAATTTTACTTGAAAATTTCAGCTCTGCAGACAAAGTGCGCACCTTGCGATTTCTCAACCAAAACAACCCTTGACATTTGGAATATCCCCCATAAACCATATATTCCCTGAAAGTACACATGTTAAGCTTTCTAAGCGTACCCAGCTTGTTGTAGTGGGCTCATCTTTCTGGAATTATTACCTCAAAGAATTCTTTGTTTGCGCAGGGTTTCCCTAAAAAATTTATAAAAAAGCTGAATAAAAAACACCTTTTCCTAAAATATAAATATGCAAACCAGAAAAAACAAGCTAAGTCTGAAAGCGCAAGGTCCCCCGAACAGAACAATACCCAACATGCATAGGTACTATTAACCCTTTTAATTGCCAGCCTACTTGAGATTTTGTCACCCTCTGTTGACAGGCCATTTTTCCCCATTTTGCGTCATGTTTTGCGCCATGTTTGCGCCATTTTTGCTGGAACTTTCAGGAAAATTATATATATATTTTTTTGCAGCACAGTTTAGGCTTTAACATGAAATGTCTTGTTTGTAAATTATTATTTTTTTTTTACAATATTATTAAGTAAAATAAATAAATAAATTTTTTTTTTAGAAAATTTACTCCTTTATTTTAAATAAAAAATGTATTTTATTAAGGAAAAGCATATTGCATGTGAAAGCCCCATTTCTACCGATTAGAACGGTACCACATATTTATCGGTAGCCCCCTGTTCCTGCCCAGGAGACCCCTCTAACTGAAACAAGTATTTTATAACATTTTATTACAAATAAGATACAACTACCATCCACACTACAAAGGGTTAAATCGAGAAAAAAAATGACATATGGTCCCCCCTCCCAGGGGAGGGGGACCCCATTTTTTTTTATTTTTTATTTTTAAGGGTTAAAAACCCCCTTACCCAAAGTAACCAGCCCGGGACCAGCTATGCAGGGCTTGTAGGAACAGGGCGCAGGGGCCAGCTTTTGTGGCCCCTGGCCCTGCAGGCTACAAGCCCGCATAGCCCGTGGGCCTGGGCTCTTCTGCCCCCCCCTGGCCTTTGGGGAGGCAGGTAATGGGGGTGCCGGGGGTTAATGGCAAGTCACCCGCTAGCGCAGGTGACTTGCCATCCCCCCAGCCTTGTGAATTGGTATTAGGGGTCATGGACCCCTTACCAGTTCACAAGGGGTTAAATGCAAAAAAAAAACACAGACATACACAGAGAAAAAAATATTTTATTAATTTTTATTTTTTTTTATACTTACCTCCCATCCATCCTGGAGCACTCTGTCCCTCGGCGATCACTGGCTTCTGCTCACCTGCTGGAAGCCTTTTATAGCTGCTGGATGACAGAACACAAAGGGTTAATCAAAAAAAAATGACATAGGATCCCCCCTCCCAGGGGAGGGGGAGCCCATTTTTTTTGATTTGTAAGGGTTAAAAACCCTTAAAAATAAAAAAAAAATTGACGTGGGCTATGCAGGGCTTGTAGGAACAGGGCGCAGGGGCCAGCTTTTGTGGCCCCTGGCCCTGCAGGCTACAAGCCCGCATAGCCCGTGGGCCCGGGCTCTTCTGCCCCCCCCTGGCCTTTGGGGAGGCAAGTAATGGGGGTGCCGGGGGTTAATGGCAAGTCACCCGCTAGCACAGGTGACTTGCCATCCCCCCAGCCTTGTGAACTGGTATTAGGGGTCATGGACCCCTTACCAGTTCACAAAGGGTTAAAAGTAAATAATCACACAGACACATAAGAAAAAAAATCTTTATTTTTTTTTTTTACTGTACTCACCTCCGATCCGACGTCCCTCGCCGCTGTCCCTCGCCGCTGTCATGTTACTGACAGATGCCGGTAGTGATCGGCGCAGGGCGGGTGACAGGCGAGGGGGCTCCGATCGGAGCCTCCTCGCCTGACACCCGCCCTGCTCCGATCACCACCGGCATCTGACAGATGCCGGAGCTCGGAGGGGGTATAGGAGGAGTGGGATGACGTCATCCCGCTCCTCCCACAATGGGCGGGGCTAGGAAGGGGCGGCCATCGCCGCCATTACAAGAGGTGAGGACCCGGAAGAGGGTCCTCACCTGAAGCCTGCGCAGCCCAGGGGGGGGGGATCGGACCCCCCCCCCCCCGGTGAAGAGGAGACCCGACAGAAGGCTCGGGCGCGGAGGTGAGTAAATTACAGTTTATTTATTTTTTTTTTTTCACAGCGGCGATGTCAGCGCTGGAAACCCCCCCCCTCCTGAAGACGGAGGACGACGGGGGGCGATCGGATGCCCCCCGCAGGAAGAGGGGACCCCAAGCTTCACGGGGATACCGGAGGTAAGTGGTTTTTTTTTTCTATTTTCTAACTGCTAGGGGTAAATGCCAGGCACGTGAAATTTACGTGGCTGGCACTTAAGTGACGGAGAGGCAACCACGTAAATTTTACGTGGCTGGCATTTAAAGGGTTAAAAGGGGGGGGGGTTAAGGAAAGAAGGGGATGTTATCTGCTGTCCAAAAAACTACCAAATCCAAAGGATGTGTTCAGTCCCCGTGGGTTCACTGTATCCAACCGGTGTATCCAAAATGTCTCTCTCTGGAGCAGTCGTCGGTTTTTATCGCCACCCCTCGATGGTTTGGGGACTTGTTCAATAACCATACCCCTAAGCTCATGCGTTTGATGTCCATATTTATGGAAATGGACTGCCACTGGTTTATCCAAATCTCCTTGTTCTCCATTTTTAACTTTCTCCTGATAGACTCTCACGTCACTCTTATGCTTTTGAAATCTCTTTTTAAAAGGGCCAATAGTTTTGCCCACATACATGAGACCACAGGGACATTTGAGAATGTATACACAATAATCTGTGTTGCAATTGAAGTAACCTCTAAGTTTAATGGGGGACCCGGTGTGCAGATGGGTAAATTGTGTTCCCGTGATCAGGGAATTACAGGTGTTACAATTAAAACACTTATAACATCCTGTCTTGGAGGAAAGTACACATCTCTGTGGTGCATATTTTTCAACAGGATCCGCTCTAATCAGTAGGTCTCTAAGATTGCGGCTCCGATTGTAAACTCTCAATGGTGGCCGCCTGATTACCGGTGCCAGGTCTCTATCCGAACCAAGTATCCCCTGATGTCTCTGTATGACTTGCTCTATGTGTGTGGAGCTGTGACAGAAAGTCTGCGTGAATGGGATACGCTCCTCTTTGTCAGTCTTTGTATTCTCATTCTTATGGATGCTCTGTGCCCTCTCTCTGGCTGCAACCAGTATATCCTCGGGGTACCCCCTTTCTCTAAATTTCATATGCATCGCTGTTAACTGTTCTTCCAACGTCTGAGTGTATACGTAGCACTCACAAAAATTGTGAGATGGGTAAATTGTCTATAAGATGTATTGGGTGTGAGCTCTCATATCTGAGAAGCGTATTTCTATCAGTAGGTTTCGTTTTTTTTCTGTCACAGCTCCACACACATAGAGCGAGTCATACGGAGACATCAGGGGATACTTGGTTCGGATAGAGACCTGGCACCGGTAATCAGGCGGTCACCATTGAGAGTTTACAATCGGAGCTGCAATCTTATATGTATATAAGATGTATATAGCTGCAATCTCATATGTATATATGTATCCAGTTGCGCCTGGGCACTGCTTCATCAGTTACCGGGTAAGTTTCACGGGACTGATGACACGGTTCCCGACCTTTCCCTATCAGGGGACAGCAGGGGGTTGCTTAGCAACCCCCGAGCTGACACTGCGGCGGTGCGCCTCCGGACGCCGCAGGGAGGCTCTAATTAGGTGAGTATAGTCCACTATGGATCCCCCGGGATAAGCGCCGGTTATTTATTATTGTATATCACGTATTTGGGCAATACTTTTACTGGCCAATTCTACATGTAAATACAGCGCCGATGACGTCATTAGTGGCGTCAGGCACGAATTTTGAACACTGACACATGATTGGTTCTTTAGAGGGGTATACAGGTATATATGTATGGCTTTTGTCTGTATCTCTGTTTGTATGTGGTTGGTCCTGAGGAAGGGGGCCGAGTGCACCCCGAAACGTCGACCGACAACCAATTCTTGTTTGCGCTTATTTGGTGATTGGATTAATACAGATTGGATTATCACGAACTTTTGGAGTGCTGGTTCTTTGCAA
This sequence comes from Gastrophryne carolinensis, assembly GCA_027917425.1. NCBI lineage: Eukaryota > Metazoa > Chordata > Amphibia > Anura > Microhylidae > Gastrophryne > Gastrophryne carolinensis. The sequence goes on along the minus strand of CM051243.1, from coordinate 43,861,448 downwards.
ACATTGGATTACTACGGCGTCTCCGCGAACCGTGCATCCGCACATTTGGATTTAATATTGGTAAGAGTGCGGCAGCCACCAAAACTTCCTTCAGTGTGTAACTGTTCTGGAACCACAAGAATCAGTGTATCATGGTCCTGGGCCTCCAAATGTCAATGTGTCATTGTTCTGGACCCCCGAGTGTCAGATTGTCATTGTTCTGGACCCCCTAGTGCCAGTGTGTCATTGCTCTAGTCCAAGTATCAGTGTGTCATTGTCCTGGACCCCGAGTGCTAGTGTGTGATTGTTCTAGACCCCGAGTGCTAGTGTTAGTGTGTCATTGTTCTAGACCCCAAGTGCCAGTGTGTCATTGTTCTAGACCCTGAGTGCTAGTGCTAGTGTGTCATTGTTCTAGACCCCAAGTGCTAGTGTGTCATTGTTCTAGACCCGAGTGCTAGTGTGTCTTTGTTTTAGACACCCAAGTGTCAGTGTGTCATTGTCCTGGACCCTGAGTGCAAGTGTGTCATTTTCCTGGACCCCCGAGTGTTAGTGTGTCATTTTCCTGGACCTGGGGTCAGTTACTTTGTGACTGATCCAGGCCCAGCAGCGGTCAGCGCATCAGGGGCAGTGTGTTCCGTGAGTCAGTCAGGGTGCTCCATCTCTCTTTGCTCCTGGAGAGCTCGCACATCTTTTTTCCATGACTTGTAAGATCTCAGCACGTTTGTTTATCGTCCGTCATTCCTCACTTGCAGCTGTGCTGGAATCTTGATGGTGAAATAGGTCAGAGGAAGCATCCAAGTGCCTGAGACGTCCCAGTGCTCCAACCAGGAGACGTTCAGTCACTTGGCTCAGGACAGAAACACATGCGGGACATTCCCAACATTCCTCCTGATTTTCCTATGTAAATATGTCACAGCCTATTTATATAAGTGTCTGCTCAGCACCTTGTGTCAGCTCTCTGTATTGGGCGCTAATCTTCCCATGGATGGCGTCCTGCAAGCGCAACGTAGGATTATGGGCGACAGGTCATGGCACACTGGCAGAAACATTTATTGGTGGCCTAAATTGACCATCCATACCAGACCTGGGCATTGTAAGGCCACATGCGGCCCTTTGATTTGCTCTGACCGACCCACGACCAGCGTTCCCTGTGAGGTACACGGCCGCGCGCTGCCGACTCCCCTGCCGGTCAGTCCCGCCCACTGTCCGCGCAGTCTTGCCAGAAAAGATGTCGGGTTTGAACAGCACTTTTGCCCCTCTGTAGTGAGTCTAATGTAGCAAGGTGTGTGGATTAGAGCCTGCTATTGGACAGCTCCCTCCTGCAGGTTTGGCTGTGGGTGGAGTTTTCCTATTGCATGGCACGGCCTGCTTGAAGAAGTCCTTACGTATGGGCAGAAGAGTTGTGGCTCCTCCCGGTACCATATAACAACAGGATCAACATTAGACCTATCCAGTGTTTCTTCTGCAGTGATTCTGCGAAGATAGAAGATGGCACTTTATATTGCGCAGGTGAGCGGGGCAACCAAGCCTGCGGCCCTGCATGGCTATTTCCACCCGTTTCTGGACCCTCTGTGCCTCCCAGCCTCGGCTGCCGGATCGGGTAAAGGTAGAGGAGCACTAGGGTCAAGTGCTAAAGGAGCAGTGCTGTATCACAAAGGGTAGCCGGCCATAGGCTTTTTATGGTGAGCCTACTGAGGGATGCGGAGTTCCTGTCCGAGCTTCTGAGGGGGTGAGTGTTTTGGAGACTGGGTGCCTTGTTTCTCTGGCTGGGGTCCCCCCCCATCCCTGGCCTGGCTCTCGCCGCTGCCTGCTCGCTCTCCTCCCCCCTCTCCCCGACGTGTGTTCGGGGGGGTGGAGGCTGGTAGCGGCGAGTGTTTTTTTGACTGTGTGTTTTTTCGCCGCTGTTGCCGCTTGCACTCTGCTTGCGGCGGGCGGCGCTATAACCTGAGTGCGTTTGTTGCATTGTGATGGCGCCGACGTAGTCACGTGGGCGCCACTTTCGTGCTCTTCGGGGGTGGGGGCGGGGCGGGGCCGGGGGGTGACGCGCATCGCGTGTTCAACCCCGCGGCCCGCCCCTCGAGGTTCTTCTACCGGCGCCGTCTTGTGTCTGCTGCGCGTCCGGGGCCCCTCTTCCTCCCTGGGCTGCGGCTGTGATTTTCCTGTGTTGCTTCTTCCTGTGACCTGGCGGCTTGGTGATCCTTCGGTCTACTTGGTCCGTGAGTCCCCTTTGGGGGTTTTATTTCCTTGGGGCATGGGCTGCGGGTTGTTTATGTGCTTTTTACTTATGTCTTTCAGGCGGGACAACTGGGGGTTGTGGTTTCTCCCGGTTCTGCTCCTTACCCCCCTCATCTCCCCCTTACTGGCTCTGGGGGCATCCCTTGGGGGGGCCTCCCGGGTGGCTTGTTTATTAGCCCTTACCCTGTGCTGGTCTATTGCGCCTGTGTTAATCACCATATGGAGGCTTCTGGGGATAGCGTGCTTGGGGGACTTTTGGGGCAATCCCGGCTGTGTGCCATGTGTGGGGTATCCCCTTTGAGTAACAGTGCCGCTGTGTGCATGCCGTGTGCCCAGGATATCGTTGTGGCCCAGGCTGGGCTACCCGCTTCGCTTCCCAGTTCTGCGCCCCCTTCGGCATCGCCTACCCCCCGCGCCTGCATTTAGCCCCCAGTGAGGGGGATACTAGCAGGGGGTCACAATCTGATCTGGCACTTCGTGTGGCCAGCATTGAAAGGCAGCTTGCCAGGCCTGTTCCGCGTAAGGCCTCTGGCAAGAAGCGGCACCTGGCTCCCACGCCCTCCCTCTTTGCTGAGGAGGATGAGGGAATTAATGCTTTTGGTGGCCGTTACTCCCTTGAGGAGGGGGAGCTTTTCCAGGACTCTGACTCCTCTGGGGACCAGCAGGAGGGTTACGACAGTGACCCTGGGTCTGCTTCTGGGGAGGACTCATGGTTCCCTGATGACACTGATAGTCTGTTGGCTCACATTTTTGAAATCTTGCACATTGTCCCCCCTGAGGTGGCTAAGAGGAAGCAGGGTGAGCTCTTTCGTCCTGATAAACAGCGTGTGGAGTTCCCTGAGCAGGTCCATTTCACTAATATGGTGCTCAAGGAGTGGGAACGTCCTAGTAGATTGCCCGCGGTGCCCAAGGGGTTGGATAAGAAGTATCCCTTTCCTGCTGACCTGGTCAAGCGATGGTCGTGTCCCCCTGAGGTGGACGCTCCCGTTCTAGGGCTGTCCAACACCTCGTCATGTCTTCCCCTGACACTACTACACCGCGGGACAGCGAGGACCGGCGTATGGATCAGCTGACCTGCCATGCTTTTACATTTGTGGGGGCTGGTCTGCGTCCGTTCTGCGCCGCTGCCATTACAGCTATTGCCCTTAAGAAACAGCTCAAGCGTCTCCGTGATGGCGCTACGGCTGGTAGGAGGGGGAGGATTATAGGGCCCTCTTGCTTTGCTCTGATTTTGTTGCCTTTGTCATTACTGCCATGGATGATGCGGTACGGCTGAGTGGTAGGACCTCTGCCCTTTTGGTGGCTATGCGCCGCTCTGTTTGGTTGTGTCAGTGGGCAGCTGACGCTGCTGCTAAGAAGGCTCTCACTGGGCTCCCCTTTGCGGCGGCTCTTTGGTGAGCGTCTGGATGTTCTAGCCAAGGATGGCAGGCTGCCTCAGTGTAGGAGGCAGCCTCTGCCTTTTCGGCTTCCCTCCCCTCCTTTCGGGCTCCCAGAGGAGGTCGTGGCTTCCTCTTCTCGGGTAGCCGCAGAGATTCAAGGGGCCGTGGCAGATCCCGTGATCGTCCCAGTCTCTCATGGAGTTCCAAGACCAAACCTTCTCCCAAGCACCCTCAGGCATGAGGAGGCGCCCTCACCCATCCGGGTGGGGGGGGGCGGCTTCTGCTCTTTGCTCATGTCTGGAGGCTCCGCGTCTCAGACCGGTGGATTCAGGAGGTGGTGTCCCCTGGTTACGAGTTTGCAGCCTGGCCACCCCCAAGATTCATCAGATCCCGGATGTCTCAAAACCCTCTGTCAGCTCAAGGTTTGCGCCTTGCGGTTCAACGTCTGTTGGAGTCAGGAGTCATTTGCCTGGTGCCTTCTCAGGAACGGGGTCAGGGGTTCTACTCCAATCTTTTCACGGTCCCCAAAAAGGACGGATCCCTGAGGCCCATCCTGGACTTGAAGGGTTTCAACAAGTTTGTCAGGTTCAAGCACTTTCGCATGGAGACGCTACGCTCGGTTGTCAGTACCCTTCGCCTAGGCGACTTCTTGACCTCTGTCGACATCAAGGATGCCTATCTTCATGTGCCAATTTTTCCAGGTCATCAGAGATTTCTGAGGTTCGCTCTAGAGGATCAGCATTACCAGTTTGTGGCTTTACCGTTTGGTATCACCTCGGCCCCTCGGGTGTTCACCAAGGTGCTGGTGGGTGTAATGGCTCTGCTGCTGAATCAGGGCATTCGCATCCTCCCTTACCTGGACGACATTCTGATTGCGACTCAGTCTCTTCATCAGGCTGAGAAGGATACTCAGGTGGTGACCTCCACTCTCGAGTCCTTCAGCTGGGTGATCAACTACCCCAAGTCTTCACTGTCTCCGTCTTTGGTGAGGTCCTTTCTGGGCATGACTCTGGATACCTCTCAGGTCAAGGTATTCCTGCCTCAGCAGAAAGTGGAGTGCCTTCAGAAGCAGGCACAGGCTCTGCTCTTGTGTCCCCATCCCTCCATCCGGCAAGAGACCTCTTCAGTTGCACCTCTTGTCTGTTTGGGATCGGGACCCTGTGTCCCTGGATCAGGAATTTGCTCTGTCCCCTCCGGTCAGGCAGTCTCTCTCCTGGTGGCTGGACTCGAGGAATCTTCTACTGGGCAGGTCCTTTCTGCCTCCACGCTGGGAGATTGTCACCACAGATGCCAGTCTGACCGACTGGGGGGGAGTTTGGCAGTCTCTGAATTTCCAGGGTCAGTGGGGTCCTCAGGAGGCCCACGCGCCCATCAATATCCTAGAGCTGCGGGCGATCAGGTTGGTTCTCTCCCAGTTGACCCCCACCTTCGGGGTCGTGCTGTACAGGTCCGCTCGGACAATCAAACGGTAGTTGCCTACATCAATCATCAGGGAGGGACCCGGAGCAAGCAAGGCCTCAAGGAAGTGTCTCTGATCTTGTCTTGGGTGGAGGTGACTGTTCCCTGCATCTCAGCAGTTTACATCCCGGGGGTGGAGAACCAGGAGGCGGACTCCCTGAGCAGGGGGACGTCTCGCCTGGGGGAATGGTCCCTCAGCATCAAGATCTTTCATGACCTGTGTCGTGGACTTGTTTGCGTCCCATCACAATCGCAAGCTTCCAAAATTTGTCTCCCTCTGGCCTTTGCCACGGATGCGTTGGCAATTCCTTGGACGGAGTTTCGGCTCCTCTATGTATTTCCTCCCTTTTCTCTGCTGGGTCAGGTGCTGTGCAAGATAGCCCAGGAGGGGGTACCGGCCATTCTGGTGGCCCCCCGCTGGCCGAGGAGGGTATGGTTCGCGGACATCGTACAGATGGCAGTAGATCAGTTCGTCCTGCCCGATGATCCAGAGCTTCTCACGCAGGGACAGCTGCGCCATCCCAATTTACAAACGCTGGCTTTAACGGCTTGGCTGCTGAAACCTCTATCTTGATGGGCAAGGGTTTGCCTGCCTCTGTTGTCGATTCCTTGATTCAGGCTCGGACGAATTCCTCGTCTTTTATCTACTACAGGGTCTGGCATGCCTACATTGCTTGGTGTGATTCCAAGTCTCTTTTTTGTCGGGAACTTTCCATTCCCTGGATTCTGGAGTTTTTACAGCATGGTCTGGATTCGGGCCTTCAACTTAGTACTCTCAAGGGACAGGTTTCGGCTCTGGCAATTTTTTTCCAAAGATCCTTTGCCAATCACAGGCTTTTTAAGACCTTCTTTCAGGGGGTTACTTATGTGCGTCTGCCGCGTAAGCCTCTGCTACTGGTTTGGGACTTAAACTTGGTGTTGTCTGCGCTACAGGGTCCTCCTTTTGAGCCCTTGTGCAATGCTGCGCTGTCCATATTGACTCTTAAAGTGGCCTTTCTGGTCGCTATTACTTTGGTGCGTCGAGTCTCTGAGCTGGCCGCGCTTTCCATTAAACCTCCATTTTTTGAGAGGCATCAGGATAAGGTGGTGTTCCGTCTTAACCCGGAATTTTGTATCTGCCTTTCATCTTAATGAGGACATTGTCTTACCTTCCTATTGTCCTGCCCCTGCTAATTCCAAGGAACGGAACCTTAATTCTCTGGATGTGGTCAGGGCGCTCAAGTATTATTTGGTCGCCAAGGAGCCTTTTAGGAAGTCTGATTCTCTTTTTGTTCTTCCTCCCGGACCTAGGAAGGGCTTGCCTCCAGCCAAATCTACTATCAGCAAGTGGATTAAACAGGCGGTGGTGCGTGCTTATTCTGCCAAAGGGAATAACACTTCCGTGTTACTGCTCATTCTACTAGGGCTATTGGTGCCTCTTGGGCTTTTCAGCACCAGGCTTCTGTTGAACAAGTTTGTAAGGCCGCTATGTGGTCTTCTGTTCATACTTTTTCTAAGTTTTACAAGGTTGATGTTAGGGCCTCAGCTGATGCTGTTTGTGGCCGCAAGGTGCTTCAGGCGGTAGTGGTCTGAACTGCCTGCCGTTACTCATTGGGGATCCCACCCTACTTACGGACACTGCTATTGGATGTCCCAGAAGTAATGATTGAAATGAAACAGGCCGTGCTGTACACTTGAAAAAATACAATTCTGTGATTACTCACCTGTAAATTTGATTTTACTGTGTACAGCACAGCCTGTTTCATCCCTCCCTTGTTATCGTTGCCCTTGGTTGCCTCTTTATGGTGATTGGTTTCAAAGTTAGCCTTTTTGAGGCTGTGTATTTTTTTATCATGATTTATCTCCCGGCTTCTTGTATAACTGCTTTTCAACACTGGGGGTCTATTGGTGATTCCTGGCTTTTTATAGGGCCGGGAAGAGCCACAAGTCTTCTGCAGTCAACTGCGCCACCTTGTGGCGGAATACCCAGAAGTAATGATTGAAATGAAACAGGCCGTGCTGTACACAGTAAAATCAATTCTACAGGTGAGTAATCACAGAATTGTATTTTTTGGCACCAGTCCACCACTGCTTGAGACTCTACCTAGCTCGGCTGAACTTACTCCCATATGTGAGGTGCACAAGTCTTGCCTGCTTGTCTTGCCTTGGGCTGCCACCGACTTCTTGTCTTTGCTGAGCTCTGGCGTGCATCAAATGGCTGCTGCTTCATGTCTCCTCAGCTAACATTAAACATATCCCCTCATGGATGTAGAACTTAGAACAGATAGAACAGAACAGATAGCAGGACTCCCCTTAAATACTGACTACTCTCTCTTGTTACTATTTGTTCTCTCTACTGTTTCTGTCTCTCTCTGTTGTTTCAGACTCTATCTCCTGTTACATTCCCTCTCTCCTGTATATGTTTCCTTCTGTTACTCTCCCTCTCTCTTCTGTTTCTGTCTCTCTCACTGGTTATTCTCCCTGTCTCCTTTATATGCCTCTCTCATGTTACTCTACTCTCTCCTGTATATGTTTCTCTGCTGTTACTTCCCCTCTCTTGTCTCCTGTCTCTCTCCTGTATATGTCTCTCTCCTGTTATTCTCTTTCTCTCTTGTTTCTCTACTGTTAGGCTTCCTTTCGTTTCTGTTTCTCTCGCCTGTATATGTTTCTCAATTGTTACTCTCCCTCGTTCTCCTGTTTCTCCTGTTACTCTCCATCTCTCCTCTATATGTCTCTTTCATGTTACTCTCCCTGTTTCTGTCTCTCCTGTTACTTTCCTTCTCTCCTTTTACTCTCACTCTCTTCTGTATATGTATCTCTTCTTTTACCCTCCCTCTTTCTTGTCTCTTCCTCTTTCCTGTTCCTCTCCCCTCTGTGTCCCTCTTTATGCCTTTTTCTTCTGTCTTTCTTCTCTGTTACTCTCCCTCTCTCTCTTGTCTCTGCCTCTCCTATGTCTCACGCTCTCTGTCTTTCTCTCTTATGTCTCTCGTTCTCTCAGATCTGTCAGAGGAGGCCCCCCCTCATTGGCTGCCAGTGTCCGTAGCAGGTGCGCCATTGCACCAATGATAATCTAGCATACACAATTGATGTTCCTGTATGGATCCTATCCATCTACCAATGCCATTGGCCAAGAATATCTGAAAGGTTTGAATTTAGCATCCATCAGATTTAGGCTGTTAAGACTTGTCCCCAATAGTAAGTGTATGGGGGATCAATAAACATTTCGGAATGGGTAACATCTTTCAGCTGTGTACATTTCGTGAGGGCGGAGGGCTCCTCAGCTCCATCCGTGGAGTCCATCCAGTTTAGAAGATGATGGCATGTGAAGATTACAGTGGGGGCCCTGCTCCACCATGCTGTTTCTCAGTCACTCTTACCGCCGTGTCGTATTGAGTGTCCCTGCTTCATATTCATGGCGACTGATTTGTAATTCCAGCAATGAGCACGTCTGCCCTCCCTAGCGGCTTTGATGTGTGCTCCCTGCAGACCCTGACATTGTGAGATACATCTTGCCCCCCCCCCCCCACTGCTGAGCCAGCGCTCTCCGTCTTGGCTGCCAAAAATATCACCAATGTGACCACAACACTTCCTTGTTCCGGGTAATTGGCAGTGTGTGGTGTAGATGCCTATCTGTGTGGTGTTACTTTATTACTGGCCTCTGTGATATATCCTGGCCCGCCTACCGCAGCGGCTATCATTATCCCTTTTCACTATATCCAGTCCAGGTCGTCCCAGAAGGGATGACAGTTGGGTAGTCCGCCACCAGGTGGCGCAGTTACTGCAAGATCCAGAGCTGTAACTCCTCCCGGCCCCCTATAAAATGAGCTGTCTCCATAGAATTCCCAGATTTCGTCTTGCAGTACTGCTGTGAGGATCGTCTTGGATACTCTCTTCTGGATATGGCAGCTGAGCGGGGCATTTTTAGCCTGGCGGCCACTGCACCCCCTATTACCACTGTTCCCGTGGACCCACTTATGCCTCCCAGCCTCGGCTGACGGGACAGGTGAAGGTAGGGAGAACGCCGGGGTAGGGCGTTCACAGAGCTAAGCTCTGGGCCGCAGACCCTCCCTTAAAGGGTAGTCGGCCATAGGCGATGGTGAGCCTATGGGGGGGAGGAACCACCTAAAATACCCGGGGTTATGCCCTTATCTGTGCCCAAAAGCTTTATTCATATGTTGTGCTTCATGTTTTACTTCATTTTTTACCTCAGATTTTACTTGCTGGCAGCTGTGTTGGAAAGCTCTGTCCCATGTTACTCACCTTCCCTCGTTCCCTCGCCTCTTCTCATTCCCCTCCATCTTGAGAGCTGTGGGGGGGGGGGCTGGGAGCGGCGTTAGTCGGGGTTTCCTCTAGGCCGAGGTCTCGGCGTGTGGTGCGGGACGGCTTCTGCTATTTGCTCACATCTGGAGACAGCATGTCTCGGATCGGTGGGTTCAGGAGGTGGTTTCCTCTGCGTACAAAATAGAGCTGGCAGTTTGGCAGCCCTCAGGCCGCAGGGCCAAAGGATGGCCGTTCAGAGCCTTCTGCTATCAGGTGTGATTTGTCCCGTGCCTCAGCAGGAACGGGGTCGAGGGTTCTACTCCAATCTGTTCACGGTGCCCAAGAAGGACGGAACGCTGCGACCTATCCTGGATCTGAAGGATCTCAACAGGTTTGTCAGACATTTCCGCATGGAGACCTTGCAGTCCGCGGTGAGCTCGCTTCGGCCCGGCGATTTCATGACCACGGTGGACATTAAGGATGCTTATCTGCACATCCCGATTTTTCAGGGACATCAGAAGTTCCTGAGGTTTGCGCTGGAGGATCAGCATTACCAGTTTGTGGCACTGCCGTTTGGAATAGCCTCAGCTCCCCGTGTGTTCACCAAGGTGCTGGCGGGCATCATGGCCTTCCTGAGGAGCCGGGGAATTTGTGTTCTTCCTTATCTGGACAATTTGCTGATTGCGGCTCAGCCCCTTCAACCGAGAGCAACACCCCGATGGTGTTATCCACTCTTGAGGATTTCGGGTGGGTAATCAATTACCCCAAGTCTTCTATCACTCCCTCAATTGTGAGGTCCTTCCTGGGCATGACGTTGGACACCTCTCAGGTCAAGGTATTTCTTCCCCAGCAGAAGGTGGAGGGCCTCCAGACGCAGGTGCAGGCCCTACTGGCTTGTCAGCGGCCATCTATTCATCTGGGGATGAAACTGGTGGGCCTCATGGTGTCCTGCTTCGAGGCAGTGCTCTTCGCCCAGTGCCACACGAGACCTCTTCAATTCCGGTTGGGACCGGACACAGGAGTCCCTGGATCAGGATTTTTCACTGTTCCCCATGGTCAGACAGTCCCTCTTGTGGTGGTTGGACTCCAGAAATCTATTGGTGGGCAAGTCCTTTCTGACTCCCCGGTGGGAGATAGTTACCACGGATGCAGTCTGGGGAGGTTTTTGGCAAACACTGAAGTTCCAGGGTCAGTGGGGGCCACAGGAGCCCATTTACCCATCAATCTCCTGGAACTAAGAGTGATTCGGTTGGTGCTTCTTCAATTGACTCCCCATCTAAGGGGTTGTGCGGTCCAGGTCCGCTCGGACAATTAGACGGCTGTCGCCTACATCAATCACTAGGGCGGGACTTGGAGCAAGAGAGTCCTTCAGCAGGTGACCCAGATTCTGATTTGGGCGGAGGAGAATGTTCCCTGCATCTCGGCGATTTACATGCCCAGGGTAGAAAACCAGGAGGCAGACTCCCTGAGCAGGGGGACTTCTCTTCTGGGGGAATGGCCTCTCGGCAACAAGATCTTTCACGCTCTGTTTCTCCGCTGGGGTCAGCAGGACGTGGACCTGTTTGCGTCCATACACGATCACAAGCTTCCAAGGTTCGTCTCCCTGTCAAGAGATCCTCTGGCCTTCGCCACAGATGCTCTGGCAATTCCGTGGAAGGAGTTCAGGCTCCTTTATGTATTTCCTCCGTTTCCACTCCTGGGCCGAGTGCTGCGCAAGATAGCCCAGGAGGGGGTACCAGCCATCCTGGTGGCTACTCGCTGGCCGAGACGGAGTTGGTTCGCGGACATAGTTCAGATGTCAGTCGATCGCTACATCATGCCCGACGACACAGGGCTTCTCACTCAGGGGTCGCTGCGGCACCCCAATTTACAGACGCTGGCTTTGACGGCCTGGCTATTGAAACCTCAATCCTAACGAAAAAAGGGCTGTCGGCCACGGTTGTTCAGACACCATGATTCAGGTGCGGAAGAAGTCTTCTTCCATGATTTACTACAGAGTTTGGCATGCCTACATTTCTTGGTGTGAATCCAAGAGTTTCCCTTGTCGCACTTTTTCTATTTCTAGGATTTTGGAATTTTTTAAACACGGCTTAGACTTGGGTCTGCAGCTGGACACCCTCAAGGGCCAGGTCTCGGCCTTGCCCATTTTTTCCAAAGATCCTTTGCCAATCATAGACTGATCAGGACTTTTTTCCAAGGAGTCACCCATGTACGTCCACCGCGTAAGCCTCTATTACCGGTGTGGGATTTGAATTTGGTGCTTTCTGCTCTCTTTGAGCCTTTGTGCGACGCTGCGTTGTCTATCTTGACCCTAAAGGTGGTCTTTTTGGTAGCTATCACCTCGGTGCGCCGTGTGTCAGAACTGGCCGCACTTTGTATGAAGCCCCCTTATTTTGAGCGGCATAAGGATAAGGTGGTTTTTCGCTTTAAACCTGATTTTTTTGCCTAAGGTCGTTTCTCCCTTTCATCTCAATGAGGAAGTTGTTTTGCCTTCCCTGTGTCCAGAACCGGCTAATTCTAAGGAAAGGGCCCTCCATGCCTTGGATGTGGTCAGAGCCATTAAGTACTACCTGGTTGCGACTGAATCCTTCAGGAAGTCGGACTCTCTCTTTGTTCTCACTGAAGGTTCTAGAAAGGGTTTGCCTCCGGCCAAGTCCGCTCTCAGTAAGTGGATTAGACAGGTGGTGGTGCAGGCATACTCTGCCAAGGGGAAGGATCCCCCTTTTCGTGTTACAGCTCATTCTACTAGAGCTATTGGTGCTTCCTGGGCTTTTCAGCACCAGGGCTCTGTTGAACAAGTTTGTAAGGCAAGTTTGTACTTGGTCTTCTGTTCATACCTTTACAAAGTTTTACAAGGTTGATGTTAGGGCCTCAGCCGATGCTGCTTTGGCCGAAAGGTGCTTCAGGCGGGCAGTGAAATGAACTACATGCTGTTCTGCACTGGGGATCCTGCCCAAATGGACACTGCTTTTTGATGTCCCAACTGTCATCACTTCTGGGACGACCTGGACTGGATATAGTGAAAAATACTGTTTCTGTGAAACTCACCTGTAGTATTGTTTTTGAATATATCCAGTCCAGGTCGTCCCACCCCGCCCTTTGTTTCATTATCTCTTGTTTGCCTGTTATGGTGATTACCTTTTATATTGGACCGTTGTTGGAGTACATGCTGAAGCTATGTGAGTTAACATGGTTTCTTGGCCTCCCGGCTTGTCTCTTTTTACTGCGTTTTGTCACTCTGGGAATTCTATGGAGACAACTCATTTTATAGGGGGCCGGGGGGAGTTACAGCTCTGGATCTTGCAGTAACTGTGCCACCTGGTGGCGGACTACCCAACTGTCATCACTTCTGGGATGACCTGGACTGGATATATTCAAAAACAATTCTACAGGTGAGTTTCACAGAATTGTATTTTCCATCCTCCAGAAAGATGGACATAAACTAAAGCGGGTTCCGAATCATCTATCAGCAAGTTTTATGCCTAACCTTGGTTCTCTGGATGGTGGAAGCACTGGGTTTATGTGGGCCCTTGGGCAACAGAGCCTCAGAGGCCCCCTATGTGGTTTGCCATGTCACATAGTTTCACCATTCAGCACAGCTGGCACTTATGTGAACGCTTCTGCTGCTGCTCGCCCCCCAGTCCTCACTGCCTTCTCCACCGTCATCAATGGTCCTCACTGCGTTCCTCAGCGCCACCGATGGTCCTCACTGCCTTCTCCACTGCCACCAAGTGCCCTCCAGTCCTTAATGCTTTTTTACCACCACTAATGGTCCTCAACGCCGTCTTCACTGCACCAAGGCCCTCCAGTCCTTACTCCACTACCACTGAAGAGTCCACCATTGCTGGCAATATTCCTCTGGTCTTTGACTACTTCTGAACTGCCATCAATGAATCAGTGTCATTCCTCGCCACCTTCTCCATTGCTGCTGATCATCCTCTGAGGCCAACCATGAGCAGGTCTGTACATGGAACACCCGTTATCCAGTCGATAGGGACCACTTGAGCATTATCCCACTGCCCATTGTTACCCTAAGTGGACCCCTGAGGATACCACAGGCCCTGGAATTTGCCTGGATAAGCCCAGTACTTGAGTTTGCCCAGATGCCTGAGAAAGAAGCAAGACGGACACTGTTTGCCTCCCACCCGGTGCTGGATAATGTGATCACCTGCTCATCTTGCATTTCCATTCCTTACTGATTATACAGTTTCTAGTTGTTTTTTTGTCAAATTATAAAGCAGGTTAGGTCAGGTTTGGGTTAAGTATCACGTTAGGGTACAAGTCACTCTGTAGCCTTGCTTGCCTACCACCCGTGGAAAAAAAAAACACTGGTTGGGAACACATGGTCTAAGGCAGTAGTCCTCAAACTTCCTCCTCAAGAGCCGAGACAGGCCAGGTTTTGCAGCTCTCCACGCTACTCCACAGGTGAATTAACTGGTGCTCAGACAGAGCTATAGCCCTAATTATTACGTCTGTGCATCAGCATAGAGAGCTGCAAAACCTGGCCTGTCTCAGCCCTTGAGGAGGAAGTTTGAGGACTACTGGTCTAAGGTATTATTTACTTTCCTTTAGTGTTTAGAGAAAGCAGTTGCAATTGCACACCAAAAATAGTACTTAGTATTGTTAGAACAGGTGGATTACAAAAAGAGGGGGGGGGGGGGTTCAATCTATAGCAATATGTCTCTGCACATAGCATACTTATGAACTATACTCTACAATACTGGGCTACAACACATGGACACCCAACAAATGTGTTATGCAATACGTATTTATTACGGCAAGCCATATTATACAGTAATACTGGATTAACAGTAATGTAAATCACAATATACAGTAATTATCAAAAGGAGCAACAACACGGGCATGTGATGTATTGCTGTAGCCTCACCAGATAGGAGTGACAAGGGTTTATAGCCTTAACAGCATTGCGGAAATACAAGAGTAAGGTGATGGAACAGTATTAAATAACATCTGAAACATGTATTAATGCATAAACATGAGCAATGGGGCATCAGGGATACCAACAGTTAACAAAGCAAATATAAGTCAAGACAGTGGCAGTGTACCTAGATCGAAATGACAACTGGAACCCTCAAAGTTTCGATAAAAGCACCTTCGTCATTGGGGACTTACCTAACCTCCCTCTTCTTACTCCAGCTGGTCCAGCAGAAAACAGTTCCCCTGCATTGAGCTGCCAGTGGCTGTGCTTGGTGGCTTATGCGCAGTGAGCGGCTGCTGATTGACAGCTCTGCAACCACCCATCACTGTAGCGTTGCTGATGGCGGCTTTGCTGCTTTAGACTCTCTGTCCTGCCCTGTGGTGGCTTTAGCTGCCGGTTTGCAAAAACAAAAAAAGACTTGCCCAGGTGAGGAGGGGACTGCCGCTGATAGCTTTGTTGCTGGCCCTGTGGCCCGTCAAACCAAAGACTGAAAAGCCTCCTGGACCAGACCATAGCCCAGACCAGGCCCCCTTTTAGAGCAAGTGGTGGAGCCCCGGGGCATGCTCCCCTTGGGCCCCCTCATAATCTTGCCCTGTCTACCTTCATAACAGGAAGTGAAGGATTTGATCAGAGTTTCATTTCTGTCTTCACTGTCTTTATGGGGTCGTCTATGGTGGTTGATGTCACTGGTTTTATTACTTGGTCTTTTCCTTCTCCCTGGTCTGAGAGGCATCTTGGACCAACAGACTGTTCCAGGAGAAGGAGGAAAGATGACTTCTTAAAAACATGCTGAAATTCTAAGTGATATGTAGTCCTTCCATCGCTGGACCACAGTTCATTTGGGTGCCCCAATGCAGGTAAACTCAAAAATGTGGTGGCTGTGGCACTTGCAAATCACCAAGATGGTACCAGAAACAAGGTAGCTACGGATGATGTTTCTCTGAATATGTTTTGAGCAGAGCAATATATTCCATTTCTATTGGTGGTTCACATATTGTGGGTAGAAAGTGACAAGATGGACCTCAACAGATGCCTGGTCAGCTCACGGAAGTGGGCCCTGTCCTCATGGTTCCTCCATGACCTCTGATACTGGCGATGTCCCATAAATGTGGACATTTCAGGAAGGAAGAGTATCTTATAAAAATAAGGGCTCATGCTTCCAAGATCTGTAAGGTTGATTGAATCTGCGGGCACTGGGTTTCTGGAAAGTATGGCAGTTTGAGTCCCTGCTTGGTTGGCGGCCTTATATATTCTGAATGGTTTGTTTGGGGTGCGTGCTCACACTAGTTTGGGGCATCCCATAGATAACGCATTAGAAAAGCTGTGTACAGTTATCAAAAAAGTAGACTTTAGAGAAGTCCCATAAAGTTTGGGAACTTGGGAAATGTACATACCAGTGGTGTACCTATGAAGCCAATCAGGATTGAGTATATAGATGGCAGCAGACCAGGTTGGGAGTAGCAGATCAGTCTGTGACCTGGTCATGTACGCCTGATTCGATCTTGATTACCACCAATGTCATTTGTACCACTGATTGGGAGCACCTGGGGTAGTTGGAACCTGTAGAACCACAAAAAAAAGCTGTATCCCCTAGGTATATGTTCTGAAGAGGAATTTTCACACTAAATACTGCATTGCCTCCCTGACACACTGTGCCCCAATACAGCATGAAATGAAATTTCAGAAGTTATCCTGAGACACTAGATCAGGTTCCCAAGTTCCCAAACTTTTTATACTACTTTTTATTGTCTCATTTCCTCAAGATGCTGCAGGTGAAGGTAATTGTGACACCATTGTGTCGGGCTACATTTGGCACTGTCCTAAACTTTTCTATTTTTAAATTGAAGCAGAAATGGCTGAGATATCGAGGTTTACAGGTTCAGCCAATGACATTTTTTACACTTTTTTTGACACTTTTTTATCCTTTTCCCTTTATCAGTTTAGCAAAGTGGGACAGAAGTGCTGGTCCCTCCCTCCTCCCACCCCTCTCTCCTCCATCTCCAAATTCACATTGCTGATTAGTGCCACACCCACTTTTTTTGTCATTCCATTATTAGGAGAAAGTGTAAACCACAATATCTCACCCATTTCTTCGAATTTGAAAATGAAAACAGTTTAGGACAGTGCCAAATGTAGCCCAACACATTGGTGTAACAATTACCTTTGCCTGCAGTAACGCTTTAAGTACCACCGAGGTGCTACTTATAGGCTGTCAATCACCTAATATTGTGTTACAGTCATGCAACAGCCATTTAAATTGCACACATATAGTTTACAGCACCCTTTGGGGCAGTTTTGTATTTATTGAAGCAGATCAGGATTGGATGAAGCCTACACTGCAGCAGATCATGTTGGGGTACAGTCTGCAAGCCTGCCAAATACCACCAGTACCTGGAATACAGGCTAGGGATGTATAATCACGCGGTATAAACAGACTTCAGAAAATATAACTGACCAGTCCCAGCATGCAGCATCAGGGGGCTCTTGGGCCGACCATGGTCATGGGATGCCGGGAATGCAGCCTGTGCTTTGAAGTTCCAAGTTGTTTAATATCCCAACCAAAGGAGTTCATTTTATGACAAAATTAAGGCACAGCAGTGCGTGGACCTGCAATCATTCAGTACTTAGGGCCTAGCTGGCACATTGTTGGTTATTGTTCTTGGTGGTAAGGATGAGGCTGGATTACCCTATTGCATATGATCCCAAGAAAATAATGGCGAGCATGCAGCAGAAGGTCTTTGAGCCGATGGCTTGCAATCTAATATGAGGCTATCCAGGCCAACTATTCCTATTCAAAAAGATAAATCACCATTTTTCTGTGCAATAACCCCCTCTGCTGGTTAAAAGTCTTCACACTGTGCAGCAGACCAGAAAATAAAGGCATAGTAGTTATACGGATGTCTCACGGTGGGGTCACCAGGAATTTTGGTGTTTTTTTTTTTTTACCTTTTTATTTTGCATGAAACAAGACATACAATACAAATTATGTGGTACATCATTTAGGGCGCTGCAGGCGCCTTACATTCAGTCTGGCAATCCAACACAGCGACATCCATTCACACAACACAGACAACCAACCACGCCGGACTCAGACCACTTCGAAGACGAATAAGTCTCCAGCAGAGACATAGGAAGGCTGATAACAGTTATCTGTTTGTCAAGGCATTAATTATCTTACACTGATTCAAGTACTTCATCTCTCTCTGCCCCCCTCCCAGGTCAGACACTGTAACTCAAACTTATGGAATTGTGGTGTTTGGTTGTACAATTAAATATAGTGTTTAATTCTTGATTTGCTTTTCTTTTTGTTCTGCTTGCAGCCCATTTGATAGCAACAAAGTCCTGTCCACACCCGGATTGAGCAACAAGTTCTCATCAAGTGTCAGGAAGGTGTCGATGTACCACTGGACTCCCCCCACCACCACACCAAGCACGCCCAGCATCCGTGACAAGTTTTACATTGTAAGTATAATTATCTCACTTGTCACTCCCCCCCAGAAGGTCACCAAGGAGATGTCTGTAGTGATCCCAGAGGATGTCGGTAGTGATACCAGTGGATATCTTCAGTGATCCGAGATGATGTCTTCAGTGATTCCAGGGGATGTCTACAGTGATCCCAGAGTGCCCTCAGGCTTATATCCAACTAAATGTGTCAGATCAGGTGATGCTTACCTCCTGCCTGTAGGGAGCTTTAATGGGTGTAGTGATAGGTGCACTGTGTGAGGATTGTGTAGCACATCTCAAGGCACTGTGATTTCACACTCCTTATGAAACAGGGCTCCTCCAAAATACAGATGGTATGAATGCGTAGCTACTATTGCTTAAAGGAATTGTCCAACCTAAGTGTAAAAATATATAATTTGTTTGCTTACCTGACATGCAGAAGATTCACGCTGGTGTGCTGCTCAACAAAGCTGTTGTTGTTGATATTTAGACACTTTCCTGTAGGCCAGCCCCTCTAGCTGGTGATGAATAAATAAAAGTCGAAGCCCCCCCCCCCAGGTCAGATGACATTACTGGATCAGGAGCAATTGTATGCCTGGGAGGCATTCTTTGATTTTACACTTTGCCCATAGATGTTCTTTTCAATCTAACAAATGCTGCTCTTGGGGGTGATCCACAATGGTTGTTATGCGTCGTCATTCTGAAATTAAGCTGGAGTTAGGTTAACGTGCAACAATCTCTAACTTTTGCCTCGCCTGTGCTTCCTCCAGCAGGGGGACCTGGACAGTGCATACCCCTCTCTTGATAAAGATATTCAGACGCCATATATACTCACTTACCTATCCAGCAGCGGCTTACTCAGGAACCGCAGAAGCGTTGAGGCCAGCACAGAACTGAACAGCTCAGAGAGTCTGCGGAACTTGATGGAGAATGATGACGGGGCCTCCACGCATCCCAGCCCACCGTCCTCCTGCGGGGAGACCTTGCCATACTCTTCCACCCCAGAACTGAGGAATGAGAAGCACTCCAACAGAGACAGCCAGCTGCTGAGCCATGAAACTCTGGACATTCTAAAGGAGACCCCCAGTCACTATGCTCACCAGACCATGAAGCCAGCCAGGCTGGAGTTTGCTGAAGACACTGCAACGGAGTCTTTAAGGCAGAGCCTGACCAGCATCATAATCCTGGAAGAGAGCCCGGAAGACAAGGAGCCAGGCTCAGGGGAGGACGAGAGTGAGCGGAGGGGTTCCCTGATGAAGCAAATGGATGAGGTTCTGGAACTGATCAGATCGGAGGATGTCACAAGGCAGAAAATGAAGGACATGGAGCAGTCAGTCTTAAGCTTTAGAGAAAGAGTCACGGTGAGTGAAAGATCGCTGGCTTGTTATTATTATTTATAAAGCACCATCATCTTTGGGGAGCTGTACAAAGTAGGTCCAACTGCTGTACCTGCCTACTGAGCGTCTTCAGAATGGGTAATTTCAGGATGTTTAAATTGCAAAGGACAGGGGGGCATCTATAATGTGAGGCAGCCGCCTTAGGTGGCACAGCAGGGTGGAGGCAAGATATATATTACTATCCCCTTAGTGGTTCAGGAGAGATCAGCGGTGCCACTGGTGCAGTCAGATATTGGTGGCCCAGAGCCTGCAGCCCTGTCCTCTATATCTGCAGTGAGTTGGTGCCGCTCCCATCATAGGAAGGAACCATGAATAGAGGCAAGTGGCTCTATTGTGGAGTGGAGCAGCACATCCTGGGGGAGGGGGGCACATTTTTAAAGGTCTCCTCAGACAGCAGAGAGGTTATGTTCACCACAAACTTAGGGAGGGCTGAAAGGAAGTGAAAGTGCAACCGGAAATTTGATTCCCAGGCTAAATCCTGCAGGTAATGTCGATAATGAGGCAGCAAGAGGCTCACCTACAAGAAATAAAACTGAGACTAGGGGCCCAGTCATTGAATTATAGTTTATAAGGGGCCCTCACACAATATAGGCTCCTCTAGTATAAACTGGGTCCCAAGGCAAACCAGCCAGGGGGAGGTGGGGCAGACACCCTCATTTATCATCAACGCCAGCAGCAATAGTGTAGCAGCCTGTGGGTCTCAGGTCCGGGCGGCCATTCGGGACACCTGGCCAAGGGCTCCCTCCTCACAGCTGTGCCCTTTGGGTCCCATACTGGAGTCTTGGCTTTCCTGTCCTGAAGTGGGCTAGCCAGGGGATTTCAGAGAACGGGGCAGGATAGTGAAAATCCCGGATTTTGTTCCTCCTTTAGATATAGAGAAAATAAATGAGACTGAATAATGGTAAATTACAAAAATCTTCAGAAATGTATTTGATAATTTGCAATGCTGCTAAACTTGGCCTATGTATACAACAGTTCCTAGTAGGGTCTAGTAGGGTCTCTCTTGTGTCACACTGAAGGTCAACATGTGTTACCTTCCTGATAAAGATTTAAAGTTTACCTTATAAATACTACTGTAAGGTTATTATTAGGAAAGAAGACCGACAGAATGAATTTTCAATAGAATTTTGAAAGTGTATATATTCCATGTATGTCACACACCCCGCTTCCACTATTCATGACATATGGGTTATGGTTCAGTAGAGGGCGAACTTCTGCAGAAATGAAAGCAAAAAAGAAGCCCCTCCCGGTCCATAAATACCTAGGACCTCCCACACATTCCCCAGTTCCTTCTTTGCAGGACGGCGAGCAAGTCAGAAGATGTCTGCTTCTCTTCCTTGCAGGTATTTCTGCCCGGACCTTTTACATTAAGCCCAATACCAGCCTCCCAGCCTTGGCTGCAGGTCCGGGTGAGGGTAGGCATCACCTTATCAGGTGTTTAGGGAGCCATGCTCCCCCGTGAGACCCCATACAAGGGGGTAGGAGGTACCCAGGTTGGTGATCCCGGTTTGGGATGCCCTGTCCCTTATATGTATATATCCCTTACACCCACGGTGTGGGATTCTCCCCCTTCCGGGTCCCTCTGTTAACCCTCCAGCGGGGGGGGGGGGGGGGGACTGCTTTTATCCCTCTTCCTTTCTTTTCACTCGTTTGTGGTGTGAATGTGTGTGTGCTGTGTGCTTGAGTGCTTCACGTTTACTTGGCACTTTCTGCAATCTGCTGACACTTTGGGGAGCTTCTTCCCCTCAGGCTGCGTTGGGGAGGGGGCGGGGCCGGGCCCAGCCTCCTACTGGGTACCGCGTTGCTGGTTGTGGAGGGGGGGGCGGGGCCAGTTGCGGTGTGCGATCTGCTCTGGCCCGCCCCTTCTTCTTCTCCCTCTCTCTCTCTCTCTCTGGATGCTGGCTGGGCCGGACGCCATTTTATGCTGTTGAGTGAGTGCCCTCCTGGGCCACCCTTGTTACTTGTGACTTAGCCAAGCGCCCCTTCTCCGCATGGGGCAGCGCTGATCTCCTTCACTGTTGTATTTATATATTTATATATATATATATAATATATATATTATAGGTGTTTATTTTGTGTGTGCATGTGCTTATGGGCCCACTTCTCTTGTGTCTTTCAGGAGGACTCCCTGTGCCTTGCTAAAAAGGGGGTTCTCCCAGTCCTAGGGTCCCTAGCAGTAAATTGGGCACCTACAAATCCTCCCACGTGGGACTTAAAGGGGCATCCCGGGTTGCTTATCAGCGTAATTCCCTCTGGTCATTGTGACTACCTTAAAATCACCATATGGAGGCTCCACAGGATACCAGGCTCGGGCTCCCTTCGGGACAATCCCGGCTATGTGTGGGTTGTGGGGTACCCCTTACAGGGGAGAATGTACTAATTTGCATACCATGTGCGCAACAGGCCATAACGCGGCAGTCGGGATCCCAGGCGGCTGGGTCAGTGCCGCCCGTCTCATCTCCTACCTCACCCCGCATTATCTGCCTCAGATAAGCGTAAGAAGCAGCGTCGCTCCTTTCGGGGGGCAGCCTCCTTTAATTCTTCCTTTCGCCGTGCCAGAGGGGGCAGAGGTCTTGCCTACTCTAGCTTCAGAGGTGATTCCTGGAACAGAGGCAGAGGATGTGCCCGTCCAGTCTCTACCTGGGGTTCCAAGCCCAAGCCCGCTGCCAAGCCAGCTCAGCAATGAGGAGGCGCCCTCACCCTTACGGGTGGGGGGACGGCTGCGGCTCTTCTTCCAGGTCTGGGCCCAGGAGGTCACAGACAAGTGGATTTTGGAAGTGGTATCATCCGGGTACAAACTGGAGTTCGAGTACCGGCCTTCTCCCAGATTTCTAAGGTCTCGGGTGCCCTCGGATCCCCGGGCTGCACAGGGGCTCCTGTTGGCTGTGAAGAATCTCCTGGACATGGAGGTCATATGCCCAGTGCCTTTTCTCAGAGAGAGGCCGGGGCTACTATTCCAACCTCTTCACGGTTCCCAAAAGGGATGGTTCCATAAGGCCCATTCTGGATTTGAAGCTTCTCAACAGGTTTATCAGAACCAAGAAGTTCCGCATGGAGACTCTGCCATCAGTTCCCTTCGTCAAGGGGACTTCATGACGTCCATAGACATTAAGGATGCTTATCTCCATGTACCGATCTTCCCAGCACACCAGAGATTTCTCAGGTTTGTGGTGGGAGATCAGCATTTTCAGTTTGTGACACTCCCGTTCGGGCTGACCTCGGCACCAATGGTGTTTACCAAGGTTCTGGCGGGCATAATAGCCCAGGGCATTCGCATTGTGCCGTATCTGGACAACCTGCTCATTACAGCTTCTTCCTTATGCCAGGCGGAGCTGGACACCAGGATGGTGGTGACGACACTGGAGTGGTTCGGATGGGTGATCAACCACCCCAAATCTTCTCTCTCCCCATCAAGGGAGATCTCTTTTCTGGGCATGATTCTGGATACCAGTCAGGCCAGAGTGTTCCTACCTCAGCCAAAGGTGCAGAGGGTTCAGGATCTGATACGTATTCTCCTGACCAATTCTCGCCCCTCTATCCGGCTAGGCATGACACTGGTGGGTTTGATGGTGGCTTCCTTCGAGGCAGTCCCCTTTGCTCAGTTCCACATGAGGTCGCTCCAACTCCATCTATTGCTGAACTGGGACAGATGTCCACAGTCCTTGGATCAGTCCCTTCAGTGGTGGCTGGAACCAAGCAATTTGATGAGGGGCAGATCTTTTCTGGCCCCCTGTTGGGAGACGGTTACCACGGATGCCAGCCTGTCGGGCTGGGGAGGTTTCTGGAAGGATCATCAGTTCAAGGGGTTGTGGGGTCCTCAGGAGGCTCACACCCCCATCAATGTCTTGAAGCTCAGAGCTATCCGTTTGGTTCTGTCACGTCTGACACTTCACCTCCAGGGCTTACCGGTTCAGGTACGATCAGACAATCGAACTGCGGTAGCTTACATCAATCACCAGGGAGGGACTCACAGCAGGAGTGCCCTCAGGGAAGTCTCTCTGATTCTAACATGGGCGGAGAGCAATGTTCCTTGCATCTTGGCAGTGTACATTCTGGGAGTGGAGAACATGGAGGCGGACTCCCTGCGCAGGGGGTTTTCTCGCCGAGGGGAATGGTCTCTCAACCACAGGGTATTTCGGGCCCTGTGTCACAAGTGGGGGACTCCGGAGGTGGATCTCCTTGCCTTTCGGCACAATCACAAGCTTCCATCCTTTGTATCTCTGTCTCAGGATCCTCTGGCCCTGACAGTGGATGCCTTGTCCCTTGCCTGGAGGGATCTGGGGTTTCTGTACCTGTTTCCCCCTTCTCCATGGTAGGCAAGGTAGTGCGCAAGCTGGCTCTAGAGGGTGTGCCAGCAATTCTGGTGGCTCCAAGGTGGCCAAGACAGGTTTGGTTCGCAGACGTCATAAGACTGGCGGTAGATCAGTACAGGCTGTCCCTGTTTCCGGATCTGATCTCTCAGAGTCAACTACGTTACCCCAATTTACAAATGCTTGCTTTGACGGTGTGGCTGCTGAAACCTTCATCCTGAGGGAGGAAGGTTTGTCTGAGGCGGTTATTCAGACCTTGATTAGAGCTAGGAAGAGGTCTTCCTCTAACATTTACTATAGGACTTGGCGGTCCTATATTGACTGGTGTGAGGCTAGGGTCTTACCTTGCAGGGTGTTTTCGATTCCTAGGATTTTGGAGTTTCTACAACATGGCCTGGATCTGGGGCTCCAGCTCAGTACTTTGAAGGGTTAGGTTTCTGTCCTGGCCTTTGCTTTGCATCATCTGGTCAAGACTTTTTTCCAAGGGCTCACTCATGTTCGACCCCCTAGAAAGCCTTTGGTTCCAGTTTGAGACCTAAACTTGGTTCTCTCGGCCCTCCAGGGCCTCCTTTTGAGCCGGTGCAGGATGTGGCACTTTCTGTGCTCACTCAAAAGGTTGCCTTTTTGGTGGCTATTACCTCTGTTCGGCGTGTCTCTGAGTTGGCGGCTCTGTCTATTCAGGTCCCTTACTCTGAGAGACACCAGGACAAGGTGGTTTTTCGCTTTAAACCAGATTTCCTTCCTAAGGTGGTTTCTGCCTTCCACCTCAATCAGGATGTAGTTCTCCCTTCCTTGTGTCCTAAGCCTAGCAATGACAAGGAGAGGGTTTTGCATTCTTTGGATGTGGTTCGTTGTGTGAAGTACTATTTAGTAGCTACTTCTCCTTTTCGTAAGACGGACGCCTTGTTCGTGGTGCCCTCCGGGCCCAGGAAAGGTTTGGCGCCAGCCGAGTCTACCATTAGTAAATTGATACGTCAGGCCATTGTTGGGGCCTATTCCGCTAAGGGGAGGGTTCCTCCTTTTAAGATCACTGCTCATTCTACTCGTGCTGTTGGGGCTTCCTGGGCCTTTGAGCACCAGGCTTCTGTTGAACAAGTTTGTAAGGCTGCTACTTGGTCTTCCGTTCATACTTTTTCCAAGTTTTATAAGGTTGATGTGCGGGCCTCAGCGGATGCTGTTTTTGGCCGCAAGGTTCTGCCAGCTGCAGTGGTTTAAATTGGTGCATTTTTTGCTGTATTTGGATCCCCACCCATGATGGACACTGCTATTGGATGTCCCATATGTCATGAATAGTGGAAGCAGGGTGTATGACATACTTGGAATAATACCATTTTGTGATTACTCACCTGTAAAATGGGTATTATAAGTATGTCACACACCCCGCTTCATCCCGCCCTTTGGTATTCTGGATCCTTTATATGGTGAACCTTTTATTGTTAAGAATGTTTTATTGTCTCTTCCTGGTCCCCTTACTGCTGTCATATACTGGGGAATGTATGGGAGGTCCCAGGTATTTATGGACCGGGAGGGGCTTCTTTTTTGCTTTCATCTCTGCAGAAGTTTGCCCTCTACTGGACCATAACCCATATGTCATGAATAGTGGAAGCGGGGTGTGTGACATACTTATAATACCCATTTTACAGGTGAGTAATCACAAAATGGTATTTTTTTATGCCAAAAGGATGTGCTAAAGGTGCTGAGCTGATCTAGTTTTCCTTTTTTTTAGTTTTTTCCTTTGTTAGCAAATGTGTGTTTTATGGAAGCAGTTTTCACTACC
This sequence comes from Gastrophryne carolinensis, assembly GCA_027917425.1. Lineage (NCBI taxonomy): Eukaryota > Metazoa > Chordata > Amphibia > Anura > Microhylidae > Gastrophryne > Gastrophryne carolinensis. The sequence continues at coordinate 43,836,291 of CM051243.1, read as the reverse complement.
TGCAATCTGTTGCTATTGGCAACTATACACAAAGTCAGGTTCAGTCGTACAAGTCAGTCACAATCGTACAACTGTACACAAAGTCACTACTGAACTGAGGGAGCTCCATCAACTTTACACATGCCCAGCAGCAGTGTTCTGGGCAACTATCTGCAATGTGTTGTACACGTCTCTAGGTACATTGCCAATAGCAACAGATTGCAGATAGTGAAAACTGCTTCCATAAAACACACATTTGCTAACATTAGAAAAACAAATAAAAATGCCAGATCAGCTCAGCACCTTGAGCACATCTTTTTGGCACAAAACACTTTCAAAAATTAATTTGAAAGTGCACTTTTTAAGGGTTTGCTCAGGGCTGGCTGGGTATTCTGCCCCTTTAAAGGGCCACTCCAGTTCCTTCCTGAAAAATACACATACACAAATACAACCCCCCCCCCCCCCCCCCATAACCCCCACCCTGCCCTCTCCAAATAGCGACCAGCCGGGACTTCAGGAAGATGGTGACGGGCAACGGGCCGACTTCGGAGTGAAGGTGAGTGTCTTCATTACCTTAGCAGAATCGCTATTTGGAGAGGGCAGGGCGGGGGTTATGTTTATTTTTCAGGAAGAGACTGGAGTGTCCCTTTAAGAGACCCTGCTGCTAGGTTTTCCTTTTCACACACCCCTCTCTGCTGTGTCTGTAGCGCCCCCTGCTGACCAACAATTCTAAGGGAGACATGATATAGCCTGCACATGTCTCTGGTTAGCTTTAAAACATATGTTGGATCTTCTACCTTTTGGTAGGGACAGTATGCATTGTCGTATGGCTGGCGGTGGGATATCCGAAGAAGCTATCAGGATGAGCACTAACAAATCTACATGAAAACACACCAAGTCTGGCTCTGAGCAATAGCTCTAACCATACAAATCCATGGTGTGACTAGAGTGTCTGTTTTCCCTATACTGATCCATATGCGTTGTTTGAAGGATCACCCCTCCTCCAGCATTGCGTGACTGCCCCCCCCATTGTTTACATTGCTGCAATAGTGAACTCCAGTGTTTATGCCGAGAAGAATTCCATCATGAGGAGGCTGCGTGTTTACATTTCATTACTACATACTAAACGCCCAAGCTGCCATCGAAAGGGGACCAACCATGCGATAAGGAGATAGGGACGCCATGTCCTGACCTTCTCTGCCGGGCACTATCATCCTTCTCAGTTTGTAACTCAACAGATGAACTACTGATCTCAGAATGCTTTGCCAATCAATTATACGTATACTGACCAGATGTCCAGCTTTTGGTGCGACAGTCCTACTTTGAGGCATTTTATCCTGAAAACTTAACGCCTACCTGCCCGACTGTCATTATTGGGACAACAGTCCAACCAAATGCAGGATGCCGGATGTTTGGCTTATGAGCATTAACTCATAAGTAGCATAGAATGCTGTAGATTGTTCCTCAAAAGCCCGTAAATAAGCCACACCTCTAAACCACACCCCCACCACGCACAAACTAGTCTAAGGTGTTCCAATTTCAGGTCTGCCAAAAGTGGTCGGTGCGTTTTTACTGGCTGTACACCATTTGGCCCATTATTGTGGATACTCTGGCGGTTAAGGCTAAGACTATCATGAAAGTACCAGATGAAGAAGTCCTGGCAGCCTCGAATTGTTGTCTTCTATAATGAAGATCTAATAGAGAGGAAGAAGCAATACTTAAAAGGACATCCTGCTGGTGGATATTTACAGACTACGATTTTCTTTAGAAGAATTGCCCCTCTTTATTAGATCTTCATTGTGAATATACAACATGGTGATTCACTGTACCTGTTGAAGATCCTGTTGGACTTGAAACCTTGTACTGTATATTCGCAAAGAAGCTCTAATAAAGAGGAAAGGATTCATTCAAATCTTTTTAGATCTTTGTTTCCAGACCTCCAGAACCTTTTTATCAGGTTCCTTTGGCGATCCATTGTGCATGATGATAAGGTCCTCAAAATGTTGTATATTCACAATGAAGATCTAATAAAGAGGAGAGGAGCAATTTCTTGAAAGAATATCCTGATGTGCGGGTGTATGATATTTACACACTATATTTTAATTCTTTTGAGGAATTGGTTCTCTCTTTTATACCTTTGTTGTGAATATACGTTTCAATGCCATTGGTGATCCATTGTACCTGATGAAAAGGTCCTGGTGGACTCAAAATGTTGTACTGTATAATAAAGATCTAATAAAAAAGAGCAATTCCTTGAAAGAAAATCTTTGTGTGCAGTGGTTGATATTCACACACTAGGATATTTCCTGGAGGAATTGCTCCTCTTAGACCTTCATTGTCAAGGATGGACTCCAAATGTTTTATATTTACAATGAAGATCTCGTTTAGAGGAAAGGAACAATTACTTGAAAGTAACTGGCTAAATAGATGTGTTCTTTTCTCATTGTTACTTTCAGACTGAAACTTCCTATCACCCCCTTAAATGCCCGGGACTGCCTTTCATTGGTCTACAATAGCAACTCAGACCTGTTTCTGTTTCCCTTGCAGACGAGTCACCCAACACAGCAGTCCCATTCCTCCATGGACAGTTTAAGCGTGGAGACGGCACTGGAGAGTTTTGACTTCCTAAACAGTGATTTCAACACGGATGACATGTCGGTGTTTGGCAGCGTACGCACTCCCAGCAAGGGGTAAAAAATACATTATTTCTATGTAGCGCCTCCAAGTATTCCCAGCATTTCCCGCGTGCCCGACTCAGCGCTGTTTTTCTTTTAGCGTCGTTCTATTTTCTCAAGGATTCAATGTCGACAGATCCTAATCGCCATTGGAGATGTAAACTTTCCCAGAGCGGCTTTGCATCATTTTGCAACAGCGTTCATGAGGCCAATTGTGGGCCGAGCTTCTTTAATGAAGGGCTTAAAGGCTTACTTTAGGCAAGGCAAAAGACAAAACTGAGCATAGTAAACTTACCAATCAATGAAGTCTGCTAGGTTTCACTTTTCTTTTCTGCTCCAAACATCCTTTCTGACAGCTTCTTCCCCTGCACTTCCGGTTTCACTTTCTGCTCATTGTCCCTCAGCGCTGGTCACTCTTTTCAAACAATGTCCCTTCCCATCAGTCTGCGTCTGGCCAGCCCTGCTCTTCCCCATTAAGCTTCAGCCACGCCCACCCTCCCTCCCTTTCCTGCCAGCGTGACCTTGGACTCCGGGGCGCCATCGGGCTGTGAAGTGCCCACACTGCCCCTGCAGCACACAGCAAAGAAGCTGGCAAGGTGGGCATGGTTGGAGCTTGCTGGGGAGGAGCAGAGCTGGCCAGACGCAGACTGAGGGGAAGAGACATCATTTGAGATGAGGGACCAGCACTTAGGGAAAACGAGCAGAAAGTGAAACTGGAAGTGCAGGGGAAGAAGCTGTCAGAAAGGACGTTTGGAGCAGAAAAGAAAAGTGAAATCCAGATGGCCGACTTCATTGATTGGTATGTTTACTATGCTCATCTTTTTGTTTTGCCTTGCCTCCTGCATAGCGAGCAACGTAACTAACTGTAACCCGGGGATCTCCAACCTTTCTGAACATGAGAGCCACAATCATGGGCCACATTTCATGTCAGTAGAGGGTTGAGGCCACAAAATCCTTAAAGAACATGAAACCGCTGGAAATGGTTCCAAACAACAATGCGATGAAGTAGCTCACAGCATCAAACCTGGCAGTCCAGTATGTATGTGAACCCCCCTCCCCCCAGTTCCCAAATAATTATAAAGCAGAGCACTAAAGGATCCCCTTACCTTCTCAAAATAATAAGCAGAGTGCATGCAGACCCCTGCCCCATAAAAACTTGCCCCACGTCTTTGGATGGTAGTGTACCAATGAAGTTAACATCTTTTATTTTCGCAAAGTACCGTATTTTGTGCACCATAAGACTTATCGTAAAGAAAATGTCCACCTACCTTACCGGCGCATCCAATGCACGCTGATTGTCCTCCCAGCCCTGGTTCTGAGTGGTGGGTGTGAACAGTCGGCTCCCATTGAAAACAACGGGTGATGGCTGTACACAGGCCATGCTTACCCACCAACCAGAACCAGGCTGCAGGAGGACGATCAGCGATGCAAGAGCACCAGTAATGTAAGTGGACTCTTTGTCTGTGTGTGGTGGCACAGAAGCCCAGCTATGCTGATTGGAGTACAGGCGGTCAAGCAGCACACTGCCTGTTATGGGGTCCATTTGGGGGTATTCTGCACGTTGCCTCTTTTTATAGGGTGATTGGGGGAGATTGTGCATACTGCCTATTATGGGGTTATTGGACGGGATATGTATACTGCCTGTTATAGGGTGATTATGGGAGATTGCGTACACTGTCTGTTATGGGGTGATTGGGGAGGGGTTCTGCATACTGCCTGTTATAGGTTGATTGGGGGATTTTGCACGCCGTCTGTTGTAGGAGATTGGGGGGGGGGGGGGGGCAGCACACTGCCTATTGTAAGGGATTGGGAGGGGACAATGCCTGTTATGGGGTGATTGGGGGAGTTTGTGCACACTGCCTGTTATATGGTGATTGGGTGGATATTCCTAGTATGTCACACACCCTGCTTCCAACATCCATGACACTTGGGAAACCGGCCTGTAGAGGGCGATCTTGCAGAGATGACATGGAAAAAGGGAGCCCCTCCTGGTCCATAAGTACCTGGGACCTCCCACTATTCCTCAGTCTTTTTGTCTCTGCAATCGGCGAAGCATTCAGAAGATGACTCTCCTTCCTGCAGGTAGCCGGGATAACTCCCGGACTTTTCTATTTCTGCCTGAACCTCGTTTTTATTATACTTGTGATATGCCTCCCAGCCCTGGCTGAAGGGCTCAGGCAAGGGTAGATACACCCTTGGGGTGTATATGGGAGCCTTCTCCCCCTGTGAGACCTCAAATAAGGGGTAGGCAGAATCCGGGTTGGTGTCCCCCGGCATGGGATGCCCCATTCCTTGAAATCTCCCTGTGCCTTAGGGTGCCTTTTGTACCTTCCCCCTTTGGTCTCCTGGGCCCTGCAGGGGTGATAAGGAGGGGGGGGGGTTCTTTATTTCTGAGGAGTGTTGTTTCCTATGCACTTTTCGAATAAAGTATATATATATATATATATATATATATATATATATATATATGAGTAAGAGCGAAGAGGCTGGCATACCTGTGGTTCTTTTTTGTTGTGTGAGGATTTGAATTTCCCTCTTTTTTCTCCAGCGTGCGGACCCGGATGTGGGCGGGGCTTGGCGCGCTGTGTCCGGCCCCGTTCTTTTGCGTAGCTTCAGTCTATTTGCTCTCCCTGGCCCGCCCTCCGTTCTCTGCTGCTCTGTTTGGTGGGCGGGGCTTCTCGACAGCGCCGCATATTATGGCGCTTCCTTCCTGCCCACATGCGGTTGTGCTGGCGCGCTGGCCCGGTTTCTGGTCCGATCGCTGGTCTGGTTGCTGTCCGATCGCTGGTCTGGTTGCTGTCCGATCGCTGGTCTGGTTGCTGTCCGATCGCTGGTCTGGTTGCTGTCCGATCGCTGGTCTGGTTGCTGTCCGATCGCTGGTCTGGTCGCTGATCCCGTTTGTGGGTGCTGTGAGTACCCTTTAGTTCTGCTAAAGGGATGTTTTATTGCTGGTCTCTTTACTCTTATGTGCATAAGGCTTATTGTATTTCTCTCTTTCCAGGTGGAAACTCTTCATTAGGGGTTTCTCCTGGTCCTTCATTGAAATCCTCCCACTTGGGATTATTAAGGGGCATCCTGGGTAGCTATTGCGTAAATCCCACATACTTGGCGACTATAAAATAATTAAGTATATTTTAACAAACACCATATGGAGGCATCTCAGGATACTGGGCTTTCAGTTCCCTCAGGGCAGACTCTGCAGTGTTTACGTTGTGGGGCATCCCTTGTTGGGGATAATGCATTTCTTTGTGTATCTTGTGCTCAATTGACTATAATACAGCAGTCAGAGGCCCAAGCCTCATGATCTGGGGCTCCTGCTTCTTCTCCCACTACACCTTGTCTTGTCCATACCCCCAGTGATATTGTCATGGGTGGAGAGTCGCTTTCTGATGTATGTGCATGTCTAGCTCTGTGGCTAAGAAGGCCTCAGCTAAAAGAAAACATTTAGCTCCTGCCGTTGCAGCAAGTTAGCTTGATTGTAGCGAGCGTCTTGATTGGTCAGGAGAATTCTTTGAGGAATCTTATATTTCTGATGTTCAGCAATTTGTGGGTATTGACGCTGAACAGGATGAAGGGGAGGTTTTTGACACCCCTAAAGCTCTTTCTCAATTGTATGAGGTTTTGGCAATCGATTTCCCAGAAGCTGTCCCTCCTTAGAAAGGGGAGTTCTTTGGTGTCTCCAAGCCTCGTTTAGAATTTCCTAGTCAAAAACATTTTGAAGAGATCATTCTTAAGGAATGGGAGAAGCCTGGGCGGCTTCCTGGCGTTCCTTTAGGCTGGGATAAAAAATATCCTTTTCCGGCAGACACTGTGGTCATCCCCCCCTGTGGTGGATACACCTGTGCTTAGTTTGTCCAATTCTTCTGTTTTGCATTCTCCTACCCTACCCTTAAGGATGGGGAAGACAAACGGATTGATCAAATGGCTTGCCATGCGTTTGCTAGCGTTGGCTCGGCCTTGCGGCCTGTGGGTGCCTCGGCACTTATGGCAGTCTCTATTAGGTCCGTTGTTAGAGACCTATTGAATACCTCAGGGCTTGATCCAGCCTCTGATGAGTTTGCCGCTCTTAAGCGATGTGAATTATTTGTGTTATTTTATACTTTGCTACTACTGCTTTGGATGATACCATGGCCATGTGTAGCAGAACTTCCGCCTTGCTAGTTGCTATTCGGCGGTCTATATGGCTACGCCAGTGGGTGGCTGACACGGTGGCTAAGAAGTCACTTACAGCTCTCCCCTTTGGGGGATTGCGCCTCTTTGGTGAGAAGTTGGATTCTGTCATTAAGGGGGGCAAATTCCCTCAGCGTAAGAAGCAACGTCATTCCTTTCGGGGATCGGCCTCCTTTAACCCTTCCTTTCGTGGTTCCAGAGCGGCCAGAGTATCGGCCTTTTCAGCCCCAAGGGGGACTGCGTGGAACAGGGGAAGAGGACGTGGCCGTCCAGGTCAGAGTTGGGGGTCCAAGCCTAAGTCCACTTCTAAACATGTCCAGCAATGAGGAGGCTCCCTCACCCGTACGGGTGGGGGGACGGCTGCGGTTCTTTTTCCAGGCTTGGTTCAAAGAGGTATCAGACAGATGGATTCTGGAGGTTGTGTCCTCTGGAATTCGAGTTCCGGCCTCCGCCCAGATTTTTCAGGTCTCGGATGCCCGCGGATCCGATGATCGCGCAAGGGCTTCGGGAGGCAGTAGCGAACCTCTTAAACATGGATGTTATCGAAAGGGGTCTGGGGTTTTACTCCAACCTATTTACGGTTCCCAAAAAGGACGGCTCTGTTCGGCCTATTCTAGATCTGAGGCGACTCAATCAATTTATTCGCTTCAGAAAGTTCTGCATGGAGTCGCTAAGATCAACGGTCGACACTCTCCGTCAAGGGGACTTTATGACGTCCATCGACATCAAGGATGCTTATCTGCACATCCCTATTTGTTCCGCTCACCAGAGATTCCTCAGATTCACAATGGAAGACCAGCATTTTCAGTTTGCGGCCCTTCCATTCGGTCTTACCTCATCCCCAAGAGTTTTTACCAAGGTTTTGGCAGGAGTAATGGCCATTCTCAGGCTCCAGGGCATTCGCATTGTGCCATTCTTGGACGACCTTCTCATCACGCATCGTCTTTCAATCAGGTGGAATTGGACACCAGGATAGTGGTGGCGACGCTAGAGAGATTTGGTTGGGTGATAAACCATGGCAAATCCTCTCTTTGCCCTTTCAGGGAGATTCCCTTTCCGGGCCTGATACTGGATACCCTTCAGGCCAGGGTATTTCTTCCTCAGTCCAAAGTTGTTCTGATTCAGGATTTAATTTGTCTGTTCTTGTCCAATCCTCGTCAGCCTATCCGCCTGGGGATGAGGCTAGTGGGGCTGATGGTGGCCACATTCGAAGCGGTCCAGTTTGCTCAGTTTCACATGAGGACGCTTCAACTCTTTCTCTTGGCAAAGTGGGACAAGAGCCCGCTGTCTTTGAATCGGGTTTGTCTATTGTCTCCCCATGTTCTGCAGTCCCTTCAGTGGTGGCTGACTTCGGGCAATCTCAGAAGCGGCAAGTCATTTCTGACCCCCTGTTGGGAATTGGTCACCACAGATGCCAGCCTCATGGGCTGGGGGGGGGCATCTGGAGGGAACATCGGTTCCAGGGTTTGTGGGGGCCGCAGGAGGCTCACTCTCCAATCAATTTATTGGAGCTTCAGGCCATTCGTTTAGTCCTACTTCGATTGACTCATTTCTTGCGGGGTCTGCCGGTTCAGATTCGGTCAGACAACCGAACAGCGGTTGCATACATCAATCACCAAGGAGGGACTCGCAGTTGGGGTGCCCTCCGGGAAGTGTCTCTGATCCTCCACTGGGCAGAGATCAATGTTCCCTGCATATCGGCAGTTTACATTCCGGGGATAGAGAATGTGGAGGCAGACTCCCTGAGCAGAGCATGCGCTCGCCAGGGAGAGTGGTCTCTCAATCCCAGGGTCTTTCAGTTTCTTTGTCACAAGTGGGGAACTCCACGGTTGGACCTGTTTGCTTCTCGTCACAACCACAAACTTCCAGTGTTTGTGTCTCTATCCCAAGATTCTCTGGCAGTGGCAGCAGATGCCATGTCTCTGGCCTGGAAGGATCTGGGGTTCCTGTATCTGTTTCCCCCATTCTCCATGATAAGCAAGGTGGTGCACAAGCTAGTTCTGGAAGGGGCACCAGCAATTCTGGTGGCTCCAAGATGGCCAAGACGTCTGTGGTTCGCAGACATCACAAGGCTAGCAGAGGATCAGTTGCTTCTGCCTCTTCTTCCAGATCTCATCACCCAGGGTCAACTCTGTTACTCCAATTTACCAACGCTGGCTTTGACGGTGTGGCTGCTGAAATCTCCATCTTAAAAGAGGAAGGTCTTTCTGACGTGGTCATTCCGACTCTTGTTAGAGCTAGGAAGAAGTCTTCCTCTGTTGTTTACTACAGGACTTGGAGGTCCTATATTGATTGGTGTGAGTCTAGGGTCTTGCCCTGTAGGGTATTTTCTATCCCTAGGATTTTGGAGTTTCTGCAACATGGTCTGGATTTGGGTTTCCAGATTAGTACGTTGAAGGGGCAGATTTCTGCTTTGGCTATTTTCTTTCAAAGATCTTTTGCTCTTCATCCTTTGGTTAAGACCTTTTTCCAGGGGGTCACGCATGTGCGGCCTCCTAGAAAGCCCCTAATTCCAGTTTGGGATCTTAACTTGGTGCTTTCCATGCAGGCTGCTTCTTTTGAGCCATTGCAGGATGTTCCTCTTCATATTCTTACTCAGAAGGTTGCTTTTTTGGTTGCTATTACCTCTGTCCGTCGGGTTTCTGAGTTGGCGGCCCTGTCAATCCAGGCCCCTTATTTTGAAAGGCATCGGGATAAGGTGGTTTTCCGTTTTAAACCGGATTTCCTTTCTAAGGTGGTATCTGCCTTCCACCTTAATCAGGATATAGTTCTTCCTTCACTTTGCCCTAATCCTAGTAATAATAAAGAAAGGGCTTTGCATTCTTTGGATGTTGTTCGTTGTGTTAAGTATTATTTGGTGACTACTTCTGCTTTCCGTAAGACGGATGCCTTTTTTGTTGTGCCCTCTGGGCCTAGGAAGAGTTTGGCGCCCGCCACGTCTTCCATTAGTAAATGGATATTCTATTCTATTCTGCAAAGGGGAAGGTTCCCCCTTTTCGTGTCACTGCTCATTCTACTCATTCTACTCGTGCTGTTGGGGCTTCTTGGGCTTTTCAGCACCAGGCTTCTGTTGAGCATGTTTGTAAGGCTGCTACTTGGTCTTCGGTGCATACTTTTTCTAGGTTTTACAAGGTTGATGTGCGGGCTTCAGTTCTGCAAGCTGCAGTAATTTAAGTTATGCCTTATTTTTCTTCTTGGGTCCCCACCCATTATTGACACTGCTTTTGGATGTCCCAAGTGTCATGGATGTTGGAAGCGGGGTGTGTGACATACTAGGAATAATACCATTTTGTGAGTACTCACCTGCAAAATGTGTATTACGAGTATGTCACACACCCTGCTTCCCCCTCCCTTTTCTGTTCTGGGATCCTTTATATGGTGTTTCTTATATTATATAATTTGCTCTTTCTGGTTTCTCACTGCTTTTTTAAAAGACTGGGGAATAGTGGGAGGTCCCAGGTACTTATGGACCAGGAGGGGCTCCTTTTTTCCATGTCATCTCTGCAAGATCGCCCTCTACAGGCCGGTTTCCCAAGTGTCATGGATGTTGGAAGCGGGGTGTGTGACATACTCGTAATACCCATTTTACAGGTGAGTACTGTGATAGGGTGATTGGGGGGGGGAGATTGCGCACACTGTCTGTTATGGGGTGATTGGGGAGGGGAGCAAAGGCGAGAAAATGGGGGGGGGGGGGCAGCCCTGACAGATGCAAGCTCTTGACCAAGTGATTTCACAACAAAAAAAAAGAATAACATTCTATGTATATACATATTAGTAACCCTGGGTTCTAATGTATGCCCGTCCTTTCCTTTTCAATTTTCCCCAACCAAGTTCCAAACATGGTCACAAGGCCAGCGGCCACCGTGGCTAGCTGAGCTCACTCACGCTGGGAACTCTGGAGTGATAGGCGGCCATTCAAGTATGGTCATGGGGGAATAGAACTAGAAGGGGTGGCAAAATTAGTGCTGCTACAGCATCTACAGCACGCTGCAGGAAATTGAGCAGAAGCATATGGGACAGGCTTCATGTGATCTCCTTGCTGCCTTAATATTGCCATTGTCTGGACTATCCCTTCAAGCTCACTTATTTCAGATCATAGTCTGATAGACTATGGGGTCGCTTTAGAGCCAGGTGAGAATTCTTACTCCTATTTTTAGGTGAGAAAACGGCCATTAATCTTCATTGTCTACAGGGTGTACATTTTCACCCGGCTCTGGATCAGCCCCAAGGTAGGCAGTGAAAGTAAATGGCAGTTTTCTCTCCTAAAATAGAAGTGAGTTTTCTCACCAGGCTCTGAATCAACCCCATTGTTCAACTTCCTCTCCTTCATGAAGAGCAGTGCTGGCCACACACCTGACTTATATACAACCTTCCTTAGCTTTCTAGCACTGTGTAGTATGGCGGGGGCCCCTGAGGAGGCTATACAGGGGTTGTACTACTCGGGTGTAAGGTGTGGAGCCAGCTCAGGCCTGTAGGTCACTAAAGTGTCGCCAGTGGATTGATTTAGGGGTGGCTGCAGCTCCTCCTATAGATGGTGGAGGCCATTACAGGGTTACTGTGACATAAAAAAGCGATATGTTAATCACTGCACATATTGGAGCAAGCCTACATTTTTCTGCCTCATTATTATACATTGTTAGTATTAGGAATGTGACCCCCAGTGTGGTGAGAGGACCTTTCCTCACATTGTGGAACTGATTAGACCGAGCGACTGCAGCTGAATTACAGTGAGTGGTGCTGTTATCAACTGAATCTCATGTCTGACACATACTATTTCAGCTTCAGGACCGGTCCTGACCCGGCCATGCAGACCTTTTGCTGCAGCTCAGAATCGGAGCAGCATGGAGCTACTACTGGACACGAAGACCTGGACACCCTCTTGTCCATACACCTGGACATCTGTAAAACCCTGCTAAAGGTGAGCGACTCTGCCCTCTGGGGCAGAACCTGGCAAATGCCAGGGCCCATTGTACCTTGGGGGGCTCACTGATAAGCAGCCACAGCCAATTATGGTTTGTACTGCATTGGGAGAGCACATGCACAGGAGCATTTTGGAATGCCAAGGGGGCATGCAGGGGTGATATCCCCTAAGCTTTAACAATTGTTTCAGTAGAACTGCAATGCAAAGACTCCCTGAGGTCGTTCTGCCTGAATGTGGATTCACTTTAATAAAACAGACCCATGATCTTAGTGTTGGACTGGGGTGTCTGGGGGTCACCAGTAGAACGGACTCATGGGGCCCGCCCAATATTTACATGCAAGTATTACTGGCTTACTTTCAGGGCCCATGCATAGAAATATTATACCAGACTGTATTGTGTATGTGTGTGCACTTGGGATGCCACAAGTAAGGTTTTGATGCAGGAAGACCCTCAAAGGGACCCCTGGGATCAGGGGCCCATCGGGGGGTTTCCTGGTAACCCCGTGAGCCGGTCTGAGCATGCTTGGTCTGATTTGCCTATTGGTGCCCCAGTGCTTCAGATCTCCATATTGCATATTAATGCTCCTTCCCCGCTTCTTCCTACTCTAACACGACCTGGGGCCCCTGCATTGCCTAGTGGGATATTGTCTACTATGAAGCCATACTGAGCATCTCATTCTAAAGCTCTGACATTGGTGTTAATGATGGTTCATTGCAGAAACTGACATCCCGAAACACAGCGAGGATCATCCAGAACCATCTCGTGGAGGAATTGTCCTGGCAGAGGGAGGTCCTGGAAGATCTGTCCATTATTTATTTCCAGAAGGCAGAGGAGAAGGTTACCATTGAGGACAGTAAGTATATACTCATGTTCTGAAACATGGTGCCACCTGCATACCCACCCAGTTCCTGGGGCTGACCCGCAGGACTGGAGAAACCGGCAGGCCTAGTGCAGACTTTCCAAGAAAGGGGGCCTCCACCGCTGATGTGCAATCCCATTGGGCAAACTCCCTAGGAGAGGCAGACTGGCCACAGGAAGATCCAGGAGAATTACTTGTGGGCTGCAGTGCTTTTGGGCCGGCTGGGCTGCGACCTCTAGCACCTCATTCAATCCCTTTTGCTCTAGTGTCCTTCTAACCCCCTGCATCCAGCCCCACTGTACCACACCAGCTAAAAAACCCTGCCCCAGTGCTATGCCTCTGTATACATACCCCTGCTTCATTATCTGCCCCTACAATACTAAAGCTTCAGTACCATCACTTTATAAGTGCCCATATCTACCCCTGCCACAGTATCTGCCCCTGTGATACTCAAGCTTAAGTACTATTACTTTGCAAGTGGCCATTGTGAGTCCTGACAGTATCTGCCTCTACAATGCTAAAGCTGCAGTACCATCGCTTTATAAGTGGCTATTACGACCACTGACACAGTATCTGCCCCTACAATACTAAAGCTTCAGTACCATTACTTTACAAGTGGCCATTTCGACCACTGACACAGTATCTGCCCCTACAATACTAAAGCTTCAGTACCATCACTTTATAAGTGCCAATTTCAACCCCTGCCACAGTATCTGCCCCTTCAATGCCAAAGCTTCATCACCTTCACTTTAAGAGTTTCCATGTCCACTCCTGTCACAGTATCTTCCCCCTAAATAGTAAAGCTTCAGTACCACCACTTTAGGAATGGCCATATCCACCCCTGTCACAGTATCTGCCCCTACAACGCTAAAGTGTCAGCACCGTCACTTTATATATGGCCATTTTTACCCCTGTCACAGTATCTATGGCCATACCATCCAACTTTTCAGTGTGGGAAAGAGACAATTGTTAAATTAAGACACATCTCTTTGATGTATAGGAGATAGAATGTAACAGTTACAACACTCGAAACACTTTGAATGAGTCATTTATTGATGCAGATCTGCATGTTACACCTCAAAGAAGGACAAATGAGAACAATGAGGAAAAGGGGGACATGGACTCAAAAGAGGGACATTCCCTCCAAATCAGGGACAGTTGGGAGGTGTGTCTATGCCTACAATACTAAAGCTTTAGCACCTTCACTTTAGGAGAAGTCATACCCACCCCAACCACAGTATCTGCCTTTACAATAGTAAAGCTTCAGTACCACTGATCTTAAGAGCAGCCATAGCCATCCCTAAAAATAATCTGTGCCTGCAATGCTATAGCCCCAGCAATGCAGTGCATTTGCGGACCAGCCAGGAAGCACGTTGGGGGAAGGATCTAGGTGTGATGGACATGGGAAGATAAAATCCTGAACTGTTTTTTGGCCCCAGTTCACCAATGGCTACATGTAGGCAAGATTGAACCTCTGGCTAGACGTGGTGGAGTTGCTCTTTGGGTAGATATGGTGGTGCTCGCTCTGCCCTTCCCCACACGGATGACCGGTTGTCTCTTTCTTCCCCGCAGTCTTCCCCAAGACCAAGAAGATCCGCCTTTTCCTGAAGCTGTGGCGGAGCTGCACGCAGCCGGAGTGCCACTGGTTCTGCCCCGCCGAAACCTTCATCAACCAGCTTAAAAAGATGTTCATGTCCAAAATAAAAAGGAAATACCCTGGACAACTGGAGGCAGGTGAGTGGCGGGTGTTCATTTGTCTCTCTGACCTCATGGTTGGCTGGGGAGGGGGGGGGGTCCATATAGTCCACTTCCGATCCGTATATTACAGGATGACCCAATTTGACAGTTTATCAAGCTTTTTGCTGGAACTGAGCATTGCGGCGGTGCTCTAAGAGTATCATGGGAGTATGCAGGAAGAAGGTTTGCTGGGGGGATAATGAAGTCAGCAGACACTGGAGGGGGGGGGGGTAGTAGTAGAAACACAATTCCGGGTGTCTTAATTTTGTTCGGTTTTGTTCAGGTGGATTAGGTTACATCTACCTGCCTTCTGGTAATCACCCACGTTCCGGATTTGTGGGAATTTTTGGCCTTTGCTCTCCTGTACTCAGGTTTCTGGCCCTCCTTTCATGGTAAAGTCATTATCCCGCTTCTCTATCACTGTACAGTCTGTCATGGCCACTTTTCTTGCCTGCAGGGATCATTTTCCTGTTGTACTCGGCACAGAACTCGCACGTGGGCTTTATATCCAAAATAAATCACACAGAACCAGATGGTGTGTGTGGATGCTGTAAACAAAAGGGGAAAAATATGAAATACGCTTTTTACTCATTTGGGTCTTGGTCCACTTAAATTGGAGCCGCTGAGCTAAGATGTCGGCTGCGCATGCGCGGTAGGACCGCGGTGAGGTGAGTTTATCCGGTAGATCTGGGGGGTTTCACATAGCAGGGCACCCTCACTGGGGGGGGGGGGGGGCGGGGGGGAAAGGACCAAAACCCAGGATAGTCCAAAATCAGGGGCATTCCAGTACAGACCGGTAAAACTCACCCTTCTTACATTCCAAGGGCTCTAGCAGGGGCAGGCAGCCAATTAGTTAACTTGGTTCCATTCAGCTTTTCTTAGTCACACTGAAAAAATACCATTTTGTGATTACTCACCTGTAAAATGGGTATTATAAGTATGTCACACACCCCGCTTCAGATAGTCATTACACTTGGGTTATACCGACCTGTAGAGGGCGATCTTGCAGAGATGTCATGAAAAAAAGTGAGCCCCTCCCGGTCCATAAATACCTGGTACCTCCCACTCATTCCCCAGTATTAAGACAGCAGTAAAGGGACCAGGAAGAGTCAAAATAACCAGTAACAGTAAAAAAGGTTCACCATAGAAAGGATCCAGAATACCAAAGGGCGGGGTGAAGCGGGGTGTGTGACATACTTATAATACCCATTTTACAGGTGAGTAATCACAAAATGGTATTATTCTAAGTATGTCACACACCCCGCTTCAGATAGTCATTGCACTTGGGACATCCAATAGCAGTGTCCATAAAGGGCGGGGATCCAAAACAAGGCAATAATGCACAAACTTAAACCACTGCAGCTTGCAGAACTTTGCGTCCAAAAACAGCATCCGCTGAGACCCGCACATCAACCTTGTAAAACTTGGAAAAAGTGTGAATGGAAGACCAAGTAGCAGCCTTACAAACTTGCTCAACAGAGGCCTGATGCTGGAAGGCCAGGAATGAGCAGTAACACGAAAAGGGGGAACCTTCCCCTTGGCAGAATAGGCCTGGCGAATCCATTTACTAATGGAAGACTTGGCGGGAGCCAAACCTTTCCCAGGCCCAGAGGGCACCGCAAAAAGGGCGTCAGTCCTACGAAAAGAAGAAGTAGCCACCAAATAGTACTTCACACAGCGAACCACATTGATTAACATGAAAGGCAGAAACCCCCTTAGGAAGGAAATCTGGCTTGAACCGGAAAACAACCTTGTCCTGATGTCTCTCAAAGTACGGAGCCTTAATGGACAAAGCCGCCAACTCCGATACACGCCGAACGGAAGTGATGGCAACCAAAAACGCAACCTTCTGAGTAAGCGTAGAAAGAGCAATATCCTGCTAAGGTTCAAAAGGAGGACCCTGAAAAGCAGAAAGAACCCAATTCAAATTCCAAACTGGGAGCAAAGACTTCCTAGGAGGCCGCACATGCGTAACCCCCTGGAAAAAGGTCCTAACCAGAGGATGAAGAGCAAAAGACCTTTGAAAGAAAACCGCCAGGGCAGAAATGTGCCCTTTCAGCGTACTAAGCTGCAAACCTAGGTCCAGACCATGTTGCAGAAATTCCAAAACCCTAGGGATAGAAAACACCCTGCAAGGCAAGGCCCGGACCTCACACCAATCAATATAAGACCTCCAAATCCTATAGTAGATGGCAGAGGAAGACTGCTTCCTAGCCCTAACCAGAGTCTGAATGACAGCATCAGAAAGACCTTCCTCCTTCAAGATGGAAGTTTCAGCAGCCACGCTGTCAAAGCCAGAGTTGGTAAATTGAGGTAGAGCAGTGGACCCTGAGTGAGCAGATCCGGCAGAAGGGGCAGATCTAACTGATCCGCTGCCAACCTTACCACGTGTGCGAACCAAACCTGTCTTGGCCATCTTGGAGCCACCAGGATTGCTGATGCACCCTCTAGGGCCAGCTTGCGCACCACTGTGCCCACCATGGGAAACGGAGGGAACAGGTACAGAAACCCCAGATCCCTCCAGTTCAGAGACATGGCATCCACTGGCAGAGCCAGCGGATCCAGCGAGAGAGACACAAATGCCGGAAGCTTGTGATTGTGACGAGAGGCAAAGAGGTCCATCTCCGGAGTCCCCCACCGGTGGCAAAGCGACCGAAACACCTTGGGGCTGAGAGACCATTCCCCCCGGCGAGATGAGCACCTGCTCAGGGAGTCCACCTCCAGGTTCTTCACTCCCGGAATGTACACCGCCGAGATGCATGGGACATTGCTCTCTGCCCAAGCCAGGATCAAAGACACTTCCCTGAGGGCACGCCTGCTGCAAGTCCCTCCCTGGTGATTGATGTAGGCGACCACTGTCTGATTGTCCGACCGAACTTGAACCGGTAAGCCCTGTAACTGATGAGTCAAGTGAACCAGAACCAACCTGATGGCTCTCAGCTCCAGAACATTGATGGGATCGTGAGCCTCCTGAGGCCCCCACAGTCCCTGAAACTGAAGATCCTTCCAAACCCCCCCCCCAACCTGACAGGCTGGCATCCGTGGTGACCATCTCCCAACGAGGGGTCAGAAAGGATCTGCCCCTCATCAGATTGCTTGGTTTCAGCCACCACCGAAGGGAACGCCGAACCCGGGGGGAAATCCGAAAAGACTGATCCAATGACAGCGGAGACCTGTCCCAGGCCGCCAAGAGATGGAGCGGGAGCGTCCTTGTGTGAAACTGGGCAAAGGGAACCGCCTCGAACGAAGCCACCATCAATCCCACCAGTCGCATCCCCAGCTGGATGGACGGACGAGGGATGGATAGGAGAAGCTGAGTCAATTCCTGAATCAAAAGAACCTTGAGCCGGGGGAGGAACACCCTGGACTGAGAAGTATCCGGAGACATTCCCAGGAACGCCACCACCCTGGACGGACAGAGGAAGGACTTGGGATAGTTGATCACCCAGCCTAATCTCTCCAGAGTGGCTACCACAGTCCTGGTATCTAGCTCCGCCTGGCTGAGAGAGGATGCCATAATAAGAAGATCGTCCAGGTAAGGCACGATGTGGATACCATGGGCTCTGAGGAGGGCCATCACCCCCGCCAGCACCTTGGTGAAAACCCTTGGAGCCGAGGTAAGGCCAAACGGAAGAGCCACAAACTGAAAATGCCGATCTTCCACCACGAACCTGAGAAATCTCTGATGTGCCGGGAAGATTGGAACATGCAGATAAGCATCCTTGATGTCTATGGACGTCATGAAGTCCTCCTGCCGAAGTGAATTTATGGCTGAGCGCAGAGTTTCCATGCGGAACTTGGGACGGATAAACCTGTTGAGAAGCTTCAGATCCAGGATGGGACGAACGGAGCCATCCTTCTTGGGCACCGTGAACAGATTGGAATAGTATCCCAGGCCCCGGTCCGAGGGAGGCACCGGGCAGATGACAGCCATGTCCAGGAGATCTTTTACTGCCGCCCGGAGCCCCTGCGCGGCCAGAGGATCCAAGGGCACCCGAGACCTGAAGAATCTGGGAGGAGGCCGGATCTCGAACTCCAGCTTGTAACCGGAAGACACCACTTCCCGAATCCATCTGTCCGAAACCTCCTGGTCCCAGACCTGGGAGAAGTGTCGCAGCCGTCCCCCCACCCGCGAGGGCGCCCCCTCATTGCTGAGCCGGCTTGGCAGCGGCTTTGGGCTTGGAGCCCCAGCTGTGACCTGGACGGGCACGTCCTCTTCCCCTGTTCCAGGAATCACCTCTGGAGGAGAAGACAGCCAATCCCCGTCCAGCTCTGGCCCCACGAAAGGAAGGGGTAAAGGAAGCCGCCCCCAAAAGGGACGACGTTGCTTCTTTCGCTGAGGTAACCTACCTCCTTTTGTGACCAAATCCAATTTTTCTCCAAAGAGCCGCAAGCCCAGAAAGGGAAGAGCCGTAAGCGACTTTTTGGACACAAAATCAGCCACCCACTGGCGCAACCAAACCGACCGCCGAATAGCCACCAGCAAGGCCGAAGTTCTACTACACATCACCATGGTGTCATCCAGGGCGGCTAGCACAAATGACAAAAACAATTCACACTGCTTAAGGGCGGTGAACTCATCACTAGCCGGGTCAAGCCTGGAGGTAGACAACAGGTCCCTGACAACCGACTTAGAAGCCACTATTAAAAGCGCTGAAGCACAAACAGGCCGCAAAGCCGACCCGACACTGGCAAAACCGTGACAAGCCATCTGGTAAATGCGTTTGTCCTCACCGTCCTTGAGAGTGGAACAGTCAGGAGAATGCAAAACAGAGGTTGCTAGACAACCCCAAAACAGGGGCGCCCACCTCGGGAGGGGACGACCAGCGCTTCACCGCATCCACCGAAAGGGATATTTCTTATCCCAACCCGGAGGGACACCCGGAAGCCGAGTAGGCCTCTCCCATTCCTTAAGAATAATGCAGTCGAAATGCCTTTGGTTAGGGAAGCCTCCTCAAAGAACTCCCCCTTCTGCGGAAGGGTCACTTCAGGAGGATAGATTTCCAGAACCTCAAACATATGAGCCAGGACCTTAGGGGTATCCAAAGAATCCCCCTGACCCCGCTCGGCATCAGCGCCAACAAACTGCAGATCGTCAGAACCCTCCGACTCCTCAAAAAGCTCCCCTTCCTCTAGCGGGGGGCAATCAGACCAGTCCAGTGAATCAAACTCCTCAAAATCAGAAGCCTGCGTGGCTGGGGACAAGTGCTTTCTCTTAGCTGGGGCCTTTCTGGCAACAGCGCTAGAAAATAATTTTTCAAGATTGGACAATCTGGCACACACCTCAGATTGCGACTCCCCACTCGTGACAACATCACACGGGGTACGGGACAGGCGGGGGGGGGTAGGAGAAGGGACCAGCGGCGCAGAACCAGACGCATGGGATCCGGACTGCCGCGTAATAGTCTGCTGCGCACATGGTATGCAAAGGAAAACATCATCCCCTGTAAGGGATGCCCCACACCCCAAACACTGCCGGGGTTGCCCCGAGGGGAGCCCGAGCCCAGTATCCTGGGAAGCCTCCATATGGTGATTTTATCGGTAGTCGCAATACCCAAGGGAATTACGCAATATAAGCGACCCGGGATGCCCCTTCTGTGTCCCGAGTGGGACACAGGACCCTAGGACCGGGAGGACCCTTTAGGATCCAACAGGGGTCCGCCTGGAATAGAAAAGGGGGACTGTCACACATATGTCACACAACGCAGGGCACATGCAGAAGGGCCAAGGCACACATACATATAATTAGGAATATATAAATCAATCTCGCGCTGACAAGCAGCTGCACCGGCAATGAAAGACTGGTGCCCACTGGGCACTTACTGAATGGCGTCCTGCACGAGACAGAGGGACTCGGCGGCAAGGATGATGAAGGGCGGGCCGGCGCGGATCGTGCGCTGCGCCCGGCCCCTCTCTGCTGACAACAGGCGGCTCCCGGCCAGTGACCGGGCTCCGCAGCGTCACCAGCAGCACGGGGAGAGGGAGGGGGCGGGCCCCGCCCCCTCGAAACCGCGCCGGAGGGGAAGAAGCTCCCCCGAAGACTGACAGTAATGGCTGGCGGCGGCGCGAACTGCCGGTCCGGCCATGGCAGCATAAATCACACGCACACAAAAGTTGCACACAACCATGTACTCAAAAAAAGGGACTAAACTGAAAAGGGGGATAAGCCCCCCCCCCC
Source organism: Gastrophryne carolinensis (assembly GCA_027917425.1). Taxonomy (NCBI): domain Eukaryota; kingdom Metazoa; phylum Chordata; class Amphibia; order Anura; family Microhylidae; genus Gastrophryne; species Gastrophryne carolinensis. The sequence goes on along the minus strand of CM051243.1, from coordinate 43,815,771 downwards.
CCAAGCAGTAGGGAACGATGGGTGACCGGGGAAGGGGGAATTAACACCCCAAAGGTGTAAGGGCAAGGACAGGGCATCCCAACCAGGATCACCAACCCGGAATACCGCCTACCCCTTAGTATGGGGTCTCACGGTGCCTTAAGGTGCCGTCTACCTTTGCCAGGACCCGCAGCCTAGGCTGGGAGGCTCTTAACTAAAAAGGGAGATAACAGTAGGTCCAGGCAGAAATAGACTGAGGGGGACCGGGAGTTACCCCGGCTACCTGCAAGGAGGAGACATCCATCTTCTGACTTGCTCGCCGTCTGCAGAGATGAAAGACTGGGGAATGAGTGGGAGGTACCAGGTATTTATGGACTGGGAGGGGCTCACTTTTTTTCATGACATCTCTGCAAGATCGCCCTCTACAGGACGGTATAACCCAAGTGTAATGACTATCTGAAGCGGGGTGTGTGACATACTTTAATGGATCCGAGAGCTCTGCTGGTCGCATCCCCGCTTGTCTCTAACTGGAGGAGTGCCTGCCCCAGCCATTCACAAATTTCTGGCATAGGTATGTGTCTCGCTAAAAGCAGGGTGGCAGAACACGCATGCGCTGTGGAATCGGCAGCTAGGTAAGTAAATGCAATGATCGCCGGGGGATTTTGCACACATCTCTGTATGATTCCAGTTTAGGATGCCTTTATGGCTAAACCAGAAGTCCGGCTTCTGCTGGACTCCAGTGCTAAGGTGGGTTAGGGGGTTAAAGTGGAGCAACACTCCCCTCAAGTCTAAAAGACACCTGGGGGGATTGGTCTACCTCTTTTTGGGGCATCCTGAATTCAGATGCTCCCCTGTGTCAAAACTCCCCAAATCACCTCACCCACTCACCTCTTTCACGAGCCTGCAGGACATCATACCCAGCATACCTCTAGCTAGGCATGCACCCACGCCAGGTCTTTCTGAACAGCTGGCATGGGCACAACCACAGCTAGAGGCCAGCAGGGTTAGTGGCGCTCGCGACATTCACTTTTCCGTTCCGCACTGAGCTTAGAGTGGCGAAGGAAATCTGAATAGAGCGAGCGCTGGTGATTGACTGAGCAACCCGCGCATACCCCTCATGTCTCTAAGACCCTTGGGTGGTTAGTCTACCTCTTTTTCATGCATCCTGAATTGGGATGCCCTGTTGTGTGAAACATCCCAGATTATCCGATCCACTTATCTCTTACACAAGCCTGTGGGGCATCTCCACATCACAGCCAAATACCCAAGCACACCCCTAGCTGGTTGGGCATGCTCACTGCCAGGGATGAGAGCTGGCTCTATTCAGATATCCTTGAAAATGGAATCTGAATGGCATGAGCGCCACTAATTGGCTGAGCCGCATGAGCATGAGAACTGGGAACGGGGAAAATGGGAGTGTATGGATGATCCCACGGGATACACACCTAATCGGTATGCCCCGCCTGAGAATATCTATTCCTTGGGTGCTCCTCTTTAAAAAAAACAAAAAACAAAGTTTCCCGGTTGGAGCCGACCTGAGTGCCTAGCCAGCCAATCAGACCCGCTGCTGCACTCATTGGCTGACTGGACATTTAGGGAGCTCAGAACACAAGGCACAGCTCCTGGCGGGGGTGCCGGGTGCCATGACTATGTAGATAAATCTGAATGTCTTAGCATTGCCATCCAGGAGCTGCAGAATGGCCTGGCAGGTGACAGGTTCTCTTCACTGACAGCATAATGACACGCAGTACTTCTGTTTTCCCTGCAGTGTTCCGGAAGGCGCTGGAGCAGATATTCGGATTTGGAGGGATAGTGACCTCAAGCAACGCTCCCGAACGTGTGGTCTCCATCTTCCTGTTCTACGGGTACCTGCGCCGATACCAGGTGCTGGATCTGGAAAAGCACTTTGCAGCACTTACCAGAGAAGGTAACTCACTGCCCAGAAACATAAAGATGAATCGCCATGGCGATGGCCAGTTACAATGGCACCCCAGGTCTGCTCTCACTTAGAGGAACAATTACCAGCCTAGAATCTATAAGACTCTAGGGCTGTCAGTCCCGCCCTTTGTGCTGCGTCCTGAATTGGGATGGCCTGCCTAGATGGCCAGCCCTGGAGCCTGGTCCACTTTAAAGGGACAGTCCAGTCTAATGTCCAGTCCAGTCAAAATGGGAGCAGCCATTGGAAGCACAGAGAGAAATCCTGCTGGGCTGCACTGTTTTAGGGCCACATGGGCTGGCTTTAGCCTCTGGCCTGCCTCCTATACTCTGGTGGTGGTTAGGACATGTAACTTCCCAGGTCAATGTTTTGGTCCAGTTTGCCTCTAGGAGCAGCCATGATGGAATTATTGAAGCTGCCACCCTATTGTCTTGGAAGAAGCCAATGAGGTGGTATGCTGCAGTAATCCCATCATGCTGAGTGATCCCCCCTCTCTTCGAGCCACTTCTCTTCCTTAAAGGGCCACTCCAGCCCAGGATTCCCGTTTATTCCAAGTATACAGCACGTTCTGTTCCAGAAGATTCCTTACACATGGGTTATACATCCACAAGATTGCACTGGACTGCAGAAAACAGCTTGTGGCTCCTCCCGGCCCCATATAAGTCGGGGACCTCCCACAAATTCCCCCAGTTCTTATCTGCAGTCTGGGCTGCGAAGAATAGAAGATGGGTTTTTATGCTGCGCAGGTGAGCGGGGCTTATTAGTCTGCGGCCCTGTAGGACTATTCCCACCCATTCCGAACCCACTGCCTCCCAGCTTAGGCTGAACTGGTTCAGGTGAAGGTAGGCAGCACCGGGGTCAGGTGCTAAGGAGCACTGCTCCAACCGCAGTCCCTGCCTTAAAGGGTAGGTGGTTTAGGCCCGTGGTGAGCCTTATGGCATGCCCCTCCCGCTCTCTGGGGTCCCCTGTCCCCTTAGATGGGTCCCGTCTCTTAGGTTGGCTGCTGCTCCTTCACCTCGCTCTCCCTGGGGAGATCTCCGAGGAGGGGGGGGCGTGTATGTGTGCTTTGATGTGGCGCATCTGGTAGTAGTCCCTCGATGTGCGTTGCCATTGTTTTTTACTTATGCCGCCGCGCGCTTGTACTTCGCTCCGCAGACGTCGGCGACATCGCCTCAGGCGCTGTTGCGCCATCATTGGCCAGCTTAATCACGTGGGCGCGTTTTGCGCTCTTCGGGGGGGAGGGGCGGGCCTTGCGGATGGCGTTTTCTGCATCACTTCTCCGCGGCGCCATCCTGACTCCTGTGCTGCGTGGCTGCTCTCTACCTACCGCGGTCCGTACGTGCCCCTGTGGGGTTGCCCTTCTTTATATTTGTTATATTTTGATTGTCTCTTATGGGGATGTCTGCTTATGTCTTTCAGGCGGGTCAAACTTTTTGTGGTTTCTCCCGGTCCTCTCCCCTTGGTTAGCGTTAATCCTGTATTGGAGGGCCATTGTATTTATATATCTCCCACTTCCCTAGCGGGCTCTTGGGGCATCCCGGGTTGTTATTTTTAGCGTAAATCCTATATTGGCCTGCGGTGCCACATTAATCACCATATGGAGGCTTCTGGGGATAATGTGCTTGGGGTTCCTTCGGGACAAGCCCAGCTGTGTGTGGCGTGTGGGGAATCCCCTATAAGTGATGATGTCAGGGTGTGTGTACCCTGCGCCCAGCAGGTGCTTGCGCTGCAGTCTGGGTTACCTGTGGCTGGGCCTGCGCCCCCTCTGGCTTCGCCTACCCCCCACGCTTACATCTGACTCCTAGTGAGGTGCATACCAGTGGGGAGTCTCAACCTGATTTGGCTGCACGGGTGGCCAGCATTGAAAAGCATATAGCTGGGTCTGCTCCGCGTAAGGCTTCTGCTAAGAAGCGGCATTCACCACCACCCGCTGTTTCTCTCTTTCCTATGGAGGCTGAGGACTTTTTTGACATTACCGGTTATTCTCCCCTGGAGGAGGGGGAATTATTCTCTGATTCAGAATCATCTGAGGAACAGCCTAAGATTTATGGTGATACCGGGTCGGGGTCTGACCCATGGTCCTCAGATGACACTGACAGGCTTTTGGCTCATATTTTTGAATTGCTCTGTATTTCCCCTCCTGCTGTGGCTCCTCAGCAGCAGGGCAAGCTTTTTCATACGGTTAGACCACGCTTGGAGTTTCCTGAACAAACTCACTTTAATAATCTGGTGCTCAAAGAATGGGAACGGCCTAGCAAGCTTCCTGGGGTACCAAAGAGTTGGGATAAGAGGTATCCTTTTCCTGCTGAGGTGGTTAAGCGTTGGTCATGTCCTCCCAAAGTGGATGCACCTGTTCTGGGGCTGTCCAATACATCCGTCATGCATTCCCCTGACACTACTACCACTACTACCTGAGGGATGGTGAGGCCGGCGCATGGACCAGCTGGCTTGCCATGCTTTTGCCTGTGTGGGGACCACACTGCACCAGGTTTGTGCCTCTGCCATTACAGCTGTTGCTATTAAAGGCCTGCTCAAGAGTCTCTTAGATGGAGCCTCTGATGACGCGGGAGGAGAAGTGTACAGTTCTCTCCTGCTTTGCTAAGAATTTGTTGCATATGTTCTGGCTGCCATGGATGATACCATTAGAATGTGTGGGAGGACATCTGCTCTGCTGGTGGCTATACGCCGCTCTGTCTGGCTGCGTCAGTAGCTGATAACGCTGCCAAGAAGGCTCTTACTGGCTTTCCCTTTAAGGGGCTGCGCCTCTTTGGTGAACGCTTGGACTTGTTTGCTAAGGACGGCAGATTAACGTAGAAGGCAGTCCCGGTCCTTTCGGGGTACAGGTGCCTTTCTCCCTTCCTTCCGTGGTTCCAGAATTGGGCGAGGAGCCTCCTTTGCTGGGGCCCGCTGAGATTATTGGGGAAGGGGCAGAGGACGTGGCCGCCCCAGCCCCTCCTGGGGTCCCAAGCCTAAGTCCTCCCTCAAGCCCCCTCAGGCATAAAGGGGCGCTCACACCCATCCGGGTGGGGGGACGGCTTCAGCTCTGGAGGCTTCACGTCTCGGACCGGTGGATTCAGGAGGTAGTGTCCGGTTAGAGTGTGCAGCCTGGCTGCCCCCAAGATTCATCAAATCCTGGATGGCTCAAGACCCCCTGTCAGCTCAGCGTCTGTGCCTTGCTGTTCAAAACCTTCTGGAGTTGGGGGGTCATCTGCCCGGTGCCTTCAAGGGAAAGGGGCAGAGGCTTCTATTCCAATCTTTTCACTGTCCCCAAAAAAGACGGGTCCCTCAGACCCATCCTAGATTTGAAGCGTCTCAACAGGTTTGTCAGATTCAAGCATTTTCGCATGGAGACTCTGCATTCAGCGGTCAATTCACTGCGCCCGGGCGACTTCATGACATCTGTAGACATCAAGGATGCTTACCTTCATGTACCAATTTTTCCAGGACATTAAAAATTTCTCAGGTTCACTCTGAAAGATCAGCACTATCAGTTTGTAGCCTTGCCTTTCGGTCTCACCTCGGCTCCCAGGGTTTTCACCAAGGTACTGGAGTAATGGCTCTACTGAGATCTCAGGGCATTTGCATCCTTCCTTACTTGGACGACATTCTCATCACTTCTCAGTCCTTCCAGCAGGCAGAGCTAGATACCCAGAGGGTGGTGTCCACACTGGAGTCTTTCGGCTGGGTGATCAACTACCCCAAGTCTTCCCTGTTCCCGTCATTGGTGAGGTCCTTTCTGGGCATGACTCTGGATACGTCTCAGGTCAAGATCCTTCTCCCTCAGCAGAAGATGGAGTGTCTTCATGCTCAGCCCAGCTTCTTCTGTCTTGTCCTCATTCCTTAATACGGCAGGGGATGCAGCTGGTGGCCTGATGGTGTCTTGCTTCGAGGCGGTTCCATACGCTCAGTTTCATATGAGACCTCTTCAACTTCACCTCTTGTCAGTATGGGATCGGGACCCTGTGTCCCTGGATCAGGTGTTTGTTCTGTCCCCTCTGGCCAGGCGGTCTCTCTCGTGGTGGATGGACTCAAGGAACCTGTTGGTGGGCAGATCCTTTATGACCCCTTGCTGGGAGACAGTCACCACGGATGCCAGTTTGACCGGTTGCGGGGGCTTCTGGAAGTCCCTGCAATTCCAGGGTCAGTGGGGTCCTCAGGAGGCCCACACTCCTATCAACATTCTGGAACTAAGGGCGATAAGGTTGGTTCTCGCTCAATTGACTCCACACATTCATGGCTGTTCAGGTCCGCTCGGACAACCAGACAGCGGTTGCCTACATCAATCATCAGGGAGGGACCCGGAGCAAGAGGGCCCTCAAGGAAGTGTCCCTGATTCTGTCCTGGGCGCAGGAGAATGTCCCCTGTCTCTTAGCTGTATACATGGAGGTGGAGAATCTGGAGGCAGACTCCCTCAGCAGGGGGATGTCTCGTCTGGGGGAGTGGTCCCCCAATCACAAGCTTCCAGTCTTTGTTTCTCTGTCCCAGGACCCTCTGGCCTTGGCCATGGATGCGCTAGCAATGTCTTGGAGAAGCTTTCAGCTCCTTTATGTGTTTCCTCCGTTCCCTCTGCTGGGCAGGGTGCTGCGCAAGATCTCCCAGGAAGGGGTGCCAACAATTCTGGTGGCCCCCCGTTGGCCAAGAAGAGTGTGGTTCGCAGACATAGTGCAGTTGGCAGTGGATCAGTATGTCCTGCCCAAGGTTCCAGATCTGCTCACTCAGGGGCAGCTACGCCATCCCAATTTACAAACGCTGGCTTTAACGGCCTGGCTGCTGAAACCTCCATCTTGGTGGAAAAGGGGCTGCCTGCCTCTGTCGTTAGTACCATGATTCAGGCTAGGAAGAAGTCCTCGTCATCTATCTACTATAGGGTATGGCATACTTACATTGACTGGTGTGAGTCTAGGTCGCTTCCCTGTCGGGTGTTTTCTGTCCCCAGGATTCTGGAATTCCTGCAACATGGTTTGGATTTGGGTCTTCAACTTTTGCCAACCATCGTCTGGTTAAGATCTTTTTTTCAGGGGGTTACTCACGTGCGTCCTCCTCGTAAGTCTATGTTACCAGTCTGGGATTTGAACTTGGTGTTATCGGCCTTGCAGGGGTCTCTGAGCTCTTGCGTGCAGCCCCTTTGTCTATTTTGATGCTTAAGGTAGCCTTTTTGGTGGCCATCACTTCTGTTAGGCGTGTTTCTGAGTTAGCGGCGCTTTCTATCAAACCTCCTTACTTTGAGAGACACCAGGACAAGGTGGTTCGTTTTAAGCCAGATTTTCTGCCTAAGGTTGTGTTCTTTTCATCTCAATCAGGACATTGTTTTGGCTTCTCTGTGCCCTAATCCTAGTAATTCTAAGGAGCAGGTATTACATTCTCTGGATGTGGTTAGAACCCTGAAGTTCTATTTGGTGGCTACTGAACCTTTCAGGAAGACTGATGCTCTTTTTGTTCTCCCTTCTGGGCCTAAGAAGGGTTTAGCTCCAGCTAAGTCCACCATCAGCAAGTGGATCCGTCAGGCTGTGATTCAAGCCTATTCTGCTAAGGGGAAGGAACCTCCTTTCTGCCTTACTGCTCATTCTACTCGTGCTATTGGTACCTCTTGGGCTTTTCAGCACCAAGCTTCTGTTGAACAAGTTTGCAAGGCCGCTACTTGGTCTTCTGTTCATACCTTTTCTAAGTTTTACAAGATTGATGTTAGGGCCTCAGCTGATGCTGCTTTTGGCCGCAAAGTTCTGCAGGCGGCAGTGGTTTAAACTGCCCGCCCTTACTTTTGGGGATCCCTCCCTACCTTACGGACACTGCTATTGGATGTCCCATGTGTAAGGAATCTTCTGGAGCAGGACGTGCTGCATACTTGGAATAATACAATTCTGGGATTACTCATCTGTAGAATTGGTATTATAAGTATACAGCACGTCCTGTTCCATCCCACCCTTGTTATCATTATTCTTAGTTACCTCTGTATGGTGATTGTTAATTGTTCATTTGGGATTTTTGTTATTATTGTTCCCCCGGCTTCTTGTGTTACTGCTTGTAAATACTGGGGAATTTGTGGGAGGTCCCCGACTTATATAGGGTCGGGAGGAGCCACGATCTGTTTTCTGTAGTCCAGCGCCATCTTGTGGATGTATAACCCATGTGTAAGGAATCTCTTGGAACAGGACGTGCTGTATACTTATAATACCAATTCTACAGGTGAGTAATCACAGAATTGTATTTTTAATTCCCTATAGATGAAGCAGGGCGAGGGTGGGGTAGGGTTACATAAAGAAAAAACACCTGCCCCGGAATCCAGCTATGAAGGTTGGGACGATGCTCCTGCCGTTGCTCATCCAACATCTTGTAGGCAAGGACAACTGCCGGGTGCGTACGCTTCTGGCGCAGCACGTGCTCCTGTCTGCTGCTGCATTCCAGGGCAGGTAAGTGTTTTATTCTAAGTATGTCACACACCCCACTTCAATCATTAATTATTACACTTGGGATTACTCCACCAGCAGGTGGCGACGTGCAGAGAAGTCATGAAAAAACAAGCCCCTCCTGGTCTATACATACCTGGTACCTCTCACTCATTCCCCAGTTTTTCTTCTCTGCAAGATGGCGACAAGACAGAAGAAAGAAGTCTCCTGCTTGCAGGTAGCCGGGGTAACACCCCGGCACCCCCCCATGGTCTATTTCTGGCCGGCCTTTTGTTTTATTACCCCCTTGATTAATTATGTAGCCTCCCAGCTTAGGCTGTCGGCCGGGCAAGGGTAGATGGCACTTAAGGTGCCTAAGAGATTAGCTCCTCCACTCGACCCCATATTATGGGGCATAGTGGTTATCCGGCCTGGTGATCCGGATTTGGGATGCCCCGCCCTGATGTCCCTGTTAGGTTCCCCCTCCCCGCTTGGTCCCTTCTCCTTGCGCTAGATAGGGGTGGGGGCTTGTTGTGTGCCTGGGTTATGTTTGCTACTGTGTGAGTGTTTTTTACTTGCTTGTGGCGGGGCCGGGCGGCGTGTGTGCGTGTATTTGCCGCCGGCCCGCCAGTTGTTCAGTTTCATTGCTCGGGGGCTCTGTTGAGCTCCCTGGACTGCCGTGCTCACGATGGTGCAGGGGGCGGGGGCGGACGGCATGGGTGTCGCCGGCCCGCCGGCCTGCTTCTTGGTTGTTGCGGGCGCCATGTACTGGGCGCCCGCTGCTCTGTCGGCTCTCTGGGTGGTCGGGGGCAGGGCCGGGCGGCGTGTCTTGCCGCCGGCCCGCTTGTCTGTCGGCGCGGGCGCCATGTCTAGGCGCCCGCTGTTCGCTCCCCCCGGAGATGGTTGCGGGTGGGGCCGGGCGGCGTGTTTGCCGCTGGCCCGACTGTCCGGTGGTGCGGGCGCCCGCTCTCCGGCCCAGATTCTTTGGAGGTGGAGGGGGGCGGGGCCGCGTCGTGCGCTTTGCCTGGATTGGTGGGAGGGGTGTGGCTGCAGCGTCTGCTGGGCCCGCCCTTCTTCTCCCTTCTCTACCTCCTTGTGGTGGCCGTCGTTTCTACTGTTAAGGTAGGCTGCCTTTTTTCTTACACTGGTCCTTTTAAGGTGGTTCCTTGGCTGGGGGCATTATTGTTTTCAGGTCCCCCCTTTGTGGGGGTTGTGTATGGTGCTGTCAGCTTGAGTATAGTATTGCTGGGTGCCTTATTGGGCTTCCCAGGCTTTCCACATTTTTTATTATATATTTATGTACATATATATATTTGTTTTTATTGCCATGTGCTTTCACGTGTTCTAGCAGGCTGCACGGCCCAGCGGTTAGAGCATAAGCTTAATAAACTTTATTCCCCTGCGATGCAGGTTCAAATCCATCAATATAAAAATAATTTTAAGGTGTGACTGTTGTCTTTCTTGTCGATCCTGGGATCCCACGCTGCAGGGTTCTCCCAGCCTTAGTTACCTGGCTAGTCGGGGTTTTGTCTTTACATTTCCCTTTATTGGCTATTTTTTGCAAATTTCCCCATTTCAGGGCCATAAATAAAGAAGATAAAGGGGCATCCCGGGTCGCATATTGCGTAAATCCCTGGGTTATTGCGAATACCATAATTTCACCATATGGAGGCTACCAAAGATACCGGAAACAGCCCTTTGGGGCAATCTAGGCTGTGTGGGGATTGTGGGGCGTCGCTCCCAGGGGATGATGTTATTGTATGCATTACATGTGCGCAGCGGAACATTGAGCGCCAGTCCGGTACCTCGGTGCCTGGCTCTTCGCCGCCCGTACCGTCTCCTTCCCCTCCTCGCCTGTTCCGGACCCCGTGTGACATTGTCATGGGTGGGGATTCGCAATCCGAGGTATGCGCCAGGTTGGCCAGCCTCGAGAAGATGTTTTCCGCTGTGGTTGCTCAGAAGGCTCCGGCTAAGCGGAAACACTTGTCCCCGCCTCCGCCTGACTCAGATGATGAGGTTGTTGAGGCATTGGATTGGTCAGATCGTCCCCCGGAAGAGGGAGAGACTTTTGAGGATTAGACGATCCTGAGGTCCAGCAGCTGTTTGGTGCTGAGGGTGACCAGGCCATGGGTTCGGTTTTCGACACGCTTTCCATGGCCCAAATGTTTGAGGTTTTGGATTTGGATCCTCCTGAAGCGGCTCCTCTGCCAAGGGGTGACTTGTTTGAGGTGACCAAGCAGTGCTTGGAGTTTCCCAGTCAACGGCATTTCGAGAATGTTGTCCTTAAGGGATGGGAGCAACCTACGCGTCTCGTTGGGGTGCCGCCTAGCTGGGATAGAAAGTATCCCTTTCCGGCGGACTTGGTGAAGCGTTGGTCTGTCCCTCCCGAGGCTGATGCTCCGGTTTTGGAACTATTTAATACGGCGGTTGTGCATTCTTCTGACACGTCTTCTTTTAAGGACGGCGAGGATCGCCGGATCGATCAGCTGGCCCGCCATGGTTTTGTCTGTGCGGTTTTCGGTCTTGAGGCCTGTTTGTGCTTCGGCACTTTTATTGTTGGGTGTGGATCTTGATCCTACTTGTGATGAGTTTTCTGGCCCTTAAGCGTTGTAATCCTTCGTTTCATTTATTCTTGCCACTCAGGATGATGCCATGTTAATGTGTGGCAGGACTACGGCTCTGTTGGTTGCTATCCGCCGCTCAGTGTGGCAGTGGACTGCTGATTTTAATTCTAAGAGATTTTTCACGGCTCTTCCCTTTTGGGGTTTGAGATTTTTCGGTGAGAAGCTTGATTCTGTTGCCAGGGGAGGTAAGTTACCTCAGCGTAAGATATTTCGTCGCTCCTTTTGGGGGGCGGCCCCCCTCAATCCTTCCTTTCGGGAGCCAGAGCCGGCAGGGGTGCGGGCTTCTCGGCTTACAGGGGTGCCAGCTGGAACGGGGTAATGGCCGCGGCCGTTCCTTTCACGTCTGGGGCGCCAAGCCTAAGCCAGCTGCCAAGGCCGCTCAGCAATGAGGGGGCGCCCTCACCCTTACGGGTGGGGGGGGGGACGGCTGCGACTCTTCTCCCGGGTATGGGACCAGGAGGTCTCGGACAGATGGATCCGGGAGGTGGTGTCGGCCGGTCATAAGCTGGAGTTCGAGTCTCGCCCTCCTTTTAGTTTTCTCAGGTCTCGTGTCCCTCCAGATCCTTTGGGGTGGTAAGGAATTTTCTGGAAATGGCAGTCATCTGCCCGGTCCCTCCTTCGGAGGTAGGGCGCGGGTATTGTTCCAATCTCTTCACAGTGCCCAAAAAGGATGGGTCGTTCTGTCCCATCCTGGTTTTGGAGTTTCTCAACCTGTTTGTTCGTCCCAGGAAGTTTCGCATGGAAACTCTGCGGTCTGCGATCATTTCGCTTTGGCAGGGGGACTTTATGTCGTCCATAGACATCACGAATGCATACCTTTACATTCCGATCTTTCCAGCTTACCAGAGGTTTCTTCGCTTGGTGGTGGAGGATCGGCATTTTCAGTTTGTGGCTCTTCCATTCGGCCTCACTTCGGTTCCGAGAGTGTTCACCAAGGTGTTGGTGGGCGTGATGGCCCTGCTCAGTGCTCAGGGGATTCGCATTGTGCCTTTTCTGGACGATCTTCTCATCATGGCTCTTTCCTTCAGTCAAGCGGATGGGGACACCAGCTCGGTGGTGTCCACTCTGGAGAGGTTCGGCTGGGTGATCAACTACCCCAAGGCATCTCTTGTTCCGGCCAGGGTGGTGACCTTTCTGGGGATGTCCTTGGACTCTTGCCGGCCTAGAATCTTTCTCCCTCAGGCCAAGGTTCTCTTGATTCAGGAATTGGTTCAGCTTCTTCTTTCCAATTCTCGCCCGTTCATCCGTCTTGGGATGTGACTGGTGGGGCTGATGGTAGCTTCTTTCGGGGCAGTTCCCTTCGTGCAGTTTCACACGCGGACGCTTCAGCTTCATCTGTTGGTGTCTTGGGACCGGCGACCGCGGTCGTTGGATTGGTCCTTCTGGATGTCCCCCCGGGTTCGGCAGTCTCTACTGTGGTGGTTGGTCTCGGACAATCTCTTGAAGGGCAGGTCTTTTCTGACCCTGCTTTGGGTAACTGTCACCACGGACGCCAGTTTGTCAGGATGGGGAGGTTTCTGGAAGGACTTCGGTTCCGGGGGTGGTGGGGTCCTCAGGAAGCCCACTTGCCCATCAATGTTTTGGAGTTGAGAGCCATCTGGTTGGTTCTGTCTCACTTGACGCAGCATTTACAGGGCTTGCTGGTTCAGGTTCGATCGGACAATCGGTCGGCGGTTGTTTACATCAATCACCTAGGAGGGACTCGCAATCTGGGTGCCCTCAGAGGGGTGTCTCTGCTCCTAGTGGGGCAGAGGCTCATGTCCCTTGCATCTCGGCAGTGGACATTCCAGGAGTGGAAAACACGGAGGCGGACTTTCTGAGCCGGCGTTCTTCCTGCCTGGGGGAATGGTCGCTTTGTCTCCGGTGGGGGACGACCGGAGGTGGATCTGTTTGCCTCTCGTCACATTCACAAGCTTCTGACATTCGGGTCGTTTTCCCAGGATCTTCTGGCTCTGGCGGCGGATGCCATGGCCCTGAGTTGGGGGGACCTGGGGTCTCTTTATCTGTTTTCTCCGATCCCCATGCTAGGCAGGGTGCTGCGAGAGTTGGTTCTGGAAGGGGTTCCCGCCATTCTTGTGGCCCCAAGGTGGCCAAGGCGGGTGTGGTTCGCAGACATCGTTTGTCTGGCAGTGGATTAGTTCGTTCTGCCTCTTTGGCCGGATCTCCTCATTCAGGGTCGACTGTGCTACTCCAGTTTACCAACGCGGGCTTTGTCGGCTTGGCTGCTGAGACCTCCATCTTAAAGGAGGAGGGTCTTTCGGATTCGGCCATTCGGACTCTTATCAGTGCCAGGAAGAGATCCTCTTCTTCCATCTATTATAGGGTTTGGAGACCTTATATTGATTGGTGTGAGGCTAGATCTTTGCCCTGTCGGGTCTTTTCTGTTTCTAGGATTTTGGAATTTCTTCATTCGGGGCTGGACTTTGGTCTTCAGCTGAGTATTTTGATGGGGCAGGTTGCTGCCTTGTCTGACTGTTTTTCAAAAGTCCTTTGCGTGTCCTCCTTTGGTCAAGGCTTCTTCCAGGGGGTCTCGCATTGCAGTTTCCTAGGAGGCCTTTTCTCCCTTTTTGGGTTTTGAATTTGGTTATCTCTGCTCTTCAGGCTCCTCCTTTGAGCCTTTACAGGTTATTGCTCTTTCTACTCTGACTCAGAAGGTTGCCTGGTCGATTCAGACTACTCACTTTGAGAGACATCAGGACAAAGTGGTTTTTCTGCTTCAAACCTGACTTTTTTCCTTAGGTGGTCTCTGCTTTTCTTCTTAACCAGGACATTGTTTTTCCTTCCTTGGGTCCTAAGTCTAGGAATGACAAGGAGAGGGTTTGCACTGGTTGGATGTGGTACGTTTTGTGTAGTATTGTTTGTTTACTACACCTCCTTTTCGTAAGACTGATGTCTTTTTCGTGGTGCCCTGTGGGCCTAGGAAAGGTTTTGGCTCCCGCTAAGTCTTCCATTAGCAAATGGATTCGTCGGGCTGTTGTTGGGGCCTATTCTGCCAAGGGGACGGTTCCCCCTTTTCGTATCGCTGTTCATTCTATTCGTGCTGTTGGAGCGTTTTGGGCTTTTCAGCACCAGGCTTCTGTGGAGCAAGTTTGTTAGGCTGCTACTTGGTCTTTTGTTCACACCTTTTCCAAGTTTTTACAAGGTTGATGTGCGGGCTTCAGCGGATGCTGTGTTTGGCCGCAAGGTTCTGCAAGCTGCAGTGGTTTGAGTCTTGCTTTATGGCCTTGTTGGATACCCGCCCTTTTCTGGACACTGCTGTTGGATGTCCCAAGTGTAATAATTAATGATTGAAGTGGGGTGTGTGACATACTTTGAATAATACCATTTTGTGAATACTCACCTGTATGTCACACACCCCACTTCACCCGCCCTTTTGGTATCCCGGATTCTTTATAGGGTGAAGTTTTCGTTTACAGTTTGAGGGTTTTTTTCCTGGTACCTTGTCTTTACTGCTGTTTGAATACTGGGGAATGAGTGAGAGGTACCAGGTATGTATAGACCAGGAGGGGCTTGTTTTTTCATGACTTCTCTGCACGTCGCCACCTGCTGGTGGAGTAATCCCAAGTGTAATAATTAATGATTGAAGTGGGGTGTGTGACATACTTATAATACCCATTTTACAGGTGAGTATTCACAAAATGGTATTTTTCTTTATTTTACCCCCCCCCCCCTCCTGGGTTGGAGTGGCCCTTCCACTCTTTCAGGGCTTGGAAAGGGTGAAGGGGTAGAAATCACCCAGCAGCACGGCTATGATAGTGAATGCTGGAGCCTCACAATTTCTAAAGATATGAATGGCACTGGAATCAGCATTCATTGCAGACATAGATACATTTCTTTTATGCAAAATAAATCAGTTGTTGGGGGACTTGCATCAGGGCTCGATTTGGACTGAACCTCCACAACATTTAGTAGGGGGGGCTGATTACTTACCCCTCAGCTCCCCTAATTTTGTGTCTTCCTTCCATTTACTCCAGTTACATTGATCGGAGAGCTTCAGCTTCCCGGGCGGTTAAAGAAAATAAAAAAACTAAAAGCCAAACAGATCGCTCGTCTGCAGCCTCTACCCCAACTGCTCAGGCTGGTGGCCCCGTTCCTGTTGGATGAGAACCTCAAACTGCGCAAGGCAGCCATCGCCTTCTTCTGCCGCGCCTCCACCAACAAGCACTTCAAGCAGAAAGTAAGTACCCCAAAATGAAAGGTGTACCTCTGTGTACATGGATGTACATCACCCCATGGATAGGGTTGCCACCTGGCCGGTATTTTTTTTCTAAATTTACTGGCTACTGACCTGGCGGCGCCAGTATTTGTTTTTTTTTGTACTGGCAATTAAGGATGGCAAAAGTATACCAGCAATTACCAGTAAGAAGAACAAGTACCAGCACCACCATTAGAGCTGAGGAATCGGTGAGGTTATTAGCGCTCAGCCAGAGCTCTAGAGCCACGAATGTGCAGATCCAAAGAATCCGAATCAAGTTATTATTCCCCAAGTATATACATTACATACATACATACATACAAGTATATACATTGCATACATACAAGTATATACATTGCATACCTACAAGTATATACATTGCATACATACAAGTTTGTGTATATATATATATATATATATATATATATATGCAATATATAAGCATATGGATATGAGAGAAGAAGAGGAAATATAACAGCCAGGCCTGTTGGTAGCTCACAAGGAGAGGGTTGGGAACATAAATCTTGCATGCGCTGCTCTTTTGAGGTCTAGCCACAGAGATCTAATGATGTTTAGATCAGAGGACTATGAGGGTCTTTTAAGGTTGTCTTTTATGGATTTGAGGTGTGTTTATGTAGGTCCTGTATAGGTAGCAGCAGTAAAAACCTATAAAAAGAGATGAGCACTTGTTTATTTACTAAGGGATCAGATCAGATAAAAAGAGGTTGGAAAAGATAAATGTAATTACATCAAATGGCCACTAGGATGTAGTATAATGACTAGGAATACAGTTAGTACAGGAAGTCAGAGGATAGTTTGAGGCCCACAGTAAGCCTGTTATTGGTTCTGTAGTTTTGGAAGTAACAACGAGAAAGCATAAAGGGGACCCCTAGAGAGAAGGGCGTGAGATGTTTCTGCGTGTGCTAATCCAGAGGGAGATCATGGTTGAGGCCTATGCCCCTATAGAAGACCTGTGGGGGATTAGAATTGAGAGCCTGATGGAAAAGCTGACCAGAGATAGCAGAGCTGTTTTGGATGTACTGTCTGACCAGCAATCTATGTGTGAGGTTCAATAAAGAAGGTGTGACATCTTGGAGTCCTGTCTGCTTCAATCCAAAAGAGCCTCAGCAACCCCATGAATATAAGAATCCCAAACTCTATTACACATCTCCCTACCAGAATGTGCACACAACATTTAGGATCGTTATCCATTTGTAGAAACCATCCTCTTTTCACTGTCCGATTGTTGACAGATTGCTCTCACAATTCTTGTTGCGTCCATTCTTTTTACATGCAAAATGTTCCCCCTGCCATTGGCTGCAACACAACCCCACAGCATAATTGATCTTCCCCATGCCTAATGCTTGGATAGGTATTATTCTCATTAAATTTTGGGCCCTTTTTACTCCAAAAATGCCTTTTCTCGTTGTGGCCAAAAAGTTGTATTTTAACCCCACCAGGTCCATAGCACTTGTCTTCAAAGTGCATCAGGTTTGTTCAGATTTTCTTTTGCAAACTTCTGCTGCAGAATTTTGCTTTACTGCTGCAGGAGAGGCTTTCTTCTGATGACTCACATGCTAATGAATCCTCTTCCTTGTGCAGGCCGTGCTGTATTATGCCGAGCTCTTATCCGACTGGGACCCTGTGCTGCAAAGATCAGCCTGCCTGGCACTCAAACATCTCAATGTAAGTGCGCTTTGCTCAGCCCCTTCACAAGTCAAAACACGGCAGTTTCTAGGCCAAGTGGAACCCAAGAAAGAAAAGCCCCAAACATAGTAGCCAGTGCTACACCACAAACCCAAACATTTTTTATGCAGAGTGACCCCCCTCCTGGTCATTATTTATATGGGGAGTACAGTTGCAGCGTCCCTTTAAAGCATAAATCAATGCATTGTGAGGGAGGCACGGCACTGACCTGTGCAGAGCGCAGCTGGGAAGCGTGCACTGATACTCACCCTGCTCCTGCAATCTGCTCCATCTCCTCTGACATACTGTAGGCTTCTAATGACAGTTGATGTTACTAGTCTGGGCTACAGAGGACGGGAAGCAGAATGCAGGAGCCAGGGTGAGTATGACAGGTCTCTTCCCAGCCACACTCTGCTCTGGTCATTGCTGCTACTCCTATCTCCACACTTACTCCCTAGGACATGGTTGGGGAGAATTTGCAGTACCCAGGGAATACTCCAGAATAATGCAGGTGGTGCTGTGCTCAATGCAGAAGGCAAGGCTCAGTAGTCATCCTGGCACCCAGGGCAACCACACTGCTGACTCAGGCCTAGAAACGTCCCTGAGTCAAACATATATGTCACTAGGACATCACACATACAGCAACTGGGCCATGCACGCCTAGAGAGGAGAGCCTTGCCCACAAGCTTGCAATCTAGAGCTGGCCACAACACTTAGAAAATAAAGACAGATACTCCCAATGTGACCTCCTTGCATTGCTTCACATGCTGCTGCAACACAGACGGGAGAATCAGATTGCTTTGGTCATGTGTGCATTAGTGATGGGTAATTCTATTACTCCTTGTGTTGGGCCCTGTGTTCTAGGAAAGATCCTCTTTACCTTTTGAGAGGATCTTTTGGCTTCTTTAACCCCCCTGAATTAAGCCTAACATGGGTCTGTCCACAAGGTGGCTTGGGACTGTGTTCTGTTACTCACCAAGTCTCACCCCCCATGCAGCCAAATACTACCAGCCTTGTGCTGATGAGCCTGAAACACCTGTGTCCATAAGTGGAAGGTGTTTGGCGGTGTAATCATCTTAAAGCCCCTTGGATGGCCTGAGTCGTAATGGAATGATTTGCATGGCTCCGCCCACATCAAAGCATGATGGGTAAATCTATTATTCCTTGTGTTGGGCACTGTGTTCTAGCAAAGTGCCTCTGTACCTTGGTCATGTGGAGAAAGAGAAAATTCAAACACCACAAAGCTGTAAGTGTGACCACTGGGGGGGAGGGCCTGTGTCACTGACCAATGTGTGTATTGCAGGGGAAAGCCGCCATTGACCAGATCGCCTGCCTGTGCCAGTCAGATGTGGAAGATGTCAGGAACACCGCTAGAGAGACCATTGTGGCTTTTGGTAAGTGGTTTGCGCTTTACCCCATGAAGACA
Source organism: Gastrophryne carolinensis (assembly GCA_027917425.1). Classification (NCBI taxonomy): domain Eukaryota; kingdom Metazoa; phylum Chordata; class Amphibia; order Anura; family Microhylidae; genus Gastrophryne; species Gastrophryne carolinensis. The sequence continues at coordinate 43,797,542 of CM051243.1, read as the reverse complement.
GTCAGTGTCACCAATGTGAGCAGATATATTTACCCACCACATCCCTAAAGTGGTTCAGTCCATAAACTGGACCTCCAGTCAAAAAATCAAAGCCTAGTAAATTGCTCCCCTAAAGCCCCCTCTCTAGCAATCAGTGATGTAAGCTATTTGAGATGGCTTAACCGCATGCAGATGTTATGGAATAGCAGAATTGTGGAATAGTGCAGAGTCTGCACTCCTGAACTGTATGGGAGCAGCCATCTTGCCACACACTTTAGAGCCCTGTCTCTCAAAAACCCTGTCCCACAGACACTGTGCATGATTTTTTAGAAATCCATCAGCTGTAATCATTCATCACTGCTCACAAAGCTTCTAAAACTTTGTATCAACATCAAAAACAACTGTGGCAGCTGAACCTATAGATACAATGTAACAGCTTTCCTCTCACACACAGAATTCCCCCAGCAGCTGTTTAGTGTGTGTAGGATGACAGACAAGCTGCTCCATGTCTCTGAAGCATATTTCTCTCTGTTTGGTGTTCCCCCTCTAATGCTCATGTGTAAACAGGACTGTCAGCAAGATGGCTGCTGCCATGTAATTCAGGAGCCCAGAATCGTCTTGCTATTCCACAACATCTGCATGGGGTTACGCCTTCTCAAACACAATACACCACTGATTATCAGAGGAGGGAGTTTAGAAGAGCAATTTACTAAACTTTCTTTTATTGACTGCAGGTAAACTTTAACAGCAGCCATGTCTAATGTCTTTGAGATGCTATTAGATCCTCCCCAGGGTCTCACCTAGGTGGCCTGGTTTGATCTGTGGCCTGTTTCCGCATGCTAGTCTGACCCATATTTCACATGTTTCAGGTCAAAAAGGGCGACAAGCGTTTGGAAAGACGGACAAGACCTGCCGCGAAATCCAGGAGACGCTGACTCTGGACGGCGACATTGAGATCACAGTGTTCTAAGATGGAGGAGGGATGGCCATGAACGATTGTCAGCTCACACCGGGGGACTGGCCCAATATGGCTGCCGTGCTGTGTGGTCAGGGCTGAACCTAGCCTCTCTGCTGCTTGAGGCGAACTAAAGAAAGCTCCCCCCCCATAAATCTGTGCCACTCCCCAAAATGAGCAGTGAACCACTCTGGCTGGCTTCTTCCCTCTGCCAGGAGCGCCACCTACTGGCTGTTGGGGGCAGGGCCGCGGCGCCACCGATTGACTGTAAAAACATTAAAGCGAGCAGTGGCACCCTCCCATCTCCACTGAACCACTAATGAGGTCCAGCGATCGTCTTCCCTCCTGCAACACTGCTTGAGGCAGCCACCTCACATGGCCTCGTTATAGGTGTGCGCGTCAGATATCTGCCTCCTCATGATGCGCCAGACTCAATCACCCCCACCCTGCCTGACCTGGTCTCCCATTGCAAGGATAGCATCAGAGCAGCTCCTGCCATGCCATAAGGACATCCGTCTAGTGCTTGCTAGATCATGTAGCCGAGGGCATTCTGTCTGGGGTGTCATGGACGCCGCTCTGCTGAAGTCTGTACGCAAAGCGAGAAAACCCATTTTGGAATGATCATTCCACTGTATATATTCCCGGCGAAGAGAGCCCATCTGTACATTCTTTATAGTTTTGTATATTAAACCGACACTTCATGTATTTATCTTCTGTACACAAATAGAAATAAAAGCCGGCTTCTCATGCGCAGGGGCTTTTTTGTGCATATATGGCCGTTTCTCCTCCGGATATAACCCATCCGTAAGTGCACACATGCCCGGAGTGGTGGGCTGCCCAAATCCACCAATGCCAGGAAGCAGTTGGGCGGGGGGGGGGGGGGGAGGGGTGGTAGGTACCTTGCTGGGGGGCACATCACGTTCTGGCCAGGAATAAAATTGCAACCCTACACTCACAAGATCAGTTTCTTAACCACTATGTCATGAAGGGGTCTCGCTGATGCATGCATGGAAAGAGCCAGAAAAGAGGCCCTGGAGTCTAGTTTCACTCCCTGGGGCATCCCAAACTGGGATTGTGTGAACGCCCCTAGATTGCCTGTTCCACTCAGTTCTGAATGGCCAGCACGGGTATGCCTTCATCAAGTGAGCGGGGATGCGGTCAGTGGCACGCCTGGCTTTATTCGACTACTGAGCTGAATTGAGGCAAGTGAAAACCGAAACATGGCGATTGGTTGAGCGGGCTACTCTCTTTTGGGAACACCATGAAGGTGAGTTTCCTGGGTGGACTGTGGGGATACACCCAGTGGGGCATCCCAAATCAGCATACCCTGTCTGAGAGGAACACCACTTGAGAGTGTGAAATTCCCGGGTGTTGTGCCTCTTTAAGTCTTTTTAAAGTGGACCAAAACCAGGGCAAGAGTCAAGACTGCTTAGCCGCAAATATGTAATTGAAGTGAGTATACAGGGAAACCTGGGGGGGGGTTTACATAACAAATCAAGATGCCCTCTTAATCGGACAGAAACCCATTGTCCTTGGAGTCATTTTAGAAAGTGAGGGGGGGGGGGGGGGGGAAGAGGTCGGGCCCGTCCCCTATTTGTGAAGGGGGGAGGGGAGAAACTTCTTAGAATAAGGGAATTTAGACCTAGGAGAGGACGTCCCCTGATTCTCCTCTCTATGGTTATATGTCAGTGGTGTACACAAAGATTATGTGCAATATACTTGATTAATATATTATTTATTTTCTTTCACAAATTACAATTGACTATATGCAAAAGCAGTGTATCACAGATATACATATTCACACAGGTAGAATTGAAATCCTTGAATAGCTGCTGTTCAGTTTGTAGCAAGTAGACAGTTTGTAGCAAGTATGTAGTTTGTAGCAAGTAAGAAATATTCAAAAATGGCAGTTTACAGACGCGTTTCGCGGTACATCACTTCATCAGTGTAAATTGCCTTTAGAATCTATAACATATTTAATAATCAGTGTTGGAAATGAGTCTGCTGTTTGTAATGAGTTTCACAATGGAAAAATTAAGAAAAATATAGAAGAAAAATAACAAAAATAATACCTTCTGCTTGTGAGCATTAAACCTTGTGCTTATAAACAATTATAGACATATATTTATGAACAGTGATATATCATGATTTCATAAGTATTAATGCTTGACTGTGTTTTATTGGTGGAAAAAACAATAAGTAATAGATAGATACCTTGTGCTTATGAATGGGAGTGGAGTTTTGTTATCCTCTGGTAGGATTTTTAGGTTTGTCTGTTGAATAGTATTAGGGTATATTAGTTTGGGTAGTATGTGGATGCGGTAAGTTACTTTATAATCATACAAAGGTAGTACCTTGCTATGGTAATAGGGTTTTTACAGCAGTGCGTTCTAGATCTTGCTGCTTTGATCTTGTCCCTTTAAGAGGAAGGGATATGTAAGGTTATGCGCAGTAGAGGCATTGGTGGTTTAGTGGAGAAATAGAGTAAAACTTACTTGGTTTTTGAGGATGTTGCTGGCGAGAGAGACACCCGTCCCTAGCTCGGGCGGGCGGTGCGTCACTTCAGTCCGGTGCAAAGTGTATGTCTGAGCGCTTTGCGCGCTCTATTATACTTGTTTTGACATGACGTCACTGGGGGCCGGTCAGTGGGAAGGAAACCTATTGGTTCCCTTACCCTATCACATGCTCCTAAATGGACCAATAGGAGCAGAGTAGGAGGAGGACGCGGGCCGGCCGCTCGTGCCAGAATCTAGTGCGCGTTCTCTTCCTTCCGGCTGCCCCCCTCTCTCTTTCCTGTCGCTCAGTGTGGCAGGCGCCATTTTTTTTGGTTGTTATAAACTCGTAGTGTTAGTTTGTCATGCGCTGCTTTGTGGTAATCCGATTCTCCTACCATTCTAAAGTCACAGAGTTAGCCATGCATAGCAGTTTTATCAATAAATGAAATCAGTCATTTTCCAAGTTCAATTATTAGTTTCATTTGTGTGGAGTACATGTTTATTGATAGATTGTGGGATGTATTTCATTTGTCATAGGTATGTGCTATTTAAGGTGCTGTGATATTGGTAGCTATTGTATGAACTGGGACATGTAAGTGTATGGGGAGGCGGACTGGGAATTTGGAACAACCGGTAGGTTTACTGTTGGGTTGGACATGGGGATGTAGGGTATGAAGGTATATGGATTTCAGAGAGGACCGGGAAAAGGAACCACTGGTAAGTTTTTCGTTGGGTTAGTAAGGGAGTTAGTAATAGTGTTGCTCAGCTCAGGCTATGTGAGAAATTTGGTGGGGGTTCTTCCTGCTTATAAAGTTTTGTTCACGTGTTCATTTCTTCATTCTATTTTTTAAGGAATGGAGCAAAGCTACAGGTTTCATTTAAGCCTGGCGAGATGGATGCTTTGCATCTAGTTATCCATTTTGTTTCCACCTGTAGGGTGGTGAGTGTGATGTCTCCTCCTCTTGAGTGTGGGTGGATTCTGTCGATCACTGTGAATTCTACCCCTTTCGGGATGCTTCCATGGTAGGCTGCAAAGTGTCTTCCGACTGGGGTTGCTATGTTTTTCTTTTTGATAACTCTGATATGTTCATAAATTCTGTTTTTCAACTTCCGATTTGTTTTCCCAATATAAAATTTTGGGCATGTGCATTGTAGTAGGTAAATTACGTCTGTCGTATTGCAGTTTGCATAATGTGGTTTAATTTCTTGTCCTGTGAGTAATGTGGTTTTTCCCTGTTTTATGTATTGGCATGATGTGCAGCCTCCACATCTATAGGTTCCTTTGGTTTTGCAACATGGTTGGTGAGTAGTGGCTGTGGGTGATGTGATCCTTTATTGATCGCGATATTCCAAGTGTGACATACACTCCGCTTCAATTCTTCATGACATTTGGGTTATTCTCCAGTAGAGGGCGAACTTCTGCAGAGATGAATGCAAAAAAAGGAGCTCCTCCCAGTCCATAAATACCTGGGACCTCCCACCAATTTCCCAGTTCCTTCTCTGCAGGGAAGGCGACAAGACAGAAGATGAAGACTTCTCTTACTTGCAGGTAAGCCGGGGGTTTATGGCCCCTATTGCTGCCAGGACTCTTTCTAAATTGTCCCTATTTGAGCCTCCCAGCTTTGGCTGCGGGTCCTGGTGAAGGTAGGTGGCACCCTATGGGTGCAAAAGGAGAATTGCTCCACCGTGAGACCTCATTATAAGGGGTAGGCGCTTATCCAGGTTTTGGTGATCCTGGTGTGGGATGCCCTGTCCCTTCATACCTATGGCCGGATTCTGGCAGGGTTCCCCCCCCGGGGGGGGGGGGGGGGGGGGATCTCGGTTTTTAGTATATTCAGTGACTGTGTGTGTGGTTTGTTTCACTGTTAGTGTGTGTGTGATGGCAGTGACTCATCTGGAAGTAATCCCTTGATGATTTGATTACAGTGCATTGTTACATCGTTTGCCTAGCCTGCTGGTGTTTTTTTCTCTCAGCCTGGGGAGCTTCTCTCCCTCAGGCTGTGTTCAGGGAGGGGGCGGGCCGGGCTCTCGGCGCGGCCGAGGTATCCCCGCCCCCTCGTTTGGCACGATTTTGGGGCCTCCCCCGGTTGGATCCGCGCTACTGGGAAGGGGGGGTGTGGCCTGGAGAGCGCGCTTTCGGCGCTGGCCCGCCCTCCTTCTCTTCCTGCTTCTCCTCACAAGGCTCTCGGGGGCCATCTTGTGCTGCTGCTTGCTGATCCGTGGGGACGGTAAGGGCCTGGTGGCCACTTCCTTTGATATGCTGGGGCCCCTCTTTAGCGGGGGAGCTCCCCCTTGGTTGCGGGTATGAGTGATGTTTGTGTATATATATATGTATATGTTTATACACTGCTGTATAGTGACTGATTATGCCTTGTTGTGTGTTACAGATTGCATCATACATGTGCATGTTAAGGGGTTCCTCCTGGTCCTGGGGTCCCTAGTCTTTAAATTGATCACTTCAAATCCTCCTACTGGGACTTTTAAGGGGCATCCCGGGTTGCTTTTGCTTAAATCCCCTAAGGTCTTGCGACTGACCACAAAAATCACCATATGGAGGGCCCGGGCTCCCTCTGGGACAATCTCGGCCATGTGTGGGTTGTGGGGCATCCCTTATGGGTGAGAATGTGCTTATTTGTATACCATGTGCACAAAAGGCCAAATCGCGGCAGTCGGGTGCCCAGCCTTCTGGGTCAGCGCCCCCCGCTTCATCGCCTTCCCCTCCCCGCCTTATCCGTACCCCAAGTGACATTGGTGTTAGCGGGGAGTCGCATTCCGATGTTTGTGCTAGGTTGGCCAGCATCGAGAAATTTATGGTTAGCGTGGTGGGCAAGAAGGCCCAGGCTAAAAAGAGACATTTGTCGTCGGTCCAGGCAACTTGGGATATTGATGATGATTAATTTGATATGTCAGATTATTCCCCGTTGGAGGAGGGGGAATTGTATGAGGAGTCAGAGGATGACAATGTACGGTTTGGCAAGGCTGATGGTGGGCAGGCGCTGGGGGATGCTGTTGACACGGGCACGGTTTTGTCACATCTCTTGGAGGTTTTGGATATTGCGCCGCCTGAGGCGCCCCCTCTCAAGAAGGGGGGATTTTTTGGGGCCCACAAGTCTCGTTTGGAGTTCCCTACCCAGGGTCATTTTGATGCACTGATCCTTAGGGAGTGGGAGAAACCTAGTCGGCTTCTGGGCATTCCTCAGGGATGGGATAAGAAGTATCCTTTCCCGGTGGAAGCGGTTAAGCGCTGGGCTTCTCCTCCCGAGGTCGATGCACCAGTTTTGGGGTTGACCAACTCTTCCGTGCTTCACACCCCAGACGCCACTTCCCTAAAGGATGGTGAGGATAGGCGCCTTGATCAGATGGCATGCCATGCCTTTGCCAGTGTTGGGTCGGCCTTGCGGCCTGTTTGTGCATCTGCGCTTGTGTCGGTGTGTGCTAGGTCTCTGATTAGGGACTGGTTAAATGACGCTCACCTTGATCCGGCCAGCGCGGAGTTCACTACGCTTAAAAGGTTTGAATTGTTCATGAATTTTGTCTTGGCCGCTATGAAAGACACTATTGTTATGTGTAGTAGGACTTCAGCCTTATTGGTGGCCATGCGCCGATCGGTATGGCTCCGTCAGTGGACGGCTGACTTTGCGGCCAAGAAATCGCTCACAGCTCTTCCCTTCTTGGGTACGCGCTGTTTGGAGATAAGTTGGATGCTGTGGCAAAGGGAGGTAAGTTACCTCAGCGGAAAAAACAGCGCCGTCCCTTTCGGGGGGCAGGCTCTTTCAATCCTTCCTTTCGAGGCGCCAGAGCTGGTAGAGGTTTGGTCTTCTCGGGTGTCAGAGGCTCTTCCTGGAACAGGGGCAGAGGTCGGGCCCGTCCCGCTTCGGCCTGGGGTTCCAAACCCAAGCCTGTGGGTAAACCAGCTCAGCAATGAAGGGGTGCCCTCACCCGCTCGGGTGGGGGGACGGCTGCGGCTCGTCTTCCAAGTCTGGGCTCGGGAGGTCACAGACAATTGGATCATGGAAGTGGTCTCCTCCGGGTACAAACTGGAGTTCGAGTACTGGCCTCCTCCAAGATTTTTAAGGTCTCGGGTGCCCTTGGACCCTCAGGCGGCTCAGGGGCTCCGGTTAGCAGTAAAAAATTTTCTGGACATGGGAGTTGTATGCCCGGTGCCTCTGTCGGAGAGAGGCAGGGGTTTCTACTCCAATCTTTTCACGGTTCCCAGGAAAGAAGGTTCTGTAAGACCCATTCTGGACCTCAAGGTCCTCAACAGATTCATCAGAACCAAGAAGTTCCGCATGGAGACTCTGCGCTCGGCCATCATGACATCCATAGACATCAAGGATGCATATTTGCATGTTCCAATTTTTCCATCGCATCAGAGATTCCTCAGGTTCGAGGTGGACGATCTACATTTTCAGTTTGTAGCCCTTCCCTTCGGGTTGACCTCAGCGCCGAGGGTTTTCACCAAGGTTCTGGCGGGCATAATGGCCCTATTCAGAGCTCAGGGAATTCGCATTGTGCCATATCTGGACAACCTATTGATTTCAGCCTCTTCCCTCCGTCAGGCGGAGCTGGATACCCACCAGGTGGTGTCGACCCTGGAGAGGTTCGGGTGGGTGATCAATCTCCCCAAGTCCTCTCTCTTGCCATCACGAGTGATTTAATTCCTGGGCATGAATCTGGATACCATTCAGGCCAGAGTGTTTCTACCCCAGACCAAGGGGCAGGGGATTCAGGATCTGATCCGCCTTCTTCTGGCCAATCCTTGCCCTTCTGTCCAACAGGGGATGAAACTGGTGGGATTGATGGTGGCCTCCTTCGAGGCGGTCCCATTTGCGCAGTTGCACATGAGATCTCTTCAACTTCACCTATTGACGTATTGGGACAGGTGTCCGCTGTCGTTGGATCAACCGTTCAGGATGTCTCCCAGGGTTCGGCAGTCCCTTTGGTGGTGGCGCAACCTGTTGAGGGGCAGATCCTTTCTGGTTCCTCGCTGGGAGACGGTTACCACGGATGCCAGCCTGTCGGGCTGGGGAGGTTTCTGGAAAAGTCATCAGTTCAGCGGGGTGTGGGGTCCTCAGGAGGCTCACAACCCCATCAATGTCTTGGAGCTCAGAGCCATCCGGCTTGTCCTGTCACGGCTGACGTTGCACTTGCAGGGTCTTCCGGTTCAGATCCGTTCAGAAAATCGGACGGCGGTAGCCTACATCAATCACCAGGGAGGGACTCGCAGCAGGAGTGCCCTCAGGGAAGTCTCTCTGATCCTGCATTGGGCGGAGAGCAATGTCCCTTGCATTTCGGCAATCTACATTCCGGGAGTGGAAAACACGGAGGCGGACTCCCTGAGCAGGGGGTTCTCTTGCCAAGGAGAGTGGTCTCTCAACCCCGGGGTTTTCCGGTTTCTTTGTCGCAAGTGAGGGACTCCGGAGGTGGATCTCTTTGCCTCACGGCACAATCACAAACTCCGGGCCTTTGTGTCTCTATCTCAGGATCCTCTAGCTCTGGCAGTGGATGCCTTGTCCCTTGCTTGGAAGGATCTGGGGTTTCTGTACCTGTTTCCTCCCTTCTCCATGCTGGGCAAGGTGATTTGCAAACTGGCTCTGGAGGCGGCACCAGCAATTCTGGTGGCTCCAAGGTGGCCAAGAAGGGTTTGGTACGCAGACGTTGTAAGGCTGGCGGTAGATCAGTACTGGCTTCCCATGTTTCCGGATCTGTTATCTCAGGGTCAACTACTTTACCCCAATTTACAAACGCTGGGTTTGACGGCTTGGCTGCTGAAACCTTCATCCTGAAGGAGGAAGGTTTGTCTGAAGCTGTGGTGCAGACCTCAATTAGAGCTAGGAAGCGGTCCTCTTCTGGCATTTACTATAGGGCTTAGCGGTCCTATATTGATTGGTGTGAGACTAGGGCCTTGCCTTGCAGGGTGTTTTCGATCCCTAGGATTTTGGAGTTTCTTCAGCACGGTCTGGATCTTGGGTTCCAGCTTAGTACCTTGAAAGGGCAGGTCTCGGCTTTGTCTGTTTTCTTCCAAAGATCTTTTGTCTTACACCCGCTGGTTAAGACTTTTTTCCAGGGGGTCACTCATGTTCGACCCCCTCGGAAGGCTATGGTTCCTGTTTGGGATTTGAATTTGGTTCTTTCGGCTCTCCAGGGTCCTCCTTTTGAGCCATTACAGGATATTGCCCTGTTTTCACTCAAAAGGTGGCCTTCTTGGTGGCTATTACCTCTGTTCGGCGAGTCTCTGAGTTGGCGGCTCTGTCGATTCAGGCCCCTTACTTTGAAAGACACCAGGACAAGGTGGTCTTTCGCTTTAAGCCAGATTTCCTTCCTATGGTGGTGTCGGCTTTCCATCTCAATCAGGATATTGTTCTCCCTTCCTTGTGTCCTAAGCCTAACAATGACAAGGAGAGGGTTTTGCACAATTTGGATGTGGTTCGCTGTGTTAAGTACTATTTGGTGACTACTTCTTCTTTCCGCAAGACGGGTGCCTTTTTTTGTGGTGCCCTGCGGGCCCAGGAAAGGTTTGGTGCCCGCCAAGTCTACCGTTAGCAAATGGATTCGTCAGGCCATTGTTGGAACCTATTCTGCTAAGGGGAAGACTCCCCCTTTTAGGGTCACTGCGCATTCTACTCGTGCTGTTGGTGCGTCCTGGGCTTTTTAGCACCAGGCTTCTGTTGAACAAGTTTGTAAGGCTGCTACTTGGTCTTCCGTTCATACTTTTTCCAAGTTTTACAAGGTTGATGTGCGGGCTTCAGCAGATGCTGTTTTTGGCCGCAAGGTTCTGCAAGCTGCAGTGGTTTAAGTTGGTGCGTTCTTTACTGTTTATGGTTCCCACCCATGATGGACACTGCTATTGGATGTCCCAAATGTCATGAAGAATTGAAGCGGGGTGTATGTCACACTTGGAATAATACCGTTTTGTGAGTACTCACCTTTAAAACGGATATTATAAGTGTGACATACACTCCGCTTCACCCAACCTTTTTGGTATTCTGGATCCTTTATATGGTGAACCATTGTTTCTTGGTTGTTAGTATTCTTATGTTTGGTTCTTCCTGGTCCCCTTACTGCTATTTTACACTGGGGAATTGGTGGGAGGTCCCAGGTATTTATGGACTGGGAGGAGCTCCTTTTTTTGCATTCATCTCTGCAGATGTTCGCCCTCTACTGGAGAATAACCCAAATGTCATGAAGAATTGAAGCAGAGTGTATGTCAATGGATAATATCCATTTTAAAGGTGAGTACTCACAAAATGGTATTTTCCTATAGGTTATTTTTGGTTCCTCCGGGATAAATATTCCAATTTCCGGGTTGTTCCTGATTATATGCCAGTGGTCTTTTAGGATTCTCCTTATTGCATTGTGTTGTTGGTTGTATGTTAGTATTAATGTGGGGTGTTCTGGGTAGGTTTGCTTCGTTTTCTTTTGGGTGTTTAGAATTGAGTTTTGACTTCTTGTTTTTGTTTTATTGTATGCGGTTTTCAGTGTTTTTTTGTGGTATGAAATACCAAATGAAATACATCCCACAATCTATCAATAAACATGTACTCCACACAGATGAAACTAATAATTGAACTTGGAAAATGACTGATTTCATTTATTGATAAAACTGCTATGCATGGCTAACTCTGTGACTTTAGAATGGTAGGAGAATGGGATTACCACAAAGCAGCGCATGACAAACTAACACTACGAGTTTAAAACAACCAAAAAAATGGTGCCTGCCACACTGAGCAACAGGAAAGAGAAAGGGGGCCGCCGGAAGGAAGAGAACGCGCACTAGATTCCGGCGCGAGCAGCCGGCCCGCGTCCTCCTCCTACTCTGCTCCTATTGGTCCATCTAGGAGCATGTGATAGGGTAAGGGAACCAATAGGTTTCCTTCCCACTGACCGGCCCCCAGTGAGGTCATGTCAAAACAAGTATAATAGAGCGCGCAAAGCGCTCAGACATACACTTTGCACCGGACTGAAGTGACGCACCGTCGGCCCGAGCTAGGGTGTCTCTCTCGCCAGCAACATCCTCAAAAACCAAGTAAGTTTTACTCTATTTCTCCACTAAACCACCGATGCCTCTACTGCGCATAACATTACATATCCCTTCCTCTTAAAGGGACAAGATCAAAGTAGCAAGATCTAGAACGCACTGCTCTAAAAACCCTATTACCATAGCAAGGTACTACCTTTGTATGATTATAAAGTAACTTACCGCATCCACATACTACCCAAACTAATATACCCTAATACTATTCAACAGACAAACCTAAAAATCCTACCAGAGGATAACAAAATTCCTACCATTCATAAGCACAAGGTATCTATCTATTACTTATTGTTTTTTCCACCAATAAAACACAGTCAAGCATTAATACTTATGAAATCATGATATATCACTGTTCATAAATATATGTCCATAATTATTGTTTATAAGCACAAGGTTTAATGCTCACAAGTAGAAGGTATTATTTTATTATTATTTTATTTTTGTTATTTTTCTTCTATATTTTTCTTAATTTTCCATTATTAAATATGTTATATCAGATTCTAAAGGCAATTTACACTGATGAAGCGATGTACTGCGAAACGCGTCTGTAAACAGCCATTTTTGAATATTTCTTACTTGCTACAAACTACATACTTGCTACAAACTGTCTACTTGCTACAAACAACAACCGCTATTCAAGGATTTCAATTCTACCTGTGTGAATATGTATATCTGTGATACACTGCTTTTGCATATAGTCAATTGTAATTTCTGAAAGAAAATAAATGCAATTTTTACCATAATATGTTAATCAAGTATATTGCACATAATCTTTGTGTACACCACTGACATATAACCATAGAGAGGAGAATCAGGGGACGTCCTCTCCTAGGTCTAAACTCCCTTATTCTAAGAGGTTTCTCCCCTCCCCCCTTCACAAAAAGGGGACGGGCCCAACCTCTTTTCCCCCCCTCACTGTATTATTTTTAGGGAGAAAGACCCCCCGATACAAAAACACATTATACTATTTTCCCACCAAGCATAACCCAAGGGTATTACCACCGTGACGGTTGGGAAAGCCCTTCCCCCCTCTCTCATTTTAGAAAGCCTGATTTGGGATGTCCTGCCGTGTGACTCTTTGGTTTCACCATGTTCCCAGCTAAGGAATAGTTCGCACAGTGGAGTCATGGGCCTCTGGCGGCAGCCCCAGCACTCCTCCATCCAATGCCAGCCTATCTGAATAGCAATAGCATTTTCTTTAGAGTACGGGCACTAATATGCACTACAATCTATTCTGATTGGACAATAGCCTGTGAATGTGCTGTGGGAGTGTGAAGTGAGGTAGGAGAATTGGCAATGCCATCCTACCATTTATACTTGCCACCATTTCTGCTTCACTGCCTATTGTTAAAGCGGACCTTCACCCTGAATAAGAGTCTATCGTATATGTTTCAAACACCCTACCTGCATCTACTGCATGTTATGAGCCTTTAAACATCCAAGATGGCGGCTTATGGAACATCAGGCAGCCTGCAAACAGGAAGTGTCTCCTGACTGTGCTGCTCTGCATTCTGGAATTGCTTTTTCCTTACCCCAACTCTGCTCTGTCTGTGCAAAATACAGCTATAACCCCGCCCCCTGTACTTTATCCCACTCTCCTCAGTAAATGTGATGCTTCTGAGTCAAGATGGTGGCGCGCGTATCCTAAAGTCCTGAATGGAGTTGCAGCCCAGTGGGGGAAAGAATAATAAGTGACTAAAAACTTAAAATATATTAATTTTTGATGCTGGGGAATAGTTTTTTAAGGGTTTGGGCGTTTCAATAAATCATGGTGAAGGTCTGGTTTAACCACTTTAACTGGGATGATAATTTATTATTGTCTGTTACATAGGTGTGCTTTTTACTACAGCGCTATCTAATGGTCATTTACTTATACATTGCCTGTGATTATTTTTATATGCTATATCCTGGTTTTTATTCTTATGCTAGCACTTTTGTTATGTACAACACCCCTCATTAAAACCCCTTCACTATTTTCACTATATCCAGTCCAGGTCGTCCCAGAAGTAATGACAGTTGGGTAATCCAGTCCTATAAAACAGGTGTCTCTCTATGATTCCCCAGTGTTCTTCCTGCAGTCTGCTGCATAAGGATCGTATGGATACTCTCTCCTGGAATACTGCAGATGAGCAGGGCCTCCTAGCCCGTCGGCCGCTGCATCCTTATTGCCACCGTTCCCGTGGACCCACTACTGCCTCCCAGCTTCGGCTGATCGGGGCGGTGAAGGTAGGATGAACGCTGGGGTCAGGCGTTGGCAGAGCTAGGCTCTGGGTCGCAGACCCTGCCCAAAGGGTAGCCGGCCATAGGCTGATGGTGAGCCTATCTAGGGGGGAGAGAAACCACCTTATGCCCATGGGTTCATTCCCTCCCTGCCCCACAAGCTTTATTGTTGTATTGTGCTGGTGTTTATTTACTGGACTTGCTGCCCCTTACGTGCTGGTGTGTTTTTTACTGACTTTTTACCTCACATATTTACCCTCCTGTGTTTTTTACTTACTTATTACCTCACATATTTACCCTCCTGTGTTTTTTACTGACTTTTTACCTCACATATTTACCCTCCTGTGTTTTTTACTGACTTTTTACCTCACATATTTACCCTCCTGTGTTTTTTACTGACTTTTTACTTCAGATATTTACCCTCCTGTGTTTTTTACTGATTTTTTACCTCAGATATTCACCCTCCTCGCTCCACGCTCTCCCCTCTCCTTCATGCTGCCGCGCTGTGAGGGGGGGGGGGGGAGGACGTCGGTGCTGCTTGGGCGGAGTATGTCTGGGGCTATGGGCCCCGCCGCGGGGTGCGCGCGTGCTGCCAGCCGGCCCGGGCTGCGTGAGGGCGCCGGGCTGGCTATTCTGCTGGGCTCCTCCGTGGGCCATCTGGTGTTGCTGGGGCCCTCCATCATCTTGGGGGCGGGCGCGATTTTCGCGCCGTCGGGGGGTGTTTCGGCCTGAGAGACAGAGACGAGTCTTTCCTGAGCAGGCCCTTTTTTTCTAACATGATTTTCAAGAAATGGGAAAGGCCTAACAAGTTACTGTCGGTGCCTAAGGGCCTGGACAGGCGGTATTCCTTTCCCGAGGAGCTGGTCCAGCTATGGTCCTGTCCTCCCGAGGTGGATGTCCCCGTGTTCCCTACGTGATCCAGGTGACAAGCGCATGGATCAGTTGGTCTGTCATGCCTTCACCTTGCCGGCCAAGAAGGCACTAACTAGTATCCTTTGTGGGTCACAGGCGTTTTGGGGAGCGTCTGGACCTCCTGGTCAAGAACGGAAGACTCCCTCGGCGACGAAAGTCTGCACAGCCCTTTCGGGGTTCATCTGCCTATCGCTCCTTCGAGGAGGAAGAGGCTCTTCATTTTCAGGTGCTCACAGAGATTCCTGGTGACGAGGTAGGTCCCGCGGCCGACCCAATCCCTCCTGGGGATCCAGGCCCAAGCCCCCTACCAAGGCCCTCTGGCATAAGGGGGTGCCCTCACCCATCCGGGTGGGGGGACGGCTTCTGCTATTTGATCACGTCTGGAGACAGCGCGTCTCGGATCGGTGGATTCAGGAGGTGGTTTCCTCCCGTCACAAAATAGAGCTGGCAGTCTGGCCGCCCTCAAGATTTCTTCAGTCATGGATATCCCAGAACCCATTGACAGCACAAGGCCTGCGGTTGGCCGTCCAACACCTTCTGCTGTCAGGTGTGATTTGTCCTGTGCCTCGGCAGGAACGGGGTCAGGGCTTTTACTCCAATCTGTTCACGGTGCCCAGGAAGGACGGAACGCCGAGACCCATCCTGGACCTGAAGGGTCTCAACAGGTTTGTTAGAGTCAGACATTTCCGCATGGAGACCTTAGGGTCCGCAGTGAGCTCGCTTCGACCTGGCGATTTCTTGACCACGGTGGACATCAAGGATGCTTATCTGCACATCCATATATTCCAGGGGCATCAGAAGTTCCTGAGGTTTGCGCTGGAGGATTAGCACTACCAGTTTGTGGCGTTGCCATTCGGGATATCCTCAGCCCCCCGTGTGTTCACCAAGGTGCTGGCGGGCGTCAGGCTATCCTGAGTATCCAGGGCATTCGCGTGCTGCCTTATCTGGACGATTTACTGATTGCGGCTCTTCTCAGGCAGAGAACGACACCCGGACCGTGTTGTCCACTCGAGGATTTCGCTTGGGTAGTCAATTATCCCAAGTCTTCAATCACTCCCTCGATGGTGGGGTCTTTTCTGGGCATGACGTTGGACACCTCTCTGGCCAGGATATTCCTGCCACAGCAGAAGGTGGTGGGTCTTCAGATGCAGGTGCAGGCCTTGCTGTCTTGTCAGCAACCATCTATCCATCTGGGGATGAAACTGTGGGCCTGATGGTGTCATGCTTCGAGGCAGTGCCCTTTGCTCAGTTCCACTTGAGACCTCTTCAGTTGAATCTGTTGACCGGTTGGGATCGGACGCAGGAGTCACCGGAACGGGTGTTTTCACTGTCTCCCCCGGCCAGGCAGTCCCTTTTGTGGTAGCTGGACTCCAGAAATCTGCTGGTAGGCAAGTCATTTCTGCCTCCACGGTGGGAGATTATCACCACGGACGCCAGCCTGACCGGCTGGGGAGGCTTTTGGCTGACTCAGAAGATCAAGGGTCAGTGGGGGCCACAGGAGGCCCACTTACCTATAAATATCTTGGAGTTGAGAGCGATCCGGTGGTGCTTCTTTACTTGAATCCCCATCTAAGGGGTCGTGCGATTCAGGTTAGCTCGGACAATCAGACGGCGGTCGCCTACATAAATCACTGAGGCGGCACTCGGAGCAAGCGAGCCCTCAAGGAGGTGACCCAGATGCTGACTTGGGCAGAGGAGAATGTTCCCTGCATCTTGGCAGTTTATATTCCTGAGATAGAGACCCAGGAGGCAGACTCCCTGAGCAGGAGCGCCTCGCGCCTGGGGAATGGTCTCTCAGCAACAAGATTTTTCACGCTCTTGTCTCCGCTGGGGTCAGCCGGGCGTGGACCTATTTGCGTCCAGACACAATCACAAGCTCCAGAGATTCGTCTCCCTGTCGAGAGATCCTCTGGCCTTTGCCACAGATGCTCTGGCAATTCCTTGAATGGAGTTCAGGCTCCTTTATGCGTTCCCTCCGTTTCCACTCCTGTGCCGAGTGCCAAGATAGCCCATGAGGGGGTACCAACCATCCTGGTGGCTCCTCGCTGGCCGAGGTCAGATGTCAGTCATTCGCTACGTCTTGCCCGACGATCCAGGGCTTCTCACACAGGGGTCGCTGCGGCATCCCAATTTACAGACACTGGCTTGACGGCCTGGGTATTGAAACCTCAATCCTGATAGACAAGGGGCTGTCAGCCACGGTTGTTCAGACCATGATTCAGACGCGGAAGAAGTTTTCTTCCATGATATATTACAGTGTTTGGCATGCCTACATTGCTTGGTGTGAATCCAAGAGCCTTCCTTGTCGCACTTTCCCTATCTCTAGGATTTTGGAGTTTTTTACAACACGGCTTAGACTTGGGTCTCCAGCTGAGCACCCTCAAGGGCCAGGTCTTGGCCTTAGCTATATTCTTCCAGAGATCCATCGCCAATCATAGACTGATCAAGACCTTCTTCCAAGGGGTTACCCATGTACGCCCACCGCGTAAGCCTGTATTACCAGTGTGGGACTTGAATCTGGTGCTTTCTGATCTCCAGGGTCCCCCCTTTGAGCCTTTGTGCGATGCTGCATTGTCTATTTTGCCCTAAAGGTGGTATTTTTGGTACCTATCACCTCGGTGCATCGCGTGTCAGAGCTGGCCGCGATTGGTGTGAAGCCTCCTTACTTTGGACGGCATAGGGATAAGGTGGTGTTTCGCTTAAACCTGATTTTTTTGCTTAAGGTCGTGTCTCCTATTCACCTTAATGAGGAAATTGTCTTGCCTTCCTTGTGTCCAGCTCCAACTAACTCTAAGGAAAGGACCCTCCATTCCCTGGATGTGGTCAGAGCCATTAAGTACTCCTGGTTGCGACTGAGTCCTTCAGGAAGTTGGATTGTCTTTTTGTCCTCTCTGAGGGGTCTAGGAAGGGCTTGCCTCCGGCCAAGTTCACTCTCAGTAAGTGGATCAGACAGGCGGTGGTGCAGGCATATTTTGCCAAGGGGAAGGAACCCCCTTTTTCGTGTTACAGCTCATTCTACTAGAGCTATTGGTGCTCCCTGGGCTTTTCAGCACCAGGTCTCTGTTGAACAAGTTTGTAAGGCTGCCACTTGGTCTTCAGTTCATACATTCACAGTTTTTACAAGGTTGATGTTAGGGCCTCAGCTGATGCGGTCTTTGGCCGAAAAGTGCTTCAGGCGGGTAGTGAAATGAACTACATGCTGTTTCGCACTGGGGATCCCACCCTAATGGACACTGCTTTTGATGTCCCAACTGTCATTACTTCTGGGACGACCTGGCCTGGATATAGTGAAAAATACAATTCTGTGAAACTCACCTGTAGAATTGTTTTTGAATATATCCAGTCCAGGTCGTCCCACCCCGCCCTTATTCATTACATCTGGATTTCCTGTTATGGTGATTACCATTTTTATATTGGACCATTAGTTTGATGGAGAGAGTACATGCTGAAGCTATGTGAAGTAACATGGTTTCTTGGCCTCCCAGCCTGTCTCTTTTCTTACTGCTGTTTAACCACTGGGGAATCATAGAGAGACACCTGTTTTATAGGAGGTCGGGAGGAGCGACAGCTTTTGATCCTGCAGTCAGGCACCACCTAGCGGTGGATTACCCAACTGTCATTACTTTTGGGACAACCTGGACTGGATATATTCAAAAACAATTCTACAGGTGAGTTTCACAGAATTGTATTTTTGCATTCAAATCATAGTTGTTAGTCTCTTTCATTATATTTATTGTATAGTTGTTCCTTGTGAGGGTTGGACACAAGGGAAAGGACTAAACACTACCATTGCTATTGTGCATTGCATTCATCTATTTAAATGCAGAGGGTGTGCTTTGACCTGAGTTTTTCATTAATTGTCCACCCTCCCATGCCACATGCACATGCTCTCGTCCAATTAGAACTCACCGCTGTGCATATTCATGTTCGCCCATGAGTTCTGCATAGAATATATTGCTGGACACTTCCCACTCCTGCCACCAGCCATACAGATAGTAGAGGGCTGGCCAATGCATGCACCATGGGGGGACCCCAGGGGTTTCACACATCAGGGCATCCCAAATTGGGCTGTAACCTGGCCCTGGAGTCTTTTAAACTCTATAGCTGGGTTACTAGGGCTTTGTCTTGCCTTAAAGCAGAACAACCCCCAGCCTATCTGAATGGATGGGCGCCGGAACACAGAGATGCGACTGCTCTCGCTCCCCATTGTTTACATCGCCAAGGGGCCGCCTGAAAAGGTGAGTTTTGCTGGGACCTAGGAGGAGTCGGGATGCCCCCAGGTAGACCAGCAGCTGGCCCTGGAATCCAATCCTTCTCTTCTTTGTGCAAAACTAAAAATATTTTGGCCACTAAGATGCTGATTAGTTACCGCAGGTAAGTTTTGGGAGGCACTACAGTTTTCCTGGCAGTATATACAGTAATTTACACAGTAATGAATGCAGGCATTCCAATTTTGGGCAGCAGGTGGCAGCACAACACCATGTCCTGCTTTACACAGGCTCCAATACCAGGCAGTAATGGGATCTGAACGCCAAACCTATTCTGTGTATTGGAGCCGCAACAGACAAACCCGCTCAGTGTAATCAATATAAAGACACTGTACTCCCCCTTCAGGCCTACCAAATATAGGCCCGTAGATAGGGTCAGGGGCCATCACCATAGAAACGGTTTCCTCAAACTCAGCGGTTCCATGCAGATGGCACGGTCAACATAAAAAGTTGCACCTGTATCTTTGGCACACCTGCTGATAAACATGCACAAATCCGTGCCCCCAATTTTTTGCTGCCTCACCTTGCCTTATAAGTGGTGTGCCCCAACGTGCAGTTCCAGGCAGTGCATTGACCCGGGAGGGGAGCCACTAATCTGATTCTCATACCTCTTGTCTAGGTGAGTAATTACTTTATCCAGTGAGGCGAATCCTTATACTAACAACCTGGAACTCAGGGCAGGGTTTGTTTCACATATTTCAGCCCCTCCATGGTCCAGTATCATAAGCCACCTCTATGTTCCTCTATGGTCCAGTATCATCAGTCACCTCTATGTTCCTCTATGGTCCAGCATCAGCCACCGCTATGTCCATCCATATTCCAGCATCAGCCACCACTGTGTCCATCCATATTCCAGCATCAGCCACCGCTATGTCCATCCATATTCCAGCACCGGGTACCTCTATGTCCCTCCATGGTTCAGTATCATTAGCCACTTCTAGGGTGCAGCATCAGCCAACGTTATGTCCATCCATATTCCAGCATGGGGCACCTCTATGTCCCTCCATGGTTCAGTATCATTAGCCTTTCTAGGGTCCAGCATCAGCCAACGCTATATCCATCCATATTCCAGCATGGGGCACCTCTATGTCCCTCCATGGTTCAGTATCATTAGCCACTTCTAGGGTCCAGCATCAGCCAACGCTATGTCCATCCATATTCCGGCATCTGGAACCTCTATGTCTCTCTATGGTCCTGTATCAGGCACCTCTATGTCCCTCCATGGTTCATTAGCATCAGCCAACGCTATGTCCATCCATATTCCAGCATCGGGCACCTCTATGTCCCTCCATGGTTCAGTATCATTAGCCACTTCTAGGGTCCAGCATCAGCCAACGCTATGTCCATCCATATTCCGGCATCGGGAACCTCTATGTCTCTCTATGGTCCTGTATCAGGCACCTCTATGTCCCTCCATGGTTCAGTAGCATCAGCCAACGCTATGTCCATCCATATTCCAGCATCGGGCACCTCTATGTCCCTCCATGGTTCAGTATCATTAGCCACTTCTAGGGTCCAGCATCAGCCAACGCTATGTCCATCCATATTCCGGCATTGGGAACCTCTATGTCTCTCTTTGGTCCTGTATCAGGCACCTCTATGTCCCTCCATGGTTCAGTAGCATCAGCCAACGCTATGTCCATCCATATTCCAGCATCGGGCACCTCTATGTCCCTCCATGGTTCAGTATCATTAGCCACTCCTAGGGTCCAGCATCAGCCAACGCTATGTCCATCCATATTCCAGCATCGGGCACCTCTATGTCCCTCCATGGTTCAGTATCATTAGCCACTTCTAGGGTCCAGCATCAGCCAACGCTATGTCCATCCATATTCCGGCATCGGGAACCTCTATGTCTCTCTATGGTCCTGTATCAGGCACCTCTATGTCCCTCCATGGTTCAGTAGCATCAGCCAATGCTATGTCCATCCATATTCCAGCATCGGGCACCTCTATGTCCCTCCATGGTTCAGTATCATCAGCCACTTCTAGGGTCCAGCATCAGCCAACGCTATATCCATCCATATTCCAGCATCGGGCACCTTTATGTCCCTCCATGGTTCAGTATCATTAGCCACTTCTAGGGTCCAGCATCAGCCAACGCTATGTCCATCCATATTCCAGCATCGGGCACCTCTACGTCCCTTTATGGTCCTGTATCAGGCCCCTTTATGTCCCTCCATGGTTCAGTATGATTAGCCACCTCTATGTCCCTCCATGATTCAGTATCATCAGCCACCTCTATGTCCCTCCATGGTTCAGTATCATCAACCACCTTGTGGTTCACTATCATCAACCACCTCTATTTCCCTCCATGGTTCAGTATCATGGGCTACCTCTATGTCCCTCCATGGTTCAGTATCAAACACCTCTATGTCCCTCCATGGTTTAGTATTATCAACCACCTCTATGTCCCTCCATGGTTCACTATCATCAACCACCTGTATTTCCCTCCATGGTTCAGTATAATAGGCCACCTCTATGTCCCTCCATGGTTCAGTATCATAGGCCACCTCTATGTCCCTCCATGGTTCAGTATCAAACACCTCTATGTCCCTCCATGGTTCAGTAGCATCAGCCAATGCTATGTCCATCCATATTCCAGCATCGGGCACCTCTATGTCCCTCCATGGTTCAGTATCATCAGCCACTTCTAGGGTCCAGCATCAGCCAACGCTATATCCATCCATATTCCAGCATTGGGCACCTTTATGTCCCTCCATGGTTCAGTATCATTAGCCACTTCTAGGGTCCAGCATCAGCCAACGCTATGTCCATCCATATTCCAGCATCGGGCACCTCTACGTCCCTTTATGGTCCTGTATCAGGCCCCTTTATGTCCCTCCATGGTTCAGTATGATTAGCCACCTCTATGTCCCTCCATGGTTCAGTATCATCAGCCACCTCTATATCCCTCCATGGTTCAGTATCATCAACCACCTTGTGGTTCACTATCATCAACCACCTCTATTTCCCTCCATGGTTCAGTATCATGGGCTACCTCTATGTCCCTCCATGGTTCAGTATCAAACACCTCTATGTCCCTCCATGGTTTAGTATTATCAACCACCTCTATGTCCCTCCATGGTTCACTATCATCAACCACCTCTATTTCCCTCCATGGTTCAGTATAATAGGCCACCTCTATGTCCCTCCATGGTTCAGTATCATAGGCCACCTCTATGTCCCTCCATGGTTCAGTATCATAGGCCACCTCTTATGTCCCTCCATGGTTCAGTATCAAACACCTCTATGTCCCTCCATGGTTCACTATCATCAACCACCTCTATTTCCCTCCACGGTTCAGCATCATCAGCCACCTCTATGTCCATCCATATTCCAGCATCAGACACCTCTACGTCCTTCTATGGTCCTGTATCATCAACCACCTCTATGTCCCTTCATGGTTCAGTATCATAAGCCACCTCTACTTCCCTCCATGGTTTAGTATCGTCAGCCACCTCTATGTCCCTCCATAGTTCAGTATCATCAACCACCTCTATTTCCCTCCATGGTTTAGTATCATAGGCCACCTCTATGTCCTGCCATGGTTCAGTATCATCAGCCACCTCTATGTCCATTCATATTCCAGCATCAGCCACCTCTACGTCCTTCTATGGTCCTGTATCGGCCACCTCTACATCCGTCCGTCCATGGTCCAGTATCAGCCACCTCCACGTTCCTCTGTGGTCCACCTCTACGTCCTTGAACCAGTCATACTCACTGCCGCTCCACACACCATAACACTTTTGGATGTAAAACCTCCACCTATTCTGCAGCTTCCCCATCTCTATACAGGGTCAGTATCTTCCATAATAACTTCCAGCCGGCATAAGGGCGCAACCCCAAGTCTCCAAAAAACAGCAATAACCCACTACTTACCATCTGTAGCACCCAAGGGGTTATGGATTGATTCTTCGTGGCTGCATGCCTGACCCAGGTGAGAGAATAGGATCAGCTACTGCCAGGAGATTCTCCTACAGCAGAGCTCCCTATCATTATCCAAATTTTTGATGACACAGAGATTGTTTTTGTTCCTATGGCAACCAGTCACTTAGTAACTTTGCCAATATTTAGGTAAAAGCCCACTTGGGTACAGCACCACTTCCTGTGTCCACAGAGGCAACAAACTTATCTTACCAATTGGACTACTAAAGAGGAGCTTTCTGGGCCGGTCAGCGGGTTGGTGGGGTCTGCGTACAGCCGGCTCCCATTGGGAACAATAGGCCCTTCCGTACATAGGAAGCTTCAGTTGGAGCCAGCTGTCCAGACCACACTCACACCCCCCCCCCCCCGGCCCGGCCCGACCCAGAATCACAAATGGGGCTGTAAATACCCGATTAGCAGTGGTGGTACAGCACGGATCTGAAGTAAAAGTAGGTTTTATTTTTTAGTTGACCTTTTCAAATACCTCAGATCAGAGCCTTACCACAGCTGCTGATCAGGCTCTCACAGTGGACAGCCAACTCTACACTGCTCCCTGTGTATGGAGAAGCCTATTGCTCTCAGTGGGTGGGAGCTGTACTACAGGCCACACCCACCTACTGGGTGGGTGTGGCCTGAGCCGAGGAGAGTCTTTTTCAAAGACCTCCCCATCTGAGGTCTTTGAAAAAGGCCAAGATAGGCCAGCAAGAAGGGCGTGCAGGTACCGGGAGAGAGGAACAGAGAGGTGGGTTACCCTATTTACAGCGCCCCAGGAGCAGCAGAGGTGTTATGTGCCTCACAAGTCCACTTCTCTACCTCTAGGCCACAACTGCCCCATAGTCCGGAGATACCCACCATAGCGCTGTGTATCTCAGGGTTGGCTGAGAGGAAAGGGGCCAAAGCTTTGCTAGAGGGGGCGAGTGGGCCAGGCTTGACTCTTCTACAGGGTCCATTTGAAATATTTTTTTATTTGAATTCACAAAGGGAAGGGTTAGAACCACAGACTGAGATTCGGCCTCACACTTTGGTAAGGACAGGAAGTTCATTTTAAGGAAGATCCATGGGCGTCACTAGGACAGAATGTAGGTGACCAGCATTAGTAACACCCACTTCCTGTTAACCACCAAATCATCCAACTTGCATCTACTGCATGTTATGAGCCTTTAAACATCCAAGATGGCGGCTTATGGAACATCAGGCAGCCTGCAAACAGGAAGCGCCTTCTGACTGTGCTGCTCTGCATTCTGGGACTATTGACCTTTTCCTGACCCCAGCTCTGCTCTGTCTGAGCAAACCACAGCTATAACCCACCCCCCTGTACTTTATCCCACTCTCCTCTCCTCAGTAAGTGTGATGCTTCTGGGTTAAGATGGCAGCGCCCGTATCCTAAAGTCCTTAACAGAGTTGCAGCCCAGTGGGGGAAAGAATAATAAGTGGCTAAAAACTTAAAATAATACCGTTTTGTGAGTACTCACCTTTAAAACGGGTATTATGAGTGTGCCATACACTCCACTTCAATCTTCATGACATGTGGGTAATCTCCAGTAGAGGGTGAACTAATGCAGAGATGAATATGCAAAAAAAAAAAAAAAAAAAAAGAAAACCCCTCCCGCTCCATATATACCTGGGACCTCCCACCAATTCCCCAGTGTATAAAAGCAGTAAAGGGACCAGGAAGAACCAGTTAAGGTTATAACAATCAAAACCAATGGTTCACCATATAAAAGCCCCTGAATACCTGAAAAAAAGGGGTGGGGCGAAGTGGAGTGTATGGCACACTCATAATACCCGTTTTAATGGCGAGTACTCACAAAACGGTATTATTCTAAGTGTGCCATACACTCCACTTCGGTCTTCATGACATCTGGGACATCCAATAGTGTCCATCATGGGTGGGAACCAGAAACAGTAAAGAATGTACCAACTCAAACCACTGCAGCCTGCAGAACCTTGCGGCCAAAAACTGCATCCGCTGAAGCCCGCACATCAACCTTGTAAAACCCGAACCTTTCCAGGGTCGACACCACCTGGTGGGTGTCCAGCTCCACCTGATGGAGGGAAGAAGCTGATATCAACAGATCGTCCAGATAAGGCACAATGCGAATGCCCTGAGATCTGAGCAGAGCCATTATGCCCGCCAAGACCTTGATGAAGACCCTCGGCGCCGAGGTCAGACCGAAGGGAAGAGCTACAAACTGATAATGTTGATCCTCCACCGCAAACCGGAGGAATCTCTGATGTGCCTGAAAAAAATCGGAACATGCAGATAAGCATCCTTGATGTCTATGGGTGTCATAAAATCCCCTTGGCGAAGGGAATTGATAGCCGAGCGCAGAGTCTCCATGCGGAACTTTTGGCTCTGATAAACCTGTTGAGAACCTTGAGATCTAGAATGGGTCTCACCGAACCCTCCTTTTTGGGAACCGTGAAAAGGTTGGAGTAGTAACCCCTGCCTCTCTCCGACAGAGGCACCGGGCATATAACCCCCATGTCCAGGTTTCTTACTGCTAACAGGAGCCCCTGTGCAGCCTGAGGGTCCGAGGGCACCCGAGACCTTAAGAATCTTGGGGGCGGCCAGTACTCAAACTCCAGTTTGTACCCGGAGGAGACCACTTCCAAGATCCAACTGTCTGTGACCTCCCGGGCCCAGACCTGGAAGAAGAGTCGCAGCCGTCCCCCCACCCTTGCGGGTGAGGGCGCCCCTTCATTGCTGAGCCGGTTTAACGGCCGGCTTGGGTTTGGAACCCCAGGCAGGCGTGGTACGAGCCCGACCTCTGCATCTGTTCCAGGACGAGCCCCTGACACCCGAGAAGGCCAAACCCCTAACCGCTCTGGCCCCTCGAAAGGAAGGAGTGAACCGAAAGGGGCGGCGCTGTTTCTTCCGCTGAGGCAACTTAGCTCCTTTAGCAACAGCATCCAATTTATCTCCAAACAGCCGCAAACCCAAAAAGGAAAGAGCTGTGAGTGACTTCTTGGCCCCAACGTCCGCTGTCCACTGGCGGAGCCAGACCAATCTGCGCATAGCGACCAGTAAGGCTGAAGTCCTACTACACACGACAATAGAATCTTCCATCGCAGCCATGACAAAATCCATGAACAATTCGCATTTTTTAAGGATAGCGAACTCAGCGCCAGCTGGATCAAACTGAGCGTTATTCAGCCAGTCTCTGATAAGAGACCTAGTAGCAAGGGACACCAGGGCTGATGCACTAACAGGCCGCAGGCCCGAGCCCACGTTGGCAAATGCGTGGCACGCCATCTGATCAAGGCGCTTATCCTCGCCATCCTTAAGGGAAGTGGCGTCAGGGGTGTCCAGCACAGAAGAGTTGGTCAAACCTAAAACTGGCGTGTCGACCTCGGGAAAAGAAGACCAGCGCTTAACCACCTCCACCGGAAAAGGATACTTCTTATCCCATCCCTGAGGCACACCAGGAAGCCGACTGGGCCTCTCCCATTCTCTAAGGATCAGCGCATCAAAATGACCCTGGGTAGGGAATTCCAGACGGGGCTTGCAGGCCCCAAAAAATTCCCCCTTCTTGAGAGGGGGCGCCTCAGGCGGTTCAATATCCAAGACCTCCAATAAATGTGACAAAACAGTGGCCGTATCTACGGCATCCCCCAGCGCCTGCCCGACATTGGCATTCCCAGACTGAACATAGTCAGCCTCTGTTTCCTGATACAGTTCCCCCTCCTCTAACGGGGAATAATCTGACAAATCAGCGGAATCGTTGTCAACATCCCACACGGGCTGGGCCGACGACAAATGTCTCTTTTTAGCCTGGACCTTCTTGCCCACAGTGCTAGCAATAAATTTCTCGATGCTGGCCAACCTAGCCCAAACATCAGAAAGTGACTCCCCACTGGTACCAATGTCACTTGGGGTACGGATAAGGTGGGGAGGGGAAGGCGATAAAGCGGGAGGAGCCGACCCAGAAGGCTGGGTACCAGACTGCCGCGTTATGGCCTTTTGTGCGCATGGTATACAGATCAGCACATTCTCCCCCGTAAGGGATACCCCACACAGGGCCCGGATTGTCCCAGAGGGTTCCCGAGCCCAGTATCCTGCGGAGCCTCCATATGGTGAATTTTTTGGGTCAATCGCAAGACCACAGGGAATTTACGCATAAGCAACCCAGGATGCCCCTTAAAAGTCCCGGTGGGAGGATTTTAGGTGGACAATTTTACACTAGGGACCCCAGGACCAGGAGGGACCCCTTAATATGCACATATACAGGGCAATCTGTAACACACAAAACAGGCAACATAAGTGCAGTGCTGAGTAAAGATGGCAATAACCTTACAGTATATAAGACCACTGCATTTGATCTTGCAGTCACACTATAATAATATATATATATATATATATATATATATATATATATCCCGCTAGAGAGGAGCCCCCACACACAAGCTAAGGAAGTGGTCATCCGGCCCTTACCACACAGATCCTGATAGAAGATGGCCCCCACGAAGCCTCATGCATGAAGAGGGAGAGCAGGGGGAGGGCGGGCCAGCGCAGAACACGCGCTTGCTGAGGCCACACCCCCCTCCCAGCAACGCGGATCCCTAAAAACGAGCACAGAAATCGCGCCAAAGAAGGGGGCCCTCTTCCCGAACGCAGCCTGAGGGGGAGAAGCTCCCCCAGGCTGCCACACACACACACAGAGTAAAACACACAGGGACTTAAGCTGGGAAAAACGAAATAACGGCCAGGCCAGGCAATTCCCCCTGGAGGAGAATAAGGGACCCGGAAGGGGGGGAACCCTGCCAGAAGCCGGCCATAAGCCTAGAGGGACGGGGCATCCCACACCAGGATCACCAAGAAACCTGGATAACCGCCTACCCCATAGTGAGGTCTCACGGTGGAGCAGTGCTCCTGCTGCACCCATAGGGTGCTCCTACCTTCACCAGGACCCGCAGCCTAAGCTGGGAGGCTCAATATAGGGGCAATTTAGAAGGGTCCTGGCAGTAATAGGGACAATAGACGGCCGGGCGTGAGCCCGGTTTACCTGTAAGTAAAGAAGTCTTCATCTTCTCTCTGCAGAAGTTCGCCCTCTACTGGAGATTACCCAGATGTCATGAAGATCGAAGTGGAGTGTATGGCACACTTAGAATATATTAATTTTAGATGCTGGGGAATCATTTAAGGGATGGGCTTTTCAATAAATCATGGTGAAGCTCTGTTCCAGATAAGGGCCTTAATCCAGTGTTACCCCACTAGCTAAAAGACCCACAGATACAGAGCTCCATGAAGAAGGCCAGTATGAGCGGATATAGAGCTCTTCTAGGCAAAGGTGAGTAGCTTGCTAATGCAGGGCACATTGACAGTTTGAGGGTTAGGTGAGGTTAGTTTCCTGTCTCCAATAGGATGGAGCTCTGCTAGGTAAAGGTGAGTATCAATCAATGCAAGGCTCACTGATGGGTTGAGGGTTAGGCAAGGTTAGTTTTCTGTGCCCCATCTAATGGAACTCTGCTAGAAAAAGGTAAGTAGTTCTCTAATACAGGGCTCACTGACAGTGAAGTCAGTTTAGTGCCCCTCTCTGGCCTAGAGTAACCAGGGAGGGTTTAGGTCCATAGCAAGCAGTGTTGGATACAGTAAATCCCGCCCCCTCTTCAGACACGCAGCAATGAAGGCAGAGTCAGGAAGGTGGAAGGGAGGAGATAACAGTTTATTGGCCGGTACAGAACACATTCGCCGGTCAAAAGTTCATCTCTGTATTGCGTCAGCGTTACACAGTGTTTAACCCCTCCCCAGAACCCCCCTATCCCCCCTTCCAAACAGCATCGGTTACACGAGCCGTCACGTTGTACTGTGTATAAATGGAAAAGGCAAGAAAAAAAAAAAAAACTTATACAAATAATACCGAGACAACCACCATAGTCACGGCCCTCCCGCCATCATGGGAACATAAGACCTCCCCTAAATAGGACTGTCTGCCCAGAGCACCAATCAGCAGATCTTACAAAGGAACCCCGAGAGGCTGGAAATTAAAGGGGGGCAGGTGCTGAGAGGATGCCACTTGCCTCGCCTGATTGGTCCAGGCTGTAAAGCCCATTTTTTATAGAAG
Source organism: Gastrophryne carolinensis (assembly GCA_027917425.1). Taxonomy (NCBI): domain Eukaryota; kingdom Metazoa; phylum Chordata; class Amphibia; order Anura; family Microhylidae; genus Gastrophryne; species Gastrophryne carolinensis. The sequence goes on along the minus strand of CM051243.1, from coordinate 43,768,686 downwards.
GGGGCAGAGTTAGAACCAACTGACTGACCCAATGGTGGAGATTTAGCCTCACTGCTAAGAAAAAAAAAAATAAATTTGCCTAACATGGGTGTCCTTGGCACAGGAATCTAATACACTGTGCAGATCTCTAACCAAACCTAACCCCACCACAATCCACTAAAATTATTTGGATTGGAGATTATCTTCAAACCCTCCACTCAGAACCTCTAGTCAGTCACAAAGCAACTTTATCGAGTCATCTTACTTCACACTGCAAGGAGGAAGTGCTGGGTGTTTCTTGAAATAGGCTGACCCAGTTTGAACATTCTTTTTAATGCAGGGGGCGGAGTTAGAACCATTGGAGTGGGGAGTTCTAACCTCACTTCCTGTTTGGAAAAAACTCCAGGGAGGACAATGCAGTCATCCCTGGGGCATTCCAATTTGAGATGCCCCCCTGTGCTACCCCCCGAATGGCTGAGTAAATTCATGTCGCCGGCGATCCACAATGCATTATGTGTTGTACATGAGTCTTTAAGACTAAGATTGTCTCCTCCTTTGGGGCATCCCAATTTGGAAAGCTGCTGTGTAAAACTTACCATTCCCATGGCACATGTGGGCTTCGCTGCGGTATCCCTCCCGCTGCCGTGAGCTCATGCGTCATCTGATTGGGCCGCGCGGCTAGACAAAGCAGGAGGGACGTGGCTGCAGGGATGCTTGCCGCTCCTATTCCATCCACTTTCCATGCCTGGCATAAAATGCCGACTGGAGAACAGCCCACATGTGCCGGCAAGGTAAAAAAAAAAAAACTCCACACTCTTGGGTTTTGTTTCTCTTTAAACTAGACCACCACCAATTTTTTTCAAATGGGCTTTGTTCCAAAGATAGGGAGCATCCTAATTGCAGTGTCAAACTGAAAAAACGTTCTCCTCGGTCCTCAGAGAAATCCAGCACACTGATTGAATCAGTTCTGGATTTCTCCTTGGGACTGGGAAAGAAAGGTAAGATTTCTCATGTTCTGACCCGTTAGCGTACAGGGGAACATACACAATCGGGATGACCCCTATACTTGGAACACCATTTTTAATGGGTGGTGTTCTGGTTTAAACAAAACCCAGGACAGTGAAAATCCTGGGTTTTATTCTTCTTTAAGGGGTCTGTAAACCCAAATTACAAAAACACACTCACCTTTTCTCCCTTTCGGTGTTCAGAGACCTCCCCGTTTCTGGGTTCAGGTCTCCTGGTGAGTTCCCACCACCCATCATATTCTAATGATGCACATGTCCTATGCTATTCATTTCAAAGGAGGGGCATAGAGGAAGGGGTGACTGAAATGGGGGGGGGGGCCCAATCAGACTTATTCTCAGAAACCCAGGAGCTTTATGAGCACTGGACTGGGGGAGAAAAATAAAATTCTGTGAGTACTCACCTGTAGAATTGATTTTGTAGTATATAGCAAGTCCTATTTCACAAATATTCTTTACGCTTGGGATATCCGCCACAAGGTGGCGTAGTGGACTGCAGAAGAGACTTGTGGCATCTCCCGGCCCTATAAAAAGGACAGGAACCTCCCACAAATTCCCAGTGTTACAAAGCAGTTAGACAAGAAGCCGGGAGAATAAAAATAAAAGGAACCCCAACCAAACATTTGAACAAATCACCATAAAGAGGTAACCAAGAAAAATGATAACAAGGGAGGGATCAAACCGGACGTGCTGTATACTACAAAACCAATTCTAAAAGTGAGTACTCACAGAATTGTATTTTTCCAAGTATACAGCACGTCCTGTTTCACAAATATTCTTTACGCTTGGGACGTCCAAAAGCAGTGTCTGTAAAGTAGGGTGGGATCCCCAAGAACAACAGCGGGCAGTTTAAACCACTGCTGCCTGAAGAACTTTGCGGCCAAAAGCAGCATCAGCTGAGGCCCTAACATCAACCTTGTAAAACTTGGGAAAAGTATGAAAAGAAGACCAAGTTGCGGCCTTACAAACTTGTTCAACAGAAGCCTGGTACTGAAAGGCCCAAGAGGCCCCAATAACACGAGTGGAATGAGCAGTAAGGCAGAAGGGAGGATCCTTTCCCTTAGCAGAATAGGCTTGCACCACCGCCTGACGAATCCACTTGCCGATAGTGGACTTAGCCGGAGGCAAACCCTTCCTAGGACCAGAAGGAAGAACAAAAAGAGCATCAGTCTTCCTGAAAGATTCAGTAGCTACCAAGTAAAATTTAAGAACCCTGACCACATCCAAAGAATGCAGAGTCCTCTTCTTGGAATTAGCAGGATTAGGACACAAGGAAGGCAAGAAAATGTCCTGATCCAGATGAAAAGCAGACACAACCTTAGGCAAGAAATCTTGTTTAAACCGAAACACCACCTTGTCCTGGTGTCGCTCAAAATAAGGAGGTTTGATGGAGAGCGCCGCCAACTCAGAAACATGCCTGACAGAAGTAATGGCCACCAAAAAGGCTACCTTAAGAGTCAAAATGGGCAAAGCGGCCTCACGGAGACGACCCTGCAAAGCAGACAACACCAGATTCAAATCCCAAACTGGTAACATAGGTTTACGTGGCGGACGCACATGCGAAACCCCCTGGAAAAAAGTTAACCAAACGGTGACTGGCAAAAGATCTTTGGAAAAAAAATTGCCAGAGCTGAAACATGACCTTTGAGGGTACTAAGTTGAAGGCCCAAATCCAAACCATGTTGCAAGAATTCCAGAATCCTGGGAACAGAAGACACTCTACAGGGAAGAGATTTGGACTCACACCAGGCAATGTAAGCATGCCAGACCCTGTAGTAGATAAAGGACGAGGACATCTTCCTAGCCCTAATCATGGTAACAACAGAGGCAGGCAAACCCTTTTTCCATCAAGATGGAGGTTTCAGCAGCCAAGCCGTCAAAGCCAGCGTTTGTAAATTGGGATGGCACAGCTGCCCCTGAGTGAGCAGACCTGGATCCTTGGGCAGGATGTACTGATCTACTGCCAACTGCACGATGTCTGCAAACCACACCCTTCTTGACCAACAGGGGGCCACCAGGATGTTTGGCACCCCTTCCTGGGCTACCTTGCGCAGCACCCTGCCCAACAGAGGAAACGGAGGGAACATAGAGGAGCCAAAACCCCTTCCAAGTCATTGCCAGCGCATCCTGCGTTGAGGCAGCCTACCATCCTTGGCAAACAAATCCAGATGCTCCCCAAACAGCCGTAGCCCAGTAAAGGGAAAGCCAGTGAGAGCCTTCTTAGCAGCATTATCAGCCACCCACAGAGCGTCGTATAGCCACCAAAAGGGCAGAAGTCTTACCACACATCCTGACCGCATTATCCATAGCAGAAAGAATAAATGCCACAAATTCATAGCAAAGCAGGGGGGCATCTATACTCCTCCCCCTTATTGGCATCCGAGGCATTATCCAGAAGGCACTTGTGTATCCCTTTAAGAGCAAGAGCCGTGATGGCAGAAGCGCACACAGGGCGCAGAGCAGTCCCTGCACAAGCAAATGCGTGACAGGCAGCTGATCAACACGCTGGTCCTCACCATCCCTCAGAGTAGAAATGTCAGGGGAATGCATGACCGAGGTATTGGACAACCCAAGCACGGGAGCATCCACCTCGGGGGGACACGACCAGCGCTTAACCACATTAGCAGGAAATGGATACCTCCTGTCCCAACTCAACTCAATCTGCTAGGACGTTCCCACTCTTTGAGCACCAAATTATTGAAGTGGATCTGCTCAGGGAACTCCAAGTGTTGTTTAACAGAGTGAAAAAGCTCACCCTGCTGCCTCTTAGCCGGGACAGGAGGTGTAATACACAGTACTTCAAAAATGTGAGACAACAGCCTGTCCGAATCCTCAGGAGACCATGGGTCTTCTCCAAAAGGAGACCCAGTACCACCATAAAACTCCTGCTGCTCCTCAGAGGACTCAGAAAAGTTTCCCCTCTTCTACAGGCCAGGGAAAGAGAACCCAGCAATATGCCTTTCCAGACTGGCCACCCGCAAGGCCAAGTCATAGTTTGATTCCCCACTAGCATGTCCCTCACTAGGGGTCAAATGCAGGTGCGGGGGGTAGGTGATGTAGAAGGGGGCGCAGAGCTGGGCAGCGTAGCAGGCAAACAAGACTGCAGCGCAAGTACCTTCTGGGCGCAGGGCACACATACCCTGACACCGTCACTCACAGGGGATGCCCCATACGCGACACACAGCTGGGCTTGTCCCGAAGGAACCCCAAGCACATTATCCCCAGAAGCCTCCATATGGTGAGGTGGGCATACTAGCCAGTATAGGGTTAAGGCTAACAAGAGCCACCCGGGATGCCCCAAAACCCCCTAGGGAAGGTGGGAGATGCAAAAGGGAAGAGGGCCGGGAGAAACCACAGTCGCGTTAATCTCGCCTAAAAGACATAAGAAAACCCCACAGAAAATTCCCATTATGTGGTGACGAGCACAATACAACCCCGAAGGGGACTCATGGACCAAGAAGCCAATCGCACAACCAGGCAGGCCAGCAGCGCACCGCAGTACCGCAGGTCAGGAGAAGAAAAACTTCAAACAAAAAGCCTGAACTGCCTACCCTTGCAGGTACAGGGATTGCGGTTGGAACAGCGCTCCTCCAGCAACTGACCCTGGCGCTGTCCTAACTTCACCCGAACCAGGCAGCCGAGGCTGGGAGGCAGTGGGTCCAGAACGGGTGGGAATAGTCCTGCAGGGCCGCAGGCTGGTAAGCCCTGCTCGCCTGCGTAATATAGAGAGCCATTTTCTATCTTTGCAGTCCAGACTGCAGAAGGAAACTGGGAACTTGTGGGAGGTTCCTGTCCTTTTATAGGGCCGGGAGACGCCACAAGTCTCTTCTGCAGTCCACTGCGCCACTTTGTGTCGGATATCCCAAGCGTAAAGAATATTTGTGAAACAGGACGTGCTGTATACTTGGAAAAAGTGTGTATTTAATAGTTTGGGCTTATAGTCCTTTTTTACAATTACCATCAGGACCACTATACAGTGAATTGGCCCCTGCCCCAGTGACACTCCTCCGTTCCCAGTGACACCCACGGCCTTTTCCTCTGTTTGGTCACCAGGAAGTAAAGCTAAATCTCCACAATGGGCCACAAGCGTCAACACTTAGGCAGTCCTAACACAGCCCCACTGTATCCAAAACTAAATATTTGTCCGCTGGGGACCGTCCAGTCTAAATTGCTCTCATGGTCCATGGAAGCAGCCGTGATAGATTCACCTGCAACTGATACCCCATTGTCTCATCCCTCCCTTCTCCTCTTAAAAGAAGGCAATGGGGCAACATGCTGTAATAATGCCATCATGGCTGCTCCCATGAACCACAATAGTTTAGACTGGACTGTCCCTTTAACCCCTCCTCCCTGAAGAGAGAGGTAAGCGAGGGTCAGCAGCATCCCTGCACCTCCTGCTCCTTATACATCATCACAGATTCCTGCTTTAAAGCGGCTGCAGCCCCACTTGGGGGTCAGGTATCCTTTAAGATGGCGGCAGGGGTTTCCGCGCTCCGCTTCCCAGGCAATGTACGGCTGAAATGCTGGTGGAGAGTTCGGATTCCATTCGCAGATAAGTTCGTATTGGTCGGCGCTCCCGGAAAACGAAACCCGAAGAGCAACAAAGGGAAGAAAAAGATCCGGTCAGCCAACCCTGAGTGAATGTCGAAAGGGGCGGAGCTTAGGCGACTCCTGTAACAGCAACGTGGAGGGGCGCAGCCCACCGGCCAGGAAATAAAAAGACATTGTCAAGAGTCGCTCTCTTCTGCCTCCTGCAGGGATGACGCCAAATCATCAATCTTGCACCACGCCCCCTGCAGGAGAGAAACAAAAATACATTCCTTTGAGATTAAAGGGAGTGGAGCCAGTCCAATGGGAGGAGCCAAAGGTTTTGGTTACAGGACACAAAGCAAAAAAAAAAAAAAAAAAAAGGAAAACGGTTGTGTCATAATAAAAACGGTAAAAAAAAAATAGATAAAAAAAAAAATTCAATGTGTCGTCTTTCCACCATTTATTAGAAAATCTATTTGGCATTATCGGTGTTTGCTCCTGAATAGTGACAGCCCTGAGAGGCGGCGGCATCATCCCACGCAGGGCACGCCGACGCCCCCATAGTGCTTCGAGACGCACGTGCACGCACAATAGTTCAGCTGTTCCCGGCTTAAGAGTGGGCGGAGCCGCAGCCGGGTTCTCTCACATTATTTGGTTCCGATTCGCGTCTCGTCTCGTGTTGGTGTGTAAGCGTTGGGCCGCGGCGCCCCCCAACACGTTAATGGTACCAGACCCGGTAACAGAGGACGGCGCCCGCGGTCAGCACAGTGAACACGCAGAGGTTTAGCACCAGTGATCTCCACTCTTGGCCGCCATTTCGGTCGTCTGCGGGGTTGGGTGGGAGCTTGTCGGTCACATCGGGGGGCGAGGGTGGCTGATCGGTGGTGGTGGTTCTCCGGCGGAGTTCAGTGTCGTGACTGGAGCTGTGCAGAGAGGAAAGTGTTAATGAGTGCAGTCATAGGAGCCCCCCCTGTGAGGGTCCAGGGCAAGGGGACAAGTCAAGCATCTCTACCAGGGGTCAACAAAACCAGCGAGCCCTATTCTATGACCTCAAACCTTTCCTCCCAGCAGCCTACCTGATCCAGCTCCACTTTTCCTGGGACCCCCTGCTGGAGAAGCAGAGTCCATGCAGGGAAGTGGAGACTCATAGCTGGATTAGAGGTTTATGAGATGTCTTAACCCCCCCCACCCCCAAAATAACACACTTTTTTTTAGGTGTTCATCCCTGTGTGTACCCTCATGGATGGCCCAAAAGCTCACCTCTTCCTGGTCTGCTCAGTAAGCCGCTCAGCCATTTAGCGATGCTCATCCCCTTCAGATTTCCGGATCCCCGCCACCAGCAGTGTGCACCGGCCTAGCTGCGGCCGCACATGCACCAGAGGTATGCTGGGGATGCGGACAGGGTCGGACATCACAATGGCATATAATGAGGTGTAGCAACCACCCCCCTGCTCCTCTTTAAAATGTAAGACCCTAGATTCTGACTATCCTGTGTTTGTTTCTTGCCCCCTTGTCATCCCGATTTGGGATGCCCTGCTGTGTGAGTGAAATACCCCTCCCCAATATCAACTCACCTCTCTCTGCTGCATGGGCGGCTCATCCAATCAGAGCCATGCACAGGTAATTCGGGAAACAGCTCTACCCTTTAGCATTCAGGATCTCCAGCATTGTGCTGAGCGATACAGATAGGCATAGCACCCCAGGGGTAGGCCAGTGACCGGCCCTGGATTTTGTTCCATTCTAGGTGGCCCAATAACCAACATGGCCGACCATACAGTCTAAAACTCCAGGACCAGCCAACCTTCTATCCCCTCCCCCACAGAGGTCCACAATCTTGTTTTCCTCGGTCCCATGCTGCAATCGCATCTTTGCAGCTGAAGCACATGCACATCGCAGGGAACCTGGGGATGTGGCCACGCCTGCTACCTATGCTGACACTTGCTTTATGCCATGCATTAGTGTACACAACATAAATTGCATATTGGACGAGAGCATGTACATTCGCAGTGGTAACTGCAGATAGTTGTGTGGGTGATCGGGGGAGGGGGGTTCACACAGTGGGGCAACCTAAATCAGGATGCCCCAGGGACAAGGACCTGTCACCAGGATAGTGAAAATCCTGGCGATTGGTCCACTTTAGGAAGGTGGACCCACAGGGACAGTATCCCCTAACTAGGCCTGTCTTTAAAATGAAAGACTTCATTGGCAGAGCCCTAGTCTGGACAACTGAGGGGCAAGGCAATGTAGGAGATCAGGCCTTTTCCACCTGCCATGAGCAACAGATCTGGAACAAGCATGATTCAGAGCTGCTGAGCCGGAGGACCCGCATGACCGCCAGGCCTCATCAATGTACAAGCCGCTTGGAAATGGCCATCCCCAGGTTTACCCAGCCATTAACCTAATATCGCAGCCTTACCAGTCAGGGGCTGAGTCCATTTAATCAACCCACCCCTTTCAGCGCGAGTGCCCTTACAAGTGCCAGAGGAGCACAAAGCTTACCTTAACTTGTGGAGGTGACCCAACTATATGGGTGCCAAATGCAGCACACTGCCACTTACAGGCTGGAATAAGCAAATGCATCACCCAGCTTCAGATACAGAGACCGCCACATGACCAGTTCCAGCTATGCAGCGGGAGCTTTGTGCCTCTTGGCCCGTCCTGACCTGAGGTCTGTAAGTAAAGTCTAAAGCCTGCGCCTCTCTCCTGCCCAACGATTCAGCAATTTTTGTAGGGTCATAAGACTCCACAGCATGGACGGAGCTTAGACACATCAGCGTAAGCACAAGAGGACTTCATTAGATATACCTGTTCTTGGTTGTAAGGTTGTTCATGGAAGGCGGTGGTCTGGATCAGCATCTGGAAGCAGCAGGGGTGGGCTTTGGCTTGTAGGAAATGATGGTCCGAGCTGCACAAGCCCCACTCTGCTGACAGACAGAATGCATCTCCAGAAACACATTAGGCAGCCATGAGGTCACAGCTGCAGGTGATGTCACATATAGCGGCCAATGGAAAGCCAACAATGGCTGCAATGTAAGTAAAGTCTTTGGGTGGGCATAGACTGGTGGGACAAGTGCTTCCACGTTGCAGAAAATTCACCGCCACCTTTACTATCAGTGAAAACAAATCAATCCATTTATTATCCATTAATCACACGGCACCACCGTGCAGAGCCCCATGCAACTCTGGCGGCAATTTCATGAGGAGGCCAGCGGGGGGAGCCAGAGTTCCTGGTTAGATCCCCTGATGGCATGACAGCAGAAACACTTACCTGTCTGTGGGGGGCGGGGGAGGGAGGTGGGCTCTGTCGTCTGGAGCGCTCTGCTCTACCACGCAGACTGCTCGTCTGATCACCTCCTCCACCACCTGCTGTGGGAAGAACTCTGGCTGCTCGTGCATCTTGCCATTCAGCGTCTCAGTTGTGCGTTTAGGGGGCCGCGGCGGGGGAGGGGTGTGCTCCGGTGGGGGGTCCATATCCTCATTGGACAGCTCCTTCCATTGCTCCTACAAAAGAGACATATGGAGGTAAGCAGTTAGTCTCCCCTGACCCCACCTTACCCCAGGACAGGGCGGAGTCAAAGTTAACATGTTGTATAGTGAACAGAAAGACAAATGTCTGATGCATTTAAAATGCTGCCCACTAGGTGGCACCATAGATGTCTCGACTCTAGAGCCTGTGCTGCTCCTCTTTGTGAGGCATCTCCACTGCGTGTCCTTCGGGAGAACTCGGCATACTGACCTCGCTAGCGATCCACTGGTCCATGAGCAGGCTCCACCCCGCCCATGAGAGCGCACACCCACAACAGGCATTTCTAAATGGCATGTGTGGGTCCGTCAAGGAGTGTAGGTGCAGCCAGCCCAGTGCAGTTTCTTTTACTTGCCACTCCGAGCTCAGAACAGCATGAAAAAAAAATTCTAAGTCCTTCAGGGCGACCCCTGTAGACCACTCACCCTAGGAGGAAACACAAACTCAACAGAGGTTAAAACCCCCACCCTTCTCCTACAATTCAGTATCGAGAGAACACATAAAACCTACCAACTGACAATATGGTGGTGGTGGGGGACGTGTACATACAAGGTCATCCTGAAGAACTCCTAGAAATACCGTTACCAGTAAGCCTAATGGCAATTTTCTACCTTCCTCCTTCAGGATGACTCGTAGAGATGATTAGCAAGAAAATACCTTAGGGGTGAGATGCAGCCTGCAAAACCTTCCTGCCAAAAGGCTTGATGCTTGGCATAAGGTCTAGTCGATAATAAAGGTTTGGGGGTGAAGACCATGTTACAAATTTCTTCAATAGATGCTCCTGACTTCTCCGTTCAGGAGGCAGGGACCACTCTTGTGGAATGTGTCAACACTCTTGATGGACCTAGCCCCTTAGATGTATAAGCCTAAGCAATAGCTTGATGATCCATCTGGATAAAGTAGATCTGGAAGAAGTGAGGCCTCTTTGGCATAAAGACGTCTCGCGTAACTAATTTGCGGCTATCCAGCAAGGTTCTGATAACTCTGGCCGAACAACCGTTCTGCTCTAGGAGGGTCCCCTCAAAATCCATGCAGAATAAAAATCTGTGGAGGTTTGGGTGTAGAATAGACACTTGATAAAGGAAATTCTTCAGCCAATACGGTGCTATCAGAAGAATGTTGGTATCTTCCTGAGCTATTTTCTGGATATGCTAGGTGGAAACTCCAAGGCTGGGCCAGAGCATCCACTGCAAGTGCACCACCCCCTCTAACCAACAAGAAGAAATTAATGCACTTGGAATGTCCCACATTGGCAAAACGGATCTGAGGCGTGCCCCAGAGAGCTATAACATGGAGGAAGATCTCCTAGTTTAGGCACCATTCTGTTTGCTTTATCCTGATCTGGCTCATGTTCAGGGTTCCTTTCAGTATCGGATCCTGAATTGGAATCAGAATGGAGTCCGACAGGTCCATGAGAGCTGAAGACCTTGTTCCCCCTGGTGATTTAAATATGTCACTGTGGAGGAATTGTCGGAGCGCATCTGCACATCCCTGCCTGCAATCACTGGTAAAAAAATACAATTCTGTGATTACTCCCCTGTAGAATTGTTTTTATGGGTATCCAGCATGGGTTGCTTCATCTTAATTCTTCACTATTGGGTAATCTGCCACCAGGTGGCGCAGTCTACTGCAAAAAGACTTGTGGCTCCTCCCGGCCCATAAAAAGGCAGGAAATTACCCATAATACCCACTGTTGAAAGCAGTAATGTAAGAAGCCGGGAGGCAAAGACCATGTTAATGAAAACACAGCCCCACTAAGAACTCTCTCAAGAAAATCACCATAACAAGGCAAAAGAGGATAACAAGGGTGGGATGAAGCAACCTGTGCTGGATACCCATAAAAACAATTCTACAGGTGAGTAATCACAGAATTGTATTTTTCTAGGTATCCAGCACGGGTTGCTTCATCTTAATTCTTCACTATTGGGACATCCAAAAGCAGTGATCAAGAAGAAGGGTGGGATCCCCAGTGAGCAACAGGTAGTTCAAGCCACTACCGCCTGTAGCACTTTGCGACCAAAAACAGCATCAGCTGAGGTCCTAACGTCAACCTTGTAAAACCTAGAAAAAGGTATGAACTGAAGACCAAGTAGCAGCCTTACAAACCTGTTCAACTGAAGCCTGGTGCTGAAAAGCCCAAGAGGCACCAATAGCTCTAGTGGAGTGAGCTGTGACAAGAAAAGGGGGTTCCTTCCCCTTGGCAGAATACGCTCGCACCACCGCCTGTCTGATCCACTTGCTAATAGTGGACTTGGCCGGAGGCAAACCATTCCTAGGAACGGCAGGGAGAACAAACAGACCTCCGAAAAGACTCCGTGGCAACCAAATAGTACTTAAGCGCCCTGACCACATCCAGAGAATGAAGATTCCGTTCCTTAGAATTAGAAGGGGCAGGACACAAGGAAGGCAAAACAATGTCCTCATTGAGGCGAAAAGCAGAGACAACCTTGGGCAAGAATTCCGGCTGAAGACGGAACACCACCTTATCCTGATGCCGCTCAAAATAAGGAGGCTTCATAGAAAGAGCCGCCAGCTCAGAGACACAATGCACCGAGGTGATGGCTACCAAAAAGACCACCTTAAGAGTCAGAATAGATAGCGCAGCATCGCACAAGGGCTCAAAAGGAGGACCCTGGAGAGCAGAAAGCACTAAGTTCAAATCCCACACCAGTAACAAAGGCTTATGCGGTGGACGTACATGGGTAATTCCCTGGAAAAAATCTTAATAAGCCTATGATTGGTGAAAGATTTTTGGAAAAAAATTGCCAAGGACGAAACCTGTCCTTTGAGGGTACTCCGTTGCATGCCCGACTCTAGGCCCTGGAGATAGAAAAGGTGCGACAAGGAAGAGACTTAGATTCACACCAGACAATGTAAGCGTGCCAGACCCTGTAATAAATCATAAAAAAGGATTTCTTCAGAGCCTGAATCATGGTACCGACGACCGAGGCCGGCAGCCCTTTATCCATCAGGATGGAGGTTTCAGCAGCCAAGCCATCAAAGCCAGCGTTTGTAAACTGGGATGGCGCAGCTGTCCCTGGGTGAGGAGCTCTCGATCTTCGGGCATGACGAAGAGATCCACCGCCATCTGGACGACGTCTGCGAACCATACTCTTCTCGGCCAGCAGGGGGGCCACCAGAATGGTTGGTACCCCCTCCTGGGCTATCTTGCGCAGCACACGACCCAGCAGAGGGAAGGGAGGAAAAGCAGAGAGAAGTCGAAACTCCGTCCAAGGAATTGCTAGCGCGTCCATGGCAAAGGCTAGAGGATCTCTTGACAGAGGGACGAATTTTGGGATCTTGCGACTGTGACGGAGCGTAAATAGGAACATGTCCGGCTGACCCCAGCAGCAACACAGGGCGTGAAAGATCTTGCTGCTGAGAGACCATTCCCCCAGACGAGAGGTCCCCCTGCTCAGGGAGTCCGCCTCCTTGTTCTCCACCCCGGGGATGTAAACCGCCGAGATGCATGGAACATTCTCCTCTGCCCAAGACAGGATCAGGGACACCTCCTTGAGGGCTCGTTTGCTCCGAGTCCCGCCCTGATGATTGATGTAGGCGACCGCCGTCTGATTGTCCGAGCGGACCTGGACCGCACGACCCCGTAGGTGGGGAGTCAAATGGAAGAGCACCAACCTGATCGCTCTCAGCTCCAGGAGATTGATAGGCACATGAGCCTCCTGAGGGCCCCACTGGCCCTGGAACTTCAGCGATTGCCAGAACCCTCCCCAACCGGTCAGACTGAAGTCCGTGGTGACAATCTCCCAGCACGGACGTAGTAAGGACCTGCCCACTAGAAGATTCCTCAAATCCAACCACCACGAGAGGGACTGTCTGGCCAGGGGGGACAGAGTGAATTCCTGCTCCATGGACTCCTGTGTCCAAACGGACAAGAGAATCAACTGAAGAGGTCTCATGTGGAACTGGGCGAAGGGTACAGCCTCGAAGCAAGACACTAGGAGTCCCCAGATGGATGGAGGGATGTGGATGCGACAACAAGGCCCGCACCTACGTCTGAAGCCCCTCCACCTTCTGCTGAGGAAGGAACATCTTGACCTTGAGACGTATCCAACGTCATGCCCAGGAAGGACCTCACCAATGACTGAGTGATTGAAGACTTGGGATAATTGATCATCCAACCGAAAGCCTCGAGAGTGGACAGGACCTTCTGAGTATCGCTCTCGGCCTGATGAAGAGATAGAGCAGCAACCAGCAAATCGTCCAGGGAAGGAAGAATGCGAATGCCCTGGCCCCTCAGGAGGGCCATGACACCCGCCAACACCTTGGTGAACACCCGAGGATCCAACGAGATACCGAACGGCAAGGCCACAAACTGGTAGTGTTGGTCCTCCAAGGTGAACCTCAGGAACTTCTGATGTCCCCCGAAGATAGGAACGTGCAGATAGGCATCCTTGATGTCCACCATGGTCATGAAATCGCCGGACCGAAGGGAGCTCACCCCCAACCGTAAGGTCTCCATGCGGAAGTGTTTGAACCTGACAAATCTGTTGAGATCCTTCAGGTCCAGGATGGGCCTCAGAGAGCCGTCCTCCTTGGGCACCGTGAAAAGATTGGAGTAGAACCCCGACCTCGTTCCTGAAGAGGCACCGTGCAAATCACTCCGGATGACAAAAGACGCTGGACAGCCAACCTCAGGCCCCGTGCCAACATAGGGTTTTGGGAAATATGGGAATGAAGAAACCTTGGGGGCGGCCAAGCTGCGAGCTCTATCTTGTAGCCGGAGGACACCACCTCCTGAATCCATCGGTCTGAGACGTGTTGTCTGAGATGTGTTGTCTCCAGACGTGAGCAAAGAGCAGAAGCGGTCCCCCCACCCGGAAGGCATGAGGGGGCTTGGAGGGGGGCTTAGGCTTGGATCCCCAGGAGAGACTGGGACAACCGCAGGCCCTACCTCGCCCCCAGGATTCCCTGCAACCGCCAGGGAAGGAGGAGCCGCTTCCCCCCAGAAGGGACGAAAGGAAGAAGACCCCCGGCGCTGGGGAAGCCGGCCATCCTTGGCCAAGTGATCAAGATGCTCCCCAAAGAGACGGAGTCCCAAGAAAGGGAGTCCAGTGAGAGACTTTTTGGTGGCAGCAGCGGCCGCACACTGCCGCAGCCATATAGACCGACGGAGAGCAACCAGCAGAGCCGAAGCCCTACCGCCAAGTGGACGGCATCGTCCATTGCTGAGAGCACAAATGCAATAAAGTCAGCACAAGCCAAAAGTTCCTTATACTCATCCGTTCGCTTGAGGGAACGAGTAGCCTCAACAAGTCGCTTGACCTTTTTAATGGCAATGGACACAATGGCCGCGGCGCACACAGGGCGCAGACCAGCCCCCATGAAGGTGAAGGCATGGCAAGCAAGTTGATCCATGCGCCGATCAGCATTATCACGGAAAGTAGTAGTGCCCGGAGACGGCATCACAGAAGTATTGGAGAGCCCAAGGACAGGGGTGTCCACCTCCGGGGGACAAGACCAAAGCAGGACCAATTCCTCCGAAAAGGGGTAACGCCTGTCCAGCCCCTTGGGCACTGAGGGCAGTTTATTAGGCCTTTCCCATTCCTTAAACACCATCTTGAAGAAATGTCCCTGCTCCGGGAACACCAGGCGCTGTCTATCAGGGGGGAAAAGCTCCCCCTGCTTCTTTTTAGCCACCTTAGGGGGAACAAGGTCTCAAAAACTACGGACAATCTATCCGTATCGTCGGGGACCCACATGTCCTCATCCGAGGAAGATCCAGGGTCACAGTCAAAGTCACCCGGACGGTCCCCGGATGAGTCGGAATCATGGAACAACTCACCCTCCTCCATGGAGTCACGGCCGCCAGGAGCCTCATAGGGGTCATCATCATCTGCAAAGAGAGAGTAGGCCGGTTCCAAATGCTGCTTCTTACTGGAAGCCTTACCGACTGTTGGGTGCGCCAAACACCGTTCAAGACTGGCAACTCGTAATGCCAGGTCTAAATGGGACCACCGGCTGACCCTCCCCCTCACTGGGGGCTAAATATAGACGCGGGGGTGTCGGCGAAGCTAAAAGCAAAGGTAAAAATGGGACTGGGAAGTGAGACGCTAGGCCCAGCAAACGCGGATCTCGTCATCGCACGGCTCCGCCCTCAGCAGCGCACGAAAACCTCTGGGCGCCCAAGCACAAGAAATGGCGCTCGGAGAGAAGGTAGAAGAGGGGCTCCCTCCCCTACAACGCGCCCCCGCCGCGCGGCAGGCGAGGCAGCGCACGCGGCAGTGGAAACAAAACCGCCGATCAGCCGCCCGATGATGCGCCCCCTCCTGGGCCAGCGGAGCCGGCCGGGAGAGAAGCGAGGGCGCATGGAGGGGAGAGAAGGGGGAATCAGCCAGCAGGAGGCCAAAGAGACACCCGTAGCACCAAGCACCACAAATATAATACAGTGAACACATAACACAAATCAGCAGCACATGAATAAAAACCAGGCAAGATGGTTCTCGGCTGGTTTCTCTCGCCCCCCCAAAAGGCTCACCATAGCCTATGGCCGGCTACCCTTTGGGTACAGTGTCTGCGGCCCAGAGCTAAGCTCTGTGAGCAACTGACCCCAGGTGCTCCCCTACCTTCACCTGAACCTTCAGCCAGGACTGGGAGGCAGAATGGGTCTGAACAGGTGGGAATAGGCCTGCAGGGCCGACGGGCTTGGGATGCCCCGCTCGCCTGCGAAAATCCAGGTAGAGTCATCTTCTGTCTTCGCAGCCAGGACTGCAAAGAAACACTGGGTATTATGGGTAATTTCCTGCCTTTTTATGGGCTGCGAGGAGCCACAAGTCTTTTTGCAGTCGACTGCGCCACCTGGTGGCGGATTACCCAATAGTGAATACCTGGATACCTAGAAAAAATACAATTCTGTGATTACACACCTGTAGAATTGGTATTATGAGTATACAGTACGTTCTGCTCCAAATCTAATACTTACAGTTGGGATATACTCTGCCAGATGGCGCTGGACTGCAGAGACATCGAAAATAGGCTCCTCCCGGCCACTCAAATACTCAGGGACCTCCCACAAATCCCCAGCATTGAAAAGCAGTTAAGGAGAAGCCGGGAGAATTAAACAATCCAAACTATCAACTATAACAATGATAATCACCATACAGGGGATCCAAGAAAATGCAAACCAAGGGTAGGTTGGAGCAGGACGTACTGTATACTCATAATACCAATTCTACAGGTGAGTAATCACAGAATTGTATTATTCTTAGTATACAATACGTCCTGCTCCAAATCTAATACTTACAGTTGGGACATCCAATAGCAGTGTCCATAAAGTAGGGTGGGATCCCCAAGAAAAATCAGCAGCAGGCAGTTTAAACCACTGCCGCCTGCAGAACCTTTTGGCCAAAAGCAGCAACAGCTGAGGACCTAACATCAACCTTGTAAAACTTTGAAAAGGCATTAACAGAAGACCAAGTAGCGGCCTTGCAAACTTGTTCAACAGAAGCCTGGTGCTGAAAAGCCCAAGAGGCACCAATAGCACGAGTGGAATGAGCAGTAAGGCGGAAGGGAGGATTCTTCCCCTTAGCAGAGTAGGCCTGAATCACAGCCTGACGAATCCACTTGCTGATAGTAGACTTGGCAGGAGCCAAACCCTTCCTAGGACAAGAAGGGACCACAAAAAGAGCATCAGTTTTCCTGAAACGTGCAGTAGCCACCAGATAGTACTTCAGACACCTAATCACTTTCAAAGAGTGCAAAACCCTCTCCTTAGCATTGCTAGGATTAGGGCACAAAGAAGGAAGAATATCCTGATTCAAATGAAAGGCAGACACTATCTTAGGCAGAAAATCAGGTTTGAAACGAAACACCACCTTGTCCTGGTGCCTCTCATAGTAGGGGGGCTGAATGCACAGCGCCACCAACTCAGACACACGCCTGACAGAAGTGATAGCCACCAGAAACACAACCTCGAGCGTAAGAATGGCCAAGGCAGCATCCTGCACAGGCTCAAAGGGAGCACCCTGCAAGGCTGACAGAACCAAGTTCAAATCCCAAACAGGCACCATAGGTTTACGTGGGGGACGCACATGAGTGACCCCCTGGAAAAAAGTCCTGATCAGAGGGTGCTGAGCAAAGGACTTCTGGAAAAAAATAGCCAGGGCAGAAACCTGACCCTTCAGAGTACTGAGATGGAGCCCCATCTCCAACCCATGCTGCAGGAACTCCAGAATCCTGGGAATAGAGAACACACGACAGGGAAGAGACCTAGACTCACACCAGTCAATGTAGGCACGCCAAACCCTGTAATAAATGGAAGAGGAAGAATTCTTCCTAGCTTTAATCAAAGTATCCACAACTGAGGAAGACAACCCCTTCTCCATCAAGATGGAGGTTTCAGCAGCCAAGCCGTCAATGCCAGAGTTTGTAAATTGGGATGGCGTAGTGAGCCCTGAGTGATAAGATCTGGCACCAAGGGCAGAGCGTATTGATCTACTGCCAGCTGTACCACGTCTGCGAACCACACTGTTCTTGGCCACCTGGGGGCCACCAGAATTGCTGGCACCCCTTCCAGAGCAATCTTGTGCAGAACCCTGCCCAGGGGAATTGGGGGGGGGGAAGACATACAGGAACTGAAAGTCCTTCCATGACATTGCTAGCGCATCCGAGGTCAGGGCCAGAGGATCCCTGGACAGAGACAAAAGCTGGAAGCTTGTGATTGTGGCGGGACGCAAACAGATCCACATCTGGTTGGCCCCAACGGTGACACAGAGATTGAAACACCCTGCTGCATAGGGACCATTCTCCCTGGCGAGAGGTCCCCCTGCTCAGAGAGTCCGCCAGGTGATTTTCCACCCCCGGGATGTACACAGCTGAAATGCCGGGGACATTGGCCTCCGCCCAAGTCAGGATCAGAGACACTTCCTGGAGGGCCCCCTTGCACCGGGTCCCTCCCTGATGATTGATGTAGGCAACTGCCGTCTGGTTGTCCGAGCGCACCTGAACAGGCAGGCCCTGAAGAGGAGTAGTCAAGAGAGCCAGAACTAACCTGATCGCTCGCAGCTCCAAGACATTGATAGGTGTGTGGGCCTCCTGAGGGCCCCACCTCTCCGGGAACCGCAGGGACTTCCAGAACCCCCCCAACCTGACAGACTGGCATCTGTGGTGACCGTCTCCCAGGAAGGGGTGAGAAAGGATCTGCCCCCCAACAGGTTCCTTGAGTCCATCCACCACAAGAGGGACCTCCTGACCAGGGGGGAGAGCACACAGACCCTGTCCAGGGACGCTGGGTCCTTGTCCCATACTGACAATAGGTGAAGTTGCAGAGGCCTCAAGTGGAACTGAGCATAAGGGACCGCTTCGAAGCACGCCACCATCAGGCCCACCAGCTGCATCCCCTGCCTGATGGAGGGATGGGGACAAGCTAGGAGGGACTGAGCATGTGCAATCAGACTGTCCACATTCTGCTGAGGAAGGAAGATCCTTGCCTGAACTGTATCCAGATTCATTCCTAGGAATGGAGTTACCAAGGAAGAGGACAGTGAGGACTTGGGGTGGTTGGTCACCCATCCAAATGACTCCAGAGTGGACACCACCAACTGAGTATCCAACTCTGCCTGATGTAGAGACTGGGAAGTGATGAGGATGTCGTCCAGATAGGGAAGCACGCGGACGCCCTGACATCTGAGCAGAGACTTTACGCCAGCCAGCACCTTGGTGAACACCCTGGGAGCTGAAGTAAGGCCGAAGGGCAAGGCCACAAATTGGTAGTGTTGATCCATCAGCGCGAACCTGAGGAACCTTTGATGACCTGGAAACAGGAATATGAAGGTAAGCATCTTTGATGTCCACAGAAGTCATGAAATCCCCTTGGCGTAGGGAACTGATGGCAGAGCACAGAGTCTCCATGCGAAAGCGCCTGCCCCTGACAAACTTGTTGAGGATCTTTAAGTCCAGGATGGGCCTGACAGAACCATCCTTTTTGGGTACTGTGAATAGGTTGGAATAAAAGCCCTTGCCTTTTTCTCTTAAAGGGCCCTGGCAGATGACCCCCAGCTCCAGGAGGCCTTGCACTGCTTGCACTAGCTCCTGAGCTGACACAGGGTCCTGAGGAATCCAGGATCTGATGAATCTTGGAGGGGGATCGGCAGCAAACTCCAACTTGTAACCAGAGGACAATACCTCCTGAATCCACCGGTCTGAGACATGAAGCCTCCAGACGTGAGCGAAGTGCTGCAGCCGTCCCCCCACCCGGATGGGTGAGGGCACCCCGTCATGCCTGAGGGGGCTTGGGAGAGGATTTAGCTTTGGGACCCCAGGAGGAGCCAGGACGTCCTCTGTCTCTACCCCAGAAATCTCCCCGGGCCCCAGGGAAGGACACCCCCCTTCCCTGTCTTGCACCGCAGTAAGGGGAGGAGAAGGAACCCTGACCCAGAAAGGGCCGAGGTTGCCGCCTGCGCTGGGGTAACCTGCCTCCCTTAGCAAAAAGGTCCAGGCGGTCTCCAAACAGACGCAGTCCTTTAAAGGGAAAACCAGTGAGGGCCTTCTTGTCAGCGTTGTCAGCAGCCCACTGGGGCAGCCAAACAGAGTGGCGTATAGCCACCACGAGGGCAGAAGTTCTGGCACACATTCTGATAGTGTCATCCAATGCTGATAGGACAAAATTTACAAAAACATCACAACTCGAGAGTGCATTAAACACCTCACAAGGCAATCATCAGGGGCACTATCGAGCATATTTCTGATAAGGGTTCTAGTGGCCACAGCAGTAATGGCAGAGGCACAGACTGGGAGCAGCGCCGTCCCCGCACATGCAAAGGCGTGGGATGCCAGCTGATCAA
The DNA here is from genome assembly GCA_027917425.1 of Gastrophryne carolinensis. Lineage (NCBI taxonomy): Eukaryota > Metazoa > Chordata > Amphibia > Anura > Microhylidae > Gastrophryne > Gastrophryne carolinensis. The sequence continues at coordinate 43,748,833 of CM051243.1, read as the reverse complement.
TACGCCGGTCTTCGGCCTCCCGCAGGGTAGTAGAATTAGGGGAATGCATGACAGAGGTGTTAGATAGCCCTAGGATCGGGGCATCCACCTCGGGGAAGGGGGGGGGGGATGACCAACATTTAACCACCTCAGCAGGAAAAGGATACTTCCTATCCCAACTCTTTGGAACCCCGGGAAGTTTACTGGGGCGCTCCCATTCCTTGAGCACAAGGTTATGGAAATGTGCCTGCTCTGGAAATTCCAAACGTGATCTTGCTGTATGGAAAAGCTCCCCTCTTTGCCTGGGAGCCTCAAAAGGGAGAGAGATCAAAAATCTGGGTCAATAATCTGTCAGTGTCATCCGGGGCCCAGGGGTCAGAGCCAGAATCGTCATGACCCCTTGGTCTCTCATCAGATGAGCCTGAATCAGAAAAGAGCTCCCCTTCATCAGATGGGGTATAGCCACACAGATTCCAAAACTCCTCAGTTCCCATAGGGAAAACAGTAACATTAGGCTTCAAGTGCCGCTTCTTAGCAGGGGCCTTACGTGCTAATGACTTCGCAATCAACTGCTCAACAGTAGCCAGTCTAGAAGACACATCAGGCCGAGAATCCCCACTAGTATGCAACTCAGCAGGAGTGAGATTTAAGCTTGGGGGAGTAGGTGAAGTGAAATGAGGTGCAGCCCACATGCTACACACAGCCGGTCTTGTCCCGAAGGGACCCCGGTAACATTATCCTGGGATGCCTCCATATGGTGATTATAGCGGCGCTATACGCCGATAGGGAATAACGCTATATAGCAACCCTGGATGCCCCAATAACCCGCTAGGAATGTGGGAGTATAATTTTTACAAGGCCTACAAGTAATATACTAAAAACAGGGCCGGGAGAAGCCAAGAAGGGTTCGTCCCGCCTGAAAGACATAAGCAGACAAGACCTTAAGTACATTGTAACAAAAGTGAAGCAGATAAAGTCGACCGCAAGGGCGTCCGTCGCGCATAGGCCAACCAAGTCAGAAAAGATAAATAGATGAAGGTGGCACCAACTAATAACCTTGATACTGTGGTGCACTGCCCCTGCTCAGCTCTCCCAAACTAAAATCAAGTCCCAAAGTTGGGGGTTACCTCCACCCCCCGTGGGAAGCCCCGGGGACTAACAATTGCACTCACTACATAATATCAAAATATGATTTTTATTTTCAATGCAGCAAAAGTTCTCAATTAAAAACACATAAAATACTATTCTATTACTTACAACATGCGCCACAAGGGGGAGCCATTCTATACATTTATATTATATATAATAATCAATCCTATAAACCCTCCTTAATTAATTCCTCAATTTTTTAAAGTGCATGTGCCTAGTAATTAGTGCATCAGTATCCAACAATGTGCAAAATATACAAAACGGTCCGAAGTATCGGCATAAAGTGCAGCAAGAGTATAAACACAAAACAACACAAAATCTTTTCTTATTATTAAAAGAAAGGCGAACCCGCGGCTGCTAAGACCCACGCATTCCGAGACCTCCCACGGGTCTCTTTCTCAAGGCACGGGTAAGTTGATGGCAGGAGGGGCCCCATACTCCCCTTTTTATATACCCACCCCTCCACCCATTCTCGCGCCCAGCTGTGCGCCTCTGCGGGCTGGCGCACTCCACCCGGAAGTGCGCCATCCCACCTACAGGAAGCAGACGCCCCGCGCCACAGTGTGGAGCGCAGACGTCTGCAGCTGCTACTTCCTGTAGAGCGCCGTACCGTCCAGCCGCCAGCGTCCGCCGGTCAGACTGGCGGGCACATGCGCTCTGAGCAGCACAAGCTCGGCGCAGGACTGGGTGTCAAGAGAAGCGGGTATTCCCCGCCACAACCAACCAATTAAACATAGAATACATGGGATATCAATTCAATCTATACTAATTAAAATACAACAAACTGCAATAACTATCTTATTCATATCCTATGACTATGCATTACACTATATCACAATATAAGTACTTTAATCATTACTTTGGCTATATGTACAACTTGATAGAGCTTCAACGCAAAAATTTTTTTACATGTAGTTTCACAAATATACTTGACTATAAGGGTCAATCCCTCCATGTATCCCCCTGTCAAAACCATATTCCCAGCCAGTACCATATATATGTTACATAATCCTGCTATGTTATTCCATAGCTTCATAATACAATGGTCTCTGGACCTGGGCAATAAGACAAGGGGGAGGAGCCATGCCCAAAACATGGGTTTACATACACATAGTTCCCCATTATATGCAACCAAATGATTTTATATTATCTACATCCATCCAGCCCTCCATAGAGGATAATCACATTCTTGGGCTCTTTAGACAGGTTCTTCCCCCAGTAGATCTTCAGTTGTGCGAGTCATCTTATAGCATTTTATCCACATTCCAATTTCCATGGGTGTGTTCTCCAGAGCTTAGTCCACCTCCGATCCTGTTTACCCATTTTACAGCAACGGGCTATAATGGAGATGCCGCACTAAACCAAAATACCCCTCCTCGGCTGGTTTCCTTAGTTTCTTGGGTACCAAAAGGGTGTCCCTCGGCATATCTTGCGCTCTCCTTATAGCCCGCTTCACTACTGCATTGGGGTACCCCCTCCTCTGAAATCTATCCATCAATCCCTCCGTCTGTCTTGAAAATTCCTCTGTTGATGAGCAATTACGTTTCAACCGTAAAAATTGCCCTATAGGGATTGCGTCCCTGGTGCTTTTTTGATGGAAGCTGTCATAGTGTAGGAGGCTATTGACAGCCGTATCTTTCCTGTATAATTTAGTTTCCAGGGCGCCCTCCAAGGTCAAGTTAATAGTCAGGTCCAGGAACTCTACCTGTCTCTTCGAGATCACTTTAAAAAAAGTGAATACTGCCGGGCTCAGGGTCCAAGGAGGTGTGTATTTGGATGGTCTTCATAAAGCTCGTTCTCCTATTGGGGCTTCTGCTTGTTCCTCTAGTAGGGACGTAAGATCATCCAATGCCTCCCCCTCCCGCCAGGAGAATCCTAAATCCTTTACCTCCGGCCCCTCAAATTGTTTCTTCAACAACAACTTTCTACAAAAATGGAACAAGTCCTTAATAGCTCCAAATTTGTCTAAGGGATTTTGTGGGGCGAATGTCAAGCCCCTCCCCAATACCAACCTTTCTTCATTGGTCAGGGGCTGGTCAGAAATATTGATTACAGTTAATTCAAGATTCTTGGACTGCAGTGAAGTATTTGGTGTGGGGGTGGAATCACCAATATCATTTAGGGGCTCTGATCTTGCCTCGCCCTCTTGTAGGGGCCCTGATAAGACCTGCGATGGCCCCTCCCATGAAAATCTCTTGTGTGCTTTGCGTCTCCTCTACCACCTTGCCTCCTCCTGGACCTCTTGCACCCACCTGCCCCAAAAAATGGCGCAAGCTGCCCACATCCGAGGCCCTGCTGGAGACCGATGCACTCCTACTAGTCACACGACTATTATTGTATTGTCTCCCCCTCTCATTGCCTATATGTCTCCACCTATATACTTTATTAGTTTGTTTATCTGCTCTGTCCCTTGTAATTTACTTTGTTTTTGTGTCATTACAATTTTCTCAAATTTCTCTAATTCTTCATTAAGTTGTGTTTCTGCCCTATCAATTTCTGACCGTGGGGTATCCCGTGGTATACTGTCATATAATATCTTTAAATGATCCTTTACTTTATTTAAGGTGTTCTTATCCATTTCAATCAATTCCTCTATAAGGCCCATTGAACATTTCTGGAGATGTGCCTCCCATTTTGGTTTTTGTTCCTCTGGAATCTCCCAAGTGGGAAATATTTGGACTCTCAGACCCCTAGGTATTAATCCTTGTTCCTTATATATGGCTAGGCTGTTGATGTTCCACCACAGCCTCTAAATTGTTCTCGTTTGATCTCTCTGAAAATATCTTTGAAGGCTGAGGAGGATTCTGACCATGTGTTCTGCTCATTACTCTTTAGTTGCTGTAGTTTGTCCAACCAAACTCGTTCCCTGCTTTCTAAGCTTATGTAGTGAGTGCAATTGGAAGTCAGAAAAGATGGCGTCGGTATACCTCGAGGGGCGGGCCAGTAATAGTGATGACGCGGAACACGCCAAAGACGCCCCCCCCCCCCCCCCCCGAAGAGCGCGAAGCCAGAAGGCCAACAGCCAATGATGGCGCACCAGCGCCTGAGGTAATGCCGCCGCCAAGCGGGACAAAGTCAGCGCGCGGCGGCGGTAAATTTAAAAGCAATAAAGACAAGTCAGCGCGGCCGCTGACCCAAGAATAAAGACATGTGAAAAGTGAAAGCAAAGACTGCATAACATACATATCTATACACCACCCCCTCTTTTCCCCTGAAGACTACAAGGAGGATGAGGGAGGACGGCGGCCACTTAAATAGGGCCCACCGATAGGCAGGGGCAATAGTGCGGGAGGGGCATCCCATAGAGGCTCATCATAAGCCTGAACCACCTACCCTTTGGTGGGGGATTGCGGTGGAGCAGCGCTCCTAAGCACCAACGGCGGTGCTGCCTACCTTCACCCGACCAGCGCAGCCAAGGCTGGGAGGCATATTACTAGTGGAACGGGTGGGAATAGTCCTACAGGGCCGCAGGTTAATAACCCCGCTCACCTGCGAGTAAAGAGCCAATTTCTCGTCCTTCGCAGCCAGACTGCAGAGAAATTCTGGGGATTTGTGGGAGGTCCCTGGGTATTTGAGGGGCAGGGAGGAGCCTATTTTCAATGTCTCTGCAGTCCAGCGCCATCTGGCGGAGTATATCCCAACTGTAAGTATTAGATTTGGAGCAGGACGTACTGTATACTAAGAATATGTTCTAGTGCTAGTTTTACCGCATACAGTACCCTGAAGTTTGATAATCGTCTGACTATATATGGAGGCCACTGACCCTGACTTGAAAGTTCTCCATGTGGGTCCCCCCCCAGCCCCAGGCACTGTCATGGTGATAGTTTCTGAAGACATCTCATGTGCAGTTGAGCCCATGGGACTGCTGGAATTGCTGCTGTCATGAATCCCAGTAGTCTCATGATTTCCCTTAGAGAAACTGTTGGGTCCCTGATTAGGCCTTGAACTGTTTTGATAGTCCTGTCTCGACTGGGAGTACTGTCTTCAGTACTGTACTGAAAGACTGTATTTTGTAACCCAGGAACCTGCAACAAGTGCTGGGTACCAGGTTTGATTTCTCTAGGTTTAAAATCAACCCAGAGCCATCAAAAGTAGATTAGTTTTCTCCAGATATGCTAACAGAGCCTCCCTTGACCTGTTTAGTAGCTAGAGGTTGTCCAAGTACGGGATGATTGCTACTTCCTTCTGCCTTAGGTGTACCATAGGTTCCACTAGGATCTTTGTAAATATATGCGGAACCGAGGACAGACCAAAAGGCAAGGTTGTGTACTGATCATGACAGGTGCCTTATCTAGTCTCTACGGCAAATCGCAGGTACTTGCGATGTGCGAAGAAAAACTGAGACGTGGTATTTTGCAGGTCTAAATTGACCATAAAGACCCCATCCACCAGAATACTTCTTACAGAGTAAATAGACTCCACTCTGAACCTCTTGTATCTGACGTACAGGTTTAGCTTCTTTGGGTTTAGCATCAAACGATACTTCCTTGAAGGTGTATGTACCAGAAACACATGGGAATAAAACCCCTTGCCCTGCACAATGACTGGGCACCTGTTCCATCACTCTTTCGGAGTAGATCCCGAAGAACCTGTGGGAAAGCCTCCCTGGGTAACCTGGTTACCTAAAAAGAAGAATTAGGAGTAGATAGACTAATTGTAATTGATATCCCCTTCCCAGAGTCTGTAGGGCAAATTGACTCTGGGAGATTGCCCATCAGGCAACTACGACCCTGGCAAGTCTCTCCCCATGGCTGGTCTTTGACAGGACTGGTTCTTGGTCGCCTCCGGGGGTTTGCAAAGCAAACTACCCCTCTTAGACGGCCTAGTCTGACCCCAACTCATCCTCTGCTCCTTTGGTCTAAACTGCGTTAGGGAGTTCTTGGTTGGACTTTAACTCGGTCGGTTCTGAATGTGCCTCTTAGCAAGAAATTTCTTTCTCCCGTCCCTGGACTGAGCTAGTATGGTATCAAGATCCTCAAACCGTAAATTGCCAAGGAATGGGATACCCCACAGTTTAGCCTTAGACATTAAGTCGCCTGACCAGGCCTTTAACCAGAGCGCTCTTTTAGTGCAGGTCAATAAAGCCGAGGCCTTGGCAGACGCCCTCATTGGGTCAAAAAAAGAAATTGTTCTGGGTGGGTAGTGTTTCAGAGATACTCTCTCTAGGGGTATTGTTCGCCAAATATCCTTTGTTATATCCATGATTCCATACCGCTGATGACCCAATCAGACACTCGAGTAGGACTGAATGTAAAGGAAATCCCAGGCCCTTTTTAGGAAGTTCAGTTCTGCAATCCATCCGATCACGCAAGGCACCCATGTCCTCAAAACCCAGGAATAGGTCTGCGGATCTAGAGACCTGACCAAGGGGGGCGTGTAATTTCAGGCACTTAACCCAAGGTTCTATGTCTCCTGGAATGGAGGCTTGCGGAACCCAGGATAATTTTTCTTCTTTTATAATGCCTCTCATTTTGAGCTGTAAGCATGGTTAACACAATGTACTTAGCCATGTCTGGCAGCATAGCGCTGCATGCTTCACAAAGTTTAATGGGCCTGGAATCCTTTGGCTTTTCTTTGGGGGGGCTCCATTTCCCTATCCCTTTCTTTAACTTTAGGTGGGTTAGGCGAAGAAGAAAAGATAATACATTACATGTATACATACCCCGAGAAATGCTATCAGCAGAAAAACCCCAGTTAGTCTTACCGGTAATGGTATTTCCAATAGTCCTCCAGGATGGCTAGCCACTCACTTCCACTCCCTAAACAGGAAACACAAACTGACATATAATAATATTAAATAGTATTAAAGCCCTGCCCCTTTCTCTAGGCCCTCAGTGTTTTTAGGCAATCATACAGCAAATATCCAAGACCCGAAGGGAAAAAGACAGGCAAGAAGTAACACCCATGCAACCAAGTCAGAACAGATATGAAAAAATGGGGTGGGGTGTATGACGCCATCCTGGAGGACTATTAGAAAATACCATTTTGTGATTACTCACCTGTAAAATGGGTATTATAAGTATGTCACACACCCCGCTTCCAATATTCATGACATATGGGTTATAACCAGTAGAGGGCGAACTTCTGCAGAGATGACAGGAAATAAAGAAGCCCCTCCCGATCCATAAATACCTGGGACCTCCAACACATTACCCAGTATAGTAAAGCAGTAAGGGGACCAGGAAGAGCCAAATACAAAAAAATATAAATAAAAAGGTTCACCATATAAAGGATCCAGAATACAATAAGGGCGGGATGAAGCGAGGTGTGTGACATACCCATTTTACAGGTGAGTAATCACAAAATGGTATTATTCCAAGTATGTCACACACCCCGCTTCTAATGGTAGATTTTGCGGGTGCCAAACCTTTCCTGGGTCCGGAGGGCACCACGAACAAGGCGTCTGTCTTACGAAAGGGAGAAGTAGCCACCAAATAGTACTTCACACAACGAACCACATCCAAAGAGTGCAGGACCCTCTCCTTGTCATTGCTAGGCCTAGGACACAAGGAAGGGAGAACCACATCCTGATTGAGATGGAAGGCAGAGACCACCTTAGGAAGGAAATCTGGCTTAAAGCGAAAGACCACCTTGTCCTGGTGTCTTTCAAAGTAAGGAGCCTGAATCGACAGAGCCGCCAAGTCAGAGACACGTCTAACAGAGGTAATAGCCACCAGAAAGGCAACCTTTTGTGTGAGAATAGAAAGTGCAACATCCTGCACCGGCTCAAAGGGAGGCCCCTGGAGGGCCGACAGAACCAAATTAAAATCCCAAACAGGCAACAAAGGCTTTCGAGGGGGCCGCACATGAGTGACCCCCTGGAAAAAGGTCTTAACCAAAGGATGAAGAGCAAAGGACCTTTGAAAGAAGACCGCCAGGGCAGAGATCTGCCCTTTCAAAGGTACTAAGCTGGAATCCCAAGTCCAGACCGTGTTGAAGAAAATCCCAAATCCTAGGAATCGAAAACACCCTGCAAGGAAAGGCCCTAGCCTCACACCAATCAATATAGGACCTCCAAGTCCTGTAGTAGATGTTTAGAGGAAGATCTCTTCCTAGCCCTGACAAGAGTCTGAATCACAGCATCAGACAAACCTTCTTCCTTTAGAATGGAGGTTTCAGCAGCCACGCCGTCAAAGCCAGCGTTTGTAAATTGGGGTAACGAAGTTGACCTTGAGTGATCAGATCTGGAAACAGAGGCAATCTGTACTGATCTACCGCAAGCCGTACGACGTCTGCGAACCAAAACTGTCTTGCCCACCTTGGGGGCCACCAGAATTGCTGGCGCACCCTCTTGGGACAGCTTGTGCACCACCTTGCCTACCATGGAGAAGGGGGGAAACAGGTACAGGAACCCCAGATCCCTCCAGGCAAGAGAGACATGGCGTCCGCTGCCAGGGCCAGAGGATCCTGAGACAGAGACACAAATGCAGGAAGCTTGCGATTGTGACGTGAGGCAAAGAGATCCACCTCCGGAATCCCCCACTTGTGACAAAGGGACCGGAATACCATGTGGTCGAGAGACCATTCCCCTCGGCGAGAGGATCCCCTGCTCAGGGAGTCCGCCTCCATGTTTTCCACTCCCGGAATGTACACTGAAGAAGATTCATTGGTTCCAGCCACCACTGAAGAGACTGCCGAACCAGGGGAGACATCCAAAATGACTGATCCAATGACAGCAGACATCTGTCCCAAGCCAACAGTAGATGGAGCTGGAGCGAAACTGAGCAAAGGGAACTGCCTCGAAGGAAGCCACCATCAACCCCACCAACCTCATCCCTAGCCGGATAGATGGCCGCAGGTTGGACAGAAGAAGACGGATCAGGTCCAGAATCACCTGCACCTTCGACAGAGGCAAGAACACCCTGGTCTGAATGGTATCCAGATTCATGCCCAGAAAAGAAATCTTCCTTGATGGGGAGAAAGAAGACTTGGGTGGTTGGGGTGGTTGATCACCCAGCCGAACCTCTCCAGCGTTGTCACCACCGTCATGGTGTCTAGCTCCGACCTACAGCCAAGGCTGGGAGGCATAGGGGATTAATTAAAAAAGGTCCGGGCAGAAATAGGGACAAAGTTGGCCGGGTGTGAACCCGGCTTACCTGCAAGTAAGAACACAGCCATCTTCTGACTTGCTCGCCGTCCTGCAGAGACGATTACTGGGTAATGTGTGGGAGGTCCCAGGTATTTATGGACCGGGAGGGGCTTCCTTTTTCCTGTCATCTCTGCAGAAGTTCGCCCTCTACTGGTTATAACCCATATGTCATGAATATTGGAAGCGGGGTGTGTGACATACTTGGAATATACCATTAACGGTAAGATCAACTGGGGTTTTCCCCAGGCAGCCTCCAGGACAGCTAGCCACAAGCAAACACACAGCATCCTACATCAGGGTGGACAGAGTCCGGAGAATCCCTTTAATACGGCTGCTGCCGCCAATCTTATTGCCAGTCTCTCTGCTGTGCTTCTCCTTTCCCTGCTTAGCACAAAGCAGAGGAAACCCCAGGTGCTCCTTCCTCAGATGTTCTGGTGCCATTTTGGACGTCTAAGGATGATGTCATGCACACCTGGAAGTGACCTCACGTGCATCTCGCCTTCAGCGATGTCACAGACCGTGAGAGAAGGAGCACTTCCAGCCCACTGCCCTCCTACTGGACAGAAGCGCCCATGGGCCAGATACAGAGCGCCGTACTAAACATGACACTGCTGCGAACTAGGTACCCGACCTGCGTTCTGCAGCAGTGCCCATTATTAGACGTCCCCCACCCTGCCACCTGCCAGGAAACGCCATACCTTGGGGCTCTTGTGAAGGGAGCCTGGCGCCCAGCCAGGACCTACACTGGATATGGGGGGGGGGGGGGGGGGGGGGTAAAGAAAAAACTACAGCGTGTACCTGACTTAGCTGAGGCTTTATAATAAAATAAATAGGGGGAACACATGGGCACCAGAAGGATCCAGACCCGCCATCAACTCTCAATCCATGAACATACTGCATCACATGCTTCCTGGGAGGAAACACAAAAAGCCCCGCCTCTTCCCCTCAGCCCTCAGTGTTTAATACTCTTGTCAGTTTGTGTTTCCCTTTAAAGGGGGAGGAAGTGAGCGACTAGACGTCCTGGAGGATGCCTGGGGAAATAAGTCACAATCTCTACATTACTGGCTTATCCTGAGTCATCTCTGTTAGGTGCGGAAAGCTGAACCTGCTGCCGTCACCTTGTCCTCACAACATCAACCGGGCCGCAGCCACAGGTTGGTTATGGTAGTTTCAGGGTTCCTGTCGCGTAGCCACCACTAGCTCAGTGCTGCTGACGCCTGTAACCACCCTGAAATCAGTTGGGATTCTTCTCCCAACACTGTATTCCTGGAACAGGCAGTGCTTCCAGTTCGCCATAAATTGTGGCCATGCCCGGAAGGTATGTCATCGCAACCCCATCCAGGGGTGGTCCTGACGGACGATGGCAGAAAATCATCTTTAGGCTTACCGGTAACGGTATTTCTACAAGTCCTTCAGGACGCTCCCCGTATGTATAAAAACATTTTTCGCAGGACATTTCCACTCAGACTTTATTAAATCTTTAGGTGCTAAATGGAGGAAAAAGTCCTAGACTTTTCAAGTACAAAGATTTTCTGTACATGGAGTCCTGTACTGACAAGGGCCTTTCTTCACTATTATTGCCCCAAAATGTCATAGATATCATCTAACAATCCGGCGGAAACCTCAGACAGAGCCTCGCTGCTCCCCCCTAGTGGCATACCCTTATTCAGAGAGTCCTCCGAAGAGAGTTCTCCCCTCACATTCTACAGCAAATTTTAAGTGAAACTTCAACCATAAGGGTCCCATGAGTCACGCGAAGGGACATGGGATGTCTGCTCTCCTGCATCTGTGGCACCGATAGGGCAGGAATGAATGCGACGAGGGCCAAGGCCGAGCTCGCGCTGCTCCAATAGCGGGATGGGGGAAGAAGGAAAGTGTACAGTTAGTACACTAAAAACTATGGGGGATAACCCTGGCTGCCTCCAGACCTTGGGTGAGCTCCACCGGGCAAACGAGGGTCCGGGGGCTCAGCGGGTTTTCTCCTGGAGCTGAAAATTTAATTTGCAAAATAAACGGAAAGTATCCTAAAATTAAATTGCAGGGGGGAGGGGCGGTGTTTTTTTAACTTCTGTTCAGTTTTTGTCTCCTCCTAGGGGGAGTGGTCTCCGGGGTCATCCTTAAGGACGAGGGGAGAAAATGTAATGTTACTCAAGCGGGTGATTGACCAGTGGCCTGTGCATTCACCGTGGGATTGCCAGAAAGGCGAGTTTACAGGGGACTTCAGTGGGGCATCTCAAATCGGTGTCGAATCCAGAATGGTCATTAAAACTCACCCTTCCAGCAATCCTACAGCTAATGCATGGGCCACAGCAGCATCTCTGTGGCTGACTTGTACTCCCATGTCAGACCTTTCTGAATGTCCAGCATGCGCATGAACAGCTGGGGGGAAGCGACTGCCTGTCACTCCCCCTCTATTCAGCTTCCTACGCTGCACATTGAACGTGCATAAAATAGCTGGTTGGTATAGAGCCTGCACATTTCCTGGGGGGTTTCACATAGTGGGGAAACAATTAGGATGCACCCATAAAGAGGAACAAGACACGAGTGAAAATCCTTAAAAAAAAAAAAAAAAAAAAGAATGAAAAGTTCAGGGCCAACCAGGGGGCATTACAGACAGGAAGGAGGAAGGAAGAGATTCCTGGATGCACCTGTACAGAAGAGTCTCCCATGATGAATTTGGCCCCCTCGATGACCGCCATGTAGGAAAACCTCAGCTGATCGGCCGTCTGGATGAGGCCCATCCTGTACTTTCTCATCTCCAGCAGCACCTGCTTAATATCCACTGACGATGGCTCCTTCCGCTTGTCCATCTGAAAGAGAAGAGCGAGAGTGAAATACCAAACACTGACCACTAGAGAGACAAAAAAGACAATTCTGTGAGTACTCACCTGTAGAATTGCTTTCACTATGCATGGCACGGCCTGCTTCCAGAAGTCCTTACGTATGGGTTATTCTGCCACAAGGTGGCGCAGTGTACTGCAGAAGAGTTGTGGCTCCTCCCGGTACTATATAAAAACTGAATCACCACAGACTTATCCAGTGTTGACAAGCAGTTATTCAAGAAACCGGGAGATAATAAAAGTGAACAAGGTAACAAAACCCCAACTAACATGGAACAATCACCATAAAGAGGCAACCAGGAATAACGATAACAAGGGTGGGGTGAAGCAGGCCGTGAAGCAGAGGGAAGGGAGGGAACACATATAGGAGTCGAAACTCTGTCCAAGGCATTGCTAGCGCATCCGTGGCGAAGGCCAGAGGGTCCTGTGACAGGGAGACAAATCTGGGGAACTTGTGATTGTGGCGGGATGCAAACAGGTCTACATCGGGCTGACCTCAGCGGTGACACAGGGAAGGAAAAATCTTGTTGCTGAGGGACCATTCCCCCAGCCGAGACGTCCCCCTGCTCAGGGACGATGCAAGGGACATTCTCTTTCGCCCAAGACAGAATCAGTGACACTTCCTTGAGGGCTTGCTTGCTTCGAGTCCCTCCCTGATGATTGATGTAGGCAACCGCCGTCTGGTTGTCCGAGCGGAACTGAACAGCCCGAACCCGAAGGTGTGTGGTCAGCTGAGACAGAACCAACCTGATCGCCCTCCAGGACATTGATGGGAGCATGGGCCTCCTGGGGGCCCCACCGACCCTGGAACTTCAGAGACTTCCAAAAGCCCCCCCAACCGGTCAGACTGGCATCTGTGGCGACAGTCTCCCAGCACGGAGGCAGAAAGGTCCTGCCCACTAGAAGGTTCCAGCCACCACGAGAGGGACTGTCTGGCCAGGGGGGACAGAGCAAACTCCTGATCCAGGGACACAGGGTCCAGATCCCAAACTGACAAGAGGTGCAACTGAAGAGGTCTCATGTGAAACTGAGCAAAGGGGGCTGGCTTGAAGCAGGACACCATCAGACTCACTAACTGCATCCCTTGCCGGATGGAAGGATGGGGACACAAGAGCAGAGTCAGTGCCTGCTTCTGAAGGCCCTCCACCTTCTGCTGAGGCAGGAAAACCTTGACCTGAGAGGTATCCAGAGTCATGCCCAGAAAGGACGTCACCAAAGACAGACAGTGAAGACTTGGGATAGTTGATCACCCAGCCGAAGGACTCGAGAGTGGAGGTCACTACCTGAGTATCCTTCTCGGCCTGATGAAGAGATGGAGACGCAATCAGAATGTCGTCCAGGTAAGGGAGGATGTGAATGCCCTGGTTCCTCAGAAGGGCCATTACACCCGCCAGCACCTTGGTGAACACCCGAGGGGCCGAGGTGATACCGAACGGTAAGGTCACAAACTGGTAATGCTGATCCTCTAGAGCGAACCTGAGAAATCTCTGATGACCTGGAAAGATTGGCACGTGAAGGTAGGCATCCTTGATGTTGGAGGTCATGAAGTCGCCCGGGCGCAGGGTACTGACGAGTCAGTCGAGTCTCCATGTGAAAATGCTTTAACCTGAAAAACTTGTTGAGGCCCTTCAAGTCCAGGATGGGCCTCGGGGACCCGTCCTTTTTGGGGACCGTGAATAGATTGGAGTAGAACCCTCGATCCTGTTCCTGAGAAGGCACCAGGCAAATGACCCCTGACTCCAACAGGCGTTGAACCGCAAGGCGCAAACCCTGAACTGACAGAGGATTTTGAGACATCCGGAATCTGATGAATCTTGGGGGCGGCCAGGCTGCAAACTATCTTGTAACCGGAGGACACCACCTCCTGAATCAACGGGTCTGAGATGAGTAGCCTCCAGACTTGAGCAAAGAGCCAAAGCCGTCCCCCCACCCGGATGGGTGAGGGCACCTCCCCATGCCTGAGGGGGCTTGGGCAAAGGTTTGGGCTTGGGGCCCCATGAGAGACCGGGACGACCACGTGGTCTGCCACGGCCCCAAGAATCCCTGCGGGTACCCGAGAAGAGGGGGCCACGACCTCCTCTGGGAGCACGAAAGGAGGGAATAGGAGGGCCCCGGAAAGGCAGAGGCTGTCTCCTACGTTGAGGCAGCCTACCATCCTTGGCTAGAACATCCAAATGCTCACCCAAGAGCCGCAGCACCGTAAAGGGGAGCCCAGTGAGCAAAGCAAAAGCAAAATCAGAGCAAAGCAAAAGGGACCTATAATCCTCCCCCGTTACCAGCCGTAGTGCCATCAAGGAGACGCCTGAGATGTTTCTTAAGGGCAATAGCTGTAATGGCAGCAGCGTAGAACGGACGCAGCCCAGCCCCCACACATGTAAAAGCATGGCAGGCCAGCTGATCCATACGCTGGTCCTCGCTGTCCCGCAGTGTAGTAGTGTCAGGGGAAGGCATGACCGAGGTGTTGGACAGCCCTAGCACAGGAGCGTCCACTTCAGGGGGACACGACCATCGCTTGATCAGGTCGGCAGGAAAAGGATACCTCCTATCCAAACCCTTGGGCACCGCAGGCAATCTACTAGGACGTTCCCACTCCTTGAGCACCGTATTAGTGAAATGGCTCTGCTCAGGGAACTCCAGGCGCTGTTTATCAGGACGAAAGAGCTCACCCTGCTTTCTCTTAGCCACCTCAGGGGGGACAATGTGCAAGATTTCAAAAATGTGAGCCAACAGGCTATCAGTGTCCTCAGGGAACCATGAGTCCTCCCCAGACGCAGACCCAGGGTCACTGCCGTAACCCTCCTGCTGGTCCCCAGAGGAGTCAGAGTCCTGGAAAAGCTCCCCCTCTTCTAGGGGGTAAAGGCCAACAAAAGTATCAGGTCCCTCATCCTCCTCAGGAAAGAGGGATGTCACGGGAGCTAGGTGCCGCTTCTTGCCAGAGGCCTTACGTGGAACAGGCCTGGCAAGCTGCCTTGCAATACTGGCCACACGCAGTGCCAGATCAGATTGTGACCCCCTGCTAGTATCCCCCTCACTGGGGGCTAAATGCAGGCGTGGGGGGGTAGGCGATGCCGAAGGGGGTGCAGAGCTGGGAAGTGAAGCGGGCAGCCCAGCCTGGGCCGCAATGATACCCTGGACGCACGACACGCACACCATGACACTGTTACTCACAGGGGATACCCCACACATGGAACACAGCCAGGATTGCCCCGAAGGACCCCTAAGCACGCTATCCCGAGAAGCCTCCATATGGTATTAACACAGGCGCAACAGGCCAGCACAGGGTAAAGGCTAATAAAAGCCACCGGGATGCCCCCCAAGGGATGCCCCCAGAAGCCAATAAGGGAAGATGAGGGATGGTAAGGGGTAGGACCAGGAGTAACCACAACCCACAGTTGTCCCGCCTGAAAGACAAAAGTAAAGACACATAAGCACCAGCCGCCAGACCACAGGAGGAAGCGACAACAGACAGGGATCACCGCCGCAGCTCCGGGATGAAGAAGGGCCCCAGACGCGCAGCAGAATCAAAATGGCGCCGGCAGAGGAGAGCGCGAAAACGGCGCGCACGTGACCTCGTCAGCGTCATCACACGGTAGAAAAAAAAAACGCCTCACAGATATAGCGCCGCCCGCCGCGGAGCCTAGTACAAAGCGGCGAGGCGGAGAAAAACTGTTAAACACACAGTAAAAAAACAGATTGAAAATAGCAAAACACCCTCGCCGCTACCACCCGCCCCCCCTCCCCCGAGCACACGACGGGGAGGGAGAGAGAAAGGTGAGCGAGCAGCGGCGAGAGCCCAGGCCAGGGATGGGGGGGGACCCCAAAACGCCAGAAAGAGTAAACAGTCCCCAAAAACACTCACCCCCTCAGAAGCTAGGACAGGAACTCCGCATCCCTAGCAGGCTCACCATAAAGCCTATGGCCGGCTACCCTTTGCGGTACAGGGTCTGCGGCTTAGAGCAGCACTCCTTGAGCACTTGACCCTAGTTCTCCTCTACCTTCACCCGATCCGTCAGCCGAGGCTGGGAGGCACAGAGGGTCCGGAAACGGGTGGAAATAGCCATGCAGGGCCGCAGGCTTGGTTTCCCCGCTCACCTGCGCAATATAGAGAGCCATCTTCTATCTTCGCAGAATCACTTCAGAGAGAACACTGGATAAGTCTATGGTGATTCCGTTTTTATATGGTACCGGGAGGAGCCACAACTCTTCTGCAGTACACTGCGCCACCTTGTGGCGGAATAACCCATACGTAAGGACTTCTGGAAGCAGGCCGTGCCATGCAATAGGAAAACACACTATGTGGAAGGAGCTCATGATGGTGTAGTGCTCCCTCTAGTGGTCAGTATGCAGCAGACACTGGCCGTAACACCATACACTGAACACTAGAGAGCACCCAGCAACACACTAAGCAGAAGGAGCTCATGATGGTGCAGAGTTCCCTCTAGTGGTCAGTGTGCAGCATGACATGAAGTTTTAATACACTGAACACTAGTGAGGCACACTCCCAACACACTAAGCAGAAGGAGCTCTTGATGGCAGTGGTCCCTCTAGTGGTCAGTTTGCAGAAGGAGCTCATTATAGTAGTGTGCAGAGTGAATGGGTCTAATACCACACACTGAAAACTAGAGGAAGCATACTACTACAACACACGAAGCAGAAGAAGCTAATGACGTCAGTGCGCTTGGGTCTAATGCCACACATTGACCACTAGAGGGAGCAAACTTCAAAATAATAAGCAGAAGCAGCTCATGGTGTGCTTGTTCTAGTGGTCAGTGTGCAGTGTGACAATGGGTGCAATACCACACATGGAACACTAGAGGATGCACAATCCAACAGTACATGAAACTACGTCCTGGAAAGATGGCACTAGGAATGGTGGGTTTTCCCCTCTGGTCAGGAAGTGATTACTCACCAGTAGCAAGCAGGTATCAGCCAGGCAAAAGGTCCCCGAGCGGCCGATGCCGGCGCTGCAATGCACCACGATAGGACCGTGTTCCGGGTTCAGGCACCCAGACTCTCGCACCTTGAACAGGAAGTTGAGGAATGACGCCGGAGACTCAGGGACGCCGAAGTCGGGCCAGGTGGTGTAATGGAAGTGCAGGATCTCCCGCGTTTCCTGTGTCTGCAGTAACAAAATAGGTATCTGTCAGCATGGGATGCCCCGCCAGAGGCAACACAATGTCAAACACAGTCAGCCGGGACTGCCACTCACACTCAAGTTCTCCAGCTCCAGCACGCGAATGGTGTAATAGGATTTGATGTCTTCCGACAGCAGTGTCAGTTTCAAGTTTGCGTCTTCGAAGACCATTGGGCTCTCCTCCCGCTTGGGCCAGTACTGCGCACACTTGATCTGCGAGGGGCACAAAAAAAATGGTAAAGGACCTGAATGATGGGTCACATAAACAAAGCAGCTTTTAAGCTCTATAAGACACAAGGAGTGAGTAGTAAAGGACCTGAATGATGGGTTACACAAAACAGCTTTTATACTGGCTGATTTCTCGTAACTGCTCTGAAAGGCACAGGAGGCGAGTAGTAAAGGACCTAAATAACGGGCTAGATATAAATAAAGCAGCTTTTATACTGGCTGAGCTCTCAGAATAGCTCTATAAGTAGGGCTGGGAAACTGATCAGCTTTGTCAATATAAGCTCTTACTCCTGTCGTCTACTGTTTTCAGGGCTGTTATGAGAGCTAGGGGGACGGGCTACATATAAACAAAGCACCTTTTAAACTGGCTGAGTTCTAATAACAGCCCCAAAAGACACAATAGGGGACTAGTAAAAGACCTGAATGATGGGCCACATACAAACAAAGCACTTTTTATACCGGCTGAGCCCTCATAACAGCCCTGAAAACAATAGGTAATAGGAGTGATGGCTTATAGTGGCAAAGCTGCTCAGCTTCCCAAGAAAAGCATAAAGGTAAACCCATCTCTACCCTCTATGTTCTGTTCTAACCTTCAGTGTGGGGCTGTGGGAGGCCTCCGACCACTGTTTACAAGAAGGCAAAGTGTAAGGGCTGATCGACATCGTCTACTTACCGATCCCTTCTCTATGACTCTGTTCAACATGACCACTCCGCTGCTCTTCTGCTCCCAGACCATCTCCCAGAAGTGGGAGCACGTGTTGGGGAGGGGTCCCTGTGAGGGGCAGAGACAGGTTAGTATACGGCTGCTTGTTCATTGGATGGTGCGAGAGCTGGGGGTTCACCTACCTGTGTCAGTATGTAACTGCGCTGTGCTTCCTCCATCTTGATCAGGCTGGCGTTGATGTAATCATTGTCTTCTCTGTGCAGCTTTATCCGGCTGTGATCAACTGCAGAATAGACAGAACCAACACATCAGGATCACTGGGGGGGGGGGTAAAGCTGCTCTCACTTCTTGTTGCTTTTTAGCTACAGAAGCTCCCTGTTTGAGTCCCCCCCCCCCCCCCCCAGATCATCCAGCATTCACTTACATTTTCTGTGGCTCCCACCCCGCATCCCCAGCCTCCCTGTAGCTGTACGCCCACATCCGCACATATTCTCTTATGCCAGGCACGGTGCCTAAACAGTGCTGATTGGATGAGAGCCTGCATATGTGCCATGGGACTGCGACAAGTTTTTAGGGAGATTTCCCACAGTAGGGCATTCTAAATCAGAGAGAATGCCTGCGTTTTTGTCCATTTTAAAGAAGAATAAAACCCAGGATGGACCGCCTTAAAAACTAAAGGATTATAAGGCCAACTCTTGTCATTCCCCTATCCCGAACTGGGATGCCCCTGTTTGAAACCCCCCAGCTCACCTTTCCCCGGTCCAACGGGCATGTGCAGGCTCTCGTCCAATCTGAGCCTTGTGCCATGTCTGTAATTCAGCAAACAGCTCTGATTGACGAGAGCCTGTGCATGCCCCGTTGGACCGGAAGAGGCGATTTTTACAGAACTGGGGGTGGGGGGGGGGGGGCTAATAAGGGATGGATGCAGGGGTCTGTCTTCCTAGCGAGCTGAGGAGAGGTGCTGTCACACTACTGCCACCTGTGTCTTCCTAGTGAGCAGGCCACACAGGAACTGCGCCTGTCACAGCTGTAGAGACGTCCGCCAAATATTTCAATCCCCCAGAAACAGTTTTGGTATTCTGACAGTTCCCATGTGGCTCGCATTGTTGCTAGGAAGACAGACAGTCCTCGGCGGGATATCAGCCGCTTGGGTAGCAAGCTGCTGTATCTTTGCTTATAGGCTAAATCTGATTCCACCATTTGCTGGACACCTGTGCTTTAAACTACAAGCTGTACAGTCATTGTGTCCTTGCGCCAGGCGGCTGGTCTTGAATGGGCCAATCGGTGAAGCTCTGTGTACTCACATGGGCTGACGTCTCTGTAGCGGTTGCGGGTCTTGTTTTCAGGCAGCCGGGCCACTTTGCACGGGAAGTCGCTGGCCTCATGTCGGATTTCCTGCAGAACAAGGGAAGAAGGTATGTACAGACCGCTCCAATAATCCCCAAAAAATGACTGCAGCCCATGCACCATCCATTGCAGCTTTTCTAAAAAGATCCCCCACCTTGCAGGAGTGACTGTCTCTTGACGCTACCCTGACCTATGGAGCAGCATGCACACTGTATGATCTGAGCTACTTATTCTACACACGTGTTCCCGGTCAGTGGCTGCCTAATTACATTGTAAAGTAATTTTAAGAGACTAAAGTTCTTGGGTGACCAGTTTATTACAGGGGGGTCTCTATATTAATGGGGCAGTGGCACTGAAGGATCTGCACTCTGCCGATCCCCCCCACCACAGAAATGACCCAGGAGTCGCGGCAGGAGGAAGATTATCTCCATCCACTTCCACAAACACGCTCCGCTTTAACCCTTTCCCAACAAGACCAGCAACACCCCAATGTAAAAGCTCTGCTTGCTGCGTCAAGGAGAAGGAGGCCCAACCCCCGATAGGCAGCACATATTTGTTTGGTCACCCAGAACGATCAGATGCTATTTTGCAGCGGGCAGAGCAACGATGATTGGAAAGGGTCATAGCTGGTAGATTTGCAGCCCTACTCCCCCCCCCCCCCCCCCACCTGAGTGGCCTACCAAGGGTCTGGTCAACCCAGGTGGTGGCCGCAGCAGCTACTAATCCTCATTCTTACATACAGAGGCATTCAGCCCAATCGTATCGATTAGTTGTTTCTCACACAGGTGCCACAAATTAGGTTGTAAGAGACAGGAAGTCTATGCGGAGGAAATGTGTCCCCAAGAGGAGCCTCTATTCACAGATCAGGCTGTGTGAGCAGCGCTCTGGCCCTTTAAATGATCACAGCAATTACTGGAAGTCGCTGGAAACCACAGAGCTGCGTCTTCTGAGTAGTGGGGAGGTGTTGCTATTCCTGGAAAGCAGGTCGCTTAATACAATTACTTCCAATTGCTCAGCAGCAACGCTAACTCAGATCGGAAACCCACCCCCAACCGCATGTGTATGGGGCCCTGGGTCACTGCCTAATGCAGGCCAAGGGGTTCACTGGGGATTCCCAGCCCAAGGAGTTAGCAACTAATGCAAAAAAAGTTGAGGGAAAGATGTAATTCCATAATTACTTGTCGGGGGCCAATATAAGATTAAAACTTGATTCTGGTACTAAGGATCATTCAATCAGCATTAAAAATTAGAGGGGGGGGGTGAGACAGCTGAGGAGGAGCACCAGGGCCCTATCATGGAGGGGGGATTAGACCCTGAAGAAGGAGCGTCTGCAAACCCGCAGCTTATATACAGGACAAGCCTGTCTGATAGGAAAGTCAGGAAAACTATGATGAATGGACGAAGCCTTGAGGGAAAAAAAAAAAAAATAGTACTCTGCTGTTGCTGCTGGGGGGGGGGGGGGGGCAGTGCCCAGTTCAGAGCTGTTGGCTGACATGGAGAGATCATGGTGAGTCAATAGGTAGGCTGAGCAGGTCCGGGGGGGGGGGGGGGGGGATGGTGTGTAGTTTGACTACTAAAGGGGAGGAGATATGGCTCTCCAAACCACTTTGCTTTAGTAGTTAGGGTTATATAACCTGTTGAGGAAGGCCCTTCCAACTGGAAGTGGAGATCAGGAGTAAAGGAGTGAAGAGAACTCCATCTCTCAATTCCCGTCCTCAAGATACCTGTAACGATACAATAAGATTAACTTTCTGTTCTTGAAGGTCATGTTTGCTTCAAAACAGGAAAATACAATTCTGTGAATACTCACCTGTAGAATTGTTTTTGTTCTTGCATGGCACGGCCTGCTTTGGTATTCATAACAGTTGGGTTATTCCGCCACAAGGTGGCGCAGTGTACTGCAGAAGAGCTGTGGCATCTCCCGGCCCCCTATAAAAACGGGATCAACCATAGAGTTCCCAGCGTAGAGAAGCAGTGAGACAAGAAGCCGGAAGAGAATAAAGGTAAAAAAATTTTAAAAAGGTAAAAAACCCCAATTAACTTGGATCAATCACCATAAAGAGGCAACCAAGAATAACGATAACAAGGGTGGGTCGAAGCGGGCCGTGCCATGCAAGAACAAAAACAATTCTACAGGTGAGTACTCTCAGAATTGCTTTTTTCTTTATTGCATAGCATGGCCTGCTTCGATAACAGTTGGGACATCCAAAAGCAGTGTCCAAAAGTAGGGCGGGATCCCCAATGAGTAACAGCCGGCAGTTCAAGTCACTACCGCCTGAAGCACCTTGTGGCCAAAAGCAGCATCCGCTGAGGCCTTAACATAAACCTTGGAAAACTTGGAAAAGGTATGAACAGAATACCAAGTAGCGGCCTTGCAAACTTGTTCAACGGAAGCTTGGTGCTGAAAAGCCCAAGAAGCATCAATAGCACGAGTGAATGAGCAGTAATTCTAAAGGGAGGCTCCTTCCCCTTAGCAGAATAGGCTTGAACCACCGCCTGACGGATCCACTTGCTGATAGTGGATTTAGCCGGAGGCAAACCCTTTCTAGGTCCAGAAGTGAAAACAAAAAGCAGAGGCTTCCTGAAAGGCTCAGTGGCGACCAAATAAAACTTCAGAGACCTGACCACATCCAGAGAATGCAGTGTCCGCTCCTTGGAATTAGCAGGATTAGGACACAATGAAGGCAAGACAATGTCCTGATTGACACCACCTTAGGCAAGAAATCCGGCTTAAGCCGAAATACCACCTTATCCTGATGCCTCTCAAAACAAGGTGGTTTGATGGAAAGCACCACCAGTTCAGAAACTCACCTTATAGAAGTGATAGCCACCAAAAAGGCTACCTTAAGAGTCAGAATGGGCAAAGCAGCCCCACGGATAGGCTCAAAGGGAGGACCCTGCAGAGCAGATAACACCAGATTCAAGTCCCAGACTGGTAGCATAGGCTTACGAGGTGGACGCACATGAGTAACACCCTGGAAAAAAGTTTTAACCAACCGGTGGTTGGCAAACGATCTTTGAAAAAAAATTGCCAGAGCTGAAACATGGCCTTTGAGGGTACTTAGTTGAAGGCCAGAATCCAAACCATGCTGCAAAAATTCCAGAATCCTGGGAATGGAAAAAGACAGGGAAGAGACTTGGACTCACACCTGGCAATGTAAGCATGCCAGACCCTGTAATAGATAAAGGACGAGGACTTCTTCCTAGCCCGAATCATGGTATCCACAAAAGAGGCAGGCAACCCCTTCTCTGTCAAGATGTAGGTTTCAGCAGCCAAGCCATTAAAGCCAGCGTTTGTAAATTGGGATGGCGTAACTGTCCCTGAGTGAGAAGATCTGGATCCCTGGGCAAGACGTACTGGTCTACTGCCAACTGCACGACGTCTGCAAACTACACCCTTCTTGGCCAACAGGGGGCCACCAGGATGGCTGACACCCCCTCCTGAGCAATCTTGTGCATGCCCCTGCCCAGTAGAGGGAACGGAGGGAACACATAGGGAAGCAGAAACTCTGTCCAAGGCATTGCCAGTGCATCCGTGGCGAAGGCCAGAGAATCCTGTGACAGGGAGACAAACCTGGGAAGTTTGTGAGGGGACGCAAACAGGTCCACATCTGGTTGACCCCAGCGGTGACACAGGGAGAGAAACACCTGGCAGTTGAGGGACCATTCCCCCAGACGAGACGTCCCCCTACTCAGGGAGTCTGCCACCTGGTTCTCCACCCCCGGAATGCATACCGCTGAGATGCAGAGGACATTCTGTTCCACCCAAGACAGTATCAGAGACACTTCCTTGAAGGCTCGCTTGCTCCGAGGCCCTCCCTGATGGTTGATGTAGGCAACCGCCGTCTGGTTGTCTGAGCGGATCTGAACAGCCCGACCCCGAAGGTGTGTGGCCAGGTGGGACAGAACTAACCTGATCGCCCTCAGTTCCAGGACATTGATGGAAGCATGAGCCTCCTGATGTCCTTGATGTCCACGGTGGTCATGAAGTCGCCCGGACGAAGGGTACCGACAGCAGAGCGTAGCGTCTCCATGCGAAAATGTTTTAATCTGACAAACTTGTTGAGGCCCTTCAAGTCCAGAATGGGCCACAGAGAGCCGTCCTTTTTGGGGACCGTGAAGAGATTGGAATAGTACCCCTGACCCTGTTCTTGAGGGGGCACCGGACAAATGAGCCCTGACTCCAGCAGGCATTGAACCGCCGAAAGTAACCCTTGAGCTGACAGGGGGTTTAAATACATCCGGGATCTGATGAATCTTGGGGGTGGCCAGGCTGCAAACTCTATCTTGTAACCGGAGGACACCACCTCCTGAATCCACCGGTCTGAAACGTGGAGCCTCCAGACGTGAGCAAAGAGCCGAAGCCGTCCCCCCACCCGGATGGGTGAGGGTGCCTCCTCATGCCTGAGGGGCCTTGGGAGGGGGTTTGGGCTTGGAACCCCAGAAGAGACCTGGACGTCCACGGGATCTGCCACGGCCCCAAGACTCTCTGCGGCTACCTGAGAAGAGGGAGCCACGACCTCCTCTGGAAGAATGAAGGGAGGGGAGGGAGACGGCGGTCCCCCGAAAAGGCCGGGGCTGTCTCCTACGCTGAGGCAGCCAGCCATCCTTGACAAAACATCAAGACACTCACCAAAGAGCCGCAGCCCCGCAAAGGGGAGCCCAGTGAGAGCTTTCTTAGCAGCAGCATCAGCTGCCCACTGACGTAACCAAACAGAGCGGCGCATAGCCACCAAAAGTGTATTAACAAAGATGGTGCACCACTAATCTCAACAAATCTAGGCGTGCTCACTAACTACATAAACTAAAGGAAAATCTACTAGAGCCCGGGATATTTTACTCTCCCTGGGGTCCAACAAATAGGAGCACAACCAATAATAATATCAAAAAAGTTTATTAGATTCATATGTAGCAAAGTTAAAAAACACAATCACAACACATAACACACATATTAAAAAGCCCCCTGCCTACTCCCAGAATCAATCCTCTCAACAATTACCCACAAAGTATATGGCTGTGGCTCAGATTTATTCCTCTCCTAATTCTTATAATGGTATTCAGAGAGAATCTTTTTGTATCTATTGAAAATAATTATTATTATTATTACCCAAAGATCCCAAAAATATTTTTTTGTCCCTTTGTTGTTTTTTTATGTATATATTTTTGTGCCGGCACAAAAGAGCATTATGTTAAAAAAAACCCCATAATAACAATGTGCAAAAAAATGTGCAAATGTAGCAAAAAACACAAAGTGCGAAAATTAATACAACTAAATACTAAATCCCTTAATATATGCAAAAAATATAAATGATTATATAATTAATTACACTCTGTACAAAAACATATCCAAACCAACAAAGTAACAGCCAATAAATATACAGGCACAACCATGTGCCAATATTATTACACCCACTGATAAGTACTACTGACAATACCACACTACCAAACCGTGTAAACTATAAACTATGTCTAAACTATAATCTATCTGAAACCCTTATTAAACAAATACAAAGATATACCATTAATGAGCAAGAGACAATGGACAATGAGTAAACAATCAATTATACAAATGAACCATACAAAAGTATAACCACATAGAGAGGATACTTAACGCAATAGAATGACAGCACTTCAGCCGGAGAGGAGAGCCAGGGCGGCGGGGGCTATCCACCTGCGCTTCGCGGTGCTTGACCGCTTCTTGCTAGGGTGAGAATTAAAATAAACTCCACTCTTACCTTTATATTCACTACTCCCCCAATTAGCCCAGCTGCGCCCGAATAAGCACGTGCGGGCGCACATCCACCGCCACCACCATAGCACCGCGAGGAAGCGATGCGAAGGCGGCGCGTCCGTTGTCATGGACGCCACAGATCCACATCCGCCTAGATCAGCAGCCACCAGTATCATCGGCGGACCGGCCCATCCCACAGGACCAGCGTACTGCCCCCCACCATGCGCAGGCGCGCAAACTGTCATGCGGGAGCGCACAAGGGGGCATGGGAGAGCAGAAATACAAAAGATAGCAGCATATAAACATCAATTCTTCCTTTTAACAATAATAAACTTTCTATACCATATCAATTAAGTATTTGTTTTCTTACATTGAATGATCAAGAGGACTAATACATATAATAGTGGAAACTTAATTAGCCTGAAAATTATAGGCGTAGCTAGTCTATTGAAATTGACAGTCAATATCCATACTTATCTATTGGTTATGCATACCATATTAAAGTAGAGCACCCATATTCTACCAGCACCCCATAAGAGAGTAAGCATTTCTAAGAATATATCAGAGCATTGGTTATAATGCTATTATGAGACTTAGCAGAGCATTAGTTAAAATTAGCAATGATCTTATATAATTTTTGACTAAAGATCAATTTTTAAATCGGAACTTCTGATGCCAAAATTCCCAAAAGACATACAGTTAGAGAAAACTCAACATATATTGTGATTAAATAGCAATCACTCCCTACTCATTTTTCAAGACACAGAAGTATCAATGTATAGTATATATCCAATGGCAACATTCTCTCCCCTGTCCATAATAGAACTACATGATGACAGCTTGAGCAGTCAATTCCTTCCTCCAGCGTATTCTCCACTTCTGCCTGCAATGTGCCCGAGACCAATCCTGTGAAATAAACACATATACCCTTAAATCCTATTTTCAAACCGAGTTGAATAGTCGTGCAACACTGTGATTTTCCTTTAGCCACCAAAAGTGCAGAGGCCCTATCGCCCAGCCTCACAGCATCATCCATGGCAGTAAGGATAAATACAACAAAATCAGAGCAAAGCAAGAGGGCCCTATATTCCTCCCTCCTCCTACCAGCCATAGCACCATCACAGAGACGCTTCAGCAGTTTCTTAAGGGCAATAGCAGCAATGGCAGCAGCACAGGCCGGGCGCAGTCCAGCCCCCACACAAGTAAAAGCATGGCAGGCCAGCTGATCCATGTGCGGGTCCTCGCTGTCCTTCAGAGTGGTAGTGTCAGGGGAAGGCATGACTGAAGTATTAGACAGGCCTAGCACGGAAGCATCCACCTCAGTGGGACAGGACCAACGCTTTACTAGATCAGCAGGAAAGGGTTATCTCTTATCCAATCCCTTGGGCACAGCATGCAGCCTGTTAGGGCGTTCCCACTCCCTAAGCACCATAGAAGTGAAATGGCCCTGCTCAGGGAACTCCAGACGCTGTTTACCAGGACGAAAAAGCTCACCCTGCTTTCTTTTAGCCACCTCAGGGGGAGCAATGTGCAAGATTTCAAAAATTTGTGACAGCAGATTGTCAGTGTCCTCAGGGTACCATGATTCCTCCCCGGACGCAGACCCAAGGTCACTAATGCAACCCTCCTGCTGGTCCCCAGAGGAGTCAAGAGTCCTGGAAAAGTTCCTCTTCCTCTAGGGAATAAAGTCCACCAGTGGCATCAAATTCCTCATACTCCTCAGTGGAGTGGGAGGGTGTGGAAGTCAGGTGCCGCTTCTTGCCAGAAGCCTTCCTAGGAGCTGCTTCTCAATGTTGGCCCCACGAAGTGCCAGATCAGACTGTGACCCCCTGCTAGCATCCCCCTCACTGGGAGCTGATTGCAGCAGTGGGGGGGTAGGTGATGCCGAAGGGGGCGCAGAGCTGGGGAGCGATGCAGGCAAACCAAGCTGGAGCGCAAGGACACTTTGAGCGCACGGCACGCACACCGTGACATCATTGCCGATAGGGGATACCCCGCACATGGAACACAGCTGGGATTGCCCCGAAGGACCCCCGAGCACGCTATCTCCAGAAGCCTCCATATGGTGATTAACACAGGCGCAATAGGCCAACGCTGGGTAAAGGCTAATATAAAAGCCATCAGGGATGCCCTCCCACGGGATGCCCCCAGATCAGCAAAGGGTGGGGGGGATGAGGGGAAGGAAGGAGTAGAGCAGGGAGAGACTCTAGTAATAAGTAAAAACGAGACATGAGCATCCTGCAGCACATGCCCCACGAGACCCCCCCCAAGGACACCGCAGGGTCACCAAGGCACAGACCGCAGGATGAAGAGACACACCGGAGGAAACAGCGCTGCACCCCGGAAGGGAGAAATCCAGACGCACAGCTAATCCAAAATGGCGCCAGCAGAGGTACCTCAAGGGGTGGGCCGCAGGGGGACGACGCGACCCAGAAGGAAAAGAAGGAGACAGTCCCCAAAACACTCACCCCCTCAGAAGCCAGGACAGGAACTCAGCATCCCTAGTAGGCTCACCATAAAGCCTATGGCCGGCTACCCTTTGTGGAACAGGGTCTGCGGCTTAGAGCAGCACTCCAGGAGCACTTGACCCTAGTGCTCTTCTACCCTCACCCAATCTGTCAGCCAAGGCTGGGAGGCAGTGAGGGTCCAGAAACGGGTGGAAATAGAATTGCAGGGCCGTAGGCTTGGTTGCCTCGCTCACCTGCGCATAGAGAGCCATCTTCTATCTTCGCAGTTTCACTGCAGAGGAAACACTGGGAACTCTATGGTTAATCCTGTTTTTATAGGGGGCCGGGAGATGCCACAGTTCTTCTGCAGTACACTGCGCCACCTTGTGGCGGAATAACCCAATTGTTATGAATACCGAAGCAGGCTGTGCCATGCAATAAAGAAAAAGGCTACCTTAAGAGTCAGAATGGGCAACGCAGCCCCACGGATAGGTTCAAAGGGAGAACCCTGCAGAGCAGACAACACCAAATTTAAGTCCCAAACCGGAAGCAAGGGTTTACGTGGCGGACGCAGATGAGTAACTCCCTGGAAAAAAGTCTTAACCAACCGGTGATTGGCAAAGGATCTTTGGAAAAAAATTGCCAGAGCTGACACCTGTCCCTTGAGTGTACTAAGTTGAAGGCCCGAATCCAAACCCTGTTGCAAAAACTCCAGAATCCTAGGGATAGAAAACACCCGACAAGGAAGAGACTTGGACTCACACCAGGCAATGTAAGCATGCCAGACCCTGTAGTAAATAAAGGACGAAGACTTCTTCCGAGCCCGAATCATGGTATCAACAACAGATGCCGGCAACCCCTTGTCCATTAAGATCGAGGTTTCAGCAGCCAAGCCGTTAAAGCCAGCGTTTGTAAATTGGGATGATGCAGTTGTCCCTGAGAAAGAAAATCTGGATCCTTGGGCAAGATGTACCGATCTACTGCCAACTGCACGACGTCTGCAAACCACACCCTCCTTGGCCAACAGGGGGCCACCAGAATGGCTGGTACCCCCTCCTGGGCTATCTTGCACAGAACCCTGCCCAGCAGAGGAAAGGGAGGGAACGCATAAAGGAGCCGAAACTCTGTCCAAGGAATCGCAAGCGCGTCCGTGGCGAAGGCCAGAGGATCCGGAGACAGGGAGACAAACCTTGGAAGCTTGTGATTGTGGCGGTATGCAAACAGGTCCACATCCGGCTTACCCCATCGTGACACAGGGAGAGAAATACCTTGGGACCATTTCCCCAGCCGAGACATCCCCCTGTTCAGGGAGTCTGACTTCTGGTTCTCCACCCCGGGAATGTAGATCGCCAAGATGCATGGTACATTCTCCTACGCCCAAGACAGTGTCAGTGACACTTCCTTGAAGGCTTGCTTGCTCCGAGTCCCCCCCTGATGATTGATGTAGGCAACTGCCGTCTGGTTGTCCGAGCGGATCTCAACAGCCCGACCCCGAAGGTGTGTGGTCAGTTGAGAGAGTACCAACCTGATCGCCCTCAGTTCCAGTACATTGATGGGAGCATGAGCCTCCTGGGGGCCCCCCCAACCGGTCAGACTGGCATCTGTGGTGACAGTCTCCCGGCACAGAGGCAGAAAGGTCCTGCCCACTAGAAGGTTCCCTGAGTCCAGCCACCACGAGAGGGACTGTATGGCCAGGGGGGAGAGGGACTGTCTGGCCAGGGGGGACAGAGCAAATTCCTGATCCAGGGACACAGGGTCCCGATCCCAAAATGACAAGAGGTGCAACTGAAGAGGTCTCACGTGAAAGTGAGCAAAAGGGACCGCCTCGAAGCAGGACACCATCAGACCCACTAACTGCATCCCCTGCCGGATGGAGGGATAGGGACACAAAAGCAGGGCCCGTGCCTGCTTCTGAAGGCCCTCAACTTTCTGCTGAGGCAGGAAAACCTTGACCTGAGAGGTGTCCAGAGTCATGCCCAGAAAGGACCTCAAAGACGGAGACAGTGAAGACTTGGGATAGTTGATCACCCAACCGAAGGACTCGAAAGTGGAGGTCACCACCTGATAATCCTTCTCGGACTGATGAAGAGATTGAGACACAATCAGAATGTCGTCCAGGTAAGGAAGGATGTGAATGCCCTGATTCCGCAGCAAAGCCATCATACCCGCCAGCACCTTGGTGAACACCCGAGGGGCCGAGGTGATACCGAACGGTAAGGCCACAAACTGGTAATGCTGATCCTCTAGAGTGAACCTGAGAAATCTCTGATGACCTGGAAAGATTAGGACGTGAAGGTAGGCATCCTTGATGTCCACTGAGGTCACAAACTTGTTGAGACCCTTCAAGTCCAGGATGGGCCTCAGAGACCCATCCTTTTTGGGGACCGTGAACAGATTGGAGTAGAACCCTCGACCCCGTTCCTGGGAAGACACCGGGCAAATGACTCCTGACTCCAACAGACATTGAACCGCAAAGCGCAAACCCTGAGCTGAGAGAGTGTTTTGAGACATCTGGGATCTGATGAATCTTGGGGGCGGCCAGGCTGCAAACTCTATCTTGTAACCGGAGGACACCACCTCCTGAATCCAACGGTCTGAGACGCGTAGCCTCCAGACGTGAGCAAAGAGCCGAAGCAGTCCCCCCACCCGGATGGGTGAGGGCGCCTGCTCATGCCTGAGGGGGCTTGGGGGAAGATTTGGGCTTGGGGCCCCATGATAGACCGGGACGACCACAGGATCTGCCACGGCCCTGCGGGTACTCGAGAATAGGAAGCCACGACCTCCTCTGGAAGCACGAAAAGAGGGGAGGGAAGAGGAGGACCCCCGAAAGGACCGAGGCTGCCTCCTCCATTGAGGCAGCCTACCACCCTTGGCTAAAACATCCAGATGCTCACCAAAGAGCCGCAGCCCCTTAAAGGGGAGCCCAGTGAGAGCCTTCTTAGCGGCAGTATCAGCCGCCCTCTGACGCAGCCAAACAGAGAGGCGCATAGCCACCAAAAGGGCAGAGGTCCTACTACATATCCGTACCGCAACATCCATGGCAGTAAGGACAAAAAACAAAATCAGAGCAAAGCAAAAGGGACCTATAATCCTCCCCCCTGTTGCCTGCCGTAGCGCCCTCCAGGAGACGCTTGAGCTGTCTTTTAAGGGCATTAGCTGTAATGACAGCAGCGCAGACCGGACACAGCCCAGCCCCCTCACACGCAAAAGCATGGCAGGCCAGCTGATCCATACGCCGGTGCTCGCTGTCCCGCAGTGTAGTAGTGTCAGGTGAAGGCATGACCGAGGTGTTGGACAGTCAGAGCACGGGAGCGTTCACCTCAGGGGGACACGACCATCGCTTGACCAGGTCGGCAGGAAAGGGATACCTCCTATCCCACCCCTTGGGCACCGCGGGCAATCTACTAGGACGTTCCACTCCTTGAGCACCATATTAGTGAAATGGCTCTGCTCAGGGAACTCCAGGCGCTGTTTGTCAGGACGAAAGAGCTCACCCTGCTTCCTCTTAGCCACCTCAGGAGGGACAATGTGCAAGACTTCAAAAATGTGAAGTAACAGGCTATCAGTGTCCTCAGGGAACCATGAGTCCTCCCCAGACGCAGACCCAGGGTCACTGCCGTAACCATCCTGCTGGTCCCCAGAGGAGTCAGAGTCCTGAAAGAGTTCCCCCTCCTCTAGGGGGTAAAGGCCAACAAAAGTATCAGGTCCCTCATCCTCCTCAGGAAAGAGGGATGTCATGGGAGCTAGGTGCCGCTTCTTTCCAGAGGCCTTACGTGGAACAGGCCTGGTTACAGGCAGTGCCAAATCAGACTGTGACCCCCAGCTAGTATCCCCCTCACTAGGGGCTAAATGCAGGCGCGGGGGGGGGGGTAGGTGATGCCGAAGGAGGCGCAGAGCTGAGAAGCGAAGCGGGCAGCCCAGCCAGGAGAGCAAGGACACTTTGGGACGCACGGCACGCACACCCCGACACTGTCACTCACAGGGGATACCCCACACATGGAACACAGCAGGGATTGCCCCGAAGGACCCCTAAGCACGCTATCCCCAGAAGCCTCCATATGGTGATTAACACAGGCACAATAGGCCAGCACAGGGTAAAAGCTAGCAAGAGCCATCCGGGATGCCCCCCAAAGGATGCCCCCAGAAGCCCGTAAGGGAAGATGAGGGATGGTAAGGGATAGGACCGGGACAAACCACAACCTACAGTTGTCCCGCCTGAAAGACAAAGACACAAGTATCCCGCAGCGCATGCCCAAAAGAAACCAAAAACCCCCAAAGGGGACTCACGGACCAAGTAGGACAAGGGCACCAACCGCCAGACCACAGGAGGAAGCGTCAAGCAGACCAGGATCACCGTCGCAGCTCCGGGATGAGAAGGGCCCCAACGCGCAGCAAAAGCAAAATGGCTCCGGCAGAGGAACCTTGAGGGGCGGGCTGCGGGAGGACGGCGCGATATGCGCCATCCACCGGCACCGCCCCCCCGAAGAGTGCGAAAACGGCGCTACCGTGACCTCGCCACCGCCATTACAGTAGAGAAAAAACACCTCACAAATATAGCGCCGCCCGCCGCGGAGCGCAGTACAAAGCGGCGAAAAAAAACAGTTAAAAACATGTGAATATACAGCCAAAAGCCAGGGACAGGGTGGCGGGGGGGGGACCCCAAAATGCCAGAATGAGTAAACAGTCCCCAAAAACACTCACCCCCTCAGAAGTTAGGAACTCTGCATCCCTAACAGGCTCACCATAAAGCCTATAGCCGGCTACCCTTTGTGGTACAGGGTCTGCGGCTTGGAGCAGCGCTCCTCGAGCACTTGACCCTAGTGCTCCTCTACCTTCACCCGATCCGTCAGCCGAGGCTGGGAGGCACCGAATGTCCGGAAATGGGTGGAAATAGCCATGCAGGGCCGCAGGCTTGTTTGCCCCGCTCACCTGCGCAATATAGAGAGCCATCTTCTATCTTCGCAGAATTACTAGAATTACTGCAGAAGAAAACTGGATAAGTCTATGGTGATTCCATATTTTATATGCAGTGCACTGCGCCACCTAGTGGCGGAATACACAGATGTAATGAGTTTGTGAAGCAGGCCGTGCCATGCAATGGGAAAATATGGTTGTACAATCAGGCTGGTAACAGGAGATGACTCCAGACAGCTCCCAATCTGCACGTTCCTGGCAAGATTGTACAACCAGGGGGGGGGGGGGGCTTTTCCAAATCCCCACTGCCGAGCACAGTAAGCCAACACTGATGTGAAGAGCAGATCATAGAGCTGACAATCTATTAGAATACCTGTGTTGGCACGTCGGAGCCAGGCCACAAGCATGACCGAGCAAACAATGGTGCATTCCACACACAAGCCGCCAGCACGCAGACTCCCTGTTCCCCGTGCGAGTCCCAACCTGCCCTGAATGGCACGAGGGAATGTTGGCTGCCGGCAGCAACCTCCCCCACCCCCACCTCAGAATATCATATACAACCAGCAGCAACAGCGCTCCATCCCCAGACCTCTCCGTGTGACTGCACAGCTCCCCAACAGCCCAAACCAACACTGACAGGAAGGGAGACTGCTTCTATGTGCTCTGTACAGAGCTGTGGAATATGTCAGTGCTATATAAATGTGTAATAACAGTGTGTGGAGGGGACAATCGAGTGTGAGCTCTGAGGGAGTCATGTGACTGCTTCTATGTGTTCTGTACAGCGCTATATACACGTATAACAGTGTAAATGTGGGGAGTCTGAGGAAATGGTGGAGGCAAGCGGGAATGCATGTTGGGAATTTTGGGAGTCAGAAAAAAAATCTGGTCCTTTTCAAGGATAAACTGCTGCCTTATTACCGAGGGTGTAATAATTGTGTCCGTCTGGCCAGACAATTTAAAAAGGGGTACCCCAAAGGGCATCCACCTCCTGCCTAGCAGTATAGGAGGCCATGGCAAGGAGAGGTCCTGGTGTCTTATGGGTAGGTAATATGGGGAGAAGAAATAAAGGATCCTCCACCACATGCTTGGAAATAATGAAACATTCACAATTCCCAACATTCCCAGGACGGAAAGAAATGAGGTGTCCTAGCTGTAAGGGTTAATGACTGGCAGTGCACCGCCGGCCCTTCCTGGAAAAGCTCCGGAGAAGATGGTCTGTGCTGGAGGAGCCGCACACACCGATTCCTGGAATCAGCTAGCAGCCGGGATTCTGGCTAAATTTATCAGCAGTTCCCGGGATTGCCGCTCCATTAAAAAAAAAAAAAAAAAAAATCAGTCCAGACAGGAGCATCATGGGATCATTTACAACAGACGGCATTGCAGCACTGATATCCTGGGTGAAATTAATGGGAGGACAGAGGTCCCCTTTAACACAAGATCCCACCGGAAGTTTTTATTTATTAGCAGCACATGGAATGTTCCCACCATCCCCCTCCTGGGAGCGACATCAAGAGACAGGCTGCCAACATGTTCTTGTGGGAAACAAGGCAGCGCCTCTTCCTCTGCCTGCCGGCCAGAGATAACCAGGGATGTCTTCATGTTCCTCCACAGTCTTGGATGTGACAGTTTTGCTCAGTTATGTACTGAAGAGCACCTGTCACCAACTCCAGACACAAGTGTATGAGGGGCAGGGCTGGAACGTAATCGCTGCAACGAAGCAAATGCTCTAAGACCCCCCCCCCCCCCCAAAGAACCATTATCACAGACACGCTTAACCAGCATCTCACTGGTCGTGAACGGGCCGCTCCATGCCATGGGAACATGGGGACCCATTTGCCGTTTATTATTCTTTTAAAGCCGAACAAAACTAAACCGAATCTTAGACTCCAGGACCAGACACTAGCCGATTTGGGATGCCCCACTGTGTGAAGGTCATGCGGGCAGGTCAGCCCTAAAACTTACCGCTGCCACAGCAATGTTAACATCAGCAGCCATATCCCCAGCATCTATAGGCTAAGGCATGGGGGTGGGAGCGCAGCCAAGGATGCGACCCCCCCACTTCATTGACGAGGAGCACTGAGGCGGCTGGGAGCGAATTACATCACTTTCACAAATGACCACCATGGAGGAGTGCTGATGTGGCTGGGAGTGAATGACCTCACTTCCACAAATGACCACCCTGGAGGAGCAGTGAGGCAGCTGGGAGTGAATTACCTCACTTCCGAAAAATGACCACCATGGAGGAGCACTAAGGCATCTGGGAGTGAATATCACCCCCACAACTGACCCTCATTAGAAATAGTGAGAAGGCTAAGTGAATGACATCACTTCCAAAAATGACCACCGTGGAGGAGTACAGAGCAGGCAGAGAGTCAATGGCTTCACTTTCACAAGTGACCCTCATGGAGGAGCGCTAAGGCAGCTGGGAGTGAATGACATTGGTTCTTATTCAAGCAGCTGAACAGAGAGGCAGAGCAGTGTTGGACTAGCCAAGACTGGGTGGTGGAGGGTGTGCTGTTGGAGGGGGTGCCCCACAAACACCCTTAAGCTGAATCTGGCGAGGGGCAGAGTGCCCTATTAGACAGACCCCTGATCCTAAAATGAGCACGCGCACAAGCTCTTTTCTTGAGGTCAAGTCTTTGGAGATGCACCGCTACCTCCCCGCCCCCAGCCACACAATTGGTCACCCGGGAGAGGACACTGTGTTATCGCACCGACTGACTTAGCAGCACTATGTGACCTCCCACAATGCCACAGCGAGACTTGCCTGCTTCCCAAGCTGGCGCAGACTGTAGAGCTTGAGTGCACAAAAGGGTACAAAGAGGCGGCCACATAAGCATATATTTATATTTGATAACGCAATAATTTTAGTCCTGAGAGCAGGCTTTATCGTGTCGCCCTCATCTCTCAGATGAGCCATTCGGAGATGTGTGTCTCCCGAGGGGGATCATGACGGCCACCCATTGCCCACACAGCCAGCCACAGTCTCACCCAGTCTGGCCCGGAAAGCATTGCTCTTAATTAAGAGGCGGCACGCGTTGATTCCAAACCAATGTTTCATGTTAGGCAGCAACACTGGCTTTCTATCCTTATGGAGCTGACAAATCTTTGGTATATCTAAGAAGGGGCAGAAATTGTTCCTGCTCTACACCCTCCGCGCCCAACCAACTGCCTCACCACAAACCCCTAACCCCAGGCCAAAGTCCGAAATGAGGTTCACCTTCATGATCAGGACTTAGAAACTTGAGGGCTTACCCCCCCCACCATAAAAGGGATTGTCCAGGCTAAGTATAAAAACAAATCATTGTTTGCTTACCTGCCACGCTGCTGAAGAAAGCTGCTGTTGAAATTCAGACCCTATCCTGTAGCCCAGACCATTTTATTTATTAATGGCCATCTTTGTAATTGCACCTATCTACCCCCGCCTCAAATCAGGATGCCCTGCTAAAGGAACAAAACCCAAGATAGTGAAAATCACCTCTACGGCCAATGAGTCTATGAGCCTCTACGGCCAATGGTCTTCTTTATGGAGCGGGGAGACGAAACCGTGTCAGGCCTTTCTGAATGGCCCACTCTAGAGGCGTTCTCTCTATTCAGATTTCTATGCTATCTATTTCTATGGCAAAAGAAATGGAACGAGCAGTGCTGATTGGCTGAGCGGCTGAACACAGCCGAAGGGGAGTGGCTCACACACCATTCATTCACTAAGTCGCTCTGGTGGTTCCTCACAGCAGGGCATCCCTAATTTGGATACTCCACTGGAGAGAAACAATCACCCAGATGGCGAAATTCCTAGGGGTTGTGTGGATCCAAAACAGACCACGTATCCCCCAAACCCAACAGCTAACCATTCCCTAATCTCTAATCAGACCCCACATAACTTCTAACAGACCCTCAACTAGGCCGAAACGCCCTTTAAATCTATTTTTCATAAGAAGTTACTTTACCTAAGCCAAGAAGACAATCTCCATTCTGTTTAGTTACAGGCAGAGATGATCCACATAGCTCGCTGGTGGAGAATTCATATTAGAAGACAGTGCTGACAGATGTCACATGACCAGCCGCTGCTGACAGCTTGCGTGTCGCTGGCTTCTAATGACAGTGGGAGAAGGGCGCCTGTGAACATTCCAGGCCGATTAATCATCAACCCAACAGGACCTTCCATGTTTTTGTGGGCATCCCCCACCCAATATAGAGCACCCAGCACCTGAGAGATGACCAGTCGTCAGCACAAATGTCAAATATAGCTTCCCATAAGGAACCAAGTATTCATCACACTGCAACTAACTCCAGGGTGTGCCGAACATGGCATGCCGAGAAGGGGTCCTTTAAACCGGACCTTCATCATGCTTTATTGAAAAGTCCAAACCCTTATAAAACGATTCACCAGCATCTAAAATTAATATATTTTAAGTTTTTAGGCACTTACTTTCCCCCACTGGGCTGCAACTCTGTTCAGGACTTTAGGATATGAGCGCCGCCATCTTGACTCAGAAGCATCACACTTACTGAGGAGAGTGGGATAAAGTACGGGGGGGGGGGGGAGGGTTATAGCTGTGCTTTGCTCTTATTCAGAGTGAAGGACCGGAGATCCTAATTGTTCACCACCAGAAACCACAGAGAGAGCAAGGGTGGATCCATGACCACGATACAGAGAGGTTCAAAGATCAGACAAGAACCTGGCCAGGCACAATGGAAGGATCAATGACAAAACCCAAGACCCTGGCCAGGCACAAGGGAGGATCAATAACAAGCCAAGACCCTGGTCAGATACAAGGGAGGATCAATGACAAGCCAAGCCCCTGGTCAGATACAAGGGAGGATCAATGACAAGCCAAGTCCCTGGCCAGAAACAAGTGAGCATCAATGACAAGCCAAGTCCCTGGCCAGAAACAAGTGAGCATCAATGACAAGCCAAGTCCCTGGCCAGAAACAAGTGAGTATCAATGACAAGCCAAGTCCCTGGCCAGAAACAAGTGAGCATCAATGACAAGCCAAGTCCCTGGCCAGAAACAAGTGAGCATCAATGACAAGCCAAGTCCCTGGCCAGAAACAAGTGAGCATCAATGACAAGCCAAGTCCCTGGCCAGAAACAAGTGAGTGAGTATCAATGACAAGCCAAGTCCCTGGCCAGAAACAAGTGAGTGAGTATCAATGACAAGCCAAGTCCCTGGCCAGAAACAAGTGAGCATCAATGACAAGCCAAGTCCCTGGCCAGAAACAAGTGAGCATCAATGACAAGCCAAGTCCCTGGCCAGGCACAAGGGAGGATCAATAACAAGCCAAGACCCTGGTCAGATACAAGTGAGTATCAATGACAAGCCAAGTCCCTGGCCAGAAACAAGTGAGCATCAATGACAAGCCAAGTCCCTGGCCAGAAACAAGTGAGCATCAATGACAAGCCAAGTCCCTGGCCAGAAACAAGTGAGTATCAATGACAAGCCAAGTCCCTGGCCAGAAACAAGTGAGTATCAATGACAAGCCAAGTCCCTGGCCAGAAACAAGTGAGTATCAATGACAAGCCAAGTCCCTGGCCAGAAACAAGTGAGTATCAATGACAAGCCAAGTCCCTGGCCAGAAACAAGTGAGTATCAATGACAAGCCAAGTCCCTGGCCAGAAACAAGTGAGTATCAATGACAAGCCAAGTCGCTGGCCAGAAACAAGTGAGTATCAATGACAAGCCAAGTCGCTGGCCAGAAACAAGTGAGTATCAATGACAAGCCAAGTCCCTGGCCAGAAACAAGTGAGCATCAATGACAAGCCAAGTCCCTGACCGGACCCAAGGGAGGTGCCATGATAAGGCCCAAGCAATGTCACAAGATTCCTTCCTAGATGTCCACCATTCTCCTTATTCTAACGTCTCCCAAATGTCTATACATTTATAACCTACATTATGGATATATATTTATTTTTTTATAAGGGGCCGCCATCTTCCGGGGCGCTGTACAGGATTTTGTCTACACTTCAGCAAAACTGGAACAAATACAACACTCTTTTTGCAGTCTGTGACCACCTAGTGGAGATGAAGTTTCACTTTTATTATCTTGGTGAGGTTTATCTAACGGAAAACCTACAGGTGTCACTAGGGGCAAAAAAAGAGTCACTGGCAGAGGAAGCCCATATCATCCATTTATATTATAATAAAGTTCCTTTCCCCCGATCACAAGGGAAATACAGACAGTACAAAGAACACACATAAAACGCTGCCTCGCACTGTACAAGTTTTGGCAGGACCGATGTGGCTATGGAATTTACCGTTAAAGCTCAGCTCGAGCATATGAGTTTCAGCCAGAGAACGAGTATTAGTGCAACACTGGCTGAAGGTAAAATCAGGTAAATTGTGACAGGAAGTCTATAAGAGCCAACAGTACAGAAAGGCAATAAAGCAGAAAGCATACTGTGCCTGCGATATACCTCTAGACACAGTGACACCCATGGCTTTCCTGCTGTAAGAAAGTCCTGTTTGGTCACTGAAGCCCAAATTTCCACAATGCGATCATGAACAGCACAAGGTTGCATCCAACCCTTCCTCTCTCTATTCAAAAGGTAAAAGGAAAAGAGGCGCTTTGCTAGAATGGAAAGTATTTGCACAGAACCCAACACAAGAATTAATAGAATTAACCATCACTCCTTGCAGTGCACAGAGCCATGCAAATCATCTCTTTACAGCTCAGGGCCATCCAAGGCACTCAGAAGCCAGTGTGTGTGTAATGCCAAGGATTAGCTTTACATTTACACAGCCAAAACCATCCACATGTGGATTCGTGTTTAGATATGTTTGCTCTCTTCAGCACTAGGCTGGAACTTTTTGGCTATATGGGGGTGAGACTTGCTGAGTAGCAAAACAGTCGCAAGCCACTATGTGGAGAGACCCATCTTAGGCTTAATATAGGTGGGCTAAAGAGACCAAAAGACCCTCTACTTCACAGGGAAAGGAAAAGAGGTGCTTACCTAGAATTGAAAGTGCACAGCACCCATCACAAGGAATAAAAGAAGTACTCATCACTCCATGCAGTGGGCAGAGCCATGCAAATCATTCCTTTACATCTCAGAGCCACTCAAAGGTTAGGAACTCGGTGAGGGTGCTCTGGCAAAACGGTAAGTTCATCGTTGCGAGTACAATGAGCGGTGGCGCTGTAAGCTAATTGGCTTCTTGCATAGCAGAGCTGCTCCAACAAGGAGACCGGCCGGACTGCTTTTTGGCAGAAAAGTCGGGCACCCTGAAGTCTGGGAAGGAGGAAAGGATACCCATGCCACCATTCACCATGAGAAGTGGATCAGGCAAAACAAGGAAGAGTGTACACGACACCCGCGTAGACACACAACTATCCACTCGCCCACCCAGGTATTTTCTGTAGCTGGCAAGACCAGGACCAAGTATCCAGTGGAACCAGGTGGCTAAAATATGAGCAATGAACCATGCTCAAAGAGGGACAGAAATCTACTGGGTTATCTCTTGAGTGCGGTCAAAAAACAGGGGGAAAAGTTTAAAACGGAACAAATTCTAGGATTTTGACTATCCTGGGTTTTGTTTCATGCCCTGGAGGAATCCCAATTCGGGATGCTCCACTGTGTGAGACTCCCCTGGTCTTTGGTAAAACTTACATGACTACCAATCCAACAGCATGCGCGCAGCCTGTCAGCATGCTCGGCTTACTTCGGCTTCTCTTAGCGGACTAGAGGGCTCACCGGCTAAAGGCTGAATTGAGCCAAGTGTGCTGCCAGGGGGGGGGGGGGTCTGTAGGCTGTAGGTATAGCCTAGTGCAGCCATGGCATGCGCATGCATACTTTGAATAGAGGGATCAGCTTTACTGGGGATTAGGGTGGTTTCACACAACAGGGCATCCCAAATCAGGATGCCCTAGGGCGTGTAAAATCAGGCAGGCCTGAATTCTTATACACTGCAGGGCTGTTTTTGGTCCACTTTAAGGCGCAGCAACCTCCTTGGTGGGAGGAGGGAATGTGGAAAAAGAGAAAGAGGTACAGAAGGTTGAAAAAGGATGATGGCAGGGAAGGAGACAATAGAAATAGGTGGAAGAAGTAAAGGGAATTGGGTATAGTGTCAGAAGGAGGGAATGGGGGGAAAAGAAAAAACCAGAGAAGGTGATCTCCCTTATTATGGGGCATCACAGCCCCACTGTGTGAAGCCCTATGGATCGCCCTGAACACTGCCCTCACTGGTGCACGCCTATAGTTAGGGGTGACCGGGGATCTAGCCAGAGGCGCACTCCTTTCAGCTTTCCTTACCAAACCATGCAGAGAAAAAAATCTGAATAGAAACACAAGCTTTGTTCCTATTTAAAGTGGACCAACACCGAGAGGTGATCGGCCCGGAAATCTATAAGATTCCCGGGCCGATCACCTCCCACCCCGCGGGACATCCGAGATCGGGATGTCCCGCGGGGTGAAACCCCCCAAAAAACCCCCAAACACCTTACCTGATCTTCGGCGGCGGCCGGCCGCCGCCGCCTCCCTCGCGCCCCTGTAGGCGTGCTCGCGCCCGCGCCGGCCGTCTGCGAATGGCCGGCGGGGGCGCGCGCGCGCCGAAAGTGACGCGAGGGAGGCGGCGGCGGCGGCAGCCGCTTGGACGTTCCTGATCCCCGCCTGGACGTTGGCGGGGATTGGACCGTCCAGTCACGTGGGAGCGGGGACAGGTAAGATTTTGGGGCTTTCTGGGGGGTTTCACACAGCGGGGCACCCCCGATTGGGGTGCCCCGCCGAAGTGGACCAAAACCCAGGATAGTCAAAATCCTGGGTGTTGGTCCACTTTAAAGTGGATCAAAACTATTGCAGCACACCTTTGGAGTCTAAAAGACCCAGAGCCAGCAGCTAGCCTTCCCTCGGGGGGAATCCAGAATTGGGATGCCCTCTGCTATCTGCGGCCGCTTCCCTTTAGCTGAGATGTGCTACTGCGGCCAGCCATTCAGACAGAAGTGCTCCACAGTCTACAGGGAAGCAACCACCAGGCAGGTCACATAATCTGGCATTTTTTATAGTGGACCAAAACCCAGGATTTTGACTATCTTGGGTTTTGGTCTTTGCCCCCCCGGGCACCATGATTGGGGGTGCCCTGCTGTGTGTAACCCCCTCATGTCACACGATCTCACTTACCCTTCCCCGGTCCTACGGCACATGCACAGGCTACTCGGATTCGCTCAAGCCCCTTTGTTCAGGGGGCTCGTCTAATGTGAGCTGATCCGAGTGCGCTGGCGGCCGCATCCCCTGCCACCCTTCAACAGGGAACGTACCCCGCCAGACATTCACAAATGCCTGGCGCAGGCACGCGTCCTGCTAAAGGGATGCGTCCGCTGCTCGCACATGCGCCGCTGGACCAGGAATGAAGGTGATTTTTCAGGCGACCTGGGGGGTTTCACACAGCGGAGCATCCCCGATTGGGGTGCCCTGGGGGGGTATGCCTGCCCTGGAGTCTCAGACATGAGGGTGGGTTCTGGTCCACTTTAAATCTCAAAAGTGACAGGAGGGCATGGCCACGGACGTGGAAAAAAAATTATATCCAATTCAAACAATTATTTGTTTTTACACTTAGCCTGGACAAAACCCCCTGACTGCACATCCACCCTGGCAGAGTCACTCCGGCGATGATGCCAGCTCGGCGGTGGCCCAGTTTAAACAATAAATACGTGTTTTTCCTGACCACCATTTTTTGGAGGGTGGGCCTGTACAAAGGAGCAGGGGGAAGATACACACAAGCTTCCTGCAGAGACTGATACAGGAGCAGCAGATAGGTCCACCATAAATAAATAAAACCCAAGTGCTGAGTTACAGGAAAGGGGCTAAAGCTGAACAACATCTTTATTTGTCAGCACATGTTGGCATGTAAGCAAGCAACCATTTGTTTTTACACTTAGCCTAGGCAATCCATTTCATTTAAGTCAGGGTCCAATGAAAGGGGTCTGGCCACGTGATGCCATGTGTGTGTTACACAGTCTAGTAATCTTTTCGCCAACCACATCATCTCAGTGAAAACAGAGAGCAGAGATCTGACTGGTTATTGAAGCCAGAGCCATGATCCCCACGAGATCCCAGGGCTCCGGTGTTAAGGCTACATACAGATGCCAACAGCACAGCAAGAAGCTACAGCACCACAGCTTAAGATACTGCCATACAGAAACAAAGTCAGCCTGTCACCCCACTGATAAGAAGGCAAGGAGCAAACCTTTTCATCATAGGTATCTTTAAGAGGATCTCTCCAGGTCCACTTGTTCCTCTGCTGACAGCGGACAATAAGCATAAGTAAGGGTGTGACAGCGCAGCCATGGAAACCACCACCTGCAGAGACAACTTCCCTGCTGTGGCCAATAAAAGTACCTAACAAGAGGGCAGATGAGACAGAGACAGGGAGGAGACCGGTGATCATGGGTGGGCAGTCAGGAAGGAAAAGGGTATACTTAACCCCTATTAGGGAGTCAGGCAGGAGAAGAGGTAACTCAGAATAAATCTGTTCCCTTAAAAAGGAGGTTAAGAAGAAGCACTAATCACAAAATGTAGCCAGGAAGGAGAGTGCCGGGGTATCATGGACAGTATAAAGGTAACAGAATAAATATAAGAGCTCTGTATAAGTGCCGCCCTCCTCCTACTTAGAATGGACAGTATAAAGATAAGAGGTATTCTGCTCTGTATAATAAGGGTCGTCTTCCTCCTTCATATAACGAACAGTATAAAGGTAAGAGGTATTGATCTCTGTATAATAAGGGCCACCCTCCTATTTTTAATGGACAGTATCATTACACCTCAATGTTTC
The DNA here is from genome assembly GCA_027917425.1 of Gastrophryne carolinensis. NCBI lineage: Eukaryota > Metazoa > Chordata > Amphibia > Anura > Microhylidae > Gastrophryne > Gastrophryne carolinensis. Next base: position 43,705,548 of record CM051243.1, on the reverse strand, counting down.
TTATCTTTATAACAGTATAGACTAAGCTCTGTGGAAAGATGAGGGCCATGCTCCTCATGATAATAGACAGTGCTTGTTGTTCTATAAATAATATCCTCCTTATAACAGATAGTTAATCAAGGGCTGCTGGCCACCTACTCACAATAGATGTAAAACCAGCAATAGCTCTACGTAATGATGAGGGCCACCATTTATAAGGGACAGTAGAATAATGAGAGGCGTGAGCTCAGTATGATGACCTGGAATGTTGTCTTTTTTTTATAATGAATTGTATAATAGCACAGGGTGTCAACCTCTATATATTGATGAAGGAGATCCTATGTGTGGGCTTGCATTTATAATATAAAGGCAAAAGGTATAGAGTTCTCTATAATTATGAGGGTTGTCCCAAGTTATAATTGATGGTATAACAGCGGGAGGCACGGACCATATAATGAGGGCGACATGTCTATTTTTAATGAATAGTAGGACAATAGTCACTGCTCTTTTTAATGGATGGAATTATACCGTTAGAGAATAACTCCTTAAAGTGACCAGTTTAACAAAGAGCACCCTCTGCCTATTTAGATGAGAGGTGTTGGGACCTCTTACTATAAAACTAAGGTGTACCTTCTTCCCATTTATAACACACAATATTACATGACCCACCGCTCCTATTTATTATGGACGGTATAATGGCGCTGAATTCTGTGTAAGACCAGTATATCAGCAGACAGAATAATGACCTTTGTATAGGGACAATACATTGGAGAGGAAAACTCTCCTGTTTATAATGGACAGTATACACCTCTGCATAAGGAAGATATATTGGTCCTACTGCTAATTATTATGGACAATTTATTGCTGCTGACCTATGTAGGAGGGGGGGATATTGCTGCCCCCTTACTCCTAATTATTAACAGGATAATTATGCTGACCTCTGTATAAGGCCAGTATTCCAGCAAAGGGCGTTCTGTCATTTATAATGGACAGTATACACTATTGTAGAAGGCGTATATACTAGTCCAGCTCCAATTTATTGACAGTATATAATGCTGTATAGAGCCAGTATATCAGCAAAGGGTAGCGTGTATAATGGACCATGCCCACCAACATATAAGGAGGGTATTCTGGTACACACTCTCCTATTATTCACAGTATAATAGTGCAGACCTCTGTATAAGACCAGAATATCAGTCAGGGATGCCCGGCTGCTTATAATGGACAGTGAACACCATAAGCTGAGGTTATATTGGGTTACCCTGCGTGTTATAAGGTATCTATTTATTATGGACAGTATAACAGCACGGAACTTTTTACGATGTCAGCTATAGGGGCCCTGCTGTAATGCACAGATTTCTGTATAAGGCCAGACAGGTGCCCTATTATTTATAATAGCCAGTGGCCACCACAGAAGAAAGGCATATTAGGGCTGCCCTCTTTTATAATGGGGCTGACCACTGTATGGGGAGTATCATTATGATGGGGCCTCCCCACACTCAGATGTAATGAATGGCAAGATGGCAGGGGCAGCACGATGACCATTATGGAGACCAGGGCGCCCCCCTCTGGTTTAGAAATGGACAGAGCAATGTGTAATAACATACAAAAAAATAGGAGTGACGTCACCGCTGGACATAATAGGTACAGGTATCACAGTGTGCCCCGTACACGGTCTCTATGGTAACATGTCAGGATAGCGGACCCTGATGAGCAGTGACAGCTGTCAGTCACCCGGCCCCGATGATGGGAGGGGGTGGTCAGGCAGGGGGAGTGGGAGAAACCGGGAGGGAAAAAGGCAGACACCCATCGGCCCCCCTGGTGCTCACCTGGTAGATGGAGCCCCAGCTGCTGTTGGCATCGGCCTCCCGGAACTCCCTCTCCATGTCTGGCCGCCGCGTCTCCTCTTCCTCCTCCCGCTCCTGCCTGCAGCCGGAAGAGCGCACTCCCACCGCGCGTCACTTCCGCCACCACCAATCAGGGCCAATTAGCAGAACAGGGAGGAGCCAAACGCGGAAAAGGCAGCTAAGCCTTCATCCTGCTCGTCATGCTGCTCTTCCGATGCTTCAATGTGGAGCTGACATTAAAGTGTGAGCGCTGAGGGACAAGGGAGTCATGTGACTGCTTCTATGTGCTCTGTACAGCGCTGTGGTATATGTCAGTGCTATATAAATGTATAATAACAGTGTGTGAGTGTGGAGGAGACGTTAGAGTGTGAGCTCTGATCTGACTGCTTCTATGTGCTCTGTACAGCGCTGCGGTATATGTCAGTGCTATATAAATGTATAATAACAGTGTGTGAGTGTGAAGGGGGGATTGGAGTGAGTTCTGAGAGACAGGGAGTCATGTGACTGCTTCTATGTGCTCTGTACAGCGCTGCGGTATATGTCAGTGCTATATAAATGTATAATAACAGTGTGTGATTGTGAAGGGGGGATTGGAGTGAGTTCTGGGTACAGGGAGTCATGTGACTGCATCTATGTGCTCTGTACAGTGCTCTGGTATATGTCAGTGCTATATAAATGAATAAAAATGTGTGAGTGTGGAGGAGACTGAGTGTGAGCTCTGAGGGACAGGGAGTCATGTGACTGCTTCTATGTGCTCTGTACAGCGCTGTGGTATATGTCAGTGCTATATAAATGAATAATAGTGTGTGAGTGTGGAGGAGACAGTGTGAGCTCTGAGGGACAGGGAGTCATGTGACTGCTTCTATGTGCTCTGTACAGCGCTGTGGTATATGTCAGCTCTATATAAATGTATAAAAACAATGCGTGAGTGTGGAGGATTAGTGTGAGGTCTGAGGGACAGGGAGTCATGTGACGACTGTTTGTTATGTGCTCTGTAGGTATATGTCAGCGCTACAAAAAATGAATGACTGTGTGTGGAGGACTTATTAGAGTGTGAGCTATGTGGTCTGTACAGCGCTGTATAATGAGTGTGTGAGGCCATGCTGGATTTCACAGCTCCCCCCCCCCCCCCCCCCTCATCCAGCATATGCAGCAGTGGTTACAATTCTTTTCAGGTTCTCTGTATCAGGTCTTCTGGGCGCACCGAGCAGGGATGCCTCGGCAACGTGGAGCGCTCTGCTTATTGCCAAATGTGACTGCTGCAGGACCCCGGAACATTGGGAGCGCCACACTGCAGGGTATCCTGATATAGGATGTTCCAGTGTAGTGTTTCTGCCGGACCTAAAGTCGATTAGGATATTAAAATCGTTGTGTGTATACTATCAATTCATCTCCAAAATAAAAAAAAGTTCTTCTGTGTAAGCAGTTGCTCCACCCCCTCTTCGTGGGATGGTTAATCAGAGAAGAAGAGCAAATGCTGCATGCCAGATTGACCAGATGTCCTTCCTAATTCATTATTCTCTTCATTAAAGTGGACCAAAGCCTAGATTTTTCACTCACCTGGGTATCGGGACAATTTGGGATGCCCCTGTGTGTGAAATCCCTGCAATCACCAAAAATGTTGCAATGGATTGCTGCCTCCCTCCAGTGTGTGTGCCTGCAGCAGCCATTGCAGTGGCCCTATCACCAGGATTTCTACTATTCTGGTGATAGGTCCTTGTACATGGGGCATCCTGATTTGGGATGCCCTGCTGTGTGAACCCCCCCTTTAGTGGTCATCTCTTCATGGGACATTCCCAATTAGGATGCCACAGTGTGAAAACTGGATTGGTGAGAGCCCTCACATCGCTGACGATTCCATGCCTATACGCTAGTTGGGGCACATGGCTGGTGCGTCCACAGGTAGAGGTCAGTAGGGACAATCTGAATGGAATATGAGCTGCTGACAAAAAAAAATGGAAAAGCCAGACAAGGGAGCAGCTATCCTCCCCTGTCTCACACAGTCTGATGCAAGTAAGATGGAGATAGGTCCACCTCTCATTGCTTTAAAAAAATGGTGGTATAAAAAAAATCCATATAGGAAAGGGGCAAAATTCCAACAGCAGCATCTTCATTCAGCAGCACAGCAGGCTGAATCATCTGCATGGCAGGTGAGCACTGATTTGTTTTTACACAGCTTAACACAGGGGTTGGGTTAGGCTGCAGGTCAGGGGCTGGGAGAATGGTTAGAAGAGGCTGCAGGTCAGTAGCTGGGGAGGGGGTTAGGTGAGGCGTACAGGTCAGTGGCTGGGGAGGGGCAGATAGGTAAGGGGTGCAGGTAAGTAGCTAGGGAGGGGGGTTAGGTTATGGTGCAGGTCAGTGGCTGGGGAGGGTAGGTAAGGGGTGCAGGTTAGATGATGGTGCAAGGTCAGCTGATGAAGAGGGTGTTAGGTGACAATGTAGATTAGAATATGGGGGGTTAGTTGCAAATTAGTGGCTGGGAAGGAGGGGGTTAGGTGAAGGTACAGTTCAGTGGCTGGGGATGGGAAGATTGGTGACAGATGCTTGTCAGTAGCTGGGGGATATTAGGTGAAAGTGCAGGTAAGGGGCTGGGGAAAGGGTTAGGTGCAGGTCAGTGGCTGGGAAGAAGAGGGAAGGTGGGGTGCAAGTCAGTGGCTCGGAAGGAGAAGGTAGATTGGGTAATGGCCAGTGGCTGGGAAGGGGAGGGTAGGTGGGGTGCAGGCCAGCGACTGGGAGGGGAATTGAGGGTGCAGCTCAGTAGCTAGGAATTGGGTTAGGTGAGGGTGCAGGTCAATCGCTGGGAAGAGGGTAAGATAAGGGTACAGGTCAGTGGCTGGGAATGGGTAGATCAGTAAGGGGCACTGGTCAATAGCTGGGGGGGTTAGGGTAAAATGCAGGAAAGGGGCTGGGGAGAAGAGTTAGGTGAGAGTACAAGTCAGTGGCTTCCCAGTTCGCAGGGTAGGGTAGGTGCAGATCAGAAGCTGAGAGGTTTAGGTACAGAGATCAGCAGCTGGGGATGGGTGGGGGTACAGGCCAGTAGCTGTGAAGAAGAGGGTAGGTGGGGTGCAGGTCAGTGGCTGGGAAGGAGAGGGTATGTGGGATGCAGGCCAGTGGCTGGGAAGGGGATTAGGTGAGGCTGCAGGTCAGTAGCTAGGAAGAGGGTTAGGTGAGGGTGCAGGTCAATGGCTGGGAAGAGGGTAAGATAAGGGTACAGGTCAGTGGCTGGGAATGGGTAGATCACTAAGGGTTGCTAGTCAATAGCTTGGGGGGGGGGTGTTAGGATAAAGTGCAGGAAATGGGCTGGGAAGAAGGATTAGGTGAGAGTACACGTCAGTGGCTTCCCAGCCCCCAGGGGAGGGGAGGTGCAGAAGCTGAGGGGTTTAGGTGCAAGTCAGTGGCTGGGAAGGAGGGTAGGTGGGGGTGCAGATCAGTGGCTGGGAAGGAGAGGGTAGGTGGGGTGCAGACCATTGGCTGGAAAGGAGAGGGTAGGAGGGTTGCAGGTCAGTGGCTGGGAAGGAGGGTAGGTGGGGGTGCAGATCAGCCTGGGAAGGAAAAGGTAGGTGGAGTACAGATCAGTGGCTGGGAAGGAGAGGGTAGGAGGGTTGCAGGTCAGTGGTTGGGAAGGAAAGGGTGGGAGGGTTGCAGGTCAGTGGTTGGGAAAGAATGTTAGGTGGCTGCACATCCACCGTGGGATCACTTGGGGAGCTCTTGGGATACACAGTCTCAAAGACAGGTGTAGGTCCTGATTTGGGAGGCCCCAGGGGTGGGGAAAAAGGCCTTCCTGGAAGGCTGACATTCCTTTTTAAAGTGGAGCAAACGTTTCTCCTTCTTGATGCTGTCTGGTAGCGATGATGAATTGCAGGTCAGCACACTGGCTGCTTCCTTGCGCTATGATCCGTCCACAGCCTGTGCAGAAAAAGCATTACAGGCTTTGCTCCCGCACCTCCTGGCTCCTGTCCGCTCCCAATCTGTTCTCTCCTCTCCAGCTTTGCAAATGCACGATGATCTTGTCTATAGTGAATGTGAATATTTGTGTGTTCCTGTGGGGGGGCACAGATAAGAGAGCACAGTTGGAAACGCGCCCGGACATGACAATAAATGTCATTCTAGCGCGGCAATTGCATCCTCTGAAGTGGCTCTAGAAACACAACGCCAGCCCTGGGCTGGATTCCAGACAACTGGTCTGGCAGTTGAGAACCCATGCTTTAAACTATTGTGTACCAGGCTAATGCAGACCTATAACGTATTGCAGTATAAGTTGAGGCGGATGTCAGAAAAGAAATGTCACAAAAGTTGGGAATATCAGTAATCTTCTTTAATAAAACATCTTGGCAATATAAATTACATGATTTACACATCATACATAGTCCGGCCCCCACGGATCCTTTCTGCATCTATTGTGTCTGGCAGTGGCAGGCTGAGGCCGGGCAGTCGCAGGCTCCACAGCATTCCCTTGGCTTCTCTGCTGTGACTTCTTCTGGCTGCAAAGCAGAGCAAAGGCAACAGGCTCATCGTGTGGCACAACACTGACCCCCTGAAATGACAGCACTTACACAAAGGACACATCTTGCAGGACTGCCAGTCTCGCCTATTCCGTCCACCTATCCCACCAATGATCTAAAAGGTCTGCTAAAAGGAGCTAGAGGAGCAGCCTGTGTATCCCACCCAAACATGGTTTCCTCTCCCCACCCTTTGTTGGTGAACCACAAGGTTCTGTTCTGGGACCCCTACTCTTCTCAGTTTACACCTATGGTCTTAGCCAACTTATAGAATCAATTGCCTTCCAGCATTACATCTATGTGGTTGAGACTCATATACCTTTCAGACCCAGATCTATCTTCCCTTCTATCACATGTTTCAGACTTTCTCTCAATTATGTCTGCATTTATGTCATCTCACTCCCTCACACAGAACATGGACAAAACAGAGCTGGTAATTTTCCCAGCATGCAATTCTAACAATATGTGTCACTGAACTGACACTCACTGCAGCTCCCCAAGCATGATGCCTGGGCATTATACTGGACTCCTCATCACACCTGACATTCAGTCACTTTTCCTGCCTCCTCTCATCTCCTGTCTACGTCCCATTCCTCACACCTCAAACCACCAACATTCTAGTGCTGCCCAGGTCATCTCCCAGCTAGACCACTGCAACACTCTTCAGCAACCAGACTGGCCCCATTCCAATCTATTCTCACCTCTGCTGCTTGCTTCATCCACATCTCCTCCAGTGGTGCTTCACTATACCTTAGCCTACAAAGCTTTCTGCAACCAGGCCCCCTTCTACATCCAATACAAACCCAGATGCAGCATCCACTCTGGCCAGTACCTCCTCCGTTCCAGTGATTTCTGCTCCTCACCCTGAATTATTTAAAGTGGAACAAAACCCCGATGGCCTCATGATTTAGTAACCCCCCCCCCCCCAGATCGCCCATAAAAAGGTGGGGCAGTGCGAAAGGCACAGGCTGTGGATAACAATGGATGTCACCGCGTTCCTTTAAGCCACAGCTGCCACCTGTTTGCCAATGCTCCCTCCTATATCAATCTATGTGCAATTGCCCATCCACACTGTACCCCTATTTAACCACCATTACATGTCAGTTCTATTTACCCCCACAGGAAGTCAGGGGCCATATCAGATGACTCTGAGGGCCACAGACTGAGCATGTGTGCTCTACAACAAGCAAAAAAACACAAGGTTGTTCAGCACTCCAGTTCTGTCTAATCAGCAACAGTAACTTTAGTTTTACTGTCAGCAACTGCATTCGGCTAGGAATGAACCTACAGTAACCAATCATGAGACCAACATCATAGCCTCCATGTGTGGCACCCCAACTGCCCGTCTGTAGCCCAATAAGCTTCCGATATGACTGCCAGGCAACCAGCATTTTACACTGTAAGCCATTATCTGTGATGACAGGTTCACTTTTATTATGTGGTACACGCCGCAGCAAACACCCAGAGATGAGATTCCTAAGGTCACCGCAATATGTCCTGAAATTCTGAAGCCAGTTGAGAGCCATCATAATGGGTCTGATGGTTGTTACTGAACCTGGCCAAGCCCACTGGATTCCCTCAAGTTTGCCATATTTCTTGCAGTATAAGACACACCCGTAATGTCTGAACCAAGTTATGTGCTTTGGAGGCGGTGGTTAGGATGCCACAGGGGTGATGCCAGTGGCCGGTCCTAGTAGATTTTTGATTCCAGGCCAACCTGCTTGGGTTTTGTTCCACTTTAATGGTTGCTGGATAAACTGCAAAGCCCACCCCATCACATCTGTCAGCCAATGACACAATCAGACAGACACCTGGAATGCCTTTAATATATAGAGAAGTCTCACCCTGTGTTTGAGGTAGGAGAGATAAGTGTCCCATCCCACAGTGATGACATTAATATAAATCACACGGAACTTCGGAGACAGGAAGTAGAAGTTAATCATCTGTGCTGCCGGCCACACCATCCAATCAGCCTGAAAAGAAAACATCACATGACACTACCTAACCAATACTGCTATAGCAAGTAGGGATTCACTACAGAAAAGCCGGGGGCAGTCCTGTATACTTGCCTTCTTCTGGGTTCTCCGTTTAAACTTTTTGGTCAATCCTGCAGGGTAGGGAATCTGGAGGCCCTAAGACTCTTATAGAGTTGGGCTGCTTTTGGTCAGCTTTAAAGAGGACAAGCCTAAAAATCCCAACCCTGGTGATCACTCTCAAGCGGCACTTTTTTAAAAAAAAAACACCACCATGAAGGTTTGAGCAGACCTCAGTCTGATGACCATACACAGCTGACCGAAACCCATGTGCAGGTTCTCCCCCTTATACTAGTCATGGAAGCCACTACTTGGGTGATCAGGTAAAGTAGTCATGGAAGTCACCACCAGGGGGCAGGTGATCCCCTTGGTCATGGAGCAGCTATTCCCACAGCAAGAACCAGCCATCAGTGATGGGAGCGCTGTGCTGGGATGAATATGGGGGTTACTCTGGCCCTGTCAGATATAAGACACATGTCACATGACAAGTTCTTGCCCAGTGACAGGGAGTTTAATCAGCACCTTTTATTATTTTTTTTTCTAGGGCAGAGGGACTTTCCGAATGAGATGCCCCACTATGTGAAGCCCCCCAGATCCCAGGTAATACTTTCCTGACCACCAACCCCAAATTGCATGATCCACTCACCTCTTCCACAGGCCCTCTACTGTACCCACATCCCCAGTATACCTCTAGCCAAATAAGCCAGGCCTAGATGTGGCTAGTGGTGCTCACTCTTTTGAGATTCCCTTGGCGTACCAATGTCAGTCTGAATAGAACATGCACTGCTGTTTGGCTGGGCAGTCCACACATGGGAAGCAGAAAGAGGTGAGTTTACGGACGATCCTTCTCAAAGGGACATCTTTAGACAATTACAAAAGCAGAGTGAAAATTCAGGCAAAGGGCAACACCCCTCTCAAGTCTATAAGACTCTTGGGGGGGGGGGGGGGTTGCTCTACCACTTTATAGGGGAATTCCTTATTGGAATGCCCAATATAAGAACTCCCCCAATCCACCCACCAATCACACAGAGGAGCATCCCAATTTGGGACATCTTAGGGGAAAGGCCAGCATCGGGCCCTGGAATCTTTTAGATGCTCTGCTTTTTAATCTCTGCTTACCTGCCATGCAGAGGATTCATCTTGGTATGCTGCTGAATAATACTGTTGTTGTCGAGATCTAGACCCTTGTTGTAGCCCAGGGTTTGATCTATTTATGCCCACATTGTTTTTGGCACTGAAAGACGAGTCACTCAAGGAGCAGCGATCCCCCCATGTACACAAAAGCATTGGCTGATTCAAGAGGGGTGGAGATATGGCCACCTTTCAGTGCCATAAAAAGCTGGTCATGAATAAATAAAATCCAGGGGTAAGCTATAGGAAAGGGGCTAAATCTCAATAACAGCTTCTTTCAGCAGCACACTGAGAGGAGGTAAGCAAACAGCAATCTGTTTTTAGCCTGGACAATCCCTCTAAGCACTTACTTGTGCTTTCAATTTGATACAACTTTGTAACATTCCCCTTAAACTCACACAGCTCACCTTATAGAACTCCCAAAATTTGTCTGTGAATTCCTTCCAGCTCTCCTGCAAGCTCTGTCCCTCCATGCAGCCCATACCTGCATACAAGAGTATGGCGTTATTGCCCGCATAAAAAATCCGGAGAAGCACATTCCACGGTTCTCCGTGCTCCGCTTGTAACAGACAGGAGTGGTAGTATTTCCCAGTAAGCAACCCCAGGCCTGTGACAAAGGAAGCCACCTGCAGGGGGCACTGTAGAGTGCACAGTTCCTGCTATAGTAAAAATAAGACCTCCCTCTCAGCCACAGAAGACGCAGAGAGGGTGCGTGATTGTGGAGGGGGAAGGGGTGCAAAGGTTTAAAAGTAGTCTACAGCTAAAGAGTTTCCCAGCAGTCAATGGGCTTAAAGGGACAGCCCAGTCTAAATAACTCTTGTGTGGTGGGATTACTGCGGCATGCCAACCCATTGTCTTCTCCTCTCAATAGAAGTCAATGGTGCAGCTTGCAGCTAATCCCATCATGGCTGCTCCCAGGAACCACAAGAGTTATTTAGAAAGGACTGTCCCTTTAAAGTCCCTAAAAAGTCTATACTCACCTCTTGTCCTCCGCAGCTCTTCCATGCAGAGCGTCATCATCTACCAGAGAGCCAGCTAGTCTGACCTCCAATGCTGTGGTGTCCATCCGAATAGCGTCACGCCCCCCCCTCTGAACACTCCTATGCCGTTCATTGCAAAAGAGGGGGCATCCAGAACTCACATGGGCATGTCCCCTCAATTGCAATGAATGGAGTAGGTGGAAACAAGGCCCCCAGGAGGCTTCCGAGAGAGGCCACAGCTGTGCAAGATGATTTGCTGGATTTCTGCCCTCGGTAAGTATACAGATGCCGGCGTGGGACGGGGGGGGGCTGCATAGGGAACAAAAGTTTAACTATAGGCTTTTTTTTTAATTTTTATGCCTGGATAGCGCTGTTGTGGTCATGTGACTCCTGTGTCTCTGAAGCTAGAATGCTGTTCAGTATATGCCTACAACGAATTTTACCCTTTGCGTCTTCTTCCCCCTTCACACACACTGTCTGCATTTAACCTCTTGCCCCCTCTCCCTCCTGAACATCTGGAATAGCAGCCAGGGCTGGGAGCACTAAAAGTGCCTAGAGAATCCTGAAAACCAAGCCTGAGCAGCCTCAGTGGTCACATGCAGAGGAAGGGCAGCACAGATGCGTCTCTGCAGCACTGGGACATGGAAATGGTAAGAGTATTGACCTGTTTTTGGGCTTCCTTTCAGTATTAAGTTGTGGGGCACCCAGTGTCCGGATGATACTGAATGAGACCTTGAAGTCCTGCTTCTTTTAATTGCAATAGAGGGGGGGGGGGGGGTGCTGTGGCCCAAGACGCCCCTCCATTGCAGTGAATGGAGCAGGCGTGGCTAGTTTCACATTATGGTTGCCACAGTGGGGCTGCAGGTTTGCTTGCCGGGGGACTCACTTGTGAGATCCGGGATCAGGACAGATCAGCTGCAGAGGACTGAAGGGGGAGGGATTCATGTTTGGGCGAGCCAGGGGGTTTCAAACAGAAGGCCTTACAAAATCGGGATGCCCCAGGGACAAGAACCAAAACCCAGCATAGTGAAAATCCTGGGCTTTGGTCCACTTTAAGCTTAACCTAAATCTTTAAGGCAGTCTTCAGATGACATTTACTGCCCTGTGCTGTCTGAAACCCTCAGTTCCCCTTGTTTGCTTACCAAATCAGTGATCCCACAGAGCATCTGCAGGCTTTCCTCCAATTGGCTTTCATAGCTGTGCATACAAATGCATTGCTAGGAAAACTAATTGGACATTTTGTGGTGTTTTTTTTTTTATTTCTGTGCATAGCTGGCTACTGAATGCTTGTGCACACATAGGAATTTTCCTCCAAATTTAACCTATCCGTGCAGTTAGACAAACAAACAAATCCGCGAGTGTTCACATGAATTGGGGCAGCTCCTCGGGGAGCAGGTGGGGAGTTAATGCTCAAGAGTCTTTTCCAGGCTGGAGAATCGAACCAGTTACAAGATCGATTTCTTAACTCTATGCAATGACTGCCCCATTACAATTGTATTCATATATGCCTGCCGGGGGGTGGGGTGGGATCGACGTGCATCTGCCAGAGGCATACCAATTTGGGATGTCCCATGGCCAGGGAAAGTTGGACTTTTGCAGAGAAACATGGAAAAGACAGATGAATCAATCAAAGAGCAGCGATCCTTCCGTGCACACATAAGCATTGGCTTATATGGAGATATGACCACCTTTCAGTGCTATTAAAAAGCTGGTCATGAATAAATAAACTCCAGGGGCTAAGCTATAGGAAAGGAGCTAAATCTCAATAACAACTATTTTCAACACTGAGAAGAGGTAAGCAAACGGCAATCTGTTTTTACACTTAGTCTGGACAATCCCTTTAAACACTTACCTGTGCTTTTAATTTCTTAATGCTTTCATTTTTAATTTCTTAACTGCAACGACTGCCCCATTACAATTGTATTCATATTTGCCTGCCGGGGGTTGACGTGCATCTGCCAGAGGCATCCCAATTAGGGATGTCCCATGGGCAGGGAATCATCTAACCACCTGCTCTCTCCTTATAGGCCACATGTTTACTAGATTATTTATCCTGCTTATAGACTAGAGTCTGACTCTAGTGCCTGTTTTGGTTCACTTTAGAGTGGACTTGGCCCTAGACTCCGTCCAAGGGAAATCCTGATTTAGGATGTCCCACAGTGTGACAACCCCATGGTTGTTCCAAAATATTAAAGAGAACAGCCAACACACCCGAATTGCTATTAAATGTCAATAAAAGTGAATAAAAAAATCTCAGAAAGATATTGCAATACAGAGATATGGCTTCATATAAGTGGAATGTAAAGTATACAGTTGAAAAACAATAATTAGTATTTTATACAGCAAATGAGCCACTACATGAAGTATATAATGGATACAATATGGTGGTAATGGCAAGCGAGCCGCCGACGCTTAGACGTTCAAGATCTTCGCTTGTACGTCGGCGCCGGGAGCGGGGAGAGGTGAGTTGTTCGGGGGGTTCGGGGGGGTTTCACACAGCGGGGCACCCCGATCGGGGGTGCCCCACCGAAGTGGACCAAGACCCAGGATAGTCAAAATCCTGGGTGTTGGTCCACTTTAACACTATACCCTTAATGCAGTGTCAGATCAAAAGCCGAGATATAATGTATGTCTAAAGACATCTAGAACATAGCAAACTTTAACTACCCTGGTAATCTAGACACGCTAGACCCTAGGGTCCATTTTCCCCCTGAGGAAGGGCCATGTTGGCCCATATTGTAGGGAACCTCTGCTTTGTCAGTATTTAAAGTGGGCCAACAACCAGGATTTTGACTATCCTGGGTCTTGGTCCACTTCCCCGGGGCACCCCGATCTGGGGTGAAACCCCCCAGATCGTGTGTAAAAACTCACCTAACCCCGCTCCTACAGCGCATGTGCGAACGCTTGTCCAATCAGCGAGCTCTCAGCCGCTGTGGTATGCACGTCCAAGCGACGTACAACCACAGCGGCTCAGAGCATGCCGGCAGCCGCATCTCGCGTTTCCCTCTAACAGGGAGCGCGCCAGGGCAAGTGCCCTGCTAGAGAGAAGCGCGAGATGCGGCCGCGGCCCGCGCATGCACCGTTGGATCGGGATCCAGGTAAGGTTTCTGGGCATCCTGGGGGGTTTCACACAGCGGCATCCTGATTTTGGATGCCCCGCGGGGAGGGATCAGATCGGTCCGGGAATCTTATAGATTCCCGAGCTGATCCGCCTGGGTGTTGGTCCACTTTAAGGATTTTGTTAGCTTTTTGATTGATTGTACATATTCTATGTCATGTAGTGTGTTATACATGGGATCTTTCTATTGTATGCATTATACCGTCGGCCTATCTCTAGTATAGTGTTAAGCTTGACACCTGGGCTCACGTGCCATTACCACCATATGGTATCAGTTATATATTTCATGTAGTGATCTATTTGCTGTATACAATACTAATTATTGCATAATAAGAAGGCGGGTGACCTCTGCTGGCCACAGTACAATATTACAGGCCATATGTAATATATTCCAGTTATATGGACCAATATATCTGTATTGCAATATACTAAATATACTTTTATTGATATTTAAAGCGGACCTTCACTCTGAATAAGAGTCTATCTTATATGTTTCCCGCACCCTGTACATACAGATTGTCCACATTAAAAATCATCCTACCTGCATCTACTGCATGTTATGAGCCTTTAAACATCCAAGATGGCGGCTTATGGAAGCCGCCATCTTATCAGGCAGCCTGCAAACAGGAAGTACCTCCTGACTGTGCTGCTCTGCATTCTGGGACTGCTGACCTTTACCTGACCCCAGCTCTGCTCTGCCTGAGCAAAGCACAGCTATAACCCACCCCCCTGTACCTTATCCCACTCTCCTCAGTAAGTGTGATGCTTCTGAGTCAAGATGGCGGCGCCCCTATCCTAAATTCCTGACCAGAGTTGCAGCCCAGTGGGGGAAAGAATAATAAGTTAGTGACTAAAAACGTAAAATATATTAATTTTAGATGCTGGGGAACCATTTTTTAAGAGTTTGGGCGTTTCATTAAATCACGCTGAAGGTCCGGGTGTATGGACTGTTCTCTTTAATGGTTTGGAATTCCATAGCCACCCTGGGCATGGTGGCGTGCAGTCTGAACCAGAATTACTTACCCATTGAGGTAATCACCACCTTTGTACTTGAAATTCTTGTGTGCCTATATAACCGCTTTTTTGTGTAACACCTTGGTTTTTCTATGTACTCACCTCAATCCCAGAGCACATGTGCAGTTGTCGCTACCTGAAATCTGTTGCTATTGGAAATGTAGACCAAGTCTGCACTTGATGTACATTGCCAATAGCAACAAAGAGCAGATTGCTTCCATAAAACACACATTTGCTAACATTAGAAAAAAATCAACTCAGTAACTGTTTTTAAGACCTCATTTTTGCCACGCAAATATTCAATTTCAAAAATGAAATTAAATAAATTAAGTAGACTTAGCCTTTAAAGAGGGTCAACTGATTTATAGGAGTTTTGGTCATCTTTAAATAATTTAGATTTGTATCACTTTCCAGCTCTTAGGTGTATTACAATGCATTAACTACTCTCTGCTGATACATTGTGATAATGCCTCTGGAGGGAAGAGAAACAATTGCCACGGCACAGCACTTACCTGCCTCTAGCACTTGACTCTGCTCCCTGAAGCACCAGAACCTCTTTATTAAACTGGACCTGAGAGCTAATCCTGCAGGGTGCCACTATGACCGTGTGTTTAAAAAAACCCAGAAAAGCAAATCTCACCTAAAAAGTAGCACATGCCCAGGTAGGGGGAGGCCACCAGCTGGTCGACTAGCACCTTTTGCACTACAAGTTTCATCCCCCTGCCAGGAAAGGCCCGGTCCAGCCAGGAGTACCAGAAATGCATCATAGGACCCAATGAGCAGCCAATGGTGAACATGCGGCCTGTGGGAGAGAGAAGCAGACAGGAGAAATTATAATCTGGTGATCATGTGACCTGCGAGGTAAATATTCCTGGACTCACCGGTGCGCAGCCAGTCTTGCCGTTGCTCAGGGTCTCTCCTCTGCTCCCGCGCTTGCTGGATAAGATCACCGACACCCAGCAGGGCCCCACAGCTCACCGTGTTTGTGACCAGCAGAAAGCGACCCCTGAAAAGGGGCTTCCAGTAGCCAGAGAGCCGAGCTAGCAATATCCTACCCTGGGGAAGCATCCTGCCCGAAAGTCACCACCCACAGGGGGCGCTCCAGCGTGGACCTGCAAGAGAGGAGTGCAAGGGTTACTCTGGGTGTCACAAAAACAGTAAATGGGAAGAAAATGTCTCCAATGTGGATGCAAGGTGACTCAAGCCTGGCTCACCCCAGCCAACCAATCAACTCCCACCTTCAGTCACAAGCTCAAGACACACAAGTCCCACACAGCAGTTCTGTATGGATGTTCAAATGGGCGTAAGGACCTGAAGTCTTTCTGCACAAGTCTCAAAGGGTAACTAAAGTAAAGTCGCTGGCATGCAGAGGTGAGTATTCTAAACTTCGGGCTCTGTCTTACCTTTAACAGCAGGATTCCCCGCCAGTTAACACTAGGAGAGAAGTATGTGGGAGTGCAGATCTCCAGCAGTGCATCCCAATTCAGGATACCCCAGGGATAAGGACATCTGCCTCCATGGAGTCTTACAAAAGATTCCATAGCCAGCCACTGCCCTTCTCTGTGAACAAACCTGCCCCCAGGCAAGCACAAAACTCCTCTATTCTCTGAGCTGTGAACTCACCTGCATCTGGGGATGGAGCCTTCTAGTTTGTGTGGGCGATCTGGAGGGTTTCACAAAGGGAGGCATCCCAAATCAGGATGCTCCCGGGGCAAGAAACAAAACCCTGGATAGTCAAAATCACAGGTTTGGTTCCACTACCCAAGGAATTGAATCAAGTTTTGTTCCTCTCCAGCTTTGCATCTCAGTTTGGGATGCCCTGCTGTTGGAATCACCCGTGATTGTTGATCAAAACTCAGCTTCTGGCAATCCTACTGTGCATGCATGCATGGGCTGCTCAGCCAATCGGCTGTGGCACTCGTTCCATTCAGATTTCCTCTGAAACTCCGACATCAGCGAAGCAGGGAAATCTGTATGGAGCAATGGAAGAGGGGGTGGATCGGGCAATTCGGGGGGTTTCACACAGCAGACCATCCCAAATCAAAACGCATCATAAACAGGGAGGACACCCCCACCCACTGAGTCTTACAGATTCGAGGGGGTGTTGCTCCTCTTTGAAGGAATCCCTGCTGTGTGAAACCTCCTAAACTGCCAGAAAAACTTACCTGATCCCAGATTCAATGGTGCACGTTTGTGAATGGGTGGCTAGCAGGGATGCGGCTTTCGGCGTGCCCAGCTTCATTCAGCTGCATTCGGCCCTTGGATATTCTTAGCTAAAGGGGCCAAATGGAGCCAAGTGCGCTGATTGGCTGCACGCCTGTGCTGTTGGATTAGCGATCAGGTTTGACGTTTTCCAGGGGATTGGGAAGAGGGGACTTTTACACAGCAGGGCATCCTGATTTGGACGAGGACCAAAACCCAGCATAATCAAAATTCTGATTTTGGTCCACTTAAAATTCAAACGACTCTGATTGGACGAGAGCTTGTGGATGTTCCCTAGGACCAAAAAAAGGCAAGTTCTTCTGGGTGATCTGGGGGGTTTCACACTTTGGGTTTTCCAAATCGAGATGCCCCAGGGATAAGGACATTGGCCCCCTGGAGTCTTAAAGATCATTGTTCCTAAAAACCCAGGGATTTTGACTATCCCAGGATTAGTTTCTTGCCCCAGGGAAATCTCATTTTGGGATGCCCCGCTGTGTGAAACCCCCCAGTAACATTCACCTTTCTCTATTCCTATATACAGGCACTCATCCAATCAGAACTTTTTACTGTGCATATTAAAGTCATGATGGGTGGAGGTCCAGCGACGAGTCGCTGCAACCCGTGAGAGAGCCTCAAATGCCGTTCTCTGGTACGTCCGTGCTGGACCATGCCCTCGCTATCAGTAACAAGGGGTGTGGCCATGTGCTCTCCATTCAGTACAATAGAGTGGGGGGCGTGTCAGGCCTCTGCCTACTACATCCATTAAGATGAATAGAGAGGATGTGGCAGTCCGTCAGACTGATGGTGAGCCGCGATTCCGTCCCGCTATCAAACCAGGGTCAGTCTCTGGACAGCGTGGCCTGCAGCGGGGATCAGGAAAGTCCCCAATCCCAATCCCAATCCCTGCACTGATCAGTGGCGCAGGACAAAAGGTAAGTACCCTTTGGTTTTTTAACTAGCCTACTGAATCCCTTTAAAGGGTAATTCCACTTTCATTGGCATTTTAAAATTGTTGCATTACTGTGTGGCAAAATGACGTCTTCAATGTGCTGAGCTTATCTGTCATTTCTTTTAATTTTCTATTTGTTTGCAACTTTGTGTTATAAAAGAAAACAGTTTTCCATAGCAACAATGTGTTTACCTTAGCTATGTACACCAAAGCGGTGATTTCGAGTACATATCATAGACTTCCTCACTCTAGCTTGCTAATCACCTGATTGGCTAAGGCATGGGTGACAAGTTTAACCCATTCTGCTAAAATTCAACCTCTTCAATTTGGAATGATCACAGTCTTGTGTTCCAGTAGCAAGGGTTAATGGCCGGGTTCTCATTTGGAGAGGTTATTAGACTTAGGCTTAGCCAATAGTTCACCTGTTACATTAGAAGAACTGTGGGACTAATTTTTTACTCAAGGCCATAAAAAACACTTCCACTATAGCAACACAAAGTCCCAGGAATATGAGAATCATGGAAACAGCATTCTGATAAAGTAAATCACAGGTCTGGGGGCACAATGCTAACACAAATGATTATTTTACATTCCAAAAAGGGAAAACAATAAGACAGAACACCAAAAACCTGACAAAGAGGGAGATTTCTTTTAATTTAACAAATGTTCCCACTTCTTCACACCCAGAAAAGTTGGTAGGTATGTTATATATACACCATTTTTGCCATTAATACAGAGAGGAAGGTAGGTACCAGTGTACAGTATCTGTAGGGTGACATTCCCTGAGGCTGCCAGGCACAGGTGTCACTGAGACAGGAAGTGAGATGAGATCTCCCCCCGCCACATACTCACTCACCAGTATAACAAAGACGGGTCACCGAGAAGAAAACAACCCGCTAACCATCCTCCGACGCCTTCTCCTCCTCACACCAGACATGTGATTGACCTCATTCTCCTCTGTCTTCCGCGTTGTGCAACTTCCAAATCCGCCTCCCAGTCAGCTGTAACAATCGGCGCGACGTTCCGGTTACTCTCGAAGCATTGCGGAGACGCGCCCCCCAGCGTCCACATCTGAGAACTGCAGCTCTGCCTCCAGACGACTACAGGCAGCCTCATGATTTATTTATCAATCCCATCGTAATCTAATCTCCAATGTATTGATATCATAGAAATAATATTAAAGAGAAATAGCAGCTGATACAGAATCTACTGTCGAGTTAAAAAGTTGAGGTATTTATTTATTTATAGAAAGTTTAGTATAAATAAATTATTCGTAAAACATAAAAATGTAAAAGTAAAATGTTCGATTTTTTTTTATTTTCGGACAAAAATCCAACCTCTGTAATATAATCTAAATATCTATTCAAACATATAATGTAATAAATATATAATATATAAATATAATTTGTAATATGATCTGAGGTCAATGTCAATGTTTCTTTATTGAATGGCACGGCCTGCTTCAGTATTCATAACAGTTGGGTTATTCCGCCACAAGGTGGCGCAGTGTACTGCAGAAGAACTGTGGCATCTCCCGGCCCCCTATAAAAACGGGATTAACCATAGAGCTCCTCTGCAGTGAAACTGCGAAGATAGAAGATGGCTCTTTCTCTATGCGCAGGTGAGCGGGGCAACCAAGCCTGCTGCATGTCTATTTCCACCCGTTTCTGGACCCTCACTGCCTCCCAGCCTTGGCTGATAGATCGGGTGAGGGTAGAGGTGCACTAGGGTCAAGTGCTCCTGGAGCGCTGCTCCAAGCCGCAGACCCTGTACCACAAAGGGTAGCCGGCCATAGGCTTTATGGTGATCCTAATAGGGATGCGGAGTTCCTGTCCTGGCTTCTGAGGGGGTGAGTGTTTTGGGGACTGTGTCCCCTTCTTTTCCTTCAGGGGACCCCCCCACTTCTGGCCGGGATACTCGCCGCTGCCTTCTCGTCTCTCTCTCTCCCCCCTCTCTCTGACTTTGTTCTGGAGGGGAGGGGCGGGTGGTAGCGGCGAGTGGTATTTGTTGTGGTGTTGGCCGCCGTGCCGCTTTGTACTGCGCTCCGCGGCTGTGGGTGCTATAATCTGTGGCGTTTTTTGCTTTGTCATGGCGCCGGCGGGGTCCCATTGGCGCCGTTATCGCGCTCTTCAGGGGGGCCGGGGGATGACGCGTATCGCGTCGTCCCCCTGCGGTCCGCCCCTTGAGGAGGCTGCAGCACTGTTTCCTCTGGTGTGTCGCTTCATCCTGCGGTCTGTACCTTGGTGACCCTGCGGTGTCCTTGGTCCGTGAGTCCCCCTTGGGGTTTTTTTTATTGGTCTTGTGGGGCATGTGCTGCGGGATGCTCATGTGTCGTTTTTACTTATGTCTTTCAGGCGGGATACCAGTGGGTTGTGGTTTCTCCCGGCTCTACTCCTTCCTCCCCCTCACCCCCCCACCCTTTGCTGATCTGGGGGCATCCCGTGGGAGGGCATCCCGGATGGTTTTTGTATTAGCCTTCACCCAGCGCTGGCCTATTGCGCCTGTGTTAATCACCATATGGAGGCTTCTGAGGATAGCGTGCTCGGGGGTCCTTCGGGGCAATCCCGGCTGTGTTCCATGTGCGGGGTATCCCCTATCAGCAATGATGTCACGGTGACTCCCTGAGCAGAGGGACGTCTCGTCTGGCGGAATGGTCCCTCAACTACCAGGTGTTTCTCTCCCTGTGTCACCGCTGGACGTGGACCTTTTTGCGTCCCGTCACAATCACAAACTTCCCAGGTTTGTCTCTCTGTCACATGATCCTCTGGCCTTCGCCACGGATGCTCTGGCAATGCCTTGGACTGAGTTTCGGGCTCCCTATGTGTTCCCTCCGTTCCCTCTACTGGGCAGGGTCATGCGCAAGATTGCCCAGGAGGGGGTGTCAGCCATCCCGGTGGCCCCCTGTTGGCCAAGAAGGGTGTGGTTCACAGATGTCGTGCAGTTGGCAGTAGACCAGTACGTCTTGCCCAGGGATCCAGATCTTCTCACTCAGGGACAGTTACGCCATCCCAATTTACAAACGCTGGCTTTAACGGCTTGGCTGCAGAAACCTACATCTTGACAGAGAAGGGTTTGCCTGCCTCTTTTGTGGATACCATGATTCGGGCTAGGAAGAAGTCCTCGTCCTTTATCTATTACAGGGTCTGGCATGCTTTCATTGCCTGGTGTGAGTCCAAGTCTCTTCCCTGTCGGGTTTTTTCCATTCCCAGGATTCTGCAACATGGTTTGGATTCTGGCCTTCAACTAAGTACCCTCAAAGGCCATGTTTCAGCTGCTTTGCCCATTCTGACTCTTAAGGTAGCCTTTTTGGTGGCTATCACTTCTGTAAGGCGAGTTTCTGAACTGGCCTTATTTTGAGAGGCATCAGGATAAAGTGGGATTTCGGCTTAAGCCGGATTTCTTGCCCAAGGTGGTGTCTGCCTTTCATCTCAATCAGGACATTGTCTTGCCTTCATTGTGTCCTAATCCTGCTAATTCCAAGGAGCGGACACTGCATTCTCTGGATGTGGTCAGAGTTTTATTTGGTCGCTACTGAGCCTTTCAGGAAATCTGATGCTCTTTTTGTTCTCACTTCTGGACCTAGGAAGGGTTTGCCTCTGGCTAAATCCACTATCAGCAAGTGGATCCCTCAGGTGGTGGTTCAAGCCTTTTCTGCCAAGGGGAAGGAACCTCCCTTTAGAATTACTGCTCATTCCACTCGTGCTATTGGTGCTTCTTGGGCTTTTCAGCACCAAGCTTCTGTTGAACAAGTTTGCAAGGCCGCTACTTGGTATTCTGTTCATACTTTTTCCAAGTTTTACAAGGTTGATGTTAAGGCCTCAGCGGATGCTGCTTTTGGCCACAAGGTGCTTCAGGCGGTAGTGACTTGAACTGCCCTACTTTTGGACACTGCTTTTGGATGTCCCAACTGTTACGAATACCGAAGCAGGCCATGCCATGCAATAAAGAAAAAAAGCAATTCTGTGAGTACTCACCTGTAGAATTGTTTTTGTTCTTGCATGGCACGGCCTGCTCCGACCCTACCTTGTTATCGTTATTCTTGGTTGCCTCTTTATGGTCATTGTTCCAAGTTAATTGGGTTTTTTTACCTTTTTTACATTTTTTACCTTTATTCTATCCCAGTTTCTTGTCTCACTGCTTGTCTACGCTGAGAACTCTATGGTTAATCCCGTTTTTATAGGGGGCCGGGAGATGCCACAGCTCTTCTGCAGTACACTGCGCCACCTTGTGGCAGAATAACCCAACTCTTATGAATACTGAAGCAGGCCGTGCCATGCAAGAACAAAAACAATTCTACAGGTGAGTATTCATAGAATTGCTTTTTCACCATTCATTCTGAGGTAATAATCAAACATTTACCTCATAATTTGACATAAATGGAGGCATTTTATTATTTATTCTGAGGTAACCACAGCCATTCATAACATAATCTGAAATAAGTAGCGGCATGTTATTATTTCATGTGAGGTAATAATTTAACATGTGTAACATAAGGGCTGATTCAGCACCATTAATTTTTTTTCTTCCTAATTTTTTTTCTCGGTGCAATTCAGAACCATTTTAGCGGTGCAAATGTTGGAATTATATGCACATCATCTAAAAACGATTTTGAGTTGCATCGAGGAAAAAACTCAAGATACATTTTTTTTTCTCCCAAAAATGGGAGAAAAACAATTCTCATGGTGCCCAATCAGCTCTAAATTCTGGGATAGACGGTGGCATTTCATGATATGCGGCCTGATTCAGAGCCCCCCCGTGAATGCTCATCTTTTTCGGGAACTGATCTTGGTAACCTGGAAATTGCGAATGATTGTATCATTTACAGCCGCGCTCCGAGAAAAGAAAATATTTGCTTTGCGTATGCATGCGGTTTAGCCGAGCATTTATGGTATTAGTTTCGGAAGCCAAGTTTTTACCTGCGTTTGGACGTAACTTGCTGCGGAACCCATTGTTCTCGGTGTGCTGTATCCTTCGGTGGCTTTCAAGTGTACGCCTTTTTTTGTTGTAACCAACTTTTTTAATGTGCTTCCCTTTGTATGTACTTAGCTTTGTCCTCCCCTGCTGGCATCTAGGGCATCCCATGGTAGGCTGCATGTCCTTGCACATATATACCTTTGTTCCCCGTGCTGGCATCTAGGGCATCCCATGGTGGTCTGCATGTACTTACACATATATACCTTTGTTCCCCGTGCTGGCATCTAGGGCTTCCCATGGTGGTCTGCATGTCTTTGCACATACTTACCTTTGTACCTTTGTTGCCATGTCCTCTGCTTCTACCCAGGGCCGACGTCAGCATCTGGCAAGGTGGGGCAGCTACCGGGGGGGCCCCAACCCCCTGGGGGGGGGGCCACTGAAAGGGCTGGCCTTTGGGGTGCGCGACGGCGCTTGACCAGCGGTGGACTGGGAGGGCACCGCAACAGCTGGTGCCCACATCTCCTTGAATGGTGGGGTTTCAGGGGTGAAAGTGCTGGGTTTTGTTCTGCTTTTAAGTTGCCCACCCCGGCTGATTTCCTATCTCTGGAGCATCCCAATCTGTGATAACCTACTGTGTGAAACTCCCTGTGATCGCTGTCATACCCACTATGCAAGCAATTCCACCCCTGGATTTTGGTCCACTTTACAGGGGCATCTCAATTTGAGATGCCCCTGTTTGTGAAAGAACTCCCCTGGTTTGGCTGTTAAACTGGTGATCCCACGATGCATTCACCAGTTCAAGGAAAGTAATGAACAAACAGGGAGGGGAGGGGGTTCACACATAGGGGCATCCAAAATCACAAGAATCTAGATTTGTTTAGACTCCGAGGTCAGGTTTAAAGGGATTTGGTGCACTTCAAAGTAGACCAAAACTAGCGTTTTGGTCCAAATAGCATGATCCTTAGGGGCAGGGGCGGACTGGGGTTAAAAAACGGCCCGGGACTTTTTTGGCCCCACCGGCCCTGCTGTACTGTGCCGGCCTGATATAGTAAGTTACATAACATGCAGACAGGGCCGCTTCTAGCTGGCCTAGCATTGGGGATTGCAAAAATGGATTGCAGGGCAACTTCCACTGGCTGTTCCCCTCTGTCTGTGCTTGCCCACGGCGGCCATTCAGATAGGCCTGAAGTGGGAGTGTGCATCAGCTGTGGGATCACTGAAAAGATGTGGATGCCGCATCAGTGTGGGTCAAAACTCTAACTGGAGTTTTGGTCTACTTGCAATGATTGTTGCTCAACACTGCCATGGGAACCTAAAAGCGGGTATGTGCCTTTTACTTACAGAACTCAGAAGACAGAGGTTTCCAAAGCGGCTGCTCACATGTGTTGCAGCCACACTGGGTTATCAAAATAAGCTAAACTTAGTGCAGGTTTTAGCGATGAAGGGGCCCTGAATCCAAGGTCTCACCAGGGGTTTCTCTGGTAACCCTATGGACCAGTCTGAGCATGACACAGATGAAAGGTTTAGTGAAAGGGACAGGCTGGGGATAAGTGCGGATGGAGGGAATAGTGAAAGGGGCAGGCTGGGGATAAGTGCGGATGGAGGGAAGAGTGAAAGGGGCAGGCTGGGGATAAGTGCGGATGGAGGGAATAGTGAAAGGGGCAGGCTGGGGATAAGTGCGGATGGAGGGACTAGTGAAAGGGGCAGGCTGGGGATAAGTGTGGATGGAGGGAATAGTGACAGGGGCAGGCTGGGGATAAGTGCAGATGGAGGGAATAGTGAAAGGGGCAGGCTGGGGATAAGTGCGGATGGAGGGAATAGTGAAAGGGGCAGGCTGGGGATAAGTGTGGATGGAGGGAATAGTGACAGGGGCAGGCTGGGGATAAGTGCGGATGGAGGGAAGAGTGAAAGGGGCAGGCTGGGGATAAGTGCAGATGGAGGGAATAGTGAAAGGGGCAGGCTGGGGATAAGTGCAGATGGAGGGAATAGTGAAAGGGGCAGGCTGGGGATAAGTGCGGATGGAGGGAATAGTGAAAGGGGCAGGCTGGGGATAAGTGCAGATGGAGGGAATAGTAAAAGGGGCAGGCTGGGGATAAGTGCGGATGGAGGGAATAGTGAAAGGGGCAGGCTGGGGATAAGTGCAGATGGAGGGAAGAGTGAAAGGGGCAGGCTGGGGATAAGTGTGGATGGAGGGAATAGTGACAGGGGCAGGCTGGGGATAAGTGCGGATGGAGGGAATAGTGACAGGGACAGGCTGGGGATAAGTGCGGATGGAGGGAATAGTGACAGGGACAGGCTGGGGATAAGTGCGGATGGAGAGATGGGTGAGTGACAGGGGCAGCTTATGAATGTACAGAATGAAGATATAATGTTACATCAAAAGCCTGGAGAAAACACATATACAATGATTTAAAGTCTTCAGCAGCATTAAAACCAGACTTCAGTCACTGACAATATGGTGCATCCAGCGTCTGACCCGCCGCACTGAGCAGAGGAATGTGACACGTCAGGCAGGCAGGAGATGCAGCGAGCCAAGGCATCACCACCATAGAGCCGGTAAGTTTCTTGCCTGCGGCCCCTCCTGTCACAGTGCAGCGTGCCCAGGTGCCTCAATGGTGGATGTGATGGACAGGGCCCATCACATAAATCACAAAGACCTTCTTGTAGAACATATACGCAAATCCCTCCTCTCACCTCTGAAGGCGGCCTTGATCAGGTCCTCCACGCATTTCAGCTTCCCAGGGGCACAGAGAAGAGTCCCCACCCACTCTAGAGGGCGCCCGTCCTCTGCACTGCACAGCCAATTCATTGGCTGTGACACTTGTCAGTAGGCCCTATGAGTGCCCATCATGCAGCTCTATGTTGCCCGCCAGATGTCATGCGCTGCAGTGCAGTGCATCAGGCGGCCACGGGAGCTCCCTGTTGCCCAGGCAGCTCCATAGAATATATAGCCAGGGCCGCAGAAGCCCAACATCACCAACTATGGGGCCAGGGGTGAGGCGGCCTACCGGGATTTTTCCCGGTACACCCTATGGCCAGTCTGCCCCTGCTTAGGGGCATCCAAATTTGGGACGTCCCTCGGTGATGCGACGGAACTCTTCACCACATAGGGGCCCACTGAGACCATGCCGCCCAAGGGCCCACATAAACCTGGTGCTGGCCCTGCTTCTACCCACTGTTACTTACCTCATACTTTGGCCACCTTCTTTTTTGGTATTCTGTTTTATACCACTGTTTGTTTTCTTTAGTAGTAGTTGCATAGAAAAGATTGTAAAGATTTCTTTTTCTGGTAGCCACATGGCACCTGCAAAGAGAAAAAAGCACATGTGTGCCTGTACATGCACGCACATTTTTACATACTTACCCAAACTGGTTGACGCATATTTTTAGGGGGCCACCCTCCTCTATGGCCCCACTCCTTCTTCATGGTCTGTAGAGGGAAAGAACCTGAGTTAGTATTTATGGCCATGTGTTATTTGTGTAGTGCTTGAGTATTGTTCTTCTTCACTGGCTTAACACCCACCTGAGTCTTGCGGGTGGGTGGCCCCATTTCCGCATACTCACCCTCTGATGATTCTGTAGTGACGGAGACGCACAACACACCAGCAAACAAGTTATTAGACTTTACATACAGCACAAACTGTATGTTTTTTGGGGGTACTGGCCTACTGGCAGGAGCTGTGGGCGACTCCAAGCCCAACACACCCTCCTCTTCAGCAGGCTTTATGGCTGGTGGTGGTGCTGCTGCCTCAGAGGAGAAAGAGGACATTGGCAGGGTTCGGGGCCGCCTCCTTACATCCACAACCTGTCTTCTTGGCCCCACTGGTCGGACCCCTTGCCTCTGGGTGGGCTTGATCCGCAGCCAGAACTCCCCAGCTACAAAAGAAAATATAAATTTGTCAAAAATGTAACTCATTACCTTCTCTGTTGTACATCCACTTACCTGGGAAGCTCTGGCTATAGAACTTCCACACCCAGGGCCACTTTCGTGGTTTGAGGTCCGACCAGTGCTGCATGATTTGGGTGAAGGTGTAAGGCAACCTCCTCTCATCACTCACATGGGCTTCCACTTCCTCTGCCAAACTCCTCTTTGCATGTGTGTTGGGTTTGAAGTAATACCTCTTGACCCATGAAAGCCTGCAAACAACAAACAGATGTCCAAATCATGGAGGCAAACTGGCGGACACTGACAGCACCACTTTTCGGCAAAACACCAATAGATATTCTAAAGTTGTGCGGCGGACAGCCAGTTTGCTCTATGAAGACCTGCCCGCAGTGGTTGTGAAGAAGCAGCACCACCACCAGCAGATGGAGACGCTGGTTGGGGCTCTGGTGGAGGCCAACCATGTTGCCCTTCAAAGGCTGGAAAAGCTTCAGGCACAGCAAGCTGCAAACACCCAAAGCCTGGCAATATCTCCCTAATCTGCCATGCTAGAGTTTGGGTTGTGGGTGTTCCCCAAGCTTTAGTTACGCCAGACGTCTTCCAACACTTCTATTGTAAACTGAGGTAAATGATGTACTTTATTGAGACTATGAGGTAATACCGTATTTTTCACCCTATAAGATAAGCGGGGGGAAAATGTCAGTGCATCTTATCGGGCGAATGTGGGAAAAAAATAAATAAAAGGGAAAAAGTTAACTCACCTCTCCATCGCTCGCGCTGTGCAGGAAACGGCGGAGGCATAGGCGCCAGCACACACAGACAACGGCCTGTTACAGTGGTGGGCGTGGCCGATGCTCAAGCGTCACCATGCCCACCGCTATACCAAGGCCGGGTGTTCACTCTGTGTGCTGGCGCCGCAGAGAGCGAGGAAGCGGAGGAGGCAGCTGTATCTGCCGCCTCCTCCGCGGCGCCTGTACGTGCAGGCGCTGCAAAGGAGGCGGCAGATACAGCTGCCTCCATCGCTTCCTCTCTGCAGCGCTGGCATACAGAGTTAACACACAGCCTTATACAGCGGTGGGCGTGGCCGACACTCGAGCATTGGTCACGCCCACAGCTGTATAGTCCGGGTGTCTCTGTCTGCTGGGGCCGTGGAGAAGTGACAGGACAGTGCGAGAGGCAGAGGTATCGGCGCTCACACTATCCCTGCCACTTCTCCATGGCCCCAGCAGACAGAGACACCCGGACTATGCAGCGGTGGGCGTGACCGATGCTCGAGCATCGACCACGCCCACCGCTGTATAAGGCCGTATGTCTGTGTGTGAAGACGACGGGGACAGCGGGGATGATTAAAAGGTGAGTTTACTTTTTTTTTTTTTTACTTTTGCCTATAAGGGAAAAAAATGGGGGAAAAGCCACACTACCTATATGGGCAATGGAAGGGGGGGGGGGTTAATGCCACAATACCTGTAAGGGTAATGCCACACTACCTATAAGGGGAATGCCACACTACCTATATGGGCAATGGAAGGGGGGGTGAATTCCACACTACCTATAAGGGGAATGCCACACTACCTATATGGGCAATGGAAAGGGGGATGCCACACTACCTATAAGGGGAATGCCACACTACCTATATGGGCAATGGAAGGGGGGATGCCACACTACCAATAAGGGGAATGGAAGGGGGGGAATGCCACACTACCTATAAGGGGAATGGAAGGGGGGGAATGCCACACTACCTATATGGGCAATGGAAGGGGGGATGCCACACTACCTATATGGGCAATGGAAGGGGGGGATGCCACATTACCTATAAGGGGAATGGAAGGGGGGGAATGCCATACTACCTATATGGGCAATGGAAGGGGGGATGCCACACTACCTATATGGGAATGGAAGGGGGGAATGCCACACTACCTATATGGGCAATGGAAGGGGGGGAATGCCACACTACCTATAAGGGGACTGGAAGGGGGGGGGATGTCACACTACCTATATGGGCAATGGAAGGGGGGATGCCACACTACCTATATGGGGAATGGAAGGGGGGAATGCCACACTACCTATATGGGAAATGGAAGGGGGGATGCCACACTACCTATAAGGGGACTGGAAGGGGGGGGGATGTCACACTACCTATATGGGGAATGGAAGGGGGGGATGCCACACTGCCTATATGGGAATGTGGGGATGCCACACTGCCTATATGGGAATGGGAGGGGGGATGCCACACTGCCTATATGGCAATGGGGGATGCTACACTGCCTATATGGGAGTGGGAGGGGGGAATGATGCACTGCCTATATGGGAATGGGAGGGGGGAATGGGTAGGGATGCCACACTGCCTATATGGGAATGGGATGGGGGATGCCACACTGCCTATGGGAAGTAGGAAGGGGGGATGCCACACTGCCTATATGGGAATGGGAGGGGGCATCCCACACTGCCTATGAGAATGGGATGGGGGAATGCCAAACTGTCTGTAATTGGCTTAGAATATTTTTTTTCTAGTTTTACTTCCCCAAATCTTAGGTGCGTCTTATGGGCAGGTGCGTCCTATAGTGTGAAAAATACGGTAACTAATCCAACATTTTCCAACTGGTATCATTCATCAGGAGGTGGTAGTCCAACATTTATAACTAATGCTATAAAATGTGTCTTTTTATCAGTGATTCTGATGTAATAATTCAATGTTTCTCATATTTGGTATGAAGTGGGTCTATTAATAAATAATTCTGTTGCGCAATTTGTAGTTAATTTCAGATTAAAATCTGCAATATTCTTGTTTATTGTGATGTAAAATATTACATTCCTAATGCATACCAAGGTAAATGGGGGTTTTTAGATTTATTCTGAGGTAATAGTGCAACACTTCTAATCTGATGAGATGAAATTTTGCACTTGTCATTACCTCTAGGGGGCAGTGTTTGTCCACTAATTATACACAATACTGGCAGTACTGGTACCTGTGCTGCATTTCCTTCAGGTGTGACTGTAAAAACAGAGCAAACTCAGTAGCCATTTCCTTTGACTTAAGGCAGAACAAAACCCAGGATAGGACCTTCCCCTGGGGTATCCCTAATCGGGATTCCCCACTGTATGAACCCCCCGGCCATGCTGGGCATGCAGCAGCTCTCGCCCTTATTGTCATGATAAACCAGAGCCTTTTGCCGAACATCTAATAGGACCAGCAAGTTGCTCTGATTGGATGAGAGCACACACATGCCCCCTAGGACCAGGGAGAGATTTACATGGCGATCCCGGTAGTTTCACATAGCGAGACATCACAAATCAGGATGCCCCAGGGGAAGGGAACAAAAACTGGCATAGTTAAAATTCAGGGTTTTGTTCCGCTTTAAAGTGGCACAAAACCATTTTATATGTCCTTCTCTTCTAAACTCCTATTCCAGGTCACCTGCACTCACTCAGCGATCCCTCGCCACATGCATGGGCCACGTCTAGCTTTCCAGCAGGCATGCAGGGGATGGCGTGGGTTGCGAGGGTAAACCTAGTCGCGCACCCCATGCGGTTCCTACTCCATCTGCTAGATGCGCTCTGAATGCCTGCACGGCGCCACACGCATGAGTGTAGCCCATGCATCCACTGTTGGATCACCAGGTTGGTGAGTATAGGCGAACCAGGGGGTTTTACACAGCTGGGCATCCCAAATCAAGGACACAGCACAAGTCCCCTGGTGCCTGGGATCCTGGCCTGGGTGTGGCCATGAAGAGGCTGCCAAGCCATTTACTTGAATGGGCAAATGCACAGAGCTGGGAAGCTCTCAGTGCAGCCACAGCAGGGAGAGGTAGGAATTCGGGGTTGCAAAAAAAGCCTTATCTCAGCACCAGGCATGGGGGGGGGGGGGGGGGGGTTATAAAGAGAATTGACTCCTGCTTTAAACAGAACCAACCACCTACAGTGCCAGTCCTGGGAGGCTGTCCAATAAAGTATCCTATCATGTGAACCCCCTGAAAACACCTGCATTCATTCACCTTTCCTGGGCTCCCAAGCAGTATTTGCGGACCACATCTCCGGTTTCCCACACCAGGTTCTCTTACAAACAGCACTTTATGCCATGCATTAATATGCATGGCATACACCACTGACTGGAGAGCCTGCGCATGTGCCACGGGAAAGGTGGAAAGGTACATTTTTGGGGCGACCTGGGGCTCACACAGCTTCATTCTAAGTATATGTTATTTGTGAAAGCAGATCAAATCACTCTTACCCCCACCCACATGTGTACCTAGGGTGATGGCCTCAATTCAAAAAGATTTGAAAAAGAATTCTCATTGTAGTAAATAATTCACTTTATGAGAAAATGTCAGTGCTGCTGAATCACCAGCTTAGACAATAAAGGGCAATGGCACTTTTTTACTTCTAGTTAAAGTAGTGAACTTTTTAAAAAATATATCATTTTTCACTGCTGAAGCCACACCCGCCTGGTAGATTTGAGATTGCTTAGTGGCCAAGCACACGGCCACATCTTCCCTTCAGACCGAGACGCACTCCCGTTCCCTAACCTACCTGAATCTGAATAAGCTAAACAGAAGCCATGGCAGCCAGCATCTCGTCGTCAGGGTCACACACAGTGGTACATCCCATATTAGGATCTCAGGACGCCAAGCAGCCGGTCCTGTGCAGGTTTTGATTCACTTTAAAGTGGACCAAAAGCATCCCTCACCCCGGGGCATCCAGATTTGGGAAGGAATAATTTGGAATGTCTGGCCCAACTCCAGGCTGGATCAGTAACCCACAGCGAAGCAGTGTTCTTTACTATAACGCCCAGTAAACTCACTTTCTCCCTGATCCAACGGTGCATGCGCAAGCTGCGGCCGCCGTCAGCTATACCTTTAGCAGGGTGCGTGTCTGCGCCAGGCATTTGTGGATGGCACCCTGTTAGAGGGTAGCGGGAATGCGGCCACTGGTTGATTGGATGAGAGGCCACGCATGCGCTGTAGGACTGGAGAAAGGTTTGTTTACGGGGCGATCTGGGGGATTTCACACAGCAGGACATCCCGAATCGTGCCCTGGGGGCAAGTACCAAAACCTAGGATAGTCGAAATCCTGGGATTTGGTCAACTTTAAAGGAAATGGAGGAAAGGAAATCTCTGGCTTTATACACATATTTTCTAATATTAAGGTGGAAAGGGGCATCTCTTATTTTTTTTTCATGCACCATAAAAGTTAGCTGAAGAATATCTCATTATCTACAAATGAATAACTAGATTTGGAAATAATAATTGAATTAAAAATGAAATGGATGAGTTTTGCAGAAATTCCGGGTTGTGGACTCCCAGCATCTCCTGTGTGCACATGCACAGCCTTCAAAGCTTTAGAACATGTGCAAACACTATGGGAAGCAAGACTATAAGTTGCCTGAGGAAATTAGCATTTGCCTGCCCACCTGGCAACCATCCTGCCCAGCTAGCTGGCAACCAACCTACCTGCCCTTCTGATTAGTCAATACCTGCCATTGTGCAATACAACTCCACTGTCACAGATCAAACAACAGCAATCATTTCATATGGCAGAGATTTACTTCACTGTTGCTCAACTCTATTCTCTGTGCGTCAGAGCATCTCTCTGTTACTGTCTGTCACTGTTCATCTCTTCATTAGCACTAACAGGACCTGTACCCAGGCGAAAGCCCAGGATTTTGATCAGGGGTGCCCCGCTGTGTGAAACCCCCCAGAAAGCCCCAAAAACTCACCTCTCCCCACTCCCACGTGACCGCTGCAGCCAATCCCCGCCGGCGGAAAAGCGTGAGGCAGCGACGGACAAGAGAGCGTGCCCGCCGCCGCCTCCCGCGCGTCACTCTTACAGGGCATTCACAAATGGCCGGCGCGGGTGCGCGTCCTGCTAGAGGGATGCGCGGGAGGCGGCGGCCGCCGCCGCTGGATCGAGGAGCAGGTAGGGACTTAGGGGTTTCTGGGGGGTTTCACACAGCGGGGCACCTCCGATCAGGGTGCCCCGCAGTCAGGGAGCTGATCGGTCCGGGAATCCTATAGATTCCCGGGCCGATCATGGGAGGGTGTTGGTCCACTTTAACCGTAAACCTCCCAAAATACTCAGCACTGGCGAACTTTATCATGCTGCCCTTGGAGTGGG
This sequence comes from Gastrophryne carolinensis, assembly GCA_027917425.1. Classification (NCBI taxonomy): domain Eukaryota; kingdom Metazoa; phylum Chordata; class Amphibia; order Anura; family Microhylidae; genus Gastrophryne; species Gastrophryne carolinensis. The sequence goes on along the minus strand of CM051243.1, from coordinate 43,672,888 downwards.
CACAGGGGTGATACTATCAGGAGCTTTGACCTGTGTGATATTGATCACCGCCTGACAGTAAAAAGGATTTAATGTTTAACTTTTCCCTCAGTGACTGCCCAGAAATTTCTCCCCAAGGCTTGAGGTGGAAGAGGCCACACAGGGCTGCTTTTCCTTCCTCAGTATGGGCCTGCAGCATAAATAAAAGTGAGCGTCTTCTCACACATCCACCAATCAGAATTAAATGTCTAAACTGAGCTTGTAAACCTTTACCATTACTATTTCTCAGAGTTGAAAAAAATTCTCATGGTAAAAAAATATTCAATTTATGATAAAAAAGCCTGAGAATTTTACTTTTATTGAATTACCAGATAAAAAGACAGTGAAAGTCAATGGCACTTTTTACTACAGGTTAAAAAGTTGAATACTTTTTCAGGTGTAAAAAAGTGCCATTGACTTTCATTGTCTTCCTAACTAGTGATTCACTTACAGTGAAATTCTCTTTCTTCTTTTTTCTCATGAACTGAATTTTTTACTACCATGAGAGTTTTTTTCAACTGTTAGTGAATCAAGGCCATCATCTGTGAATCCATCTCTGCTGTGATAAATGGGGGGGGGGTTATATGTGGGCTCTTGGGTGATAGAGTGGCAATGAGCCCCTTGAAGTGTGGTATGATACTCCATGGTGCATACTGCTAAAGAATAGACAGAAGGAATAGAAGAAATAACAGAAAGAAAGAGAAATAAAGAACAAAAGAATAGAAGGAATGACAAAAAATAAAAAAAAGAGAGAAAAGAAATTACATAAAAAGAAAGAATAAATGGAAAGAAATATAACAAATAAACGAAGAAAGAACAAAAGCATACAATGAATGACAGAAACAAGGAATGATAATGAATGAGAGAAACAAAGATAGAATAAAAGGAATGACAGAAAAAGAGCAGGAAGGACAGAGAGAAGGAAAGAAAAGGCAGAGATGAAATGAAAGAATAGAAGGAATGAAAGAAAAAATAGCAGGGATGACAGAAAAAAAGAAAGAAAGGGAATAACACAGAAAGTATAGAAGGAATGAGAGAAAAAAGACTAATAGAAGTAAAGAAGAAATAAAAGGAATGGCAGAATGAACAGATGAATGAAAGAAACAAAGAATACATGGTGAGAAAGAAAGGAAAAGGCTAGAAGGAAAGATGCAATGAACAGAAGGACTGACAGAAAGATGGGGTGGTAGTGTGTGTGTTTTTAGCCTGTTTTTAGACTGTGTTTGTATGCTTTTGCCGCCGCCGCCGCTTTGTACTGCGCTCGGGCGGCACTATATTTGTGAGGCGTTTTTTCACTGTGGGGATTACGTCGGCGAGGTCACGCGAGCGCCTTTTTCACGCTCTCCGGGGGGGGAGCGGGGCCGGCAGATGACGCGTATCGCTTCGTTCTCCCGCGGCCCGCCCCTCAAGGTTCCTTTGTCGGCGCCATCTTGCTTCTGCTGCGTGTCTGGGGCCCTCTTCAATCCCTGGGCTGCGGTGGTGATTTCTGCCTGCGTCGCTTCCTCCGGTGGTCTGGCGCCTGGCGATCCTTGTCCTACTTGGTCCGTGAGTCCCTTCTGGGGTTTTTGGTTATCCTTGGGGCTTGGGCTGTGGGATACTTATGTATGTTTGCTTATGTCTTTCAGGCGGGACACCCGTGGGTTGTGGTTTCTCATGGTCCTGCTCCTTACTCCCCCCCCTTCATCTCCCCTTACTGATTCTGGGGGCATCCCTCGGGAGGGGGGGGATCCCGGGAGGCTTTTATTAGCCTTTACCCTGTGCTGGCATATTGTGCCTGTATTAATCACCATATGGAGCTTCTGGGGATAACGTGCTCGGGGGTCCTTCGGGACAATCCCGGTTGTGTTCCATGTGTGGGGTTGTGTTCCATGTGTGACGTCACGGTGTGTGGGCCGTGCGCCCAGGCTGTCCTTTTGATTCAGTCTGGGCTGCCTGCTTCTTTATCAAGCTCTGCCCCCCCCCCCCCCCCCTCAGCATCGCCCCCCCGCCGCGCCTGCATTTAGCCCCCAGGGGGATTCTAGCAGGGGGTCACAATCTGATCTGGTACTTCGTGTGGCCAGCATTGAAAGACAGCTTGCCAGGCCTAGCAAGAAGCGGCACCTGACTTCCTCGCCTGCACTGTTTACTGAGGAGCAGGAGAAAATTGATATTTTTGATGAACGTTTTTCCCTGGAGGAGGGGGAGCTTTTTCTCGGGCTCTGACTCCTCTGGGGACCAGCAGGTGGGCCGCGACAGTGACCCTGGGTCTGAGTCTGAGGATTCCTGGTTTCCTGAGGACACCGCTAATCTGTAGTCTCACATTTTTGAGGTTTTACACATTGCCCCCCCCTGAGGTGGCTAAGAGGAAGCAGGGTGAGCTTTTTCATACCATTAAGCAGCGTCTGGAGTTCCCTGAGCCGAGTCATTTCACTAATATGGTGCTCAACGAGTGGGAATGTCCTAGTAGATTGCCCGCGGTGCCTAAAGGTTTGGATAAGTAGTATCCCTTTCCTGCTGATTTGGTTAAGCGGTGGTCGGGTCCCCCCTGAGGTAGACGTGCCCATTCTTGGATTGTCCAACACTTCTGTTATGCCTTCCCCTGACACTACTACACTGCGGGACAGCGAGGACCGGCGTATGGATCAGCTGGCCTGCCATGCCTTTGCCTTTGTGGGGGCTGGTTTGCGTCCGTCCTGTGCCGCTGCCATAACTGCTATTCCTCTTAAGAGACTGATCAATCGTCTCCTTGCTGGCACTACAGCTGGAAGGGATGAATATAGGACCCTTTTGCTGTGCTCTGATTTTGTTGCCTTTATTCTTACTGCCACTGCTGAGTGATAGGGCCTCTGCCCTCTTGGTGGCTATGCGCCGCTCTGTTTGGTTGCATCAGTGAGTGGCTGACGCTGCTGCTAAGAAGGCTGTCACTGGACTCCCCTTTGTGGGGCTGCGGCTCTTTCGTGAGAGCCTGGATGTTTTAGCCAAGGATGGTAGGCTGCCTCAGTGTAGGAGGCAGCCTCAGCCTTTTCGGGGGCCATCTGCTTCAGTCTCCTCCTTTTGTACCCCCAGAGGAGGTCGAGGGTCCCTCTTTTCAGGTGCCCGCAGGGGGTCTTGGGGCCGTGGCAGATCCCGTGGTCGTCCCGGTCTCTCATGGGACCCCAAGCCCAAACCTTCTCCTAAGCCCTCTCAGGCATGAGGAGGCGCCCTCACCCATGCGGGTGGGGAGACGGTGTAAGAAATAGAGAATTCCCATGAAATATAAAATATTTGATATATATCTTAGATATATAATATCTAAAATAGCTCTCCAAGTAGCTTCCCTGGCTAGGATGGTAATTGAGCCTCTTAGATGCTAATTTGGTATCATCCCAGACATCTTGGCTGCGGTCGGGTGGACACAATAGATTTGGGTGTATAAAGGATTCCTAACTATGTAATGTAAATTAAGTCAATACCTGCCCGTGGAATCCCTTTGTGAGCAGAGGTGCAGTCTACAGGGAGGGGCTAGCCCTTTCCAACAGGAAGTGAGGTGGCCTAAAAGAATGGGAGATATTTTTGGGGCAGTTGAGAGGGGACCAAGGAAGAGAACGGATGTCTGGAGATGAGGGTCCTGTATTGGTTACTATCAGCAAGTAACTTTAGGCCTAGTTGGCAATTGTACTTATTAATAGTACATTTTAGAAATAGTTTTATGTATTTGTTTAGTCCCTGTGACACCTGTACTGTCTAGTGGTTAATGTAACTGTTTAGGCCCTTATTTTTATATATATTTTGTATTATTTTTACATATGTACTGCTGTCCTTTATCATAAGTCTGTGCACAATACAATTTTTTATACATTCTCATTGGTGTGATTCCTTATGTCATCCACAACCTAGAACCTACAGTGGGCAGTTATTGTTATATTAATCATTGATATTTTTATTGATTTTTTTTATAATAATAATGGTTTACAACGGCTTCGGCTCTTTGCTCACGTCTGGAGGCTCCGCGTCTCAGAACGGTGGATTACAAGATAGAGTTTGCAGCCTGGCCGCCCCCCAGATTCCTCAGATCCCGGATGCCTCACAACCCTCTGTCAGCTCAGGGGTTGCGCCTTGCAGTTCAACGTCTGGTGGACTCAGGAGTCATTTGCCCGGTGCCTTCCCAGGAACGGGGTCAGGGTTTCTAATCCAATTTGTTCACAGTCCCCAAAAAGGACAGGTCCCTGAGGCCAATCCTGGACTTGAAGGGTCTCAACAGGTTTGTCAGGTTCAAGCACTTTCGCATGGAGACTCTTCGTTCGGCTGTTCCCTTCGCCTGGGCGACTTCATGACCTCCGTGGACATCAAGGATGCTTATCTTCATGTGCCTGTCTTCCTGGGTCAGCAGAGATTTCTCAGGTTTGCTCTAGAAGATCAGCATTACCAATTTGTGGCCTTACCCTTCGGTATCACCTCGGCGCCTCGGGTGTTCACCAAGGTGCTAGCGGGCGTGATGGCTTTGATGCGGCATCAGGGCATTCGCATCCTTCCTTACCTGGACGACATTCTGATTGCGGCTCAGTCTCTTCGGCAGGCCGAGAGGGATACTCAGGTGGTGACCTCCACTCTTGAGTCCTTCGGTTGGGTGATCAACTATCCCAAGTCTTCACTGTCTCCGTCTTTGGTGAGGTCCTTTCTGGGCATGACTCTGGATACCTCTCAGGTCAAGGTTTTCCTGCCCCAGCTGAAAGTGGAGGGCCTTCAGAAGCAGGCTCGGGCTCTGCCCTTGTGTTCCCATCCCTCCATCCAGCAGGGGATGCAGTTAGTGGGTCTGATGGTGTCCTGCTTCGAGGCGTTCCCCTTTGCTCAGTTTCACATGAGGCCTCTTCAGTTGCACCTTCTGTCTGTTTGGAATCGGGACCCTGTGTCCCTGGATCAGGAGTTTGCTCTGTCCCCCCTGGCCAGACAGTCCCTCTTGTGGTGGCTGGGCTCAAGGGACCTTCTAGTGGGCAGGACTTTTCTGCCCCAGCATTGGGAGACTGTCACCACAGATGCCAGTCTGACAGGTTGGGGGGGCTTTTGGAAGTCTCTGCAGTTCCAGGGTCAATGGGGCCCCCAGAAGGCCCATGCTCCCATCAATGTTCTGGAACTGAGGGCGATGAGGTTGGTTCTTGCTCAGCTGACCTCACACCTTCGGGGTCGGGCTGTTCAGATCCACTCGGACAACCAGACGGCAGTTGCCTACATCAATCATCAGGGAGGGACTCGGAGCAAGCGAGCCCTCAAGGAAGTGGCCCTGATACTGTCTTGGGCGGAAGAGAATGTGCCTTGCATCTCGGCGGTTTACATTCCGGGGGTGGAGAACCTAGAGGCAGACTCCCTGAGCAGGGGGATGTCTCGGTTGGGGGAATGGTCTCTCAGCAACAAGGTATTTAACTCCCTGTGTCACTGGTGGGGTCTTCCGGATGTGGACCTGTTTGCGTCCCGCCACAATCACAAGCTTCCCAGGTTTGTCTCCCTGTCACAGGACCCTCTGGCCATCGCCACAGATACACTAGCAATGCCTTGGAGGGAGTTTCGGCTCCTCTATGTGTTCCCTCCCCTTCCTCTGCTGGGCAGGGTGCTGTGCAAGATAGCCCAGGAAGGGGTACCAGCCATTCTGGTGGCCCCCTGCTGGCCAAGGAGGGTGTGGTTCGCAGACATCGTGCAGTTGGCAGTGGACCAGTATGTCCTGCCCAAGGATCCAGATCTGCTCACTCAGGGGCGGCTGTGCCATCCCAATTTACAAACGCTGGCTTTAACGGCTTGGCTGCTGAAACCTCCATCTTGATGGATAAGGGTTTGCCGGCCTCTGTTGTTGATACCATGTTTAGGGCTAGGATTTGGCATGCTTACATTGCCTGGTGTGAGTCTAGGTCTCTGCCTTGTAGGGTGTTTTCTATTCCCAGGATTCTGGATTTTTTGTAACATGGCCTGGATTCGGGCCTTCAACTTAGTACCCTCAAGGGACAGGTGTCAGCCCTGGCAATTTTCTTCCAAAGGTCTTTTGCCAATCACCGGTTGGTCAAGACTTTCTTTCAGGGAGTTACTCATGTGCGTCCACCACGTAAACCTATGCTATCGGTTTGGGATCTAAATTTGGTGTTGTCTGCTCTGCAGGGTCCTCCTTTTGAGCCTATCAGTGGGGCTGCCTTGCCCATTATGACTCTTAAAGTGACCTTCCTGGTGGCTATTTCCTCGGTTAGGCGAGTCTCTGAGCTGGCTGCTCTTTCCATCAAACCTCCTTATTTTGAGCGGCATCAGGATAAGGTGGTGTTTCGGCTTAAGCCGGATTTCTTGCCTAAGGCTGTGTCTGTTTTTCATCTCAATCAGGACATTAGGTTCGATTCAGAGAGACAAAAAAAAAATTCAGTTTTAGTTCTGCTCTGTTTTTTTTGGAAATGTTTCCGCTCTCGTATGAGTGTACGAGCGATTCTGTGCATGCATTGAAAACCTTCTGTAAAGTTTCCATCCGTTATTACGGCAGATTACGAATACGAGGATGTCATTTTCCATCCAGACTTTTCCGTTTCATTTTCACATGTTACAACGTAGGCTTTCGTTTTTGCCCTTTTCCCATCGTATCCTCCAACGAATCCTTTACGTTTCCCGTTAATTTCTGTTTCCCTTTTTCAATAAATAATCGTCCAGACGGAAATCCTTACGATCTTGCGCCTGCGCACTACAAACTTAACTCATTAAAGTGCTCGCCTACATATTTGCCACCCTCACTTCTACTACAATGTTTAGCTAAATCACTATCCTCCATCTTCCCATTTGGACCCTTAAAGCTCACCCAAACCACTTCTCGGTTAGGTTCTTCTTCCATTTTAGCCCCCTAAAACTTACCCAAATCACTTCTCGGTCATGTGAATATTCATCTTTAAATATTTCTGGGCCCATTAGTTTTGTGTTAATGTATTTTGTAAATGAAATGACAATGTAACATTTTTTTTATTCCATCATAAAATATAAAATTTAAAAAAAAATTGAAAATTTCAAATTTTTACAACTATAAAAAACAAAATACATAGCAATGGCAGGCCACTGAACATTATTCATCATCTGTGGTCCCCAACGAGTTGCGCAGCTCCTGCATCTCGCCCACCAACTGAAGGACCCTGACACTCAGTTGTGCCACTCTGGCACGTGTGGTCCCTGTTAAAAAACGTAAATTAAAATATTGGTATAACCTTGTTGGGGTCATACTGCAGTGCTCCCCCCCCCTGTATGGTCCAAACACCTAAATCTGGACTTCAAAAGCCAGAGGGCCCTCGCCACCATGGCCCGGGTTTTGCATAGTGCCCGATTAGAGAACCCCTGGCCCGCATTCTGCCGGCAAAGAACGGGCATCAGGAGCAAGGGCGAGTGGCACATCTTGCGGTTCCTGCAACCAAATATAAAATAATTACACAAAGTAAAGGTAACCAACTAAAACAATAACTCCTACAACAAATTAAGATTCAAGTTCAACAATCCAAATATAATTCACAAAGGACATAAGTCTAAAAAAATATAGCAATTATATGGATGTGTGGGAAAATAAATGTTTACATGCTAAGGACTAATTAAGGTCAGCATTAAAATGCATCTAGAAGCCATACATGAAATGTATTGATTCAGATATGCATTGCTATACAATTTACGGCCATGCTGATACATGCAATGCCTTGGTGCTAAAGGCGCGCAGACTCCTCCACATTGCCTCAACATGTTCAACAATAGCAATCCGAGCCCTCAAAGGTCCTGTAAGTGGATCGGAAATGAAACGGATTTATAGGGTGGTGGTCCGTCGGAAATCAGCTTCTGAATCAGACGGAAACCCATCCCAACAACGGAAGTTATCTGAACGAACGAAAAATTTCAGATTTTGTTTGGAAAATGATCCGAACTAACGGAAATGTTCCGATTTGCTTCCGTTCATCGAAAGCGCATTCCCGAACGTTTGTACGAATGAAAAAAAGCAAAAAAATGACAAGCACCCACCAAAACTTTCACAGACAGCTACGGAAGTCCAGACGAACGTGTCTCTGAATCGAGCCTATTGTTTTGCCTTCTCTGTGTCCTAACCCTGCTAATTCCAAGGAGCGGACGCTTCATTCTCTGGATGTTGTCAGGGCCCTGAAGTTTTATTTGGTTGCTACTGAGTCTTTCAGGAAATCTGACGCTCTTTTTGTTCTTCCTGCTGGACCTAGGGTCTGCCTCCGGCTAAATCCACTATCGGTAAGTGGATCCGTCAGGCGGTGGAGCAGGCCTATTCTGCTAAGGGGAAGGTTCCCCCTTTTAGGGTTACTGCTCATTCTACTCGTGCTATTGGTGCGTCTTGGGCTTTTCAGCACCAAGCTTCTGTTGAACAAGTTTGTAAGGCTGCAACTTGGTCTTCTGTTCATACTTTTTCCAAGTTTTACAAAGTTGATGTTGAGGCCTCAGCTGATGCTGCTTTTGGCCGCAAGGTGCTCCAGGCGGTGGTGGTCTAAACCGTCTGTTGTTACTTTCTTTTTGGGGATCCCACCCTACTTTATGGACACTGCTTTTGGATGTCCCAGATGTTATGACTTTGTGAAGCAGGCCGTGCCATGCACTAGCAAAAAGACAATTCTGTGAGTACTCACCTGTAGAATTGCTTTTACTATGCATGGCACGGCCTGCTTCACCCCACCCTTGTTACGTTGTTCTTGGTTGCCTCTTTATGGTGATTGTTCCAATTTAGTTGGGGTTGTTATCTTTATTTGTTCCCGGTTCTTGTATCCGGTGCTTGTCAACTACTGGATAAGTCTATGGTGATTCCGTTTTTACATGGTACAACTCTTCTGCAGTGCCACTGCGCCACCTTGTGGCGGAATCCCGGATGTTATGACTTTGTGAAGCAGGCCGTGCCATGCATAGTAAAAGCAATTCTACAGGTGAGTACTCACAGAATTGTCTTTTTCTCGATCTTGAGATGCCCCCATTTATAGATCTTTTTTAGCTTCACCAGTTAAAATAATGTTTTACCTTTTTGCTTTTAGGAACACTGGCTGAATACTTTAGCACTGTGCTGACTGTTTTGGGATTTTCACTGTAATCCTTTCCAAGCTTTGTGGACCCAGACTGTTCCTGGCATAAGGTGAGGGGCATCATTCGTTATTTTTTTCATGTTCTCTTCTTTGTCTGTGTTCTCTCATTTGACATACAGCCTCACTACCTGCGCATGCTGACCAAACAGGAAGTTCAACTCACCAATATTTTGCATCACTCACCAAATTTTTAATACTGATGGCAGCCATGGAATCTTTGTAAACAATGTCCTACCTCTGTAGGTGAGAGTAGATCATGCCAGCACCATTAAATACGGGGAGATCACCCTGCCTCCAAGGCCATTGGGGACGTCTTTATTTAGGCCATCCTTTTTTCTGCTGATCAGTTGGGGGCACTTTTAATGGTGCAGGCAATGATACAGGCCCCTCATTTCCCATAATGGAATCATCATAGTCAAGGGGAGCAGGCACTGCCTGCAGCCATGGTTGAGGCAAAGCATGGCACATACCTTTATGGGACAGCAGTAGCAGGATGGGGGAGGAGAGGGCAGAATTTTTTCCTTCCTGCACTGAGCACTAGTGTGCATAGAAAATGTCCTGGCTTCTGCCTCATTCTTTTCCAAACTGAATAAAAAGGTTGTGGTGGCAATTGGAAAATGTCTTTGTTTAGACAGTAATTAGATTGTCTGATCAGACGCAGTCGTTGTTGTTGTCGCCCCGTAATTCTCAATATGGTTCACACTTTTTTAGGACTGGAATGGCATGGCCATTAGCGTAATTCTTTGTATTGGCTTCCAAGTCTATAAAGCTTTCCCGCCACACAGTGCATGGTTCACATTGGAAAACATGTCTCACTGGCTCCCATTTTCTATTACTATAACATCTGCAGCCTATTTATCCCTCTGGCATTAGGCTCCTCGACACACAGCCCGCTGACTGCACAAAAACAGCGCTGAACAGTTTTTCCTGGTGCCTTCATGGCATAATACCTGGTTAAAGTGGACCAACACCCAGGATTTTGACTATCCTGGGTTTTGGTCCACTTCAGGGCGCGCGCACGCCTAGAGGGGTCGCCGATCAGGTCAGTTTTTGGGGGCTTTTGGGGGGGGTCCCTCACCGCGGGACATCCCGATCTCGGGTGTCCCGCGGTGAGGGAGGTGATCGGCCCGGGAATCTTATAGATTCCCGGGCCGATCACCCCTGGGTGTTGGTCCACTTTAACCCTGATAAGACCCAAGTGCATAAAAGTTTTGCCTTGACCTCCGCCAGTAATCCTATTTTGGTCTCTTCCAACCTTTATGAAGGTGCATAGGAGCAAGTTACCTTTTGGAAATAAGTACCCTAACCACATGGCTCTTAAAAATCATCAGAAGGGCTTATTCTAGTCTTGAAGTTCCTAAAACATCACGGCCCATTCAGCAAAATCCCTAGCCTTATCCTGGGCCTATGTTAGTGGGATATATTTAGATTAGTATTTGCAGGGCAGCTACTTGGTCTTTTCCATTTACTTTCTTAAAACACTATCAGGTAGACCTGGGGCTCTACATTTTAGTCAGTGCTTTTCTGAAGGGCACATGTAATGTTAAATATGTCATTAAACTATTCAGCATCCCACCCTCGGTAAGCTAGTTTTTTCCTGTGGTATAATGCCATGGAGGCACTAAAAAAATTACTACTTACCTATCTGGTCATTTCTTTCCTGGCACCTATTCATGGCATAATACCTACCCACACTCACTTTCCCATTTAAGGCAACAACACTGTGGGAATATACAGCCTTGCAATATGAATATTTAACCGCAATGCGTTCAAATGTATGTGCTATTCAGCACTGCAGTGGAATATGAGCCGTGCATGCGAAACCTATCTTTGCATGGATGTAAAAATAGAAGCATCCGTATACACAATGGCAAGAAATGTATCCAGAACATGTGCGAATATAAGGCAGATATGTGCGAATATATGCATGCATAGATGCTTATGGATGTACAATTAGAGTCTGATTTATCAAGCGGCAATGCTAGTCAATACCACTTAGAGAACAATATTTTTGCCTCAGCGGCACTGAGTTAGAGATGAGCGAACTTCTTGAAAGTTTGATTCGGGCGATTCGCCGAATTTCCCCAAGAAATTCGGGTTCGCCCGAATCGAACTTTCACGAATCACTCATCTGAAAAAAAAAATGCCGGCATGGTGGCAGCGGGCAGGCCGGCTACGCTGTGGAGCCGGCGTTCTCGTGGCGGGGCCCGTCATTACCGGCCACTCACCAGTCGCTACCTGTCGCTATCCCTTGTTAAATTAGGGCCTTAGTACATTAGGTTGTCATTTTGAAGAATGTTCGCATGAGAAAAGGCCACTTTCGCCAGGGAAATGGCGGCAAGCATTTTCTGGATCCCCTGGTCCGTTTTAATCGCATGGGAAAGGTCAGATGACAACACTGAATCATGAGAACATGCGTTACACATGCAGACGGAATTCTTGCATGCGAATGCCCCGACCGATGTTTGAACTCAGTACACAAAAAATTGCAACGCTGCTGAATCGCAACACTGAAAAAGAACATGGGGAAATGTTCAAACGGTGCTGAATCGAATTGTGTTATGGCTCCTCCAGGTGCAGAATAATGCCACCATTTGTATGTTAAAGGAATCAGTCGCACAACACAATGCGTAGGCGTGAAAAGTGCACTGGCTGCAATTCCAGATGGAATAAATGGATCATTTCAGGACAAGCAAACAGGCAAAATAAAGTGTGGATGATTATACACATGGAGGTGGAATCTTCCCGCAATGATGACAGCGTTCATATAAACTTATAAACTGGACCAACACCCAGGATTTTGACTATCCTGGGTTTTGGTCCACTTCGGCGGGGCACCCCGAACGGGGGTGCCCCGCTGTGTGAAACCCCCCAGAAACCCAAAAAAACTCACCTCTCCTCGCTCCCACGTGACCGCCGCTGCCAATCCCCGCCGACGGACAAGCGGGAGGCAGCGACGGACAAGAGAGCGTGCCCGGCGCCGCCTCCCGCGCGTCACTCTTACAGGGCGCGCACCCACGCCCGCCATTCACAAACGGCTGGCGCGGGTGCGCGTCCTGCTAGAGGGACGCGCGGGAGGCGGCGGCGGGCGCCGCTGGATCGTGGATAAGGTAAGGATTTAGGGGTTTCTGGGGGGTTTCACACAGCGGGGCACCCCCGATCGGGGTGCCCCACAGTCAGGGGTCTGATCGGTCCGGGAATCTTATAGATTCCCGGGCCGATCATGGGAGGGTGTTGGTCCACTTTAAATGTCGGTTTAGCTGCTGTTAGTCGGCCTGTGCTTGCCCAGTAATGACTATAAGACAGACCCGGATTCCACAGAAATGGGGAGATTACAACAAACCCCTCCCCAGTCCTACCTCTTCCTAACTAGAAGCGACAACTGCTGCACTGAGGATCTGGAACTGGTTGTTTGTTCCCTTTAGTTCATACGTGTACAACCTTGTTTGGTCCAAGGGTCACATTGTTTTATTAATCAAATTCATGGGGCCACAATTAAATCTAAGCATGGAGAAGGCATACACGTTACTACAGGAGAAGTGTAACCATAATGCGGACTGAAAGACTGTTTTTTGTTTTTTACCAAAAAACCCTCACAGCACGGCATCCTGGAATCTAAAAGAATTCATGCCCCCCCCCCCCCCCGGGCATCCCAGATCAGGTTGTCTCACTGTGTGAATCCCCCGGGTGTTGCAACACTCACCTACTTCTGGGCTCCCTCACCACTGTAAACATCCGGGGGCTGCATCCCCACATCTTCGGGCTCTGAGCATGCACCCACCCCTAGCCAGCATGTAAACAGCCATTTTCCATGCATTACATATGCTTGACAAACTGTTCTGATTGGAAGAGAGCCCATGCATGTGCTGAAGGAACGGAAAGAGTTGAGTTGTTCTAGGCAATCTGGGGGGTTTCACACAGTTGGGAAAAAAGCTGAGGTGGAACAGGTCTCACTAGTGGTTAAGCTGAGATTGGGGGTGCAAAAGTCTTGTGCTAGTCACCACCCATTGTTTTATGAACGTACTCTCTCTTTTGACCAGGCTAGATCTTGGTAACCACCTTCTAGCCTTAGCTTAGAGTTGGTCTTCATTCCCCAGTTGGGGTCATTGACAGGAAAGAGAATGCCAGACTGGTTCTTATCCTTCAACTTCAAACTGAAACAGATCTTTTGATTTCGGAACATTCGGGGGCAATACACACAAAGATGAGAGGCCTCCAGCCGTAGGTGATTCCACAGCTATACTCATCCCCATCTCCAACCTGCTTTATACCTGTCTCCTTTTGACAGTCAGAATAAGTTCACTTTCATTGTTATAAAATAAAATTTGCTAGAATAAAGTGAGCACCGCTGGCCTGTGTGATCAATCCACAGCATCCTGTTTTCATGCCTCTGCTGTGACTTTCTGCCTCAAGCCATGATGATTCGCTGATTAGTAATTTGGTAGAGCTGGAAAGATGTCCTGAATACTGCAGCTGGATCACGTCCTGCAGGAACTTTCCTCTGATTTTTTTAGTCATATCTAAAAGGTCATAGCCTATCGGTTACAATATTGTGTACCCAGCTACATGGCCGGCCCTTAGTGTTGGCGAAATGTGCGGTCACACATGGTGTGTGTAAGTGGGCGCATAGGGGACTGTTATTCAGACCCTCCTTAATAACGAAAGCTCTTAGCTGGCTCAGCAGGACTTTTTCACATTTTCCTTTATCCCTCTCACCTCTTTTTACAAATTCTCCATTATTCTCCTTTGTATTTTTTCTCTTCTTTGTTCTTACAGCCTTTTCCTTTCTCCAGCTCTCTCTCTTTTTACTAATCCTCCCATTTCTCTCTTTCTGCATCCTGTTAAAAGATGAAATCAGTGGAATGACAGAGAAGGGGGACATTGTAATTACAGGTGACTTCAACATGCCTGATGCGGACTGGAATAACCCAAGTGCATCGATGTGCAAAAGCAGGAATATTTTAGAGGCCTTTAATGGAGTATCTCTAAAACAACTTGTGACATTGCCAACTAGAGGAGATAACATTCTGGACTTAGGCCCTTATTTATGAAGGAATAGCGACAGGTAGCGACTGGTGAGCGACCGGTAATGACGGGCACCGCCACGAGAACGCTGGCTCCCCACCACAATCACACATTTATCAAGCCAATCCTGCTTAGCGACTGAGATAGCGCCATATAGCGACTCATTCATCATTATTCCAGTCTCAGCCCACAGCGCCAGCATCCGACCTTGAACAGCGACAGGTAGGACCTCTCGCTACCTGGCGCTCTCCAATGCATTTCAATGGAACAATCTTTAAATATTCATAATTAATTGTTATTAATTGTTTGTTTTTGTTTTTTTTAAATGTGAAAAATTCTGTGACCACTTCTGCCATTTTAGATAATTTTTTTAAGGTAAAAAAAAAAAATTGTACAGAATTGATATTACAGGTCTGATATTAATGTATTCATATTACCAAATTATTTAAAAAACTTTTTTTTTTGGTTTCCAAAAATATGGTTGTTTGGGGGTTAAAAAACTACTTTTAACCCATCGCCGCCAGCGCTCTGGGGTTTAAACATGCATTTTACAGCGTGATTTTTTAATGAATATGGTGGGAGCCGGTCGCTAGGGCCAGTCGCTATCATGCGCTCCCATACATCGTGGAACCTGTCAAATAGCGACTCCTCACCCAATATTCAACATTACGCCAAACCGACTGAGTCGCTATCAACTACAGAACAACGGCCAAGCACAGCGACTACTAGCGGGCGCTCTGAAAATGCCGCTACAGTCACTCAACTGTCACTACCTGCCGCTGTTAATGAATCGGCATCCCCGTTCTGACCAATGGGGATCTGGTGTCCGAGGCCAGGGTTGAAGAAAATCCGGGTTCCAGTGACCATCAATGCTTAGGGTTCAGAATAAAAACAGACATTGTGCAATCACACGCCAGAACCAAAGTATTAGATTATCTGGATTTTAGCAAAGCCTTTGATACTGTACCACATAAGGAGCTCATAGATAAGTTATTGAAGGTATGACTCAATCCCTGGATAGTTCAGTGGATTTCCAGTTGGCTGAGGGATCGGTATCAGAGTGTTGTTGTAAATAGTGTGCAATCTGAACAAAGGCGAGTTACAAGTGGTGTGCCGCAAGGCTCTGTCCTGGGGCCCATTCTTTTTAATATATTTGTAAGTGACATAGGAGAAGGCTTGGTAGGAGAAGTTTGTCTGTTTGCTGATGATACAAAGGTTAGTAATAGGGTGGATATTCCTGGAGGTGTCTGCAACATGGAAAATGATTTAGCTTTACTGGATAGATGGTCAAAACTGTGGAAACTAGAGTTTAATGTCTCTAAATGTAAAATCATGCACTTGGGTAGAAGGAATCCCTGCTCTGAGTACCGTATGGGCAGCACTGTGTTATCCAGGACCTCGGAGGAGAGAGATTTAGGGGTACTGATTACTGATCTGCAAGATGAGTGGACAGTGTAGCCAGGCAGTGGGAAAAGCAAGCAGGATGCTCGGCTGCATAGCTCGAGGCATCACCAGTAGGAAGAGGGAGGTTGTGATGCCACTGTATAGAGCCCTGGTGAGGCCACAGCTAGAATACTGTGTGCAGTTCTGGAGACCTTACCTGCAAAAAGACATTATTCAAAGAGAACGTGTCCAAAGGCAGGCAACAAAAATGGTGGAAGGACTTAAACTTAAAATTTATCAGGAGAGACTTAAAGAACTTAATTTGTACAGTCTGGAGGAAAGAAGGGAGAGAGGGGACATGATGGAGACCTTTATATATGTGAATACGGTTCAGGAGGGAAGTGTTTTTAAGAAGAGACTTAAAGCGGAACCTTCACCCTAAATAAGAGCCTATGTTATATGTTTCCTCCAAGCTATACATACAGATTGCCCACATTATAAATCATCCTACCTGCATCTATTACATTTTCTGAGATTTTAAACATCCAAGATGGTGGCCCATGGAGGTGCAGGCTGCCTGCAAACAGGAAGTGTCTTCTGGGTTTGCTGACCTTTTTTCCGGATGCCAGCTCTGCTCTGTCTGTGCAAAGCACAGCTATATCCCCGCTCCCCTGCGCTTTTGACCCCTCTTCTCTCCTCGGTAGGTGATACTACTGAGCCAAGTTGGCGGCGCCCGGATCTTAGAGTGCTGAACAGAGTTGCAGGCCAGTGAGGGAAAGAATGAAAAGTAAGTGACTAAAAACATTAAATATATCAATTTTAGATGCTGGGGAATAGTTTTTAAGGTTTTGGGCTTTTCATTAAGTCATGCAGAAGGTCCGCATTAATGAAAGAACAAGGGGGCACAACCTGAAGCTAGTCGGGGGGAAGATCAGGAGCAATGTTAGAAAATATTATTTTACAGAAAGAGTAGTAGATGCTTGGAACAAACTTCCAGTGGAAAAATCAACAGTCACTGAATTTAAACATGTTTGGGATAAGCACACATCTATCCTAAGATAAAGAGTACATACAGTATACACATAAGGGCAGACTAGATGGAGCGTATACTCTCCTTCTGTCGTCACCCTTCTATGTTTCTATGTTCTCAATACCTTTCTACCCTCTCATTCCCCTTACCACATTTCATCTTCTCTTCTCTTGTCTTCTCTCTCTCATGTCACATCCCTTCCATCTATCTCTTTTTCACTTTCTGTTTATCTTCCTCTTGTATTTACCTTCCCTCCAGGTTTCTTTCTTTCTGTCTTTTCCATGCACAGTCTCCTCCTTTATCCATGTTCCCTCCATTTCTTTTTTTCTGTGTCCCTTTTATTTTTCTCTTTTCACCTTCTTTTTACCGTCCCTCCTGTTTCTCTCATTCCCTCCTTTGCTCTCTTTTGCACATTCTTTCCTTCTCTCTCTTGTACATTCTCTCCCCCTCTTACACATTCTCTCACTCTCTCTGTCTCTTTCTCACGTGTCCTTGTTTCATGCTTTCTTTTCTTTATTTATTTATTTTCCCGTCCCCTTTTCTTGCACCTCTCCGTCTTCCTCTTTTCTGTATTCTCCTTTTCACTCTCTGTTTTCTACATTCCCTTCATCTCTTTGAGTGTATGTGTGTCTGGGGCACCATTATGAAATCTTGTAAAGGGATGCATTTACCCTAAGGCCAGCCCTGTGCAGCAGTATTCAGCACAATTCTGCCTCTCTAATGTTGTAAGAGGGGTAAGGTCAGAGGCTGGGGAAGGGGGTTAGGTAAGTGTTGTAGTCAGTGGTAGGGAAGGGGGTTAGGTAAGTGTTGTGGTCAGTGGTAGGGAAGGGGGTTAGGTAAGTGTTGTGGTCAGTGGCAGGGAAGGGGGTTAGGTAAGTGTTGTGGTCAGTGGTAGGGAAGGGGGTTAGGTAAGTGTTGTGGTCAGTGGCAGGGAAGGGGGTTAGGTAAGTGTTGTGGTCAGTGGTAGGGAAGGGGGTTAGGTAAGTGTTGTGGTCAGTGGCAGGGAAGGGGGTTAGGTAAGTGTTGTGGTCAGTGGTAGGGAAGGGGGTTAGGTAAGTGTTGTGGTCAGTGGCAGGGAAGGGGGTTAGGTAAGTGTTGTGGTCAGTGGTAGGGAAGGGGGTTAGGTAAGTGTTGTGGTCAGTGGCAGGGAAGGGGGTTAGGTAAGTGTTGTGATCAGTGGTAGGGAAGGTGGTTAGGTAAGTGTTGTGGTCAGTGGTAGGGAAGGGGGTTAGGTAAGTGTTGTGGTCAGTGGTAGGGAAGGGGGTTAGGTAAGGATTGTGATGTGGGGCATCATCCTAGCATTTCTTGTATTTCTGTCAGGGTCAGATTATCATTGGTGCAATGATGCACCTGCTCTGGGCCTCTGAAGCTCAGGGGGGCCCCATCGTCATTGTGAAGGGGTTATTAGTTAGTAAAGCCCCCATGGCACTCCTGGGCTTTTTGAATTAATTTTGTGGTGTGCCGGCTATGACCCCTCACCAGTCTGCTCCTCCTCACCCTGTGCACAAGTTCAAGACGCCCCCCCCCCCCCCACACACACACACAACCATTTATACTGAGACTATAGAGACAGCTTGAGAAAAAATATAATTATCTGACATAATTACTATTCTTGGGACCCACGTGAGGAAATCTCTTCTATTCTATGAGGCCCTCATTTCAGTGAAATAGAAATAGTGCACTAGACCACTATTCATTCATGTTGAAGTGTGATAGCGTGGCCATAGCAATCTCCCTGCATGCGCTGTGAATGGATTTCTATGGAGCCATTCACATAGGCGATAGTGTTTACAGGAGGTTAGCTGGGTGATTCAGCATTTCAGTAGCGATCGCACTAGCAATCGCTTTATAGCAAACTCCTAAAACGTCGGCAAAGCGACAGGACAGGGCGATCCTACAGCGATAACTGCTGTCACAACGTGATCACAGCAGTTGCACAATTTAACCTGTGATGATTATTCAAATAAATAAGTAACAAACTCAAAGAGCACAGCAGAAACACAGTGTTGTAGCCCTGGACCTCGCGTACTGCCCTCATAGTGGCAGGCCTGTGGTGGGCCAGTGTGACATTGAATCAGGTTTTGCCCTGCCTTTTTGGCTTATCAAGTATGGATACTATATGGTGTACATTTTATGGTTGTCATTCATCATATTAGCATAGAACAGCTCCTTTTTTTTACAGATGAGGGACGCGGGTTGTGATCAGGGATTTTTCCTGAGACAGCCTTCTTATGTGTAGGCGTGCGGCGCGGTGTAACCCACTGACTGTCTCAGTGATTCACCCCAAACTCACTATCTGTCTTCCAGTAACTGCTTGCACCTCAGCCAAGTGACTGAGTTCAAATCTGCTGCCTCATGGAAGGGCAAAGATAAGAGCGAGAGGAAGATAAGGCGGGTATAAAAGTCCTGAATTCCCACCCGCATGCACCTCTGATGAATCAGAGCATGCTGAGAAAGCGAGGAGGGCCCATATCTTATCTGCAGCCAGGCACCAATAGGCCCTTCAGCTGACTACTATGCAACTGCATCAGCATTGTTATTAGTGGAGCCTGTGCAGCATCATATCCATTATCCCAGGGCTTGGTGACACAGAAGGAGCATGGTCACCCAGGACTGTTTCTAGTCCTCAGCTCTCCCTATTGGTGGGGCCTGTGCAGCCATGTTATACATTATCCCAGGGATTGGTGACACAGAAGGAGCATGGTCACCTAGGACTGTTTCTAGTCCTCAGCTCTCCGTATTGGTGGGGCCTGTGCAGCCATGTTATACATTATCCTAGAACCTGGTGACACAGAAGGAGCATGGTCACCCAGGACTGTTTCTAGTCCTCAGCTCTCCGTATTGGTGGGGCCTGTGCAGCCATGTTATACATTATCCTAGAACCTGGTGACACAGAAGGAGCATGGTCACCCAGGACTGTTTCTAGTGCTCAGCTCTCCTTATTGGTGAGGCCTGTTCAGTCATGTTATACATTTTCCCAGGGCCTGGTGACACAAAAGGAGCATGGGCACCCAGGACTGTTTTTAGCTCTCAGCTCTCCCTATTGGTGGGGCCTGCGCAGCCCTGTTATACATTACCCTAGATCCTGGTGACACAGAAGGAGCATGGTCAACCAGGACTGTTTCTAGTCCTCAGCCCTCCCTATTGGTGGGGCCGGCGCAGCCATGTTATACATTACCCTAGATCCTGGTGACACAGAAGGAGCAAGGTCACCCAGGACTGTTTCTAGCTCTCAGCTCTCCCTATTGGTGGGGCCTGCGCAGCCATGTTATACATTACCGTAGATCCTGGTGACACAGAAGGAGCATGGTCACCCAGGACTGTTTCTAGTCCTCAGCTCTCCCTATTGGTGGGGCCTGCGCAGCCCTGTTATACATTACCCTAGATCCTCGTGACACAGAAGGAGCATTGTCACCCAGGACTGTTTCTAGCTCTCAGCTCCCCCTATTGGTGGGGCCTGCGCAGCCATGTTATACATTACCCTAGATCCTGGTGACACAGAAGGAGCATGGTCACCCAGGACTGTTTCTAGCTCTCAGCTCCCCCTATTGGTGGGGCCTGTGCAGCCATGTTATACATTATCCTAGATCCTGGTGACACAGAAGGAGCAAGGTCACCCAGGACTGTTTCTAGCTCTCAGCTCTCCCTATTGGTGGGGCCTGTGCAGCCATGTTATACATTATCCCAGGGATTGGTGACACAGAAGGAGCATGGTCACCTAGGACTGTTTCTAGTCCTCAGCTCTCCGTATTGGTGGGGCCTGTGCAGCCATGTTATACATTATCCTAGAACCTGGTGACACAGAAGGAGCATGGTCACCCAGGACTGTTTCTAGTCCTCAGCTCTCCCTATTGGTGGGGCCTGTGCAGCCATGTTATACATTATCCCAGGGATTGGTGACACAGAAGAAGCATGGTCACCCAGGACTGTTTCTAGTCCTCAGCTCTCCGTATTGGTGGGGCCTGTGCAGCCATGTTATACCTTATCCTTGAACCTGGTGACACAGAAGGAGCAAGGTCACCCAGGACTGTTTCTAGTGCTCAGCTCTCCTTATTGGTGAGGCCTGTTCAGTCATGTTATACATTTTCCCAGGGCCTGGTGACACAAAAGGAGCATGGGCACCCAGAACAGTTTTTAGCTCTCAGCTCTCCCTATTGGTGGGGCCTGTGCAGCCCTGTTATACATTACCCTAGATCCTGGTGACACAGAAGGAGCATGGTCAACCAGGACTGTTTCTAGTCCTCAGCCCTCCCTATTGGTGGGGCCGGCGCAGCCATGTTATACATTACCCTAGATCCTGGTGACACAGAAGGAGCAAGGTCACCCAGGACTGTTTCTAGCTCTCAGCTCTCCCTATTGGTGGGGCCTGCGCAGCCATGTTATACATTACCGTAGATCCTGGTGACACAGAAGGAGCATGGTCACCCAGGACTGTTTCTAGTCCTCAGCTCTCCCTATTGATGGGGCCTGCGCAGCCCTGTTATACATTACCCTAGATCCTCGTGAAACAGAAGGAGCATGGTCACCCAGGACTGTTTCTAGCTCTCAGCTCCCCCTATTGGTGGGGCCTGCGCAGCCATGTTATACATTACCCTAGATCCTGGTGACACAGAAGGAGCAAGGTCACCCAGGACTGTTTCTAGCTCTCAGCTCTCCCTATTGGTGGGGCCTGCGCAGCCGTGTTATACATTACCCTAGATCCTGGTGACACAGAAGGAGCAAGGTCACCCAGGACTGTTTCTAGCTCTCAGCTCCCCATATTGGTGGGGGCTATTAAGACATGTTATACATTACCCTAGATCCTGGTGACACAGAAGGAGGATGGTCACCCAGTGCTGTTTCTAGCTCTCAGCTCTCCCTATTGGTGGGGCCTATTCAGACATGTTATACATTACCCTAGATCCTGGTGACATAGTGGGCACATGGTCACCCAGGACTGTTTCTAGTCCTCAGCTCTCCCTATTGTTGGGGCATGTGCAGCCCTGTTATACATTACCCTAGATCCTGGTGACACAGAAGGAGGATGGTCACCCAGGACTGTTTCTAGCTCTCAGCTACCCATATTAGTGGGACCTATTCAGACATGTTATACATTATCCTAGATCCTGGTGACATAGTGGGCACATGGTCAACCAATACTGTTTTCTAGGAGTAGACAAGCAGGGCAATCACCCTGTGTGACAAGGCCATTGTCTATGTAGGGGGCTTCTCAAGCACAGACATCCTTTTTTCTGCAAATGGATCAGAACCACTGACAGTACCATAAAACAGCTTTATACCTTTCAACTTTTCAGAGTGGGAAAGAGGGACAGTTTGCAAATAGCAGTTATAGTATAAACACTTTGAATAGGCAAATTAATCATTTATTAATGCTGATCTGCATGTTACGCCTCAAAGCGGGACAAATGAGAACAATAAGGGACAGAGGGGCATAGACTCCGAATGATGGACAGTTGGAAGGTATGCAGCTTTCTAGCCATCCCCCATTCTGTCTGAAAAGTTAAATAAAGTTGAGGCCTTAGGTGACCCACCAGAGATAGAAGCTGAGATATCTGCATAATAGATGTTAGACCATAAAAAGCAGAATGCATTTTAGCATAAATATATTATCTTTCTGACCTGAAATTAGCTTCTGAGAAAAACACAACACTTCCTTCCCACCAACACAACAAGGAATCATACAAACAAGTACACAGTGTGTGTGTGAGCTGTGACATCATCATGGTTGTACTTCTAGAGATCGTGAAAGAGATGGCAAGTGCGGTGTGCAGAGTGTTTGCTGCGTGCGCCATTCATCAACCACAAAGTCTTGCCGCCTGTCATTCACAGATCAGCAGAACTTTCATTTCCTGTGTCCTCATTTCCAATATGCTGACACAGCCGCCTATACCTACTCACACATTTTTATTATACATATTTTTATAGCACTGACATATTCCACAGCGCTGTACAGAGCACATAGAAGCAGTCACATGACTCCTTGTCCCTCAGAGCTCACACTCTAATGTCTCCTCCACACTCACACACTGTTGTTATACATTTATATAGTGCTGACATATTCCACAGCGCTGTACAGAGCACATAGAAGCAGTCACATGACCCACTGTCCCTCAGCGCTCACACTCTAATGTCTCCTCCACACTCACACACTGTTATTATACATTTATATAGTGCTGACATATTCCACAGCGCTGTACAGAGCAAATAGAAGCAGTCACATGACTCCCTGTCCATCAGCGCTCACACTCTAATGTCTCCTCCACACTCACACACTGTTATTATACATTTATATAGTGCTGACATATTCCAGAGCGCTGTACAGAGCACATAGAGACAGTCACATGACCCACTGTCCCTCAGAGCTCACATTCTAATGTCTCCT
Organism: Gastrophryne carolinensis; assembly: GCA_027917425.1. Lineage (NCBI taxonomy): Eukaryota > Metazoa > Chordata > Amphibia > Anura > Microhylidae > Gastrophryne > Gastrophryne carolinensis. Next base: position 43,650,015 of record CM051243.1, on the reverse strand, counting down.
CCACACTCAACAACAATAGGGGTGCACCACATGAATAAATCAGTTGTGCTACACTGTATCAAAGCACCTAAAGAAACCAAAAATGGCTAAGGGGAAAAAGGATTCCCACTCCACCACCTTAACAGGAGCACCACAAATTAAATACAATCTAATACATTTAATACATTGTTTATTAATAGCAGCAAGACAACATACAATCACAAACAAGACACATTAAAAACTCTGCATGTTCCCACAATCCTTCCAGTGCCAACAATAAAGAGCAAACAATAGCTGGGAAATCTCCTCAATATACCTAGAGGCCGATTAATTAATAGCGTCAGTTAGCGACAGTTGAGCGACTGTAGCGGCATTTTCAGAGCGCCGCTAGTAGTCGCTGTGCTTGGCCATTGTTCGGTTGTTGATAGCGACTGAGTCGATGTGCAGTAATGCTGAATACGGGGTGACAAGTCGCTATTTGACAGGTTCCGCGCTGTATGGGAGCGCATGATAGCGACTGGCCCTAGCGACCGGCTCCCACCATATTCATCAAAAAATCACGCTCAAAATATTCTCGCGCTGTGAAATGCATGTTTAAACCCCAGAGCGCTGGCGGCGATGTGTTAAAAGTAGTTTTTTAACCCCCCAAATTTTTTTAAGAATTTAGTAATATGAATACAATAATATCAGACCTGTAATATCAATTCTGCACAAATTTTTTTTTTTTTTTACCTTAAAAAAATTATCTAACATGGCAGAAGTGGTCACAGAATTTTTCACATTTAAAAAAAAAAAAAAAAATTAATAACAATTAATTATTAATATTTAAAGACTGTTCCATTGAAATGCATTGGAGAGCACCAGGTAGCGAGAGGTCATACCTGTCGCTGTTCAAGGTCGGACGCTGGCACTGTGGGCTGAGGCTGGAATAATGATGAATGAGTGGCTATATGGCGCTATCTCAGTCGCTAAGCAGGATTGGCTTGATAAATGTATGACTGTGGTGGGGAGCCGGCGTTCTCGTGGCGGTGCCCGTCATTACCGGTCGCTCACCAGTCGCTACCTGTCGCTATTCCTTCATAAATAAGGGCCCTAGTGTGAGGACTATAATGATGATTCCTAATATTTTGTGCCGGCACAAAACCCCTAATTAGGTTCTAAAAAATCCCTAACCAAATCTTAAAATGCAATAAAGTGACTGTGCATACAATATATGAAAATCTAAACATAACCAATATTATGATACTATGAGAGCAAACAAGCACCAGTGCTAAGACATAAACAGACATTCCCCTAATCCTATATAATGATCCACACAAATATGACTAAAAGTGAAAAAGAAATATTCTAACAAAGACTTATTGAAAACTATGTGTGATGACAACTGGTCATTAACACCTGTGCGTATATCAAAAAAGAATACACAAAACACATAAAAGACATAAAGGGTATGATAACCATACGCCGGACAACCAAGTCCAAACACGTGTAGAGGAGAGTGGGACTAGCAGGTGGGACACATGCGCACATGACTCCCTGTCCATCAGAGCTCACACTCTAATGTCTCCTCCACACTCACACACTGTTATTATACATTTATATAGTGCTGACATATTCCACAGTACTGTACAGAGCACATAGAAGCAGTCACATGACTCCCTGTCCATCAGAGCTCACACTCTAATGTCTCCTCCACACTCACACACTGTTATTATACATTTATATAGTGCTGACATATTCCACAGTACTGTACAGAGCACATAGAAGCAGTCACATGACTTCCTGTCCCTTATAGCTCACACTCTAATGTACTTATCACACTCACACACTGTTATTATACAGTTATATAGCAATGACATATACCACGGCACTGTACAGAGCACATAGAAGAAGTCACATGAGTCCATGTCCCCCAGAGCTCACACTCTAATGTCCCCTCCACACTCACACACTGTTACTATACATTTATATAGCGCTGACATATACCACAATTCTGTAATGAGCACATAGAGACAGTCACATGAACCCCTGTACCCCAGAGCTCACATTCTAATGTCTCCTCCACACGCACACATTGTTATTATACATTTATATAGCGCTGACATATTCCACAGCGCTGACACATTCCACAACGCTGTACAGAGCACATAGAAGCAGTCACATGACTCCCTCCCTTTACCTTTCTCACTATTGGCCTCCCCATGTGACCCCACTTATCTCAGAAAAGACACACACAGGGCTTGTGATTGCATGTCTGCTTACACCGTGTTGCATCATAAAAATAGCATCACCATGTCTTATTCATGTGACAGTGATATTCCATGCACATATGGATCTGTCCCAGAGGCATAGCTAGGCTTTCTGGCACCCGGGGCAAAGAAATGGTGCCCCCCACCTGTGCTCAGGTCCCCTTTGGCACCTCCCTGACCTGCTGCACTGCCCCTGCCCCCCCTTCCAGGTACGCCCCTGGTCTCTCCCTCTGTGATCTCCTCCTTGCCCCTTAGGCTGGTAATAGCATGCCCTGGTCACTAGAATACTGTGTAGAAATAGTTTTATATATTTCACCCTTTTTCTGTCATTTAAATGTATCGATCAATAAAGGGAAAGTTCACCTTTGACAGCATTTTGGAAAGTGTAGATTTTTGTGCGTGAAAAGGATATCCTGAAGGTGCTGAGCTTATCTAAAAGTTTTCTTTTATATTTTCTTATGTGATCTATAGAAGCAGTAGCATCTGATAGTAGCACCTGCTACTATTAGCAAAAGCACACCTAGGGTTTGATTCAACACAGATAGACAACAGTTTGTTTTGGTCAGAATATTGGCGAAAAACCTGAATTGTCTATAAGACCAGGACCGCTCCAAGGGTTATGTGGGCTTCGGCAGCCTATGGCTCAATGGGCCGCTTGTGAAGCATCATGACACACTATAATATAAGGCACTTAAGGCTTCACTCTGGCATTGCTGCCCCGCAGGACAAAAAAAAAAAAGAAGGAATGCATGTAATGAATGAAATAAGGAAAGAAAGATACAAAGAATAATAAGAAAGAAGAATGAAAGAATAGAAAGTATGACAAAAAATAAGTAAGAAAGAGAGGAAGGAATGAAAGAAATAAAAGAAATAATGACGAAGAATAGAAGAATAAAAGCAATAGAATGTAAGAAAGAAAGAATTGAATGAAATAATAGACAGAATGACAGAAAAATAAGTCAAATAGAGAAGGAATGAACAGTACGAATGAGAAAAAGAACAGAATGTATGACAGAAAGAAAGAATAGAGAGAAAAGAAAAGTTCTCCCAAATGTCAATCTCCCCATTCTCCTGGTTACTGTGGGGCCCTGTATAGGGGCTGCCCAGGGAGGAGGGAGTGATGCCGTCTACTACTTGGGAGAGGTGTTTTGTACACTTTCTGTTATGGGGTGATTAGGGGGAGGGATTCTTCACACTGTCTGTAAAAGGGTGATTGGTGGGAATTCTGAACACCACCTGCAATAGGGTGATTGGGGTTGGGGGTTCTGCACACTTTTTGGTTTGGGGTAATGGGGGGGGGATTCTGCGCGTTGTAATATGGTGATGCGGGGGGTTGTGCACACTTCCTTTTATAAGGTGATTAAGGGGATTATGCACACTGCCTGTTATGGGTGATTGGGGTATTCTGCACAATTCCTGTTGTGGGAGATTGGGGGGATTCTGCACACTACATGTAATGGGTGATTGGGGGATTCTGCACACTGCCTGCAATGGGGTGGTTGGGGGATTCTGCATACTGCCTGTATTGGGGTAATTGGAAGGGATTTTGAATGCTGCCTGCCATGAGGGAATTCTGCACACTACCTGTTATGGGGTGACTGGGGGATTCAGCACACTGCCTGTAATGGGGTGATTGGGGGGATTCAGCACACTTATAAGGGGATTGAGGGGATTCTGCACACTGCCTGTAATGGGGTGACGGTAGGGGATTCTGCACATTGCCAGTTATGGGGTGATTGTGGGGGATTCTGCACACTACCTGTAATGGGGTGATTGGGGAGGGGATTCTGCACACTGTCTGTAATGGGGTTATGGGGGTATTTTAGTCCATTATTTGGTTCAGACATCACTGGTGCATCTTATGGTCAGGTGCATCTTATAGTGCGGTGCATATGACATACTTGAGGGATTCCAGTGGGCTGGCAGATTTAAACTCCCTCCCCTCTCTCTGATGTATCGGGTACTTGGCAAGGTTTTGTGACAACCATCAGACCCATTATGATGGCTCTCAACTGGCTTCAGAATATCCGGACATATTGCGGTGACCTCAGGAATTTCATCTGCGGGTGTTTGCGGGGGCGTGCACCACATAATTAAGCGAACATGTCATCACAGATAATGGCTGACAGTGTAAAATGCTGGTTGCCTGGCAGTCATTGGAAGCTTATTGGGCCACAGACTGGCAGTTGTGGTGCCGTACATGGTGTTGGTTTCATGACTGGTAACTGTGGGGTCGCTCCTAATAAGCCAAGCGCAGTCGCAGGTCTTCAATGCAGAAGTCACAGGTCCCCACAATGAGCCCTCATGAAAAAAATATGCAAATCTCTGATTGGATTTCCTAGAAGTCAGGCTGATGTGTTTCACTTTTTATTGTACTGGCTTCCTGAGTTTCTGTTTCCTTCTGTGATCTCAGCCCCTGACGCTAACACTAAGGTTACTGATGAGGCAAAACTGGAGCGCTGAATGACCAGGACATTGTGTTCTTTTGCTTGTTGTAGAGCACACACGACTTATCTCGTCATTATGTTTACTATTCCCTTCCCTTTTTAAAATCACACAATACTATAATTGTAAATACATGAATATTTAATTAGTAAATGATAGTAATTTTTATTTTTTTGGGGGGAGGGCTTCAGTAATTCAAATATATCACTATTTACTAAGAATAATTAGGAAAAACAGTGGTAAAATCTGGAGAATTAAAAATATAAAAATGCCACAAGAATCACTGGCGCTCATGAACATTGAAGATTCATCAATCTCTCAGCAAGGTATCCATCAAAAGGCTCCATTTCCTTTTAGTAATGTGCTCCCTCTAGTGTTTAGAATGTGGTATTACATCCACTATCAGACTCACACTTACCACTAGAGGGAGCACATTGCCATCATGAGCTCCTTCTGCTTAGTGTGTGGTAGGAGTGTGCTCCCTCTAGTGTTCAGTGAGTGCTTTACACCCCCTGTAACACTGCACACTGACCACTAGAGGGAGCGCACTGCCATCATACGCTCCTTCTGCTTAGTGTGTTGTAAGAGTGTGCTCCCTCTAGTGTTCAGTGTGTGATATTACACCTGCTGTTACACTGCACACTGACCACTAGAGGGAGCGCACTGCCATCATACGCTCCTTCTGCTTAGTGTGTGGTAGGAGTGTGCTCCCTCTAGTGCTCAGTGTGTGATATTACACCTGCTGTCACACTGCACACTGACCACTAGAGGGAGCGCACTGCCATCATACGCTCCTTCTGCTTAGTGTGTTGTAAGAGTGTGCTCCCTCTAGTGCTCAGTGTGTGATATTACACCTGCTGTCACACTGACCACTAGAGGGAGCGCACTGCCATCATACGCTCCTTCTGCTTAGTGTGTTGTAAGAGTGTGCTCCCTCTAGTGCTCAGTGTGTGATATTACACCTGCTGTCACACTGCACAATGACCACTAGAGGGAGCACACTGCCATCATACGCTCCTTCTGCTTAGTGTGTTGTAAGAGTGTGCTCCCTCTAGTGCTCAGTGTGTGATATTACACCCCCTGTAACACTGCACACTGACCACTAGAGATAGCACACTGCCATCATGAGCTTCTTTTGCTTTATGTTGTAGGAGCGTGCCACCTCTAGAGTTCGGTGTGTTGATTGTCCACCACTAGTGAGGTGCCAGGGGATATATGGATGCAGAGATTATACAGATCACACTCGGCGGCATGGGGCAGAAGCAAACTGTCACTATGGTAATGCCGTCCTGTATATGTTTAATGCATAGGTGAGGGGTAACAAGGCCCCTGCAACCATTGCTCCTGGTCGCCATAGGAACAGGCACTGCAGAGAGGAACTTGTGCGTTTCATCATCCTGTACTCATCCTAACTACAAGGAAATGTCTCTTTTAGGTATCTGAGAAAAGGGAATCGGGCCAAGTGAGATCACAAATAGGATTTGCTTTCCCAGATGTCCTGCTGCACATCCCCTTTATTCTTTCTCAACACACATTGTTATCTGAAAGAGGCGAGATAATATCTACAGATTGCTTCTATATGGGATGCCCCGCTGTGTGCAGTCACCCCATATTCTTACTTTGCCAGCAATGCCACAGCACCTGCGCACACAGGGCGGCATTTCTCATGTCCTTCTAGGTCTGTGCATGGCTGTATTTGAATGGCTGGCGTGGCCTCGCACAGCCATAGAGGGATGCAGGCAGAGCACCTAAGGGGGGGTCCCCGAATGAACACCCTTGTTACAACAGTTTGATAAACTTTTAGCATACAGGAGACCTTAATACATACTGTTTAAATGACATAAAGGAGATCACAGATGCACACTGTATATTTGTAAATGAGTAAAAGGTGAATTGTATTTAGGATATAAACAAGAAATGGATCTGGCCATTCAGATACATAATGCAGAGATTATTATTATGACCAATTGGAACTCTTTCCAAAGAAAAATCTTAGCCCTGGTTCACACCTGTCCGGTACCGCATGCATTTCTGTGTTCACGAAAAAATCTGGTAATAGCTCCTCTGTGGCCCCTTTCACACTTTTTTGGTGCAGCAGAGAGGAGAAAAACACGGCCACAACGCACCCTATTAAAGTGGACCAACACCCAGGATTTTGACTATCCTGGGTTTTGGTCCACTTCGGTGGGGCACCCCGATCGGGGGTGCCCCGCTGTGTGAAACCCCCCAGAAAGCCCCGAAAACTCACCTCTCCCCGCTCCCACGTGACCGCTGCAGTCAATCCCCGCAGACGGACAAGCGAGAAGCAGCGACGGACAAGCAGAGCGCGTCCGCCGCTGCCTCCCGCGCGACCCTCTTACAGGGAGCGCACCCGCGCCGGCCATTCACAAACGGCCAGGGCGGGAGCGCGCCCTGCTAGAGGGACGCGCGGGAGGCGCCGCGGCGGACGCGCATGCGCCGCTGGAACGTGGAAAAGGTAGGATTGTGGGCTTCCTGGGGGGTTTCACCCCGCGGGACCTCCCGATTTCGGATGCCCCGCGGGGAGGGATCTGATCGACCCGGGAATCTTATAGATTCCCGGGCCGATCCCCGCTGGGTGTTGGTCCACTTTAAAGTCTATGGAGCCACAAACGTGAACGCAAGTGTGTTTTTCATGCGGTACTGCAAGCGTTTTGCATTTGTGACCCTCATAGATATTAATGTGATTCAACAGACAGGAAGGCAGGGCATTGGAAACAGGGATTTTTTTTTTAAATGCAGACACAAGCGCAAATCCAAACAATAATGCAGGCAAAAACACAAACGCAAAGTAGAATTCCTGCCAGCAAAACGCATGCTGCAAATGCCACCAGACAGGTATGAACGCAGCCTAAACAGGCAGCAATGTCTAATGTGTAACAAGATGTATGTAACAAAATATAGATACATCATATGTACAAAATCTACTTGGAAAGCTGCCCTCAGATTAGTTTGATACAAGCAATGTGCTGATGCAGATCTGATACCATGTATAGCTTCAAGTTCACTGCAGAAAAACTTCTTGTAAATACCAAAAAAGAAACGACTCATATACATTTATTTATATACATTTATTTACAATTGCACCATCTGACCTCATCAGGGTTAACCAAGGGGCAACATACAGGGGCTGCTTATTCACATACATTATCTCCATCACTTACTATGCCCGAATATGGGATAATTAGATACATGGGCTGAGATCTACCTGTTCAGTAAAGTGGACCAAAACCTAGGATTTTGACTATCCTTGCTTTTGGTCCTTGCTCCCAGGGTACCCCGATCGGGATGTGCCCCACTGTGTGAAATCCCCAGCGCATGCACATCCAATCAGCGCGCTTGGATCTGCTGACGTCCCTTTGTCTAAGCCTTCGGGACGCGCAGGAGGTGGCGGTGGGTGCCGCTGGATCGAGGAGCAGGTAGGGATTTAGGGGTTTCTGGGGGGTTTCACACAGCGGGGCATCCCAGATCGGGGTGCCCCGCAGTCAGGGAGCTGATCGGTCCGGGAATCTTATAGATTCCCGGGCCGATCATGGGAGGGTGTTGGTCCACTTTAAAAAGGACCAAAACCTGGGATTTTCACAGGTTTTATTTCCTCCTCCCCAGAGCATACTTATTTGGTAAGCCTTGCTGTGAGAATTCTCCCAAATTGCCTGTAAATGCACCTTTCCAGCGATCTCAAGTCACAAGCGGGGGGCAATAACCAATCAGCAGCTGTGGAGAGGACATTAGAGTGTGAGCTCTGAGGGACAGGGAGTAATGTGACTACTTCTATGTGCCTGTACAGCGCTATGGAATAGGTCAGCGCTATATAAATGTATAATAACATTATATGAATGTGGAGAGGACATTAAAGTGTAAGCTCTGAGGTACAGGGAGTCATGTGACTGCCTCTATGTGCTCTGTACAGCACTGCGGAATAGGTCAGTGCTATATAAATGTATAATAACATTGTATGAGTATGAAGAAGACATTAGAGTGTAAGCTCTGAGGTACAGGGAGTTATGTGACTGCCTCTATGTGCTCTGTACAGCGCTGCGGAATAGGTCAGTGCTATATAAATGTATAATAACAGTGTGGAGGGGACATAGTATCCATGCTGTGCAGGTGACTGTCGTGGTTGTGGCCCATTTTCCCAGGGGGGTGGGGCATAGTCAGCGGTGAATGAGGTCACAAGAGGGCGCTGTTGTTTGGTACAGGAGTCTTGTGACTGTGATGTGTAGGTGTGATTATTTGCTGTAATAACACTGAAATGTTTCTCATCGATTGCTCATCTCTCTGAGGTCTGCAAGACTTGTCACTGCTGGGGGACAAAGAGCAGACACAGCAGTGCCTGAGATAACTTACACTGAGCACAAAATTATTGAGGGAATTACATTTCTCAGGATTCATCTTATTATTTAACAATTATAGCGCTGTTTGGTAATTCGAAATGATAATAAACCTCAAAGCTGAATGTGGAAAAAAGTAAAAGTGAGGCACTTTTTCTCTTCTCTCAGGAGAATATCAAAGAGATCAATTTTCCCATCGTCCTCCTCAGCCTTTGGGGTGTGCAAGCCCCCCCCCCCCCCCACAACCCCTCTCCTTATACTATGCTCCATTGTACCCCCAGTCTGTGTTTTGCCCCTGCTATGTTATAGCCTCAGCATCATGGATTGATGCTTGCCCCTGCCCCTAGCATACTAAAAGTTCCTCCTACCCCCCTCGGCACTCTTTGCCTGGTTAGGTAGAACCCTAGGGATGGGGCTTAGCAGCCCATGGTGGACAGCTAGTCATGGTGAAGTGAAGTGAAGGTAGAGACATACTCACCTTTTTCTAGTGGAGCTCCATTCAATAAGGGAGACACATGCAGCACCCACACCTCCTTCAATAGAAGGCATACACCACTGCAATGTACAGCTGTTTCTTATTCCCCCATAAGAAAGTACATTTCTTTTAGTTTTGGGACTCAAAGGCAGTGGGCGTAGGTGGATTAAGGTCCTTGCATTCTCAGTTCAGAGGATTTAGGCGTGCTTTAAAAAAGACCTCCAGTCAAAAATGGGGTGCCAGACAGCCATGGTTGAACTTGATCACTGGGGCCCACCAGAGGAAAATCCTCTTGGGGCTAACTATAGGAACATTTCCTTTGGCTTCACGGTTCGCCAGGGGAACTTATCATTGAGGCCCACCAGAGGAACTTATCCTTGGGGCCCACTAGAGGAAACTATCTTAGGGCCCACCAGACGAACTTATCATTGAGGCCCACCAGAGGGATTTATCATTGAGGCCCACCAGAGGAAATTATCCTTGGAGCCCACCAGACGAACTTATCATTGAGGCCCACCAGAGGAAATTATCCTTGGTGCCCACCAGAGGAACTTATCATTAAGGCCCACCGGAGGAAATTATCCTTGGTGCCCACCAGAGGAACTTATCATTGAGGCCCACCGGAGGAACTTATCATTGAGGCCCACCAGAGGAAATTATCCTTGGTGCCCACTAGAGGAAACTATCTTAGGGCCCACCAGAGGAATTTATCATTGAGGCCCACCGGAGGAACTTATCATTGAGGCCCACCAGAGGAAATTATCCTTGGTGCCCACCAGAGGAACTTATCATTAAGGCCCACCGGAGGAACTTATTATTGGGGCCCCACCAGAGGATCCTATTAGTGGGGCCCAGCACAGGAACTTATCTTTGCTTATCATTCGGCTAAAACATGTTTAGTTTGTAATAATATAAAAGCTGACGTTTATTCACCAAATAACAAATAGAACCTCCTGAAGAAATAACAACCCCCCTAGGCAGGCCAGAAACACAGTTTTAGTCTTGGATCCCTTGTATTGGCATTTTAGTGACCCTGGGTCAGTGCATCCCGCTGGATCCTTACTGCCTCCGACCCTGTGTGCCAGCACCCTGCACCCTGGACATGTCAGGAGCTGCCCCACATTTTTGAACCTTTTTTTCTATTTTAGTGGGACAGTTAGTAGGTTAATATGGGGCAGCCATGGAACTGGTCATGTGACCAGATACACTCCAATCCCGGTGATTTTGCCCTCGCAAGTGATGGTGAACTCATCACTCGGCAAGTATGAGCAAATTTATCATTCGGGCGAATTCCATCTGTTGTTGATTCCGCCCCCTCACCACAAGCGTTTCTGCAGAAATCCACATTGACCGGCAGACACTCTCCAGAATTTACATTTCCTCCTTCACCAGCGAATCATCACAAGTCTCTTAGTCATTGTTAACCCCGGCCCTTTCCTTATTGACATTCCTTCTCTGGTTCTTTCTTTACTTCCTGGCACAGCTTTTATTATATGGAGGTCAGGTCACAGGGAAGAGAAGGGGGTGACTGGGGTCGGGGGCAATTCACAGCCGGAATACAAAACACATCTCCCCACTTTCATTGAAGAGCATGAGAAGCAGACGCAGGGGCCGGCTTAAGATTATCCCAATGGGCTCCTCCGTACATGGGGAACTTACACAACCGGACTCAGGCCAAGCCCACCAGCCAGAATCTGGAAGCACAACTCCCGGCGTCACTGCGGGAGGATGATTGGCAGCACATGAGTTAATTTGGACCAACCATGCCCTTGGCCTGCGCTGGAGTCTAAAAGTTTTTGGGATGCCCCACTGTGTGAGCCCCTCAGATTACCCCACATTCACTCACCTTTTCAGGGGCTCCCGCTCCATGCTTGCTGGCCGAAAACCCCAGCACCTCTGTAGCTAATCAGATTGGCTGGGAGCAGGGGCACTCCGCACATTACTGGGAAACCAGGAATGCTGCCGCTTCTACTCCCTTCACCAGGGAGGATTGTATGGTGAGCGACATGTGGCACTAATTGGCGGGTTTTGGTCCACTTTAAGTGGGCCGCCATGAGCTCCGCTACTTGTCTGATCACCAAAGTGGACTTTTGCGTGTAATCCAAATAATAGGGATGAAAGAGCAGCAATCACGGTTAACTGTAATTGTAATCCAACATGTCACGGTCAGCCAATAAATCCACACACAGCCCAACTGCAGCTCAAACAATGTAGTTCCACTTTATTGACTTGGCAGTATAGCACAACAGGTAGCACATACACAGATCAGGGATGTCACTTCCAGCAAGTAAAGTAACGGTATCTGCTTATCTCAGGCAATATCACAGTTCACAGTGCTCTGGTGGTTTGTCCACCCCACTTAGGCCCTTATTTATGAAGGAATAGCGACAGGTAGCGACTGGTGAGCGGCCGGTAATGACGGGCACCGCCACGAGAACGCCGGCTCCCCACCACAATCACACATTTATCAAGCCAATCCTGCTTAGCGCCAGATAGCCACTCATTCATCATTATTCCAGCCTCAGCCCACAGCGCCAGCGTCCGACCTTGAACAGCGACAGGTATCACCTCTCGCTACCTGGTGCTCTCCAATGCATTTCAATGGAACAATCTTTAAATATTCATAATTAATTGATATTAATGTTTTTTTTTTTTTTTTAATGTGAAAAATTCTGTGACCACTTCTGCCATGTTAGATTTTTTTAGGTAAAAAAAAAATAAAAAATTGTGCAGAATTGATATTACAGGTCTGATATTATTGTATTCATATTACTAAATTCTTTCAAATTTTTTTTTTTTGGTTTCCAAAAATATGGTGGTTTGGGGGTTAAAAAACTACTTTTAACACATCGCCGCCAGCGCTCTGGGGTTTAAACATGCATTTCACAGCGCGATAATTTTTTGAGCGTGACTTTTTGATGAATGTGGTGGGAGCCAGTCGCTCTGACCAGTCGCTATCATGCGCACCCATACATCGCGAAACCTGTCAAATAGCGACTCTTCACCCCGTATTCAACATTACTGCACACCGACTCGCTATCAACAACCGATAAATGGCCAAGCACAGCGACTACTAGCGGGCGCTGTGAAAATACTGCTACAGTCGCTCAACTGTCGCTACATGTCACTATTAATGAATCGGCCTCTTAGATATGAGCTCTAACTCAAAACAGATCAGGCAGGGAATCACGGAGGGTAATGAGTGCTAATGGGGAGCTTCTCCACTACTTGGGCTCAAAACATCCAGTGGTCCCACTGGTTATAAGTTCAATGTCAAGGGACAGCACTCCCAGCTAGGCTCAGCACTTCCCCAGACCTTAAAGTCAATCAAAACCCAGTATTTTGACTATCTGGGGTTTTGGTTCTTGCTCCTGGGGCACCCCAATCGGGGGTACCCCACTGTGTGAAACCCCCCAGTTCACTGAAGCCAACTTAGCTCTTCCCGGTCCTATCGCGCATGCATGCTGCTCAGATCCACTGATGTCACGCCGCCCGCACCGGCCATTCACAAGTGCCTCGCGTGGGCACGCACCCTGCTAGAGGGATAGCGGGGATGTGGCCGTAGCTCGCGCATGTGCCGTTGGGCCGGGAAAAAGGTAAGTGTATGGGTGACCTGGGCAGTTTTCCCAATTTGGATGCCCCTGGGGGAGGGAATCGATCGGCCCGGGAATCTTATATAGTCCACTTTAAAGTCTTTTTTTCAAACTTTTTTTGTAAAAAAAAAAAACAAAAAACAAAAAGTAATTAAAGCGAAACTACAGTAAAAAGTGACTGTAGTTCCGCAGTACTACTTCTGGGCTTCTTCTGCGGCAGCCGCAATGCAGACTATCAGAAACGCGTCTAGTGCTGATAGGCTCAAGAATAATTTTCTCTAGTGGGCCCCAAGGATAAGTTTCTCTGGTGGGCCCAAAGGATAAGTTCCTCTGGTGGGCCCCAAGGGTAAGTTTCTCTGGTGGGCCCCAAGGATAAGTTTCTCTGGTGGGCCCCAAGGATAAGTTCCTCTGGTGGGCCCCAAGGATGAGTTCCTCTGGTGGGCCCCAAGGATGAGTTCCTCTGGTGGGCCCCAAGCATAAGTTCCTCTGGTGGGCCCCAAGCATAAGTTCCTCTGGTGGGCCCCAAGGATGAGTTCCTCTGGTGGGCCTCAAGGATGAGTTCCTCTGGTGGGCCCCAAGCATAAGTTCCTCTGGTGGGCCCCAAGGATGAGTTCCTCTGGTGGGCCCCAAGGATGAGTTCCTCTGGTGGGCCCCAAGGATAAGTTCCTCAAGTGGGCCCCAAGGGTAAGTTTCTCTGGTGGGCCCCAAGGATAAGTTTCTCTGGTGGGCCCCAAGGATAAGTTCCTCTGGTGAACCGTGAATCCAAAGGAAATGCTCTGGTGAGCCTCAAGAAGCCCCAGTGTGGCCAGCGATTCTGACAGGCTGTGCCGTGGCCACCACAGAAGCGGCCGGGAGGGGCATGACACCCAGTTTTTTATTTATTTTTATGGTTATATGCAGCAGGGCAGCCTGGGCCATGCTGACCCGCTGGTAAGTAGTAATGCGGAACTACAGACATTTATGACTGCAGTTCCAGTTTAATAAGCATGCAAACCACTGCATGCCTATTAATGACCTGCTCACCTTACCAGGCCACTGGGTCCCGATCATCTCGCTCCCACGTTGCCATCTTTCTGCAAATATATATCCCACAACGCTCACGGGTGCAGCCTTTGACCTTGCACCGGCCCCTCACAGAGTGGTCAGCTTTTCGTCTACAGTGCATAAAGCAGCGGCCGCGGCAGGATTGGTGAGGCAAGGTGAGCGGGACTTCGTGGAAAACTGTGAATTGCTGACCGGTGACTGCAGTGATCCACAGGTTCATGTAGCAAAGATTTACTGCGCTAAATGAACCTGGAAATAGCAAGGAAATACACAGTATTCGGCTGTGTGTTGTGGGAGCATTCGTACTTGCGCTGAGAAGTTTTTTGGGGGGGACCTTTGGTCTATTTTAAGGGTATCCAAACAAGGGAAGCTGCACCTTAGCTACCAACTTTTCAGGGTGGAGATAGAGGGACATTTGTTAAATTAGGCCACGCCCCCTCATTGAGGGATGGATAGAAGATTGTAACAGTTAAAACAGTATAAACACCATTTCACACTATATTTCACATTATAAACACTATAAACCTCATTTCTTGATGCAGATCTGCATGTTATACCTCAAAGAGGGACTAACGAGAACAACAAGGGACAGTCCCTCCAAATCAGGGCCACTTGGGAGGTATGCCAGAGTCCAGGTGCTTCTCTCGGGTATCGTCCACTCCCACAACAGATGACTTATTCTCTGTTAACTCCATGCCAAGGCACCCCCCTGGTTCCCTCACGACTGGGCCCTTCTCCAGACATAGACCCTTGCACTCCAAAGTAGTATCTCCTACTGCGCCAAGCTTGCTGTCCCCGCCTCTTCTCTGAATTGGCTCTACTTTAGGCTTTTATACCTTGACCAGCCCCCAGTGTACCATAAACTCTACCCACTGTTCCTCTGTTAGATCCCACCCCTTATTTATAGCTCAAAACCTAGTTTCCTAGTAACTGAATCCCTCTCTTTCCTATGTCAGGCACCTACATCCCTCATCCCTTCCCATACCCAGAAAAGAAGATCCCGGTCTGGATGGTGTTATCCCTATCCTACCTACTTCCTACCCATCCTGCCCGCCTGTTTCGCTAGATAAATCTCTTCATGAATAAAGTGGATTGGGAATAGTTTACTACAGCCACTGTCCCTCGCTCTTGCAGCAGCCTCCAATGGCATGCCGAGCTGACCATCACCTGGCTCTCTCCTCCTCCAGCCAAACATGCGTTTCCGCACATCTGCTTTATGTCCTCCGGCAGCAATACGCAGCCAATGGCGGCTCTATTTAAATAGGCCAATGAGCTGGATTTTTTGGTCTATTTTGGCTATTAGCCCTTGAGGCCGATTCATTAACAGCGGCAGGTAGCGACAGTTGAGCGACTGTAGCAGTATTTTCACAGCGCCCGCTAGTAGTCGCTGTGCTTGGCCATTCTTTGGTTGTTGACAGCGACTGAGTCGGTGTGCAGTAATGTTGAATACGGGGTGATGAGTCGCTGTTTGACAGGTTCCGCGATGTATGGGTGCGCATGATAGCGACTGGTCAGAGCGACCGGCTCCCACCATATTCATCAAAAAATCACGCTCAAAAAATTCTCGCGCTGTGAAATGCATGTTTAAACCCCAGAGCGCTGGCGGCGATGTGTTAAAAGTAGTTTTTTAACCCCCAAACCACCATATTTTTGGAAACCCCAAAAAAATTTAAAGAATTTAGTAATATGAATACAATAATATCAGACCTGTAATATCAATTCTGCACAATTTTTTTTTTTTTTACCTTAAAAAAATTATCTAACATGGCAGAAGTGGTCACAGAATTTTTCACATTTAAAAAAAAAAACATTAATATTTAATATTTAATATTTAAAGATTGTTCCATTGAAATGCATTGGAGAGCGCCAGGTAGCGAGAGGTCATACCTGTTGCTGTTCAAGGTCGGACGCTGGCGCTGTGGGCTGAGGCTGGAATAATGATGAATGTGGCTATCTGGCGCTATCTCAGTCGCTAAGCAGGATCGGCTTGATAAATGTGTGATTGTGGTGGGGAGCCGGCGTACTCGTGGTGGTGCCCGTCATTACCGGTCGCTCACCCGTCGCTACCTGCCTCTATTCCTTCATAAATTGTCTTTCAGGTGGGGTAATCAACCTAAGGGTTATTGAGGGCCAGTGAACCCTATTGCCTGCCAGCCAATCCCCACATGTTCTCCAATAAAGATGCCTCATTCCCTATCATCCATGCACCTGATAGTCGCTGCTTAGGGTGATCTCTTCCATCGTGATTACCGTGTATGACCTGCATCTTCCTGAGCCAACCCTTGCCTGAACCCTCCTGTACTGCGACTTATGACTTTGTCATTCTTGGGGCCCATCAGAGGAAATCAGACCCATTTATCTTCACCACGGCCTGGACACACAGCCTCGTTCATCTGTAATCAATGTCTGGCAGAGAGACACCACTGGCCCAAATTGCACCACTCTGCACCCACCATTGTAACATGTACAATCGCAGTAGAGATCATCCCATTACACATTTGTCTTTTCGCTTCTGATCCTTTATACTTCCTTTAGTGCCATAAATGCGTTAAGTTGTTGGGTTAGTCATTCTTGCCCTCTGGTGAGATCCATTCATGGAGGGTGCCAAGCTGTCATTGTTCCGTGACTGGGCCCAATTTTCCAGACGGTTGGGGTTGCGCAACACGCTGCAGAGAACTCAACTTGTTTCACAACAACACCCTGCTCTCTCCTGCTCTTCCTGTTCTGCCATCCTGCAATGATAATAATAATAATCATCATCCTTCTGACCTTCAGCCCAGAAACTGCAGGTAAGTGCACTTAGCTCCGGCAGCCAGGAGGGGGCAGCCACACACAGTGGGTTGCCGATTGCGAGCTGCATCTACTATAGGGGTGCAACCGAATCGGGGCCCAGGTCATTGTTGCTCCCCCGCCCTATTTATCATATTTTTGCTCACTTTGCATCATTTAGAAAAAGGAAGCAGCATTAATCTCGGCTGTTTCAGTCTTTAGTTGTCTAGTTGCATCTAAGAGGCCGATTCATTAATAGCAGCAGGTAGCGACAGTTGAGCGACTGTAGCAGTATTTTCACAGCGCCCGCTAGTAGTCGCTGTGCTTGGCCATTGTTCGGTTGTTGATAGCGACTGAGTCGGTGTGCAGTAATGTTGAATACGGGGTGACGAGTCGCTACTTGACAGGTTCCGCGCTGTATGGGTGCGCATGATAGCGACTGGTCAGAGCGACCGGCTCCCACCACATGCATCGAAAAATCACGCTCAAAAAATGATTGCGCTGTGAAATGCATGTTTAAACCCCAGAGCACTGGCGGCGATGTGTTAAAAGTAGTTTTTTTAACCCCCAAACCACCATATTTTTGGAAACCAAAAAAAAAAAATTTGGAAAGAATTTAGTAATATGAATACAATAATATCAGACCTGTAATATCAATTCTGCACAATTTTTTTTTTTTTTTTTTTTTACCTTAAAAAAATTAAATAACATGGCAGAAGTGGTCACAGAATTTTTCACATTTAAAAAAAAAAAAAAAAAAAAACATTAATAACAATTAATTATGAATATTTAAAGATTGTTCCATTGAAATGCATTGGAGAGCGCCAGGTAGCGAGAGGTCATACCTGTCGCTGTTCAAGGTCGGACGCTGGCGCTGTGGGCTGAGGCTGGAATAATGATGAATGAGTGGCTATCTGGCGCTATCTCAGTCGCTAAGCAGTATCGGCTTGATAAATGTGTGATTGTTGTGGGGAGTCGGCGTTCTCGTGGCGGGGCCCGTCATTACCGGCCGCTCACCAGTCGCTACCTGTCGCTATTCCTTCATAAATAAGGGCCTAACTGAATTAAGAGACGTTGAATTACAGAATTAAAAGTTTACTGTATGAGTCTTGAAAGGGCCCCATTTAATGTTCCCATGAGGGCCCTGTCACATTAGTTGTCTGCTGGCACAAGGTATATATGTAGGTGAGGTTATGGCTAATGCTGCACAGACATTGCTCCTGCAGTGATATCACACAGCCCCTACCAAGTCACTTTTTTTCAGCATTTTCTGCTAATGCGTGAAATATAAGCCCTATCCCCAAAAATAAGCCCTAGTTACAATTCATAATCCAACTGTAAAGGAGGTCGAGGACACATCAAGTCGCACAGGTAAGCTCATCTGTCTGGATTGAAAAATCTGATATTGCATATCTACCCCAGCCTGCCGCCATGCAGGGCACATGGCCGAATCTCCCCACATCCCCTGCTGCCAGCCAGCTCTGTGCTTGTACTGTAGGTAGCGACAGATGATCGACTGTAGCAGTATTTTCACAGCGCCCGCTAGTAGTCGCTGTGCTTGCCCGTTGTTCGGTTGTTGACAGCGACTCAGTCGGTGTGCGGTAATGTTGAATATTGGGTGAGGAGTCGCTATTTGACAGGTTCCGCACTGTATGGGAGCGCATGTTACCGAATGGCCATAGCGAACGGCTCCCACCATATTCATTAACAAATCACGCTCAAAAAATTCTCGCGCTGTGAAATGCATGTTTAAATCCCAGAGCGCTGGCGGCGATGGGTTAAAAGTAGTTTTTTAACCCCCAAACAACCATATTTTTGGAAACAAAAAAAAACAAGTTTTTAAAAACATTTTGTAATATGAATACATTAATATCAGACCTGTAATATCAATTCTGCACAAATTTTTTTTTTATTTTTTTACCATAAAAAAAAAACTAACATTGCAGAAGTGGTCACAGAATTTTTGACATTGAAAAAAAAAACAAAACATTAATAACAATTAATTATGAATATTTAAAGATTGCTCCATTGAAATGCATTGGAGAGCGCCAGGTAGCAAGAGGTCATACCTGTCGCTGTTCAAGGTCGCTCGCTGGCACTGTGGTGTGAGGCTGGAATAATGATGAATGATTCGCTATCTGGCGCTCTCTCAGTCGCTAAGCAGGATCGGCTTGATAAATGTGTGATTGTGGTGGGGAGCCGGCGTTCTCGTGGCGGTGACCGTCATTACCGTTCGCTCACCAGTCGCTACTTGACGCTATCCCTTCTTAAATAAGGGCCTAAGTCAGCAGGAGGGTTCGCCCATTCACTCACCTCAATCTACGCTCCCACAGCACATGCACGGGATCTCTTTCAATCAGAACTCACCACCATGCACATCAATGGCCAGCAATAAGTTCTGAATGAATGGATTATAGGGCTGCTCCACTCTGCTGTGTGCACACATGGCGGCAAAGCTGTACATATGGTGGATGTGGTTAAACATTTCACCTACTTACTAAGAGGTATTCACCCGAATTAATGGTAATGAAGAGTTGGTCACTGGGGACCAAGAAAGGTGGAGCTGCTAAATGGGTTCTTTAGCTGTGTACACAAATGAGGCACAAGGTATCCATGAAGGTGTTGCCACTACAAACAATACCTCAAGCATAATTCTTAACTGGCTAACAATGGATATCATCCAAGGAAGACTAGAAAAAGAAAAAATAATGTAAATGTGAATGAGACTCCAGGACCAGATGGACTTCACCCAAGAGTTCTTAAAGATGTCAGCTCAGTTATTTCAGCACCTCTGCTTTTGATCTTTAAAGACTCACTAAGAAATAGTACCAAGGGCTTGGTGCAAGGTAAATTTGGTGCCCATTTTTAGAAAGGACTCTGGGAGGCCGATTCATTAATAGCGCCAGGTAGCGACAGATGAGCGACTGTAACGTGATTTTTACAGCGCCAGCCAGTATTCGCTGTGCTTGGCCGGCGTTTGCTTGATGACAGCGACTCAGTCGGTGTGCGGTAATGTTGAATACGGGCTGGGGGGTCGCTGTTTCACAGGTTCAGCGTTGTATGTGAGCGTCTGACAACGAATGGCCAGAGCGAACGGCTTGCTTCATATTCATTAACAAATCACGCTTCGAATTTGCTGGCGCTGTCCATTCCTTGTTTAAACCCCAGTGCGCTGGCGGCGATGGGTGTTAACTAGTTTTTAACCCCTAAACAACCATATTTTTTGATTGTAACATTATACATGTTTTTTGAATCATTTTGTAATATGAATACATTAATATCAGACCTGTAAGATCAATTCTGCACAAATTTTTTTTTTAATTTTTTTTAATTAAAAAAAAAAAACGAACATTGCAGAAGTGGTCTCAGAATTTTTGACATAAAAAAAAAAAAAAATAATACCTATTAATTATGATTAATTAAAGATTGCTCCATTGAAATGCATTGGACAACGCCAGGGAGCGACAGGTCATACCTGGCGCTGTGAAGGAATTTGCAGCGGCGCTGTTTGTTCCAGGCGGCTTCATGATGAATCCCGCGCTAGCCGTCGCTCTCGCCGGCGCTAGCCTCATTTAGCTTGATAAATGCGTCATTGTGACCGCCGCCGGGCGTACTTGAGTCGGTAGCCGCCGATAGCTGGCGGTACCTGGCGCTCGTCAGACACTACCTGGCGCTAGCCCGTGATAAACACCCAGTATTTTCACTATCCTGGGTGTTGGTCCACTTCCGCGAGGCACCCCGATCCTTCCTTCCTGTGTTTTCTTCTATTTTTTTTCTTCCTTCCTTCCTGTGTTTCCTTCAATTTTTTCTTTCTTTCTTTCTGTGTAAAACCCCCCAGAAAGCCCAAAAAAACTCACCTCACCGCCGACGGACAAGCTGAGGCCGCTGGAGGCCGCCTCTCGTGTGTCCCTCTTACAGGGAGCGCGCCGGCCATTCACAAACGGCTGGCGCGGGTGCGCGCCCTGCTAGAATGACGCGCGAGAGGCGGCGGCGGCGGCGGCGGCAGCCCGGGCATGCACCGTTGGAACGGGGAGAAGGTAGGGTTTGTGGGCGTCCGGGGGGGTTTCACAAAGCGGGGCATCCCGATTTCGGATGACCTGCGGGGAGGGAGCTGATCGGCCCGGGAATCCCGATCAGCGGTGGGTGTTGGTCCACTTTAACATCCTGCCAATGCCCCGTGGGACACCCACCCCCAATCTCCACTGCTGCTTCTGCCTATAGACAAGCCCCCTGTTCGCCTGGACGCTAGATATGTCTCACCGGACACAGCTGTCCCCAGGACTTAGGTAGCACAAAGGATGCAGACTTACGGGGCGTTCCCACACATCAATTGGGGGAAAATAGCTTGAGGGAATTTTCTGCATTTTGAAAAAGCATTTGACACTGTCCCCCATAGACACTGCAGGATTAATATATACAGTTTGTAAGTGGTTTGAAAACTGGCTGAAGGATCGTGTACAGAGAGTTGTGGTTCATGATACCTACGCTGAATGTTCCCTGGTTGTAAGCGGTGTACCCCAAGGTTCATAAAGACTTAAAGGAGCCGCAGCACTCAACCCTGTTAGCTTGCAGACCAACCTATAATCTGTCTCTAAATCTGGTAAAAACAGAGGCTCGGTCACACACATCTGCAGAAGTATGCTAAGCTGCACCACCACGCCAAGGTGCCTCTATGGGTGCAGTCCTAACTCTAATCCATGAGAGCCCCATTTGGAACATACAATGCAAGAGATAAAAAGGGAGCAGCTTACCTGAGGTTGCCCTAAACCTCATGTGCAAGCCATGGGGTGGAAGGGTCAAGACCCTGCAATACAGCCTAGACCCCACACCCCATGTGCTTGCACAAATTCAAAATGAACAAAGGGGAGTGGCAGCTGCTCAGACCCCAAGGTTCAGTTTTGTTTATAATTGATATAGAAGATAGAATTAAGAGCACTCTATTTGAGGATGACACAAAGATATGTAGCACAGTGCAGTCTATTGTAGATGTTCACAAGCTTCAGGCTGACTTGGACACTTTGAGTGTCTGGGCATCCACTTGGAAAATGAAGTTCAAAGTGGATAAGCGTAAAATCATGCACTTGGGGTCTGATAACCTGAAGGCCACATATGTCTTTGGGGGAGTAAAACTGGGAGAGTCACTGGTTCAGAAGGATCTGGGGGTACTGGTAGATCACAGGCTAAATAACAGCATGCAATGCCAAGCAGCTGCTTCCAAGGCCACCCAGATATTATCATGCATTAATAGAAGCCTGGAATCACGGGATAGGGATGTCATTTTGCCTCTCTAAAACGCATTGGTGCGCCCTCATCTGGAATATGCCGTCCAGTTCTGGGCACCAGTTCATAGAAAGGACGCTCTGACTATGGAAAGGGTTCAGAGAAGAGCCACCAAACTAATAAGAGGAATGAAGGATCTTAGTTATGAGGAAATATTACAGATATTAAATCTGTTTAGTCTTGAAAGGAGACTGAGGCCCTTATTTAAGAAAGGATAGCGTCAGGTAGTGGCTGGTTAATGAGAGGTAGCGACAGGTAGCGACTGGTGAACGCCGGACACGGCACGCAATTACACATTTATCAAGCAGAATCTGTTTAGCGACTGGGATAGCGCCATGTAGCGTCTGATTCATCATTTTCACAGCCTCAGCGAACAGCGCCGGCGTTCAGCCTTGCACAGCGCCAGGTATGGCCTGTCGCTCTCCAATACATTTCAATGGACGAACCTTTTCTTCTCTTTAAAGTAGACCGTCACCCAGGGGTGATCGGCCCGGGAATCTATAAGATTCCCGGGCCGATCACCTCCCTCCCCGCGGGACATCCGAGATCGGGATGTCCCGCGGGGTGAAACGCCCCAAATCCCTTTACCGCCCGCCGCTACCTCCCTCGCGCCCCTCTAGACGTGCGCGCGCCCGCGCCGGCCGTCTGCGAATGGCCGGCGCATGCGCGCGCGCGTCAAGAGTGACGCGCGGGAGGCGGCGGCGGCGGAGCCGCTTGTCCGCGGCTGTCAAAAGGCTTGTCCGTCGGCGCTGGGAGCGGGGAGAGGTGAGTTTTTTGGGGGGTTCGGGGGTTTCACACAGTGGGGCACCCCGATCGGGGGTGCCCCACCGAAGTGGACCGAGACCCAGGATAGTCAAAATCCTGGGTCTTGGTCCACTTTAAACCGGGTTTTTTTTTTTTTCTTTTCAAAAAATCACAAATAATTCTGTGACCTCTTCTGGCATTGAATTAGCCGTTTTTTCACATTTTTATGATTTTTTAAAAATTTCTTCAGAAATGACATTACAGGTCTGCCATTAAAGTGTTCATGTTACAATGTGGTTACAATGTAATTCCATATGTTTTCGCTTTGTTACTAGTGGATAGATGCTGGAAAACAGACTTTAAAGACACAGCCTCCAGCGCTGTGGGCTGCAAACAAGCATGTTTCAGCGCCAGAGATTTGTGAGGCAGTTTTTTTGCTGAATATGGTGTGCGTCGGTCGCTATGAGCAGTCAAATAGCGACTCCTCACAATGTATTCAACATTACTGAACAGCGACTGAGTCACTAAGGGCCTTATTTATCAAGGAATAGCGACAGATAGCGACAGATAGCGCCTGGGGAGCCGGCCAGTAAAGCCAGGTACCGCAACTAGAACGCCGGCTCCCCTCCACAATCACACATTTATCAAGCCAATACTGCTTAGCGACTGAGATAGCGCCACCTAGCAACTCATTCATCATTATCCCAGCCTCATCCCACAGCGCCAGCGAACATCCTTGAACAGCGACAGGTATGACATGCATTTCACAGCGCTAGGAATTTTTAAGGCTGATTTTTTAATGAATATGGTGGGTGCCGGTCGCTATGTCCAGACGCTATCATGCGCTCCCATACAACAGCGAACCTGTCAAATAGCGACTCGGCATCTTGTATTCAACATTACGGCACACCGACTGAGTCGCTATCATCCACCGAACAATGGCCAAGCACAGCGACTACTAGCGGTCGCTGTCAAAATACCGCTACAGTCGCTCAACAGTCGCTATCTGTCGCTATTAATGAATCAGCCTCTAAGAACTAGCGACCCACGGCCGAGCACAGTGACTACTAGCGGGCGTTCCGAAAATGCTGCTACAGACGCTCATCTGTCGCTACCTGCCGCTATTAATGAATCAGCCTCCCCGGGGGGACATGATTAACTTGTATAAATATATAGACAAGGGGGCACCCCCTCCATCTGAGAAAAAAATATTTAATCTCCGGAGGAGACAATCAATTTTTACAATAAGAACTATAAATCTGTGGAATAGCCTCCCACAGACAGCTTCAGAAAGAAAGATTAAAAGGAATAATAGAGGGAAAGAAAGAGAAAAAAAGGTAGAAAAAATAGAAGGTAAGAAAGGAGAAGCATATGGGAAGAAAGAAATACACGAAGAGATGAATGAATGAGAAATAAAGAAATGAAGTAATGAGAAAAAAAGGAATGAAAGAAAGATAGTAAAAAAAGAAAGAATAAAAGAAAAATACAGAACAAAATAGAAATAATTACAGACAGAAAGAAGGAATGTCAGAAAGAAACAATAGAAGGAATAAAAAACAGCGAAATAATGCAAGATTTTAAAAAATTAAGAAATGACGGAAAGAGAAGGAAAGTACTGTATGCCAGAAATATCTTTCTCTTACTCCTTCTATGCTATAGAATAGAGAGAATGACAAAAAGAATAGAAAGAATTATTGGATGAAAATAAGTCAGAAAGAAAGACTAGAAGGAATAAAGGAGGGGAAAGAAAAGACAAAATAGAAGGAAAGACACAAAAAAGAAAGTAATAAAAAAGAGATGAAAGACTGTGAAAGAAGGAATGAAAGTAAAAACAACAGGAAGAATATAAAGAATAAGAGAAATAGAAAGAAAGCATGTCAGAAAGAATAAATAGAAGGAATAAAACAGAGAAAGTTAGAAAGAATAGAAGGAACGACAAAGATAGAATGAATGGAAGTAAGTTAGAAAGTAATAATAGAAGGAATAAAAGAAAGAATAGAAGGAATGATGGGAAGAAAAAAGGAAGGAATGAAAGCTAGGCCCTTATTTAAGAAGGGATAGCGTCAGGTAGTGGCTGGTTAATGACAGGTAGCGACTGGTGAACGCCGGACATGGCAAGCAATTACACATTTATCAAGCAGAATCTGTTTAGCGACTGGGATAGCGCCATGTAGCGTCTGATTCATCATTTTCACACTGAACAGCGTTCAGCCTCGCACAGCGCCAGGTATGACCTCTCGCTACCTGACGCTCTGCCATACATTTCAATGGACGATCCTTTTCTTCTCTTTTTTTTTTTCTAAAAAATCACAAATAATTCTGTGACCTCTTCTGGCATTGAAATAGCATTTTTTTCATAATTATTTAATTTTTTATATATTTCCTCAGAAATGACATTACAGGTCTGCCATTAAAGTGTTCATGTTACAATGTTGTTACAATGTAATTCCATATGTTTTCGCTTTGTTACTAGTTGATAGATGCTTGAAAACACATTTTAAACACACTGCCTCCTGCGCTCTGGGCTTCAAACAAATATTTTTCAGCGCCAGAGATTTGTGAGGCAGTTTTTTTCCTGAATATGGTGTGAGTCGGTCGCTATGACCAGTCGCTAACATGCGCTCCCATACAGCGCTGTACTGGTCAAATAGCGACTCCTCACAATCCCCTCGATTCAAAGAGCAAAAGTTAATTGATTTCGTATCGAGAATCGTAAGTTTGGGTGGGTGTTTGTCATTTTTTCTTGTTTTTTTGGCCATTTCGTATTCGCACGATCGTTCGCGCATAGACGTATATGAACATACGCATTTCGTACGAGAATCGTATAATTTGCGTTAGTTCGTGTGTTTTTCCCGTCCAAATCGTATTATTTGCGTCCGATCCTATTTTTTACGTCCTTCACATGGGCTTGCGCCCAATTCAGAGAGGTGATTGCTAATTGTTTTGAAGCCCATTAAAGAGCTGCTTTACGAAATGTTTGCCGGCAGCTATTTGGCCTCGGGAGTAGGATGGAGCGGAGCGAGTTTGTGGCACATCAAGGGCTTATGCTTTTTGGCATTGAGTTGATCGAGATGTCTGAGAGCAGATTGCCCCTGCGTCGTCGCATGAACATCGATAGCATGAATGATGTTGAGCTGTTCGAGCTGACCAGGCTTAATCGCGCTTCCCTCCATAAATTATATAGTGAGCTGCGGCCATGGTTAGCCCGCACCACAAGGAAGGGGCATGCAATTTCAGGTATGACCAAGATGCTTGGCTGCCTGCAATTTTTGGCGAACGGCTCGTTCCAGAGGCTGGGTGCCCTCTCTGTGGGGATGTCACAGCCTACGCTGAGCCGCGCACTGTCTAAATTTTTGGAAGGCATGGCTGCCATAACTCAAAAATATATTTATTTTCCAGATGATATGGCAGCCAGAAACGCCATTAAGCTTGGGTTTTATAATGTGGCCGACATGCCCAACGTTATTGGTGCAATTGACTGCACACATGTGGCACTCGTACCTAGGGCAGCCGACGAGTATATATATAGGTATTGAGATTGGTTATTATGTTGCCCAACGTGTCATGTAACCTGTTTTCCTTTGCGGCAGCATATTTGTTTATCCCTCATTTGTGTAGCTGCTTTATCTCGGCTTTTCATTAGTCTTTCCCAATAGAGTGCAGACATGTTTTGTGGTTAATTTATTAGTTTGGGTCAAATATCAATTACCCTTTTTGTATGTTTTTGCCTTAAGGAATCGTAAAATGGGACACTCACTTAATGTCCAGGCCGTGGTTGGTCCGGATATGCGGTTTATGAGTGTCCTTGCCGGCTACCCCGGATCGTCCCACGACTCCTATATCCTCCGGCGATCTGGGTTGTTTCGGAGATTTGAGGCAGGTGAATTTTCGGGGGCATGGCTGCTTGGTAAGTGTGTCCTATTTGTGTGTTATTAAATGTGGCATTAATCTTGTATTTGTTGATATGTTTGTTTTGGAAAACTTTACATAAGCGTCCAACTGCCTTTTTCTTGGCTCATATATTAGGAACTTACCCAAAAAATCCTTGTCTCGCTTTGGCCTTCAGAATGTTTTCCCTTTAGTTAGGATGTCTGTAAGTTCCTTGTGCCTAAATATATTGGTTTGGAGTTTATACCCAAGGATCTTTGACCTTTGGCTCCTTTTGTACTATTGGTCTTTAAATGTCAAAGTGGACTTAAACTGCATACATTGTACTTTCCAGTGAAATGTGGATTGGGATCTTTGACCTTTGGCTCCTTTTGTACTATTGGTCTTTAAATGTCAAAGTGGACTTAAACTGCATACATTGTAGTTTCCAGTGAAATGTGGATCGGGATCTTTGACATTTGGCTCCTTTTGTACTATTGGTCGTTAAATGTCAAAGTGGACTTAAACTGCATACATTGTAGTTTCCAGAGAAATGTGGATAGGCCCTCAGCAGCATCCTAATTGTAACATGTCTGAAAACTACAAATATATGTAAAATACAAATACCCTTGGCCGTGCAGATGTTTGTTAATTAATTGGTATATAGAAGTGCCATTTTTATTTAGGTTATACCTTAGTGCAATTTTTGGGGGCCCTAATGTGCCCTGTTTTTTTTGGGGAACACTTTACCTTACATCATTATGATATCTGTGAAATTTTTGGTGTTGGTTGTGTTGCCTTTTTAATTTTGATTACATTTAATTCTCTGTTTAAGGTGATTCCGGGTACCCACTTCTACCCTGGCTCATGACGCCTGTGCTGCGGCCCCAGGATGCCTCTCAGGAAGCGTATAACCGTGCGCATCGCAAGACCCGGGCTGTTGTGGAGAGGGCATTTGGTCTGCTGAAGACACGTTTTCGTTGCCTTGACCATACTGGGGGGGCCCTGCAATATGATCCCAAGAAAGTGATCGACATTATAATGGCATGTGCTGTTTTGCACAATTTTGCCATCATGGGACGTGTCCCACGTTATGTGGACAGCCTGCCCTCTTCAGCCGTCGAGGATGAAGTCGAGAATTTTGAGGGGCCCCCCAGTGAGTCTGGCCAATCTGTTCGAGCCAACCTGATCAGCCAGCATTTTACTTAACTTTTTTCCCTGTCTCACCATTCTGTATGTCTGTGTTATCCTTTTTGTTACATATGTTGTTTTGCCGTAATGTGGCATTACCTCTAAGTAAAACATTTAGACCTTAATTGTTGCCTAATGTATTTCATGTAGTTTCCTTAGCTTTAGCTTTGCATTGTTACACCTCTTCAAACCAAAATTATCTGGTTTAGCCCAAGCTGTTAAAAATGTCTTCCCACTAAAAACGCCACAAGTATTGTAAGTGAATTTTTTGTTTTACTTTGAAAAGGAAAATTTATAGTGCTTAACAGAAATCAGTCCACATACATCTGTGGTAACAAATGGATAACATTAAAAAAAAACATCGAGCACATCTACACCTGGAAGTGAGTGGCACAACCAAACAAGGACACCCAGTCCAAAGGCCAGCCTAGTCCAGTCATTAATATTGCCTGTGCCCAGGGATATTTGGGCATGGCCATAATGTCACACAAACATGTCTGCAAACAGGAGGAGCACCAACCAAATACATAGGTAAAGCCATAAGTGGCCAGATAAACTCCACATAGACCTATGGCATTGGCTAGTGGCCTTAAGCATTACTCTAAGGAGCTATATGGGAGCAAATACAAAACACAACCTGCCAGAGCAACACAAAATGGATTGTTTGAAACCTCAAAGGACAAGTAAATACAGTGGGGGTTAAGAGAAAAGATGTCCCACACACCCATGGCTTAATAGGGTGGCTGCCCATAATACCCAGGTGGAGGTCCAGGTGGAGGTCCATGGGAATGGGACCTAGCCTGGGCCATGGCAGCATTGTGAATTTGAAACTGCTCCACAATGTTTCTCTGCATATTGGTCATCTCAGCCATGGCTGACTGGATGCCATTACTTGCATTGGCCACGTTGCTGTTGAGGGTACGCAACTCCGCGAGGATGCCCTGTAGACTGGTATGGATGTTGACCATGTCGGCATGCCTTTGCTCACGCTCTGTAACGAGCTGGGCGTCATAAGAGTCCCTTTGTTGGGTCCATAATTGAAGCAGGGCACTCTGCCTCCCCTGGGAAATTGTGGGGCGGCGTAATGGCGTCCGCCGCACAATTACCCTGGCTCTTGGGCGTGCCCTGCCGCGTGGTGTCGTACCCTCAACAGCAACCGGCCTGCTTTGCAAATCCTCAGCAGCAGAGTGAACACTGGGGACTGTAGTGTCAGTCTCCCCATGTGCAAGCACAATGGATGGAGATTCACTCTGCTGCTGAGGATTGGCCAGAGAAACATTATGGAGCAGTTCCAAATTGGGACCCAGGGGGAGTTCATCCGACGTGCCCTGTACGGAGACATCATCATCTTCCTCCATGTCCTGGATCTCTTCCATGAGTGTGCGGGTCTGTAGGGACATATCAAAAAAAAAAGGCTAAGTTGGCGTCCAAATTTTGGATTTCAACAGTTTAACACATTCTTAAGCACTTGTTAGTATTTATGCTACTAAATTAACTTACCGAAAATCTCTGATCTGGGCTCCTATGCTGTACGGACCTGGTAGGCATAACCAAACTGGGGGGTGAGTTTACCCTTGCTGAGGGATCATGCTGGGCTGAAGAAGAGAAAAACAAACCACGTAAACACACACACATAACCTTTTTTAGGATAGGTAATCAAATATAGCTCTATTTGTAATATTATTCAACTCGAGAGCAATGGTGACCTTTGTTCAAACACACGCAAGTTTACATAGGTGCAATGGCTCTGAAAAACTGCTAAGTGACCTCAGTTCTAAGTCATGAAGTGTACCCAGTCAGCATACAACTTTCAAGGCACATTTTTGGATTTAGCCTACCATTCGCTAGGTCCGGGGTACTCAAACAATTGTTGGAAACGCCCATTTCAAGGTATGTGGTGAGAGGTGAATGTCTGGCCATGGTGCTGACGCAGGGGGTGTCTAGTTAAAAATAAATACACTGGTGGAGGGGCTGGAGATTTCAAAGTGCCAACTAATAAAGGCTGCTTGCCCTTGCTGGGCTGGATGGGCCAGAGCTGAGGGGACAGGGATTGGATGGCTAAAGGGGGGAGTTAACGTATTGATGGTGATGGGATGGATGGAGCCAATCTGTTACAAATGTATGGGGCTTATGTGGGGGGGGGCATGGGGGGACTGTGGCAGATGGGCCAGAGCAGGGGCAGCGGGACACGATTGTGGCCAGAGAAATTTTTAAAAAGTTACTGTGTACCTTGCAATGCCACTTCCTGTGCAGTACTTCATATTGCAATGCTATGTTTCAGGGAGCCATGACATTGGGCAGGAGACCAACCACTACATGGCCGATCAAGGGGGCAGCTCTGAGCACGTCAACACAGAAGTAACTGAGTGCAGGGCTGTCTGGGCAGGGGTCCTTGAATGTGGTGCCAAGGTCCGCATTGGGACCCCGGGCCGCCAGTTGAGTCTCGCTGCTCTAGGTCAGATATGTTTGGGGGTGGCTAATTAAATTGTTAACTCAAACACAACTCACACAACCAAAAGGCAACCCATACATAATGATGTGTGTTTTGTGATTGATTCAAAATATCTCACTTATCTTGCGAAACTTCATGACTTTAACAATCCAATTGGACATTTGAACTTTGCCATAATGGCTGTGGGCCTAAATGTGTGATTCCCAGGGACCAAAAGAGGACACAAACAGCCACAGTAGTGCGAGGCCAAGCAAGGCAAACCATAGGGGCATCCCGTTAGCTTGTTACTAGTGAACTGTAGATTATTTAGCAAACAGCCAAACATGCAGATTTAAGAGTACTCACCGTGGGTACGGGTCGGTGAGTCTGTGTCCCTTAGACCAGCATGTCCACCGACCGCGACCGGATGGAGAAGTCCAAGCACAATCTCCTCAGCAGGGGTAAACTCCAATTTAGATGGAAAGCCACCGCCAGTTTTCATGCTGAAAAGAGAAAATCGTTTGGTACTCAGAAAAGGTGCATACAGTACATCCAAAACATTAGATTTAGCGTAAACATTTAGTTACCTGTAATTATGCCTTTTAATTTCTTTTTGCCGTACAGCATACTTCAGATCAGAGATTTTCTTCTGAATTTGGGACACATCTTTCCTCTCTTCCCCCGCTGCATTTACTTGTCGGAGGATGGTTTCAAACAATTCCATCTTGCGCTGCTTGGTGGTGTGTTTGGATTTGCTCCCATATAGCTCGTCATAGTATAATGTAAGGCCACTAGCCAATGCCATATTTTGGTCATGGGAGAATCTCCCACTCAACTGGCCGCGGCGCAATGTGCGGCCAGATGGTTGGCTTGGCTGCTCCTCCATGTGTGCAGACACATGTGGTGACATTATGGCCTGGGGCTGGGTAGGGGAATGGCCGGATTGGTGGCTTCCCAATGACTGGACTGGACTGGCCAAGGGACTGGGTGTTCTTGCGTGGCTGGCCACCGAACTTCCAGGTGTAGATGTGGTCATGGGGGCAATTCGGGGCCCTCTTGGGGGGCTAGGTTCCCGGCTGGTGCCAGGTCGGGGGCTCTGTTCCCGGCTGGTGCCAGGTCGGGGGCTTCTGGCCCTGGATGGTGTTCTTCTGGCCCTGTAGGGGCTTCTGGCCCTGGATTGGGTTCTTCTGGCCCTGTAGGGGCTTCTGGCCCTGGATTGGGTTCTTCTGGCCCTGTAGGGGCTTCTGGCCCTGGATTGGGTTCTTCTGGCCCTGTAGGGGCTTCTGGCCCTGGATTGGGTTCGGCGGGCCCTGTCGGGGCTTCTGGCCCTGGATTGGGTTCGGCGGGCCCTGTAGGGGCTTCTGGCCCTGGATGGTGTTCTTCTGGCCCTGTAGGGGCTTCTGGCCCTGGATTGGGTTCGGCGGGCCCTGTAGGGGCTTCTGGCCCTGGATTGGGATCTGCGGCCTCTGGATGGGCTTCTGGCCCTGGATTGTGTTCGGCGGGCCCTGTAGGGGCTTCTGGCCCTGGATTTGGATCTGCGGCCTCTGGATGGGCTTCTGGCCCTGGATTGTGTTCGGCGGGCCCTGTAGGGGCTTCTGGCCCTGGTTTGGGATCTGCGGCCTCTGGATGGGCTTCTGGCCCTGGATTGTGTTCGGCGGGCCCTGTAGGGGCTTCTGGCCCTGGTTTGGGATCTGCGGCCTCTGGATGGGCTTCTGGCCCTGGATTGTGTTCGGCGGGCCCTGTAGGGGCTTCTGGCCCTGGTTTGGGATCTGCGGCCTCTGGCTGTGCTTCGGGGCCTGGATGGGGTTCGGGCCCTGGATGGGGTTCGGGCCCTGGCTGGGCTTCGTGCCCTGGATTGGGTTCTTCGGCCTCTGGCTGTGCTTCGGGGCCTGGATGGGGTTCGGGCCCTGGATGGGGTTCGGGCCCTGCTGCGGGGCATGGGTTTCCGAACTGCCCTACTTGAAGGCATGGCCGGTGTGGGCTCACTGGTGCTGCCTGTTCTGGGGGCAGAGGTGGTGGGTGCTGCAGTTGCCAGCTTTTTGGCTGCAGGAGGGGCACGGGGCTTGGGGCCCCTTTTTTTGGTACCTGAGGGTCCAGGGTCCCTTGGTGGGGCCGAGGTGGGAGTCTTGGCTCTCAGTTTTCGGCCAGCTTGCTGGGACCTTGTTGTGGGGCCCTCCGCGGTCTTGCTTGGCTGGGGTCGCTTGCTCATCGCCTTTTTTGGTGCCATCGTACACAAATGCTCAAAGAGAATGAGCTTTGGGTGCAGGGACCTTTAAATAATGAGCCCAGCGTGTGACGCCTATGCGCACGACTACGCGCTCGTACGAACGTACGTTCGAGCGGAACCAGGAAACCGCTGGGGTTTCACTTATCTGCTGCCTGGAAGAAGCATAAAGATGGCGCCCACTATCTTCACCCGTCAACAGGAAGAGATCCTCATGCTGGTAAGTGGCTGCCTGTGCATTTTAATCGAATAGTCAATGATGGCCTAAATGTAAATGATGCGTTTGGAACTAGTTTGGGGTATCTTAATGTTTAATCACTGGCTCCTCACACTTCATCCTCAAGGGCCGAGCCTGGCCACGTTTTCAACTGTCTATGCTGATGTCCTAATTCGGCCAATTGCTCCGGCTTAGCAACAGTTAATTAACCTGTGGAGTAGCGGGGCGAGCTGGCAAACGGACCTTGATGCGGATGTTTGAGGAACACTGTTTTCCTAAGCCATAAAAACACAACGGGAAGCCACACACGTGGTCCAAAAGCCTAAGCATTAGGCTACATCTTGGATGTTTAAACCATCCTAACATGCCATAGATGCAGGTGGCCTGATTCTTGATGTTGGCTATTATCTGTATGTACATGGTGTGTGATACATATAACATAAGACCAGACTGTCAATCACAGTCAACGTCCTCTTTAAGGCACTCCCCAAAAATGGCGGCCACTCGAAATGTGTGTGTTAATGACATTAAATTCTCAACTTGTGATGCAACACATATGGGTCTGTGTGTAAAAGTAAAAGCTCTGTGTCCATTATGTTTTTCAGATCATGCTTCAGCGCCGGTATGACTTCGCGCCCAATGTGTGCGAGAAAAGGGACATCGCCCGGGAGATCATCGCGGAGATCCACCGTGTGACCAGCACCACCTTCACTCACACCCAGATAATGCAGCATTGGTCGGACCTGAAACGTCTGCACATGCCCCGGGTGCGGAGGTATTTTGGGATCCATTTCCCAAGTAAGTACAAAGCAATTGCATGGTATATGTTCCAAATGTCTAAGTTATGCCTTTATTTATAATGACTTTTCTTTGGTAGTGTTGGAAATGGATTTCAGAATTCGCCGCACCCGGAGACGTACAGGCCGACCAGTGCTGCATGACTCTGCATCTGTGAGTGAAGGTGGTGGATCTCCCGGGCGACGGACCTACCCCTCCTCTGTGGCCTCCTCAGACCAGCCCCTGGACCTGACCACAGAGGAGGGGCCAAGGCGCGTGGGCGTGGAGTCATACCTGGCCACGCATGGGGAAGGCTCTGGTATGTCACTCTTCATGTATAGGCACAAAGATATACATGGCAGGCCAAAAACTAAGTTATCCTTTATTATGTATTTGTAGAAGCTTCTGGAGCGGGTGAGATAGTGGAGGAGGAGGCAGCAGAGATGCTTGAAGTCGATCCTGGCGAAGGTGAGTGATGTCAGCCAGACTGGGAGCCAGATATGTTGGGAATAGTGACTCTCTACAAGTACTAACCAAATGTCACATGTTTCTCCAGGGACTTTACAGCAGAGCCAGGACCAAGGGCAGCCTGTTGGCCCCAACCAGCCATCTGTCGGCCACCAACTCCGTAAGTCTCCATGCCATTATTCATATTAATGTTTGCTTAGCTAATAACACACACATAACTAAAGGCGTAGCCAATGTGTAGTTCACACTTTCATGTGGGCACTTCGTTAGCTTAAAGAGGACCCTAACTAGTATTAAGAACCAAAGACTTAGCCATCACACTGTACCTACAGATTAGAACCATGGAAAAACACCCTTCACCCATCTAATGCATGTTATTAGACTGAACAAAACCAATATTGGGGAATATGGAATGCACAATATTTACAGGCAGCATGGGATACAGATTGAAAAAAGGAAGGTGCTGCCATGCATTGTGTGAGTGATGACCTTTCCCTCAACCCAGCTATGCTCTGGATTCCCAACGCACCACTGTAACCTACTCCCCTGTACTTTATCCAACTCTCCACTCCTCATTAAGTGTTATGCTTCAGAGTCCAGATGGCGGCACTGTAATCCCCAAAAAACCCTAAATAACTTTGAGGTGGTGCAGAATCATTTGTGAATAGTTATTGGTTTTCATTAAATAATGTTGAAGGTCCGGTTTAAGGAGTTTAAACACTTACCTGTGGGAAAAGCATTAACTGTATCCCTTTGAAGAAGGACATATGTCATGCATTTACATGTATTTGATTAACCCTAAATCTATTTCCAGCATACAAACCGGTCTGGGACTCCTATTTATGTTTCTTTCTCTATTGGTTACAGGGATGATCCCCCAAACCTTGGCGGGAAAAAAAAAAAGAATGAAGGAGTTGGTGGCCGAGCTGCTGGCCATACAGGCGACGTTGGGGCCAACAGATGAAGAAGACGAGGAGGATTAGTGCCCTTGGTCCTGGCTCCTTTCTTAAAGTTGTTTTTAAATTTTTTCAAATTTTAACAATTGTTTTATCGTTTTGGTTAAAAACCAAAAAAGATGTTTTTTAAAAAAAAAAAAAAAAAAAAAAAAGGTGTTTTACTGTTAAAAAAATACCAAATATTTATATGTGTTTTTCCTTGAAACAAAAAAAAAAAGGTTTACAAAAAAAAACCCAAAAAAATAAACAAATTTTTACAATTATTCAAAAAAAAAAAAAGAAAATATTTTAAATAAATTATATTTTAAGCCTTCCGAAATGTGTCTTTTCTAATATGCACACACCCCAAAAATTACACAAACCAGAAACAACACACTTAGAAACATATAGACATATGTAAATTATGTGATATTCTTACGTTTTATGGACCGAGAAATGAAGTGGGATGCAGCCGCTACGGGGTTTAGGTAAGTTTTAGAGACCGAGAAATGAAGTTGGATGCAGCCGCTAAGGGGTTTAGGTAAGTTTGAGGGACCGAGAAATGAAGTTGGATGCAGCCGCTAAGGGGTTTAGGTAAGTTTGAGGGACCGAGAAATGAAGTGGGATGCAAGCGCTAAGGGGTTTAGGTAAGTTTTAGAGACCGAGAAATGAAGTTGGATGCAGCCGCTAAGGGGTTTAGGTAAGTTTGAGGGACCGAGAAATGAAGTGGGATGCAGCCGATAAGGGGTTTAGGTAAGTTTTAGAGACCGAGAAATGAAGTTGGATGCAGCCGCTAAGGGGTTTAGGTAAGTTTGAGGGACCGAGAAATGAAGTGGGATGCAGCCGCTAAGGGGTTTAGGTAAGTTTTATGGACCGAGAAATGAAGTGGGATGCAAGCGCTAAGGGGTTTAGGTAAGTTTTAGAGACCGAGAAATGAAGTTGGATGCAGCCGCTAAGGGGTTTAGGTAAGTTTGAGGGACCGAGAAATGAAGTGGGATGCAAGCGCTAAGGGGTTTAGGTAAGTTTTAGAGACCGAGAAATGAAGTTGGATGCAGCCGCTAAGGGGTTTAGGTAAGTTTGAGGGACCGAGAAATGAAGTGGGATGCAGCCGCTAAGGGGTTTAGGTAAGTTTGAGGGACCGAGAAATGAAGTGGGATGCAAGCGCTAAGGGGTTTAGGTAAGTTTGAGGGACCGAGAAATGAAGTGGGATGCAGCCGCTAAGGGGTTTAGGTAAGTTTGAGGGACCGAGAAATGAAGTGGGATGCATCCGCTAAGGGGTTTAGGTAAGTTTGAGGGACCGAGAAATGAAGTGGGATGCAGCCGCTAAGGGGTTTAGGTAAGTTTGAGGGACCGAGAAATGAAGTTGGATGCAAGCGCTAAGGGGTTTAGGTAAGTTTGAGGGACCGAGAAATGAAGTGGGATGCAAGCGCTAAGGGGTTTAGGTAAGTTTGAGGGACCGAGAAATGAAGTGGGATGCAAGCGCTAAGGGGTTTAGGTAAGTTTGAGGGACCGAGAAATGAAGTGGGATGCAAGCGCTAAGGGGTTTAGGTAAGTTTCTGGTTGAGGGTGCGCATGCGCAAGATCTTATAAACATACGAACGCACGAATCTAAGAGGCCAAAAACCAATGAAAACCAGAGGCAAACGCAAGTAATTGGAAGAGCTTGACGATGGAAGCAGCCGAAAAAACAGGCTGCCGCCGCAACAGGTGAGCACATGAACGTGATTTTTACGATTGCCAACTGACTGAGGCAAGTTCGGGAGATATCATACGAACGGACGTATCTTTTAGGATAGAAACGTATTTGCTTATTGAATCACTCGCAAGTTCATACGAACGCACGAGCGGACGTGAAAAATAGGATGATCGTGAGCCAAATCCAAGCTGTTACATGTTTCTTTGAATCAACCCAAATGTATTCAACATTACTGAACAGCGACTGAGTCGCTATAAAGTAGCGACCCACGGCCGAGCACTGCGACTACTAGCGGACGCTCTGAAAATGCCTGCTACAGACGCTCATCTGTCGCTACCTGCCGCTAATGATGAATCAGCCTTTAAGTCAGAAAGAAATAGAAGGAATTATGGAAATAAAGAGTAGATGAATTTTAGCTAGGTAAAATAAAGAATAGAAAGAATGATGGAAAGAATAAAAAGATGGCCAAGCTGCCCTTATGCATCCTACGCATCCACTGCTGGTGCTGTGTCACATGACCACGATGTGAGGTCTACCCACCCGGGTAAGGCCAGTCCTTGGCTGTATTATTTTTAGGCCCTTATTTAACAAGGGATAGCGCCAGGTAGCGAATGGTGAGCGAACGGTAATGACGCTCACCGCCACGAGAACGCCGGCTCCCCTCAGCAATCACACATTTATCAAGCCGATCCTGCTTAGCGACTGACAGAGCGCCAGATAGCGAATCATTCATCATTCTTCCAGCCTCACCCCACAGCGCCAGCGAGCGACCTTGAACAGCGACAGGTATGACCTCTCGCTACCTGGCGCTCTCCAATGCATTTCAATGGAGCAATCTTTAAATATTCATAATTAATTGTTATTAATGTATTTTTTTTTTTTTTTTTTTTTTTAAATGTCAAAAATTCTGTGACCACTTCTGCAATGTTAGATTTTTTTTTTATGGTTAAAAAAAAAAAAAAATGTGCAGAATTGATATTACAGGTCTGATATTAATGTATTCATATTACAAAATGTTTTGAAAAACTTGTTTTTTATTTTTCAAAAAAATATGGTTGTTTGGGGGTTTAAAAACTTCTTTTAACCCATCGCCGCCAGCGCTCTGGGGTTTAAACAAGCATTTCACAGCGCAAGAATTTTTTGAGCGTGATTTGTTAATGAATATGCTGGGAGCCGTTCGCTATGGCCATTCGCTGTCATGCGCTCCCATACAGCGCAGAACCTGTCAAATAGCGACTCCTCACCCAATATTCAACATTACGGCACACCGACTGAGTCGCTGTCAACAACCGAACAACGGCCAAGCACAGCGAATACTAGCGGGCGCTGTGAAAATAACGCCACTGTCGCTACCTGGCGCTATTAATGAATCGGCCTCTTATTGTTTATCATCTTCCATGACGCTGTACAATGCTGTAAAGCACATGTGACTGCACACGGCACTGTATATGGTTGTGAACGTGGCAAATAAACCTTGACTTGTAATAAACCAGCGTAAGCGAGCCTTATCAACGGGACAGCTATTGCTTGATTCTGATTGGTGGACGGCTCCTTTGAGAGCTGAGCAGAATGTGTGTGTTGCTGACGTCACTGTTGCATCATGCCGGCCCGCAATGATGCAATCCACAGACATTCCAGCCGTGATTCACACAATGCTCGGAGCGCTCCCACAGGAAATGGCCCCCCTCCTCCTCAGACCTTCACTCTCCTCCGCTGGCCAGGCGGTGGCATTGTGATGTCATTGTATGCCTCTAATCAGGTGGGGAAGAATCGAGAAAAGACCTTAAAGTGGACCAAAACCCAGGATTTTCACTATCCTGGGATTTGGTTGGGCTGCCCATCATCCCACAGATCAGCCGCTATACATACCTCACCTGTGTTCCTATGACACAGACGCAGATCTCCTCCAATCAGCTTCTTAAAAGACAGTGAAAGAAAGAACAAATAGAAGAAATGACAGAAAGAGAATGAATAGAAGCAATGAAAGAAAGGATGCCAGAAGGAAGACATAGAAGGGAAAAAAGAGAAAGATAGAAAGAATAGAAGGAATGACAGAAAGAAAGAGAGAATAAAAGATGGAAAGAAAAGTAGGAAAATGTATGAAAGAATAAAAATAAAAGAGGGAAGGGAAGAATACAAGAAAGATAACAAAAAGAAGAGGAAGAGAATGAATGATAGAAAGATGAATGAAAGTTAGGTCAGAAAGAAGGAATAAAAGAGAAAGAATGAAAAAAGGTAGACAAAATACAAGGTAAGGCAGGAAGAAAGAAAGAAACGAAGAGATGAAAGAATGAGAAAGAAAGAAGGAATAAAAGAAAGATAGACAGTCAAAAGGAAAGAATAAAAGAAACAGAAAGACAGAGAAAATAGAAAGAATTACAGACTGAAAGAAGGAATCAGAAAGAAACAATAGAAGGATTACAAGGTCGTTGGCGTAAAGTTTTATTTATATTTTATTTTCACTATCCTGGGTTTTAGTCCATCCCCCAGACATACCTCGCTGCTGTTCCTACGCCACAGACGCGGCTCTCGTCCAGTCAGCTTCTTCGGCTGTGCATATTAATGTGCGGCTGAACTGAATCCTAGCTACACTAGTTATTGGCGTGCGGCGCCCCTGCATCCCCAGGCTGTGCGTGAACATGGCAGAGAGGTGCCGCCACCGCCGGCCGCGCATGCATCTTGGGCTCGTTGGCGAGGTAAGAATTATGGGTGACTAGCAGGGTCTCACTTAGCAGGGCTTCACAAATCGGGATGCCCCAGGGGTGGATATCACCCAGACCTACCATCTTATAGACCATAGGTCGGGTTTTGGTCCACTTTAAAGGGGACCCATGGCTGGGCCTTTTGGAGTTTCGAGCTATGAGGTAGTACATGGCGCCATCCTAGTCTCTTTAAGGGGCACCAAGGAACCCAGTTCAGGCAACATTTTAAATTGATAGGTCAGCAGGACTCTCTTTTGTACATGGTCTCCATCATGATTTCTCTCTATAATTTTCTTCTTTGTTCCACTTCCTTCCCTATTAGCGTCTTATTGACTTTTTCTGACTTCACCCTATTCATTTATTTTCCACATTCTCTCTTTCTCTCTTCCATTGTCCTTTCCGAATTCAACCACTTTTATTTCCTCTCGTATTCAAATTCCTTATACATCAGCTTTGTCTCCTTTTTTTTCTACATTCCACCGCTCCATAACTTCTCTTTACCTTGTTTCCCTATTCCCTTCATCACCCCATGCTATCCTCTCTTTTCACATTTCCTCCTTCTCTTTGTCTTCTTCTTTCCTGTTTTCTTTTTTGTACAGTGCCTCTATTACTCTCTCACTCTTTTCATCTCTAACACTTTCTTTTGTTCTCTTCTTATTCATTCGCCTTGGCTTTCCCTGTCTCAGTAT
The DNA here is from genome assembly GCA_027917425.1 of Gastrophryne carolinensis. Lineage (NCBI taxonomy): Eukaryota > Metazoa > Chordata > Amphibia > Anura > Microhylidae > Gastrophryne > Gastrophryne carolinensis. Next base: position 43,609,891 of record CM051243.1, on the reverse strand, counting down.
GTCTCCTTTTTTTCTCTCTATTTCTCTGTTTTTTGGTTCCCCCTTTTTAAAGTGGACCAACACCCAGGGGGGCAGATCCCTCCCCGCGGGGCATCCGAAATCGGGATGTCCCGCGGGGTGAAACCCCCCAGGAAGCCCACAATCCTACCTTTTCCACGTTCCAGCGGCGCATGCGCGTCCACCGCCGCCGCCTCCTGCGTGTCCCTCTAGCAGGGCGCTCTCCCGCGCCGGCCGTTCGTGAATGGCCGGCGTGGGTGCTCTCCTTGTAAGAGGGACGCGCGGGAGGCGGCGGCGGACGCGCTCTGCTTGTCCGGGGCTGCCTCTCGCTTGTCCGCCTGCGGGGATTGGCTGCAGCGGTCACGTGGGAGCGGGGTGAGGTGAGTTTTCGGGGCTTTCTGGGGGGTTTCACACAGCGGGGCACCCCCGATCGGGGTGCCCCACCGAAGTGGACCAAAACCCAGGATAGTCAAAATCCTGGGTGTTGGTCCACTTTAAACTCCTTTTCACATTACCTCCATTTTGCTCTCATTTCTACATTCGCTCCTTCTCCTTTTCTTTCCCATTCCCTCCTTCTCTTTTTCTTCCACATTCCCTCCTTCCCTTTTCTCTGATGTTGCTCTCTCTTTTGTACATTGCCTCCATTATTCTCTCTCAATTTTCTTCATCTTAACATTTTGATCTCTCTTTTTTTCTTCCTCCCTCTTTCTGTATCCCCCTTTTTAATCTCTTTGCACTTTACCTCCATTTCGCTGTTATTTCGACATCCCACCTTCTCTCTTTCTTCCACATTCCCACCTTTTTTCTCTGATGTTACTCTCTCTTTTGTACATTGCCTCAATTATTCTCTCACTTTTCTTCATCTTGTTACCTTTATTTCTATTTCAGAATTTTATTGGTTTTATATTTGAGACAGCAGTATGGGCATGGTTTACTATATATTTGTAAGAACCATCCCTCGCAGCGGAGGAATAAATTTGTTGGCGAATTTGATTTATCAAGCAGTGTTGTAAATAATCTACATATACACACTATCAAGATAAACCACTAATAAAAACAAAAAGAAAAATAATGTTTATCCAGTTGTTTTGTGCGACTTCTCAGTTGCAGATACTGCATAGATACCCATAAGGCTTAAACATTCACATCTCTTATATTCTATAGCTGAACCAAGAGGAATAACTTCAAGTACTGTAGTCTAAAGAAATGCAGCCTGATTCAGAGCCTCTCTCGCACACATTCTCGCACACATTCTCGCCAGCGGGAATGACGTCAGAGGACCTTGCTCTATTTTCTGTGTCGTGATTCAGAGCCTTGCATTTCTGGCCGAGTTTGTTTGTATATGTCAAACTGAGTGTTCGCCATAAAAATACACCTTAAAGTGGACCAACACCCAGGGGTGATCTTATAGATTCCCGGGCCGATCACCTCCCTCACCGAGATCGGGATGTCCCGCGGGGTGAAACCCCCCCAAAAGCCCCAAAAAACCTTACCTTATCGGCGATGGATCAGCCGCTGCCGCCTCCCGCGCACCCCTCTAGCAGTGCTCGCGCCCTGTAAGAGGGGCGCGCGGGAGGCGGCGGCGGCTTGTCCGTTGCTTGTCCGCCGCTGAAAAGGTACGTTTTTTGGGGCTTTTGGGGGGTTTCACACAGCGGGGCATCCTGATCTCGGATGCCCCGCTGAAGTGGACCAACACCCAGGATAGTGAAAATCCTGGGTGTTGGTCCACTTTAAGGTGTCCATGAGCCGTAATTGTATGGGTTTTGCCTGGGCTTGTGCAGGATTTAGAGTCCTGATTTGTGGGTTTTCGGACCTATAAAAGCCGTAGATTGCTTGTTCAAACTTACACCATCTTTTTGCTAGCGGGAAAACTTGAACGGTCTTTTGTTGCTATTGAAAATACAGCCTACATCCTCCACACCTACGCTGGAGCCCCTTGATGAGTTCTGTGAAGCATACGAGTGTCTGCAGCAGCGGGGACTGTTAACCATGTAGCTTCCAGAGCTTAGGCATACCGCAGTCCCCTGAATATCGATCAGATGACCAAACAGCAGGTGTTCAATTTGACCCGACTGAACCGCCTTTCTCTTGAGAAGCTTTACTTAGAGTTGCGGCCATGGTTGGCCCCGCCACAAGAAAGGGGTGCAGTTGGAGGTATGACCAAATTGCTTGGCTGCCTTCAATTTTTAGTGAATGGCTCCTTCTATATGCCAAATTGAATAAAGACCGGATAAGCACAGCCTACTCTATGACCAAATCACAAAGATAAGATCTCTGGCTTGGCTGACGCGCGCTGGCTTGGTACTAATGAGCATGCAGGTTATGCCCCTTTGCATGTGTGGCATATAATTATTAACATGTGAGTATACTATTATTATTTCCTATTATTGAGCATTTGGCGGGTCCGAGCCCCCACCACCTAGCTTTTTAATGTGTCTTATATATGTTTTTTAATCTGTCTGGCCCATATGTGGTTATTGTTGTTTCCATTATAATACCTCAATAAAATACCTTGTCATATATTCTTTACATATTTTGTATATATTGATTCATTGAGGGCGAGTGCAGAAGTTTTGGGGCGAGTGTATGGGATATACCAGAGTGTCCCCTTCTGTATCTGTGGCTCCTTCTATAGGCTAGGAGCACTGTCAGTTGGCATGTCTCAGCCTACACTGAGCCCTGACTAAATTTCTCGATGGTATGGCTGTTCTGCAGGAGAAATACATCTCTTTTCCTGAGAGCATGGCTGCCCGGAACGTGGTGAGGTTGGGTTTTTTTCAACATTGCAAAAGTGCCAAGTGCCATGGGCACCATCAGTTGTACGCATTTGTCCCTGGTTCCCCCAGCTGCTCAGGAGTATATGTTTCGGTATTTTTAGATACACATATCTCTTCCTTGTAGGCCACTCTCCTCTCTTGAGGCTAACCTAGCTCCTCCTCCCCCAAACACCTTTCATGTGCTTCAGTCTGTTTAGGTCCACATAGCTCCTCCTTGTAGCCCACTCTCCTCTCTTGAGGCTAGCCTAGCTTTCCCTCCCCCCAAACACCTTTCCTGTGTCTCAGTCTATTTAGGTCCACATAGCCCCTCCTTGTAGGCGACTCTCCTCTGTTGAGGCTAGCCTAGCTTCCCCTCCCCCCAAACAGCTTTCCTGTGTCCCATTTGGCCCTTGTTTTACCTAATTTTTGCTGGTTATTTGTTGTTGCCAGTCTAGTTACCCTTTTTTATTTGTGGCTTTTTTCAGCAACCACAAGAAGGGCCACTCTCTCTTAACGTCCAATGTGTCGAGGGCGCGGATCGTCACCTTTTCAGTGTTTTGGCCGGCTTCCCTGGCTCATCCCACAATGCATTTATCTTGAGGAGTTCCGGTTTATACACCTGTTTTGAGAGTTCTCTGTTTAGTGGATCTGCCTGTTTATTGTTTATGTTGCATTTCAATGTCTTTTTTCACTTATGTGCCCCTTTTTGTTAGGGGTTACATATAAAGGTTCCCAAATACCCTTGGTGTGTGTAGTCAACAACATATGTTGCGCAGGCAGACCCTCAAAGTCGTCTCTGAATGTGAGAACTAAGGCTGGTGCATGTTTGGTTGGCCTACTCCCCCCTGTGCCAAGCTACAATTTGCTAACAAGTCTTACCACCAGTGGGCGCATGCCACTTATAGGTGTTGATGGTGCCTGACACCCCTTGGTAGGTGTGGGGGTGGAGCAACACTGCTCCTCAGCATGGGTACAGTTTGCAAGCTATATTCAAAGGAAATGGTGGTTTAAGTGAGTTGTCCAATGTTTCCTGTACAAGCAACCCTCTGGATTTTCTTCACTTACTCCTCAGCCTGCCTGGTGCTGAGTTTTCGCTGAATCACCACCTTCAGGATGTCCCACTTTTTCTTGGCCTGGGTACCATTCACGGGTTCTGGACTGCCTCATCATGTTGCGGGCAATCTCCAACCATAGCTGCTTTTGGGGTTGAGCAGTACCAGGACCCAGCCAGTCGATCATAATTTTTGGCAACACCATCCAGCAGACCCTCCAACTTGGCATCATTAAATCGACCACTCAACTTGCCCCTTGTTAGTTTGTGTCCAGGGTGAGTGGCCAATGCTGTGGTCTGCTGGATGGTGTCTTGGCTGAAGGGGGAGCCACTATGCCCACTCCCATGACCAGCATGGATGTATTCCAGGCTACTGGAAAAAGCAGGCTCGGCTGTGGCAATGCTGCTCAGCCTTTGGCCCCCTGTTGGTTCTGCTGTGGACTCCACAGTGGGGCCTGCACTGGGGTCTGTCCTGGGGTCCGCATAGTGCTCCTTGTCCTGACTGTTGGTTGGTCAGTGGTGGGCTTTGCCAAGAGGTACGGGAGCCCTGGTTTTCTGGCTCCCGCTGCTGATGCCTTGAACTGCTGCGGGTGACCCGCTCAGAGTGGCTAGTGTGGGTTTTAGCAGGGGAGTGCCTGCAGGACGAATGGTGGGTCCTGGGGCAGTGGCTGCGGTACCTGGGTCAGGTGCTGCCGGTTCCTCAGCCTGTGTTCCTGGCTCTGGGGGCTGTGGTAGCACCTATGGTGTGGCATAGTCAGCACCCTCAGCTGTGCTCTTTTATACCTAACTGAGTGGGAAATTGTATTGGAAACAATTTGGTTTATTTTACAGCCCCTCAAAGGCACAAGCAAACTATAGGGCTACATGTGCATATGGACGCAAGCACGCTCCTTTAAAATGATATGCTGTGTGGTGACGTTCTTCTCTATGCAACTTATGACCTTTAGTATAGGCTCGGGGACCTTCGAGGTGTACCACATCGATGGGCAACGGGCTCTTCTACACCCCATATGCCCCAAATGGGGGGTGCAGGTAATGTGTCATTTTACTGGCAGGCAGGGGTGGACTGGCCCTAGGACATACCGGGCAAATGCCCGGTAGGCCATCATTTACCAGCTCCAGCAACAGCGCCGCAGCAGCTCCCATTCACTTGGCCTTCTGTAAGAAGCTTTGCTGGAAAGCTGGCATTAAAGTTCAAGGCCTGCGGGTGGCCAGTGCAGGGGGACGACCGAGAGTAGGTGTCCAGCGCAGAAGTGCAGGGCTGAAATACCGTGCTGCAGTGCTCCAGGAAGGTGGGTCCGAGATCAGCCCACCCAATGGCAGCAAATCGGAGTGTGCACTGCTGTTGCACACGCATGGCAACATGGGTTTACACACCCACTTGCTCCCGGTCCCAGGTGTGCCATGGTCAATGTCCGCTGCCCGTCTCTACTTTAAAGGCAGCTTTTGCGCCTTTTCTTGTTGGCTAAGTAAGCAGGACTGGAGAGGAGGACAGCAGCAGTGCGCACTTTTTTTTCTTGTGCCAGCAAAAACATCCCGTTAGCCCTGCCCCAGTGTTGCCAATGCTTTCTACGCGATCTGGGATGCCCTGGGGAAGGCAAACGGCCTGCCATGGAATCATTTAGACAATACTGGTGGAGCGCTCCATTACAAGCCAGACAAGGTGGTCAAGGTCATTGTTGCCGAATCCTTCCCACGCTCCGTGGGTTGGAGCTGGTAGGTGGCCTGGGTTCCCAGGTTATTAGTCTTGGTGTGACTTAGATATGACTTCAAGCCCAACACACACGCCAAGAGAACACTGGCAATGGAGGTGGTGGCACATCTGAATGACCAGGGGCCAACGGCTTACACACACACACAGATAATGTAGCACTGGTCAGACCTCAAAAAAAGTGACAGGCCCCAGGTGAGGCAGTGTTTCTGCCAGAACTGCCAAGGTAAGTGGCCCGTCTATAAATAAGTTGCCCACTAATGCAGAACTGTGTTACTGAATTGTGCTTCTATTCTAGCATTGGAGTTCTGGCAGAAAATAAAGCCCATCCAGAGCAGAAGGGGCCAACCAGTGCTGTGCCAAAGACTGGGTGTGCGGATAAGGCATCGACCCTGAAGAATGCCAGCGTCCTGAGGAAATTGTACACATTTTATTATTATTTTTTGCCAAAATGTATTAATCTATTTATGTTTATTCAGCTTTTTTCCACCACAGTCCCTTACTAAAGGTGAAGATTCCACTCACAATCCCCCCCACAAAAGTTTCGTAGGGGAGAATCCTTACACCATGTGAGGCACACCTTTGTGGGCAACTAATGGGTCAATGAGTACACATTTAAAAAATATGTGTTTCTAGGTATTTCCACCTTAAAAACTAACCAGACCATGAGCAGGCTTCATCACGCGGGCAGGCTGATTCATTACTAGCGCCAGGTACTGACAGATGAGCGTCTGTAGCGAGGCATTGAGAGCGACCGCTAGTAGTCGATGTGCTCGGCCATGGTTGGCTGTTTCAGAGCGTCTCAGTCGCTAACACCAGTGCAGCGCTGTATAGGAGCGAACGGTAGCGCCAGCTCAGTGTGACCGACCATATTCATCATAAAAATAGCCTCACACAACGCCGGCGCTCAAAATCGGGTCGTAGCCCAGATCGCCAGAGGCTGTGTCATTAAAGTCTGTTTTTGAACATGTATCCACTAGTAACAACGCAAAAACATATGGAATTACATTGTTATTACATTGTAACATGAACACTTTAATACCAGACATGTAAGGACAATTCTGCATAAAAATATTATAAATCCAAAAAGTTTTCAAAAATGACTTTATATAGGACAGGAGAGGTGACACAATTATTTGATAATTAAAAAAAAAAAACCCTGTTTAAACAGAAGAAAAGGTTCGTCCATTGAAATGTATGGGAGAGCGACAGGTAATACCAGGCGCTCTGGAAGCCACAGCACCGGCGGTATACGGTGAGCCGTCTGTGATAATAAATCGGTTTCTACGTGTTGCTGTTAGAGTCGCTCACCAGATTCGCTTTGATAAATGTGCTATTGCGTACAGCGCCCGGCGGTCATCGTTCGCTACCTGTCATTACCTGTCGCTGCCAGTTGTTACCTGGCGCTATGGCTTGATGAATAAAGCCCATAGTGTATAACTTCCTGTTATTCAGCATTAATTCCCTTTTGGAGCTTATTTTTGATGGGCCAAGGATACTTGTAAATGTGGTTCTGATGTTTTATCATTCCTTCCAGTGGCATAACTAAATGTGATGGGGCCCTGGTGCAAACATTAAATGGGGCCCTTTCAAGGCTCATACAGTAGACTTTTTTTATACTATTTTTTTAACTTTTTATAACTCTTTTGGATGCAGTTAGACAACAAGACTGAAACAGCAAATATAAATGGTGCTTCCTTTCTCTAAATCTCTAAGTGAGCACAAATATAATAAAAAAAAAGGTGGAGGAGCAACAATGAAAAGGGCCCTGCTGACCTTCTGGGCCCTGGTGTGGTCACACCCCCTGAACCCCCCAAGTTACACCGCTGAGTCCTTCCATTCAGAGGCTGGTTATACACCTCATGTATTCTGTTCTCCTCAGCGCCCGCTCTTTTTAAATAAGACGTGGTGCTCATGGCAGAGACGCCATTATTATTAATGTCTGTGGCCTTTGTTGCTTAGTAGTGATTCAGTTAGTTTTTTTAATGGTGGCATTGTTTTTATTTCTCTTCCGTTGGTGCTGGGATTGTCTAGGTACAGGCCTTTCACTTCAGATGGCGCTGATTGGACAGTCTCCCTGAGGTAGGGAGCGTTGCTATTGGTTCCCTCATTTATGTCAGGGAGATCTCTCTGAGAGTGTGATACACTTATTTCTCATTGCAGGTATGGCCAGAGATCCCAGTCTAATACATATATAAAAATACATATATATATATTTCTATATGGATTATTTTATACAATGAATTACATTTTAATGGGAATATAATGCTGAGATGTACGGTGAAGCTGTTTTGCATGGTGATTTTTTGGTTAAAGCATAACCCCGTCAGATAGTCTGCTATACCTGTGTATCCATGGTCACTATTCCCATCTTTCTCTAACACATTTTATTTTTATTTTATTACACAAAGTGGAGAAGATAGACTTATTTTGCCTAAAGATAGCACATCTGGCAAATCGGATGCTATTAGACCCCATGCCCTGGTTGTAAACATTTGTTTGTAGGCTCTGGGGATGTCGCGGCCAGGATGATACTATTAGACCTTCAATGAGCATGGCAAATAATGTACCCCTACCATATATGTCTGCTATGCAGCATTGTTCCAACACATTTCTGATGTTGACAACAACTAAAAATGGCTTCTGCCTCTCAGAATAACTCATATTGAATTTACCTACCATATTTTTCGCCCTATAAGATTTTTTTGGGGTGTCAGTGCATCTAATTGGGCAAGTTTCGTGCTTGCACCCACAGACAGCACCGCCCGCTGACACCTGAGTGTTTGTGTCATCGCACGCTCTAACCCGAGAGGCAGTGGCGGCATCGGAGGCCAGAGCGGGGACAGCTTTGATGTAAGTATTTGTTTGTAAGTAAGTTTTTTTTCTGGGGTTTAGGGGTGATTCTGTCACATTTATTGTGGGAATGGGAGGGGGTAAATGCCACACTGCTTATATGGGGAATGGGATAGGGGGAATGCCGCACTGTCTATGAGGAATGGGAGGGGGGATGCTACACTGAATAAGGGAATGGGCGGGGGGGGGTGCCACATTGCCTATATTGGAAATGAGAGGGGGGAATGCCACACTGCCTATGGGGAATGGGAGGAGGGAATGACACACTGCCTATATGGGGAATGGAAGGGGGCATGCCACACTGCCTATGAGAATGGGATGGGGGGATGCCACGCTGCCTATGGGGAATGGGAGGGGGGAATGTCGCACTGCCTATGGGGAATGGGATGGGGGAATGTCGCACTGCCTATGGGGATGGGATGGGGGAATGCCACACTGCCTATGGGGAATGGGAGGGGGGAATGTCGCACTGCCTATGAGAATGGGATGGGGGGATGCCACGCTGCCTATGGGGAATGGGAGGGGGGAATGTCGCACTGCCTATGGGGAATGGGATGGGGGAATGTCGCACTGCCTATGGGGAATGGGATGGGGGAATGCCACATTGCCTATGGGGAATGGGAGGGGGGAATGTCGCACTGCCTATATGGAGAATGGGATGGGGGGATGCCACGCTGCCTATGGGGAATGGGAGGGGGGAATGCCACACTGAATAAGGGGATGTGGGGGAAATGCCACACTGCCTATGGGAATGGGAGGGGAGAATGCCATACTGCCTATGAGATGGGGGAAATGTCACACTGCCTATATGAATGAGATGGGGGGAATGCCACACTGCCTATGGGGAATGGTGGGTTTTAGAACATTTGGTAAAAATTTTTTTTTTTTCCCCTCCATATCTTAGGTGTGTCTTATGGACAGATGCATCTTTTAGGACGGTATGTTTAATTATTTTGTTATGTCTTTGGTTACTGGACATAGTTGTTTTTACTTGGCAGTCGGGTTATAGTGAGTTGCTATTCTCCTTGCCCTGTAATTACTAATTGGGACATCTCAGAAGTGATTAATACAATCAAAGCCGCGTCCTCAACATGTTCCAGAAGAAAAGAGAATCTCTTCCTATTGTCACCTTCCTTCCATCCCCCTCCTTCATTTTCATTCCTTACATCTCGTTCTGTTGTTACCTTCTTTCCACCTCTCCCCTTCTTTCTAATTTATTCCTTCTCTATCTACTGTCACCTTCCTTCCATCTCCTCTCTTATTTCTCATTCCTTCTTTCTATTGTCAACTTCGTTCCACCTCTCTCCCTATTCCCCATTCATTCCTTACCTTTCTTTTGTCACCTTCCTTTAACCCCCCTTTTTCTCATTCCTTCCATCTCTCTATAGTCACCTTCCTTCCGTCTATCCTTTTTTCCTTCCATCTGTTTCTATTGTCACCTCCATTTCATCTCCCCCTTTTTCTTATAACTTCTATTTATTTCTATTGTCACCTCCCTCCCATCCCCCCCTTTTTTCTCATTCCTTCTATCTGTTTCTATTGTCACCTTCATTCCATCTCCCCTCGTTTTTCTTATTCCTTCTGTTTCTATTGTCACCTCACCTTCCTTCCATCTCCCCATTTTTCCCATTCCTTCCATCTCTTTCCATTGTCAACTTCCTTCCATCTCCCCCTTTTTACTTATTCTTTCCTTCTCTTTCTATTGTTGTCTTCCTTCCACCGCTCCCCTTTTTTCAAATTCCTTCCTTCTCTTTCTATTGTCACCTTCTTTCCATCATCCCTCTTTTTTCTCATTCCTTCCTTATCTTTCTATTGTCACCTTCCTTCTGTCTCGTCTTTTTTTTTCTCATTCCTTCCTCTCTTTCTCCATTTATTGTCACCTTACTTCTACCTATCCCATTTTCCTCATTCCTTCCTTCTCTTTCTATTGTCACCTTCTTCACACCTCTCACCTTTTATTCTCATTGCTTCCGTCTTCTGCTGTTGTGAGCTTCTTTCCATCTCCCCTTTACTCTCATTCTTTTCATCTCTTTCTATTGTCATCTGGCTTCCACCTCCCCCTTTTTTCTCATTCCTTCCATCTCTTTCTATTGTTTTGTTCCTTCCATCTCCACCCTTTGTTCTCATTTTTTCCATCTCTTTCTATTGTTGAATCTCTTTTCCAAATTCCTATTTTTCCTTTTTACACTTTCCCTTCATCTTTCTTTTCCCTATCTTTTCTATTGTCATATCTCCTCCATCTCACCTGCTTTGTGTCTTCCGCTTTTTTCACATTCCTTTTTTTTCTTCCTGTTCCCAAATCTAATTTCTCCTTTTTTATGCTTGCCCTGCATCACTTTTCTTCCATTTTTTTCTATTGTCACCTTCCTTCCATTGCACTTCTATCAGCAATTGCTACAGTAGACATCATGTAAAACTTACACTGCACCCGACACCCTGGGCTGTAGCAAACTTCACGCGCCCATTTGTTGGTAGTTGGGGTGGGGGGGGTAGTTGCCTAGATTGCCACCATTTAAAGCAGAACAAACCTGTCAATATGACTCTTATTCAATCAGAGCCCTTTGCTGTGGTTACATCCTTTGGCCAAGGGCTCTGACTGCCTTGACTGGGGAGTGTGCACTGCTGCATCCCCGGCGGCATGAATGCTCCCGACCCAGCCTATCTGAATCCCCATTGAAAACAATTAGAGGCAAAGGGCTCAGTGAATGGTCCTCCTGAAGTGGGATGACCCACCGTGTGAAACCACTCAGATCATTGGCATAGGAAGTGAGGGCAGCCACATCCCTGGTTTCCCTGCAGAGAGAGCGCTCTCCTGTGTCTGGCCTGAATGAGTGGCTGGGAGCGAGAGCACGAGGATGCCAGGGATGTGGTCGTGGCCCGCAATCACAGGGAGGGACTAGCAGAAAGGTAAAGGATTGCTGGCCATCTGGGGGGGCTCACACAATGGGTCATCCAGAATTGGGGTGCCCCAGGGGGCACTTAACTACAAGAGGTGTCCAATCATTGTTGTTTCTCCACCTTCCTTATGAGATTTGTGTTTACTTGGCATCTTGATCAGAAAGAACACACCATTTGTCTCTGCAGTTTCAAGCAGACTAAAAGCCAGGTGTTTTCCCTTTCTGGATGCCCCTGTGTAAGAAACTCCCTGGGATTGCCTAAAAACTTACCTCAATCCATGTTCCTATGGCGCACGCACGGGCTTTCCACCAATCATCATTGATTGGCGTGCATATTGATGCCCAACAATGTACTGGCAGACACCTCATTCTGCCCATTCATTCCTACTGTGCCATTCAGTTTTGTGGTGCGCCGCGTGGGGAGGGGGGTACGCACGCATTGGATACTGGGGATGGTAGTAAGATCGAGGCAAGATTAAGGCCTAGTCTTTTACTCTCTATGGCTGGGTGTCATGGGTTTTGGTCTGCTTTCGTCCATAGTAGTCTGAGGCCCTTATTTAAGCTGGGATAGCGTCAGGTAGCGCCTGGTTAATGAGAGGTAGCGACAGATAGCGACTGGTCAACGCCAGACACGGCACGCAATTACACATTTATCAAGCAGAATCTGTTTAGCGACTGGAATAGCGCCATGTAGCGTCTAATTCATCATTTTCACAGCCTCAGCGAACAGCGCCAGCGTTCAGCCTTGCACAGCGTCAGGTATGACCTCTGGCTACCTGTCGCTCTCCCATACATTTCAGTGGACGATCCTTTTCTTCTCTGTAAACAGTTTTTTTTTTTTTTTTTCAAAAAAATCACAAATAATTCTTTGACCTCTTCTGGCATTGAAAAAGCAGTTTTTTCATAATTTTTTCATTTTTTAAATATTTCCTAAAAAATGACATTACAGGTCTGCCATTAATGTGTTCATGTTACAATGTTGTTACAATGTAATTCTATATGTTTTCGCTTTGTTACTAGTGGATAGATGCTTGAAAACAGACTTTAAACACACCGCCTCCTGCGCTCTGGGCTTCAAACAAGCATTTTTCAGCGCCAGAGATTTGTGAGGCTGTTTTTTTGCTGAATATGGTGTGAGTCGGTCACTATGAGCAGTCGCTACCATGCGCTCCCATACAGCGCTGTACTGGTCAAATAGCGACTCCTCACAATGTATTCAACATAACTGAACAGCGACTGAGTCGCTATAAAGTAGCGACCCACGGCCGAGCACAGTGACTACTAGCGGGCGCTCTGAAAATGCCTGCTACAGACGCTCATTGGTCGCTACCTGCCGCTAATAATGAATCAGCCTGTAACTGTCTCTGATTCAGGTCAAGTGACAGTAAAAAGGTGTTCTGGAAGCCCCTTTTATCTGGGGCAATCTGGGGAGCACCACGGTTCAGGATCATACCTCTCAAGTGTCGCTCATTTGCCCTGCTTTAAGTCCATGCCCCCTGTCCATTGTTGTTCTCATTTGTCCCTCTTTAAGTCCATGCCCCCTGTCCATTGTTGTTCTCATTTGTCCCTCTTTAAGTCCATGCCCCCTGTCCATTGTTGTTCTCATTTGTCCCTCTTTGATGTGTAACATTCAGATCAATAAATTACTAATTTGCCTATTCAACATTTTCTGTATATATTATTAAAGTGGAACAACCACCCCTTTGGGTTGGGGGAGCTCTCCTGCTCCTCCCATCCATCCATCCCCCTCTCCTCCTAGCTCATCCCATCCATCCCTCTCTCCCTCCCACTCCTTCCTGCTAATACCAGGAAAGGGACAGGAAATTTAACATGGGGTGTGGCCTGGGTGTGGTGAGAGGGTGTGACTTAAAATTAAAATTATTGTCCCTCTTTTGCACCCTAAAAAAGTTGGAAGGTATGGGATACCCCAAGGTAACTTGATTGACAATGTCTAGATTCAGCCAAGAACACTTTCAACACAGCAGCAGATTCACAATTTTTACATCTTGCTCGGGGTTCCTCTTTAAGCACTTTCCCGCTCGGCTGGGGGGCCATTCTTGGCATTCACACGCTTTATGATAAGCAGATCTATCTGGAATGGTCCCTCCAGCGGCTCTGACAGCGGCAATCCCATCCAGATGCTGCAGCTGCATTTCCTCCATATGACAGTGACCCCCAGTGACGCCATATTGGGTCACTCGCAGCTTTCTGGCTCCTGTCAGTTAATTGTAGCCGTCAGATTTCTTATTATTCTGCACCCCGGTGACATCACAGCCCCTATAAACAATAACACGGAGTTCCAGGACCTCCCCCCTAAATGTCACCATCAAGTACTATAACAGAGACACTAACCAGAGGAGGCTTCTCACACACTTCATTGCGTTATAGCTTCCTGAATGATGACACACAAAGTGTTACTAGAGATACGGAGAAAAGCAGCACGGCTTACCCGTACTGCACCCACAGCGGCCTGGACACCAGCAAGCCATGAAATCAGCCAACAAAGCCTCTTAAAGTGGACCAACACCCTGCCTGATCCGCCTCGGAATCTATAAGATTCCCAGGCCGATCAGATCCCTCCCCGCAGGGCATCCAAAATTGGGAAACCCCGCTGTGTGAAACCCCCCAGGACGCCCCATTCATCTTACCTTACTCCCGGTCCAACCTCGCGGGGGGAGATGCGGCCGCCAGCGTGCTCGGAGCCGCTGTGGTTGTACGTCGCTTGGACGCGCATACCACAGCGGCTCCGAGCACGCTGATTGGAGGAGCGGCCGCGCATGCGCTGTAGGAGCTGGGTGAGGTGAGTTTTTTCGGGCGTTCTGGGGGGTTTCACGCAGCGGGGCTGCTGGGGTGCCCCACGGAAGTGGACCAAAACCCAGGATAGTGAAAATCCTGGTTGTTGGTCCACTTTAAGATTTGTCTTGTGACTGCTTCTTATCTATTCTTTTTATATTGTATCTACAGTCAGGTTCACACTGACCCACAGGGTTACCAGGGATTCCCCTGCTGGGCCCCAGGACTCAGGGCTCCTTTGACGGCCTCCATCACCAAAACCGGAACTATGTAAAGCTTATTTGTGGCATCCCAAGTGCACACACAGACACTACAGTGTGGCATTTTCTCTCTCTCTTTTATTCCTTCTATTCTTTCTTTCCCTCGTTCATTCCTTTTATTCTTTCTTTTTCTATTTCATTTGTTCTATTTTTTTTTTGTCTCTATTTTCTTCTAGACTTTTTTCTTCTTCTGTTTTTTCTTTCTCTGTTTTTCTTATTATTCCTTCTGTCTTTCTTTATGATTTATTCATTAGATTCCTTGCATTCTTTCTCTCTTACATTCCTTCTATTTTTTCTTTCTCTGTTTTTCTAATTATTCCTTCTGTCCTTCTTTATGATTTATTCATTAGATTCCTTGCATTCTTTCTCTCTTACATTCCTTCTATTTTTTCTTTCTCTGTTTTTCTTATTATTCCTTCTGTCTTTCTTTATGATTTATTCATTAGATTCCTTGCATTCTTTCTCTCTTACATTCCTTCTATTTTTTCTTTTCACCTTTCTTCCTTTTTTTTCTTTATGTCTCTGTATTCTTTCTTATTATTCCTCCTGTATTTTTTATGTTTAATTCACCTGATTTCTTCTCTTCCTTATTTCCTTGTCAAACAGGAGATGGCAATGCCAAGATGGGAGACGGAAACTGTGATAAGGAGGAGAATGAACTCTGGGGGGCCCACCAATAGTTATATGCAGAGGTTAGTGGCTTCTTTTTTAGGGCTTATGCACAGACAATGAGCCCTAGAATGTGTGAGTAGATAACCTGGGCTCTCCTGCCATAGAAAAATGGCTGTTATATTTACTTATCACACAGTGCACCCTGTCGGAGGCAGAGGCCCACCAGGGGCTTCCCTAGTAATCTGGTGCCATTCTGAGCCTAAACAGGAACCTTCAAGTTGACTTTTGTCGGCTTTGGTTCCTTGCTCCGGGATATCCCGATTTGCCGTTTACCGTAAATGGGTCTGTTTACACAATCGGGAGTAAAAGCGACTGGTCCCTAGCTGTCGGTGTGCGCCCTCCGCCAGCACATCTGAATGGCTAGGATAAAGCGCTTACGAAGATGATATCACTATATAAATAAACAATAATAATAATAATCAGGAGCGTGCACAGCCCAAAGGTGCTGGGGATGCGGCTGCAATCGGCGGGGAAGCCAGAACGGGTGAGTTTTGCTGCACCCTGGGGGTGTTTCTCACATCATAGCATCTCGATTTGGATTGCGGGTTTTGTTCCTCTTTAAGGCATCGGGCAGGGGTAGCACTGTCCAGCAAGGTGAATGAGTGGGCTGGGTGTTTGCATTGTAATTAGGTAAAAATGTTGTCAAAATCCATCATACACTCAACTTTACCTCCATGTGTGACGTGACACACCACAAGGAGCCCGCATGAACCCTATGCCGGCCATGGCCCCTGTATGAGTGCAGGGGGTCGATATGGGAAACTGCTCCCCCACTCTGTTTGTATATTGATGGCAGACACAGAAGCCAGAGATAACACAGCGAGCACTGATCTGCCTGTCTGGAAAATTCCAATATGGTGAACGAAATGCCTCTTCTGTCATCAGATCAAACGGTGCCGCTGGATCATGTCACCCCATTGGTGAGGGCTGGTGTGTTACTGGCAGCCAGGTGCTGATCAGAGGAGGAGTATGGCTTCCATTAGGGATACCCAGAGACAGATGAAGAGTTTTACTCCTACATGGGGAAAGGTCGGCAGCCGGGTAGGAGAGTGTCATCACCAGATTTAGTGGAACCAGCTAGACACCCTTCATTCCAATAATCCATTGCTTTTGTATGCCAAGCAGATCGCTGCTGGAGCCTTATCAGAGGGAGCTTTTCCATCTCCGCACATTTCAGAGTGGGGGGAAGGTGAGATCTTGGCACACTGCATGTGATGAGAGCGTGATATGCCTCAGATCACCCAGAAGATGATTATTCCCAGATGATCCCTCACCCCAACCATCGGATTGCCGAACATTCCAAGTAAATACGTCCAGACACTCATTCTTCCCAGCTGTCTGACATCTGAGGAAACGTAACGCACGTTACGTATCGGACTGTGCTGTGATAGCTGGTGGGGGACATGACGTGCAACCAGATGTAATCTGCAGGGTGGATGCACTGCTTCCTCCCTCCATCACTGGGTGACATGCCGCCCTTCACTAGCTACACTTACCTAACAAGCAGCAGAGCTACACACAGTGGCGTTGCTAGGGCTGGTGTCACCCGGGGCGGTAGGAAATGGTGTCACCCCCCCCCCCCCCCCCCCCAAAGAAAAAAAATTTTTGTATGTTGAAAGAACTCAATGGCAGAGAAAAGGAGCACACCGATTACAGACAGCTGGAGGAGAAAAGGGGCGGGCCAGACAGGCAGCAACCAATAGGAGTCGGGGCAGGGCCAGACATCGCACCTGAACAAAAGCGGGGCGCGCGCCTATTATAATCAATGTATGATAGCAGAGGCGCTTATGCGTTGTGCAGTACCTCACTAGCACACATACATCAGCCTGCACGCTCCCTTTATGTCCATTAAAAACACCCATCTCCCGCCAGGTAACGCGCCCACCATGCAACACCACCACACACGCCACTGAGCAGTTACAGCTATAAATCCCCGAATAAACAGGAACAGCGTGCGCTCACCCCAGCAACACCACACACGCCCTCACCTGTTTCTGGCGACGAATACCGCGCGCGCTCTCAGCAACAGCGAACAAAAGCTCCCACCTCGTCCACGTGACCTGCTGTGCGCGCACACCATTGGTCCACAGATTCTGGACAGGCACCAGCAGCCGCTCCGCCTCCTGCCAAATGGCGCTCGAGCGCTGTGGGAGAGATGCGTAGGTGTCGCCGTGAGGGCATAGCATCCCCACAACTGACTGCTCTGTGCCACAGGCTGGCAATAATTGAGGTGACATAATGCTATAGTGCGGTGTCACCCTCTAGGTCTGGTGTCACCCGGGGCGGTCCGCCCCCCCCGCCCCCGGGTCGCTACGCCACTGGCTACACATGAGCCATCTGCCCACTGAGGGACCCAAACCCCTGATATACTGACCAGTCGTCTTGGAAAGGGCCATTTCCTGTGACCCTGGGAGCCAGAAAGGCAGCGAGGCGCCAGACTTCCAAGTCTTGCCTTTTGGCTCTGGTGGCACCCCTGGCATTGTACTTAAAGTGGACCAAAACCCAGGATTTTGACTAATGGTCCTTGCCCCGATCAGGGTGCTCGCTGTGTGAAACCCACCATGGCGCCCGAACAAACTAATCTCTTCCCGGTTCTACAATGCATGCACAGCCGCTTATCTAATCAGTGCATTTGGATCCGTTCAAGCCCCTGCGTCCAGAAGCTCATCTAATGCGAGCGCATCCGAGTGCACTGGCGCCCCCTTCCACGATACTCTCTAACAGGGAGCGTGCCCGCACCGGCCATTCACAAATGCCTGGCGCGGGCAAGCGCCCTGCTAAAGACATAGCGGGAAATGCACCGCAGCTCGCACATGCACCTTTGGACCGGGAAAGTAGTTGAGTTTGCAGGCGACCAGGAGGTTTCATACATGGTGACATCCCGATTTTGGATGCCCCGGGGGGAGGAAATCCAGCGGCCCTGGAATCTTATAGATTTTAGGGCCGATGAGGCGTGGGCTTTGGTCCACTTTAAGTGCCCCCCTGGATACTTTAAAGAGACCATAAACCCAGCGGCAATAATAAGGCAAGAAGCACCTCACCTTAACCTTGTCCCATGTGCCTCTCCTCCATTTTCTGCAGTGCAGGGTAGAAGCCATAGCAGAGCAAGTTAGCCTTCCTTTCAATTTTATTCCTCTAACAGCTACTGTGTCAATTGGACTCAATTGCACAACACACCACAATGGTCCTGCAGCTGTCTCCTACAACAGCAGAGCATGCTCATGACTCGCCCTTCCCAGCTTAGTCATGACCCAGAAACTGAAGTCAAGAAAGGAGCATTGCTTAGAATACATAAGGTTTTTACATATAATCTTTAAATAACTTATTTTACACTGTTCCCTCTGTACACTACATGTTATAGGGAATTGGGGGGGGATTCTACACACTGCCTATTATAGATAATTGAGGGGGAGAGTCTGCACACTGCCTGTTATAGATAATTGAGGGGGAGAGTTTGCACACTGCTTTTTATAGCGATTGGCAGGGGGATTCTGCACACTGCCTGTTATAAGAGATTGGGGGGAGGGGGGTTCTGCACACTACCTGTCAAAGGGGATTGGAGGGATTCTGCACACTGCCTATTATAGGGGATCAGGGGGGATTCTGCATACTGCTTGTGATAGGGCATGGGAGGGGGTCTGCACACTGCCTGTTATAGGGATTGGAAGATTCTACCACACTGTCTGTAGGGATTGGGGGGATTCTGCACTTCCTATTATAGGGGATTGGGAGGATTCTGTCACACTGCTTGGTATTGGGGATTGGGGGTGATTCTGCACACTGCCTGTTTTAGATTGGGATGGGGGGTGATTCTGCATGCTGTCTGTGATAGGGCATGGGGGGGGGGGGGGAGTCTGCACACTGCCTGGGGATTGGGGGATTCTGCACACTGCCTGTTATAGGGGATTGGGGGTGGGCTGTCTGCACACTTCCTATTATAGGAGATTGGGGGCATTCCGCCACACTGCTTGTTATAGGAGATTGGAGGGGACTCTGCACACTACCTGTTATAGGATTGTGCACACTGCCTGTTATAGGGGGTTGGAAGGGATTCGGCACACTGCCTGTTATATGGGATTGGGGAATTCTGCACACTGCCTGTTATAGGATTATGCACACTGCCTGTTATAGGGGGTTGGAAGGGATTCGGCACACTGCCTGTTATATGGGATTGGGAGGATTCTGCACATTGCCTGTTAAATGGGATTCGTGGTAGATTCTGCAACAATAAAAGTTGTAAACCTGCACTGGCAGAAGGGGAGTATGTTTACCACTCAGGTCTGCATAAATGTTAGAGAAGCCCTTTGCAGTGAGCAGTGACAGGCAGGTGCCCGGGCGCTGGGAGGCGGTGCTGGCCCCTGCTGACTGTCTCTGAGGCTTCTCTATTGATTTATTGCCGTACATTGTGTGCCCGCTGTCTACTCCCAAAATAGTTCCTGGCACCGACCCGGGGCAAGCTGAGGGAAATTCCCCAGTGCTGGCAGATTTCCTGCTCCCGCACACAATTACTGGCTGCTGTGCTGCTCTCCTGCCATATGTCTTTTATTATCACTCTTATGTATAGCTCTGCCCTGTTCCACAAAAAACAATCAGCCATTCCCACCAGTCGCAGCACCACACATCCAATGTTTGATTATCTCCAGTGTAGAATAAATGTTAATAAGTGGCGGAGGCCAAGGTGGGTGTCCCTGTTTGCCCCTCCACCTTTAATCTGGTCCTGGTTATTAAATTAGATGAGTGACACCTCAACTGACATCACTGCCATGGTACGGTCTCTTGATAAAAAGCCTTCAAGGATCCTGACTGGCTGTGGGGCCGTTTCACTACCTTCAGTGAACAGAGCTCTGCCACCCCTATAACAAAGCCACCAGCCCTGTTTGATTTAGCCCTGGTCCGTTTACGGGATTATATCGGGCCAGAAGCCAGTCTCAATAGCGTATAATATTTTCAAGAAGCATGGGCTTTTGGACTGGGTTTGGGATCAAGCTAACAGAGCAGCCCAAGATTAAGTTACATGTTTTATCACTCTGAGAGCACGCTAGACAAACTATATACATACGATTAATAGATGCAAAACAGGTCAGAAGGGTAAATTCAAGTAAGTAGTTACAGTCAGAATAGAACAGTTAAAGTGCATGCCAGTTATCTGACTGCAGACAAATCATATGCATTGGTGCAGACAGCCATAGGGGGTATATAGAGTCCGCTTGTTTCTGGTTCCTTCCGACACAAGCTTGAAGTGATCCCCCAGAATGAAGACAAAGGGCTGTTCAGAACTAGATACACAGGTGGGAAACTCCCACACCCCCTGGGTGGAGCCTCATTCTTCGCCTCCTAGCAGTGGCTAGCTAAGGTCTCCTAACTTTCCATTGAAAGGTCATAGGAAGCTGATGCCAACAGATCTAGTCGGGTTCTGCACACAATATGATACCAAACACTGCTGTTCTGTATGGCTCCTAACCTGAGTTCCCCGGATCTCAGCCTCCTGAGCCTTGCATGTGGGGGGGAGACCCACATATGTATGCGTTATGATTTCCAATAGTTTGAACAGTTTATGACTAATGTGCTGAGTGGCTTTAAAATTCTGTATAAAATAAAAACCGACCTCAGGAAGTCTGAAATTATGCTTTGAAGTATGCTAGCCAGCACAAGCTCACAGCAGGGGTTTCCTGTGAGCTCAGTTGTGGCCCCAGCCTGTCTATTCCAGGTGTTCACGGTGCCAGCAAGATCCATTGAAGTGGAGTTGGACTTTGGGGTGCGGGGTGCAGGACTTGTGCAATCCCACCAGGTGCCATCCTAAACCCTTTGTAAGGGAGCCCTGGCAGACATCGTTCAGACTCCCCTCTAGAGAGACAGTGCTTACCTGACCCCGCAAGTTACTTTTCCACATTTCCTCCATCACTCTCTTTTCCATGCATTTGCCTCTGTTATTCCTCTTCTCTAGCTCCAGTGCATTCTATTTTTTTACCTTTTTCCTTGTTTTTTTTCCTCTCTGTCTTTTTTTATGTGACCCCCATCATCTTTCTCTCTTTAATTAAAGTGCACCTATACTCAGAGGGTAGTTTATGTCGTCACCTTCTATTCCCAGCCCAGTGCCCAATATTTCTAACAACACAACCTGGATGCAGTCGGCTATATTGCTCCCTGGCTGAGACCCCCAGTAATAATTCAATCAGTTAGAGTACACACAGCTCAGCAATGGGGAGCACTTTAACCTAATTTCCAGTATGTGATAGTTTGGTTGTAATTAAATTAATTAGCATATGGCTGCTATTCACCATAATACTATATCCTGCTGTTTTAATGAAGAAATAGTCACATAATGTTGCAGATGGCCTGTGTATTGCTGGTCACTGAATACAGGCCTAACAGTGCCCCAGCAGGAGGAAGGCTCCAATACTAAGACAGAAGGGGGCCACAACTGAGATGAAAGCCCTGCTGGGAGGATGTGCTGGCTAGCATATTGCAAAGCATAGGTCCATGCATGTTGGGGCCTGAAGTTTATAAAGAATTAGGAAGCCGCTGTGCACATTAATCATAAACTGGAATCTGGAGATCATAACACATATGGATCTGCTGTCACCATTCATTGAAAAGTTAGGAGACCTTTAAGATTTAGCTAGCTACTTCTAAGAGGCTGAGATCGAGGCTCATGCACAAGAGGAGGGGAAGTGTCCCACCTGTGTATAAAGATCTGAAGGACCCAGACCCTATGTCATTCATCTGGGGGAGGGGGTCACATTACATAAAGTGTCAGGAGGGATCAAGAATCCAGCAGACTCTACATGCCCCCTGTAGCTGCTTGCATCGCATCACTAAGTACCAGTAACAGACATACATTTTGTCTGCTCACTCTGCTTGTAACTTTCCCACTTGTATTTGCCCTTCTGACCGTAAATGTATCTGTTGCAGTATAGTTTGTCTAGTGTGCTCTTAAAGCAATTAAATATATAACAGTTATTTTGAGCTATGAACTCAAGAGTGACGCGCGGGAGGCGGCGGTGGAGGAGCCGCTTGTCCGTCGGCGCTGGGAGCGGGGAGAGGTGAGTTTTTCGGGGGGTTCGGGGGGGTTTCACACAGCGGGGCACCCCGATCGGGGGTGCCCCACCGAAGTGGACCAAGACCCAGGATAGTCAAAATCCTGGGTGTTGGTCCACTTTAACTCTTTAATACCAGACCTGTAATGACAATTCTGCATAAAAAAATCAAAAAAGTTTTCAAAAATGACTTAATAGGCCAGGAGAGGTCACACAATGATTTGAGAGAAAAAAAATTAAAAGAAAACTCTATTTAAAGAGAGGAAAAGTAACGTCCATTGAAATGTATGGGAGAGCGACAGGTGGCAACAGGTAATACCAGGAAGCCAGAGCACCGGCGTTATACGCTGAGCCTTCTGTGATGATGAATCATTCGTTACATGGCGCTGTTAGAGTCGCTCACCGGAATCACTTTGATAAATCTGGTATTGCGTACAGCGCCCAGCATTCACCGTTCGCTACCTGTAGCTGCCAGTCGCTACCTGGTGCTATGGCTTGATGAATAATTAATAGATCTCATGGGCCTCAACTGCTGCCATCTAATGGTCCTTTTCTATCACTACATCTAATTCTATTACTAACTAATAACTCTCATCCTGCAGAGAGAGACAGAGGAAGCTTACCCTGATTGATTTTCTTATAGTCTCTACAGTCTACAATTTACTATCTTCAGCTAGGGTTTCACAATGCGTTTCCAATATTATTCCCCATAACGCACACCCAATGCGAGACTGCTTCCCTGAAGCTGGTGGCAGCGATTTCATAAGAGCTTCCTCTCTGAACCCTCCTCCAAAAATAATCTCACTTTCCTGAGGCAGGAACTCTCTGTGCTGCCCGCAACCAATCAGACACTGAAATTAGACCCAAATGGGTAAATAACAGAGTAATTGGAGCCACCCTACACCTACCTCAACAACTCAACATTCTCCTTCTTATCCTCCCTTACCAGCAGCTCCAAACTCTCCCGGTTCCCACATTACCCCCCAGTCATCCATCTATACCATTCAAGAACTTGTCCAGCCACCCTGGGGAGAAACCATACCATCCAAAAGTTGTGACCCCTCCACCTATGCAAGGAGCGAACAATTTCTCATGTTACAATCCTTACTACCACCCAAATGGCTCATTTATGGCACCCTGTCACCTACTCGGTCCACGCTGGAGACCTTATATTGCCAAGTACTGCCCACTCCATCAGGGTCCATTCATGCCACACAGGCATGGCTGGCTTTTCAGGTTGTGCAACCTGTGTGATCACACCTGACACCACCCCAAGCCATGTGTAAGGGGCGCACCACTCAGGCAACTCTCAGCAGGTCATGCCATTTCTCTTCCCAAAACCAGCAGCACTGCCCCCTTTCTTTTTTCCTTATTTCCATATTTTTCTTTTTCACATCCCCCCCTCTTTTCTTTCATTTTCACATTCCCTACTTACTACATTTTCTCTGCCTTTCCTTAAATTCTCTCCATTACTCACTTTTTCCCACATTCGCTCTTTTACTTTTTTTCCGCCTTTTTTTTCTCTCAATTGTTTACTTTTTTTCACATTGCCTCTCTTATTTCTTTTCCACATTTTCTCAGTATTTTCCTTTTTTCCACCTTTCCCACATTCTCTCGTGTCTCTCTCTTTTCCATATTTTCTCTTTTCTTCTTCTCCACATTCTCTCCATTGTTTGCTTTTTTCCCACATGCTCTTCCTTTTTCACATTTTCTGTCTTTCCCTCTTTTACACATTCAATCCATTGTTCACTTTTTCCAAATCCCCTCTCTTCTCTCCCTTTTCCACATTTTCTCCATCTTTTTCTCTTTTCCACATTTTCTCCATCTTTTTCTATTTTCCACATTCTCTCCATTGTTCACTTCTTCACATTCCCTCTTCTCTCTTTGTTTCCCACATTTTCTTCAACTCTTTCCCTTTTCCACATTCTCTTCCACTTTTTGCTTACAACCTCAATTTTTTTCCATAATCTCTCTCACATTTATTCACATTTCCTCTTTTTCACATTCCCTCATTCTTAAAGTGGACCAACACCCAGAATTTTGACTATCCTGGGTATTGGTCAACTTCCGCGGGGCCCCCCGATCGTGGGTGTGAAACCCCCCAGAAAGCCCCGAAAACTCACCTGACCCCGCTCCCACGTGACTCGCTCGTCCAATCGCCGCCACCGGACAAGGAGAGGCAGCGCCGGACAAGCTGAGCGCCGGCCGCCCCCACCTCCCGTGCGTCCCTCTTACAGGGAGCGCGCCCACGCCAGCCATTCACAAACGGTCGGCGCGGGTGCGCGCCCTGCTAGAGGGACGCGCGGGAGGCGGCGGTCCGCGCATGCGCCACTGGAACGAGGATCAGGTAGGATTTTCGGGGATCTGGGGGGGTTTCACACAGCGGGGCACCCCCGATCAGGATGCCCCGCAGTCAGGGAGCTGATCGGTCCGGGAATCTTATAGATTCCCGGGCCGATCAGGGGAGGGTGTTGGTCCACTTTAAGTTTGTTTGTTTTTTTACATTCTCTCTTTTTCGCATTCTTATTCTCTTTCTCATTCAGATGCACAGCATGAAAACTGATTGAAAGAGAGTTTGCACATCCGTGTAAACTAGGCAAAGTGGACGTTTCACACAGCGCGGGCATCCCAAATATCCAAACCGACACAGTTTACAGAAATAGAAAAGCAGCAGAACTCTCTGTGATCCCGACCGGGAAGCCTGGCTCAGCTCCTAGCGGCACACAAAGGGTTAATGGGCTAGCACAGCCCAAGCACATTGTGTCTCACTTAGTCACCCGCTTCCTCCTTTTCCAGTTTATAGTGCTGATGTCAGAGGGAGCGAGCTTCGCTATTGGCTGCTGGCCTGGCTCAGCCTGTGTTTATATGCAGCCGGGTGTATTGTGCTGTGTCACACTATGTGTGTGACCCTCATCTCATGATGGTCGCTTCTGGGAAGCTGCTGGGGACATTCCCTGAAGGGTCAGCCGGTGCGGGAAGTGGGCCAAGCACATTCCCAAACCCCTCGCCCTCCATCTGATACCCCACCCCCACCCCGGGCTGCTTGCCTTGCTTGTGGTGCCTGATAGAAATGCTGACAACAGACCTAATGCCGGAAACTTCTCATGAAAACCGGGATCATTGGCCTCCATTCAGTAAACTTTCTCTAAAATATTTCACCAAAATAATACCCATTTGGAACAAAACCCACCCGTCAGTCATCTCTGGAATCTAAAAGATTCCCTCAGCATGTCCCGAATCAGGATGCTCCGCTGTGGGAAACCCCCCAGGCCACCCGTAAACTCTCACCTTTCAGGCTCTCACCAACAGGCCCCATAGCCTGTTGTTAAGGCTTCTTCCACCTAAGTTACCTTATTCTGATATAGCAGAGTGAGCTCGTCATCCTGTAACTTTCCGGAGGGGAGGGCTCCGGCACAAGTGACGGATGTTTGCTGTATACAGAACCAGGGTCAGACTGGAGCACCTTAGGTCCACCAGAGGAAATCATTCTTGGGGCCCATCAGAGGAAATAATTCTTGGGGCCCACCAGAGGAAATCCTTCTTGGGGCCCACCAGAGGAAATCCTTCTTGGGGCCCACCAGAGGAAATCCTTCTTGGGGCCCATCAGAGGAAATAATTCTTGGGGCCCACCAGAGGAAATCCTTCTTGGTCATCTCTGGAATCTAAAAGATTCCCACAGCATGTCCCGAATCAGGATGCTCCGCTGTGGGAAACCCCCCAGGCCACCCGTAAACTCTCACCTTTCCCCGCTCCAGCGGTGCATGCGCGGGCTCCCATCCAGTTAGAGCCATCTGCCGTGACTACGTCATTCGACAAACGACTCTAATTTTTATGTATGAAGAGCACACGCCGTCGCATCCCCCGTGACTTGCGCGCTTCTGTCCCAGCCATTCTAGTCAATAAGAGCCATTTACCGAATGAGAGAGCAGACGGCTCTCTTTGGACGAGAGCCCGAACATGCACCATTGGAACTAGGAAGAGGTGAGTGAAAAATTGTGTTCTGGGGGGTTTCACACACTGGGGCATCCCGGATTGGGGGTTCCCTTTAATTTAACAATACAGGAGTGTAATGCTTGATGTTGCTTAACACCTAAAACTTTCACTCTAGGTGGTAAAATGATCCAGTCAGGGGAATCAGGCTGTGACTGGGCCCTGGTGCACACATTAAATGGCCTTGGCCCTGACCCTATGGCCCGGATGGGGTTACAGCCTCCGCACCCCCTGTAGTTATGCCCCTGTTACTGTAAGTGGAGCAACAGATTTTGACCATGTTAGGCTTTGGTCCACTTTCCTGGGGCATTTCATGTCCCACTGCGTGAACCCCCCCAGATCACACTAAAAAAGTACCTTCCTACGGCACATGTGCGGACTCTCGTCCATTCAGCTCTGTATGCTGTGCAGGCCACACAAGCTTTTGAGGGTGTGATCGCACGGAGCCCCAACCTAAACCCTTTGTGAGAGGAGCTCTGGGAGATACCATCCAGGCTCTGTGGGAGAAAACTCTTAGCTGGCTCCGCAGGTCGCACCATAAACCAGTTCCCTTCTTGAAACCCACATTGCCGATCCTTTTCTTCTTTTCTCTTTTCCATATTCTCTCCTTTTTCCTTTTACACAGCCCCTCCTCTTTTTCTCTTCTCTTCATTCTCTACACCATTCTCCCCACATTCTCTCCTTTCTTTTCTACATTCTCTCCGTTGCTTACTTTTCCCACATTCTCTTGCTTCTCTCTCTTTTACGAATGTTTTGTATTTTCCTCTTTTCCACATTCTCGGC
Organism: Gastrophryne carolinensis; assembly: GCA_027917425.1. Classification (NCBI taxonomy): domain Eukaryota; kingdom Metazoa; phylum Chordata; class Amphibia; order Anura; family Microhylidae; genus Gastrophryne; species Gastrophryne carolinensis. The sequence goes on along the minus strand of CM051243.1, from coordinate 43,583,091 downwards.
ATTGTTCATTTTTCCCACATTCTCTGTCGTTTGACATTCTCTGACTTTTCCACATGTGCACCATCTTTTCCTTTTTTCCACATTCTACTGACTGCGGTATGCTGCTGAATAAAGCTGTCGTTGCTGAGATCCAGACTCTTTAGGCAGCCTTTATTTATTCATGACTACCTTTTTTTTGAAAGTGTATTTTTTCTTGTGCCAAAAGGATGTCCTAAAGGTGCTGAGCTGATCTAGTATTTGTTTTTTATTTTTTCCTATGTTTGTTTGTTTTATGGGAGCAGCTTTCACTATCTGCAATCTGTTGCTATAGGCAACATACACCAAGTTTTTACACCAAGAAAAGAGAAGCTAGTCTTATACACATAGAACACTGCTGCTATGGCCACTGCTGAACCACCGCTCAACCTTACACATGCCCAGCAGCAGTGTTCTGTGTGTACAGGACTCATAGTGAAAACTAACACCATAAAACACACATTTTCTAAAAAAATCAGCTCAGCACCAGGATAAATCTTTTGCATGGCAGGTATGCAAACAATCCCTCAAAAATCATTCACTCTGCTATTTAGTGGTGGGGGGAGGGAGTGGAGGCGGACCTGGGGCTGCTAAGCCACCAATAGACTTGAAAAACATGACGACAGTAAAAAAAAGAAATAAATAAAATGTATTTTAAATAGAAAATAAATAAAAAAGCAGGTTCGATCGCCACCCTCACTACAGTGCTGCCCATCAGGGCCGGATTAAGTGTGGTGGAGGCCCCTGGACACAAAATCTGGTGGAGGCCCCAGATACAGTATATTGTTTTCCTTTAAAATAATAATCCAGCCAAGTATCTGATTGGTGGTTGTCTGGCACCCGCCCACTTACTGAAACCTCATACCAAGAGGCTGATTCATCATTAGCGGCAGGTAGCGACAGATGAGCGTCTGTAGCCGGCATTTTCAGAGCACCCGCTAGTAGTCGCAGTGCTCAGCCGTGGGTCGCTACTTTATAGCGACTCAGTCGTAGTTCAGTAATGTTGAATACATTGAGGAGTCGCTATTTGATCAGTACAGCGCTGTATGGGAGCGCATTTTAGCGACTGCTCATAGCGACCGACTCACACCATATTCAGCAAAAAAACAGCCTCCCAAATCTCTGGCGCTGAAAAATGCTTGTTTGAAGCCCAGAGCGCAGGAGGCGGTGTGTTTAAAGAGTGTTTTCAAGCATCTATCAACTAGTAACAAAGCGAAAACATATGGAATTATATTGTAGCAACATTGTAACATGAACACTTTAATGGCAGACCTGTAATGTCATTTCTGAGGAAATATATAAAAAATGAAAAAATTATGAAAAAACTGCTATTTCAATGCCAGAAGAGGTCACAGAATTATTTGTGATTTTTTTGAAAAAAAAAAAAACCCGTTTAAAGAGAAGAAAAGGATCATTCATTGAAATGTATGGGAGAGCGCCAGGTAGAGAGAGGTCATACCTGGCGCTGTGCAAGGCTGAACGCTGGCGCTGCTCGCTGAGGCTGTGAAAATGATGAATCAGACGCTACATGGCGCTATCCCAGTCGCTAAACAGATTCTGCTTGATAAATGTGTAATTGCGTGCCATGTCCGGCGTTGACCATTCGCTATCTGTCGCTACCTCTCATTAACCAGGCGCTACCTGACGCTATCCCTTCTTAAATAAGGGCCCAAGTTCCTTGTGCCACCCTTGTGCGGGTGCGTGCTGCTCGGGAACTCCTGCTTTGCCATTATGGGTGGCGGGTAGTGTAATCGCCCGGCTGATCCAGTAGAAAACAGTTCCCTGCATTGAGCTGCCAGCGGCTGTGCTGTGTGGCTTATGTGCAGTGGGCAGCCACTGATTGACAGCTCTGCACGCACCTATCACTGTAGCATTGCTGACGGCGGCTTTGCTACTCTAGACTCTCTGTCCTGCCCTGTGGTGGCTTTGGCTGCAGGTTTGCAAAAACAAAAAAAAAGGCTTTCCCAGGTGTGTGGGGGGCCCCCACTGCCACCGATAGCTCCATTGTCGGCCCATCAGACCAAAGACTGACAAGCCTCATGGACCAGACCGTAACCCAAAGGTTGGTGGAGGCCCCCTTTGCAGGTCAAGTGGTGGAGGCCCCGGGGCATGCACCCCTTCGCCCCCCTTATAATCCATCCCTGCTGCCCGTGACTGCCTCACTCATCTCATTACAGTTGCATCACTGCTGCTATAAACTTAAAGTAACATTGCATCCACTGTGTGACGAATTGCCAGATAGGTGGATAATGAGTTAGGGCCCGGGCAAATATCTGCATTGTGGCCCCATAGCCTGTTGTTAGAGCTTCTTCCACCTAAGTTAGCTTATTCTGATATAGCAGAGTGAGCTCGTCATCCTGTAACTTTCCGGAGGGGAGAGCTCCGGCACAAGTGACGGATGTTTGCTGTATACAGAACCAGGGTCAGACTGGAGCACCTTAGGCCCACCAGAGAAAATCATTCTTGGGGCCCATCAGAGGAAATCATTCTTGGGGCTCACCAGAGGAAATAATTCCCGGGGCGCATCAGAGGAAATCATTCTCGGGACCCATCAGAGGAAATCATTCTCGGGGCCCACCAGAGAAAATCATTCTTGGGGCCCATCAGAGGAAATCATTCTCGGGGCCCACCAGAGGAAATCGTTCTCGGGGCCCACCAGAGGAAATCATTCTTGGGGCCCATTAGAGGAAATCCTTCTTGGGACCCATCAAAGGAAATCCTTCTTGGGACCCATCAGAGGAAATCATTATTGAAGCCCACCAGAGCAAATAACTCTTGGGCCCCATCAAAGGAAATAATTCTTGAGGGCCACCAGAGGAAATTATTCTTGGGGTCCACCAGTGGAAATCATTCGTGGGGTCCACCAGTTGAAATAATTCTTGGAATTCACCAGAGGGAATCATTCTTGGGGCCCACCAGAGGAAATCATTCTTGTGGCCCACCAGAGGAAATTATTCTTGGTATCAATCATACCTAGGGCCCATTAGAGGTAATACATTTTAGAGCCCACCAGAGAGACCCACTCTTCTGCTAAAAGATAATTAGATAATGAAAACAATGTTTATTGACCAAATAACAAATGTAACTTGGGGCCCATCGGAGAATCCTCTGGAGCTCTGGTGGGCCGGTCCAACACTGCACGGAACAGCTGCAATGCCGCGGTGGTGATTTGAGGAAGCGGCAGATAAGATATTACTGCGGGATCTCGTGCTGCTGACGCTCTTCCCATTAATGCTCAGAAAAGATTCTAAGAAATAAAAGGACGTTTGCAGTATACCAACCCCATAGTGCTGGCTGCTCCTCTTTCACTTCCCCATTGTGAGGGGTCACACAACTGGAAGCCAAACCTGCAGAGATGGGACTGCCCGGAAGATGTTTCTATAAAAAGTATACTTTACCCCTAAGTCCATGCTGACAGCTGCTGCTGCAGGCTCCCTCGCTGTTGAATGAGTGAGTATAAGGCTGGCAACGCTAAATTCTTTCAGATCTGAGTTACCAGGGGAATATACAGGGAGGAGAAGAAAAGAACAAAAAGATTTGCCCACGGGTGGGAGGGCAATGGCTCAGTGCCCTCTCTACAGTGCTGAGGAATATGTCAGCGCTATATAGCAGTACTTTGAGGTGTAACATGCAGATCTGCATCAATAAATGATTAATTTGCCTATTCCAAGTGTTTATATTGTTAAAAATTACTGTCTCCTATCCATCCCTCAATGAGCGGGTGTGGCTTAATTTTAAAAATGTCCCTCTTTCCCACCATGAAAAGTTGGAAGGCATAGGTTTAGGTGAAGCTGTGAGGTGGTCCTAGGACAGCGCAAGGCTTGAAAGGGGCTCTATTAAGTCTTGGGGTGCAGTAATCCTGGAAAGAGGGAAACCAGCAGAAGGCTTCCTAATTACTTCAGTTTCATCCGAGGATGACAAACGTCAGCAGGTTGTAGCTCAACAAAAGGTCCTCATTCACTGGCACGCCCCAGTTACTTCCAGCTTGGTTGGCACACACCTAGTTACGGCTTGGTGTTCTACCTTCTAACAACAAAGGACTTTCATGTAATAAATAACAAGATCGTGGATACAAAAAGTTACACAATCACCATAAATAGAAAATAGTAAAAGATATCACCCAAATACAACAGAGCCGGGCACAGCACATTCAGTCACTAGAAGGGTAAGGGGGGTGCGCTCATACTCAACACCTGTGCACGCGGCTTCCCATGCCGTTTTCAGCTGGGTGCGGCTTTGTTGTTATATAATTAGCCCCTAAAACTTGGGGACATTTTCCACATATTGGGAATAATTTAATATGTTGGAAGGTTATTTTTTACCTATACACACTTATATATATACACAATTTATGTATTTTGTTATACACTGTTATGGGTTGGAATTTATTCAATGCGCTAGTCACTTTTTCTGATGTCGTGTGGCTTAAGGGGTTTCTGATTAAATCTCTCCAACTAAGTTTTTGTGCCGGCACTAAATATTTTTAGGGCCAATCAATATTTAATTTTTTATATAGAGACTTTGTCCCTTGGCCTATTTCATCCATTATATTCCCGCTTATATATTAGAAATGGAAAAAAGGGGGAATAGGAGGTGCTTGTTTTTAACTTTGTGCTTTGTGCGCTACATGTGTTTTTTAATGATGTTATTGTTTTTGCCTAAATAAACTGATTCATTATTTATATTATTTATGTGGTGCTGCCATTTCTTAGGAGCGGGTGAATAACAATTTTTCACCTTCTCCTTTTGTTGTATACATTCTCCTTACTTGAGGCCAAGTGCACACAGGCATTCTACACTTTGACATTTGTGCCATTAAAGGGCTTAAAGCTTTTGGTCTGATTTAATAAAAGCTGGGCATATTTTCATATAAGTGTCAGTTCATCTGGTGGGTTCTAGACACCCCAGTCTGATAATATTGGTATTTGCGTGCCGCATGGACATTGGAGCATAAGCTCTGCTGCCTGATAATAACATATTAACCAGCACACAGCCTGGGAGCATCTTATTGAGGCCTCGTTGCATCACGTCCTGGTAGGCGCGGTGTTGTTGGGTGCACTATATGTCAGCATCACAACCCAACAAGTCCAGACACATTCATAATGAGACTTTGTATCAGTTTCGGTTTACTAACTTAAACACTTGTTTTGACATCTCAGATAATGGCATACGGCGGCTGCGGCAGCCCGAGGGTCCTGGGTGAGGTTCCCGGCATTTATGCCGCAATAAAGAATAGACTGGGATGTGGGAAGGCCCCGGGTCATTTCACCTGAGAATTGAGGTTCTGGGCAGGCAAGCACTGATTCCCTGACCGGCTGCAGCTGGATGCCAGACAAAGGGTCAGATGTGGGACTGAAGGTCATGGGCAGGCTGAAATTGCAGTCGACCTCTTTGGCAAGAGGTCGTGGGGCTGACAGTAAACGTGGGCAGGCAACAGAAAGCTGTGTGAACCTCCCGGGCGCGCCCAGCACACCCCTTACCTATCTGCTGGTCCTTCGCCAAAATCGTGGCCCTCGGAATCCCTGCACCTGTGTAAGCTCCCACACCCAGCCATTCAGATAGGCCACAATCCACAAGCCGCCCTTGCTTCCTATGCTGACCACGGCAGTATGCTAAGCATAAATCGCTGATTGGACGAGTGCCCGAGCATGAGCTGTGGGGTTGGCTGATCTGGGGGGTGTCGCACAGCAGGGCAAGGAACTATCACCAGGATAGTGAAAATCCTGGCGATAGTTCCTCTTTAAATCTTTAAAAGCCAGTCGAATGACTAGCAAAACATTCTCAAGAAAATAACAGCATTGATCCCAGTTGCCTTGATTTATTTCTACAGATATACCCTGACCTGGATGTATGAGAACCTTCACAGATATACTTTAATAAAATAAAAACATTGAGTCCAGTTGCCTTGATTTGTTCCGACAGATGGATGAAAGAGAACCTTCACAGACTACAAGGTTTATCAGAAAGAGGAACAGAGGCACGCCAAGAAAGGTTCCCTGGAAGATCTTCTGGTGCAATATTGGAACCTCAGATTTCTATTTAAAGGGAAAGTCCACTTCAGTGGAATTTCTTGGGTATATTTTTTGTGTGCTAAAATCATGTCCTCAAAGTGCTGAGCTTATCTACGTGGATCTTGGTCAGTTAGGTGAGGTGGGATTGGCCAGCTCTCTGTATTAGCCTATGTGGACCTTGGTCAGTTAGGTGAGGTGGGATTAACCACCTCTTGGCATTGACCCAAGTGGACCTTGGTCAGTTTGATGAGGTTGAATTTTCTGCCTCTCAGCATTGGCCTACTTGTACCTTGATCAGTTCGATGAGGTGGGATTGGCCGCCTCGTAGCATTGGCCTACATGGACCTTGGTCAGTTAGGTGAGGTGGAATTGGCCGCCTCTCGGCAGTGGCCTTAGTGGATCTTGGTCATTTCAGTAAGGTAGGATTGGCCACCTCTCGACATTGGCCTACATGGACCTTGGTTAGTTAGGTGAGTTGGAATTGGCCACCCCTCGGCATTGGCCTATGTGGAGCTTGGTCAGTTAGGTGAGGTGGGATTGCCCACCTCTCGCCATTGGCCTACGTGAACCTTGGTCAGTTCAATGAAGTGGGATTGGCCGCCTCTCGGCAATAGTCTAAGTGGAGCTTAGTCAGGTGAGGTGGTGTTGGCCACCTCTTGGCATTGGCCTAAGTGGATCTTGGTCATTTCAGTGAGGTGGGATTGGCCGCCTCTCAGCATTGGCCTACATGGACCTTGGTCAGTTAGGTGAGGTGGAATTGGCTGCCTCTCGGCATTGGCCTATGTGGAGCTTGGTCAGTTAGGTGAGGTGGGATTGGCCGCCTCTCTGCATTGGCATAAATGGAGCTTGGTCAGTCGAGGTAGGATTGATCACCTCTCAGCATTGGCCTACTTGGACCTGGATCAGTTAAGTGAGCTGGAATTAGCCGCCTCTCAGCATTGGCCTATGTGGAGCTTGGTCAGTTAGGTGAAGTGGGATTGGCCGCCTCCCTGCATTGGTGTAAATGGAGCTTGGTTAAGTGAGGTGGGATTGGCCGCCTCTTGGCATTGGCCAGTGTAGAGCTTGGTGAGTTAAGTGAGGTGGGATTAGCTACCTCTTGGCATTGGCCTACATCGGGGGGGGGGGGGGGGGACTCTACAACAATCAGGAGACCCACTGTCTCCACAAACTCCATTAGAGAGATTGTTTACACTAGTAGGTCCTTCCACTGCACCACCCCATTATCACATTCTTATGTAACAATCCCCACTCGTCACCAATACACATGCTGATTACCTTACCTCTCCAGTCCTGAATCGTAACGATATTCGCAATACTCAACCCATCTAACAATGCGAAACATACATGAGCAATTTGGCAGTACGCCCCTCATTTATCACTCACCTTGCAACCTCTCATTCTTACTGAGCCTCTGTTTAACTAACTTCGCACCTCAGTTCTATTTCCCTCTCCCACATTTCCCCCAGCAAGTCAGGGGCCACATCAGATGTCTCTGAGGGCCTCAGGTTGAGCATATGTGGCCTACATGGACCTTGGTCAGGTCAGTGAGCTGGGATTGGCTTCCTCTTAGCATTTCCAGGCTTTGGGCTGATGGAGAGTCAGAGATTTTCGGAGGAATCTTCTCTGGTAGCAGCTGATCCTTCATGCTGACTTGTTAGTAAATACTTCACATTCTTTGGACTGTGCTGGCAGCTCCACAGAGGGAAGCGCTCTCTGTTATCACTGCTCTTACATGGTCCACCTGCAACATGTTACTGTCAGCAGCTCACAGTAAATAAGCTGAGCTCTGGGCAGAGCGATGATGAGGAATCAGGATGATGACAGCGGCCCCCTGACTCAGGTTTGGGATGAGAAAGTGGTGCACAGGCTTCACTGGGAATCTCATGGAGGTGCACAAAAGCCTCTGCTAAAATAAATAAAATGGGCTGCTTTGGGGCCCCATGCAGGAACTCTATGGGAGCAGTATAGGGAACCCTAATGAGGAGCAACTGATGGAAAATTCCCACCAGCAAGACCAACTCCGCTGGCCCGAGCTTGGTGCGTCTGCTCACATTTATGTTTTGGGGAAACACAGTGAGGAGGGAAAGGGAAGCCGCCAGAGGGGTTAATCTCGGTTCTCTATTTCCGGGCAGCTTGTAGAAACCCCCCCTAGTTCCCCGGATCAGCAAAATGAACAGCCTGATAAGGTTTCCATCTTACCCGTATTTTAGGTAACCTGTCGGTAGGTTTTTGGTAATTGCCGCTATTTTTGTTAATGTTAAAGAGAACCAAAACCCACCCTGGAGTCTATGAGACTCCGGGACAGGCACATTTGCTCACCCCGGGGCATCCAGATTTGGGATACCCCACTGTGTCAAACCATCCCCGCTATCCCTTTACAAATGCCTGGTGCAGGCATGCTCCCTGTTAAAGGGTAGCGGGGGATGCATCCACCTGCGTGCTCGAATCTGCTCGCCTTAGACGAGCTCTTGGATGAAGGGACAGGAGCAGATCCAAGCGCGCCACTGACTCTCTCTATACTCTCTTCTACTGTTTCTGTTCTTTGTCTTCTACCTCCGCTCCCTTCTCTGTTCTCTGGCTCATGTCTCTTTTCGTTTCACTATCCACTCTTTCCCATCTCTGTTCTCTCTCTCCCACTTCTGCTATTTTGCTTCTTTTCTTTCTCCCTTCTCTGCACCTCTTTCTGTCTCTGTTCACTCTCTCTCTCTCTTGCTTCTTTGCTTCTTTTCTCTTCTTCTCTTTTTTTCCTTCTCTCCATTCAGCCTCTGTGCTCTGTCTTTTTTCTATGCTCTCACATGCTGAACAAAAGGTTCTTCTGTCTCTGTCCTCTTTTTGTCCTCTTTTCTTTCCTCTACTTCTCTGCTGTCATCCACTTAACTGTCCTCTACTTTCTTTCCCATTTCTATTTTCTGTCTCTTTTCTCCTCTGCTATCCTTTCCCTCTCTGTCCCCTGTCTCTCTTCTCTGCTGTCTTTGTTCTTTGTTTCCTGCCTCTGCTCTTTTCTCTGTTCTCTGTCTGACGTATTTTCCCTACTTAATTATCACTTTACTCTGTATCCACCTCTGCTCTGTTTCCCTTCTCTGTCCTCTGCTCCCTTTCCCATCTATGTGCTCTCCCTCCCTCCAAACTTTTTCTTTCTCTTTTCTCCCGCCGCTGCATATTTTTTCTATGCATTTTCCCTTTTCTGTTTACCATCTCTCTCCTCTGCTCGCCTTCACTTCTCTGTTGCTTCTTTACTTTGCTTTCTGTACCCTGGGCATCCTGATTTGGGATACCTGTTGCCCCTAAAAGAAATAGAAAGTCAGCAAATAGGGTGCTTCCAACTGGTGATCCTTATTACTGGAACTGGCAGTTATATGAATTGGTGGTTGCTGCTGACAGTGACCCATCAATGCAACGAGTGAGTATTATGCCTGATTTTTAGTCATTTCTGTGGGGTATCCCAAACCTGGAACTCCAAATTTCCATTCCATCAAGTTAATAAAGAATCTACTGGGGAGAGCTTAAGACCCCAAATGGAATCCTTTCTTTCGTAGGCTTTATATCAATCTCTGGCCCCTCTCCCGGGAGATATTCTGCATGTGTCGGCCACATTTTCCCAGCACATGTCCAGCATTTGGGTCAGTGCTCTATATAGTCATTCAGCAAAGGGGGCGTTATAGATCTATAGCTAGTGGTCACTGGTCCCTGTCAGGCCGGCTGGGGGCATGCTCAGACCCGGCAGGGTGGCGGCAGCCGTTCGGGATGGGAAGTGCTGAGTCATAGTGTGTACGGTGTGTTTACGCTGCGCGTTGTTCTACGTGTGGGACGCCCAGTTCTTGCACAAGCTGTAATTATGGGCTGTTCGGAAGATTACTGACAGAGGTAATTGTAGTGACAGGAAGTTCTGGGAGTCGGGCCGCTCCTGGTCATGTGACCCCAGCTTACAAGAAGATCAGCCCTGTGACAAGCTGGGAATTTCCCCAGAAAAGCTGCTGCGTTCACCACCAGCGATGCTCTTCCTGCCCCGTAGTGCACTGCTGCTACCCCCCCCCCCCCACCACCAAGTTCCTCTGACGCTGCCCCTGACTCATTGCTGGAGCTGCTGGCTGTAAGCCAAAGCTTTCTTAACCCTGAAATGTCCTGTGGGATGCCCTGCTTCATGGGGTCAGCTGTGCGATGCTTGCTAGCAATAATATCCAGACAATGCAACAAAATCCAGACATTGAAGCAGAGCTATAGTCAAAATGATAGAAAACACATTTTAAAGCGAAACAAAACTTGGGAATTTGACTTACCCGGGTTTTACTCCGCGTCCCCAGAGCATCCCCAATTGGGATGCCCTGTTGTGTAACGCCACTTCAAAAAGCTCAGTAAAACTGTCCTCGCTCCAACGGCGCCTGAGCGGGCTCTCGTCCAGTCAGAGCCCTTTGGCATGTTTACTTCCTGTCGGCTAAGGGCTTTGATTGAAATGAATAGGAAGAGGGCACTGCCGCATCCACCATATCCCCGGCCTCGTGTACACACCCACCCCAGCCTATATGAATGTGCACGCTGCCAGGGATGCAGGGGACGTGGCAGCGTACACTCACCATTGTAAAGAAATAGCAAAGGAAAGTTATTCTGATTGGATTAGAGCCTGAGCATATGCCCTTGGAGCAGGAAAAGGTGAGTTTTTATGGGTGCCCTGGGGGATTTCACACAGCAGGGCATCCCGATTCAGGATGCCTCAGAGAAAAGCCAACAGCCAGCCCTGGAAACTTTCAGATTCCAGGCCACTCACTGGTGGGTTTTGTTCTGCTTTAAAGAGGAGCAAGCACCAGTCTAATGTCTATAAAACTCTAGGGCCTCCTTCATTTTGAGGAAACCTGATTTGGGATGTGTCAAACCCCATGAAATTCACCTGCAGTGAGGCTGTGCAAATTAAACTGGACCTTCACCCTGAATAAGAGCCTATCTTGTATTTTTCTCCCATCCTGTACATACAGCTTACCCACATTAAATATCATCCTACCTGCATTTACTGCATTTTCTGAGACTTTGAACATCCAAGATGGCGGCCCATGGAGTGTCAGGCTGCCTGCAAACAGGAAGTGTCTTCTGACTGTGCCGCTCTGCATTCTGGGATTGCTGACCTTTTCCTGACCCCAGCACTGATTTGTGTGTGCAAAGCACAACTATAACCCCGCCCCCTGAACTTTTTTTCCCCTCTCCTCTTCTCAGTATGCTGAACAGAGTTGCAGGCCAGTGGGGAAAGAATAGAAAGTAAGTTACTAAAAACGTTACATATATTAATTTTAGATGCTGGGGAATAGATTTTAAGGGTTTGGGCTTTTCATTAAATGATGCTGAAGGGCCGCTTTAAATCAGACCTCCACTCTCCTTTCCTATAATCCCCGCGGCGCATCTCCAGCATCCCTCCTCACCACCACAACGCAGCAGCTGTAGTATGCCTGTTGCTCCCCCTCCATTCAACATCTTATGCTGCTCATCAATAGACAATGGCTTCAAAAGCTGATTGGAGAAGAGCCTGCATATGCACGGTGGGATCAATGGTAAGGTAAGAATCGGCTTTCCATTCAGGTACACACAGTGTGGCACCGCACATGTCAGGACCATAGGTGTGTCAGTTACATGGTTGAGAGCACATGCAAGGTAAGAAATTCAGGCCAGCTTTAGACTTCCTTAAGGTAGCTTAGCATTCCAAATTGGGATTCTTCAGAGGAGCAGAATCAGACCAAGAGGCCGATTCATCAATAGCGCCAGGTAGCGACAGATGAGCGACTGTAGCGTGATTTTTTCAGCGCCAGCCAGTATTCGCTGTGCTTGGCCGGCATTAGCTTGATGACAGCGACTCAGTCGGTGTGCGGTAATGTTGAATACGGGCTGGAGGGTCGCTGTTTCACAGGTTCAGCGTTGTATGTGAGCGCCTGACAACGAATGGCCAGAGCGAACGGCTAGCTTCATATTCATCAACAAATCACGCTCCGAATGTGCTGTCGCTGTCCATTCCTTGTTTAAACCCCAGAGTGCTGGCGGCGATGTGTATTAACTAGTTTTTAACCCCTAAACAACCATATTTTTTGAATGTAACATTATACATGTTTTTAGAATCTTGTAATATGAATACATTAATCTCAGACCTGTTAGATCAATTCTGCACATTTTTTTTTTTTTTTTTACTTAAAAATAAATCCTAACATTGCAGAAGTGTTCTCCGATTTTTTGACATTAAAAAAAAAAAAATTATTATCAATTAATTATGAATAATTATAGATTGCTCCATTGAAATGCATTGGACATCGCCAGGGAGCGACAGCTCATACCTGGCGCTGTGAGGGAATTTGCAGCGGCGCTGTTCGGTCCAGGCGGCTTCATGATGAATGCCGCGCTAGCCGTCGCTCTCGCCGGCGCTAGCCTCATTTTGCTTGATAAATGCGTCATTGTGACCGCCGCCGGGCGTACTTGAGTCGATAGTCGCCGTTAGCTGCCGCTACCTGGCGCTCGTCAGACACTACCTGGCGCTATCGCTTGATGAATAAGGGCACTAGAGTCTAAAAAAATATAGGGACGAGTGAAACCCCTGAAACCACACCTCCTGCAATAGGAGTCCATGTTATGTGTGTTGGAGATACAATACAGCTTCTACTTGTCTTTAAATGCTAGATTCACTGCAGTTTACGGTTATGACAAGTCATGACCCTAAATGACGCTGTTACCAGTGCTTATCTGCAGTCTCTATTGTACATTCTCTGCTGTGTTGTATTTCCTGCACATTCAGTTGCTCTATGATACGTCTTCTTTTTTCCTGTCTGTGATATGCACCAGGTAAGGTGACAATATCTTGCTGCATTATCTCCACTGCACCCAGCACTCACACTCTGCAACAGGTTATGGCCCCAGTAACTGAATGAAGCCACAGCAAATGGATAAAGCACAGTGACCAGAGGTGGCCCAGGCAGAGCAAAGCCCAGAATGGGAGATAGTGTGGCAGGTGGTGAGATTGACATAAAGCAGCTTCCACAGAGACATCTGTATACAGGGAAGACTGTTCTATATAAAAGAGGGAGAATGATCAGCAGTTCAGAGCTTAAACTATCAGTGGCCAAGCTGAACAATGACAATTATCAGCTATGGAAGTTTAAAATGGAAATTATATTATCTAGAGATGACTTGTGGGAGGTTATCACTACAGAGAGGCCACAGGACAATAATCAGGACTGGGACAGGAAAAACAGACAGGCACAGGTCACATTAAGCTTACTAGCTTACCAGCTTATTCACATACGCAGTGAGAATACAGTGAAAGGCATGTGAGATATACTGAAAAGATTGCATGATAATTTAATCAGCAAGTTTTTCTGGAATCCAGCACGGGTTGCTTCATCTGTAATTCTTCACATTTGGGTAATCCGCCACCAGGTGGCGCAGTCGACTGCAGGAAGACTTGTGGTTCCTCCCGGCCCATAAAAGGGCAGGAATTACCCAGAAGACCCAGAGTTTTTCTGCAGTCCTGACTGCGAAGACAGAAGATTTCTCTCTCTGTTTATTCGCAGGAGAGCGGGGCATCCCAAGCCCGTCGGCCCTGCAGGCCTATTCCCACCTGTTTCCGGACCCTTTCTGCCTCCCAGCCCCGGTTGACGGTTCAGGTGAAGGTAGGGGAACACCTGGGGTCGGGTGTTCATAGAGCTATGCTCTGGGCCGCAGACCCTGTACCCAAAGGGTAGCCGGCCATAGGCTAATGGTGAGCCCTGGATGGGGGAAGGGAGAAACCACCCATATTGTTTTATTCCACATGCTTTATTATGTTGTTTTTGTGCTTGTGTCACATTGGTTGTTTCACTGCGTGTTTTACTCCTGTGGACTTGGCTCAGGCTTCTGGCTGTGTGGTAGCCCCAGGGCCGTCCATCTGTTGCCCTGCTGCTGCGGGCACGTTGCGTTCCGCGGCGGGGGCCTTCTGAGGAGGAGTGCCTCCTCCTCCTTTTGCCGGTAGGCAAAAATGGTGCCCGGAGGTTCGCGCGTTGCCGAGGGGTGGGGCCGCGAGATGACGCGATTCGCATCATCACTGCGCGGCCCGCCCCTCGAGGTTCCTGACGACGGGCGCCATCTTGTGCCCTCTCCCTCGCTCGACGGTGTGGCCACGCTGGCTGCTTCCGGCTGCTTCGTGGGCGCTTGTTTTGGACCCCCCGCTTCCTGCCTGCTGCTCCTTGCTGCGCTCCCTGGCTAAGGCTGCTGGAGGCTCCCCCATCCCGCTGGTCCGTGAGTCCGCTCCTTTTTCATCCTCTATGTGTTTTCAGGATTTGTGCATGTGCTGTGGGATGCTCATTGGCTCTTATTATGTTCATGTTTTTCAGATGGGCCTACTTATTGTGCTTGTGGTTTCTCCCGGTCCAGTACCCCCCCTTTTTTTGTTAGGGGATCCCTTGGGGGCATCCCGGGTGGGGTTTTTAGCCCCGATCTCCCGTGCTTGACTTACTTTTTGCTATTTCTGTAATCACCATATGGAGGCTTCTGGGGATTGCGAGCTTGGCGGCCCTTCAGGGTGGGCTCTACTGTGTCTCATGTGCGGGGCATCCCCTTTGAGTGGTCGCAGCACGGTTTGTGTCCCCTGCGCCCAAAGTGTTATTGTGGAACAGGATGGGGCTAACTTTACTCTCCCCAGTCCTGTCCTGCCTGCAGCATCACCTACTCCCCCACGCCTGCATTTAGCCCCCAGCGAGGGGGAAGCCAGCAGGGGGTCTCATTCGGACCTGGCGCTGCGCGTGGCCAGCCTTGAGCAGCAGTTGGCCCGGCCTGCCGCCGGCAAGGCCTCTAGTAAGAAGAGGCACTTGGAAACGGGCTTGTCCCTCCTTGCTGATGATGACACTTATGACACCTATGGCGGTCGTGACTCTATGGAGGAGAGGAAATTGTTCCATGATTCCGACTCCTCTGGGGATCGCCATGGCGATTTTGATAGTGACCCCGGGTCCTCTTCAGACGAGGACACCTGGCTCCCAGATGATACTGATAGCCTGTTGTTTATTGCCTGTTGATACCTTACACATTGTGCCCCCTAAGGTGGCAAAGAGGACGCAGGGGGAGCTTTTCCTCCCTGACGGGCAGCGTTTAGCGTTCCCGGAGCAGGGACATTTTTCCAAGATGGTCCTTAAAGAATGGGAACGACCCAACAGATTACCCTCGGTACCTAAGGCACTGGATAGAAGGTATCCCTTCTCGGCTGAGTTGGTTCGTCTTTGGTCTTGTCCCCCGGAGGTGGACGCTCCCGTCCTGGGACTGTCTACTACTTCTGTTATGCCGTCTCCTGACACCACTACCTTACGCGACAATGCTGATCGTCGCATGGATCAGCTAGCTTCCCATGCCTTCACCTTTGTGGGGGCTGGCCGCGGCTATTGTTGCTATTGCCATCAAGAAGAAAATTAGGCGCCTTGCTGAAGCTGCCAGATCCCGCAAGCGAGCGGATGAGTACAAGGAACTTTTACTTTGCTCTGACTTTATTGCCTTTTTGTTATCTGCCATGGATGATGCCACCCGGCTTGGTGGTAGGGCCTCGGCCCTGTTGGTTGCCATGCGTCGGTCTGTCTGGCTGTGTCAGTGGGTGGCTGACGCTCCTGCTAAAAAGTCACTCACCGGGCTTCCCTTCACGGGACTTTTTGGGGAGCGTCTTGATGCATTGGCCAAAGACGGTCGCCTCCCTCAGCGTAGAAAGCCTTCTCTGCCCTTTCGGGGGTCTTCTTCCTTTCACTCTTCCCGTGGGGGATGCAGCTCCTCCTTCCCAGGAAGCCGTAGAGATTCTTGGGGATAAGGTAGATCCCGTGGTCGTCCCGGTCTCTCCTGGGGATCCAAGCCCAAACCCCCCACCAAGGCCCTCAGGCATGAGGGGGCGCCCTCACCCATCAGGGTGAGGGGACGGCTGCGGCTCTTTGCTCACGTCTGGAGACAACGCGTCTCGGACCGGTGGTTTCAGGAGGTGGTGTCCTCCGGATACGGCAGCTTGGCCGCCCCCAAGATTCCTTCGATCCCGGATCTCTCAAAATCCTGTGACGGCGCAGGGCCTGAGGTTGGCCGTCCAACATCTTCTGTCATCCGAAGTAGTCTGCCCTGTGCCTCTTCATGAACAGGGTCGGGGGTTCTACTCCAATCTGTTCATGGTGCCCAAGAAGGACGGCTCCCTGAGACCCATCCTGGATCTAAAGGGTCTCAACAGATTTGTCAGGTTCAAACATTTCCGCATGGAGACCTTACGGTCGGCGGTGAGCTCCCTTCGGCCAGGCGACTTCATGACCACCGTGGACATCAAGGATGCCTATCTGCGTGGACATCAAGGATGCCCCCTATCTGCATGTTCCTATCTTCCTGGGACATCAGAGGTTCCTGAGGTTTGCTCTGGGGGATCAACACTACCAGTTTGTGGCCTTGCCGTTCAGTATCACCTCGGTCTCTCGGGTGTTCACCAAGGTGCTGGCGGGTGTTATGGCCCTTCTGAGGAGCCAGGGCATTCGTATTCTTCCTTACCTGGACGACCTGTTGATTGCTGCTCCATCTTTTCATCAGGCTGTGAGGGATACTCGGATGGTAGTGTCCACCCTCGAGTCCTTCGGTTGGGTGATCAATTATCCCAAGTCTTCACTCTCTCCGTCATTGGTGAGGTCCTTCCTGGGCATGACGCTGGATACTTTTCAGGTCAAGGTGTTTCTTCCTCAGCAGAAGGTGGAGGGCCTTCAGATGCAGGCGCAGGCCTTGTTATTGTGCCCTCATCCCTCCATCTGTCTGGGGATGCAGCTGGTGGGTCTCATGGTGTCTTGCTTCGAGGCTGTGCCCTTCGCTTAGTTCAACATGAGACCTCTTCAGTTGAATCTTTTGATCATTTGGGATCGGAGTCAGGAGTCCTTGGAGCAGGAATTCGCTCTGTCCCCTCTGGCCAGACTGTCCCTCTCGTGGTGGTTGGTTTCGAGAAACCTTCTGGTGGGCAGGTCCTTTCTGTCTCCGTGCTGGGAGATTGTCACCACGGATGCCAGTCTGACCGGTTGGGGAGGGGTTTGACAATCACTGAAGTTCCAGGGGCAGTGGGGCCCTCAGGAGGCCCACGCGCCCATCAACCTCCTGGAGTTGAGAGCGATCGGGTTGGTTCTGTTTCCAGTTGACTCCCTACCTACGGGGTTGTGCGTTCCAGGTCCACTCGGACAATCAGACAGCGGTCGCCTACATCAATCATCAGGGTGGGACTCGGAGCAAACGAGCCCTCAAGGAAGTGTTCCTGATATTGTCTTGGGCGGAGGAGACTGTTCCCTGCATCTCTGCGGTTTACATCCCCGGGGTGGAGAACCAGGAGGCAGATGTCATGAGCAGGGGGACTGCCCCCCATGCCCTGTGTCGCCACTGGGGTCAGCTGGACGTGGACCTGTTTGCGTCCCGTCACAATCACAAGCTTCCATTCGTCTCCCTGTCCAGAGATCCTCTGGCCTTCGCCACGGACGCGCTAGCAATTCCTTGGACGGAGTTTCGGCTCCTTTATGCATTTCCTCCCATTTCTCTGCTGGGTCATGTGCTGCGCAAGATAGACCCAGGAGGGGGTACCGACCATTCTGGTGGCCCCCCGGTGGATCAGTACGTCATGCCCGACGATCCAGGGCTCCTCACTCAGGGACAGCTGCGCCATCCCAATTTACAAATGCTGGCTTTGACGGCTTGGCTGCTGAAACCTCCATCTTGATGGATAAGGGTTTGCCGGCTTCGGTCATCAGTACTATGATTCAGGCTCGGAAGAAGTCCTCTTCTATGATTTATTATAGGGTCTGGCATGCTTACATTGCCTGGTGTGAGTCTAAGGCTTTACCTTGTCGCACTTTCTCCCTTTCCAGGATTTTGGAGTTTCTACAACATGGTCTAGAGTCGGGTCTACAACTGAGTACCCTCAAAGGACAGGTTTCAGCCTTGGCAATTTTTTTCCAAAGATCCTTTGCTAATCATAGGCTGATTAAGACTTTTTTCCAGGGAGTTACGCATGTGCGTCCACCGCGTAAGCCTCTGCTACCGGTGTGGGATTTGAACTTGGTGCTTTCTGCTCTCCAGGGTCCCCCCTTCGAGCCTCTGTGCGATGCTGCTCTGTCCATTCTGACTCTTAAGGTGGCCTTTTTGGTTGCTATCACTTCGGTGCGTCGCGTCTCTGAGTTGGCGGCGCTTTCCATGAAACCTCCTTATTTTGAGCGGCATCAGAAAAAGGTGGTGTTCCATCTTAAACCGGAATTCTTGCCCAAGGTTGTATCTGTATACACTTGTGGATGGGACTCCAGGGCTGTCCCACCTTTATGTCCTATTACACAAGGCTGCACACTGATTATTAATTAATCCATTTATTAATCACAAAAAATACATGTAGTATTCATAGAGATACACATATACCACATACTCAACATCACATAACATCACATTATAAAAAACATAGATCTAAAAACCGAAAGTGGGGAGGATCTCCAGGGCTTCACTCAATTTGGGTCCACTTTAATGATCTTAGCACCAAGATCAACAGTGCATTTATATTATGGCACAAAACCTATATGAGAGCATGCATATGTAGGCGTTCAACAGAGTAAAGTGCTCAGTGCATACTATGTCCTAATATCTGTTCACTAAGTTGAAAATTTAATATATATAAAATAAATAAATAAATAGTAAATTGATTCAACAAGAAACAAGAAAGTGCCTCAAAAATCAGTGCAATACAACCTCAACTGTAACTACTCTCACAAGTGATCTCACTAAAACCCATGCAAAGTGACAAGTGCTAAAGTGCAAACATGCATGTGCCTGAATAAATACTAATTCTATGTGCCTTTGTTCAGCGCCACATATGCATCTCAGCCATCATCATTGTAATCATCATGCTCATCAATCCATATCAGAAATAACAATAACACGCCCTTCCCGTCCTCCCCACTTACTTCACCTACGCGCTGCGTGGTTAGCAACCACTTCTCCTGGGTGCACCGGGTGAACAGATATTAGGACATAGTATGCACTGAGCACTTTACTCTGTTGAACGCCTACATATGCATGCTCTCATATAGGTTTTGTGCCATAATATAAATGCACTGTTGATCTTGGTGCTAAGATCATTAAAGTGGACCCAAATTGAGTGAAGCCCTGGAGATCCTCCCCACTTTCGGTTTTTAGATCTATGTTTTTTATGATGTGATGTTATGTGATGTTGAGTATGTGGTATATGTGTATCTCTATGAATACTACATGTATTTTTTGTGATTAATAAATGGATTAATTAATAATCAGTGTGCAGCCTTGTGTAATAGGACATAGAGGTGGGACAGCCCTGGAGTCCCATCCACAAGTGTATAGAGATTATAGTAGTGGTCCTAGGGGCTAGCACCTTTCATATATATATATATATATATATATATATATATCTGGCAGTGCAGTCCTTATCTTTGGTCAAGGTTGTATCTGCCTTTCATCTCAATGAGGACATTGTCTTGCCTTCCTTCTGTCCTGCCCCTTTTAATTCTAAGGAAAGGACCCTTCATTCTCTCTATGTGGTCAGGGCGCTCAAATAAATCAAGTCTTTTCGGAAGTCTGATTCTCTGTTTGTCCTTCCTGCAGGGCCTAGGAAGGGCTTGCCTCCAGCCAAATCCACTATCAGCAAGTGGATCAGACAGGCGGTGGTGCAAGCGTACACTGCCAAGGGGAAGGAACCCCCTTTCCGTGTTACTGCTCACTCCACTAGGGCTATTGGTGCCTCTTTGGCGTTTCAGCACCAGGCTTCAGTTGAACAGGTTTGTAAGGCCGCTACTTGGTCTTCAGTTCATACTTTTTCTAAGTTTTACAAGGTTGATGTTAGGGCCTCAACTGCTGCTGTTTTTGGACGCAAAGTGCTTCAGGCAGTAGTGGCT
Organism: Gastrophryne carolinensis; assembly: GCA_027917425.1. Classification (NCBI taxonomy): domain Eukaryota; kingdom Metazoa; phylum Chordata; class Amphibia; order Anura; family Microhylidae; genus Gastrophryne; species Gastrophryne carolinensis. Next base: position 43,563,179 of record CM051243.1, on the reverse strand, counting down.
TGAACTTCCTGCCGTTGCTCACTGGGTATCCCACCCTTCTTCATGGACACTGCTTTTGGATGTCCCAAATGTGAAGAATTACAGATGAAGCAACCCGTGCTGGATTCCAGAAAAATACAATTCTGTGATTACTCACCTGTAGAATTGTTTTTATGGTAGTCCAGTACGGGTTGCTTCATCCCACCCTTGTTATCGTTATTCTCTTTTGCCTTGTTATGGTGATTTTTGTTGAGAGAGTTCCTTTTTAGTGGGCTGTGTTTTATTAACATGTTCCTTGGCTCCTGGCTCCTTGCATTACTGCTTTTCAAACACTGGGTCTTCTGGGTAATTCCTGCCCTTTTATGGACATTTAAAGTGACAGGCATCATACATTTCAAGGCTGGTGCATTGACTCGGGAGCAACCAGTCACATGATTGATGATAGTGATAGAAACTTTTTCACAGAACTTGATCTGAATAGCAAAGGGACTATTAGCCTTGCAGATAGAAGTAAAATACATGCAGAGGGATATGGGCATGGAACCCTTGTATGCCCCAATGATGCGGGACACAATTTAGCCATACTAGTGTGCCCTATGTTCCTGATCTAGAAGGAGAACTCTTATTTGTCTGACAGCAAAAGGACTCGCAATAAAATTCTAAGGTGACAAGTGTTCTATCCTGGATGGCAAGCAGACCATAGGGAGTGCCAAACTGGATGACCATCTGTATCACCTCAACACAGTTGAAGGAAAAGGTGAGACAATGCACTCATAAATACAATATGTATACACATATGGCACAGGTGTTTAGGTCACAGTCATCCAGAATGCATACACGAACTACAAAAGAGGAACCTGACAAAGGATCTGACAGTATCCTCTTGTTCAGTTACTGTTAAGTGTAAATCTTGCATCAAATCCAAAGCCACGAGAGCAACGCTTCCTAAAGTAAGTCAGAATAGATCTTCAAGACCACTGGATCTAGTTCACTGTGATGTATGTGGTCCCCTAAACCCACCTACACCTGGAGGCAACAGGTATATAGTGAGTTTCATAGATGACTATTTAAGATTAACAGTCACTTACCTAATGCAACACAAGAGTGAATTTCCTGACAAATTACAGGACTATGTAGCAAGTAACACATTTCAGAGGAAACCTCTCCTGGAGTGATAATAAAAGTGAATTCACAGGACACAAAGTACAAGAGTCCTTGAAGCAGAATGGAATAGAGCATCACATGATAGTCCCACACACACCAGAGCAAAATGGGGTAGCTAAAAGAAAGAACAGAACTCTGACTGAAATGATGAGATGTATGCTGACAGACTCTGGACTACCACATAAATACTGGGGTGAGGCAGCAATGACAACCACTTATTTGCAAAACATACTATTTTCTAGAACAGTAGAGAAAATTACATATGAACTTTGGCACAATGAGAAACCAAGTGTAAAACACCTAAGAGTTTTGTGGATACAAAAGAATCCAGAGGAAAAACATAAACTCCAAAACAGAGCATTTGAAGGAATCTTTGTTGGATACAGTGACAATGTTAAGGGCTACAGAATTCTAAATCCCAAAACAGACAAGGTTACCATTAGTAACAGCATAACTTTTGTTGAAGATCTGAGAGACAATGTGATGGCAACAGAGGAAGTAGAATTAGAAATTGGTAATCGGCACACCTAATAGATAGAGTAGAAGGGTTGCTATACGCGATCCAGAGTGCCTCACCACCTGACACTCAAAAGCAACATCAATTAAATAGTTAGGTTGGATCGGAAGCACACCACAAACACAAAAGTTTGATATGCAATTAAAATTGTATTAGGGTGGGGGGCGTGTCCCGACATGGTGGAGAGAAGACGCACCTAGCCTGGCTCCTGCTTCCCCGACCCAATTAAAAGACTTACCGGTTGCTGGAGGAGCTCGTTTTATAATGCCCAAGAAGCAGACCAAGAGGAGGAACAAGGGCGAAGGAAAAAAGAGGCAGCCGAGCCGCCTGATAATGAAGAATCCCTGGGAAGAAGGAGGAGAAGGAGCTTCCCGCAAGATGGCGCCGGCCGGCGCGGGCTGGAGAGAAGGAGCTGCGTGGAAGACGTCTGGCAGCTCCTCTTGCAATGGCGCGGGCAGCGAGAGCAGCCTGGAGGGCTGGAGACCCGGCGGCGGTTCCCCTGGCGTAGGAGGTGAGGATGCGCTTTTCTGCGCTGAAGACCCAGCCGTTTGCAGCGAGGAGGGGTGTACCAAGATGGCGGCCGGAGCTCACTGCGGAGCCCAGCCGCCGCCTGCGAGTGCCGCGCAGTGCCCTGAGCCGAGAGGCGAGGAGCGGGGGAGTCCCGGTGACAGCGGGGGCATGGCGGGGGCAAGGGGGGGGAGCACTGAAGATCGGTGCGGTGTCTCTTCCCCTGAACGCCAATGCTCAGTGAAGCGGATAGAGGCTCCAGGAATCATAGTGCCCGATTCTCAGGCTGTTCCTCCAGACAGAAGGGGGCTAGTTTTTAGCCCACAACCTCCGGGGACCCAATACAAGATGGCAGTGCAAACCAGGGCACAGGAGTGCAAACCTAAGCAAGGGCTGGAAAAATTTGCCTTCAAACCCAGGGCTACCGAGGGGCCCTCAGGCGGGGGACCTGAGTTTGGACAGAGCCCGGCCATGGGCTTGGGATGCCCCCTAGAAGCCCTCCCGCAGCGAGCGGTGGGACATGAGGAGGATCGGCCTGTGCTGCGTGCTGGGGGGCGCTGGTCTGCGGGATCCCCTGCATCTCCTTTGCCACCCTCTTCTATGGGCACCCCAGCCATGCGGGGAGACAGCCCCTCACTGATGTCACCCGCGGAGCCCCTAATCACACCAACGCTTACCCCGAGTACGGCACTGGATTGGGATGGGACACGCTCAGGCAGAATTGCTGACATTGAAGATGCGACTGCGGCAGAGATTCGCCTTGAAACTATCTCCCTCTTAAAGGGGATACCATCCAAGACAGATATTGAAAACCTGATAATGAGGTATGAGGCGGCTCACAAGCGAGAAATAGCGGCCGTCCGCCAGCACGTATCGGAGGTGGAGCGCAGAGTAGATGCCCTTGAAACAGGCGGGTCAGCGACTAGTAACCGCCTTCAAGCGCTGGAAGATAGATGCGATAGACAAGAAATGATGCTCCGGGAGTGTCACCTCCATGTGGACGATTTAGAAAATAGAAGCCGAAGAAATAATTTGAGGCTGAGGGGCATCCCGGAAACAACGACCACGGAGGATGTCAAGCATATTGTCTCTTCCATCTTCAACGATGTCTTAGATAGAGATCTGTCCACGCCCATTGAATTGGACAGAGCCCACAGAGCTCTGGGGCCCAAAAGTGCTGATCCTGCCTTTCCTCGGGATATAGTGTGTCGAGTCCACCTTTTTTCATTAAAAGAAGAAATTTTAAGGAAGGCGTGGAACAAAGGGACTGTGACCTACAACGGAGCAACGGTCAAGATTCTTCAAGATCTCTCTAAACGAACCCTGCAGATGAGAAGAACCTTGAAGCCCCTTCTCGAGATCGTCATAAATAAAGGCGCCAGCTATAGATGGGGTTACCCGTTCCACTTAATTGTGAGAAATGCGCGGGGGTCCTTCTCGCTGAGATCCCCTCAGGACTTAGACGGCCTCTTCTCGTTCCTCCAATGTGATCCCATCAGCATTCCTGATTGGCTAGACCCAGAGATGCCCCCGATTCCGTGGCGCCCGACGAATGGAGCACGCCGGGGCCCAAGAAGCTTTCGGGAGCTCAGGCGTCTTGGGGTCTCATCGGGTTCCCCTATAATGTCGTCAAGATGGTCGATCAGAAAAGAGGTGGAAGACTCGGGGCGGCAGGGGACCCCTAGAGACGGTACCGACCCCCGCCCTTTCCCTCCTCCGGTTCGTCCGTCTGGGGAGAGGGAGGGGCTGTCGGCTGGACGGTAACATTCATGGTCGGTGAGGCACACCGGAGGGACACTCACGGTTTGATGGTTTAGTTCTATTTTAAAGTTTTATTAGAGAGTTCCCTACAGTTATACATGGTTGTACTGCTCTAGTTTTTCCAGGTCAAGCTCCTCCATGTCACTTGCCCTGCTTGATGCTAATGTAGTGCCCGGCGATGGCCTTCCTCTGGCTCGGTTCTCACACTGTAATTATTACAATGGGTCGGGGATGCATAGGCGTGGGTCTTGTTCTAGTTTTTGTTTTTTGTTTTTTCTCTCTTTTTTCCCCCGTGGCGGCCACAGCACCCCCAATAGGGCGGGTTGTTTGGATATTCTGTGCCCAAGCAGCCCAAATTCTTCCTATAGAAGATACGTTAGTTTGTTACTTTTATACCCCCCTTAACTGATATACCCCTCCCCTTCTGCCTCCCCTCCTCCCGAAAGGGATTCTACCCCGTCCGAAACCTTGCAGCTCTCTGGGTGCGGATCTCTGGGTCCAACCAGGCCACTGAGTGCCGGGTTGAGCGACTGCTGGTAGGCATGGCGGAGATACGAATTGTGTCTCTCAATGCAAAGGGCATGAACAGCCCGGAGAAGAGAGCCTTGGTGTTAAGGAATCTTAAAGGCCTAAGAGCACAGGTAGCATTTGTGCAAGAAACCCACTTCAGAGCTAGGAACCCTCCCTCATTCGGAGACAGATACTTCCCGAGGGCCTACCATAGCCACTCTCCGGACTCCAGATCCAGGGGGGTCAGCATCTTGCTAGCCGCTGCCCTCCCCTGGGAGTTGGAGGATTATAAAGCGGATGAGGAGGGAAGGTGGGTCTTCCTGAAAGGGAGGATTGCCTCCTTTCCGTATACTCTGGCTAATGTGTATGTCCCGAATGTCGGTCAGGTTGCCTTCTTGGAACACGTTCTAGATGCACTGTCATCCTTCAGGGAAGGCGAGCTAATTGTGGGAGGAGATTTCAACATAGCGCTGGATCCACTCATTGACACCTCCAGAGGCTGTCCTCACGAGTCCTACGCTAGGCTGAAGCGCTTGAGGCAGACTCTGGCTCTCCACCAGTTGGTTGACCCCTGGAGGATACACCATCCAAATGAAAGAGATTACACATTCTACTCGGCGCCTCACGGATCATACTCGAGGATAGATGTGTTCATGGTCCCTCACGCCTCTCTGTGTCGGGTTACAGATGCCACCATTGGTAATATCACTATCTCCGATCATGCCCCCATCACACTTACTGTCACCTGCCCCCACCCAATTCCTAGAAGTTGGTCCTGGAGGCTGAACACCTCCCTACTGGAGGACCAGTGTGTGCTAGAGGAAGTGCAAAAAGACTTAAAAAACTTCTTCGATCTCAATGCTACCCCAGAAGTAAGCCCAGGTGTCCTCTGGGAAACGCACAAATGTGTCATCAGGGGATCTTTCATAAAAATTGGGACCAGAATAAAAAAGGAAAGAACGGTACGTGTGATGGAGCTTATCAGAGATATTGGGGAACTAGAGAAGATCCATAAAAAATCCTTAGCAATAAGGCACCTTGCGCGCTTAACCACCCTCAGAGAGAGACTGAAACTGCTCTGTTGTGATAAAATTAAGGCGCAAATGAGCAATTGCCGGAGAATCTTTTATGAATCCGGCGATAAATGTGGCAGGCTCTTAGCGAGAGCCCTGCGGGCCAATCGGATCAGGTCATATGTCCCAAGGATTAACACTGCTGTAGGTCGTACTGTGCACCTAACCGGAGATATTGCGGATGCTTTTCGCAAGTTTTACGAAACTCTCTATAATCTCCCTAAGGATCAGAGTGTTAACCGAGAGGCGCACCTGGCACGATACATTGGAGAATCGGGGCTACCTAAATTACCAAGGGAGGTGTTAGAGAGGCTTGAGGACCCGATCTCTGCCTTGGAGCTCCAAAGGGCGGTAGCGGGAACGGCGGGTGGGAAGGCCCCTGGCCCGGATGGCTTCAGCCTCCCATACTACAAAAAGTTTTTCCCTCTCCTGGCACCCAAATTACTAAAGGTTTTTAACTCCATTAAGGAGGGGAGCTCGCTCCCGACAGACACTCTAAGAGCGTTCATCACAGTAATCCCTAAAGAAGGAAAGGACCCCACCCAATGCACTAGTTATAGACCAATCTCCCTCCTAAACACAGATCTAAAGCTGTTTGCAAAGGTCCTAACATCCAGAATTGCCCCACATCTGCATCGCGTGATAGGGCTTGATCAGGTGGGGTTCATGCCCCACAGAGAGGCGAGAGACAACACCATAAAGGTCTTGAGTCTGATTCATATGGCACAGAGCAAGGGGACCCCAACTCTGTTGCTTGCCACTGACGCTGAAAAAGCGTTCGACAGAGTGGGATGGGACTTCATGCAGTCCACACTTAAGCACATTGGTTTTGGCCCGAATGTTATGAGCTGGATCGGGTGCCTATACAGTTCCCCGTCGGCAGCGGTGAGAGTGAATGGCATACTCTCGAGATCTTTTGGAATTTCTAACGGGACAAGACAGGGGTGTCCACTCTCTCCCCTCATATTTATACTCACCCTAGAACCGTTTCTCTGTAGGGTCCGTAACAACACCGCGATCAGGAAGGGGCATCTACCCACTATAAGGTAGCCGCATACGCGGATGACCTAATCTTCAGCCTGACATGCCCTGAGGTATCCCTTCCGAACTTGATGGCAGAGCTGTCACAATACGGAGAGCTTTCAGGGTACAAAATTAACCTCCAAAAGTCTGAGGCTCTCAACGTAAACATCCCCACGGGCAGATTTAAAAACATCCAAGATGCTTTCCCCTTTAAGTGGGCCAGGGAGAGCATTACATATCTGGGGACCAGGATTGGGAAGAACTTATCAGACGTTTTTGCCAATAACTTCCCACCTTTATTGAAGAGATTTGAGGAGGAGACAGCCAGGTGGTCAGGCGGGAAAATATCCTGGTTTGGCCGCTGTAATGCCTTAAAAATGAACCTGCTCCCTCGGCTGCTCTATCTCCTGCAGACACTCCCAGTCCTGGTCCCTCAGACCTTCCTTCAGAAAGTAAGAGCTCTCTTTGTCAGATTTGTTTGGGGTGGAAAGAAACCAAGGCTAAATAGGAAAGTACTAGCCAGGTCTAAGGAGAATGGGGGGCTTGGTTTCCCTGACCCGGTCATTTACCATGCAGCGGTGCATCTGAGTAGAGCAGTGGACTGGTGCCTGCATGGGGGGCACAAACAATGGGTAAGTCTGGAGCAGGAGTTCTCAGCGGCTCCCCTTGCCAACATAATCTGGCTGGATGGGAGAGGCAATGAACAAGTAATGAAGCACCCCACTGTAGGGGTCACATTAAAAATCTGCCAGAAACACATGGAACACCCGGAGGTATCCCCGGCTCCCTCCCCACTGTATCCAATACTTGGAAACCCAAGTTTCCCCCCGGGATGTAAGGGACCCTCGCCCAGTACGTGGATGAAGATGGGCGTTTGCAGGGCAAAGCATTTTTGGACAGGAGAGGGTTGGTGCGATTTGGACGTCCTCACACAGGAGAAAGGTTTGCCGGCATGGACTGGCTGGCAGCAAACCCAGCTCTTGCACTTTCTTCACTCCTGCCGAGAATTCAAAGGGGCAATGAGGCACACCACTCCTTTTGAGGGGCTCTGCTCCAGCTCAGATGCAACCAAACATACACTCTCCTACATACATAAACTATTGACATCTCCTTCTGGGGATGAGGGGCTTCCCTTCCTTGGGAAGTGGGAAGAGGACCTGGATCACAACTTTACAGAGGGGCAGCGTAGGAGGCTCCTTGCCGCCCCGCACAAGACCTCCATTTGCACCAAAATACAGGAGTGCAATTATAAGATTCTCACGCGCTGGTACAGAGTGCCGGCATTGCTCAACAAATGGCACTCTGAGATACCCGAGGAGTGCTGGAGGTGTGGGGTGGCGGGAGGGGACATGCTACATATCTTCTGGAGTTGTCCCAAACTCAAACCCTTTTGGGACGCAGTGAGGGAGGTGGCTGGTAGAATATCCGAAACAAGCATACCCGACAACCCAGCTACCTGTCTCCTACATCTTTCGGACACCCCGATGAAAGTTTATAAGAAGTCTATATTGTGTCATATGCTTAACGCAGCCAAGGCGTGTATACCCCTAGCATGGAAAAAGTTGGAACCCCCCTCATTAGCAATGTGGATACTAAAGATTAATGAACTCATGCGCTTCGAGAGTATAATTCTGTCCAGAGAGAATAGATTTGAGCAGTTCACGGCCACCTGGTATGAGTGGCTCAAATTCTCTGAGTCAGACGAATGCAAGGCCATCCTAGCAGAGACCCAGAGGTCCGCACGACACCCACCCCATCCCGCCCCCCCCTCTCCCGCCGCCCCCCCCCTCTCCCTCTAGTCATTAGTTATAGTTCTGTTTTAGCTTGATGCCCCCAGATTGGTCTGGGGTTTCGTTTGTGATCGAGTAACCACATATTGTGTACAAACTATTAAGAGTCTTTATTGTACGATACATAATACAGAAATATGCACTGACAAGCATTGTTAGTTGATTTTACAGCTGCTGTATTGTTTGCTTTAAACTGACAAATAAAGAATTTAAAAAAAAAAAAAAATTGTATTAGGGTATCATACATATACAATAATAGCAATTCTCTTGATCACATGCATCAGATAAAAAAAGGATACAATGAAAAATTCTGTAAGTATGGGGTTCTGGGTGTCATCAGGTGGGTTTGTTCACCTCAATGTAAAAAGGAAGTAGAAGAGTTAACACTTAACCTATATAGTAGAAAACAGTGCTCTATATAAAGGTAACCATGCATTGCCATAAGGGACTATGGGGTGAATCCGTCACGATCCTGATGAGGGAGCAGGGGATGCAGGCTGAAATGCTGAGTCAAGGAGAAAACCATGCATAATATACAAAACAGATCATGTGAAATCTAGCCTCTTACACCCTAATACAATTTTAATTGCATATCAAACTTTTGTGTTTGTGGTGTGCTTCCGATACAACCTAACTATTTAACAGAGGAAGTAAGAACAGAACAACAGAAGAGAAAACTGACACGGATTAGCCATCATGTGTAACTTCTGAATAAACAGTTGAAGTGAGCGCAGAACCTACCAGTACTGAAGTGCAGACATAAGCAAGCTCAGACACAGAACCAAGATGCTCAACAAGAGAAAACAGGTAAACCATGTGTACGTCTCTCATACAAGGCAAGCACTGCCAGTACCAATGAACCTAAAACTTGGGACATATCTCAGCTTTCAAAAGAAGCCAGTAAATGTATAAAGGCTGCAAATGACATGACGTTGAAACATGGACACTTACAGAACTACCACCTGGAAGGAAATCCATAGGTTGTAAATTGACTTTTAAAGTGAAGTATAATGCAGATGGCACATTGGAGGGATACAAAGCAAGACTCATAGCCAAGGGATATTATCAAAAATATGGAGAGGACTATCATGAGACAAACAAACTTAACACCCTGTTTGGGGCAACCTCCCACTTCCGAATCACCCAGTTCTCACCTTGGTCCAGCGATCCCAAGGCACATGTCTGGGCTCCTGCCAGCATTCCCTGCAACCCATTCATTCATTGCATGCCCCCCAGCCAGTCATATCTGAATGGCTTGCCGCGGGTGTGCAAAGTTGGAAAAAGCAGCCCAAGGGAGCACCAGCAATCTATGCATTCAAAATCTGTTGTCACTATCAGGCAATATTTATGTTGATGAATGCTGATTGGAGGAGAGGGGTCAGGGACTTGGGATTGACGTGAGTTACTAGGCACACAGGGGCAGGGTAGGATACAGGGCACATTGAGCCCACCAAAATAAATCATTCTTGTGACCCACCAGAGAAAATAATTCCTGGGGCCCACCAAAGGAAATCATTCTTGGAGTCACCAGAGGAAATCATTCTTGGAGTCACCAGCGGAAATTATTCTTGGAGTCACCAGAGGAAATCATTCTTGGAGTCACCAGAGGAAATCATTCTTGGGGCCCACCAGAGGAAATCATTATTGGAGTCACCAGAGGAAATCATTCTTGTAGTCACCAGAGGAAATCATTCCCGGGACCCACCAGAGGAAAAAAAAATGGGACCCACTAGAGAAAATCATTGTTGGGACACACCAGAGGAAATCATTCTTGGGGCTCACCAGAGCAAATCATTGTTGGGGCCCACCAGAGGAAATCATTCTCGGGGGCCCACCAGAAGAAATCATTCTTGGGACTTATCAGAGGAAATCAGTCTTGGGGCCCACCAGAGCAAATCATTTTTGGGGCCCACCAGAGAAAATCATTCTTGGGGCCTACCAGAGGAAATCATGCTTGGAGCCCACCAAAGGAAATCATTCTCGGGACCCACCAGAGGAAATCATTCTCGAGACCCACCAGAGGAAATCATTCTTGGGGCCTACCAGAGGAAATTATTCTTGGGATCCACCAGAGAAAATCATTATTGGGGCCTACCAGAGGAAATCATGCTTGGAGACCACCAGAGGAAATCATTCTCGGGACCCACCAGAGGAAATCATTCTTGGGGCCTACCAGAGGAAATCATTCTTGGGACCCACCAGAGAAAATTATTCTTGGGGCCTACCAGAGGAAATCATTTTTGGAGCCCACCAGAGGAAATCATTCTCTGGACCGACCAGAGGAAATCATTTTTGGGGCCCACCAGAGGAAATCATTCTTGGGACCCAACAGAGGAAATCATTCTTGGAGCCCACCAAAGGAAATCGTTCTCAGGACCCACCAGAGGAAATCATTTTGGGACCCACCAGAGGAAATCATTCTTGGGGCCCACCAGAGGAAATCATTTTGGGACCCACCAGAGGAAATCATTCTTGGGACCCAACAGAGGAAATCATTCTTGAGGTTCACGAGAGAAAATTATTCTATAAGTCCACTAGCCGAGCCCACGGCACAGGCGCAGGTGATCGCCCAATCAGCTTCTCCCGCTATACATATTAATGTGCAGCTAGAAAAGCTGAATGAATTCCTAGCTGAACTTGCGCTTGGCGCGTGGCATCACTTGGCTCCCTTCAGTTACGGCGGGCGGGGCTGTGCACAGCCGAGAAGGGAGACAAGCACACACGCCATGTGCTTGGAAGAAAAGGTAACATTATTGGGCGCCCAGGTGGGTTTCACACAGCTGATTCAGGATGCCCCGGTGGGGGGGAGTAAGCCTGTCTCATAGACTCCAGGGTGGGTTTTGATCTGCCATGGTTAGGGCAGCCCTCCGCTCCTGGCACTCACTGCTTGTGTTTGTCTCACTGCACAAGTGGGTTAAATGCAGAGAAAATACCCTATATGTGCATAAGCATACAATGGCCATATTTATGTCCCCAAAAAAATGCAGGGTGGGCTGGTCACTGTCCGTATCCGCTGGCAGGAGGGAACATCTGTATACTCTTCTATTGTTCTAGTTTACAAAGTAAAAGTGATTTTTCTTCCACTGTAATGAAACTTGAAATACTTTTGGACTTTTGTTTAAGTGATGTTCCTCAGACATTGTGCCCCCCCCCCCCCCCCCCCCCCCATAGATCTGGAATTGGATTTGGTGATCCAGAAGCAGAATATTCGCAAAAAGTCGGCCAAATACCCAGAGCACCTGATGGTTCTGAGTGAGGAGGGTGCGGTGTGGTCACAAGGCGGCTGGGGATGCTGCGGGATATTCTGAACATGTTGTGTAACTGTCACACTGCCTGCTGACTTCCCCTGCATATATGTGTGTGGCTTCCATGGGGTGAGCGCAGCTGTTTACAGCACACCACCCTGGCTCTAAACACTATAAAGCTAAGTCATGGGCGACATTTAAAGATACATTACTGTGAGTCACCGCCAGGGGCATAACTATAGGGGCTGCTGGCGTAGCAACTGAACTGGGGCCCATAAGGTCAGGGAGGCCTCATCGCTGGGTCTTCTTCACTTTAGTTATCTGATTTGTGCTGCCATGGCGTTATAAACAGGAGAATGAAGCAATTGCATCCCCTGTTTCACTCTTTAATTGTGTAGTTGTATCCAACTCAGGTAAACAGGTTACTGTATGAGCCATGATGGGACCTCCATTTAATCTTCGCACCACTGCCCGGTCATATTTAGTTACGCCACTGGTTACCGACATGATAGTAGTTCGGCATATTATTGGTACATGGAGTGTAAACTCACGCCCGACTCTGAAATATCAATACTGTCTGGTAAGGAGGGTCTGCTTCTCCTCATTACTCCACCATTTTGGTGAGGGGAGGAGCAGGTGTGTTATACAGACAGGAAAGGAATGAGGACAATCAACAAAAAGATGTGTCTCTAATGGCCATGCACCTTTAAAGAGGCCATGTGGGGCAATCACCTCAGGTGGCATTGCAGAGGGGGGTGGCAATTGACCTGCTTTTTTTATTTATATCTTTTCTTTACTCTCACCACTGCATTCTATCAACTATTGGTGGCTCAGCAGCCATGGCCCGACTACCACTACCTACCACCCGTATTGTCTTTTTTTTATAGTTCGCCTCAGACAGCAGAAAGATTAGGTTTACCCCTGCATACACACATCAATCGCACAGCAGTGTTAGACTGGCCTACCAGAGTCCCAGAGATCCACCGGTGGGCCCAAAAATCTGACCCAGGGTCACCATCACAGCAGTACAGGAGGTCCAAGATTGTTTCTGGTCACCTGAAGTCTGTCATCTCTTATTTAATGATTAAACATTACTTTTTATATTGTGCAACAGCATCACCCCAACCCCAACAATGATTTTCTTTTCTGCTGGGCCCAAGGTGCAGGGCCAGCATCAGTGCTGGGCTTATCCAGACAGGTGCCAGGAGCCCCACACCTTGCAAGGGCCCATCTCACATGGTGGTCATGTGACACAGCTCTTCCCATTCCCTGTGCCATTGGCTGGCCCTATGTGTCCTCTAGGTTGGCCAACTGCAGATTCTTTCTTTATATTCTATTTTTTTCTTTTTTTGCTTCTATTCTGGTGTTCTTTCTTTCCCCCCCTTTTGTTCTTTCTCACCTTCTGCCTTTTTTATCTTTCTGCGATTCCTTTTATTTTTTTATTCTTTTTTATTACTGCTTCTATTTATTCTTTCTGATGTTATTTGTTTCATTCCTTTTATTGTTTCTTTTTTTCATTCCTTATCCTTTCCCAGTCAGAAAGAAAGAATAATAGGAATCAAAGAAAGAATGTAAGTGTCTTTCTCTTTTTCTTTTATTCCTCCTATTCTTTCTTTCTGACTTTCTTCCTTTCTTCAGTGTTGATGGGAAATACAGGGCAATGCTGGAGGAAAACCTGTTTGATGACGCCCCAGTCTCAAGTTTTTTGCAGCCTCTAAGCATATTCATGTGTAGGCCCAGTCACAGTGCAGACCTAAATCCCATTGAGAATCTGTGGTGTGACTGCTGCTTATTCTACAAAGAAGAATGGGGAATTGAATTGAATACAGATGCAGTTTTTGAATTAATTTTCTTTATACTTTACAAATACTCGCTATGTTGTGTTGCTATATCACATAAAATCTCAATACATATAAAAAGGGGTAGGAAGAATTTTTCAAGGAACTGTATTCTCGGAAAAAAGCCAGCGAGTGTCTCGGACATGTTCCAGGTCAGGGTCTCTGCGGCGCGTGTACGTGTCACTCATTGGGGGTGATGCTGGGTGGCCATGTTCTATACTTCACATTACACAACACCTTATTTATTATTTCCAATGTTGGCTTATCTTTGGCTGCCAGTCTCCAAAAATGGCCCCAGGGCCTCCTTCCCCACAGGCACAGCTGACAATGAGCCGCATTGTTCCCACACCAGCCATTGTGTAAGAGCCACAATCCAGGTAGGAAGGAGAGGGTGGGCAGAGCAATTTGTGGGAGCTGGGAGACAATGGCGGGTCTGTGCGAGGCGTGACGGCACACCCACACCAAACCACATGGCAGCTCCCGTGTGTGGGCGCCGCTGGAAGGGAGATGGCAGCAGGAGGCCGCTACCAGAGCACTGCTCTGTCTCTACATGGCAGCAAACAATGGGCAGTTATACTGCTGCTGCACATTACAGGGGACCAAGGATGCACAGAGGCTTAAAGAAACAGTCCAGGAAAAAAACATTAATGCTCACCTTTTTCTGGGGCATGCGGAGGACGCAGTACCTCTACATAATTTCTAAATGTATGGGTTGATGGGGTATCCATAGGGGGTTGTGGACACTTTTTAAAATAAAGTTGATTCAAACCTGAGTGTAACCCCACCTGCCCCAGCAACTTTAGCCAGTTCTAAAGAGCGTTCTGAGGAGAACGGACATAGGCAGAACTGCTCTGCCTTTGACAGCGTGGTTTCTGCTGACGTGGTTTTGGACAGAAAGATTCAGGGACTGTAGTTTAAAAAATGTATATTGATACTAGTCCATTCCCACCCTACTTATTACTGCTTGGGACATCCCACAGATTTAGAATAATGTAAAAATAATGCATTCCCCAGAAGAAAAAAAAAGAGTTTTAGTACTTGCCATGAAGGTCTTTTCTTTTGGGCAGCTCTCTTCCTTAACCCCTTAGGTGCCAAGCACGTTAAGTCTAGGGGGCTGCATCTCCTCCTGTAGATTCTACATGGCTGGCATTTTCCGAAGTTTAGAAAGAAAAAAAAAAGCATACCCTTGGGGACCCCCGATCCTCTTTCCGGGGTTTTCCACGGGTCAGAGAACCCTGATTGTCACAGGGAGTGAGCTGACGTCAGCCCCTACCCCCAGTATAAAAGGCCTGCAGCAGGAGTGAGTGGTAGATACCATGGGCGGGGCAGAGGACACAATCATCTGCCCCGCCTCCAGCTTCCGACATCCACTTCCGGCTGTAAGACAGCAGTGATTGAACGGCGTGGGACAGCACCAGGCGATAAATAGGGGTAAGTAGTAGCAAAAGAAATAATAATAAAAAATAACTTTTACAAGTGTGTGTGTTTTTATATTTGAGACCACTATACCAATTCACAGAGCGGGGGGGGGGGCTGGCCACTCACCTGCTGGCAAGCAGCAGACTTGCCAAAACACCCCGGCCTATTACCTGCATCCCTAAAGGCCAGGGGGTTGCAGAAAAGCTGCTTGAGCTACGTGGGCTGGTAGCCCTCAGGGCTGGGGGCAGACCGCTAGGCCTCCACTCCCTAGTCTACCAGCCCCCCTAGCTGGAGCCCAGGCTGGTTTTGCTGGGGAGGCGGAACCCCACACCATTTTTTTTATATTTAGGGTTAAACCATTGATTTATTTTTCCGCATATTTCACCTAAAAAAATTAAGAAAGCACAGTTAAACATTCTTTAACATGGCCTGGCAATAGAGGGTGACATCTCTAGGTAGGCTGACACTGAGAGTGTTAAAGCCTTGGCTGCCTCAGATTAAATTATTTGTTTCTTTTTCCAAGTTATCTCATTCTCTCCATTGCTGATCCTTTATTTAAAAAGTGTCTGCAATCTCCTTTGGATACTCCATTAACCCAATATGTTTAGAATAAACGCTGTGTCCTCCACGTGCCCAAAAGAAAAGACCTTTAAGGTAAGTACTTAAACTCTTTTTTTCTCTTCCGTCCTAGCCTGGTTGAATAAAAACTTGCTGGTTCCAGAGATCTGATCCCACGGTATGCATGTGAGTAATTTTGTACAGCGATGACACACGCCCTGACACCCACGTCATCAGGGGTGTAACTATAGGGGGTGCAAGGGTTGCCTATGCACCGGGCCAAGAAGGTTAGGGTGGCCCCATAATTGTTGCTCCTCCACCATATTTATCATATTTGTGCTCACTTAGAGAAAGGAAGGACCATTTGCCTCCGTTGTTTTAGTCTTTAGTTGTTGAGTTGAGTTAAAATAAAAGTTTACTGTATGTGTCTTTAAAGGGTCTCATTTGATGTTTGCACCAGGGCCCCGTCACATTTAGTTACGCCAATGCGTGTCATTTAAAGCGTCTTTCTACGCCCACTCCATTCACTGCAATAGAGGGTGAATGCCAATCCTAAGCACATCATCTCCATTACAATGAATGGAGCAGGAGCAGCAGTTCATCAGCGCTTACTCTCAGGAGAGCTTTATTCAACTAGACTCGGGTGGAAAGGCTGAGGGAGAAAATGTTTTTTTATTTGACCTGGACAAGGACTTTACAGTAAGTGGCCAGAGAGGCAGGGCCGGATTAAGCATGGTGGATGCCCCCTGGACAGAGAGTCAGGTGAGACCCCTATACAGTGATTTTTGCTGTGGGGGCCCTATTAGACTGCTGCTGGGTGAGGCTGCTGCTGGGGACCCAGTTAGGCTGCGGTGAAGGCCTTGTTGGGCTGCTGCGGGGTTCTTGTTATCTACTCTATCATACAGTGGCTCACCCCTGTACTCTATCATACAGTAGCTCGCCCCCTTCATAGCCTTTTGACTTGTCGTGTCTTCACTCCTCCAAAGCTCGCCCTTCCGTTATGTGCAGCAGCACTTTGTTTACCTCATCTTGCAGAGACTGAAACAAAGCATCCTGGCAACTGTTGTCCCAGGCATCGTAGCCATGGTCCACACACAGCTGCTACAGTAGATGGTGGGGGTCCCAAAGTGGTGGAGGCCTTGGGGCAGGAGCTCATCATGTCCAGTCCTTTTTCTGGCCCTGCAGAGGGAAGCGTAGGTACAATAGATTGAGCTTGTGGTATAGTAGAGGGACAGAGTGGGATTGGGGTACAGTGTAGAGGGGTTCAATATAAGGGACAGAGAGGGTTTGGAGTAAAGCAAGCAGACAGAAGAGACTGACATAATAGATGGATAGACTGGGATTGCAGTAACACAGCAGGGGATGGGCGTGCAGTCAGGGTGAGTGGAATACGGCAGTGGTTGGGGTTTGGGTGCAATAGGGACAAAGAAGATAGTAGTAGTAAAGGGACAGAGGGGAATGTGAAATAAAATGGTTCAGTATACAACAGAGAGTCTGGGGGGGATTTTGGTACAGTACAGCGACTAGAAAGGGATTGTGGTTCAATAGAAGGGAGCTCGGAACTGTTATGTCACCTCTTTAGACAGCATTTAGATTCTCCATTTGTTTATAGCGTAATTTTGGTTTGTGTGGCACAGATGAGACATGCACCCGCACACAGATACACATACATGGTAAGTTTCAGAATATCTAGGAATGGAATGACAACTCCTCTGACCGGACTTTCCAGGCTTGTGAAATCTGGCTGACATAATGATGATGTCATAAGTGTCTAGCTCTGTCATACGCCATGAGGATATAGGAGTGACTGGGTGACTCACAGCCAGAGGAGGCAATGCTGACAGGTTGTTTGGTGAAGTAGATGTGTTGTACCCCCTCCCCCAGTATTTGTGTTGCAGGGAAGCAGGTGTAGAGCGGAGCCGGCTCTGGGTTATATGGGTCCTTGGTGTGAGAGAGTATCAGTGGGCCCATTTGCATTGTCACATGCCATGTCACCTCTCAGGTCCGCGGCCACCGATTCTCTTTTGCTGCTGATCGCCCTCAAATTCTCCCTGCCTTCTCCTCTGCCACAGATCATCCATTACCACAGATTATCCTTATCCTCTAGTCCTTACCACCTTCTATCCTGCCACCGATCATCCTCTAGACCTCACCACCTTCTCCAATGCCACCGATCATCCTCTAGTCCTCAATGCCTTCTCCACTGCCACCATTCATCCTCTAGTCCTTACCACCTTCTCCAATGCCACCGATCATCCTCTAGTCCTCAATGCCTTCTCCACTGCCACTGATCATCCTCTAGTCCTCAATGCCTTCTCTCCTGCCACCGATCATCCTCTAGACCTCCCCACCTTCTCCCCTGCCACCGACCATCCTCTAGTCCTCGCTGCCTTCTCCACTGACACAATTATTCTCTAGTCCTCGCTGCCTTCTCCACTGCCACCGATCATCCTCTAGGCCTCACTGCCTTTTCTACAGCCAGAGGATCATCTGGTTGGCCAATTTGAGTTTAAGTGGAAAACTGAAGACACCACGGCCCCTGCCCTGGTATGCTGGCTATGCAGCGGTCCAATTCTCATCCTAATATGAATGGCTGCTGGGCACACAGCCTAGGAGATTTCCCAAACCAGTTGGCTCAGTTCATTGTCCTGAGGAAAAGAAAACTGATCTCTTCCACCCTGCAAGGCAATCGATAGGATTGTTTTGCCAAGTAGTACAGGGCCGCACAGCGCTTGTGCAGTCATGATGCAACTGCTAATGGCAGGCGCTGTGAGTTGGGTGGGATCGAGGGTAAATTTTAATTTCAGGCGATTGTATAATGAAGTATGCCTTGCCCAGGGAGTGCCAGCAGCTATTACGCTGATAATACTTAATAAGTGAGGTAAGGGATGAGCCAAGCTAGGCCTCCTATGTGGTATGTGGAGACGCTCAGATTGGGAGAGGCAGAAACCCGGTATTTGGCCAAACTTCTCTTGCAGTCCTTGGCAGGTGGCCCAAAGCTGTGTGCCAGGCGGCGGCATATTTGCTCCCATCCCCTGAAGCTGATTGGCTGGGCAGCTTTTTATATGCAGCTGGCATGCTTTTATTGCGTGACTGGATGTCATATCCCCCAAAGAGGCCGCGCCCTCCGTAGAGTATCATGCAAGGCATGGCATGGCATTGTTTTAAAGGGGCACTCCGAGGTGTTTAAAATAAACGGACAGGTGGGTAACAGATACAGTTACCTGTCTTAGGTAACATGTCACCTGTGCAGAAGTTCAGGATTCTGCCTTTGGTAAAGAGAGAATGTGGAAAAGAGAGAGAAGGGAGGAATGTGGAAAAGAGAGAATGTGGAAAACAGAGAGAAGGAAGGAATGTGGAAAAGAGAGAGAGAGAATGAGGGAATGTGGAAAAAAGAAATGGAATTTGGAAAAAGAGGAAAGCATAGAAAAGGTGAAGTGTTGGGAAAGAAAGAAAGATATAAGTTGGAGAAGGAGATGATGGTAGGGAGACAAAAGAAATTATAGAATGCGGAAAAGGGAGATAGAGAAAGAGGAAATGTGGAAAAGAGATGAAGGGGAAGTTTTAAGAAGAAAGGAATTTGAAAAAGAGAGAGAAGGAGGGACAGTGGACAAAGAGAAAGATACAGCGAAGGTTAATGAAGGGGAAGGATGGACAGGCGGTAACAATAGAGGAGTGATACAGACATACAGAGACAAGAAGGAGATACTAGTAGGTTGGCAAGAGAAAGGACAGGAGACAAATATAAAGAGAGTATGAAAAAAACACAGGTAAAGAAGGTAAAATAAGAGGAAGATGAAAGGGCAGCAGTAAAAAAATGTAAAAAAAGGGATTTGGAAAATAGTGAGAAGAAGAGAATGTGGAGAAAGAGTAAAATGCAGAGAAGGTGAAAGAAGAGGGAAGGATGGACAGGAGATGACAATAGATGAGGAAGGAAAAGATGCTGAAACAAGAAGGAGATTAAAGTAGAGTGACTAGAGAAAAGACAATATATAAAAAGAAGAAAAGGGAATTTGCAAAAAAGAGATAAAAGTAAGGAATATAGATAAAAAAAAGACGCAGAAAAGGTGAAAGAAGGGAAGATGGTAGGAGGGCGACAGTAGAAAGAGATGGATGAAATGTTGAAGAGAGATAGGAGGAAGGTATAAGTAAAAAAAGGGAATACATATAGATAGAAGAATAAGGTGGGAATGTGGAAATGAGAACGAAATGAAGGGAATGTGGAAAGGAGATGAAAACAGAGGGGATAAGGAAAGAGAAAGGGATCACATAGAAGAGAAAGAGGCATCTGAAAGGGGTTTCTCTCTGCAGAGAGATCAGGATGGCGCTGTGTCACCGCACAACTTACACAGCCCAAAGGTCGTTTATGCCTGTGGCCAAAATCGAAGTGTCAGTATGACAGTGTAAAAAGTGGGCCCACAGAGATAGATGCTTGCTTATGTGGTCATTTCCTCTTCTCCTTTAAAGCGGAACAAAACCCCCTGAATGGCAGAGGTGGCGCACGTGCACGGGGGGGATGGGGTATTGCCTGCTCCCCATTGAAAATTAGAATAATTAGAGCTGTTTGCTGAATTACGGGGAGGCCGATTCATTAATAGCGCCAGGTAGCGACAGATGAGCGACAGTAGCGTTATTTTCACAGCGCCCCCGCTAGTATTCGCTGTGCTTGGCCGTTGTTCGGCTGTTGACAGCGACTCAGTCGGTGTGCGGTAATGTTGAATACGGGGTTAGGAGTCGCTGTTTGACAGGTTCCGCGCTGTATGGGAGCGCATGACAGCGAATGGCCATAGCGAACGGCTCCCAGCATATTCATTAACAAATCACGCTCCAAAAATTCTCGCGCTGTGAAATGCATGTTTAAAACCCAGAGCGCTGGCGGCGATGGGTTAAAAGAAGTTTTTTAACCCCCAAACAACCATATTTTTGGGAAAAAAAAAACATGTTTCTGCACAAATTTTTTTTTTTTTTTTTAACCTTAAAAAAAATATCTAACATTGCAGAAGTGGTCACAGAATTTTTGACATTTAAAAAAAAAAAAACATTAATAGCAATTAATTATGAATATTTAAAGATTGCTCCATTGAAATGCATTGGAGAGCGCCAGGTAGCGAGAGGTCATACCTGTCGCTGTTCAAGGTCGCTCGCTGGCGCTGTGGGGTGAGGCTGGAATAATGATGAATGATTCGCTATCTGGCGCTCTGTCAGTCGCTAAGCAGGATCGGCTTGATAAATGTGTGATTGCGGAGGGGAGCCGGCGTTCTCGTGGCGGTGAGCGTCATTACCGTTCGCTCACTATTCGCTACCTGGCGCTATCCCTTGTTAAATAAGGGCCATAGTCATGGCAGACAGCTCCGTTGGACCAGGAAAAGGTAAGCGATTACCAGTGCCCTTTCACACAGGGAGAAAGCCAACGGCCAGCCCTGGAATCTAAAAGCCACTGGTTGGTTTTTGTTCTACTTTAATGAAACAGATCAGCAATATGTAAACTAATAAGGGGGGGGGGTAAGAGGGAATAAAGAGGTGGCACCATGGTAGTTGCCCAGTGACAGCTGGTTACAGTAGGGCTATACAATATCCAATCTGGCAGGAGAAGCTCATGTATATATTTTATGATGGCGATATAAAAGCATTCTTCCCCTTTAATTGCCAGAGTTCTGAGGAAGGTTTTTTCTTCTTTCCTGTGAAATAGTTTTATAGGTTGGAATCTCTTTTATATAAATAAAATTCCATATCGAGCAGGAATGTCGCCCCCCGGCCCTCCGCCAGACAGATAACGCTTATCGATAAGACGGCGGCTCGGCGTATTTATCTTGCCTCGTCTGCTCAAGGCCTGAGCGATGGAAAGCGATCGGCGGGGCTGGAATGCGCAGTGTAAATGTTTGCTTCAGGTCCCCCCCCGCCCCCCGACCAAAAATAAAATGATGATAAACATGGGCCCCAGATAAGAGAGGCGAGGGCCCCGGTGCTGCCAGAAGCCGCCATCCATTGCCTCAGATCAAGAAGCGCCGATCCCTAATTCCTGCGCTGCGGCGCTCTGCCAGCCCCGGCTGTAACAAGTAATAAGTCAGGGGGAGAGATAAGGAGGAGACCTTGTTACAGTGTGAGGCCCAGCCGGACTGGAAGCCATGAGGCCTGGCTTAAACCGGACCTTCACCATGATTTAATGAAAAGCCCAGACTCTTAAAAAACGGTTCCCCAGCATCTAAAATTAATATATTTTACGTTTTTAGTCACTAACTGATTAATCTTTCCCCCACTGGGCTGCAACTCTGTTCAGGAATTTAGGATACAGGCGCCGCCATCTTGACTCAGAAGCATCACACTTACTGAGGAGAGGAGAGTGGGATAAGGTACAGGGGGGCGGGTTATAGCTGTGCTTTGCTCAGACAGAGCAGAGCTGGGGTCAGGTAAAGGTCAGCAGTCCCAGAATGCAGAGCAGCACAGTCAGGAGGCACTTCCTCTTTGCAGGCTGCCTGATAAGATGGCGGCTTCCATAAGCCGCCATCTTGGATGTTTAAAGGCTCATAACATGCAGTAGATGCAGGTAGGATGATTTTTAATGTGGACAATCTGTATGTACAGTGTGTGGGAAACATATAAGATAGACTCTTATTCAGAGTGAAGGTCCGCTTTAAAGGAGAACTCTGCCAGAGACTGATCAGCAGATGGCTGACATATAGGATTTCATTCTGTAAGAGTTGGAAAATATTCTCTTGGTGGTAACAAATTAATTTTAGGTGGAAAAAGCCTGAGAATGTCACTGTTGCTGAATCGTCTGCTAGGAAGATAATGAAAGGAAATGGCACTTTTACTCCTAAGGAATGAAGGGAACGTTTTACCTTTTAAAGTCAGTGAATCTTTATGCGAGTGAAAGTTTTAGGTTCTAAAACAGCTATGGACGGCCTTTAGGGTGCGCAATCCCACGCCCTCTATAAGAGGGCGCCAGGATATACCATACTGATACTTGGAAGAAAAAGTTTCCTGCTGGCTCCACATTTTCTCTCTCGCTCTTTTCATTTTGCACATTGCCTCCACTCTCACTCTTTTTCTCATGCTCCTCTCTTAATCTTTCTCTTTCTTCAGAAATTCCTTTTCTTCATCTATATCTGCTTCTTCTTGGCTTTCCCTTTCTCTTTTGTATGTAATCCCTCCATCTTTCTTTTTCCTTGTTTCTTTTTCCACATTCCCTTCATTGCTTTTTCTAGTCACATTCCTTCTATCTCCCTTTTCTTTCATCGTCTCTGTGTTTTCCTCCCTTTTTAACTTCCCTCTTCCCTTTCCACATCCCGTTTCCTTTTCTTTTTCACATTCCCTCCTTTCTTTTTCATATTCTAATCTTCCCTCTCTCTTTCCACATTTTCTCCTCTTTGGCTTTTTCACATTTCATTCTTCTCTCTATTTCTGCATTCCATTATTCTCTTTTTCTTGTCACACTCCTTCTCTTCCTCTCTTCCACATCCCCTCGTTCTCTCTCTCCATTCCATCCTCTCTCTGTCTTTAGCACACACCCTCATCTTTCTATTCTCATATTTCATATTCCTTCATTCTCTATGTCTTTCCCACATTTCATCCTGTCTTTTCCACATGTCATTCTTCTCCCTCTTTCTGAATTACATTATTCTCTTTTTCCTTTTACACTCCTTCTCTTTCTCTCTCTTCCACATCCCCTCGTGCTCTCTCTCCTTTTCACATTTCATCCTCTCTTTTTTCCAAATTCCCTTCCTCTCTCTAGTTTCATATTCCCTCCTTCTCTCTCTTTTCCACATTCTCTCTTACTCTCATTCATTCCAACATTCCCTCCTTCTCTCTGTCTTTTCCACATTCCCTCCTCTCTATTTTTCACATTCTCTCTTACTCTCATTCATTCCACATTCCCTCCTCTCTCTTTTTCACATATCTCTAACGCTAACTCTTTTCCAGGCCCCCCCTTCCCTCTTGTTGTTACCTTGTTACCTACAGTCTTGTTCTGTACTCCTGCTCTCTTTTCCCCTCCCTCTTTATATCATCTTTTATCCATGTTCTCTCTGTCCCTCTCTCTCTTTCTTGCTTTTCAATTCTCTCTTTTTGATATGTTTCATTATTCTCTTTCCCTTTGAGTATGAATGTGTGTGTGTCGGGGGGGGGGGGGGGGGGGGGGGGGGGCTGTATCCAGCTTACGTGTCTTTTTAGGCATTTATATAATGATTTTTTCTTGCGCCTTATTCATCCATAAAGCAGGAAATGCCCTTTATTTTTGTTGGCTTTTTTAGGTTTTCTGAATCAAGGCCAGAGCCTGGGGGAGGGGACAGATAGAGAGAATGCGAAAGGAAGAAGAGACAAGAGAGGATGATTCAGCACCAGGTGCCAGCCACTAGCGCCGGGTCTTCTTCTCCATCACTGTGGTCCCTTCTTCATCCTGTGGTGGTGGTGACATCAAAGGTACTGAAAATGGCGGTGCCGCCAGCTGTTAAAGCGGAACAAAACCCACCAGCGGCTAGCCTGGTATCTAAAACATTCCAGGGACGACTGCTGGCCAAATCGGGATGCCCTGCTGTGAGAAATGCCCCAAGGCGCCCGTACACACTTACCTTTCCCTGGTCCAGTGACACATGTACCGGCTCTCGTCCAATGAGAGCCGCCCGCTAAACTGATGTAATTAGGCTGTCAATGAGGAGTGTGCACTGCTGCATCCCTTGCACCTCCCATGTTGTGTGTACGCTCCCACCCCAGCCATTCACCTAGGCTGAGGTAGGAGCGCACGGACGGCTGGGGATGCAGGGGATGCGGCAGTGCGCGCTCCCCATTATAGTCAATGAGAACCATTTGTCAATAGCAAACGGCTTTCATTGGCCGAGCGCCCGCGCACGCACCATTGGACCTAGGAGAGGTGAGTTTAACTGGGCAAACTGGGGGGTTTCTCCCAGCCAGAACTAATAGACAGGATTCCCTGGGGTATCCCCATTCATACCCCTCCAGTCACATGGGGGGAACTCTGCCTCGTATAAAAGCTCTGCTCCCTTGGCAATATTCTTTACCCTTTGATGGATGCCAAGGCATGAGGAGGGGGGCTTCTGCCTGCAATAGATGCCCTACTGGTGCTGCACAGAGGGGGCATAAGGTAAGTGTAGTAAAATTAAGAAAGATCTATTATTTTTGGTGGTGTGTTTATTTGTTTTTCAGCTCCTTTAGAGTCTCCTATACAAGTTCAAAGGACAGGGGGGCAACCTGACATCCCGATGGGTGGCCAACTTGATCCCCTGCCTTATTACTCGACCCCAATGGGCCGGGGGTGCCCCTCAGCATGGGACCGGTGCCATATGGCATTTTATGAAAATGGGCATTAAGGAAAGAGAGAAAGCAAGAAGATAAAGATGGGAAAGATTATTTTCCTGGTGCCCCCATTTGTGACGGCCCTCTGTGCGGCCGCACGTCTCTGAGGCCGACCATTATACCTGGCACGGATATGAGATGAACTCTGCTCTTTATGGGGCTGGATTGTCATTGTATCAGGTTGGGGTTCCCCCTTAGGGTGAGCAGAGGGCAGTTATCCTCACATGACAGCGCAGGTGGTGAACCCATGGCGCAAGCTGTGAGGTAACAGCTGGGCTCTGCATCTATCACGTCATTAATGCGGCGGCCATGTAAACTGTGTGTTTGAGGTCGGCAGAGAGGCACGCGTGGTGCACAAGTGTTATTGTGACACCCGACACGCACTACTGCCAATCACCCATCACGCGGTACATTACTGGAACCCCCGAATCCCACTCCCATGGCGGCATGATGCCCGCAGGGGGCGATATACAAAGCTCAGCCTCCCATATGGTCACCAATAAGGTCTCTGAGGGTCCAGCCCTGAAATCAGGCACAAGCAGACCTACAACCTAAAGATTGAGATTCCAGGGGTGTCACCAAGACCAGAGAGAGGTGTCACCTGACCATGTTTAACGGTCAGCACCTGCCAGTCCTGGAGACACCCATGACTTTTCTATCAAAGCCAACCCTCCCTGGCACAGGGACACTAAACTAACCTCTTGCCATCAGTGAGCCCTGCATTAGAGATACTCACCTTTTCCTAGCAAAGCTGAAGGGGGACAGAAACTAACCTCACCTCCCTCCTCTTGCCATCAGTGAGCCTTTTGTTAGTAGATTTCCATCCAGCAGGGGACAGGACACGGCTGCACACAAATGTGACACCCACACCTGACCATTGCATCCATGTGTAGCTGCTTCTGATATTGGGCTTCTAAGAAAGGGGGCATCCCAAATCAGGCAGCCATGTTGTTAAAAAGGGGCCTAAAGTCACCGTCCATTGCAAGTCTGTGGCAGGGTGGGCCCTGGTTCCCAGGGACACTACACTAACCCACCCCCTCATGTACGTGAGCCCTGCATTAGACAGATACTCACCATTTACTAGCAGAGCTTTAGCTAATGCGGACAGAAACAACTACACACATGAACCTAAGAGATGTGCTTCACTGGAGTGTGCAGCTATTTCCTGCCCCCCATCATAAAATGCTCCATGCCTAATTTTGAGCTTCACATGACACGTTGAACTGGAGGGGCATCCCAAATAAGGATGTTAAAAGGCGGACCTAAAATCACCTTCACACGTTTCTCTGTGCTACACATAGATAGAGCTCTATTCCCAATTCTGGCTTACTAAGGATTTAACTGTAAAAGACATCCACAATAGAATGTCATTTATACTGTACTAAGGATTTGTGTCTGACTGACAGGAAGTGAGAGAGCAAAACAATGCTTCTAACCCTTCCTGGTTCTTGCTGGGGTTGAGGACGGATATGATAAGACAACCAATGGGGCTGCTGATTCTCCCACTGTGGTGTCCAATCAGAATACAGGTCCCGGCAATCCTGACAGTGGTGAGTGTGCGTCATACTCTCTGTAGCCCGCGGCAGTGTCGGCGCTGTGTCACGCGGGTGTGTCGCCGGTTTCAGGTTGGGCTGATGCACACCCTATGGTTGCTAATGATCTGCTTCATGTCCAGACCTGCTCCACACACCAATCATATAGGAGGATATAGGTGTCATACTCGTTTCAGGTGAGTTACTGTGTGAAAGGTGAAGCTGGGGGATCACATGTACAATTCCCAGGCGGCACCTAATGAGCCACTGACCTGGAACAGGTGTGCACATCATAAGATTTTCTGGGTGTCATCCTCCTTACATGGAACATGCGTGAACTTCCTGAGATTTTTTTTTTAGAGACATAGAAGTTTGACAGCAGAAGGAGACCATGTGATCCATCTAATCTGCCCTTAGGTATATACTGTATGTGCTCTTTATCTTAGGATAGGTGAGTGCTTATCCCAATGACTGTTTAGGCATCTTGATCGTTCAGGCATCCAGGCAAGTATAGTTTCCACGTTGCTCCTTGTGAGCCAGTGACCTGGAACAGGTGTGTATACATCATAAGCTTTTTTAGGTATCGTATGTGTTTCTGACTGTGTGAAAAGTGAAACTGGGGATCACATGACTGTTTAGGTTTCCACACCTGGATCATCCTGTTCTAGGCGTCATGCTCATTCCAGGTGAGTGACTGTGTAAGCAGTGAAGCTGAATGAATCCCACACAGCACCTAGTGAGCCACTGGCCTGGAACAGGTGTACACAAGCGGCTTTTTTAGGTGTCATATTCATTCCAGGTGAGCGAGTTGTAAAAAGTGAAGCTGGGGGGGGCACCTGGCTTTACACTGACCTGAAACAGGTTTGCACTTCATAAGTTTGTTTAGTCATCATCAGGGTGGATAAAAATCAATGTTTTTTTAAAAAAAATCAAAAAAATCTGATTTTTTTGATTTAAATCGGATTTTTTTTCAATAAACTGCTTTTTGAGGAAAATATTTTACCATCCAAAGGTTCTTCCATCATGAGATAAAGCTGAGTTGTTTAACTCAGTAGAATAAAGGCTGTATATGTGTAACATTCACAATGCCATGCTCTTCCAGAGGTTTCTGTAGGATTAGTGGGCAGTTTCTCTCCTATATTATCACAGACGCTCGCTTTACTTACGCAGTTCTCAAAACTGAATTTGACTCCGCAGAGGTCCCAGCCTCTTCTTCACAGCAAAAATGTTACAACATGAACAGAGTTGAGAAAAAGACCTTAATCCTATTGTTCTACAAACCTATGACTAGTGAGCTACAGAGGACAGCAGGGACAGTAGGATTTAAGTTTTTCATGTGTCGGCTGGGCTGACAGTCTAAGTTTCTTAAAATATATATATATATATATTTTGTTTAGCCAAATTAGTTAACAAAACATGGATGTTTGTTTAAGCAAATAACTTATGCTGTAATGTTGTTATTGTTTCAGTTGAATAAATCTATTTAAATTGTTATTAAGGTCAGGATTATTTTTCTCCTTCCTAAGTACAACAGAACAGTGGTGTCCAAATATGAATGATTAACCCATTAAACTGGGGAGAAAAAAGTAATATAAAAAGTGATTCTAAAAATCTTCATCTACTTGCGTGTTAAAATAGCAAGAACTAGTTTAGGCAGAAACTTTGATTTAAATCACTGATTTAAATCAAGCCTTACTGACTAGTGATTTAAATCGTGATTTAAATCGTGATTTAAATCAGTTAGATTTAAATCAAATCCACCCTGGTCATCATACACTCTTCAGGTGAGTGAGTGTGAAAAGTAATTCTGGGGTGGCCTGGACAGCAACTGGTGAGTGGCCATGTAAGCAGTGAAGCTGCTATATAAGTCTCACATGGCACCTAGTGAGCCACTTACCAGGAACAGGTGTACACATCATGAGCTTCTTCAGGTGTCATACTCCTTCCAGGTGTGTTGTGAAAAGTGAAGCTGGGGGGGTCACCTGGCTGTTAAAGTCTCACACAGCACCTAGTGACCCACTGGCCTGGAACAGGTTTGAACGTCCTATGTTTTATCAGGCATCATACTCCTTTCAGGTGAGGAGTGTGAAAAGTAAAAGCTGGGGGTGACCTGGCTGAACGAGTCCCGCACAGCACCTGGAACTAATAAGTAACCATGTATGCAGTATGCAAGCTGGAGGATCACCCAGCTGAATAAGTCCCACACAGCACCTAGTGACCCACTGACCTGGAACAGGTTTGCACATCCTGAGCTTTTTCAGGCATCCTAGTTCCAGGTGAGTGAATCTAGTGGGTCAGCTCTTCTTCCAAGGCAGCTGGCACGTTACCCATTTGGCACGCAGAGGCTCCGGAGAACTGCGTTAGGAGAGAGACGCAGAGTCCACACCAGCGGATTTGAAAAAAACTTTTTTTATTATTAAACATATTAATGCTTCGAAATTCTAAGAAATGACAAAAATATACAAAGTTGTGTAAAATCTCTGAAGAATAGAAACATGTCGCAAATATCTTTACAGATTACACCGCCCACGGCCGCCTTGCACAGGATTGCATCAGGTGTAGCTGGGCTCCTGCACAGCGGCCATGTTATTGCATCACTCACTATTATTCTTAAATAACACTATTAAAGCTGAATTACTCTTCTCACGTCTGCCTGGGGGATGTGCGCGTAGAAACAAGGAAGGACTGCTGGTGCTTGTAGTTCATCAGCAAACCTTTTTTTTTTTTTTGGAAGGGGGGGTCTGTAACCTATGTGCCGTGTTCTGAACCTACGGGAACCAATCAGGATCGGCCCTTTCCGGTTACTACACTTTGCCCTGTCAAACAAAAAGCCGCAATGTTGCAATTGTGTGCCAGCCACTTGCGCAATGTTGTCACACAACCTGTTCAAGGACGGTGGCCGTGTGACCGCGCTCTTGTGCAACTGCCGCCCCCCCCTTCCGCGGGCGACTAACTAAGAGCCCTAAAACCTCGACCCAGGACACATGCCGGAATCTGCCATGGCCCCGTCTTCCTCCCAGTTCTCTCTTACTGTAACAGGGCATCACCCCAATACTCCTCTCCCATTGGCCAAACTGTCCTCATATATTATTTTTAGAAATATATATATATATTTAAATGACAACAATCATTTCACAGGTCTTCTGAGGTCGGGCTGAATATATTTTCATTACAGACACTGCCTCTCAGCTGATAAATTTGTTACATTCTCCTGCTACAAAGTAAACACAGCTGGCTGTCAGTTTGTGATACATTGCTGATTAAAAAACATTGTTACAATGTATCTCCATAGGGTGGATTCAGCACCTTATTATTTTACTCACTTTTTTTTCTCACAAGTTTTTTCGCTTGGTGAAATTCAGCCCCATATTTAGCAGTGCAAATGTTTAAAAAAAATGCCCAGCTGAACATGGTGCTGAATTGCACCAAGGAAAAAAATCATGAGAAAAAGTGTACTCACAAAAAAGAGAGTGAAATTGTTACGGTGCTGAATCAACCTTAATGTAACAATTTTACCCAGCAGTAATGGATTTAATCAGACAAGAGGCAGAAAAGTGTCTGAGGAAAATACACACAGCCCATTGCTAGACCAGCTGGCAAGTAATAGTTATTCTGTAAAGGGCCAGTTCACCCTCAAGTGAGACCACATAATGCATATATTATTTATATAGTTCATAGTGGCATCGCCTTGTGCTCATTTGCCGCAGCCATTCCTGGCCTGGACCCCCCCCCCCCCCCAATTTAAGTTATCGAGTCACTTCTGAGTGGACTCTTGCCCTTTAAATGCATAATTAGTCCCTTTAAGAACAATTTTAAAAAGTGCTCACATTAGTCATACATGCTTGTTACAATTGTGCAATTCATTTACCAGCAATACGGATTTGATAACAGTCTTGGATGGAGGGTGGGGGATGGAAAGTGCCCACCATTGCTGCACAGAGCTGGGGGGGGTTAATTGTACCTGAAGATTGGGGGAGGTAAGTGCCATAAATACTTAAACATTATAAATATATTCATCTCTGTATAGAATTCTCTGCTGGGTGCAAAAAGCAATATATATATATATATACTTGTATTAAAAACCAATCAGCGCAGGTACAGCGTCCAGTAACCATAGTGACCAAATCTGCCAGGATAACTGGTGGTTATGGGTTACATCCCTTGGCCAGGAAATTAAAGAGCACCTGTCATGGCAGAAGACAAAGTTATACCGACCTCAAAATTAAAAAAAGTTGAAATGTTGACTCTGGGGGATGGGCATGGCTAACAACGCAGTCCCCCTTCTTTCTCTCATGACAGGTACCCTTTAAGGAATGACTCCAGATCATGCTCTCTGCTGCCTTGAGATCCCGCATCTGTGATTACCTGGCAATATATTACCATATATCGCCTCTGCTATGTAAGGCTGAGGGATGCAGCGACGGGTGAGGGTAGAGGCCAGTGTGCAGTAAAGCATCAGGGAACAGCAGCAGGTAAGTACAGGGTTGGCCTCTGCTTACATTTCACCTTGGGAAATTCCAACACCATTTCCACATATTTTAGGAAGCCTTTTTTATGTCCCTGTTCTCACCTGCTGCTGCTTGTGTGATTCCCTTCCTGGCTTTCACTTTGTGATGGATTCTATTTTTATAATGGTCCATCACACCCCACCACCACCACCACACCTGGAGCACAGGAAAACCTAGAAGGGTTGCAGCGGGCAACTATAGGGGACCCTGGAGGCAGCAGAGAGGAATGATCTGAGGTCTGAGGCGTGAAGGTAGAGTTGTCTTTTAAGCTTCACAGCTGTCCTGTCCAGAGTCCAGCACCCATCCGGGAAACATCGATTGATCTTCCCAATTCCTTCCTGGAAACTTTGGGGCAATTTGTAGCTGTCCACCGGCCCGAAACACACTTTAACGTTTCATTTCGATTTCCAGCTGGTGTGAAGGGAACAGCTCTATATGAACCGGAGCTGCAGATAGTCACAGCAAAGGGACTCCTGAGTGCAGGGAAGCAAGGGATGCCAGTGTGATTCCTTCCTGAGTAAATATTCACCCCTCTCTCTGATCACCATGGCTGGCACCCCAGATGGGGCAGAAGGGCTGTAAACTCGTTGGAAGGAGGAGGCACTAGACAGGTGTGAAGACTCTCCCATGGGTGTCGGTGCCGAAGTGCAGGGAGGGTGTCTCTTCTAGAGAGATACCAGTCCACCCAACCTGGCAGGGGCATGGTATAGCAACTCAAGCCTTTGCTTCACTAGGACTGGCTCATCTCCAGATGAAAAGGCCGCAGTCCATACTTTCCCTTTCAGAGGTCAGAAGAGTAGCTTGCAGTCAATTATTACACCTCCTTGTGTGGAGAGGGGGCACTTGCATCTACCACCCTCTGGTACTATCATGGAGTACCTCTCTTTTGCTGGTACTGTCAGGTGGGCATCAGTCTGCCTACCCATATACTTCTGGCATTACTGTCTCTATGTATCCATCTGGTGTTGGCAGGGAAAGCAGTTGTTGTCTTTATGCCCTCTTTGGTGCAGTCAGGGAGCAAGAGTCTCTGCATTCCCCTTCTGGGGCAAGGAACATCGGTGGCTAAACAGGACTTCTGAGGTCCGGTGAAGGGTGACAATCACTATATACTCCCTCTTGTGCTGTCAGGGGGCACTAATCTCTATATATCCCCTCTGACACAGTCAGGTGGGCATCAGTCT
Organism: Gastrophryne carolinensis; assembly: GCA_027917425.1. Lineage (NCBI taxonomy): Eukaryota > Metazoa > Chordata > Amphibia > Anura > Microhylidae > Gastrophryne > Gastrophryne carolinensis. The sequence continues at coordinate 43,531,265 of CM051243.1, read as the reverse complement.
TCAGGCAGGTAAAACAGCATTACAGCAAGGCTTTTGGTGGTGCCACTGGTGTTGACAGGGAAAACCATCTCTTTAGAACTTCTTTGGTGCCATCAGTCTCTGCATATGCCCTCTGGGGCAAGTAGACTTTATATCTACCCCCTGTGGCGCTGTCAGGGGGCACCAGTCTCTATATACCCCTTACGGTGCTGTCAGGGGGCACCAGTCTCTATATACCCCCTGCGGCGCTGTCAGGGGGCACCAGTCTCTATATTCCCCCTGCGGTGCTGTCAGGGGGCACCAGTCTCGATATACCCCCTATGGTGCTGTCAGGGGGGCATCAGTCTGTATTAGCCCTTGGGGGGCAGCTGGGCATGGCATCCCGGGTGCCAGTCTCTATATGATGGGGAGGGGGGGGTATCAGCCGAGCCGTGCGGTGGCCTCGGGCGGCAGCTGCTTGAAGAGGGCGCGCAGGGTGCTGAGTTCCCGGGTGAGCTGTTCCACCCGTTTCTGGAGCTTGTCGTTCTCGGCGCTGAGCTCGAGCACCCGGTGCTGGGTCTCCATGTTGCGTAGCTTGGCCTTGTCCCGGCTCTTGCGCACGGCGATGTTGTTCCTCTCGCGCCGGACCTTGTACTCGGTGCTCTGCTTGTCCAGGGACTTCTTCTGCTGCTTGTGGCCGCCGGCTTTGGGCGCGGGGCTGCCGGGGGTCCCGGGCGGGCTGCAGGACGAGGCGCTGCTCAGGTTGCCGCTGCTGCCGGTGGGCGCCACCGCCTGGTAGGACAGGAAGGCTCGCATGGCTCCAGGGGGCTCCTCGAGCTTGGGGTAGAGCAGGGGCCCCGGCTTGTAGTGGGGCCCCCCGAGCTCGCTCAGGAACTCTCCGCACTCCGCCTGCAGGTACGGGCTGAAGTCGATGGTCCGCTCGTGCTCGCCGATGTTGCCCGATTCCGGCCGCCCTCCCCGGCGTTTGGGCCCCAGGCACTCGGCGCCGGTGGGCGGCTCGTAGTAGAAGTTGGCGGCGTCCATGGCGACGTTACCCGAAGGCTCCCAGAACGGCGGCCGGTGCATTAGAAGCGGCGGCGACAGCTAGATCTGCCGGAACGCGAGTCCGAAGCCGTCTAATATACTCGGCGTGACGTCACAGAGCCCCGTCTCCATGGCGACGTAACAGCGCCTGTCGCTGCAATTGCAAGAGCTCCGCTTTCCTCAGTGGGCACGGCTGTGCTGCCGATCTCGTGATGTCATAGGAGGCGGCAGGACGTCATCGTCGCTGCCATGTGGAAGCTGCCTTTCGAGTTCTGAATTCTCGTGCTGCTTCCAATTTGACGAGTTTGTCTTCGATTGCCAACCATTCATCGCAAAATTAAATCAATCAAAAGTAAATCAATTACGGCTTTGTAGTCAGAACTGTAGAGCGCATGTCTGGTCTGTTTAAACATTTCTATGAAGCTAGATCGTGATGTCATGAGTAAGGACTGGACAGTCTGAAACGCGTAGACAAAAAGTTCTGCTTCTGTATTGTCTTTTAAACTTCTATGGAATAAAGAGTTGGAAATTTATCTCTGGCTGGCGTCTTCTACATTCGTCACAAAAACCTGCAAAATTCTTCGTTAATACTGGCTTAACACTTTTTGATTGTGGTGTGATTGGAATCGCAAACACAAATCGCCATCCGATCATGGCCATCGAATCGCTCTGGTGTGAATCCAGCCTCAGGCTTCTGCCTTGACCCTCTTTAATTGTCTGTTGATTGGAATTGCAAATGCAAATCGCCCCCTGAAATGACCAGAAATGCAAATCATCAACACTATCGAATCGCTGGGTTCACACCGGGGAGATTTAATAGCATCACCACATTCATGTTTGTGCCCACAATCAGCAACGACTTGTGCTTCCAATCAGGGCTGTATTTCCCATTAAGCAACCCTAGGCATGCGCCTAGGGTGGTAACTTGAAGGGGGGGCTCTGCCCTTACTACTGTAGTGAAGACAATAAATTAAAACTCCCATAGCTGGAACATTAATGCCTCCTAACAAGCATCCCCCAGCCGCACATGGACGCAGGGTGTATTTGTGTGTGTGTGGGGGGGGGGGGGGTGCAATGGGTTGGACCCAGGCCAGAGCATCTCCCCTCCACTGTTGTGGTCATGTGACTCCTGTATGTCAGAATGCTGGCAAGATGGAACATGCTGCTCCTCTGCATTTCCCTCCTTGTGCCGTCTCCCTCCTCCACACATATACTTTGCATTTAACCCATAGCACCCTCTCCTCCTCCACAATTCTTTTTAAATTCACCGTGACCTAACATAAAAAATGGACCAAATGTTTTTTTGGAAAAAACAGATCCATAGTCTATAGGCACAATTGCAGGATGCCACATTCGTATCGCAGCTCGCAAGTGTGAATCGAGTCTAAAGGCAGCTATTTTAGGCTTGGTTGGCACCGGGCAATGTGGTGCGCTATCGATATCACATTTTTTTCCAACATTGGGCAGCAATTTAATTTGCAATTGCAATTTTCATTTGTGCTCACAAAAAAAAACTAAGAAAGATAAATAGGCCGCACATGCACCCCAGGATGAACAGAAAGGTAAAATTACTGATGAATCGGGGGGGGGGGGGGGGGGGATTATTCAATGTCTTAAACTAGAGTAGGTTTGGTTGCCTTGAAATTGTAAGTATTTAAGAGCAGGATGGTTGTGACAGACCCCAGGACTGCAAGGCAGGAAAGCCAGGACACCAGTATGGGGCCCGGGGACCCCCCAGATCGCCCTGAACACGTACCTTTCGGCCGGTGCCACGGTGTATGCCCAGACTTGTGTCCAATCAGCCCTGTATGCTGTGCATATTATTACATGCCATAAGAGAGTCCGGCACAGGGAGGTGGAGTGGCTGCATCCCCTGTCTCCCTGCAGTCTGTAGTGTGTTCCTGCCCCCAGCCTATCGGCAGCCCATCCAGCCACAGGGAGGGCAGAGGTGGGGCCTCATAGTTGGAGCCCAGGAAAGTTGAGTGAATGCTGGGCTTTGCCAGTGGGTTCACATGGCAGGGCATCCCAAATCTGGGTGTCCCAGGGGTTCTTTATCGTCTGACCCTGGAGTCTTTAAAGTAGAGCAGTGCTAGTTAGCAGCAGGACCCAGGGTGCCCCACTGTACATCATTGATGCTCACCGCTTCTGGGCCTCTTCTGTTGCAACGCAGCCTATCAGCATCATGACCAGAGCTGATAGGCTTACCCACTGGCCACGCTGATAGGCTGCTTGCAGTGACCACAAGCAGCCTATAAGAGCGGCCAGCGTGTGAACCAGTCGTGATGCTGATAGGCTTCACAACAGCGGCTGCAGAAGAGGCCGGAAGTGTTGAGTATCCGGACGCCCAGTTTCTTGTTTTAACAGCAGCGATGTGCAGCATTGCAGCCCTTGTCATGCTGCCCCGCTGCTAACTAGTACTGCCCGGGTCATGCTGCCCCGCTGCTAACTAGTACTGCCCGGGTCATGCTGCCCCGCTGCTTACTAGTACTGCCCGGGTCGAGCTGCCCAGTTCCTAACTAGTACTGGCTGGGTCGAGCTGCCCAGCTCCTAACTAGTACTGCCTGGGTCGCACTGCCCCGCTGCTATCTAGTACTGACCGGACTGTGCTGCCCCGCTGGTTACTAGTACTGCCCGGGTCGTGCTGCCCCGCTCCTAACTAGTACTCCCCGGGTCGTGCTGCCCCGCTGCTTACTAGTACTGCCCGGGTCGTGCTGCCCCGCTGCTAACTAGTACTGCAGAACTATGGTCATTTTTGACTGTAGTTCCACTTTAAGACACCAAGGCATGCACTATAGGTGGTTAGTCCTCTTTAAAGAGGTACAACCACCATCCTTGAGTCTATAAGACCCTTGGGGGTTTTCTTCCTCTTTATAGGACACGGGATGCACTGCTGTGTAGAATCTGCCAGATCACCTGGAGACCTCGCTGCGTCTCGGTCACAGCTACAGGTGAGCAGGGATGTGGCCGACTCATTCAGATTTCCTTGCCACACTGAGCTCGGAGTGTCAATCGATCGCCACTGATTGGCTGAGCAGCCAATGTGGGAGGGCCACAGTTTGAGCATGGGTTAGAATATTTTCAAGCGTGTTTCAATTGCCCACTCCCATCCTTCCACTGCACAAACTGAGCCAAATTTGGGCCATAACATTACCCCCAAAATTCCAACCCCAAATGATGTGTGTATTTGGGTCTACTTTATCACAGAGCGACCTTTTTCTCTTCTCATTAAATAGGATGTAACAGGCAGAATTCTTTAGGCATTAACACAGTGCCCTCTTGTGGGCAGATGTTTGCATAACGGGGATATAAGCACAGTTATATGGCAGTTTATACAAGGCGATAGCGCCCTCTAGTGCCGTGTGTACAGTTCTGGCTAATGGTGCCGAGTCCGATGCAAGTACTTCCTAGATGGGATAGTTCACACATCTTTGCTGCCTTACTCAGCATATAAAAGAAGGCATTTTTAAGAGTATAAAAGGCCTCTTCAGCCTGAGGAGGCCACAGCTTAGAATTGGCGTTCTTCTTTGTGAGAGCCACAATAGGCGCAACTATAGTCAAAAAGTGGGGAATGAACTGGCGATAATAATTAGCAAAGCCCAAAAAGCGTTGGATAGCCCGTAGGCCAGAAGGACGTGGCCAGTCCAACACTGCCTTTAACTTGCTGGGGTCCATCTGGAGACCTCGACCAGAAACCATGGTACCATTATAGGCCCCTCTCAGGTCGAGTTTAGTGAAGATCTTGGCACCACGAAGTCGATCAAATAATTCAAAAATCAAAGGTAAAGGGTATCGATTTTTGATGGTAATCTTGTTGAGGCCACGGAAGTCAATGCAAGGGCGAAGAGAGCCATCTTTCTTGGCCATGAAGAAAAAGCCTGCGCCTGCTGGAGAGGAAGACTTCCGTATGAAGCCTCTTAGGAGGTTCTCCTGTATATACTCTGACATAGCCTGTGTCTCAGGAGCCGAGAGAGGGTAGATTCTGCCACGAGGTGGAGTGGTACCCGGCAAGAGGTCGATAGGGCAATCATAGGGTCGATGAGGCGGAAGTACCTCCGCTTGCTTTTTGCAGAATACATCAGAGAAGGCCTGATAGATTGCAGGCAGGCCGGGAAGTGGAGCAGAAGCAGGAACAGGTCTGGCAGGAACAAAGATCTCTTGAAGCAGGCTGCACCCCAACTCTTGATATCGCCGGTATTCCAGTCAAGAGTGGGATCGTGAAGCCAGGGTAGGCAGAGAAGAATCTGAGAGGTACAATGAGGGAGCACGTAAAACTCAATATTCTCTTGGTGAAAAAGTCCAATCTTTAAAAGGAGGGGTACTGTGCGATAACGCATGGTGCAATCAAGCCTGTCACCATTGTCCGACGCAATAAATAGGGGCTTTGCAAGGCGGTTCACAGAGATGTTATATTTAATAATCAAGGAGGCTTCGATAAAGTTCCCTGCAGAGCCTGAATCCAAAAAGGCAGTCAGGTTCAAGGAGATGGTAGTCGCACAGGAACCGTAAGCCGTGGAGAGGTAGCACACACACCTAGGGACGCCTCTCCCACATTCACTAGATGCGCCCGTTTCCCTGTCGTGGCGGGCGAATAGGACAGTCTTTCAGGAAGTGCTCAGAGCCAGCACAATACAAGCAAAGATTCTCATTCCTCCTTGCGAGTTCTCTCCAGCTGGGTTAAGCGAGATCGGTCCACCTGCATGGCCGCCTCACTGGAAGGCGCATGTGCGGACAAAGGATGTTGAAGGATGTTGAAACACAGGAGCCAAACGGGATGCCCTCCTAGGGCGCTGAGAGTCTCTTTCTAGGCGGAGTTACTCACGTTTTTCAGAAAAACGCACATCGATGCGTGTGGCCAAATGGATGAGGTCAGTCAAAAATGGAGGCAAATTACGTGCAGCTAGAGCATCTTTAATTTTGCTAGACAGTCCCTTCTTGAAGGAGGCACATAAGGCCTCATTATTCCAAGACAGTTCAGATGCCAGGGTACGGAACTGAATGGCGTATTCACCAACGGACAGGTTGCCCTGGACCAAGTTTAATAGGACCGTTTCTGCAGACAAGGCCCGGGCTGGTTCCTTGAAGACCTGGCGGAACTCGGAGACAAAGGCGAGTACATTGGAAGTAACTAGATCCTTGCGATCCCATAATGGGGTAGCCCAGGCCAGAGCCTTTCCTGAGAGCAGACTAATAACAAAGGCCACCTTGGCACGTTCAGTGAGGAATTGGTCCGCCAACATTTCCAAATGCATAGAACACTGGGTAAGGAAGCCTCGGCATAACTTAGCATCCCCGTCAAACTTAGCCGGCAAGGAAAGACGGATTCTAGAAGTTGATGTTACTGGAGGCTGTGGCAGCAACACTGGAGTAGATGGTGGCAATTGCTGCTGCTGAATCGATAAGAGCTGCTGAACCATGGCGGAAAGCTGGTTAATTTGGCCAGACTGCATAGCCACTATTGTAGGTAGTTCAGTGGCATCAGGCAGTGGCACCTCAGCGGGATCCACGGCCGGATCTTACTGTCACGGACCGGGTGTGGTGGCACAGGTATGGATCCGCTGTGACTGTGATACTGATAGCGAGTACCGTGTCAGGGGAGCGGAGTCTAAGAGGCCACCGGTATTCACCAGAGCTCACCGCAAGGCAGGTTGGTCTTGTAGAGGCGAGTGACCTCCAGGACGCTACCCCCCAACAGCGGCTCAGCCACACAGTCATCCGAGGTACTACGTGGTGCAAAGGAGGCAGGCAAAAGGCGATGTCAAAGTTCAAGCAGAGGTCAGGGCTGGCAGCATAACCTCGAGATCGAAGATAAGTAGCCAAGATCGAGATGGGCAGCGAAGGTTCAGAGTCTGGGACAGGCAAAGGTCGGTACACGGATGAGCAATCCTGAAAACAACTGACTTTCTGCATATATAGGAAGACCAAGATCCGGCACTGATGGAAAGGAAGTGCCCCTTAAATAGGGGAAGTGGATGCAGGATTGGATGACTGGGCACCAATCAGTGGTGTACCTTTAAACTTCAGGAAACCGGCGCGCGTGCCCCCTAGAGGACGGGGACATGCGCGCACCGGACCATGCAAGGAGGCAGAGCAAGGAGAAGGGAGACGACTGGAAGCAGCCGGCATGTGGTCAGCCGCCGCGCCGGCAGGAGTGGGTGAAGAGGGAGAATGGGAAGCGCTGTGAGATGGACGCGCAGCGCTCGCCTGGGCAGCGGGAGCAGCAACGGAGGTGAGGGGAGTGCTGCGAGATGGGTGCGCGGCGCTCGCCCTAACAAAACGTAATCGGGATTTTCATGGACGTGGGAAGCTTAACTTTAAAGGTAACATTGTTTAGTCTATGAGTAATCGGAAAGGGACCAATATACTTAGGACCCAACTTCGGCGAGGGTTGTCGAAGAGCAATATTTCTAGTGGATACCCAGACCAAATCTCCCACCTGAAACGGTGGTTCTTGTGACCTATGTCGATCGGCGAAAACTTTATACCTCACCGAGGCTTTCCTAAGGTTTCCTTGTGCCTCAGACCAGACATTCATTCTCTCTCGTAAACCATTCCTCCAAGGCCGGCAAATTGGAGGAAGGGCCAGAGAGAGAAGTGGCCTTGGGATTCTTGCCATAATTACAGAAAAAAGGTGAAAACTTAGTCGATTTGCTAGACGCGTTATTAAAGGCGAATTCCGCAAACTCAATAAATTCCGCCCACTGTTCCTGACGATCTGACACAAAGCAGCGCAGGTATTGCTCCAAACACTGATTCACCCTCTCAGTCTGCCCGTTAGACTGGGGATGATAGGCTGAGGAAAGAGACACCTTAATACCCAATCGTGCACAAAACGCTTTCCAGAAGCGGGATACAAATTGAACCCCCCGATCTGAAACTATATCCTAGGGTATGCCATGGAGACGGAAAACGTGCTTAATGAATAGTTGCACTAGCTGCGGTGCTGACGGAAGTTTTGTCAGGGGAATAAAATGCGCCATTTTACTGAAGTGATCAACCACCACCCAGATTACAGTATTACCCTGAGACTGAGGCAGGTCGACAATGAAATCCATGGATATGTGGGTCCAAGGTTCTCCGTGAATCTCCAGTGGAACTAACAACCCTGCTGGAGATCCATGGTTTCCCTTATTACGACCACATACAGAACATGCTTCGACAAAGGCGGTCACGTTGCGTGTGATTGTTGGCCACCAAACATGGCGCTTGACGAGAGCCAGTGTTTTCCCGATACCCTAAATGACCGGCGGTCTTGGCGTCATATAATTCTTGCAGGAAGGCGGAAAGCAACTGAGGTGGAACAAACTGACATCCAGGGGGTTTCCCCAGAGGAGCATCAACCTGATACGGAATTAACGAGCTAGACAAATCATGGAGGAGAGCACCGACGGGCATGACGAGAGTTGAGCCTTTTAGCTGATTCAATATACTCTTAAGTTTTTGTGATCGGAATATACAGTAATGGGATGCAGAGAGCCTTCCAGCCAATGTCGCCATTCTTCAAAGGCCAGTTTAATACCCAACAGTTCCCTATTCCCAACATCGTAATTTTGTTCAGCAGGAGAGAATTTACGTGAAAAGAAGGCACAGGGATGTAATTTCTCAGGATCACCTGAATACTGAGAGAGGACAGCTCCCAAGTTCGGAGGCGTCTACTTCCAAAAGAAACGGGCGATTGATATTGGGGTGGATCAAGACTGGAGCCGACATGAAAGTTTCTTTTAAAGTCTGAACGGCGCTTATTGCTGAGAGAGGCCAATTCTCAACAAAAGCCCCCTTCCGAGTTAGGTCCGTTAAAGGGTTCACTATGGAAGAGAACCCCTTAATAAATCGCCTATAGAAGTTTGCAAATCCTAAAAACCTCTGAAGCGCTTTCAGGGATTTTGGTTGCTCCCACTCCAATACTGCGGACACCTTGGAGGGATCCATAACCAACCCACGCTTAAAGATCAGATACCCCAAAAACGGAATTTCAGATAACCTCAAATACACTTAGAAATTTGGGCATATAGCCTGTTCTCCCGTAATCTTTGTAACACTGCCTTTACATGCTGGCGCTGTTCTAGCACCGAACGAGAGAAAATAAGTATATCATCTAAATAGACCACCATAAATCGGCCCGAATAATCACGAAATATATCGTTTACAAAATCTTGGAAGACCGTGGGAGCATTGCACAGACCAAAAGGCATAACCAAGTACTCGTAGTGCCCATCTTTTACATTAAAGGCTGTCTTCCATTCATCTCCCTGGCGTATGCGAATGAGGTTATACGCCCCGCTAAGATCAAGTTTAGAAAAAACCTGTGCCCCAGATACTTGGTTAAAGAGATCGTCGATTAAAGGCAACGGATATCTATTCTTTACCGTGATCTTGTTTAGTCCCCGATAATCAATACAGGGACGTAAACCACCGCCCTTTTCGACAAAGAAGAACCTGGCACCAGCAGGGGAGGTAGAGGGACGAATGAATCCTTTCTTGAGATTCTCCGCAATGTATTCTTTCATGGCTGTCTCTTCTGAGCGGGTGAGATTGTATATTTTCCCCCTAGGGGGCATGGTACCTGGTAGGAGATTGATGGGACAATTGTAGGCCCTATGTGGAGGAAGGGAGTCAGCGGATTTTTCGGAGAAAACATCCACCCAATCTGCATAGGCCGGCGGTAAGCCCTCAAGAGCGACATGAGTCGATCTTAGGGCGGTACAAGAACAGTGATCCAAACAAAATGGACTACATTTAACCAAGTCCCCAGATACCCAATTTACAACCGGGTTGTGGACTCTAAGATAAAAAATTCTAGCTTCTCGGAATGGGAGGAACCCACCACTAAATAAAAAAAAGGGGTTTTATAGGAAACCAATCCCCCCACAATTGGTTCGTTATTGACAGCCAGGACCCGAAGGGAATTTTCTAAGGGGATCAAAGGGATCTTTAAAGTGGATGCAAGCGACCTATCCATGAAGTTGCCGGCCGCCCCACTATCAATGAAGGCGGTGACAGACATCCTGGACGGTCCCCAAGAGACCATAGCGGGTAAAAGCAATCTGTTTTTATGAGGGAGTGGTACCTGATCGCCTAGATGAGTTCCCTCAACCGGATCTAGGCGCTGTAGTTTCCCGCCGGAGCCTTGTTAGGGCAATTCTTGGCAAAATGACCAGGTTTCCCCAGTACAGGCAAAGCCCTTGCGATCTGCGTCTATTCTTCTCCGCCTGGGAGAGGGAAGTCGCGCCAAGTTGCATGGGCTCCTCGGGTGCCAAAAAAGACGAGGCAGCGGGTCCCCTAGGGCTGAATTCTTGACGAGGAGGACCCCATGGCTGGTCCCTAACTTTTTCTACTCGTCTCTCCCTGAGCCGTCTATCCACTCTGATGGCTAGGTGCATGTATTCATCAAGGCTCTTGGGCTGCGGAAAATTAACTAGGGTATCTTTAATGCTTTCTAAGAGCCCGATTCTGAACTGGCTGCACAGGGCTGGATCGTTCCATTGAGAGTCGATGGCCCATCGACGGAACTCGGCGCTATATTCTTCGGCCGACCGTTTTCCTTGTAAACGTAACTTAGAGTCTGCCGTAGAAGCCCAGTCTGGGTCAGCATACAGGACCTCCATGGCGGCAAAGAAGGCGGAGACTGACTGTAAGGCCTCATTGGTAGGTGCCAGACCAAAGGCCTAGGACTGTGGGTCACCTTGAAGTAGCGAAATTACTAGGCCCACTCGTTGTGTCTCAGACCCAGAGGAGTTGGGCTCCAAGTAAAGCTCACACGAATTCTTGAAGTTTGAAAACTTCGAACGTTCCCCCCAAAATTTTTCTGGCTCGACAGAGGAAACCGGTGCCAGTGGTGCTGGTAGTTTCCTGCGTTGCCACTCGTTGGACTAGTTGATTGATGGCGGTGGCCATAGCCTGCACCTGTTGCACTAGTTCTTCCATTTTTTCGGGCCCGCGATAATGTCAGGTCCCGTGGGACACCCGCCTTCTAAGTAAGTCCGCAACCCCCAATCTCCACTGCTAGCTTCACCTATAGTCAAGCCCCCGTCTGCCGGGACGCTTTATACGCCTCACCGGGCGCGGTTTCCCCCAGGACGTGGTAGCACAAAGGATGCGGACTTACGGGAAGGAAGGCGGATGAACCAGAAACGAGACTCGGTGAGGTCGGGCAAGCAGGGTTCATACACGGGAGATCAGTCCAGATAAGCGCGGCACAAAAGGATGAGACGGAAGAATAGCCAAAGTCGAGCCAGGGGTCAAGCCGAGAGTTCATGGGTACACAGTACAAGGGAGCTGGCAAATCGTAGTCGGAAACAGGCAAAGGTCGGTCCAGGAGGCAATCACGTCATACACAGCAAGATCAATAATGGAAAAGTTCGGATACAGATAATCACACCCAGCAGCACGCTATCACGGGCAACAAACAACTGCGGGGAACAAAACTTGGGAAGGAGCTGGCGGGATTGGATGGAAGTGAGTGGGATCATTGGTGCAACTATGAACTTTGGGCTCGAGCTGTCAGTGAGGAGGAGGCGAGGGGGCATGTCTGCTCGTCCCCGCTCGCTCTGACGCAGCCCGCCGGAGCCGCGGCCGCTGAGCAGGGACGGAAGCAGACAGGCGCCAGAGCCCGTGCCGCCCACAGATGCCGCAGGACCGATGGACAGGTGAGTTGTTCGTGACACCCCTTGAACTCCGTAAGAGTAGTGAGGAAATGTGTGAGCTGCTGCTGTTGCCAGTGTGACCATCCTGGGACCCCTCTTTCACGTGCCAGGCTCTCCACATCCGCCCAATCCCCCTCCTCCAGTAGATGCCTGACTCTGAAAATACCAGCCGCCCTCCACGCCCTAGGAACAGGCCCTTGGCTACCCGGAGGGAATTCTGGGTTTCTCAACATCGGGAACATCGGAGAAAGGCCTGCGCGGTGAAAGTATTGTTGGCAGACCCGCAGGGTAGTCCCCACAATTTCCCCCCATCTCTGATCGAGTTAAAGACATCCAGGATTCTCGGGGCAAGTAGAGGGAGCATTTTTTTGTAGTACTCAAGGCTTAGCCCATCTGGCCCAAGGGCTTTCCCCCCCACGGCTCCCCGAGATCACCCCCTGTATCTCCTCCATCGAGATGGAGGCATCCCCGACTCTCTAACGTACTGATTTATCACCTCTACCTGTTCAGCCCCTGGGGCAGGTTGTAGAGTCCCTCGTAAAACTTTCTAAACACCTCTGCTATTTCCCTAGTAAGGTGGGAAACCTGCCCGTCTTTGTCTTTTATCTTTGGGACTTAAGCCTTGGCCCTCTCTGCTCTCAGTGCCCTAGCAAACATTCTTCCACATTTGTCCCGATTCATAAAACACGCCTCTGCATTTAGTCAATTGTGCTTTAAGCTTGTCGCAGCTGAGTATTTTTAGTTTCTCTCTAAGGGCTGTCAGGTCTGCGAGATGAGAGACGGCAAGGGACTTTTTGTGGAGCGTCTCTAACTTACCAATCTCGCGGATGAGGGCAAGTGTCTGGGCCGATTTTTCCTTTTTTAACCTCGTGCCCAGCTTTATAAAAGACCCTCTGATATAACACTTGTGGGACTCCCACAGCACCCCTGGACTCACCTCAGGTGTCGTATTGAGCTAAAAAAAATCCCGGATGTCTTTCTGGATCTCCGTCAGTACCCCCTGATCTTCAAGAAGCGTATTATTCAACCACCAGGACCAACTCCGGGGTGCTGAGCCGGGGAGGACAAGTTTGATCGTTATGAGGGCATGATCTGAAATGGTAGTGCATCCTATATATGTGGCCCAGGGACCCGTGGGGGACCAGGAACAAATCTATCCTGGCGTATGATTCGTGTGGCGGGGAGTAAAATGTATAGTCAGTCTCTTCAATCTCGCATAGGACACATGTGGGCCTCTTTTGGAAGTGTCGAGAAGAAGGTCTAATGTCAGATTGAAATCCCCTCCCAGCACCAGTGTGCCTTCCCTAAAGGAGGCGAGCTCCTCCAAAATCTTCCCTATGAACGTTATCTGATCTGTATTAGGCACATACACGTTGGCAAATGTGTACATTAATGAGGAGACCCTGCCCTTCAGGAACAGCCATCTACCCTCTTCGTCAGTTTTCAAGTCTACCAGCTCCCAGGCCAGGGCTGATGAAATCGCTATGCTTACTGCTCTTGACCTCGAGTCTGGAGAGTAGCTATGATAGGTCTTAGGGAATTGTTTATTGCCAAAGGAGGGCGGATTTGCAGCCCTGAAGTGAATCTCCTGTAAAAAGGCCACCTGGGCCTTTAGGCCTCTCATATTCTTCAAAACTAGTGACCTTTTTTCAGGGCTGTTCATCCCTTTCACATTGAGAGACACTATGGTAAGATGTTCCATTATTGCCCAAGGGAGCAACCGATCATTTTATTTCCGGGGCTTGCCTCTGCTCTGGTGGGTCAGCTGGTCACGTGGAATCCCAAGGGCTCCTTCCTTCAATAGCACCAGGTAAAGGGCAAGGGGGCGGATAGGAGGGGAAGGTTAGGGAAACAACAACAGGGACAATATTAAAGAGAAAAAGAAAAAAAGAAACAAAGCAAAACCAAAAATGCACCCAAAAATAGGGGGACAAAAGAAACACTAAAGAAATCCTCAATCAGGAAGAACTAAGGTCTGGTGGGCTACTATTGCCCACCAGACAGGCCTACTAGGGGTACTGTGTCCGATCAGGGAAAGAGGCTCCAAAAGATCCGTAGCACGCCTTTCCCTGTCCACTACACCAAATGAAACAACTGACAATTCAACATGGTTATGTAACATCAGCAATAAGAATAGAATATCTCAAATAGCCATAAGGGCGTTTAGGCAAGCGACCTACTCGGTTATCGAACAACAGTGATAAGTGAATAGAAACTTATAACAACTTATAACTTATAGCTGTTTTTATCTAATCCTGGTATGCATGTCATCATTTGATTTCATCTGCAACTATTAACCCTTTGCTGCCCATGGAAATCCTGCTGTTTTTATCTAATCCTGGTATGCATTTCATCATTTGATTTCATCTGCAACTATTAACCCTTTGCTGCCCATGTAAATCCTGCTGCCTTTTTCTCATCCTGAGTTGTGTGATTATTTTGAATACCCCATCTGGTTCCCCTGGCCATATCTATATTTGTGAAACTTTCATCTGTTACTATCTGCTAAACTTGTATTGACCAATATTGTACCTTGTGTGTTCACTGACCCATAGCACCTAGCAACATTCCATTTGGAGTTTTATTACTTCGCACCCTCCCAGACCAAACCTTTAGGCCTGACCTGAGCCCCACCCTTTAGGCCCAACTGTTGTGCATGAGCTAATCAGCTAAGTTAGAAACTGTTCATATTGAGTGGCAGTGGCTGCAAAGCCACTATGGCTGCAATTCAGACTCCTTTCCAAGTCTGAATCTTTCTAAGTCAGCAGCAAATTTAACCTGAATTCAACCGGAAGGAAACCTGCACCGGATTCTGCTTGTCTGAATAGCCCAGCCTCAGCTAAAATGATTACCTTTTATCTCATCACACTACTTCCTCTTACCATCAGAATCCTAGGCTCACAGTATCCCCCTGCTCCTTATTCCTCAACTGTCTCCATCCCTCACTCCAGCCTTAACCTTTATATTCAACCTTTCCCTCTCTACTGGCACCTTTCCTTCCTCCTACAAACATGCAGTTATTACTCCGATAATCAAGAAACCCTCTCTCGACCCCTCTGCCCTCTCCAGCTACCTCCCTATCTCACTCCTGCCTTTCTCCTCCAAACTTCTTGAAAAACATGTTCACTCAGAATTGGCACAATACTTATCCACTAACAACTTACTTGACCCCTTACAATCAGGATTCCGCCGTAACCAGTCCACTGAATCTGCCCTCACCAAAGTCACCAATGATCTGCTCACTTCCAAAAGCAAAGGTCACTACTCCATCCTCATCCTTCTTGACTTCTCCTCAGCCTTTGATACTGTCGACCACTCTCTGCTTCTTGATATTCTCTCCTCTCTTGAGATTCAAGGTCTTGCACTCTCTTGGCTCACCTCTTACCTCTCTGACAGATCATTCAGTGTCCTATTCTAACAGTCTCATCCTCACGTTCCCTTTATGTTGCTGTAGGTTCTGTCCTAGGCCCCCTACTTTTCTCAGTCTACACCCATGGCCTTGGCAAACGTATAAATTCACTAGGCTTTCAATACCACTTCTATGCGGATGACACTCAGATATATCTCTCAGGCCCCAATCTCTCCTCTCTCCTATCTCGCCTCCCCAACTGCCTTGCAGTTATTTCTTCATTCATGTCATCTCGCTACCTCAAGCTAAACATGGAAAAGACAGAGCTGGTCATTTTCCCACCATCTAACTCCCCTCCCCTCTCTAATCCCCTCTCTCTATTTCTGTCAACAATTACACAATAACAGCAACTCCTCAAGCTCGGTGCCTGGGAGTTACTGGACTCTGCCCTCTCTTTCAAATATATATTCATTCCCTGGCCACCTCCTGTCGCCTCCAACTTAAAAACATCTCACACATCCGTCCCTTCCTCTCACCTGACACCACAAAAATGCTAGTGCATGCCCTGGTCATGTCCCGACTGGATTACCGCAACACCCTTCTTTGTGGCTTACCAACTAACAGACTGGCACCCCTCCAATCTATCCTGAACTCTGCTGCTCGCCTCATCCATCTCTCCTCTCGCTCCTCCAGTTCTGCGCCTCTCTGCCAATCCCTACACTGGCTGCCAGTCCCACAGCGAATCCTGTTCAAAACTCTAACTCTCCCATACAAAGCTCTCTCCAACCAGGCCCCTCCCTACATCTCATCTCTAATCCAACAATATCAACCTAGACGCAGCCTCCGCTCTGCTACCAACCTTCTCCTGTCCTCCTCCCTGGTCACCTCCTCTCACGCCCGCCTCCAGGACTTCTCACGTGCAACTCCAAACTTCTGGAATGCCCTACCCCACTCAATCCGCCACTCCACAACCCTCAAAACCTTCAAAGGAGCCCTCAAAACTCACTTATTCAGACAAGCATATAATCTGGCTTAACTAATCTTCTAAAAGGGCATACGCCACAAAGCTCAATACTGAATGTTTGTGATCCTTCCCCCTCAGCTTCACCCCTCATCCATTAGACTGTAAGCTCGAGTCGCAAGGGCAGGGCTCTCTTTCCTATTGTATCTTGTACTCAGAATATCCACTGTCAACTCTGTAAAACTGCACTTGATATATTATATGTACCGTATGTTTCTACCCTGTCTGTAACTACTACTTTGTAAATCGCTACGGAAGATGATGGCGCTATATAAATAAATAATAATAATAACAACTCTAGTAACCAAATGTGTGTTAAAGCAAGCGTCTAACCCTCGATCAATCACCTTCGTGTGGTGGCACTAAGTCAGGCGCGAGCTGAGTGACAATATAATCAGGTTAGATAGCCATGTCTCTCCTCGGATTCCACGACCCCTGCCTAGATGAGTAGTCCAGGCGAAGGCGAGAAGGTTCCTGAGAGTTACCACTGCTATTCCACTTGCACCAATTGGGTCGCGGTCGTGAGAACCTTACACCACTCCGTCGTAGGGCCTTGATGGTCTTTTATGATGTCTCAGGTCGCGAAAGTTCCGTGGACCCCGCCATTTTTCTCCCGCAAGAAACCGGGGACCTGGAAGGGGATCCGTGTACAACCAGTTGGGCACTTGAATTGGATCACATTGCAAAAAGGCAAACAGGCCCTCTAGCTCCTGGTAGGTTTTCAGAACATAGGTATCCCTCTCTCTTCTCACTATTAGATGGAATGGGAACCCCCATCTATAGGATGCTCCATTTTTCACGATGACGTCGAGCAGAGGCTTCAGGGATCGTCGCATTTGCAAAGTCCTCTTAGAGAATCTTGACCGCGGCCCCGCTAAATTCCACCGTGACCTTGCTCCACGCCTTTCTGGACATTTCTTCCTTCAAGGAGTAGCGATGGACTCTGCATATAACGTCTCTTGGGTAGGCTGGGTCTGAGCTCCTCGGACCCAGGGACCTGTGCGCCTGACGAGCTCGATAGGGGTGGCTGGATCTCTGCCCAGCACAGAATTGAAGATAGCGGACACCGTGCGCTTTAGATCCTCTCCGGCCTCCACCTCTGGGATGCCCCTCAACCGCAGATTGTTTCTTCTGATCCTGTTCTCTAAATCGTCAAGGTGGAGGTGGCACGCTTGTATCATTGCTTCTTGTCTGTCGCACAGACTTTCAAGTGCTTGGATGCGGCTGGCGGTGGAGAAACCTTCTGTCTCAAGCGTATTCACTTTGGTTTCAACTGCCTGGATCTGCTGTTTGACTGCCACAATTTCTCGTTTGTGAGCTGCCTCATATCGAGCGATTAAACCTTCAATGTCGGCCTTGGTGGGTAGCCCCTTTAAGAGGGCGATAGCTGGCAAGTGAATTTTGCTTCCTCCGGTGGGATCGCTCATCGGGTTCTCCGGTATGGATGGCTGCCCCCAATCGTCCACTTCTCCCGTCTGCGGCATCAGCACTGGTGTGGCAGGTGGCCCCGGGGGGAGGGGGGGGGGGGGGGACATGGGCGCAGGACTTGTTCCCCAAAGCCTGCCTTCCCGTTCTGGGGACGGAGACAAAGAGGAGACAGAGGAACCCGCATAAGATGTCACATTTTGCTTGATTCTGCTGCCAGCTCGGTGACCTTCCTGCTGTCTTCCTGATCTCTGTGGGAGGACAGCAAGCTGGCACTTTGGACTTTGTTCAGGCACGCTTGAGGGTGCCGCAGTGGTGGACACTTCTGGTGCTCCCCTGGGGGTATATGCAAACTTTTCGAGCCCCTTTGATTTCCGTACAGGGCTTTCCGTACTTGTTCCTAGGGGCATCCCATCCCAGGTCTTCTCTCTCCCTCCTCTGTTGTGTGGCCTCTGCCTCAATCATCCGCACCTCTGCCTGTGTGCCTGAGCTGTGTCTGCCTTTGTGAGCCCATGCTGCTGTTTCGTCAGGGCCCACGGACGCTCCCTCTCCCCCTCTCCGATTGCCGGTTTCGGCAGTCTTCCCTGCCTCTGATGCAGCTACCGCTCCTCCCCCCCTCCACTGTGCCCCATCTGTGCTCTATGTTCTACCTGGCTCCTCCGCTGACAGGGTGTGGGGCGGGCCGCCATCTTGCTACACCCATCCGCATCAGGGTGTACTCTCGTCCCTGCCTACTGCTGCACTTCAGATTGCGGCTCTTCCGCCGGTTTGCTAGCAGGCATCTCTGTCCCCTGGAGCTCCGGACTGCAGCCCGCACCCAAAGGGAAGGTAGGGCGCACCTCTTCTCCCTCCATGCTGTCTTCTTCACTCCCGCTCGTGGGCGCCATTTTGTCAATCTCTTTTTTGGCTCTACGGAGCCACTTCCCTGCTGTTTGCCACTTTAGCGGCTCTTCCTGGGGTCACTCCCACTTCTTCTCCTATTACACCGCTTAGTCATCTTGCTCAGGTGTCAGTTGGGTCGAATGTATCGTGCTGATCCGGGTCGGGATGGTGGGAGCTACACTACATACGTCGGCTCCTCGCCATGCTTGGGACACGCCCCCTCAGAGTAGTTTGCCGTTCATATTAATGTTCGGTAAATGGCTCTGTGCCCAGCGGGAGTTGTAGCGGGCGCATTCCTATCTGAATGGCTGGGGGCGGAAGCACACCACAGCCATAGATGGCTAAGGATGCGGCTGCCAATGTTTACATCACCTGTCCCACTTTAAAGAGGAGCAACCACCGGTCTAGAGTGTATAAGGCATCTCTCAATGGGGTATCCCAATTTGGGATGCCCTGATGTGTAGAACTGCAACTACTGCAAGCTTTTGGTTGCATCCCCTGAAATTGCTGTGAAAGCTCATTTGATGCTTTGCTGTTGGTAGAGCACCTGGGCACCATCTTTGCTAGCAGCCTGTGACCCCATCCGGGCAATGGAGCCTATTTCCCATCCTGAAAAGTTGGAAGGTATATTTTATGCCATGTGAGCTCTCTCCGACAATAGGAGGCCTGGCTTGATCTCAGCCACATCAGGGTGTATATCGCAGGATTGGAGATAAGCACACAGTAACAAAACGAGGAGACAAACACCCTGATGTTCAATTCCTTTATATTTTCCAGTTTGAATCCATTACGGTCATCACAGCATCCCCAACAGGGGAGATCTACACATACATCGCAATTCAACACACAATAAATGATATGGCACTATGTACAGAGGACTGGCCTGCGCCATTCTGTAGGAGGGTGGATGGGCCCTCCGGGCCGCTCAGCTTATACGCTGCCCCTATGTACACACACAGTGATTCCCATGGAGCTGCACACTCTTCACCAACATTCACAAAGATGGAACCAGATGATTAGAGATCCTAATATACCAGGGTAAGTGGTAAGCGCCAGGGTACACCCCGGACGTCATATTTTGGCAAATTAGCCTTTTGGACTCCATGAATACATGAAGTTAGGGCCTCACTTATATCACTTTTGTCTGTAGAGGAATACCAAGTTTTGGGAAGAAAGCCCTTCCTATACAGCCCTGAACTGACCCCATTGCAGGGCCCAATACCCCCCCGCCCTTCCCACGGTGGACACTTACTGGTCGGCTGCCCGTACAAAATCAGGCAGGTGCTGGGGAGGTATGCACGGGGGGAGGGATGTGTCCATGGGGCAGGGCAGGACAAGGGGTGGCACTGCTGAACAGCAGAAGCCAACATGGAGGCACCATGGCTGGGTACGTATTAAACCTTGCTGCGGCTGCTGCTGGCGCTTGAAGGTGTTCAATCTATAGAGGCGGTGGAGCTTGCTTGCGCCAGACCCCTGGTGCCTTGGGCCCGTGCCTTCACTGCCTCTATGGTATGTACACCCCTGCCTTTCTATTCACCTGTTTTATGTATCCTCTAGGGACATCTAGTGGTCAGACAGTGAACATAGTCCTATTATGGTGAGGGGTAGTTAGGGCCTGGGTCTCAATGTATAACTTTTGTTTGTAGAGGAACAGTTTGGGAAAGAAACTCCTTCCGATACAAATGTGTTTGTTGTGTCCTCTAGTGACATCTAATAATCAGATCATAAACTTTAGAGTCAGATTACAGCCTGTCCCTGGGGGGATCTTGTCTTGGATGCCCTGCTGTTAAACCCTCAGGTTATGCTAGATACCTCAGGAATTGATCCCATGGCACATGGCCAGGCCTCTGGTGGCATCTCCAGAACTCCTCTAGCTGATGTGTTACATTTCCCAAGCAAATCTTACCTAATTTCTGCCTCCAGCGGCATCCCCATCACCCCTACATTTAATACATGCATATCTTAATGGCTGGCAGCTGCAGTGGAGGGGAACAGCCAGTGGGAAGCACCTAGTACTCAGTTCAGTTAAAACTCAGGCGGGTCCTGATTGGACGAGAGCCAGCACATGTGCCATAGGAGCATTGATTGAGGTAAACAACCTTCATATCTCAGGGGATTTACACAAATCCGGATGTCCCTGTAAAGTGGACCAAAATCCAGGTGATTGAAAATCTGTTCCCATCCACCCTCCTAGCCCAAGTACCTCAGCCGATGCATCCAGCAGTGGTCCATTTGGGTTTTTTCTACCACCAAGGTCATGCCCAATATGGCATTTTTTATTTTGTCGGTTGGCAGACATGACCCAGCCCACTGGCCACATCCTCAGCTTCCCTGTAGACTTAGGCTGGGGACTGGGAGCGCTTCCATCTGAATGTCTGGGCACCACAGTTACAGGAAAGCCAGGGATGGGCCATTGGGAAACATTGGGAAAGGAGAGTTCACTGGCGACCCCAGGGGCTTTACACAATTTGGGATACTCCAGTAGGAAGTCTAACAGTCTAATTCCAGAGCCACGTGGCAAGGGCTTTGTGCTGCTAGAATGTCCAGGCTCCTAAAAAAACAAAAACAATGTACTCTTATCATCCAGCTTGTAGGCTCAAACTCCTGCTCCCCTGTGCCAGCCTCTCTGTGTGTCCCTGCTGCTGGTCACATGGGAGCAGACTTCAACTTGGATGGGCAACATGGGTGCATCATATCACCGTTCTCAAGCAAGTCCTCCTGTGCAAGCAACACCCATGGCTTCTCCAAAACAGTAACTTTCCAGGGGGTCAGAGAGACAGGACAAGGCTGTATCTTGCCTATGGGGCACTAGCAATACAATTGTTGGGATAATGAACAATATTAAGAAAGCAAGGAGCTCACTTGATGCCTGTGCCACATGCCTCTCCTCACTTCCCTGCAGCGTGCTGTACATGGGACAGGTTCATTGCTGCTTTAAAATTGCCTGCACTGTCTCTTTAAACATGCTTCCGTCTTTCACCCATAAAACATAACAGAAGCCGTTCCAGGCGAGTACAGGTGCATTGCCAAAAATGATAATATCATCAAAAATGTGTATATTTTTAGTAATTCGGTTGAAAAACTGAAACGTGTATATTATATTGAGTCTATACAAACAGAGTTAACTTTTTCAAGTGTTTTTTCACGTTAATGTTGATGATTAGGGCTTATAGCCAAGGAAAGACCCAAACTAACCCAAAACAGCTGCAACGGCTTCCTAAGCATTTAAAAAGGTCCCTTAGTCTGGTTCAGTAGGTGACACAATCATGGGGAAGACTGCCGACATGGAAGATGTCCAGAAGGCCATCATTGCCACACACCACAAGGAGGGTAAGCAACAAAAGAAGCGGCTGATCACAGGTTGCTGTATTAATGGAAAGTTGAGTGGAAGGAAAAAGTATCCAGGATATGAGCTACAAGTGTCATATTCCATGTGTCAAGCCACTCATAACCAATAAACAACACCAGAAGTGTCTTACCTGGGCCAAGGATAGAAATAACTGGACTGGTGCTCAGTGCTCAGGTGGTGTTTTCAGATGAAAGTAAATTTTGCATTTCATTTGGAAACCAAGGTCCTAGAGTCTGGAGGAAGAGTGGAGAGGCACAAATCAAGCTGCTTAAGGTCTAGTGTGAAGTTTCCATGATCAGTGATGGTTTGGGGAGCCATGTCATCTGCTGGTGTTGGTCCACTGTGTTTTATCAAGACCAAAGTCAGCGCAGTCATCTACCAGGAAAATCTAGAGCACTTCATGCTTCCCTCTGCCGACAAGCTTTTTGGAGACGTTTTTTTCGTTAACAGGACTTGCCGCCTGTCGACACTGCCAAAAGTACCAAGATCAGGTTTAATAACCACAGTATCACTGTGCTTGATTGGCCAGCAAACTCACCTGACGTTAACTC
This sequence comes from Gastrophryne carolinensis, assembly GCA_027917425.1. NCBI lineage: Eukaryota > Metazoa > Chordata > Amphibia > Anura > Microhylidae > Gastrophryne > Gastrophryne carolinensis. Next base: position 43,509,046 of record CM051243.1, on the reverse strand, counting down.
CATAGAGAATCTGTGGGGTACTGTCAAGAGGAAGATGAGAGACACCAGACCCAATAATGCAGATGAGCTGAAGCTGCTATCAAGGCAACCTGGGCTTCCATAACACCTCGGCAGTGCCATAGGCTGATTGCCTCCATTCCACGCCCCTGCATGTCATTCCTGCAAAAGGAGCTCCAACCAGGTATTGAGTGAATTTACTATACATACTTTTCATTTGGTCAACCTGTCTGTGTTAAATCATTTTTTTACAGTTGGTCATTATAATATACAGTCTGTTATATAATATTCAATTTTCCGAGATAATGAATTTTGGGTTTTCCTTGGCTGTAAGTCCTAATCATCAACATTAACATGCAAAAGTTCACTCTGTTTCAGTCTTCAACTGAATTACGGTACTAAAAATATACAAATTTTTGATGATATTCGGATATTTTTTTGCAATGCACCTTAGAATACAATGTCAGGGTCTGGTGGAGAAGCTTTTTTACATGAAGGCCTGGGGGAGGGGGGAGCTATAAAGCTGCCATAACAACAAGGCTGGTAGAGGATTCTGGGAGACGCGTGCACTTACAGGTAAGAATAATGACAAAGGCAAAGTGCTTCCTACATGCCAACCTCCCGCTCCTGACAACATGGCCCCTGCAGAGAGCCAATTACAGAGGGCCCGGCCCTGGAAAACCTCACAGAGCGCTAAGAGGCGACTTTTACATTTACTGACACTTTCCTCACACCTCCGGTGCCGTGCCGCCAGCATCTAGACCAGAAGGGGGGCAAGAACATGTTCTCAAACTCCGGAGGACGTCCATTAACAGAGGACTGTGCTCCCTGTGTATTCAAAGTGCAAATGGAAAGGGACTGATAAAGACACCCCCAATAACTATGTCAGGTGGCTGCATTGGGCACACTGGCTTCCTATGGTCACTTGACGGCCTTTGTAAGCTTTAAAGTTAACAAAACCCAGGATTTTGACTACCCCAGGGGGCATCAGTTTGGATGCCCCTGCTGTGGGAAACCCCCCCAGATCACCAAGGAAAACTCACGTCTCCCCAGGGTCTACAGCGCATGTGCAGGCTCTCCTCCAACCAGAGATGTTTGCTGTGCCTATTTAATGTTAGGAAACCCCCCAGATCACCAAGGAAAACTCACGTCTCCCCAGGGTCTACAGCGCATGTGCTCTCCTCCAACCAGAGATGTTTGCTGTGCCTATTTAATGTTACGGCAATTGGGAGTGAGAGCGTCCGCATCCCCAACAGCAGGTGCGCTCCTGTCCTATCTGAATGGCTGGGGGATGGCGAGCACGCTCACAGCCCAAAGATGCTGGGGCTGTAGCCACCTGATGTTGGAATGTGGGATGCCCCAAGGGGGGGATGCCAGCAGCCCAAGCTTTTAGATTACAGGGCCGGTCACACATTTATTTGGGCTAAAAGGGGAAGGGGTAAAGTATAGGTGGTAGCAGATCAGACTGGGAGACCTCCCAATAGGCTCTCACTTATCACCAATGTTGGGGACAAGGTAGCGCAGGTGAGGAGGGAAGTAGGAAGACATGTTTACTCACCGCCGTATCAGCAGAATCCAATCCATCAATGCTCCCCGATAGGGCACAGAACCCTCATGTGGGCAATGCTGATACATGGGAGGTGCAGGTGTGCTTTACAGTTTGGTCAGATTGCTACATTATAGCATAGATATGCTGATGAGGTATTATGGGACCATGGGGGTAGCAGGTGTGGGGTCTTGGTCTGTCACAATGACCAGCAGTTGACTTGTGTTCGATTTGGCTTCTCCACCGTCTCACATCAGATCACATGGCACAGAGGTAACCAGGTCCTTAACCCTCTGTTTCTCGCCCCCGTCAGCCAGTTTACCCAGTTTTGAGGACCAAGGTATGCCTCTGCCCTACATATGGCAGAGATACACGATCACTATGAGGCCACAGGGTTTATCAAGGCCCGAGAGTTGGAGGTACAGCATTAGGCCCCAATAGGGGCCTGGGACTTCCTATTCATTACCTCACCTCTTAGGCCCCACACCGGCATCTCGGCTGCCATGCCCTGAATCTCACACCTAACACCCTGTGGTGAGGCTTAGGCTACATTCACACCTGGCCAGTACTGCGTGCATCTATGCAAAGAAAAAATAAAAAACGTACAAAAGCCTTTAGAGTGCAGACGCGTAGCTTTTGCACAGGACAGAGATGGGGCGACCAAGCATGTTTGCCGAATATCAACATCCGCCTTTATTATTTAATAGAATGATGTCAAGATCTTCAGCAAAAAAAAAATAAAATAAAATCTGAGCACAACGAATGTCACATTCTGCAATTTCATACACTGACCTTGGTCTGAAAGGAAAACACCAAACTAAAAAAATTAAATAAAAAACACACGCCTTGGAGCTCCGACCACTTACCTACAGTATATACAGTAACAGTGGCATAGTCCAGGAAAAAAAAAAAAAAAAAAGAAGAAGCAGAGGGACCAGTTTCTCAGAGGCAACAAACACCCAGACACTGAATCTTAAATAGCACGTTGCAGGATCACCGCATGCACACCAGACATCAAACAGCGAGAGTTTAGATTAACTGGATTAAGAATCGCTTACAGTTTTGTGATTGCATAAATATTTCCGAGTTAGAAAAAAGAAAAGAAGAAGAAGAATACAAGTACACGGACGGGGCCTGGATAGAATTCTGCAAATATACATCTGAAAAATAAAAATATATATCTTGGGACGAAGCATCTGCAGGAGCTTACCAAAGCAAATCCTTGGAGAGCGTGCCGAGCTTGCTACGGAAACCCAAATACAACATCCGTTCCAGGATGATTGTGTTACACGAGAAGCAAAACCGGATCATGGCTTTTATGTACATTTCTAGATATTTATACTTATATGAAAAATATGCATTGTTGTTATCTCCGACTTTTAATTTAGAGAGCAAGCCTACAAGGTTTATTGCACCATGGTGTAGCAGCAAGAATCACGAGTGACCATGAAACACTGATAATAGTCTCCTCTCAGAAGGGGGGGGGGGGGTCAGTCCGGAGGTCCTGTCCTTTAGCCCTTTAAAAAGTAAAAATGAGAAAAAAAAAAAAAAGACGAAAGGTTTATCTGTAGACAAGATGGGCGAGCTGAGAGGATTTGTAGTTGAGCTGATTGTTAGGTGCAAATTTATGGTGTTCGCTTTTTCGACAACAATGTTCATGGGCGTAAGCGACGGTGCAAGGGTCACAGGAGACTTTGGAGCACACCGTGCAGGTGTTGGAAGCGCCGGCCCTGTTGCAGAAGCCACAGCGCAGGGTGGAGGAAGGCTTTGTTTTGGGGTTCTGCTGAGAAGTTCGATCTTGCGACGAGCCGATGTAAGGGGATTTCTCTCTCACCCCCACACCCGAAGAGTATGCGTCGTTTTGAACCGTCGTTTTGAGAGGCAGGTTGCTCTGCTTGAGCGTAGGGCCATCGGGGCGATAAAGGAGCATGCTCTCGCACTTTTGGCATAAGGAACCACCAGAAGACACACCGCAATTTTGGCACTTCATATAAACGGTCTCTTTGGCTAAACGCTTGTAGTAAGACTGGTTCATCTTGTTATCGAACAGCCAGACGTCAGGCTTGGTGAGATCCTGCCTCTTAACGTTGATCATTCTGGAATCCATATCTGTATATAGATCTACCTCGTCATCAGCCGTGTAATAGCCGTAGGTCTGATTTGCGCGGACCAGTCCGTTGGGGTTGGAGGATAAGTTTAAAAATTCATCAGAACAGCCGTGCAAAGAACTAGACATGGTCAGCAAAGATGGAGAGGGACGTATGATTTCATCTTTCAGGTCTTCTTCAGCGTCAACCAAAATAGGCTCCTTCCTCAGGCCCAGGGTGGCCGCCAGCTGTGGCCTGCTCTTGCTGTCCCAATAGCTGTCATACGTGTCGACCGATTTGGAAGGTTTGGCCACCTTCTGTTTTAAATAGTCCTTGGACGGCGCTCGCTCACTGGCCGACTTCTGAAGCACCATCCTGGCCATGGATATGTTTAGGCTTTCCTTACACTCCACGCGCCTCTTCATTTCATCAGTGCAGCCCCTCACATCCTCATTGCTGTTCTTCCTCTCATTCACCACGTCTACCTCCAGGTAACCTTTATCCTTAACTTGCAGGTAAATCTCCAGGAGAAGCTCACATTCCACTCGGGCCAGAAACAGTTCGAAAGCAACTCTCTTGACTTGAGTGGTGTCCACGTGGTCTTTTAGCCTGAAGACCGTACCGAGTTCTTGGACATAACCCATGTTGTTTAACACGTGCCTGATGTCTTCATCCAATAAAGCAGCTCTTACGTAGTAAACAAATGGCCCAGTGTAAGTCTGGAACACACAACAAAGCAAGAGACTGTTACTACTTCAAGAGCGAAAAGAAAAGGGAACAAAACCAGATTTGCAACATAGTGGCATGCAAAACCTTTAGTCAGAATTACAGTTACAGTTAAAGAGGACACAGATTTTCCCACATGTTTAGCAACATCAGTTTCTTTTTCTATACAAATTTAGGGTGCAAATTAGGAAAGGGGGGCTTGCAAAGGTATGGGGAAACAAAGTGATTTTTGAGCCCAGATAACTCTGAGGTCTTAAAGCTAAATTAGCCTATTGGTATTAGAGTGAAGGCTCATTCACAATCATCATTAGGAGAGGCCAGGTGATGTCAATGCCCAAACTCCTATAAACTGGTCCCAAAACACAGTAGCCATACTTTTGCCTAACCAGCTGCCCAACTCCCTGAAAGGCAAGGCCAACAAAGCAGGAGCAGGCTAAAGGGAGGTGTGGTTTCAGTTTAGTTTCCTCAGTTTGAAATGTATTTACAATTAAAGAGAAACATTGGAGGTCCTGGAGTGCCATCTGAGCCCTGCTCCTTGGGGCATCCCGCTGTGTAACCCCCCCCCCCCCCCCCCAGAAGCCCAGTTTCACTTACCTTGACCCGGAGCCCTCATTGCAGCCACATCCCAGCTCACCCGTGCCTGGGCTTTCTGGGTGGGTGGCGTGCGAGCATGCAGCGGCTAGGTGAGTGGGGGATGCGGCCAGCGGCGCACTCTGTTCCTTTCAGCTCTCGGCTGTTTAGGCGTCAGCGGAACCAAAAAGCGAGTGAAAGCGAGCGCGCCGATTGGTTAAGCAGGCCACTCATACAATCAGCATGGTCATTCTCAAGTCTGTGGCTGGGAGCGTAAGGAAGGTGAGTGAATGCGGTGACCTGGGGGGTGTCAAACATCCTAATTCAAGATGCCCTGACAGAGTAAAGACACCTGGAAAAATGAAAATTGGGGGTCTACAGGTCAACAGAAGGTCTGGAAGATACAGAAAAATTTCAGAGACAGCCTTTTGTAGGATTGCTAGAAAGGCAAATCAGAACCTCCCACATGACTGCAAAAGACCTTCAGACAGGTACATTGTTCAACTGTTTGGCGACATCATCATAAATATGGACTTCATGGAAGAGTCAACAGAAGAAATCCTCTCCTGCATCCTCAACAGAATATTCTTACAGAAGAACACCTGAACCAGCCTGATGTGTTTTAGAAACAGGTCATGTGACCTAATGAAGCTACTCCTGTGCTGAGGAGAGGGGGATGGGTAATAGCTGTACTTTGCACAAAGCAGAGCTGGGGTCAGGAAAAGGACAGCAATCCCAGAATGCAGAACAGCATACTCAGACGACACTTCCTTTCTGCAGACAGCCCGATATTCCATGGGCCCCATCTTGGATGTTTAAAGCCCCAGTAAATGCAATAGGTAGGATGATTTTTAACGTAGGCAATCTGTATGTACAGGGTGGGGGGTGCAACACCTATAGACCCTCATTCATCCCCACTTCCCCCACACAGAGAAGAGTTACCAGGGCCTAGAGAACAAGAATTAGTCACTAACTGCTACTTGCACCATCAAGAGGTAAAAAAAAAAAAACTCCACAGAGAACCCAGATACAGTGCTCTGCCTGAGCATCCCCTCTTGCTTTATCTGAAGAGGGAGAAGAAAAAAAAAAAAAAAAAAAAAAAAAAAAAGTTTTTTTCCTGTACTCACAGTATAGCTGCAACATTCCCAATTACATCAACAACACTGAAAAGTGCAACATTTCTAAAAAAATACTCATTAGAGGTACCATCTTAATCAGCGGCATCAACTCAAGAAAAAGCGTCTTGTGTGCTAGAATATGTAAGAACATCATAACAGTTGTTTTTCTGGACCTTCCTGGCACGCCCCCCCCCCCCTCTGTTCATTGCAATGCACAGGCACAGTGATTGAAATGAGAGGTGGCAACAGCGTGCAAGGACACCGGGAGCTCCATTATCTGAAACCAGAATGATTCCAAGTGGGAGTAGGGACGGGACCTGTCAAGAAGGTAAGTGCCTGGCTTAGAGACCTTTGAGTAAGAGGGGGAAAAAAAGTCTGAAAGGTGGAAAACACTCTACAGGGTGTAAATTTATACAGCTATGTCCAGTATCCATCCTCCTGGCAGGTGCAGCCTATATCCCCCACAAGCAAGAAAATACATAGTTGCCTGGAGAAGTATATAGAAAGCACCGGAAACACAACTGGAAAAGATTAGAAGCCCCATCTCTTCCCATCCATCCTCAGTATTTAACCAAACAACAAACTCGTGGAAAACCAGAGGATCGCAGGAGCCGTCCTGAAGGACTTTTTAGAAGAGTCGAATGGTGATTTTCTCCCACTGTCCTTCAGGACGGCCCACATAGAGGATAAATAAGTAATTTATATTAAAGGGCGTGACACAGATTGAATAACTTTTCTACCAAAAGATTGTTGCTGTCCGATAGGAAATCTAGCCAGTAATGTGTCAGGAAGGTGTGGGGCGAGGACCAAGTTGCAGCCTTGCAGATTTCCTCCTAGGAAGCTCCCAATTTCTCTGCCCATGATGTGGATACTGCTCTAGTCAAGCGGGAAAGGCTTGTCTCTTGTTGGTAGTCTAATGGCGGATTTGTAAACAGAAATCTGCCTGGGGGTATTGACTGGAACTTTAGACAATACCCCTGGGTCACAGTCCTGGGAACAAAAGGGTTCTGAACCACAAACTGCCAGGTTGTTGAGCTGGAGAGTAATCTTTCTCCGATCTGGGGCTCGGCGTCAGGACCGAGTCTTTTCAGATAGTTGCAGAGGGTTAAAAGCCAGGCTTGGCCTTCTACCCCCTTGTGCTGCCCCAGTGCTTCTTAGGCTCATTTTGTCTACTCTGGGGTGCACAAATAAAATTCTGTGAAATACTCACCTGTAGAATTGATATTATTTGTATACAGTACGTCCTGCTCCAGATATAGTACTTACGCTTGGGTTATCCTCCACCAGATGGCGCTGCACTGCAGAGACATGCAAAAACAGGCTCCTCCCGGCCCCTCAAATACCCGGGGACCTCCCACAAATCCCCAGCATTGAAAAGCAGTGAATAAGAAGCCGGGAGAATTTAACCACCAAAAGACTGGTAACTATAACAATGAGAACAATCACCATACAGGGGATCCAGAATAATGAAAAGACCAGGGTGGGGTGGAGCAGGACGTACTGTATACAAATAATATCAATTCTACAGGTGAGTATTTCACAGAATTGCATTATTCTTAGTACACAGTACGTCCTGCTCCAGATATAGTACTTACACTTGGGACATCCAATAGCAGTGTCCATAAGGTAGGGATCCCCAACAAAAAAGGCAACAGCAGACAGTTGAAACCACTGTCACCTGCATAACCATACGGCCAAGACAGCATGAGCTGAAGGCCCTAACAACAACCTTGTAAAACTTTGAAAGGTATGTACAGAAGACCAAGTAGCGGTCTAGCAAACAAGTTCAACAGAAGCCTGGTGCTGAAAAGCCCAAGAGGCACCAAAAGCAAGAGAAGAATAAGAAGTCAAGCGAAAAGGAAGATTCTTTCCCTTAGTGGAACAGGCCTAAGTGACAGCCTGACAATCCAATCGCTAACAGTAGACGTGGCAGAAGCCAAGAACCTTTCCATGGACCAGAAGGAAAATCCCATGCGAGTAATGACCAGGCCACAACCGCCTAACCCCTCGAGATCAAAAGAGATCAGGCACAATCAAGATGGAGTGGTCGTAGACCCAAGGAGCAACAGTTCTCTTAAAGGACCCAGTGACTACCAAGGAAAAAAACTTCCAACACCAGTTCAACGAATGCAGAACCCTTTCCTCAGCGTTGCTAGGAATAAGGCACGGAAGGAAGAACAATATCAATGACACCACCTTAGGTAAAAAGTCTGGCTTAAAGCGGAACACCACCTTATCCTGGTGTATCTCAAAAATGGAGGCTAGATAGACAGAGCCACCCGCTCAGACACACGTCTGACCGAAGAACAACCACCAGAAGGAGAACCTTGAGGGTAAGAACAACCAGATAGCATCCTGAATAGGACCCAAGGGAACATCCCGCAAGGCAGACAGAATCAATTCAATCCCAGCAGGGACCATAGGATTCCAGAGGGAACGCACATGAGTAACCCCCTAAAGGAAAGTCTTAACCAAGAAAAACTGAGCCAAAGACTTCTAAAGGAAGGCGGACAGGGCAGAACCTGACCCCTCAGAGTACTGAGTTGGAGAATCAACTCCAACTCATCCTGTAATAACTCTAGAACCCTGGGAACAGCGAAAGCCTGGCAGGGAAGAGACCTAGACTCACACCAATCAATATGGGTACACCATACCTTATAATAGATGGGAGAAAAAAAGAAGCACGCACCTAGTCTTCCCATAGTCTCAATCACCGAGACCGATAAGCCCGTCTCCATCAAGATGGAAGTTTCAGCAGTCAGGCCGTCTAGGCCAGAGTCTGTAGATTGGGGTGACTTAAAGGGGCCCTGAGTGAGCAAAGCTGGCACTCCAGGCAGAACGTACAAATCTACCGCCCTTAATAACACGTCTGCGAACCACACTCTACTAGGCCACCAGAATCGCTGGTCCCCCCTTCCAGAGCAAACTTGCTCAGAAAACTGCCTAGCAGGGGAATGGAGAAAAGGCATAAGGAACAGAATGTCCAGCCATGACAATACGAAGGCATCATGACCACGGCCAGAGGATCCGGGGACAGGGAAACAAGGGTCGAGAGCTTGTGATAGTGACGGGACACAAAAAGGATCCACAACTGGTTGGACCCCATGGTGACACAGGGATTAGCACATCCTGTCGCAGAGGGTCCCCTATTGGAGCGAATACCCCTGATATACAGGAAACATTGTCCTCCACCCAGATTAGGATCATAGACACCTCCTGGTGGAACCTCCTGCTCCAGATCCCTCTCAGATGATTAAAGTAGGCCACTGTCGCCAGACAGACCGAGCGCCCCCGAACGGGCAGGTCCTGAAGAGGAGTAGGCAAGCGAAAAGGAACCAACCTGAACGCTCACTGTTTCAAACATCAAAAAGGTGTATGGACCTTCTAAGGGCCCCACCTCCCCAAAACCCGCAGGGAGATTCAGAAGAAAAAAAACCCCTTCAACCTGATAGATTGGCATCCATGGTGGCCGTCTCCAGGAAGGGGCAAGGAGGAAACTGCCCCCAGACAGGTTCCTTGAGTTCATCCACTCCAAGAAGGAGCCAGGGGGGAAGGCACACAGACCCTGCTCCAGGGATGCAGGATCCCTGTCCTGTACTAACAATAGAAGTTGCAGAAGCCCCTTGAGCGCAAGGCGCAGATGGCCCAACCCAGAGTATCCATGCAGAACTGCTGTAACTGGTGAATTGCCGCAAACGTATGAATCCAGTGTGGACCAGACTGACCCATCCTTTCGGGGGACTGTGGAAAAGGTTGGTGTAGCGGCCCCTGCCTCTGCCTGTTAGGGGCAATCTGCAAGTGACCCCAAGATCCCATAGGCCCTGCACCAACACCTGAACAGAGGCAGGGACCAGGAGTACCCTGATAAACCTGGGAGAGGCCACGCAGCAGACTCTATCCTGTATCCAGAGGACACTACCTCCTGAATCCACCAGAATGAGGCGAGATGCCTCCTGATAAGGGCAAGGTGCTGCAGCCATCCCCTCGCCCAGACTGGCGAGGGCGTCCCATCATGCTTGAGGGGGTTTGGTGGAAGATTTGGGCTTAGCCCCGCTGGAGGGGCCTGGGTGTTGTCTGCTGCTCATGGGGCAGGAGTCTGCACGAAACGTCAGGAAGGACACCCCTGGTTCCTGTTTAACACTAAGGTAGGGGGGAGGAGGGGTGCCCCTGCCCCGAGGGGGCCGAGACGGCTGTCTGCGTTGGGGTGATTTGCCCTTTTTACCAAACAGGTCCAGACGGGCCCCAAAGAGGTGTTGCCCTCTAAAGGGAAGCACAGTAAGAGTCTTTTTAGTAGCATCGTCAGCACCCCACTGTCGCAGCCAGACCAAGCGACCACCACAAGGGCAGAAGTTCTTGCACACATTCTAATGGTGTCATCCAGCGCTAATAGAATAAATTTTACAAATACATCACAACTGGAGAGTGCATTAAACACCTCCCAGGGGAGATTCTCAGGGTGATGATCAAGCATCTTTCTGATGGGGGTTCTAGTGGCCACTGCAGTAATAGCCACGGCGCAGACCGGGCGCAGCGCCGTCCCTGCACAAGAAAAGGCGTGGGAGGCCAACAGATCAATGCGCCGGTCCTCGGCATCCCGAAGGGTACTATAAGCAGTACTATAAGCAGGGGCTGTAATAAAGGGGGGGTTAGGAACCCCTATGATCGGCGCATCCACCAGGGGGGGTGATGACCAACAATTAACCACTTCAGGGGGAAAAGGGTATTTCCTATCCCAGTCCCCTGGAAGTTTACTGGGGCATTCCCATTCCTTGAGCACAAGAGCGTGGGAATGAGCCTGCTCTAGAAATTCCAAGCGTGCGGTCGCAGTATGGAAACGCTCCCCTCTAGGCTTGGGGACCTGACCGGGGAGAGAGATAGACAGTGCCTTAAAGACCTTAATCAACAAGTCGTCAGTGTCACACTGGCCCCAGCATTCAGGGCCAGAATCGTCATGACTCCTTGGCCTCTCATCAGATGAGCAACAGAGAACAACTCCCCTTCATCAGAAGGGGTATAGTCACACGGAGTAGTAAACTCCTCGGTTCTCATAGAAAATACAGAAACATGAGGCGACAAGTGCCGCTTCTTACCAGGGCCCATGCGCTCTGACAACCTCGCAATAATCTGTTCAGCTGTAGGCAGTCTGGAAGGCCCAGCAGGCTGCAATTCCCCACTTGCATGCGACTCAGCAGGAGCGAGATTTAAGCATGGGGAAATAGGTGAATTGAAGCGAGGTGCAGCCACTGGCAAGCACGATTGCAGGGCCAGTGCTTGCTCGGCACAGGGTCCGCAGACCCGTGTCCTGTCCGCATCAGCGTTGGTTGTCCACACGCTATACACAGCCAGTCTTGTCCCAGAGGGACCCCGGTCCCATAACTCTGAGATACCTCCATATGGTGATTATTTAGACACAATATGCCAGTAGGGATTTACGCATTAGGCCACCCTGGATGCCCAAAAGCCTGCTAGGAAAGTGGGAGTAGATTTACAAGGCCGCTAGAATTACACTGGGCCGGGAGAAGCCAATGGTGTTCACCAGTCTGAAAGACATAATGGGAATAAAGGGTGTCAGAACCATGCGCAGTAATCAAGGATCATGAAAATCGCCCGCGAGGGCACTTACAGACCAAGGGAGGATGAGGACCGCTACCACGCGTGTGTGCGACCAGCATCAAAATGGCGCCAAGCGAACCTCGAGGGGCGGGCCAGAGCGGGCTGTGACGCGGAGCGCGCCAAACAAGGTCCCCGCCCCCCCCCCCCCGGAGAGCGTGAAGCTCTGAGATAGTTTCAACGTTGTCATGAGGAGCGAAGTGTATGACACACTTAGAAAAATGATTTGCCAATGAAGACGCCGCAGCGTCTGAGGCGACGACAGATACACAATAAAAATGCAAACAGCGCGGCTCTGACACCAGGAATACCAGTCAAAAGGACAATACTAAGGCCATAAGCTTGTAAACACCATACACTGAGACCACCACACACACCCCCCCCTTTCTTTCCCCCCGAGCTTCGGGGGGGAACGAGGGAGGATGGCGACCCTTTGTACAGTGCCCACCGCTACACGGGGCATGGGGCAATAGTGCGGGAGGGGCATCCCCTAGAGGCTCACCATCAGCCTAAACCGCCTACCCTTTGGTGGGGGACTGCGGTGGAGCATGGCTCCATAAGCACGCATGGTACTGCCTACCTTCACCCGACCAGCACAGCCCAGGCTGGGAGGCACATCACAGGGAGGACGGGTGGGAATAGTCCAACAGGGCCGCAGGCTTTAATAGCCCCGCTCACCTGCGAGAGAGTGATACTTCATGTCTTCGCAGTCAGCACTGCAGAGAAATCTGGGGATTTGTGGGAGGTCCCCGGGTATTTGAGGGGCCGGGAGGAGCCTGTTTTTGCATGTCTCTGCAGTGCAGCGCCATCTGGCGGAGGATAACCCAAGTGTAAGTACTATATCTGGAGCAGGACGTACTGTATACTAAGAATAAGGAAGCTTCTGTCTAAGTTGGGTCTTATTCCGAGGCCTCTTAGGCCGAAGATCTAGAAAGTGTAGCATCCAATTCTGCTCCGAACATTACATTCTTTCAACTGGTAAATTACAGAGTTTGGCCTTGGATGCTAGGTCTTCAACCAAATAGCCCTCATGGCTGAATTAATTAGCACAACAGACTTGGCCATAGCCCGCAGCAGAGGCATCTTTGAGAAAGGATATGGCCCTAAGCATGCAGGGAAGAGTGTCTAATATTGTCCCTTTCGGGGCATCACTTTCAATAAACCCTTTGAGGTTCCTCAGCAAGACCCCAAGGTTTCTGGCCACACAATCAGAAGCCAAAGTCAGCTTTAAAGTAAAAGAAGCAGCATCCCAGGCCCTTATGATACAGTCCTCTATGGGGTCTCTGAGTACTCAAACCTTCAAAGCTAAGATCTGAAGACTTGGGCCAGGGACGTGTCCAATCTGGGACATTTGAACCAAGGTCCTAAATCGAATTCTTCAAACGGTTATCTACGCTGTATGGCATTAGAGGAAACAACTTTTTCTGTGGACAGTGCCACTCTTTCCGGATCATTTCCAAAAGCGAACTGGAAAGGCTCTCTCTTTTCTGGAAACTAATTTGTGGTAAACAGAATCCTGAGCAGATAAGGGTTGTTCCTGCTCAGAAATTTTCATAGTCTCCTAAATATTAAGAAGTAGGGTAAAGGTTTCCTCAGAAACTCTCGTCCTAGTACCTTTTGAGGTCCCCTCCTCCTATGAACCCTCTGCAACAAGCACTTCGTTGAGGGAATCCTCGCTAAAAGATACCCGACCTTCACTAATATCCGCCTCCAAAACCTGACTGTTGGGAACAGGAAGCGGAAGAGGTGTACTAGAAGTGCGGGTGGATCAGGGAAGAGGGTGCCTGGGGGTATTCCAAAGAGGGAGCAGGGCGACCGACGGGGCTGTCCTGGCTAAAAGCCATATCAATCTTCATAGACCCTACAGTTTCCTTTAAATAGGACGCTGCCTCGCCTTCCAGCTTGCTGTCAATAAAGGCCTGGCATAAGTTCCTGCTTCAAGATTCCAATAAAATAGCTTGACAATTGATACATAAGCGGGCAAGCTTGGATTCCTGGGGCTTAGCCTTGGTAACCGCCTCTTTTTCTTTTTTCTTTTCATTATCCTTCCCTTTATCCTTCTTAGGATTGGAAGAGCTAGCATAAAGGAGAAAAGAAGACCATAAGACTAATAAATATACAGTAAAACACTTGTCTGTCATATGGCAAATAATGGCAGAATTATTCAGCTCACCGGTTTCTCCTGGTGAGAGCGGAGCTCTGATGCTGTAGTTCCCTCTGAAGCCTGCCGCCTCCGCAGTGAACACCGCTGCAGCACGAAATTGCCAAAGGGCCAAGAGTCTGCTGGAGGCGCCTCAGCGCCGGAAATTACCCTTGACCCTAGTAGTGGGAGTGGCTGAAGGACCTCACCACCGAATCAGGAATGGATGCCTGCACGCATCACCTTCCGGAAGTGACACCCACCCCCCAAAATTCGACAGGGGGTCCGGTCACAGGAGACCGTCCCTGTCTCAAGCCAGCAGTCTCCCCTCCCGGGCCTGCCGCAGAGAGCGATTGCCTGGTCGCCCAGCACACCCACCTCCACACAAATATGGCAGCAGTCAGCAGGTGGGTCGAAAGTGCTCTAGCAGACCCCTAGTCCAGGGTCGGCGAGCACCACCCCAAGAACTCCTGTAGGAAAAAAAATAAAAAATAGAAATAACAAAAACGGGCCGATGACTGGATCCCAGTGTTTTCCTAAAGAAAAAATACAAAAAAGGATGGGGAGTAAGGGGTGGGGCTTTTAATCTTTCCCAGTTCTGTTTTCTCTCCAGGGAGAGGACCCTCTTCAGGACAATGAGTGGGGGAAATAGTAAATAACCCATCTTAGAGTCCCTGTCCAGGCACACAATAACTCTCTTCTACCTTATTCCACCTTGGAAACAGTGCAAAAACAGTGTAAAATGAGACATTTCAAAGCAACCCACTATATCTGATTATATGTAAAATCCACTTTCTTCCCTTCAACTTCTGGATCATGGCTGAGCTGGGAAGTGCATGTCATGGTGCAGCTTTAGGAGACACATTCATGCTCTGCTGTGGTCTGACGGCTTCTACCTGGCACCGCAGGAAATGGAGGAAAGGCACATGGGGAAGGCTTCAGGTAAGCTGCTGGCTCCTTATTATTGATGTTGCCTGGACTGTCGCTTTAAGCTCAGGTTGGAAACCACTTACTGCAAACAAGGTATTCAACGCCAGCGCTGAGCCAATCAGGAGCGTGCTAGAGGCAGTAGCATGTACCTCCAAACACTGCTCCATCCAACAACCTTGTAATGTCTATGCTCCAGCTCGGTATTGTAAATTCCCATCCTCATATTTTTGTTAAGTAAACGTAAATTAAAATTTCAGATTAAATGGCCGAGATATCGAGATTTACAGTTTCACCTTATGATTTCTGAAGCAGGCTAGCGTGGCCCTTGGATCTGTGATGCTGCATAATAATCAACATGAGTGGGGTCTGTAAGAGCACAAGACATTGCTTCAAAAGCCCTGGCTGTTCTCCATTCCTGTCTCCCTGCTGGGCAACATTGGACAGAGACCAGCACTCGCAGACATATATGCACGACCCTCCCACGTGCATGTACACAAGCTCGCCCTGTGACAGCAAGCGAGGTGTCAGAAGCTGCTGCACGGGGCAGAGAATGTTTTTGGCTGTAAATTGAGGAAAATGACAAACACGTAGAATCGACAGGGCTGGCGATTAACGGGTGGAGATGCAGCCCCATAAATTCTATGTGCTTGGCACTTAACCCTTTTGTTGCCAAGCACGTAACACCTACGTGCTGGCTTGGCTGGGCCTTAAGTGCCAAGCCCGTAGGTGTTACGTGCTTGACTTTCCCCGCTGCTGGTTTAAAAAATAAAAAATACTCACCTGACCCCTTGTTGGATCCGGCCGGGTCTCCTCTTTAATTTGGTGCCATCCGATCCCTCGTGGGGGGTCGGATGGCTCCAGGAGAGCCCCCGGAATAGGCCGCCCCCCCCCCCGCTTTGGCAGCAGAAGCTTCTAACTGTAAAAAAAAAAAAAAAAAAAAAATGACATTCACTTACCTGTGTGTGCGCTGGCTCCCGCTGTCCCTCCTCTTCACCTGGGGGCCTCCGATCCCCCCCAGGACTTACCGATCTTTAGGAGAGAGCCCGAGAGGCTCTCTCCCCTTTCATCCTCGATGGCGGCCGCCATCTTGACGCCCTTGGGGGCGGGGCGTATGACGTCATCCCGGCCCCGATCGATCACCGGCTTCAGCCTTGTCAGCTTCTCAGATGCCGGTGATCGGTGCCTTGGAAGGAGGTGACAGGAGATCCTCTGATTTCCTGCCTCCCCCTTCTCTGGATGCCGATCACCGGCATCTGTCAGCAGAGCGGCGAGGGACAAGAGCTTGCAATCGGAGGTAAGTACAGTAAAAATTTCTTTTTTTTTTTTTTTTTTAAATACTTTTTTATTAACGTGTGGTGTTTTTTTTCAACATTTAACCCCTTGTGAACTGGTAAGGGGTCCATGAGACCCCTTATACCAGTTCACAAGGCTGGGGGGGGGTGGCAAGTCACTTGCCCTAGCGGGTGACTTGCCATTAACCCCCGGCACCCCCATTACCTGCCTCCCCAAAGCCCAGGGGGGGGCAGAAGAGCCCGGGCCCACATAGGCTATGTGGGCTCGTAGGCTGCAGGGTGGGGGGGCCACAAAAGCTGGCCCCCCACTCTGTGCCTACAAGCCCCCATAGCTGGTCCCGGGCTGGTTACTTTGGGTAAGGGGGACCCCACGTCATTTTTTGGGGGGGATTTTTAAGGGTTTTTAAAAAAATGGGGTCCGCCTCCCTGGGAGGGGGGACCCTATGTCATTTTTTTTTTTAATTAACCCTCTCCTGGGCAGGAAAGGGTGTCTACCTATACATATGTGGTATCGCTGTAACCGGGAGAAATTGGGATTTCACACGCAATAACATTTTATTGACAAACTTACATTTTTTATTACAAAAAAAACACTACAAATTGTAAAAAAATATTTTTTTTTTATTTTTTTTTCACATATTTCACCCAAAAATATTGAGAATACACCTAAAAAATACAAACAAGACATTTCATGTTAAAGCCCAGACTCTGCTGAAAAAAACAATATATCATTTTCCAGGGAAATCCCTGGAAATCCTTTCAAAAATGACAGTTGAACATGTGTAGCGCAAAATAGTGCAAAATGGTCTGGCAACAGGGAGTGGGAAATGCTGCAGGTAGGCTGGCACTTAAAGGGTTAAAGGCTTAGTTAACTGGCCCTAGCGGCAACAAGGCTAAAAGGGTCCAAATTAGGTTTAATAACCTTCCTGATAGATGAGAGACATTACTACTTCTGGCAAGTTGGGAGATGTTTGTGAAACCGTTTTGGTGAGCTGAGAAATTAGAACCGGGAAAGTCAGGAAACAATCAGGAAAGTACAGAAAAGTGCACAGTCAGTCCCTGCCCTCACCTTGATATTCTTGTACTCCTTCTTCCAGGGATAGAGGAACAGGTTGATGCCGATGGTCTCCAGCATGGCGGCAGCATTGTGGAGCGAGCGCAGGTTGGACGTCCGCAGGGAGCGCAGAGCGTTCTCACACACGTCATAAAACCTGATCAGCCGGAATCTATGGCAGGGGTCGATTTTGGGCAGACTGAGCAGGGCCGAGGCAGCCGTCCGTAAGTACTCGTCTGTGATGGCACGCTGCTTGCTTTCTGAGCCTTCCAGTCTGGATTCGTGGAACTGCACATACTTCCTGAAGAGGTCCTCTTTGTACTTCGTATCCATTGAAAAAAGGGAGATTCCAGTCACAGCTTGGCGGTTACCTCATTGCACCCATGGCTGGCTTGGGGCATCAAGACATAAAGTGATAGGCACGTCAGTCATTCTGATGACGATTCTACATGGGAAAGAAAGGGGAATGTTAAATATCTGCATGAATTCCCTGGCACATTATTAGCAGACATATCCACACATGCCAAAAATGGTAAAAAATTATGAGACACTGCACACCCTTAACAAGAATGAATACGAAGCCAGGCACCATTGTTACTTTCTCTTTTTCCATACAACCACTGAGGCACCATAAGGCTGCTGGGCAATAAACATAGCTGGTGTCACAAGTTTCTTCAGATGGGACGCTGCTGGTTCCAAAAGTTACTGGACACCAGAACGGTGAATAAAGAGCGAGCTCCCTGCAGTAATTCTAAGTCAGGCTTCCTGTCTAGATGATGAACAAATAAACCCCGGGACTTTCTAAATCACACAAAATTCCCCCTCATGACTCCAGCCATGCGGCAAACAGCTGCAGGATGGCACAGTGAGCCCGGCACACCAAGCCAAGAAGACGCACGTTGACAAGACGCCTGTATGGTGGAGGCAGCAGGTGGACTTCCTGTTTCCTGCTTCACTTCCTGCAATGGGGGGGCTATATGTGGTTAAAGGGAAAGTCCAAGCTTTTTGCAGCCCCTCCAGCCACCCTTTCCCCATGTGCTGAGCCCAAGTCGGATGTTAAAATAATCATCAGCACTAACCTGATCAGTGCAATCCTCCCTTGATGCTGGTGGGATGGGCAGGGCTCTGCATGGCAGCCATAGACTTCAGTGACAGACCAGTACAGTTACACTGCTGCATACGATTGGGTAACTGACCTGTCACTCAAGGTCCCGGGAGAAATTGTTAGTTATTGCCCAAATTGTAGTTAGCACAAGGAGAGGGAGGGGTGGGCGGTGTGTTAAAAAAGAAATCCAAGTGTGTTGTAAGAAAAATACACATAAATAAAACTATGAACTATAAGAATCATTGCTTGCTTACACGCCATGCAGAGCATTCATCCTAGTAATTTGTATGTAGCTCAGATCCTGGATTTTATTTATTCAGAACCACCATTTTTTTTATTTAGCCCCAAGAGGTGGACTTTTACAAAGAAGCGAGGAAAGGAGAGACAAGCAGAGCAAAGAGCAGCAATCCTCCCATGCACACACAAGCATCAGTGTGTCATACAGGGTGAAGATAAGCCCATCTCTCAATGCTTAAACTGGACCTTCACTCTGAATATGAGCCTATTTTGTATGTTTCTGCCACCCTGTACGTACAGATTGCCCACATTAAAAATCATCTACCGGCACCTAGTGCGTATTCTGAGCCTTTACACTTCCAAGATGGCGGCTAATGTAGCATCAGGCAGCCTGCAGACAGGAAGTGCCCACCAGCCGACTACCCAAAATCAGGATGGTGGGCACTTAGAATTGGGGTTTAGAACTGCCCTGCAAACAATCACCTTTCCAGGGCAGATCTCAACAACAACAACTTTATTCAACAGCACACCAGGATGGATCCTCAGCATAGCAGGCAAACATACCATTTGTTTTTATACTTTGGACAAGCCCTTTAAAGTGATAGTCCAGTCCAATCTGCTGGCTAAGTAATGTGTGTATGTAGTGCACAGCAAACCGGGATACCCCACTAGAGAGGAAATTCACCCAGGATTTTCACCTTGTAGTGGGGCATCGCTTTTTGAGCCCTAACGAACGTCAGTCCAACAACTGACTACAATTAATGTTATCTGACCACAGATGAGCTTTCCCAAGGCACCGCAGCAAGTTTTCCGCTGTGCAGAGTAATTTCTACCCTCCTCCCTTTTGGCTGCTTCTCTTCCTTAACTTTTGCTGGGAGAGGGGAAAGGGGGAGAAACCCCCCAGCAGCTTGGCTCCATTAGGCAATCAAGGGCGCATCATATTAGCAATCAGACAGACAGAAGATAGACAATCACCCTAAACCTCAGCAGTAATCATACACACATACATTCACAGCGTCACCCGACCCTGTTGTATCGAATACGCAACGTAAACGCAAAAAGATGGCGTTCCTGGAAACCAATATGTCCAATTCCCACCCCAATGGAACCTGCTTATTAATAATAATAATAATTATTATTATTATAATATCTACAATATAAAACTACAAACCAGAGGCTGTACCACATCTTTCTCAGAAGATTAAAATACTCCTCCTGGTATTTCAAAGAATTTTTTATCCCAGGAGGAGTACGGAATTTTCAAATATGCAGTTATGTATTGGGTTGTTTAGTTGAGATGTGCAATTCTGGGTTAGGGGGTGTGCAGTGCCGGGAGCATTATTGGGGTAACCCGTTAGTGGAGGTGTGTTGTGTCAGAGGTGCAGTCAGTCAGGTTAATCAGGTGGGTTACTGAAGGTGTGTTCGAGGAATACAAGAGGCCTACAGGAGCCAGGCATGTCAGTGTGAGGAATACAGGAGATCTATAGGAGCCAGGCATGTCAGTG
Source organism: Gastrophryne carolinensis (assembly GCA_027917425.1). Taxonomy (NCBI): domain Eukaryota; kingdom Metazoa; phylum Chordata; class Amphibia; order Anura; family Microhylidae; genus Gastrophryne; species Gastrophryne carolinensis. The sequence goes on along the minus strand of CM051243.1, from coordinate 43,489,129 downwards.
TGAGGAATACAGGAGATCTATAGGAGCCAGGCATGTCAGTGTGAGGAATACAGGAGATCTATAGGAGCCAGGCATGTCAGTGTGAGGAATACAGGAGATCTATAGGAGCCAGGCATGTCAGTGTGAGGAATACAGGAGATCTATAGGAGCCAGGCATGTCAGTGTGAGGAATACAGGAGATCTATAGGAGCCAGGCATGTCAGTGTGAGGAATACAGGAGATCTATAGGAGCCAGGCATGTCAGTGTGAGGAATACAGGAGATCTATAGGAGCCAGGCATGTCAGTGTGAGGAATACAGGAGATCTATAGGAGCCAGGCATGTCAGTGTGAGGAATACAGGAGATCTATAGGAGCCAGGCATGTCAGTGTGAGGAATACAGGAGATCTATAGGAGCCAGGCATGTCAGTATGTGGAATACAGGAGATCTATAGGAGCCAGGCATGTCAGTATGTGGAATACAGGAGATCTATAGGAGCCAGGCATGTCAGTGTGAGGAATACAGGAGATCTATAGGAGCCAGGCATGTCAGTGTGAGGAATACAGGAGATCTATAGGAGCCAGGCATGTCAGTGTGAGGAATACAGGAGATCTATAGGAGCCAGGCATGTCAGTGTGAGGAATACAGGAGATCTATAGGAGCCAGGCATGTCAGTGTGAGGAATACAGGAGATCTATAGGAGCCAGGCATGTCAGTGTGAGGAATACAGGAGATCTATAGGAGCCAGGCATGTCAGTGTGAGGAATACAGGAGATCTATAGGAGCCAGGCATGTCAGTGTGAGGAATACAGGAGATCTATAGGAGCCAGGCATGTCAGTGTGAGGAATACAGGAGATCTATAGGAGCCAGGCATGTCAGTGTGAGGAATACAGGAGATCTATAGGAGCCAGGCATGTCAGTATGTGGAATACAGGAGATCTATAGGAGCCAGGCATGTCAGTATGTGGAATACAGGAGATCTATAGGAGCCAGGCATGTCAGTGTGAGGAATACAGGAGATCTATAGGAGCCAGGCATGTCAGTGTGAGGAATACAGGAGATCTATAGGAGCCAGGCATGTCAGTGTGAGGAATACAGGAGATCTATAGGAGCCAGGCATGTCAGTGTGAGGAATACAGGAGATCTATAGGAGCCAGGCATGTCAGTGTGAGGAATACAGGAGATCTATAGGAGCCAGGCATGTCAGTGTGAGGAATACAGGAGATCTATAGGAGCCAGGCATGTCAGTGTGAGGAATACAGGAGATCTATAGGAGCCAGGCATGTCAGTGTGAGGAATACAGGAGATCTATAGGAGCCAGGCATGTCAGTATGTGGAATACAGGAGATCTATAGGAGCCAGGCATGTCAGTATGTGGAATACAGGAGATCTATAGGAGCCAGGCATGTCAGTGTGAGGAATACAGGAGATCTATAGGAGCCAGGCATGTCAGTGTGAGAAATACATGAGATCTATAGGAGCCAGGCATGTCAGTATGTGGAATACAGGAGATCTATAGGAGCCAGGCATGTCAGTGTGAGGAATACAGGAGATGTATAGGAGCCAGGCATGTCAGTGTGAGGAATACAGGAGATCTATAGGAGCCAGGCATGTCAGTGTGAGAAATACAGGAGATCTATAGGAGCCAGGCATGTCAGTGTGAGAAATACAGGAGATCTATAGGAGTCAGGCATGTCAGTATGTGGAATACAGGAGATCTATAGGAGTCAGGCATGGCAGTATGAGAAATACAGGAGATCTATAGGAGTCAGGCATTTCAGTTAAATACAGGTGATCTATAGAAGCCAGGCATGTCAGTGTGAGGAATACAGGAGATCTATAGGAGCCAGACATGTCAGTGTAATACAGGAGATCTATAGGAGCCAGACATGTCAGTGTAATACAGGAGGTCTATAGAAGCCAGGCATGTCAGTGTAATACAGGAGATCTATAGGAGCCAGGCGTGTCAGTGTAATACAGGAGATCTACAGGAGCCAGGCATGTCAGTGTAATACAGGAGATCTACAGGAGCCAGGCATGTCAGTGTAATACAGGAGATCTACAGGAGCCAGGCATGTCAGTGTAAGGAATATAGGAGATCTATAGGAGCCAGGCATGTCAGTGTAAGGAATATAGGAGATCTATAGGAGCCAGGCATGTCAGTGTAAGGAATATAGGAGATCTATAGGAGCCAGGTATGTCAGTACAAAACATGAGATCTATATGAGCCAGGCATCTCAGTGTCATACAGGAGATCTGTATATACCAGGTGTGTCAGTGTGAGGAATATCGGACACCTGTAGCAGCCAGGCCTGCCAGTGTGAGAAATACAGGAGATCTATAGGAGCCAGACATGTCAGTATGAGGAATACAGGATATCTATAGGAGCCAGACATGTCATTGTGAAGAATACAGCTGATCTGTAAGAGCTAGGCATCTCAGTGTGAGGAATACGGGAGATTTATAGGAGCCAGGCAAGTCAATGTAATACAGTAGATCTATAGGAGCCAGGCATGTCAGCATGAGGAATACTGGACACCCATAGGAGCCAGGCATGTCAGTGTGAGGAATACAGGAGATCTACAGGAACCAGGCATCTCAGTGTAATGAATAAAGGACACCTAAAAGACTCAGCCATGTCATTGTGAAGAATACATCAGATCTATAGGAGCCAGGTATGTCAGTGTGAGGACTACATCAGATCTATAGAAGCAAGGCATATTAGTGTGAGGAATACAGGAGACCTATAGGAGCTAGACATGTCTGTGTGAGGAATACAGGTCTATAGGAGCCAGGCATGTCAGTGTAATACAATAAATCTATAGGAGCCAGGCATGTCAGTGTAATACAGGAGGTCTATAGGAGCCAGGCATGTCAGTGTAATACAGGAGATCTATAGGAGCCAGGCATGTCAGTGTAATACAAGAGATCTATAGGAGCCAGGCATGTCAGTGTAATACAAGAGATCTATAAGAGCCAGGCATGTCAGTGTAATACAGGTCTATAGGAGCCAGGCATGTCAGTGTAATACAAGAAATCTATAGGAGCCAGGCATGTCAGTGTAATACAGGAGGTCTATAGGAGCCAGGCATGTCAGTGTAATACAGATCTATAGGAGCCAGGCATGTCAGTGTAATACAAGAGATCTATAAGAGCCAGGCATGTCAGTGTAATACAGGTCTATAGGAGCCAGGCATGTCAGTGTAATACAAGAAATCTATAGGAGCCAGGCATGTCAGTGTAATACAAGAGATCTATAAGAGCCAGGCATGTCAGTGTGAGGAATATAGCAGATCTATAGGAGCCAGGCATGTCAGTGTGAGGAATATAGGAAATCTATAAGAACCAGGCATGTCAGTGTGGGGAATATAGACGAACTATAGGAGTCAGGCATGTCAGTTTAATACAGGTGATCTATAGGAGTCAGGCATGTCAGTGTGAGGAATACATGAGCTCTATAGAATCCAGGAATGTTAGTGTGAGGAATATAGAATATCATACGTACAGAGATCGCATACAGCGCCACACCGCCCACACCTGGCACTGAGGTGATTATATCGTCTTTCCTCTCTATAGTAGAGACAGGTTATTACAATTTCCCACAGTCTCCCCCATGACAGGACTTAAAGGTCACGTGATGCCGAAACCCCTCCTCCTTAATACACACCCCAGCTGATCCTAGAGGTACCGAGCGCTCCGCTTCACCTCCCGAGCCGCCGCTTCTCTCTCACCTCCGCCATTATGGGGGAACGCTTCACTTCCTCCATCCAGTAACGTCACCCCGCTGACACCCGGGAGCGCGCACGTCAGCGCTCAGTAACTGTCGTTCTGATGTGGCCGGGCTAGGTGGCTCTGCGCGTGCCCGCAGCGCGGCCAGTGACAGAGCGAACCGCCCCTGACTGTCCCACCTGTATGTGTGAGTGTGGGAGAGCGTTCCTGGCCACCATGCGCATGCGCCGATCGCTGTACCTGTGAGGTGTGAAGAGAAATAACTCGTGTAAGGGAGAGATGCTCGCTCTCTGTAAAATCTTCCACCTGGGAGCACACATAAGCAGACACGTGACCCACCCCCTCCACACTCACACACTTATACATTTATATGATGCTGACATATTCCACAGCGCTGTACAGGGCACATAGAAGCAGTCACATGACCCCCTGTCCCTCAGAGCTCACACTCTAATACAGTGGTTCTCAACCTTTCTAATGCCAGGACCCCGCAATACAGTTCCTCATGTTGTGGTGACCCCAAACCAAAAAATAATTTTGGTGGCTACTTCAAAACTGTAATTTTGCTACAGTTATGATTCGGAATGTAAATACCTGGTATGCATTATGTATTCTCATTGCTACAAATCAAACATAATTTAAAGTGGACCAACACCCAGGATTTTGACTATCCTGGGTATTGGTCCACTTCCCCGGGGCACCCCGATTTGGGGTGCCCCGCTGCCTGAAACCCCCCCAAACACCCCGAAAACTCACCTCTCCACGCTCCCACGTGACTGCGCTGTCCAATGCCCGCCGACGGACAAGTGACGTCCGTCGACGGACAAGGGATCGCGCCCGCCGCCGCCTCCCGCGCGCCACTCTTGACATGTGCGCGTCGGCCATTCAGAGACGGCCGGCGCGGGCGCGCGCACGTCTAGAGGAGCGCGAGTGAGGCGGTGGCAGCGGAAGCAGCGGCTGGAGAGGTAAGGTTTTTCGGGGGTTTTGGGGGGGTTACACCCCGCGGGACATCCCGATCTCGGATGTCCCGCGCTGGGTGAGGTGATCGGCCCGGGAATCTTATAGATTCCCGGGCCGATCACCCCTGGGTGTTGGCCCACTTTAAACATAGTGATTAATCGTAAAAACAATATTTAATTATATGTTGAGAAATATTTATTACTAATTCCAATAAATAACATTTCACCATGGCATAGCATGTTTCGGAAACTGTCATTTCTCCGCTTCTTATTGAAATTAATAGGGGGCTGCGGCAGATTGTGTGGTAACTCGAGATTCTCGGGAGCTCTCTTCCACAAATTCGCCGCACTCACAATGAAATCAGGAGGTGGATTCAATGCCGGAAACCACTGATTTTAGCAGTTTCTTCATTCAGGATATGGGAAATAGCGGGAGATAATTATACATTGGGGAACAGTGTGAACTACATCTTATAGTGGTCTCTTATACCCTGTTTCCCCGAAAATAAGACATCCTCCGAAAATAAGGCCTAGTGCCTGCTTTCGGAGGATATTGTTATATAAGTCATCCCCCAAAAATAATTCCTACCCGAAAATAAATCCTCCCCCGAAAATAGGGCCTCACCGCTGGTACAGTTCCGTCCACGAAATGTTGCAGAAGGATCCGGAGCTTCTACCGTAGAGACCGTTGGGGCGGTGGCGCCTCGCAGCTCACTGATTGGCTGCAGCGCTGTGGAGCAACGCGAGACTTCGACCGGGTATTTGCTGAGGGACGGTGCGCAGGGGGATGTCAGAGAGCCCGCGCGAACCTGAGGAAAAGCTGCCGCCGCCTGCTCCCTGTGACCGCGCCGCCGAGTGTGCCCCAGCGAGACCTGGACCGAGATAATACGGTACCGGTAAGCAGGCCCGGATTAACGTAGGGGCGGACGGAGTTGCCGCTCCAGGCCCCTACGTTAAAACAGGCCCAGCAGCCTGCAAACACGGCCCGCATAGGCCGCCCGGCGCCCGCCGTGCGGGTCCCGTGAGACTCTCACAGGCTATAGCACAGCTGAGCAGCCTGATGCTCTGTGCAGCCTGGTATTGTAACCACTAGGGGGCGTAATGACGGGGCACGTAAGGGGGAAGCTCCAGGAGGTGGAGGAGACGCACGCTGCCTGTCTTCTGTCAAGACATCCCCCGAAAATAAGGCCAAGTGCCTTTTTCCGGGGAAAAATTAATATAAGACAGTGTCTTATTTTCGGTGCTTTGTGTAAGCGTAAGCTGCTTTGTGTACTGTGTAATGATTACACACAAAGCACCTTACACTTACACAGTATTGTGTGTATGGTGTGTGTACTGTTTTGACATTATTAACCCTTTTTACACCAGCAGGTTGTCTCGCAGGCTCTCTTGGCTTCTGTCCTCCGGCGCTTGCTACGTCCGCCCACTGATGACGTCAGCAAGCGCCGGACACACGTAATGCGCTGCTATGGACTTTGGAGCGTTCCCCTCGCGCAATCACGTCTGCGCATGTGCACAGACATTCAGTTTGAAACACGGATCCATAACGGTGTGCGTTCCAGCTGAATAGCGCTGCTGCAGACGGTAGCGCGACTTCTCAGCAGCTAAAGCCATCGGAAATATGTATTTTCCGATGGCTTTAGGCGACCCCTGTGTTTTGGTCGTTCGACCCCGGCCGGGGTCCCGACCCACAGGTTGAGAACCACTGCTCTAATGTCTCCTCCACACTCATACACTGTTATTATACATTTATATAGCACTGACATATTCCACAGCTCTGTACAGAGCACATAGAAGCAGTCACATGACTCTCTGTCCCTCAGAGCTCACACTGTAATGTACTTATCACACACACACACTGTTATTATACATTTATATAGTGCTGACATATACCACAGCACTGTACAGAGCACATAGAAGCAGTCATGTGACCCCCTGTCCCTCAGAGCTCACACTCTAGTGCCCCTTCAGTGACACATTGATAGAAGTGTTACCATGTCCTATGTAAGAAGTAGCACAGGTATGGACATAGGTGTGCTGCAGATATTCAGTCAGTGAGCGACCTCTCTGTAGGGGGAAGTGCAGCTGTGCTGGTTCAGCATTTCTTCATTGGGGCCTTCATTCAGTCATTGCAGCCTCCTCTCTATGCAGGGGGGTGGGCCTGTTTGTCCTGCCGCTCTCTGATAGGTGGGAATAATACTTTATGGCGTTCCCCTTTAATGTTTTGCAGATAATAGAAATGACAGCAGAACAATCGGTTTCATGCCCCGCTGGGAATTCCGGCGCCTGATTATTGTAGTGTCACTTCCTCCTCCTTAACCACCCGGGAGAATAAAGGTTGCATGCTGCAGCGCAGGCGGGACAAACAGGTTCATGCTGTACACAGATAAGTCTAAAAACACTTAAAGCGAGTCAAAACCCACGCAGTCGGGCCCTGAAATCTAGGCAGCTAGCCTACCCTCAGGGCATCCTGCACTGGATGCCCCACTGTGTCAAAGAAACGCCCCAGGGTGATCTTACCCCACAGCGCAATTCCTTCGGCAGCCGCGCCTACTCCCACGCAACCTTTCTGAATGGCCGGCTGCTCCCTCGTCACAGCGGCACTTTTGAGTGGGCCCAGCTGCTTGGGTGGGGGAGGGGGGGGGGCCCAGCAGATGAGTGGTGGACAGATTTTTGGGTCTCCATCCGCTTTAAACCAGTGTTCTAATGAAGGCTGTCAGTTTGACAGCTGAAATAATAATAGACAAGTCTAAAAGACCCAAGGCCAGCCGATTAACTCCCCTCAAAGTTAATCCGGATGCCCAGCTGTATGAAACCACATTGATCGCCCACAAAACACTCATAGGCCACTTCACCAGAATATCGCGGCTGAGGCTTACTCCTGCTCCCAGCCATTCAGATAGGCTGGGGGTGGCAGTGTGGCCCAGACTCTCACATTTTCTATGCCAGTCTCTGTGTGGAAACAAAGCTGTGTGTTGTGCATTAATATGCTCAGCATGTGCTGTGGGATGGAAGAAAGGTGAGTTCTGAGAGTTATCTGCAGTTTCACACAGTGGGGTATCCCAAATTGGAGTGCCCAAGGGCAAAGACCTATCACCAGGATAACAAAATGCTGGTGGTGGGTGCAATTTAAAGGAGCACTGTTGCAAACTTGTGTAATATTTAAAATCCGTATAAATATAAACATGTCGGGTAATGAGAGGAGGGGTCACTTATACACCCAAACTGAATAAAACTTCCACCGAGCTTGTGGTTTTTTTTCCCTGCAGGAATAAAAACCAGGGGTGACAGAGCCTATCACCCCAAATGTCCTTTTCCTTTCATTAAAAAAAAGAAAAACAAGCCTGGCTGGATATTTCTTGATGCCAGGTGTATAAGTGATCCTTCCCCTTGCTATCCAGCAAATTTATATGGATTTTTATCATTAGGCCATTTTTTGCGATAGTGCTCCTTTAAAGTGGACCAAAACCCAGCAGGATATAGATTCCCTCCCCCCAGGGAATCCAAAATCAGGATGCCCCGCTGTGTGAAACCCCCCAGGTCGCCTGCTACACTTACCTTACTTCCCGGGCCAGCGGCACATGCGCGGGCCGCATCCCTGTTAGATCGCGCTTGGAGCTGCTTGGCTAAGATGCTGCTCAGACGTGCAAAGCTCAGCGGCTCCGAGTGCAGCCAGCCATTCCTATGGGAGTGCGTGTCACAGATGGCAGTGAGATTGGGATGTGGTGGTGATTGACCACCTAACAAAAGGGTACTCACCTTTTGTCCTCCGTAGCTGATCTGTCCTACTCTGGGGATCAGCAACTCACCCAGCCTGGTCAGAACTCGACTCACCAGCACTTGTTGGGATTGCGCCCTTCTGCCATCAGTCACAGTAAATGTAAAATCATGCACTTGGGTAGAAGGAATCCCTGATCTGAGTACCATGTGGGTAGTGCTGTGTTAGCCAGGACTTCGGAGGAGAGAGATTTACTGAAAGCTGCAAGATGAGTGGACAGTGTAGCCAGGTAGTAGGAAAAGCAAGTAGGATGGTCAGCTGCATAGCTCGAGGCATCACCAGTAGGAAAAGGGAGGTTGTAATGCCTCTGTATAGAGCCCTGGTGAGGCCACAGCTAGAATACTGTGTGCAGTTCTGGAGACCTTACCTGCAAAAGACATTATTGAATTAGAATGGGTCCAAAGGCCGGCAACAAAAATGGTAGAAGGACTTAAAGCGGAACTTCACTTAAAAATGCCCCCCTCCGGCCTGCCACCCTACTTTGGGGGTGAGGCAGGACGGGGGGGTTACAAAGAAAAATAACCTTACCTCAGTAGGATGCCTGTGCCGCTCCTCCGGAGCTCTGGATCCTGGGCGCTGCCATTTTGGATTGAAGACACAGAGCCAAGTGAATGGGCGGCGGGAGAGCAACGGAGCCAGGGGATGCGGCTTTGCTTCTTTTCCTGCGGCGGCCTTGGGAGACCGGGAGAACGGCGTGGACATCTGGCTAAGGTAAGGGTTTTTTTTTCTTTATAACCCCCTGTCCTGCCTCACCGCCAGGTAGGGAGGCAGTGCGGGGGGGGGGGGGGGGGTAATTTTTAAGTGAAGTTCCACTTTAAAACTAGGAGAGAGTTAAAGAACTTAATTTGTATAGTCAAGGGGAAAAAAGGGAGAGAGGCGACAAGGTTCAGGAGGGAAGTGTTTTTAGGAAGAATCTTAATGATAAAACAAGTGTGCACAACCTGAAGCTAGTCGGAGGGAAGTTCAGAAGCAACATTAGAAAAGATAATTTTACAGAAAGAATAGTAGATGCTTGGAACAAACTTCCAGCAGAAGTAGTAGAAAAATTGAAAGTAAGTGATTTTAAACATGCCTGGGATAAGCACACATCTATCCTAAGATAAAGAGAACATAGACACATAAGACCAGGCTAGATGGACCATATGGTCTCCCTCTGCCATCAACCTTCTTTGTTTCTCTCCATTCACTGCAATGGATTGGTTGTGTCAAGGCCTGACACTCCCACTCCATTGTAGTGAATGGAGAGGGCGTAGCCCCACCCCTGAAACTAATGGTGAGGCGCGAATCCGACATAGCCAGTGTCGCATGTGATCCAGCAATCAGGTGAGTTGCTGATCTCCGGAGTAGAACCGATCAGCTGCAAGAGACAAAAGGTCCTCCATTATTTTTTTTGCCCTTGAGGTGATTCTGCTATTGAACTGCTCTTTCAGGGATGATAAAGAGGAAGCAAGTATTTTTGCCGCAGTTCTGGTAATTTTCCACACAGGGCTGTCATCATGGGGGGGGGGGGGGCAGAGAGGACCAGAGTCCTGAGCCCGAGGGCCCAGCCAGGTGACACCTCTGCAGAAAATTAAACCGGCAGAGCCACTGCATAGAGCACGGTCCCATTTGTAAGACCTGCCCGTCAAGAAGCTATTGATCCAACCAGAAATGATTGGCGGACGCGTGCCCCTCCCTAGCTAGAACCATTACATACCCACCCCATGCTCATGATCTGTTCTTGCAATGCTATATCATCAGCTGATAAACGTTAATTGTCTGAGAAGCTCCTTGTGGATGGGGTTAAGGAGCCCATGGGCTGGTGATGGGCTGGTCAGGTCTTGTAAATTGACTGGCTGATTTTTGGCCCCAGTCCGCCACTGGGCATAACGCTGTCGCGCCATCATTGGCTGGCTCTATCACGTGGGCGCGTTTCGCGCTCTTCAGGGGGGCGGGCCTTGCGGATGACGTTTTCCGCGTCACTTCATCTGCGGTCCGCCCCTCGAGGTATATGCGGGCGCCATTTTGACTTTTGTGCTTTGTGGCTAATCTCTACCTTACCGCGTTCCGTAAGTGCCCCTGTGGGGTGGCCTTTTTTGTGTTGATTTATTGAATTGTTTTGCTTATGGGGATGTCTGCTTATGTCTTTCAGGCGGGTCAAACTTTTTGTGGTTTCTCCCGGTCCTCTCCCCTTGATTTAGCGCTAATCCTTTATTGGAGGGCTATTGTACTTGTATATCTCCCACTTCCCTAGCGGCCTCTTGGGGCATCCCGGGTTGCTATATTAGCATTAATCCCATATTGGCCAGCGGTGCCACTTTAATCACCATATGGAGGCTTCTCAGGATAATGTGCTTGGGGTTCATTCGGGACAAGCCCGGCTGTGTATTGCGTGTGGGGTATCCCCTATAAGTGATGATGTCAGGGTGTGTGTACCTTGCGCCCAGCAGGTGCTTGCGCTGCAGTCTGGGTTACCTGTGACTGGGCCTGCGCCCCCTCTGGCTTCGCCTACCCCCCTACGCTTACATCTGACTCCTAGTGGGGTGCATACCAGTGGGGAGTCTCAACCTGATTTGGCTGCACGGGTGGCCAGCATTGAAAGGCATATTGCTGTATCTGCCCTGAGTAAGGCTTCTGCTAAGAAGCGCCATTTATAACCCTCTGTTTCTCTCTTTCCAGTGGAGGCCGAGGAAATGTTTGACTTTCCTGGTTATACTCCCCCAGAGGAGGGGGAATTATTTTCTGATTCAGAATCATCTGAGGAACAGCCTAAGATTTATGGGGATCTGTGGTCTTCAGATGACACTGACAGGCTTTTGGCTCATATTTTTGAGGTGATCTGTATTTCCCATCTTGCCGTGGCTCCACAGCAGCAGGGTGAGCTTTTTCATATGGCTAGACCACGCTTGGAGTTTCCTGAACAAACTCACTTTAATAATCTGGTGCTCAAAGAATGGGAACAGCCTCCCAGGGTTTTCACCAAGGTACTGGCGGGAGTAATGGCTCTACTGAGATCTCAGGGCATTCGCATTCTTCCTTACTTGGACGACATGCTCATCACTTCTCAGTCTTTCCAGCAGGCAGAGCTGGATACACAGAGGGTGGTGTCTACACTGGAGTCTTTCGGCTGGGTGATCAATCACCCCAAGTCTTCCCTGTCCCCGTCCTTGGTGAGCTCCTTTCTAGGCATGACTCTGGATACATCTCTATGGCGGTTCCATATGAGACCACTTCAACTTCACCTCTTGTCAGTATGGGATCGGGACCCTGTGTCTCTGGATCAGGTGTTTGTTCTGTCCCCCCTGGCCAGGCGGTCTCTCTCGTGGTGGCTAGACTCAAGGAACCTGTTGGTGGGCAAATCCTTTTGACCCCTTGCTGGGAGACAGTCACCACGGATGCCAGTCTGACCGGTTGGGGGGGGGGTTTCTGGAATTCCAGGGTCAGTGGGGTCCTCGGAAGGCCCACACTCCAATCAACATTCTGGAACTAAGGGCGATAAGGTTGGTTCGCTCAATTGACTCCACACCTTTGGGGTCGGGCTGTTCAGGTCAGCTCGGACAACCAGACAGCGGTTGCCTACATCAATCATCAGGGAGGGACCCGGAGCAAGAGGGCCCTCAAAGAAGTGTCCCTGATTCTGTTCTGGGCGGAGGAGAATGTCCCCTGTCTCTCAGCAGTGTACATCCCGGGGGTGGAGAATCTGGAGGCAGATTCCCTCAGCAGGGGGATGTCTCCTCTGGGGGAGTGGTCCCTCTGCAGCAGGGTGTTTCACTCCCTGTGCCACCGTTGGGGTTGGCCGGATGTGGATCTGTTTGTGTCCCGTCACAATCACAAGCTTCCAGTCTTTGTTTCTCTGTCCCAGGACCCTCTGGCCTTGGCCATGGATGCACTAGCAATGTCTTGGAAGGGCTTTCAGCTCCTTTATGTGTTCCCTCCTTTTCCTCTGCTGGGCAGGGTGCTGTGCAAGATCTCCCAGGAAGGGGTGCCAACCATTCTGGTGGCCCCCCGTTGGCCAAGAAGAGTGTGGTTCGCAGACATCGTGCAGTTGGCAGTATATCAGTATGTCCTGCCCAATGTTCTAGATCTGCTCACTCAAGGACAGCTACGCCATCACAATTTACAAATGCTGGCTTTAACGGCCTGGCTGCTGAAACCTCCATCTTGATGGAAAAGGGGCTGCCTGCCTCTGTTGTTAGTACCATGATTCAGGCTAGGAAGAAGTCCTCGTCATCTATCTACTATAGGGTATGGCATATTAACATTGCCTGGTGTGAGTCTAGGTCGCTTCCCTGTCGGGTGTTTTCTATCCCCAGGATTCTGGAATTCCTGCAACATGGTTTGGATTTGGGTCTTCAACTTAGTACCCTCAAAGGTCATGTCTCAGCCTTGGCTATTTTCTTCCAAAAATCTTTTGCCAACCATCGTCTGGTTAAGACCTTTTTTCAGGGGGTTACTCACGTGCGTCCTCCTCGTAAGCCTATGTTACCAGTCTGGGATTTGAACTTGGTATTATCGGCCTTGCAGGGGTCTCCCTTTGAGCCCTTGTGTGCGCCCCTTTTTCTTTTTTGATGCTTAAGGTAGCCTTTTTGCTGGCTATCACTTCTGTTAGGTGTGTTTCTGAGTTGGCGGCGCTTTCTATCAAACCCCCTTACTTTGAGAGACACCAGGACAAGGTGGTGTTTCGTTTTAAGCCAGATTTTCTGCCTAAGGTTGTGTATGCTTTTCATCTCAATCAGGACAATGTCTTGCCTTCTCTGTGCCTTAATCCTAGTAATTCTAAGGAGCAGGTTTTACATTCTCTCGATGTTGTTAGAACCCTGAAGTTCTATTTGGTGGCTACTGAACCTTTCAGGAAGACTGATGCTCTTTTTGTTCTCCCTTCTGGGCCTAAGAAGGGTTTAGCTCCTGCTAAATCCACCATCAGCAAGTGGATCTGTCAGGCTGTGATTATTATTATTGTTTATTTATATAGCGCCATCATCTTCCGTAGCGCTTGATTCAAGCCTATTCTGCTAAGGGGAAGGAACCTCCTTTCCGCCTTACTGCTCATTCCACTCGTGCTATTGGTCCCTCTTTTCAGCACCAAGCTTCTGTTGAGCAAGTTTGCAAGGCCGCTACTTGGTCTTCTGTTCATACTTTTTCTAAGTTTTACAAGGTTGATGTTAGGGCCTCAGCTGATGCTGCTTTTGGCCACAAAGTTCTGCAGGTGGCAGTGGTTTAAACTGCCCGCTGTTGCTTTTAGGGGATCCCACCCTACCTTACGGACACTGCTATTGGATGTCCCATGTGTAAGGAATCTTCTGGAGCAGGACGTGCTGTATACTTGGAATAATACAATTCTGTGATTACTCACCTGTAGAATTGGTATTATAAGTATACAGCACGTTCTGCTCCATCCCACCCTTGTTATCATTATTCTTAGTTACCTCTGTATGGTGATTGTTCAGATGTTCATATGAATTATGGTTATTTTAGTTCTCCCGGATTTTTGTTAACTGCTTGTCAATACTGGGGAATTTGTGGGAGGTCCCTGGCTTATATGGGGCCGGGAGGAGCCACAAGCTGCTTTCTGCAGTCCAGCACCATCTTGTGGATGTATTACCCATGTGTAAGTAATCTTCTGGAGCAGGACGTGCTGTATACTTATAATACCAATTCTACAGGTGAGTAATCACAGAATTGTATTTTCTGTCACTCCTTCTATTCTTTGTTTTTTTCTTTCTATCATTCTCTTCTATTCTCTTTTGTCTATTTTTCTATTACTGACATATTAGGGAGCAGCAGAGAACGCTGAATCGAGAGGGAGCAGCAGACATCCGAAAGGTGAGTTTCACAGTGATCCAGGGGCTTACACACTGGGGCATCCCAAATAAGAATTCCCCAAAAAGAGGGAGACCTCCGGCCCTAGATTCTAGGACGGTATTTGCTCCTCTGTAAAGCACTGCTAAAGGTATAGCTTACGGTGGCCACGGCTCGGTTGGATCTGGAAAAAGTTGGGTTTAACAGCAGACTTGAGGAGTTTCACACTCACATTGAAACTGGATGTCCCAGGGGAAGTGAATCAGGCGGCCCTGGAGAATAGAATCCAGGGCCGCTGGTCAAAGGGATTGTCTAGGCTAAGAGTAAAAGCTTATACCTGCCATGCAGAAGACTTATCATAATGTGCTGCTGAAGAAGAGTATTTGAAGAATGACCCAGCACCAATGTCCGAGATGGAAAGTTTAAAAAAACGAAAAGATTCCTGTCCACATCGCTAAAGAAACTTTAAACACACAATCCCTGAGGCCAGGTGACACATTTCGGGCATGCGCCCTTGGTCGTGCCTGTTAAAAAAAAAAATGTTGATTCTGAGACCCAGTCCCTTTCCTCTAACCCAGCCCCTGGATTTGATTTATTCATGACCACCTACGTGTATTACTGAAAGGTGGACGTATACAAAGTAGCAGGGAAAAAACTGACAAACAAAGCATCGGTCTTTCCCTGCACACACAAGAATCAGCGTGTCCCACAAAGTCAAGAGGGATGAAGATATGTCCTCCTCTAAATGATAAAAAAGGTGGTCATGAATAAATAAACCCCCTGGGCTGAGCTACAGGAAATGGACTGGGTCTCCGCAACAACAGCTTTATTCAACAGCCCCCCAGGATGAATCCTCTGCATGGGTAAGCAAACAATGATGTTTACATATAGTGTGGACAAACACTTTAAGGAAGGCTCCCTAGAGTCTATAAGAGTCTAGGGTTACCCTGGTTTCACCTCTTTATGGGGCATCTCAATTTAGGATGCCCCGATGTGTGTAAACAACTTGATCGCCCTGAAGCTCTTTTCCGGCGACCCCCCGGGGCATGCGTGAGCGCATGGATGCCTGGCGCTGCCGATCCATTCACCATTATGGCGATCCTTAGGGAATCCAAAATTCCAAATCAGAATGCCACAGGAAGGAGGGACAAAACCAAGATGGTATAAACCTTGGGTCTTGTTCCTCTTTAATGGCGAAAATATAGGGGATGCCGGGGGTAGCGACTGTAATGGGGTCCAAAGGGGCAGGGGGCCCGTTCATTGTGGCTCCTCCACTTTATTTATAATATTTGTGCCTACATGGTGTCATTTACAGGAAATATAAGTATTTCTCTAAGCTGGTTTAGTCTTTAGCAGTCCAGTTGTACCCAACTAAAAAGAATAGTAAAAGTTACTGTGGGAGAAATGACAGGGCCCCATTTAAAGTCTGCATCAGGGCCTCTTCACATTTAGTTAAGCTACTGCTCTTTAAAGAGGAATAACATCTATGCAATGACCCCAAGACCTCTAATGTTCCTCTTTAAAGTGGACCAAAACACAGGATTTTGGCTATCCAGGATTTTGGTCCTTGTTCCCCGCTGTGTGAAACCTCTCAGATCGCCCGATCTCACTCAATCTTTCCCTAGTCCAACGGCGCATGCACAGCCTGTTGTCCAATCAGCGCACACTTGGATCTGCTCCCGCCCCTTCGTCCAAGAGCTCATCTAAGGTGAGCGGATCCGAGCGCACTGGCGGGCGCATCCCTGTACCAGCCATTCACAAATACCTGCTGCAGGCATGTGCCCTGATAAAGGGATAGCGGGATGTGGGCTCTGTTTGCGGATGCGCTGCTGGACCGGGAAAGAAGGTACGTTTCCAAGCCTCAGGTGTTTTACACAGCGGAGCATCCTGAATCTGGATGCCCCGAGGGGAGGGAGTATGCCTGCCCTAGAGTCTCATAGATGCCAGGGTTGTTTTTGGTCCACTTTAATGACTAAGGAGCCAGATGAAGCCAAGCAGAGCCGAGCCTGTGCCCACATAAAGGTCTGGTGCAGGTACGCAAGACAGATAGAAAAGTGTGGAGATACAGTGAGGGCTCTGGAAACAGGTGAGTGGACCAGGCGATCCAGGAGGTTCCACACAGCAGGGCATCCCAACTTAGGATGCCCCAGAGAGTGAGACTAAGGCAGCCTCCGATGTTCCCCTTCAAGATCGGCCTTACCCACCCTTGTCCATGAGCTGTACCCTTCAGTGCTGTAACCTCATTGGCTGGCTAGGAAGCACCTTGGGGGCGGGGTTCAGCAGCTCGTGGGCTGGCCAGGCCTGTTAATTCACATGTTGGCCCTGGTCAGAGAAGGTGCTGCATGTGCAGCTGTTTCCAAATCCAGATAATCGAGTAAAGTCTTTTAAAGTTATTTAATTGTATTGTTTAGGTATAAGAACATATAACATGAAACCTTTGGGTGCAGACGCCAGTTAGACCCAACGATTGGATTTCTGTTCCTGTTCCGTAGAGGAGCACTAACTCTTCCACCAATGAGAAGCCGCGTGTGACAGGCAGCACAGGTGCCCTGCGATCAGGGGGCGGGGCCTGCAGACTCCCTCTCAGCGGGCACCAGCCAGCAGGGAGCGGCCCGGAAGCTCAGGGATACAATGTAACACTGGTGGGTCACGTGATGCGCCGGGCGGATCGCTGCTATGTGACGAAAGCGGCAGCGATGGCGGGGGAGCAGCAACAACGGCTGCAGCGTCGGAGCTCCGGGGCCGGTTCCCGGGATGTGGAGCCTCTGGACCGCTTCGTGTGTCCCATCTGCCTGGAGCTCTTCCAGGAGCCCGTGCGGGTGACCTGCGGCCACATGTGAGTGTTACTTCCGTCTGCGACCACAAGGGAGCACTACAGGTCCCAGCATGTAGTGTTCTGCGTGTGGGACTTCTGTATATTATTAGGGTTTGCTAGATGGGGGAGACAGGAGGAACAAGGGGCCGCTAGATGGGGGAGACAGGAGGAACAAGGGGCTGCTAGACGGGGGAGACAGGAGGAACAAGGGGCTGCTAGACGGGGGAGACAGGAGGAACAAGGGGCTGCTAGACGGGGGAGACAGGAGGAACAAGGGGCTGCTAGACGGGGGAGACAGGAGGAACAAGGGGCTGCTAGACGGGGGAGACAGGAGGAACAAGGGGCTGCTAGACGGGGGAGACAGGAGGAACAAGGGGCTGCTAGACGGGGGAGACAGGAGGAACAAGGGGCTGCTAGACGGGAGAGACAGGAGGAACAAGGGGCCGCTAGATGGGGGAGACAGGAGGAACAAGGGGCCGCTAGACAGGGGGAGACAGGAGGAACAAGGGGCTGCTAGATGGGGAGACAGGAGCAACAAGGGGCTGCTAGACGGGGGGGGGGAGACAGGAGCAACAAGGGGCTGCTAGATGGGGAGACAGGAGCAACAAGGGGCTGCTAGATGGGGGAGACAGGAGCAACAAGGGGCTGCTAGATGGGGGAGACAGGAGCAACAAGGGGCTGCTAGATGGGGGAGACCCGAGCAACAAGGGGCTGCTAGATGGGGGAGACCCGAGCAACAAGGGGCTGCTAGATGGGGGAGACCCGAGCAACAAGGGGCTGCTAGATGGGGGAGACCCGAGCAACAAGGGGCTGCTAGATGGGGGAGACCCGAGCAACAAGGGGCTGCTAGATGGGGGAGACCCGAGCAACAAGGGGCTGCTAGATGGGGGAGACCCGAGCAACAAGGGGCTGCTAGATGGGGGAGACCCGAGCAACAAGGGGCTGCTAGATGGGGGAGACCCGAGCAACAAGGGGCTGCTAGATGGGGGAGACCCGAGCAACAAGGGGCTGCTAGATGGGGGAGACCCGAGCAACAAGGGGCTGCTAGATGGGGGAGACCCGAGCAACAAGGGGCTGCTAGATGGGGGAGACCCGAGCAACAAGGGGCTGCTAGATGGGGGAGACCCGAGCAACAAGGGGCTGCTAGATGGGGGAGACCCGAGCAACAAGGGGCTGCTAGATGGGGGAGACCCGAGCAACAAGGGGCTGCTAGATGGGGGAGACCCGAGCAACAAGGGGCTGCTAGATGGGGGAGACCCGAGCAACAAGGGGCTGCTAGATGGGGGAGACCCGAGCAACAAGGGGCTGCTAGATGGGGGAGACCCGAGCAACAAGGGGCTGCTAGATGGGGGAGACCCGAGCAACAAGGGGCTGCTAGATGGGGGAGACCCGAGCAACAAGGGGCTGCTAGATGGGGGAGACCCGAGCAACAAGGGGCTGCTAGATGGGGGAGACCCGAGCAACAAGGGGCTGCTAGATGGGGGAGACCCGAGCAACAAGGGGCTGCTAGATGGGGGAGACCCGAGCAACAAGGGGCTGCTAGATGGGGGAGACCCGAGCAACAAGGGGCTGCTAGATGGGGGAGACCCGAGCAACAAGGGGCTGCTAGATGGGGGAGACCCGAGCAACAAGGGGCTGCTAGATGGGGGAGACCCGAGCAACAAGGGGCTGCTAGATGGGGGAGACCCGAGCAACAAGGGGCTGCTAGATGGGGGAGACCCGAGCAACAAGGGGCTGCTAGATGGGGGAGACCCGAGCAACAAGGGGCTGCTAGATGGGGGAGACCCGAGCAACAAGGGGCTGCTAGATGGGGGAGACCCGAGCAACAAGGGGCTGCTAGATGGGGGAGACCCGAGCAACAAGGGGCTGCTAGATGGGGGAGACCCGAGCAACAAGGGGCTGCTAGATGGGGGAGACCCGAGCAACAAGGGGCTGCTAGATGGGGGAGACCCGAGCAACAAGGGGCTGCTAGATGGGAGAGACCCGAGCAACAAGGGGCTGCTAGATGGGAGAGACCCGAGCAACAAGGGGCTGCTAGATGGGAGAGACAGGAGGAACAAGGGGCTGCTAGATGGGGGAGACAGGAGGAACAAGGGGCTGCTAGATGGGGGAGACAGGTGGAACAAGGGGCTGCTAGATGGGGGAGACGGGAGGAACAAGGGGCAGCTAGATGGGGGAGACGGGAGGAACAAGGGGCAGCTAGACAGTGTTGGAAAGGGGCACAAAAGATTGCTAAGTGAGGGGTGCAAGGGACTAATAGGTGGGGGAGAGAGGGGTGCAAGGGACTGCTAGGAGGGAATTGGGGACTGCCCGGGGGGATTCTGTTGCTGATGGCAGGTTGCTCTTTTTGCAGCTTCTGTGGCCGCTGTCTGGAGCCATGCATGATGCAGAAGAGCCCCACATGCGCCGTGTGCCGCAGCGCTCTCACCTATGACCGCAGAGCCGCTGAGCTGGAGAAGCAGATGCAGGAGACGCAGACCATGTGTAAAGGTTGTCACACAAAGGTGAGCATCCATGTACCCACTATTCTCTATACTAAAAAAGTAAATGCCAAGCATGAGGCATCATGGGAGAACACAGAGAACCCTTGCAGAGATTATGCTAGTTTGTGAGAATAAGAATATATATATAAGTTGTTTATTATCTGGGCTTTATCTGATGAGACCCCGATCAGATGATTTAGTATGGCTGGTTCTATGCTAGAGGAGCAGAGTGCCTCTTGGGGTTACTTCTAACAGGGGGAGATTATGAAAAGACAGAGTAGAGATGTCTTCTTTATGATGGAGCCCCCTGCTGGCAGCTGGGAGTGACTGCAGTGTAGTTTCTGCAGGTAGATCAAAGTCTTTTGTAATGGGAGGCCAGCGAGAAACTCTAAGAAGTGAAAGTGAAAGCTAGAGAAAATAGATGAGTCACTAATAATGGGAGGCCAGCAAGAAAGTCTAAGAAGTGAAAGTGAAACCTAAAGAAAAGAGATGAGTCACTTTGGGGGAGGGGAGGAGTGGCAGTAGGGTGAGTCGGGATTTCCATCCTGTACTGTCATACTGATGTATTCCACAGATGGCCCTTTCCAAAATGCGTGTCCACTCTGGGGGCTGTTCCAAGTACCAGAGCTATGTCATGGAGGGCGTCAAGGCAGTGACCAGGGAGCAGTCATCAAACACCAAGTAAGTGTCTTAATTTAAATAGGCCTGTTTTTCATGCCATTCATCTGACGCACCAGCGCATCCATGCTTAAAGTGACACAAAACCCATAAAGGTCCCACCTCCCACCGGTCTTGATCTTGTATGGGCTGCCCGCCATGAAAACCTGCCATATCTGCCCGGATATGGCATCATATTTTCTCCCTATGTCCTTCAGGAGGGCCACGGAGAGAGCGGTTCCCCCCCCTAGAGAGGAAACACAAACTGGGGCAGCCTCGGATGAAGAGCCATCTTCTAGCTGTGATATAGAAGCAGGTTGTCGGAAAAGACATAGGCATTGCTTCAAGATATTTGATTCCTGGAATCATTATCAAAAAATTAACCAGCATCCTCAAAGATTCCTGTGAGAAATTCATAAAAATATTGAGCCTGTGGGTGGAATACGCCCTCCCTGATCAAGGCAATGCCCTGTTACAGTGAGAGGTGGCTCTTGATCTTACTCATCTATACCCCTCTTCTTTTTCTGTATCCTTTCCCCCCACCCCTTTATTTTTATTTTCTCCCTCCATATATATATTTAAACCTTACTCGCCTCCTTTTCCCTCCCTCCTCCCCCTGCTGCTTAAAACCCCTTATCACCCTTTCCCTTCTTCTTTCCCCTTCATTCCAATTTTGAGGGATGGCAGTGTGGAGGCTTTTAGAACAGCTGCGATGGGGGGACACCAAATTACCCATTACCCGATCCCATAGCTATTACGCATTAGCACCCAAAAGAAATGATACTTTAGCATGTGTATTGGACACAAGAAACTGTTAACCTGTTGACTATGATGAACAATAATTTCAGACCTAGAGCTACCAAACTTTGTATTGTGTTGTATATTTGAACTCTTACAAAACAACAATAAAAAGATTGAAACAGAAAAAGGAATAGCTGTTTCCCGAAAGGAAGATTTTTTTTTTTTTTGCCTAGTTCGCGCAAGATGAAATTTCCCTTTGATGAATCTGAATCAGAGGTCTGGGCTAAATGTCCTAAACTAGATGCCACAATCGTTCAGGTTTCAAGGTCTTCAGATCTGAGCTTTGAGGACGTAGGCATGCTCCAGGATCCTATGGATTGCCGTTCTGTCTACATTTTGAAAGGGGGCTGGGATGATACCGCCTTTTCCTTCAGATTGTGTAGCCAGGAACCTAGAGGCCTGGCTTAACAATTTAAAGGGGTACATTGAAAACGACACCCCGAAGGAGACCCTCTTGGAATTACTTCCCACTAAGGGTTAACACGAAATCGGCAGCCCTGGTCAATTGTGCTAGGAGAGCCATTTGGCTCAAGACCTGGAAAGGGAATCTAGCCTCTAAGGCTAAGTTGTGTGGCATCCCTTTTGAGGGAAAACTCATGTTTGGTTCAGAGCTGGATGCCACCCTTGCCAGACCTTCAGAGAAAACCAAGCAGTTTCCTTCCAGACATAAACTTTGCCCCTTTTAAGCAGAAAGCCCCATCCTAGTCAATAGCTAGGCCGCCAGAGGCCAAGATGTATTGGGGTCAGTACAAGGGGGGTGTGCAAGCCCAACTTGATCTGCAACCCTCTGCCCCAGACTGACAAACCTCGGCCCTAACGCTGAGATCCTTGTGGGAGGCAGACTCTCCCTCTTTCTGGTAAGGTGGCAGGAGATTTCACAAAGTCCATTTGTTTTACAGTTGATTCAGTCAGAATATCACATAGAGTTCCTCCGGATACCTTTCTCTTGACTCTTGACCACCAAAATACCAGGAAAAGGGAGCAGCCTTCCCACATGTCACCCTAGTACTCCACAAAAAGAGGGTAATAGAATTGGTTCATCCAGTAGAGCAGGGATGATTTTGAATTTAAAATAATTCACAGATTTCTGAGGTTTGCAATTAGCTTGGAGAAGGAGGTCCTACGCTGGCAATACAGAGCTCTGCCATTCGGGATCTCACCTGCCCCAAGGACCCATGTGCTGCCTAAGGTCAATAGGGATTTCGATAATCCCATATTTGGATGACCTTTTACTTGCAAGGAGTCAGGCCTTCTCCAGGATCTTTCTCAAACACTCTCCCTCCTGCAAACTCTGGGCTGGATTGTGAACCAAACAAAATCCAATCTAGTACCTCCCAGAAAATGCCTTTTCTGGGTTACCTTTTAGACAGCATACAACAAAAGATTGCTACCCCCAGAAAAACAGGACAAGCTAATTCTAGAGATACAGGATCTGCTTCTGACAGACCTGGTTTCATTCAGGATTATGAGAATCCTTGGGCTCATGACATAAGCCATTCCAGCAGTTCCCTGGGCCCAACTTTATTCCAGGCTGCTGAAAGCTTTCCTTCTCCAGACCTGGGACCACATTTAGGAATCTCTAGAGAATACCACCACTCTTCCAGAAAGTGTGAAGAGAACTTTATGGTGGTGGATAGATCCGGGGGTCTTAATAGAAGGCAGAGCTTGAAGACAATTAGATCCAGTCAGCATCACAACAGATGCCAGTGCGTGGAGCACCTAGGCTCACTTTATGTCCAGGGGAACTGGATTGATGAACGCTTTATCAATTTTCAGAGAACTCAAGGCAGTACAGGAAGCCTTGAAACATTTCAAGCCTCTGTTAAGCAACAATGTGCAGATAAGATCAGACAATGTGACAACGGTGGCATATTTAAACCACCAGGACGGCACAAGATCCGAAAGTCTGCTTTCCTCACTCTACTTCAACATTCAATCAAGTCCCTTTCGGCAGTTCACTTAAAAGGGTCTCTGAACAGGGTGGCAGACTTTTTGAGTAGGACACCCCTGTCCTCAGAATGGTCCCTCAGCACAGAGGTCTTCAATGTAATCGTGGCAAGGTTGGGTCTGGATGCTCTGGCACATAGTTGGCAGTTCGATCTAGCTTATGCCTTCCTTCCACTGCAGCTTCTTTCCCAGGTAGTAAGAAAAATCGCCTCAGAACCAGCAATAGTCATTCTGATTTGGCCCAGAAGAAGCTAGTTTGCTGCCCTAAAGATGTCTCTGTAAGAACCATGGGAGCTCCCCTCCACTTCCAGATCTACTGACTCAATGACCAGTCCAACACTCAGATCTTCCAAACTTGAACTGGTAACGGTATTTCTACTGTCCTTCAGGACAGCCCATACAATCCCCTCATGTTATTCAGGTCCTTCAGTTTTGTTGACTTGTGTTATACTGAGGGCTGGGGGGAAGGGGTGGAGCATTTAACCTGTCCCAGTTTGTGTTTTCTGTCCAGGGGGAAGAGCCTCTCTCTGTGGCCTCCCTGAAGGACTCAGATACCGGTAACACTGACTGGGATTTTTGTGAACCTGTCAATCGTTATTAAAGGGCCAGTCCAGGTAATGTCAATAATAAGGCAGAAAGGAGCTCACCTGAAGCCTGTCCCATGCACCTCTCCTCTATTTCCTGCAGTGTGCTGTAGATGCTGTAGTGGGACTCCTTTCAATTTTATTCCTGCACGACCACACTCAAATGTGGTCAGACAGCATTGGTCTCTCAGAGCTCCCAGGTCACGCTTGCTATGCTTGCTTAGGCTGGGTGCACTGAGGGACAGGGATGGCCCTGTGCCCACATTTGTAGTGTGGTCATGGAAAAATTGAATTATAAAGTATAAAATATGGCACCCTGCTACAGCATCTACAGCACACTGCAGGAAATGGAAGAGAGGCACATGGGACAGGCTTCAGGGGAGCTCCTTGCTGCCTTATTTTTGTGATTACCTGACTGACCCTTTAAAGTGGATTTTTCAATATATCCCTGGATTTGGTCCTTACTCCCGGGGCATCATGATTTGTGAAACCCCCCAGGTCGCCCCTAATTACTTACCACCTTATGTTCTCACGGTGCAAGCACAGGCTCTGGACCAATCCATGATGTGCAAACCAGAGCTCTGGCATCGGGAGCTGGAGCGGCCGCATCCCCTGTCTCCCTGTGGAGTGAGGCGCTCCTGTCCTTTCAGGGAGTTTCACACAGTGGACTCCATGGCCACTAATTAATGTGGTTGGTCCACTTTAAGTGTAATTTCCATCTTTCTGTTTTCAAAGTAATCTTTACGCTTGAGGGTGAAGGGGCTTCAGGAGCCAGCTTTGTCTTTCACGTGGCCTCTTTGCTGTGTGCCCCAGTTTTATCTATACACACATCAGGGCTCTCGGGGGAAACCATTGGTTGGGGAGTCTTAGATGTAAGAAACATCAGGAATGGGGGTGATAAGTACCATTTGCCATTCAGGGGGGGTTTGTCACTAACCTTTTGAGAGATATATATATATATTTATTCAGGGTCTGGGGCGAACAGCAGTGACTCGGACGACGGTTCTCCTTCAAATCAAACGTAATTTATTGAAAATAAAGATTCAACAGCCCAAACATCTCTTAACATCAGAGAAGGTTGCAGCCAACAATGCAAAACAGCAAGCGGTTACCTCACCAGCTCTAGTAAAGTCCAGGGTAGGAAAATGCAGCAAGCAGAAAAAGTCCTTGTTGTACGAGGTCCGCTTACAGGGCATACGAGTCCACGCTGTTAATCCCCACAAGTCCAAGTTTGGGTAACACAAGCAAAGTCCTTCGGCTGCCATCCAGTTCTGTCTGTTTTTGTGAGTAACCAGGCCCGGGCTCCTCTTCCCAGGCTGTTCAAGCAAACTGAAAGCCTGATCAGCTCCTTTATTTAGGCTTCCCCACAATTAGTCTCATCACCTGTGTGAGACCTGGGATTAGGGAAAAAACCTGTAAAAGACTACGGATGTGGACTGGGATCCTGTAAACCCGGCATGGATTGTGCCTGATTGAGCAAAGCAAGGGAGGAATACACACCATTCAGCACTTTCCCATACACTTCACCACAAAATATATATATATATCTATAAACGCAACCTGCCCCTGCTCTGGCCCCGTCTCTCATCACGTCTTGTGTTCTGATCTATTTCAGAGATGTCCCAAACCGCTTCACCTTCATCTGTCCATACTGCCAGCAACAGAACCTGGACCAGGAGGGGCTGGTGGATCACTGCAGGAAGCTTCACTTTAGTGACCCCGCGTCTGTGGTAAGAACACTGATGGTCACCGCTTGTGTCTGTTCTGCTGCTACACAGTTATGTGACCTCTGGTTCTCCTCCCCCAGGTGTGTCCAATATGTGCCTCCATGCCCTGGGGGGATCCCGGCTACAGGAGCACCAACTTCATGGAGCACATCAACCGTCGTCACAGGTTCTCGTATGATACTTATGTGGTAAGTTTGGGGTGGCAAAGTAGAATTCTGGTGACGATCCCTTTGACAAGCTGAGGTGGGGGGTGGGGTGGGGTGGGGGGGGGGTTGGCCACCTCATAAGGGTCACAGGCAATGATAATCTCCCCCCCCCCCCCTCCTTCTCGTGGAGCATCCTTATTTGGCTGTGTGAAACCCCACTTAGCTCCTCAGATTTTGCAAAAAATGGGTGTAGGTCCGCTCCTGGGGGGGCATCTTGATTGCTAGGGTCCCCATCTTGAGCAAGCCCATGCAAAGGCCCTAAATCTTACCCGTCACTTTGCTTCCTCACCAAAATGCAGCCATCTGATGGCTGGAGGCAGTCACATGTCCCTTTCTTGGGATTCCGCTTTGCCAGGTACCGACTGAGAGCGGGACATGTGACCCACCAATCACGCAGGTGCATTTCGACGAGGGACGGAAGTGACAAGTAAGATTTAGGACCTTTGCAGGGACAAGATGAAGGGGGGGTCCCCAGCAATCAGGATGCCCCCCCCCCTTCCCACCCAGAGTGGTTCAACACCTATTTTTTTTTTTGTAAAATGGGTTTTGGTCTTGTTTAAAGTGGAAACAAGTTACAGGGAGGCTGGTCTTGTTTAAAGTGGACCAATCACTGCTGAGGCAGACTCCGATTCAGGATGCTCCACTCCCACTATGAACCCCCCCCAAGATCTCCCACAGACCCCTTACCAGGGATGCGGCCGTCCCAGTCCCTATGTCCATGTTTTATGCTGTGCATTAGTATGTATGGCATAAAGTGCTGATGGACGAGTGCCGGCACATGCACCATGGGAATGGCAGAAAGTTGAGTGGGGGTGTGCGAAAGCCTGTCGGTTAGATGATGTACATACACGGCTCTGCTCCAATCGGCTTCTTTGGTCATGCATATTACTGTGTGGCTAGAGAAGCTGAATGGATGATTGGCGAATGGCATCCCCTGCTGTGCGTGGCCATTTTGTTATGGCCTGCCTGGAGTGCACAGACAAAGTTGTGAGAGATGCTACCAGCAGCCACGCTTGCGACGTGCCCTCACTGGGGATGCCCCAGGGGGGTTGGGTATTTATCTTATAGTTGCTATGTCCACTTTATGTACGGCATATGGTCCTGCCTGGATCAGAATCCAGCATAGAAAAGCTGGAGCGAACGCCTCCCTGCGGTCTGCGGCATTCTCTTGCCTCCAGCCTATCAGAATGATTGAGCATGGGGGCACGCCTCAGTTACAGGGAGGCTGGGGGATGTGGTCCGCAACCCTGGACTGGGAGCGCCAGAAAGGTAATCAAACGCTGGGTAATCGTACAGTAGATCAAAAAGGGGGGCATCCCTGAACTGGGACTCCAGACTCCAGGGAAAGGAGGAAGTGCACAGACATTTTTGCACAGCTGCTGCACACTGATTGGCTCAGCAGTGAGCCTTTGCACAGCAGCCAAAGGGACAGTAGGTTGGTCATGTGAGCCTTTTTTTTTTTTTTTTTTTTTTTTTTAATATTCTCAAAATCAAGCTTGTACTGGGCAACTGGTGGCAGGCTTCCTGTGTGCGTGCTCCCATTTAGATGGCTGGGGGTGGGAGCTGTTTGCCGAACGTTACATATGCACGGCAAACTGCTCTGATTGGAAAAAAGCCTGCACATGTGACCGTGGAAACGTTAATTTTTTTGAGCAGTCTGGGTGGGTTCAAACAGCGGGGCTTCCCAAATCAGGATGCCTCGGGGGTGGGAGGGGAGAAGGAACTAAACACTGGATAGTCATCCTGAGTTTTGTTCCGCTTTAACACTATTATTATGCATCCCGAGGAGAGGGAATTGGGCTCCACATGGGTTTTGGTCCGCTTTAAAGTGGACCAACACCCAGGGGTGATCGGCCCGGAAATCTATAAGATTCCCGGGCCGATCACCTCCCACCCCGCGGGACATCCGAGATCGGGATGTCCCGCGGGGTGAAACCCCCCAGAAACCCCAAAAAGATCTTACCTGATCCGCCGCCTCCCACGCGCCCCTCCAGACGTGCGCGCGCCCCGCGCCGGCCCTCTGTGAATGGCCGGCGGGGGCGCGCGCGCGCCGAGAGTGACACGCGGGAGGCGGCGGAAGCGGCTTGGACGTTCCTGTCCCCTGCCTGGACGTTGGCGGGGATTGGCTGCGGCGTTCACGTGGGAGCGGGGAGAGGTGAGTTTTTTGGGGTTTCTGGGGGGTTTCGCACAGCGGGGCACCCCCGATTGGGGTGCCCCGCCGAAGTGGACCAAAACCCAGGATAGTCAAAATCCTGGGTGTTGGTCCACTTTAAGCTCCTGCTTGTTGTTTTTGTTAATCTTCTCTTGTCTGCCGCAGGATTACAGTGTGGATGAGGACGCCATGATGCAGGAAGCTCTCGTGCGATCCTTAGTGGACAACTGAGCGCAGCAGTGTATGAAGACTGTGCGAGGAAACGGGCGCGCGGCTTCTCCCCCACACACTGCACCAAGCCCCCTCTACCGGAGGATGACTCTGCTTCTTGCCTTTATGGTACAATACAGGCTACAGGCTTTCTTCCAGGGCTGACCCCAATAGAGTCTCCCCATTGGGGCTCCAGCACAAAGGCCCTGCGGCCTCTGATGGGGGGCACTTACCTCTTTGGAAAAAGCATTTTACTTCATTACGGGGGAATCACTTTTATTTTTAATGGCCAAATGTGGAACTGAATCGATTTTGTGATTTTTGCTAATTGGAGCCACTTTGTGAGTGGCCTGTAAATTCTGAAAACCTTGCAATCCCCCCCAACCCCCCCCCCCCCCATGACCTCATTAGCGCCTTTGCCGTTCTGATTGGCTACTGACCTGACCTTGCTCACATTTAGCCCTGAAACGTCTTCCTCACTTTTATGCATCAAACTGGTGCTCTCTCCGTTTCTGATATCAGGGAAAAGCATTCAGCTCCCGTCTCTGTTCTTTATCTATTTTATTTTATTATTATTATAGATTTATCGTCAGCAGGTAAAATAAAGCCCGTGCTCACCTTTTCTCCCCCAGAGAGGCATCCTCTGGGTCTTGCACTTTGAAACCTAAAAATCTTTGGGAGTCCGTCCGCTGTTTGAAACTCAGACTCTGCTCCATTCACTATAGAGGAGGGGACACTCCCAAACATGTTGCAGGACCTGTACGTCTGGACCCTGAGGATGCTGCTGTGGTGGAGAGAGGGTGACTATAGGTCCCTTTTTTATGCCCAGACATGGACGAAGTGAACCAAAACCTTTATCCTGATCTGGGATTCAACAAACCCCCCCACCAAAAAAAAACTCACCTTTCCTTGGTCCCGCTCTTGTCCAATCAGCTCTGTATGCCGTTTAAATTGGCATAGGAGTGGGAGCTACCACATCCTTGGTTTGGGCCATGCACAGCATAACTGAGTGGCTTGGGATGTGGTCAGCAAGGGAGGTCCAGAAAAGGTAAGTAAATACAGGGCAATCTTGGGGGCTTACACAGTGGGGCATCCCAAGTATTTTAGACTCCAGCGCTGGCCGTGTAAGTGGTTGGTCCATTTTAAAGAGGGTGGTGTTCTTCCTTTTTATGAGGCATCCTGAATTGTGATGCCCTGGATTGCCCGAGCCCGCAAAGCAGTCGCATGGCCAGAGTTCCCCTAGCTAGGCACGCACCTGCGCCATGCCTTTTTGAATAGCTAACATGGGCACGCCCACAGCTAAGGGTCAGGAATGCATGCACTATTCATTTTCTTGCCACACTATGAGCAGCAAAGAAAATCTGAAAGGAATATGTGCTGCTGATTGTCTGAGCACAGGTGATCCTGGGACATACTCACAGTGCAGATTCACAATTCAAGATGCCCTGCTAGAGAACAACAAAGATTTTTGGGTGGTGTTCCTCTTTAAAGGAAAAACGGCACTTTAGTGGACTTTACCCCAGACCTCAGATCAGGGGTCGCCAGAGGGCACAAGGCTCCTTCCACCTGTGCCACTCGAGCCCTGCGGAAGAATGAGCAACTTCCTACACACAACTTCATCTGGCAAACCGGTGATCTGAGATCTTTGGGAAAGTGCACTTTGACCTTAAAGTGGACCTACTTGACCAGCTCTAGTATCTACAAGTCTCTAGGGCCGGCCAATTCCATGTCCCTGTTTTTTGATACACCCCAGTTTGCGGGCTATAGTTATCAATCTGTTGATCCCATGGGCCATGTCAGCATCTCGCTTACTGATGCCTAACTGAACAGCTAACACATGCATGATAGGATGCCGCAGCTTCCAGCTCTCTGTGCAGAGCTCTAGCTGCTCATTCAAATGCAAGGCATGGAATGCGGATTGGACAAGAGCCCGCACATGCACCATGGGATTGCTGGCAAGGTAAGTACACTAGACAAACTGGGGGGCTCGCACAGGGGAAAATCCCAGAACAGGATGCCCGCTGCGAAAATGGGCACGAGGGGCTTATCTTGAATAAGATTTTTGATCCTCTTTAAATGTCAAGACTAAATCCTCAAGAGTGCAGCGCCCCATTAGACATTTCAATTCAATAACTGGACTCACCTGCTCCACAGCGGGAGCAGCACTTCTGTGTTCAATCTGCTGGACTGAATGTTTAGTCAGCCATGTGGTGCGCTGCTGATCAGTGATTGGCTGACCAACGGTCAACCTCCTGTTGAATGGCTGCCGGGTGGACAGATGAGTTTTCGTTATCTTTTCCCTTTTAATGTCCTTCTCCAGGATGTAAAAAAAAAAAAAAAAAAAAAAAATGCGTGCTTACTTGCCAGCCCACAGGCTTGATCCCAAGAAGTTCTGCAGGATGCAGCCCTCCAGTGTCGGTGCGTCCCAGCTTTGTGGATTATCGCTGCTGATGGTCACGATCATTCTAATTCATCCTCGGGGCTGGAGAGAAAGCGCTGTCTGCACCATAGCACTAAAACCAAAGGGGAGCCGCTGCCCGGATCGAGCATTTAGATGCCTCTTTTTTTTAAATGGACAAATCCGACTTGGCACAGGGGAGGGATAAGTAGACTGCTTTAAAATAAACCAAACCCCAGTTTTTTCACCCCCCTGAGTTGTGGTCCGCTTTATAGGAGCATCACCATTTTAGATGCCTGTGTGTGTGATCGTCTGGTTGCTTACCTCAGGCCACTTTGCATGTGCAGGCTCTCGTCCAATCGGAAGTCACCGCCATGCATATTTATACTTGACAACAAGTTCTGAATGGAAGCGATTTCAGATACCACCCTCTCTGCTTTGTATTTGATTGGCTGCCATCAGATAGAGGAGTGCTGGGGATGCCTCCAGAGACCCACATATGCTCTGTGGGGATTCCCGAGGAGAGTAACGGGGTTCACACAATGGGGGACTAGCTGTAACTGGGCTCTTTTTAGACGTCAGATCCTGATTACTAGACTATTGGGACAGTTCAGCCTAAATAACTAGAAACTAGTGGTTCATGGGAGCAGCCATGATGGGATTGCCTGTGGCTGTCACCTCACTCTATTGAGCTGTATGAAACAAAGCACCCCCCTCGGTAGAAGTCAATAGGGCATCGGCTACAGCAATGCCATCATGGCTGCTCCCATGAACCACTCATTTTTTAGAATGGACTGTCCCTTTAAAGAAGAACAAAAGCCCACACTGCTGGCCATGGATTCCTGGGGGCAGCCGCTGGCCTGCCCCTATCCCAAATTGGGATGCCCCACTGTGTGAACCCTTATTACTTTTTGCAAATACCACCACCCTTGCTGGCAGCCACATTTCTGTTTCACCTGAAGACCAGCCAGTCGTTAGCGCCACCCTCAGGTGACTTTTTTTGGCAGCTCACCTGCAGTCAGTCCCCTGTCAGTAAAGCTAGGCCTCCCCGCCATCAGCTCCAGGTTCCAGCAGAGCACAATACCCTGGGGATCACTGCAGCGCATTATTACTGTGGTGCTGACATCACCTTGCCACGCCCCTTCCACCCGCACACCCACCAGCAGGTCCGGCCACTCGGATATGTCACAGGGCTTCTATACTAGGATGATCTAATTGCAAGGTGTGTGATCTGCCGCTTACTGTCATAACCCCTCACTGCAAATTTGTTTGTTATTAAAAAATATTAGAATGTTATTGGGCAGAAATTCTCTACTTTAAAGTTCTATACAATTAAAAAAAAAAGTTTCAGATCGTCATTATTTCCACAATATCCTGTTTCAGTATAGAGCGATTAAATGCAATGGCGACCTTCCTGACCGCTCACATGACTGAGGTTCCAGCCCGGGGAGGCGTCTCCTCTGGGCTTTCTGTAGCAAAGTGAAGAAATTAACTGAATATATTTTAGGTGAGTTTTCGGAGATACTTAGTTCTCTTCGTCAGATGTTACAATTTAAAGGAAGCAACAAAACTTTATACAGTTGATTGGCCTGAGTCTTAATTGATTGCAGGATCCAAGCCTGTCTCGCCCTAGGCCCAAACGGGGTCGGGATTGAGGGCGTCGGCCTTGAGATCCAGCATCAGTCACAGGAGAATGACCACGTCCCCTCCATTGTAGTAAATAGAGAGGGCATGGCTGCAATCCTTTGGCTGATGGTGGGGGGCACGAGCTAGTCCTGAATTCCATTGACTGGGGTCAGCAGAGTTCAGGCCCAGGGTGGCGTAGGCTGGGATTCCACCTAGTCGCTGAACTCGGGCTGATCTGCTGCGAGGGATAAAAGCTGAGTACCTTTTTTGTTTGGTTTGGTCAGTCCACCTAAAGTGTACCAGACTCCTTAATGGTCAAAATCAAATATTTTGTTCCACTTTAAATGTCTTGGCTTGCCCACTGTGTGAAACTCCCTGGATTGCCCTTAAATTTCCACCAATCCCACGGTGCATGTGTGGCCTCTCGTCCAATTGACACTGTAACACGGCCTACAGCTTTGTTTGGAACCGAGAACCCAACAAACAGGAGAGAAGCAGGAGAGGAAAAAGGGAGAGCGAGAGAAAACTGGAGAGACACATGAAAGATAGACAAAAGAGAAAACAAAGACACGTGAGCAAGAGAAACAGGAGAGACACTCAAAGAGGTAGATACAGGAGGAGAGACAGACAAGGCACAAGAAAGAGGTGGAAAGAAGTGAGAGACTGAAGCAAGAGAGAGAGAGAGAGAGAGAGAAAAGAGTACAGTAGCAACACAGAAGAAAGAGACAGACTAGGGAGAGAGATGGACATGATTGAGGAAAATAGAAATACTAAAACACAAGAGACAAGCCAGAAACAAACGGAGAGAGTGAGATTGCGACATGAGAGCAACAAAAGAGAGAGATAGAGGGCAACGAGATGACAGGAAGAGGTCGACAGGAGAGAGATGGAAACCAGAGAGATGGAAGACAGACAAGCTGGAGAGAGAAGAGACACAAACTGGAGAGAGAGAGACACAGAAAATAAAAAGAAATATGAGAGAGAGAAAAACAAAAGGTAAGTACACAGAATATAAAGAGGCAGATAAGAGAAAAACCAACAAGAGAAAAGCTGGAGAGAGACGACAAGAGTCCCAATGAGCAAGAGAAGCTGGAGAGAGAGACACAAAAGAGAGGTAGTGAGACAGAGATGAGGAAAAGAGACACGATCAAGAGAGAACAAGAGTGAGACAGAAACAGAGGAGTGATGGTGAACTGCTTTGTACCATCTGCTTAGCAGCTCGCCTGATGCAGTGTCAGGCCCATGCTGTCTCTTTGCTCTGGTCACTACCTTCAGTGCCTCCCCCCTGATCATGACCACAAATTGAAGCAAAATTAGGCTCCTGTCAATTTGATGCCCCCTCTGTTAGTTATAGGCTAGAATGGAGCCCTCCGCAATGCCTGTCAAACTCCGCTCACTCTAATTCAAAGCACAGTTCTTGCATGACTTGGCCCTGTCACTCCCATCACAGAGGAGAGCACAACAGGAGGTGAAACATTATAATTACTCTGGCATTATAACTTCAAAAACGGAAATGAACTAGAACCTTGCCAGGTGTAGCCCTGCACAATTGGAATACTTTTCAGTTTGCCCAGACAATGACTTTAATCTGGCCCCGCTGCTGGGACTGTAGTAAAGATGAGGAGCAGCAATTCAGTAGCTTTCCAATAACACCCCACAGCTTCAGTCATGGTGGGCTTCCCCTTTACCAAGTCACAGTAGCCATGTCCAGCTGTCAGTAGACACAAGAGTTGCCCGTTCCTCTGCTTTAGGCACGCGCCCCAGATGTCATGTTGGTGCCCAGCGGCCAATTTTTGGGGGCCCATCCTTTAGCCTGGGTAGTACTGACAAGACTGCTGTGTTGGGGCCCTGCAATGAAGGGGGGGGCAGGCGGCATCCTGGACTGTACAGGCAGGACTCGTGTATGGGGCCCTGCAATGAAGGGAAGCCTGGCCCTCAGCCCAGGGCAGTGAAGGCAGGACTCGTGTATGGGGCCCTGCAATGAAGGGAAGCCTGGCCCTCAGCCCAGGTCAGTGAAGGCAGGACTTGTGTATGGGGCCCTGCAATGAAGGGAAGCCTGGCCCTCAGCCCAGGGCAGTGAAGGCAGGACTCGTGTATGGGGCCCTGCAATGAAGGGAAGCCTGGCCCTCAGCCCAGGGCAGTGAAGGCAGGACTCGTGTATGGGGCCCTGCAATGAAGGGAAGCCTGGCCCTCAGCCCAGGGCAGTGAAGGCAGGACTTGTGTATGGGGCCCTGCAATGAGGGGAAGCCTGGCCCTCAGCCCAGGTCAGTGAAGACAGGACTCGTGTATGGCGCCCTGCAATGAAGGGAAGCCTGGCCCTCAGCCCAGGGCAGTGAAGGCAGGACTCGTGTATGGGGCCCTGCAATGAAGGGAAGCCTGGCCCTCAGCCCAGGGCAGTGAAGGCAAGACTTGTGTATGGGGCCCTGCAATGAGGGGAAGCCTGGCCCTCAGCCCAGGGCAGTGAAGGCAGGACTTGTGTATGGGGCCCTGCAATGAAGGGAAGCCTGGCCCTCAGCCCAGGGCAGTGAAGGCAGGACTTGTGTATGGGGCCCTGCAATGAAGGGAAGCCTGGCCCTTAGCCCAGGGCAGTGAAGGCAAGACTCGTGTATGGGGCCCTGCAATGAAGGGAAGCCTGGCCCTCAGCCCAGGGCAGTGAAGACAGGACTCGTGTATGGGGCCCTGCAATGAAAGGAAGCCTGGCCCTCAGCCCAGGTCAGTGATGACAGGACTCATGTATGGGGCCCTGCAATGAAGGGAAGCCTGGCCCTCAGCCCAGGGCAGTGAAGGCAGGACTCGTGTATGGGGCCCTGCAATGAAGGGAAGCCTGGCCCTCAGCCCAGGGCAGTGAAAGCAGGACTTGTGTATGGGGCCCTGCAATGAAGGGAAGCCTGGCCCTCAGCCCAGGGCAGTGAAGGCAGGACTCGTGTATGGGAGCCCTGCAATGAAGGGAAGCCTGGCCCTCAGCCCAGGTCAGTGAAGGCAGGTCTCGTGTATGGGGCCCTGCAATGAAGGGAAGCCTGGCCCTCAGCCCAGGGCAGTGAAGGCAGGACTCGTGTATGGGGTCCTGCAATGAAGGGAAGCCTGGCCCTCAGCCCAGGGCAGTGAAGGCAGGTCTCGTGTATGGGGCCCTGCAATGAAGGGAAGCCTGGCCCTCAGCCCAGAGCAGTGAAAGCAGGTCTCGTGTATGGGGCCCTGCAATGAAGGGAAGCCTGGCCCTCAGCCCAGGTCAGTGAAGGCAGGTCTCGTGTATGGGGCCCTGCAATGAAGGGGAGCCTGGCCATCAGCCCAGGTCAGTGAAGGCAGGACTCGTGTATGGGGCCCTGCAATGAAGGGACGCCTGGCCCTCAGCCCAGAGCAGTGAAAGCAGGACTCTTGTATGGGAGCCCTGCAATGAAGGGACGCCTGGCCCTCAGCCCAGGTCAGTGAAGGCAGGTCTCGTGTATGGGGCCCTGCAATGAAGGGAAGCCTGGCCCTCAGCCCAGAGCAGTGAAAGCAGGACTCTTGTATGGGAGCCCTGCCATGAAGAGAGGTCCAGGCTATCAGCCTGAACAGTACAGGCTGTACTCCTGTATGGGGCGCTTCAATGAAGGGGGGCCCAACCATCAACACAGACCGTATAGGCAGGACTCCTTTATTGGTGCCTTGCAATCATTGGAGGGGAGCATCAGCATGGGCACTACACACAGGACTGCTGTATGGGGGTCCTGCCAAAAAGAGGGGGCCACCCGTCAGCCTGGGCATTACAGGCAGGACTCCTGTATAGGGCTCCTGCCACGGCAGCCCCACAGAAACCTGCTCCAGGCACTCCTAGCTCATCCGATAACTCCACTCACCCATACCTTCCCACTCAGATAGATGGCGGCCCTGGTCAGCAATGGTGATTCCTATCAAGTGATGCTGCAGTGCGCCCCCTACAGTAAGGGCGAGTCCCTGCAGAAGCACAGCACAGACTTCCTCATGTCTTGTACAGGGATGTGTAAATGTACATGTGTAAAATGACTCAACACGCATGTGTCCCGGATAATTTAAAGTACTATTTATTCCTACATTGCACAGGGCCCTGGATGATAGCGCTCTATAAATTAACAATACTAATAGTAGTACTAATCACGATACAAAGTTTCTAGTATTTATTGCTGGATATTCCTGTCACTCTGAACTGAGAAACCCAGCATAACGTCCTCAAGAGAATAAAACAGCAAGTCCAGTTGCCTTGACTTATTCCTACAGCTATACGCCATGACCTGGAGGAATGAGACCACCCTATTACTCACGGAGCCTGTCCTTACTTTTCTAGCCAGCAGATGGCGCCAGACAACAACAATCACCTTAACATTGAGCCATCCTATACAGTAGCAACAGGGAAACATTCTGGTAACACTGACCTTTAACAGAATATTCTATAGATGTTTTCATGTGAATTACATTAAAGGGGACCAAAACTCTATTCACTCAGCCCTATAGTTGGTGGTAGAGAAGACCGAAACCCTGAATTTTCACTCACCTGGGTTTTGGTACGCTTTACAGGGGCATACCTATGTGTGTGTGAAACACCTGGGATTGTCTGTTTGCTTACCTAAATCCACGCTCCCACAGCACATGTGCAGGCTCTTGTCCAATAAGAACTCCCCGCCATGCATATTCCTGCCTAGTAATGAGCCAGTCGCCTCCTGCTGGCTCCTCCCCCAGGAGTGCTAGGGATGGCAGCGGAGGCTCAATTCACCAGGCAAGTATCCTGGCAATCCTGGGGTTTTGCACAGTGGGGCATCCCAAAATGGTAGCGGTAACCTGGCCCTGGGGTATTTTAGACTCTAAAGCCTGGTTACTGGGATTCTGCTTTACTTTAAGAATGCCACAGTGTAAAACCCCACAGATTGCCTGTAAACCCCCTAAGCAGCATCTGTAGGCCTCTGGCGGCATCCCCAGCACTCCTTCATCTAATGCAGCCAATGGGAGGCAGACATTAAAGTGCACCAATCACATCTATGACCAGCCCATTTCCTTTCCAGGGAATTTCCTTTCCATCCTGATTTGGGATGCCCTGCTGTGTAAAACCTGGTCAAACGCCATCGTACCTTTCTGGCAATTCAGATAGAATGAGGTGGGGGAGCATATGGAAACTGGGCATGTGGCTGCTTCCCTTTCACTATGCCAGAGCTTTGTTTCCAGAATAGGAAAAAGTGCTGATTGGACGAGAGCCTGCGCATGTGCCGCAGGACCAGGGGAAAGGTGAGTTTTGAGGGCGATCCGGGGGGTTTTATAAGCAGGGCATCCCAAATAGGAAACTGTAGAGACTAGATTAGGGATATTGTTAAAAGAGAGCTAAAGTAATTGTTTAATTTTAGGGCTGCTTTAAAGCCCAGCAGCAGAAAAATAAGGGAAGGGTTAGAAACAAAGTAGCGTTCTTGCTAAGGCAATACAGCCCTGCCTTGTGCCAGATGGGAAGTTTATCAGACAGAAAAGCTATGGGTACACTCATTGGCTTTCTGTTATATAGACTTCCTTTCCTAAACCGGACCTTCAGCATCATTTAACGAAAAGCCCAAACCCTTAAAAAACTATTCCCCAGCATCTAAAATGTATATATTTAAAGTTTTTAATCACTTTCTTTTTATTCTTTCCTTCACTGAGCTGCAACTCTGTTCAGAACTCTAGGATATGGGCACCGCCATCTTGGCTCAGTAGCATCACATAATGAGGAGAGGGGTCATAAGTGAAGGGGAGCACCCTAGTGTATCCCAACAACTATCAAGTATTATAATATAAATTGGCCTTTAAATATCATATCATATAAGCGTGGGATTGGGCCTTTCCCTCAAACTCCAGATTGGCCTTTGTATCAAACCTTGCCACAACTGTCATAATATTAAAACATGGACTTTTATTGATATATAATATCAATAATATCTAATTAAAAGTTTGACAATGTATTCACATCAGGGAGTACATAGCCCTGATGGGGTCCCATAGCAGGGCCCCCAACATCACCACACCCCACCAGCTGCCAAACAGCCCCCCTTCCTCGCAGACCGGCTGCCCCGGGTCCACAAACTACTACAGTAAGGCAGCAAAGACACAGGAGCCTGTGTGCGGTGTCGGCAGCGAAGTGGGGTGCCGAGTCGGGGTCCCACATCCCAGCGGCATGGCTAGCTGAGTATTTGGAGCAGCTACATACTGTAAAGGCGATGGAGGCAGCGTGCGCCGGGCCCCCTTGTTGCACGTGCCTGCGCTGCCCTATGGTATATATGCCCCTGTCTCACATGATACAATCATCTGGGTCAGATGCAGCCTGCGCTTGCTGTGTCCCATAAATATACAACAATCAGTAGACATTGCATTCAGCTTATTGCCCTATATTCCTCCTTTCTATTCCTGGGGGACTTCAAGGAAGATAATTAATAAAATGAGTGAGCAGTGAGCAATACTTACCTGGCCCTCAGCGGTGTCACTGGAAGAAGAGGGACCAGAAACTGCAGCACATACTGTAGCAGCCAGCCCTTCTTACTGAAGAGGATAACCGGCCGCTGCAATATAGAGCTGCCATCACGGCAGGACAGGCAAGATTTCAGTGTGGCCCCTCCAAGGGCAGCCATGTGCCTCTGCATTGCTGGATGGCCAGTCTTGTTGTTGTGGGCCCCAGACTCTCTTAGGCCCCATAACCTTAGAATGTGATGGCTGGGCTCCCTCTTTGAACTTCAGTTTTCTGTATAGTCTGAATACTGCTGCATATAACATATAGGTTATTGGGACCCCAGACTATACAATATTGTATCTGGGCCCCGTAGCCTATAGTGTGATGGCTGGGCCTCTTCTTGAACTTCCATTTCTTATATAGTGTGAATAATGTGTGAGCCTGGTTGCCATGGAGCTAAGTTCAGACTATGGACCCAACCATTACATATAAGTTACAGGGGGGCCAGACTGGTTGTATGTTGTATTGGGCTTAAAAAATCATAACGGTGGCCATGCTGCAGTGCACACAGATGAATCTATATGATGGTCCGTGCTGCTCAGTAACTGGGTGGCAAGAGGGTATAGATTGACTTATGAGCAATACCAAAAAACCCAAGGTGAGGTGTAAGTCTGCTTTAAATGCCCCAATGCTCTCAGCACACTAATGCGTGGGGGGGGGGGGGGGGCAGGTGTGCCGGTGTGCAGCATCTTTGCAAATGGGGATCTCTCGCTACACCCAGGATAGTATAGTATACTCACCTCACCAGTGACCCCATGGCTCATGCGTGGGCTCTCATCCAATCAGCACTCTGCTTTCCCACAGAGCATGGAGCTGCTGGATCCCCAGTGACACACATGCTCTTGCACCCAGCCTGTCTCAATGGCTGGACACTGGATCACGCCCCAGCTAAAGGAAGCTGGGGATGCGGCCCGCACATGCACTGTGACGTCCCAGGGTGTTTCACACAGCGGGGCATCCCAAATTTTGAAGGTCCCAGGTATAGGGAAACAGCCGGCTGTGAAGTCTTTTAAACAGCAGAGCAAGCCTGAATAGGGTTTGGTTCTCTTTAAAGAGGACCAACCACCCTCTTGGTCTAAAATACTCCTGGGCTAGTCGATCAAGCAACCTTGGGGCAATCTCGATTGGTCCACTTCCTTATGCCAGGCTCTTTGTTTTTCAATCCTTATTATGCATGGCATACGATGTTGATTGGACGAGAGCCCACGCTCACAGCGGAGGATCCAATATCCAAATGTCCTAGTGCAGAGGGCCAAAACCTGGGATTGAGAAAATTCCGGGTATTGGTCCGTTCCCCCGGGGCAACACGATTTGCATGAAACATCGCCAGTGACCTGCGTTTTTACCTTTCTGTCTTTCAGTCAGCTTCTCCATTCAGTTATGATGCGCATGGCACCACCCGAAAAGGGTGTGAGTGATGCCCGCCGCGCATGTGCTGTGGGCATGCTGGTGAGGTAAGTATATCGGACGACTGGGGGTTTCATACAAAAAGGGGTGGAATGCAAACCGGACTTAGCGCTAGGTCGGGTTATGGTACACTTTAAAGTGGGCCAACACCCAGGATTTTGACTATCCTGGGTTTTGGTCCACTTCGGGACCAAAAACTGACCTCACCACGCTCCCACGTGACCGCGCCGTCCAATCCCCGCCGACGGACAAGCGGGTGACAGCGACGGACAAGACAGCGCGTCCGCCGCCGCCTCCCGCACATCACTCTTACAGGGCGCGCGCCCGCGCCGGCCATTCACAAACGGCCGGCGCGGGCGCGCGCACGTCTAGAGGGGCTCGCGGGAGGCAAGGTAAGGTTTTTGGGGGCTTTTGGGGGGGTTTCACCCCGCGGGACAAACCCTCCCCAAAAGCCCCAAAAAACCTTACCTTATCTGCGACGGATCAGCTGCCGCCGCCCCCCCAGCGCCCCTCTAGCAGTGCGCGCGCCCGCGCCGCCTGTTTGTGAATGACCAGCGCGGGCGCGCTGTAAGAGGGACACGCGGGAGGCGGCGGCTTGTCCATCGCCGAAAAGGTAAGTTTTTTGGGGGGGTTTCACACAGCGGGGCATCCTGATCTCGGATGCCCCGCTGAAGTGGACCAACACCCAGGATAGTGAAAATCCTGGGTGTTGGTCCACTTTAAAGCAGGGCCTATATCCTTCTGTGGAAATCTATACTGGTTGGTACTGACTCGTGACCTAGATCCCTATTGACAATAACAGGCCAGACATGACTAAAAGGGATCTAACCCCTTTATTAATCCACATCTAGAATTAGAGTGTAAGCTCATAAGGCCAGAGTTTTCTCTCCTATTGTATCCTGAATTAATAGCATTCATTTTAAACTTTTGTTGTAATATGTAAAATGTACTGTATGTTGTACCCTATCTGTAATTACTACTGTGTACAGCGCTACAGAAGAAGATGGCGCTATAGAGGTAAACAGTAATAATCCTTTGTTTTGGGTGACAGCCTTGTAATTTGGTCTTTTGGAGAGGAGTGTGATTAGCTCTGTGGATTGCACCTATACCCCCCTCTCCACCTGTCCCCTGCTCTGTATATTGGCTGATGGCAGGAAGCCGCCTCCTATTTACATCTCATTATGTCACATCCTATGTGGATTGTCAGTCTGCAGCACATCGGTGCTAACAGCTTGTGGATTACCTGCCACACCCCCACCTCACCTCTAATGTGTCACTGCCCCATCCTGCAGCAGGTGAGAAATCCCAGCACCGCCCTGTGATAGATCTCCACTGGCTGACATTACTCCCCTGCCAACACACCTGCCCCCCCCCCCCCCGACTATGTGCCAGTCACCACATCCTGCCATGCTGCTACTATTCATCTCCAATTTAGCCCCAGAGCTCACACTCTAATGCCCCCTTCACACTCACACACTGTTATTATACATTTATATAGCGCTCACCTATTCCATAGTGCTGTAAAGAGCACGTAGAATCCGTCCCTCAGAGCTCACACTCTAATCCCCCTTCATACTCACACACTGTTATTATACATTTATATAGCACTAACATTCCACAGCGCTGTACAGAGCACATAGATGCAGTCACATGACTCCCTGTCCCTCAGAGCTCACACTCTAATCCCCCTTCATACTCACACATTGTTATTATACATTTATATAGCACTAACATATTCCACAGCGCTGTACAGAGCACATAGAAGCAGTCACATGGCTCCCTGTCCCTGAGAGCTAGGTAGGGGTAACCCGACATCCTATTCTATTATTCAAAGTGCAAAATTGCAGCTTTGGATGCTGTTCTGTAGTTTGGCCACAGGGTGGCAGTGCAGGACCTGGCTCTCCTGTTGATGCAGCCATCATGCTTAGCAGGACAGTGTGCTGCTTGTCAGTGCTGGTGATGCCAGTTTAGAAGATCCATTCATTTTTTTAATCTTATTGGTTGCCTGAGCATGACATCGGACACATATTTGTCTGCTTAAAGAGGAACAAAACCCATGATTCAGTTTGGGATGCCCCAGATGCGTGGCCGACACCAGCCTCACTTGTCTTCCTTCTCGGCTGTGCAATGACCCGCCGCAACTAAATGGCTGTGTAGAGGTGGCACACAGCCGAAGGGAGACAAGGTGCGGCTAGGATTCCATTCAGCTTCTTTTAATTTTAATGCATAGATGGCCATTGTATGTTTGCGCACACATAGTAATTCATCCTCTGCATTTAACCCATCCGTGCAGTGAGTGTACATGTGCCCGGAGGGTGGGCTGTGGGCTGCCCTAATTACGGCACCTGGGGAGCAGTTGTGGGGTTAGGTGCCTTGCTCAAGAGCACTTCAGTCATGTCCCAGGACCGGGATTCAAACCTGTAACCCTCCAGTCACAAGTCCGCTCCCCTTACCTCTAGGCCACAACTGCCCCTATTATTTATTTATTTATTTTTATTTTTTTTAAAACATTAATTTTTTTTTAATTTAATTTTCTTTAGCCAGACCAGGGTGCCCCAGGGGCAAGGACCAAACCCAGAACAGTAAAAATCCCAAGTTTTGGTCCACTTTAAGTCAGTTAAAGCAGACCACCAGTCAAAAATGACTTTAGGTCCATTTCAACATTTGCTAATTCTGGATAGTTATAAAGCGGAGCAGGTGTTCTCCCTCTTTATTGGGCATTCTGAATTGGGAATCTCCTCTTCCCGGAGCTGCACCCCCCCATCTATCTGGGGTGCGGACCTGCGACAGGCCTTTCTAAATGGCCGGCATGGACATGCCCACAGCTTGATCAATGGCACTTTTTTACTCCTAAGAAAAGTAGAGAACTGTTTACTCCTTTCTACACTGTAGTAAAAGCTGCCATTGACTTTCATTGTCTTTTTATCTAGTGATTCAGTAACAGTGACATTCTCAGGCTTTTTTCTCACGAATTGAATTTTTTTCTACCTTTATTGAATCGAGGCCATTGTATCTGATGGTGCAAGAGGATAGATTAGGTCAGGTTAGTCTTGCTATGAGTTGCATGGGAGGATGTAGGTCCACTTTATTATATTTGTATGATGAAAGCAGAAGGGAAGGGGCGGCAGCACTATGCCTGGAATCCCGGCTGCCACCTCCCCTCCAGCCACCCATGACTGACATGAGAGAGGCTGCTGAGTTAAAAGGCAGCGTCAGGAGCCAGGAGAGTGCAAGCTCTGCTGTCACCTGTCTGCTGTGGTGTCAGAGGAATGTGGCGGCGGCTCAGGGACAGGTGCCATCTGGCCAACACGTGTGGCCCCGGCTCTGAACTAGCCAATCCTATGCGAGCCTGGCCCAGGGGGGCCCCGAGATTAAAGCCATGCCGCATGGTAATTGCTGCACACACTGTACCGCCGTCAGTTTTACACAAGAAGGAGGAGGGGGTCACAATAACAAATGTTACCAGCGGACCCGGGGTGCTGCTTTTATTTTCAGCATCAAAAGTGTCGCACAAACAGTGGCACGTCTCATCAAAGCCCAAATGACACAACAATACAAAGCAGCACACACAACAACAGTGCACTGCATCTGATACAAAAGACACAGCCAGAAAACCTTGTCCATTCACTATTGTTCATGCGCGCTCACGTGTAATTGTGTATCACAGGCTCACACACCTTGCGAGGAAGGATCGGCGCTATTGTCATGTGTTTGTGTGTGTGTTATATCCTCGGTGCATTCAAATGAATGAAAAACACAACACATGTAAATGCAACACAACCTTGTCCATTCGCCATGTGTCATATGCACTGATCTGTAATTGTGACATTAGACCTGTTGATATTTGTGTGTTTTATACCATCTGTCTATTCAACAAAAACAACCCAATGCTTAAAGTGGACCGACACCCAGGGGGGATCGGCCCGGGAATCTATAAGATCCGATTAGATCCCTCCCCGCGGGGCATCCGAAATCGG
Organism: Gastrophryne carolinensis; assembly: GCA_027917425.1. NCBI lineage: Eukaryota > Metazoa > Chordata > Amphibia > Anura > Microhylidae > Gastrophryne > Gastrophryne carolinensis. The sequence goes on along the minus strand of CM051243.1, from coordinate 43,445,443 downwards.
GATGTCCCGCGGGGTGAAACCCCCCCAGGAAGCCCAGAAACCTTACCTTAACCCCATTCCAACGGCGCATGCTGCGTAGGAGCGTGGTGAGGTGAGTGTTTCCGGGCGTTCTGGGGGTTTCACACAGCGGGGCACCCCCGATCGAGGTGCCCCACCGAAGTGGACCAAAACCCAGGATAGACAAAATCCTGCGTGTTGGTCCACTTTAAAAATGTGGGTCATGCTTCAACACAACTTTTCGCTATTGTTTATGCATGCTGATGTGCAGGGCCCCATACAACAGCAATGTCTGGGCCCTCCACATAAGAAAGTGTGATGGCTGGGTCCTTAGTTTAAACTGAGCATCTGGCCCCAAGGCAACCAAGCTTACCTCCAAAAGGTCATATAGGAAACAAAAACTCAGACTAGGGGCCTAGCCTATAACATTAGACATACCTCCCAGGTATCCTTGATTTGGAGGGACTGTCCCTCTTTTGACTCCCTGTCCCTCATTGTTCTCATTTGTCCCTCTTTGAGGTGTAACATGCAGATCTGCATCAATAAATTATTAATTTGCCTATTTAAAGTGTTTATATTGTTTTTACTGTTACAACCTGTCTCCTATCCATCCCTCAATGAGGGGACGTGGCCGAATTTAATAAATGCCCTTCTTTCCCACCCTGAAAAGTTGGTAGGTATGCATTAATGGTTGTGGGGACCTAGACACAATATAAGCTTTATAGAAAGTGGGCCCCTCTATAACCTATATGTGATTGGGGTCTCAGCTTGAACTGGACCTCTGTCCCCAAGGTAGCCAGGCTTCCATTATTATAAAGGAATCTGTAAATCAGACTAGGGGGGCAGACATCACATTATAGGTTATGAGGGGCCCTGACACAATATAAGCTTTATAAAGTGTGGCCCACTCTGTAGCCTTATTTATCATCCACGCCAACAGCAATAGTGTGGCAGGCAGCAGGTCTCAGGCCAGGGTGGCCATTAGGGCCACCTGACCAGGGGCTACCTCTTCACAGCTGAGCCCCATACTGGAGTCTTGGCTCTCCTGCCCTGATGGCTGCCCTGCTCATGTGTAATTCTGTATCACAAGCACTTTGTAAGGAAGGATCAGAACTATTGACAGGTGTGTGTTTTATACCCTCCGTCCACTCAGATTAAAGAAAATATAGCACCAACACATTCCGTGGTGCTGTACAAGGTAAACAACGCACTTGTTATTAAAAAAAAAGGATAGCTGTGACCATAACCTTATAATGTGCCATCATCTTCCATGGCGTTGTACAAGGTAATCAATAACAATAATAGTCTTTATTTATATAGCACCCTCATCTTCTGTGGTGCTGTACAAGGTAAAAGCACTTCTTCACAAAAAAAAAGCATAGGCATGAACATAGCCCTATAATGTGCCGTCATCTTCCGTGGCGCTGTACAAGGTAAATAATAACAATAATAGTCCTTATTTATAAAGCGCCGCCATCTTCTGTGGTGCTGTACAAAGTATATAATAATATAACGTAATACTACGTACATAATAATCTTTATTTCTATAATGCCAGTTTATTATCAGCAAAGCACACAATACACTTATAATATACAGTTTATTATGAGTCAGGAAAAGAACAACAAATACACCTAAATAACTGGATGCAGTAGGAGGAGGTCCTGATCCTATGAGCTTACACTCAAAAGGTAATAAGCCTGCAAAGGTTCTCATTCATCCAGGTCACAGTATATCTGTAGGAATCAATCAAGGCAACCGGACTTGCTGTATCCAGCTGGCTTTATAGCTGTAGGAATAAATCAAGGCAACCGGACTTCCTGTATCCCTCTGGCTTTATAGCTATAGGAATAAATCAAGGCAACTGGACTTGCTGTATCCCTCTGGCTTTATAGCTATAGGAATAAATCAAGGCAACTGGACTTGCTGTATCCCTCTGGCTTTATAGCTATAGGAATAAATCAAGGCAACTGGACTTGCTGTATCCCTCTGGCTTTATAGCTATAGGAATAAATCAAGGCAACTGGACTTGCTGTATCCCTCTGGCTTTAGAGCTATAGGAATAAACCAAGGCAACTGGACTTGCTGTATCCCTCTGGCTTTATAGCTATAGAAATAAATTAAGGCAACTGGACTTGCTGTATCCCTCTGGCTTTATAGCTATAGGAATAAATCAAGGAAACTGGACTTGATGTATCCCTCTGGCTTTATAGCTATAGGAATAAATCAAGGCAACTGGACTTATTTTCTTGAAGCCATATCGCTAGCCATCCAACTGGATTTATAGCTGTAGATATCATTCAAGGCAACTGAACTGTCAGGGACAGTCAGTCCGGTTACATTGATTTAATTCTACAGATATTTAAAAGGTAAAACGTTTTACAAGAAAACAACGTGTTCTCCTCCACTGAGTCAATAGCGAGCGGCGCAATGAAAGGCGGTGTGCGGAGAGGGGATTCAGGGGAAAGAAAAACTTATTTGAACAAGGGAGCTGCGGGCATTGTCCCGGTAAAGTGGCCGCTTAGTGGGGACAATGGGAGTTTTGTCTGCGGCTGCTATGTACTATGTATGGGGATGTTAAGGAGGGGGATAATGCTTTAAAAGACCCCATGGAGTCAGGCTAATGTGAGGGAGCGCTGTGCGGATGATCAGTGAGCCTCTCCTGGGCGCTCAGGTACAATGCAGCAGCAGCAGGGGATGGCCTCCAGATACAATAAAAAGTTTACACTGCTCTATTATAGGGGAGGAGGAGGGGGGAGAAGGGTCCTAAAAAAAAATCCTGCCTGCTGCTGACTGGCCCAGACCTGACAATGCTCATTTGCATAACCCCACCCAGACCTGCAGGCCTTACATATAGCCGCTGGAGGGCTCAGCTAAGCCAGTAACTTCTCCTGAAATCCCATGAAAGAGCTTCTCCTGCCTACTAAGTGGAGGCTCCATCACCAGCAACATGCCCCGATCCTTCCTGGTCAAGAAACACTTCTCAGCCTCCAAGAAGCCCAACTACAGTGAGCTGGAGAGCCAGACAGGTAGGTGCAGGGTCCCTTTATCACTCTCTGCTTGCCTTTCTAACTGTGATTGTATACCATGGCTATGGTTTATCATGCAGCTGCATTTGAAACTTTTTTGATTTGTTTTAATACATTGCATGTGTCTGTTTGCCGCATACTGTAACACAACTATTGTGTTACTGGAGCGTGTACGCCTGTCACAACTTTTGCTTGGTCCCTGCAGTCAGTGATCAGAGGGACTGGAGTGTTTGTGTTATATATATATATATATATATATATATATAACTTTATTTTCTCACGTGCTAAAACAATAAAACCTTTTAAAATTTTTTTTAATATGTACATATTTATAGATTTTTTTTTTTTTTTTAAATGTTAAGAGCAAAAAAGGGTGAAAAAAGTTTTATATATCAGTATTGTATTTTTTTAAATATTTAAATTATATATTTTTTTAATATATATAATATATATATATATATATATATATATTATTTACCTGTGAGCAAAAGAAGAATATATTTTAGTTTATTTACCTCTACAAAAGCAAAAAAGGAACAAATAAAACAGATGTTTTTTACATATATATTAATAATTTTTTAAAATCCTAGATTTTTTTTTTTTTTTTAATATACATTATTTAGTATATAAATCCCTTTTTTGTGTTTGATCTCATGTACATAATAACCGGATTACCTATATCTGTTGTTGTTTATAACATATTACCTTTGACTACTGCCTGTCCGTCTGTTTAGAAGTTGATGTAGAACAAGGATCTAACCTGTTGCTTTGTGTCTCCCCTGCAGTGTACATCACGCCATTCATCTATGATAAATACCCTATACCGGTCATCCCCCAGCCGGAGATCCTGAGCACAGGAGCTTACTTTCCATCCCTGGTTTGGGACACCAGCTTACTGACCTCCTTCTTCACCGCTGACCCAGACTACAGCAAGTCCCCCCTGTCCACCTCTTCAAATGAAGACTGCAAGCCCCTGGACCTGACCTCGTTCTCTAGCGAGGATGATGAGGGCAAGACCTCAGATCCCCCCAGCCCAGCGTCCTCGGCCACAGAAGCAGAGAAGTTCCACTGTGGCCAGTGCAGCAAGTCCTACTCCACTTTTGCCGGACTCTCCAAACATAAGCAGTTGCACTGCGACTCGCAAAGTCGGAAATCCTTCAGCTGCAAGTATTGCGAGAAAGAATACGTCAGCCTCGGGGCCCTGAAGATGCACATCAGGAGCCACACACTACCCTGTGTCTGCAAAATCTGTGGCAAGGCTTTCTCCAGACCATGGCTGCTCCAGGGACACATCCGAACCCACACAGGTAAGGAGCCATCCTTTTCTTCATACTGTATTGTGTATCTTATATACCTTTATATAGGATGGGATAGGGCAGGCTAGGGGGTCATGATCAATAATGTCACCCTATATACAGATGGAGCAGCGCTAACGGTCCTTCCTGAGTTAAGTAAACAATGCTATCTTGAAATCTCCAATGCTATTCAGTGGAATTTGTTTGCATAGCCAGGTATATCTCAGGTCCCTTTAAATTTGTTGCATGAGATGGGGCAGGCTGGGGGTCAGGATTTGCAATAATGGCACCCTTTATAGGATAGGGCAGTCTGGGTGTCATGCTTACCTATTAGGCCACCCTATATAGGGTAGGGAGGTCTGGGGGCCATGTTTACCTATTTGACAACCTTATATCGAATGGAGGTTGTGATCAATAATGCCACCCTGTATAGGATGTAGGTCATAAACAATAATGTCTCTGTATATCTGATGGGGGTTATTATTATCTATATTGGCACCTTTTATATAGGATAGGGGGTCATAATCAGCAATAATACCCCTTTGAATAGGATAGGGCAGACTTTGGGCCATACTCCTATTATGTGATGAGCAATGCCAACCTGTATAGGATGGGGGTCATAATCCTCAATTACGTCACCCTATAGGATGCAATAGGGCAGACAGGGGGTCATGATCTATACTGCCTCCTATATAGTATATGGCATTCGGGGCATCATGGCCATTAATAATGCCACCCTGTATAGGCTAGTGCAGAATGCTGAGGGGTCAGGTGCCTCTTGTGGAGCCGTTAGGGGGGGCATATAATGCCTCTATTAAGGAAGGCAGGTGGCCAGTGGCATGCACCTGTTTGTGGTCCAGTTGTGTCCCGGCAGCTGCTGTGTAGCTTTTCACCGGCTGCCGCCTGATTGTTGCGAGTTGTATGGGGGCCGATTTCACACCCTCTTCACGTGCTAAGCACCCTACAAAGGCAACTTCTGAGCCACGAATTGTGTTGAATCAATGGCTGGCATTTTCCAAATTAGGGGCCGTATTCCCACCATTATCTTTTCCGACAAATCTGCACGCCCCTTCTAGATCTGACAATGCAGCATGAACTTGTGATGAGTTTCATGATCATTCATGTTTTTTTTTTTTTCCTCTTTGACCTTCACGATCATTCATGGTTTTTTCCCTTGGTTCTCTTGACAGGTGAGAAGCCATTCTCCTGCACGCATTGTAACCGCGCCTTCGCCGACCGTTCCAACCTCCGCGCTCACCTGCAGACTCATTCCGACGTGAAGAAGTACCAGTGCAAATCCTGCTCCAGGACTTTCTCCAGAATGTCCCTCCTTCACAAACACGAGGAGACGGGCTGCTCAGGGGGCCACTGAACTCTTCCCCCCAATTAGAGACTGTTATTGGACACTACAGAGAGGGGGGACCCCCCCCCCCCCAGCGTCCTCCCCGGCCACGCTGCCATCCTGGGGACTCCTTACACTTAAACAATGAATGCTCTTAGGTGCTGAAACGATTGCTCTGCCTTGTCGCGGGTGATGCCGCATCTGTGATGTCACACCTTTGTTGCCTTACACCAGCCAGAGTGTATTTTTGTAGCAGAGCAGAGCTCTCTCTCTTTTTATATATATTTTTTTTATATGAAGGACAGAAGTGTTACCAAAGCGTGTCTTATTTTCCAAGACTGTGTACATATCTATATCACTACTCACCTAAGCACCCACCCCTGTCCTGCAGGAGGTGCTCCTATGCAATCGCAGTATCATGAAGGGCAGCTGCTGGGCCCCGGGAGCACAATGCCGGATCTCCCCCGGATCAATGGCCATAGCCCCGTCGCCCTTCACCGAAGAACAATTGTGTTTACAAAGCTCAGCAGCACCTGTCCGGGGCACGCTCCCGCTCATGGGCCAGTTGTCAGCGGCTTGGACCCACAGACAGGTGGAGAGGAATGAAAAGCGGCTTGTGCTTGCCGACAGGTGCCGACCCGGCGCCCTTCCTTTTTTTTTCCAATCGAATGTTTACATTTCTAAGGTACACTGGTATTTATATTTTTTATCTCGACACATTTTGTACTGGTGAAACTTTTTTTATTGATATTCAATAAATAGAAAAATTATTTATACATCGCTGTTGCCACTGACTTTCTTTCTGAGCTTTTCTTTTTTTTGAGGGGGGGGGGGGGAGCTTTATTGGGGAGAACAGGTAGTGGTGTAACTAAGGCCTTGATTTCATTACGTGGGAATAAACAACCCAACACTTTCATTATCTAGGCTTTTGTTCATGCTGGTGGGGGCATCCCAATTTGGCTGTGTGCATCTTCTGGGGATCGCCCATAAACATAACTTCAGCGGCTCACATTTTATTCAGAAATTCTGAGCGGCAAAGAGTGCTAGCCGCCAACCCCGCATCTCGGCTCATCTTTATCTGTGGGCTAGCCGCACGGTACACTCCCAGCTAAAGGTATAGTGGGGATGCAGCTGAGTTGTGGCGTGGGATCAGCGGAAAGCTGAGTGCACCAGGCACCTCCCCATGAAGACCAGATCACAGCTCCTAGAGTCTTATATTTCTATGTCTCATGAAAATTAGGACAGTCTTTTGCTTTATTTCAAAATAAGGTGTGAATTAAAGAGACATTCCAGACAAAGAACTACATTCCTGCTTTCTGCTCTCCCCATTCTGGCTCTCAGATGCTGCCTCTTTTATCTCCCAGAAATTTGCATTTCCTGATAAACCCTTTAGAACGCTCTCCCTTCTGCTTCTCTTGACTTTTGAGGGGACCTTCACATTAACATGGATGAGTCATCATCTTTTGTTGAGGAGGACCTGCAGAGGGGACAGATTTCACTGGGAGTTATTGGGAAATATAAAGCCGACATAATGATGCCACCGCTGACAGCCAGCATGGGGAGAGCAGAAAGACGGGTCATTTACCATTTTGTTGGGATATCCATTTATAGGGATTGTCTCAGCTAAGTGTAAAATTAAAGAAAAGTTTAATCTAGGAAGGGCTGGACTGGCCATAGGGAAACTCAGAGAAAATCCCAGCGGGCCGCACTAAGCTGGACTGCTGCTTTTAACAATCCAAGTCCCAGCCACCATGTACCCCTCCTTGCCCAACCAGGAAATGTCTGGTGTAAGAGCTTCAGCATTATGTCTGCGGGAGCCATACCCCCTGCTAATCAATCATCTGCCCCTACTAAATACTAATACTAAAGCCTTCAGCTGGGACATCATTTGCTGGATGGGGACCAGTAAACTTCTGGGCTGAATTGTGTCCCCCAGTCCACCACTGCATCTAGGTGTGTTGCTCCTGAAGTAAAGATCTAACCTCTTCTTTGTATCCCAAGCTCCTATATAAAGTTATACATAACTTTTTTTTTAACAGCACAGAAAGGTGGAACTCTTTCTACTCCTTCTACAGCCTGTAGGCTGTGCAGAAACTGAAATTAAAGTGTCAGTCAGCGCGCTCGGCTCCATTCGGCGCTCAGCTGCACACATGCGCCGTAGGACTGGGGAAAGGTGAGTTTCTATGGGCAATATGGGGGTGAGCACAGCGGGGCTGAAGACTAAAACCTGGGATGGTTAAAAACATTAATAATTTTTGGGGTTGAAATGTGGCTTCGGGGGAGCCTAGAAACTGCCATGGGCTACAATTAACCCCTTTGGCTGCCAAGGGCTTATTATACCTCATCTATCTATACTTTTATCACCTAGTAAGTGGGGGTGGCTAATACGTCGAAGGGTTAAAGGGACATTCTAGGCAAGGGCTTAAATTGGCCTGCTTTCTGCCCTCCTCAATGCTGGCTGGTATTCACCACCACTTTGCATTTCCTGATAAGGCCTTTTGAACTTACCCTCTTCTGCTTATATAGCTGTAAGAATAAATTAAGGCAATTGGACTTTTATTCACAAGCAATTTGCATTTCCTGATAAGCCCTATGTAACTTTTTTACTTCTGCTGATACCAGTATATCTGTAGGAATAATTCAGAGCAACTTATTCATCAGTACTTTGCATTTCCTGATAAGCCCTTTTGAACTTGCTACCTTCTATTCATATCTGTAGGAATGAATCAAGGCAATTGGACTTGCTGTTTTCTTTTGAAGACATTTTGCTAGCCTATCATCTTCAAGAATAAAACATAAAAAAGCAAATCCGGTCACCTTGATTTATTCCTACAGATATACAACGACATGGATGAATAAGAACCTTCACTGACATAACCCTGACCTTGCCAAACACATTCCCCTCATTATCGGGACATTCACCCATGCATGTTTTAATGTAAGGATCCCTTCATTTCAGTTTGTACACCTTGAAATATGAATCAGCAGAAGGGAGCAAGTTCTACAGGGTTTATCATGGAATGTAAAATGCTGGTGAATGCAAAATGCAGCTCCTGACAGTCAGCATTGGGAATATATAATGTAACCCTGGAATATCCCATGCGGCAGCTGCACCTCCTACAATAGGAGACATGCTTCATTGCACTGTGCAGCTATTTCCGGTCTCCCATCATACTAAGTCCCATAACTGATTTAGGCTTTGTAAGGACTTTTTAACTGTAGGGGCATCCCAAATCAGGATTCTCCTGGGAGGTAACTACAGTAAGCTGGCTTCACACCTAGGCAATGCTTGGTGATAGCGATTATCACTATTGCAATGCAATTGCCATTGTACTTGCAATTTTTGCTACTGAGTAATCGCAAGCGTCATAGAGGCAAAAACACTGCATGGGCTATTGTGATCCCAATCGCCCCACAATCACCAAATGCGTGTTTGAATGGACACATAGGTAACTATGGGAAGTTCTCTGAACACCCCGCTATCACAGCCATGTGCTCATGTGTGAAGAGGACCGAAGTCATTTTTGACTGGCCTTTTCCTTTAAAGTGAACCTGTCAGAAGGGAAGTATGGAGATCACCATTGCAGACTAGCATGCCCACCATCATGCACCTGACAGTCATGCTAGTAAATAGAGGGGCAAGGTGCAGCAATTTCTGGTAGGGAGCCCGGGGAGCAGCATTGTATGCAAAAGCAGACCTTGTGCTTTTCCAGACACTTAAACCGGACCTTCAGCGTGATTTAATGAAAAGCCCAAACTCTTAAAAAACGGTTCCCCAGCAACTAAAATTAATATATTTTACGTTTTTAGTCACTAACTTATTATTCTTTCCCCACTGGGCTGCAACTCTGTTCAGGAATTTAGGATACGGGCGCCGCCATCTTGACTCAGAAGCATCACACTTACTGAGGAGAGGAGAGTGGGATAAGGTACAGGGGGCGGGTTATAGCTGTGCTTTGCTCAGACAGAGCAGAGCTGGGGTCAGGTAACGGTCAGCAGTCCCAGAATGCAGAGCAGCACAGTCAGGAGGCACTTCCTGTTTGCAGGCTGCCTGATAAGATGGCGGCTTCCATAAGCCGCCATCTTGGATGTTTAAAGGCTCATAACATGCAGTAGATGCAGGTAGGATGATTTTTAATGTGGACAATCTGTATGTACAGGGTGTGGGAAACATATAAGATAGACTCTTATTCAAAGTGAAGGTCCGCTTTAAGAGGCTCTCCTAGAGGTTGAGATACCCAAAGGCTCACTGTCTAGGCTTCCAGTAGCATAACTGGGTAGTGGGCATCACATACCTGCACCAAAGTGCTGGGGCTGGTTCCATTGCTGCAAAGTGCTGATCCATGAACCCCAAAGCTCGTCATACCTACTGGGGCGTTCACAGGTCAATCCTGCCAATGCCCCCCTTGCTGAACATCAATTAGATGGTTTGCATTGCCTTGTGTTGTGCAATCAGATTGCCTATTGTATGGCTGCCATATAATCCTGAATAAATGAAATGTCCAATCCTAACTTTTTAACCCCATCAAGACTAAAAACCTTTAATGCCAGGATTACACCTTTAAATAATGGTACTATTACATACTGTATTGTATAGAACAAACAAAAAAGTTAAAAGAAGCCCCTAAAGTGAGACATCTGTATTCCTATTTAAACAAATGCATGTTTAGAGTGAAAAAAGTTTCACTCTAATTATACCCTTTGCTTAAAAAAATTCAAACCAAAATGTTGCAACATAGTAGGGAAAGTTAGAGCCATATTAGTGCTCCTATGGTGGTCTCTGATCCGCCCCTCCCCCCAACTACATGTTGAATACACCTGTCCTGGCAGGTGATGCTATCATTGCTCTGTTGGTGGCCATACATGCAAAGCTCAGCCAATAAGAATGCTTTAGAGCAGGTCACATTACTGGTGTGATGACATCACAGCTGGGTCAGGCTTAAGGAAATGGAAACAATGTCTGCCCGGACAGGTTAGTATATTGGCCTTTAAAATTCTGCCATTTGGGAGAGAGTTACAGTAGACCTAAACCTTTCCTGACCCTGCCAGGTATAGGATCCAGGTCTGCAAAGACCCTAACCCAACTACACCTGCTGCCAAGAGCCCTGAATTTAGGAAGTGTTCCCCTTTTCTTGACTGGAATCTGTATAGTAAAAGACCAGGAAACCGCTGCATACTGCAGTGCCTCACACCTTCTATTGGAGGAGACGCATATATATATATGTGTAATTCCTATAGGATGCCCCACAATCAGAAATCACAGCAACCCCCCCCCCCCCCCCCCCAAGAACTTTCCAAGCCATGTTCAAAACTGGCACTGGCATAGCCTGCTTCCCTGGTGGACCATGAAGTGTATGCACTATGCACAGCAGGGGAGGGATGCCACAGCATGCACTTCCTATGCTGCATTTGAAAATCAATAGCTATATCATGTCTTGGTTTGTGTGGCTTGGGCAGGAGGTTCGGCAGTGGTTCCTACTGTGGGGGGCATCCCAAATCAGTGGTGTTACATTAATCTACAAAGGCGATTGTTGCAGTGTGTCTGCTTGCGTCCAGAGTGTGGCATACACTGGTGCCCTTGATTCCTGTGGAGCCATCATGAGTAACCAGCTATGCACCCCGATGCATGTAGACAAACCAGGTCCCCTAATGTGTGCTGTCCTAATCAGAGGTGAATGAGCCCAGAAAAACTCCCCCTGAGGGCCAACAGATTCAAGTATCAGTGGCTTATATTCAGGATCCATGCACAGAAACATTATGGCAAACTGTATTGTGTGTGTCAGATGCCATAAATAAGCTATACATAGTTCAGATTTTGGTGATCAAAGCCCTCATGGGCCCCTGGGACCAAGGGCCCATCAGGGGTTCCCTGGTAACCCTTCTGAGTCAGTCTGAGCCTAATAAGAAGGGCCCCTTTGTAAGGGAGCACAAGAGCTCTTCCTGTCTTGTTAATAAATAATGTTTTTTTTTTAAACATACATAGAATGAGGGCTGCAAAAAGTGACACCCCAGGGCAAGCAGTGTGCAGATAAGGGCTGATGTTAATAGCCGGCCATCGCCTCCGGGACACATTTAGGAATCCTGAAGACATGTAAAGTGCTTTATGGCAGGTGCCATTATGCCGCACTCACCATTGAGAGGCCCTTTCACTGAGTGTAAAGAGAACCTGTCCTGACACGTGCCTGCGGGGCATGGAGATAAGCAGAGCCTGTTATATACGTATTAGCTCCAGTGATAAATGCCATCAATGCAATACAAGGAAACCACAACACCCCCCCTTCCCCACAGGAAACCTTCCAGCATCATCCTCAGTATTTCTAGGACCTTTTTCATGGGACCATGAAGCTGTGAGCACCAATTTGGCTCAGTTTCATTGGTGTCCAGAAATGTCTATAACTGTGTATGTAGGAACACAGGTAATCCTGCAGACACATGTACTGTGCTATCTGGATTTAGTAGCAACAAGTATATAGTGACCAGGTGCTTCTGGGGCCCAGCAACAAGTACATGGTACCTAGCATAGCAGAAAAATATTAGGGACCCACCAACAGGTCTGTGAGCCTGGGCCTCTGCTCTAGATATACAACACATCACATGTGATATACTGCTTGTACAACTTCAGGTACACGTTGTCTGGGAGGGCTGCACATGCTTCAGGGTCCAACAGCAGGTATATGGCATCTGGGTGTATAGGGAGAGCTTCCTACGGTAGCAAGAGGTACATGGTGCCCATTAGGGCCAGGAGAGCCTCAGGGGCCAAGAAACAAGTACAGTACCTTGTGGCAGGGAGGATAGCAAAAGCCTCATGTGCCCAGCAACAGGTACATGGTGCCATGGGGGGGGGGGGAAATTCAGGGGTAATGGTGCCTATGAGAGCTTTAGTGGGCCAGCATCAGATACATGGCAACCATCATGCCACAGGGGCTTCAGGGTCCAGAAACAGGTACATGGTGATCTGGAGATCTTCATGGTACCAGAAAGAGGTACATGATGCTCAGGAGAGCTTCAGGATACCAGGAATAAGGGTGCATGGTGCCCGGGAGGGCATGGAGAGTTTTAGATACCCAGCAACAAGTATATGTTGCCGGGTGAACTTCAGTATCCCAGAGTCAGGTACATGGTGCCCTGGAGAGCTTCGGTATCACAGGAAAAGGGTACATGGTGCCCTGGGGAGCTTCAGTATCACAGGAAACGGGTACATGGTGCCCAGGAGGAAACAGAGCTTCAGATGCCCAGCAACAGGTACATGGTGCCCAGGAGAGCTTCAGAATACCAGAGACAGGTGTCCAGGAGCGCATGGTGAGCTTCAAATGCCCACCAAAAATGTACATGGTGCCCGGAGAGCAACAGGATCCCAGAAACCGGTACATGGTGACCCAAGTGGCATAGAGAGCTTCAGATTCCCAGCGATGGGTACATGTTGCTGGGTGAACTTCAGGATCCCAGAGACAGGTACATGATGCCCATGAGATCTTCAGGATCCTAGAAACAGGTACATCGTGCCTGGGAGAGCTTCAGGATTCTGGAAACAGTTACATGTTGCTCAGGAGAGCTTCAGGATCCTAGAAACAGGCACATGGTGCATGGGAAAGTTTGGGATTTCAGAAACCAGTACATGGTGTCCAGGAGAGCTTCAGGATCCCAGAAACAGGCACATGATTCCCGGGAGAGCTTCAGGGTCCCAGAAACAGGCACATGATGCCCAGGAGAGCTTCAGGGATCCAGCACCCTAGAAACCGGCACATGATGCCCAGGAGAGCTTCAGGGATCCAGCACCCTAGAAACAGGCACATGGTGCCCATGAGAGCTTCAGGTTCCCAGAAACAGGCATGTGATGCCCAGGAGAGCTTCAGAATCTCAGAAACAGGCACATGATGCCCAGGAGAGCTTCAGGTTCCCAGAAACAGGCACATGATGCCCAGGAGAGCTTCAGGATCCTAGAAACAGGCACATGATGCCCGGGAGAGCTCCAGGGTCCCAGAAACAGGCACATGATGCCCAGGAGAGCTTCAGGATCTCAGAAACAGGCACATGATGCCCGGGAGAGCGCCAGGATCCCAGAAACAGGCACATGATGCCCAGGAGAGCTTCAGGGATCCTGCACCCTAGAAACAGGCATGGTGCCCAGGAGAGCTTCAGGTTCCTGGAAACAGGTACATGATGCCCAGGAGAGCTTCAGGGATCCAGCACCCTAGATACAGGCACATGGTGCCCAGGAGAGCTTCAGGTTCCCAGAAACAGGCACATGATGCCCAGGAGAGCTTCAGGATCTCAGAAACAGGCACATGATGCCCAGGAGAGCTTCAGGTTCCCAGAAACAGGCACATGATGCCCGGGAGAGCTATAGAGATCCTAGAAACAGGCACATGATGCCCGGGAGAGCTATAGAGATCCTAGAAACAGGCACATGATGCCCAGGAGAGCTTCAGAGATCCTAGAAACAGGCACATGATGCCCAGGAGAGCTTCAGGGATCCAGCACCCTAGAAACCGGCACATGGTGCCCATGAGAGCTTCAGGTTCCCAGAAACAGGCACATGATGCCCAGGAGAGCTTCAGGATCTCAGAAACAGGTACATGATGCCCAGGAGAGCTTCAGGATCTCAGAAACAGGCACATGACGCCCAGGAGAGCTTCAGAGATCCTAGAAACAGGCACATGATGCCCAGGAGAGCTTCAGGTTCCCAGAAACAGGCATATGATGCCCAGGAGAGCCTCAGAGATCCTAGAAACAGGCACATGATGCCCAGGAGAGCTTCAGGTTCCCAGAAACAGGCACATGATGCCCAGGAGAGCTTCAGAGATCCTAGAAACAGGCACATGATGCCCAGGAGAGCTTCAGGTTCCCAGAAACAGGCACATGATGCCCAGGAGAGCTTCAGGTTCCTAGAAACAGGCATATGATGTCCAGGAGAGCTTCAGAGATCCTAGAAACAGGCACATGATGCCCAGGAGAGCTTCAGGTTCCCAGAAACAGGCACATGATGCCCAGGAGAGCTTCAGGGTCCCAGAAACAGGCACATGATGCCCAGGAGAGCTTCAGGTTCCTAGAAACAGGCACATGATGCCCAGGAGAGCTTCAGAGATCCTAGAAACAGGCACATGATGCCCAGGAGAGCTTCAGGTTCCCAGAAACAGGCACATGATGCCCAGGAGAGCTTCAGGATCTCAGAAACAGGCACATGATGCCGGGAGAGCTTTAGAGATCCTAGAAACAGGCACATGATGCCCGGGAGAGATTTAGGATCTCAGAAACGGGCACATGATGCCTGGCAGAGCTTCAGGTTCCCAGAAATGGGCACATGATGCCCGGGAGAGCTTCAGAGATCCTAGAAACAGGCACATGATGCCCAGGAGAGCTTCAGGTTCCCAGAAACAGGCACATGATGCCCAGGAGAGCTTCAGGTTCCCAGAAACAGGCACATGATGCCCAGGAGAGCTTCAGGATCTCAGAAACGGGCACATGATGGCCAGGAGAGCTTCAGGATCTCAGAAACAGGCACATGATGCCCGGAGAGCTTCAGGTTCCCAGAAACGGGTCCATAGCACCTATGTCTCAGTGTAAACTTCCTTCCAGGGAAGGTACCTTGAAGTAATGTTATTGACACATTATTGATTGATAGACCGATATGGCCTCATATAGGGGACAGCTGAGGCAAACATACATTTCATCCAGTTATCAGTGATACTAATTCCCGCCATTAAATCAGACACTCCAAGGCTCGGGCAGCCAGTAGCACTTGAGTGTCCTCAGGGGTGTCACATGACCAGCCCTGTTCCTATTGGCTGGCTGTTGCTCGGTGGGTCTTTCTTCCATAATGGCGCCGGCACGCACAGGAGTTTCCTCAGGTGCGGTAAGTCGTGACAGAGCAGCTGTAACATTACAGGAGGTGACACCCCCGGCGACTTACCGCCGTGACAGCCGCCGTGTTCCCCAAATAGCTGCCTAACCTACCGTGTGTGGCCACTTACCTGCCCTCACAAGTGTCTCCAGCCCATACTTACCTCAGCTATCCCAATACCTACCTCCTGTATACCCCCACCCACCTAGCTAGCTTCCTTTCCACATTAGATAGCCATTCTAACTCAATTTACCTCATGTATCCCTTCACTTACCCACCTGTCTATACCTACCCTCCAGCTCCTCACTCTGCTTAGTGCACACCTACCTCCCCTTATAGCTACCCACCTACCTATCCCCTTCATTAGATACACTTATCTACTTATATTTCACTACTCACCTACCTCCTTCTTTACTTACCTTCCCACATACATGCCCCCCCATTAGATAACTATATCTACTTATATTTCTCTACTCACCTACCTCCACTTTTATTCACCTACCCCCCTCTCACTAGATACCTATTTCTACTTCTATTTCTCTGCTCACCTACCTCCCCTTATAGCTACCCACCTACCTACCCACTTCCTCACTATTTTAACTAATATTTAGCTCACATATCCCAGTACCCACCTACATACCCTCCCCTCCTACCTATCTTTCTGCCTACTATTGTATTGCCTCACTATAATTAAAGTGGATTAAACCCCACCGCAACAGATTCCCAAGCCCATCAATTCCCTCCACCCGGGGCATCCAAAAATCGGGATGCCCTGCTTTGTGAAACCCCCCCCAGGTCGCCCCATACACTTACCTTTGCTACCCGGTCCAACGGCGCATGCTCGAGCCGCTGCCGCATCTCCGCTGTCCCTCCAGCAGGGCACGTGCCAGGCAATTGTGAATGGCCGATGTGGGCACGCTCCCTGTTAGAGGGAAGCGGGGGAGTCCATGGCCTTGGACGAAGGCTTAGACAACGCGCTGATTGGACGAGCGTGAGGAGAGTTAACTTCGGTGATCTGGGGGGTTTCACACAGCGGGGCACCCCCGATTAGTGTGCCCCGGGGGAAAGGCCCAAAACCCAGGATAGTCAAAATCCTAGGTTTTGGTCCACTCGCCTACCTACCCACCCACAGTCTTTACTCGATACATGTTTCTAACTCATACTTACCTCATGTATCCCTCCACCCACCTACCTACCCTTCACACCCATTTCTAACTCATGCTTATCTCATGTATCTCTCCACCTACCTACAGTACCTATGTTTCTGCCTCACTAGATAGCCCATATTTACGTCTATTCTTTTACTTGCCTACCCTCATTCTAACTACCCACCTACATACCACCTACATACCCCACCCCCTCACTAGATTACGTTTCTATCTTGTCATTTATGCCTTTGCCCACCAAATTCTCTTTCACCTTTTCTCCCATCCATCTAATTCCTCATTGGATAGCCCAAAGTTACATTTAATTCCTACACCCACTTACCTCCCCTTCTAGCTACATCCATCCATCCACCTACCTACCATTCTTCACTAGATATACTTCTATCTTTCATTACCTTATGTTGATTTGGAGGGACTGTCTTTCTTTTGAGTCCATGTCCTCCTGCCCCCCGTTGTTCTCAAACGTAACGTGCAGATCTGCATAAATAAATCGCCTATTAAGTATATATATTGTTTTAACTGTTACAATCTATCTCCTGTCCATCCCTCCATGATGGTGCGTGGTCTAATTTAACAAATGTCCCTTTTTCCCACCCTGAAATGTTGGTAGTTATGCCTTCACACACTTATTCACCCTTCTGCCTACCCTGTAATTTTCTCACTAGATAGCCCATACTTATGAGTATCTCTGTCCTTTACCCAACCACCTACCCCCCTCCCATTTGTATACCTACCTATCATTCTCCCTCCTCTCTAGATATCTGTTCTGTCAGAGGACAACAAATTATATCCCTGCTAGGGCACGGAGGGAAAACTGGGATGCTGCAAGCAGGTTGGGCAGAAGAGCTGGAGACTGCCCCCCCCCCATCATGGCAGGGCCCCGTACAAGAGTCCTATCTGTACCGCCCAGGCAGCCCAGACTGTGGGGAATGTGGGGTTTCTGCCCAGCTGTTAGCCATCAGCATCCCTCTGGTTATTGGAACTCTATAAATAAAGCATGTTCATGAGAATAAGTTGTAGGGTTTACATGTTTCTCTGCTCTTGGTATGGATTGAGAATTGAGTCAGATGTCTAGCAGTAAGCGTCTTCAAGAAAATAAAGCAGCAAGTTCAGTTGCCTTGATTTATTGCTACAGATTTACCATGACCTGGATGAATGCCTTCACAAACTTATCATTATGTTATAGCTGCATATTGGGGCTAATTCAACGTCATGAGAATTTCTTTTTCTCAAGTTTTTTGGGTGAGAATTTTTTTCATATGATTTTTTTTAATTCATGCAATTCGGCACCAGATTTATCTGCATTTATTAATAATTTTGCACAACTAAAAGTGGTGCTGAATTGCACGAAGTAAAAAAAATCATAAATGTTTTTCTCACATACAAGTGCAAATAAATTCTCACAGTGCTGAATCTGCCCTATAATCTACTTAATCTTCCATGTGGGCGAGTAAAACACTTGTCTGCCCCAGGTGACAGGTACGCTTGAAAATATTGCTAATGCATCCTACCTCATTGCCTATTCAGGCTTTTCAATCCACATTTGACCTATATGATAAACAGTCAGTGTAGGTCAGTGAGTTTGGTATCTGTGATGTAAATCAGTGTTTGAATTGTACTTGGTGGGGGGAGAGTACCTGAGGCTGATCACAGCCATTCACGTGTTAATGGGACACAGGTCACAGCAAAGGAGAACCTGCAGGGAAACAATCCTCCGTTCTTTATGCCGTGTATCTGCTATGGGTCACCGGATCTACTCTACCTTCTGACATGGTGTCAGCCCTATGTAATGTCTTAGCCCTTGTTCACACCTGCGTGGTACCGCATGTGTTTTGGCGTTCGCAGCTGTTTAACGGTACCAAAAAAAAAATATCCATCAATGGCACCTTTATGGCTCCTTTCACACTTCTCCGGTACGGCAGAGAGGAGAAAAACGTGGCCGCAAAAAGTCCTGCCTGCTGCGTATTGGCCACAAATGCACACCATTAAACAGGGATATTTCTAAAACACAGACGCAAAGGCAAACATAAACACAAATGTAATATGGAATTCCTGCCTCAAAATTAACACCGCAAATGTAATCGGACGGGTGTGGATGTAGCCTTAATAATTAAGTGTCCTGATAAGTGTAAAATCCTAAGAAATTCATGATCTCTATTAGCACACATCTGGCTTATATACTACTAGGACTCTACCCCCGAGTACTTTGATCAACCAACATGTAAAAAAGGAAAAAGAAAATGAGTTTTGCGTATTGGATGTTGGCAGTAAGAGCTCTCCTTAGTAAAGACCTAACAGTCAGAATTCTCCTGGATGATGACACCAGACAAAAGAGTAAACAAATTAAATCTCAAATGGCTGTTAAAGCTGATCTAAACAACTTTGTGCCACTTAGTGTTCCCCAGGGATCAGGTGTCTACGTAGGGCTCACAGGTCCCCATAGCAGACATCATAGTGGCCTCCCCTTCCTGAAAAGAAAACCCATATACTGTACTTGCTGATACTGCAGACTGCTGTGGGGCATGTAGTGGTCCTTTTCTTGTCTAGAATTCAACTGCTACTATTTTCAGGGAGCATCGTGGTTCAGTGTACGTTGCACAGGCCGGAACACACGAAGCGCCATGAGAAAACAATGTGCTGCCATCTTAGTTTTTTTTCTATGCAACTTATGGCCTTGTCCCCTCCCAGCATACTGCAGTGGCACCCTGGACAAGAAACAGACCACATGGGGCAGGGTTTTGCATGGCAGGGGGGGAGACAGCTTGCACTGGACCAGTTAATAGACAAAAAGCTAAAGGAAAGCACAACCAAATGTATGGTTAAAGACAGAATTGTTTTTCCAAAAGACAGATGCGAACACTGAACTATTTAGGACAGATGCACTTCAATAATTTTTTCCACCCTACCTGGCAATAGCTATCAAGAACACCTGCAGCAGATGTAGCACACTATGCTGTGGCAGTAAGTTTGGTGGGTTAGGCAGATTCCTTTGTATGGTGAGAGCTGGTTGCACAGAGACACAGAACAGTTGCATACACTAATCTCCTCCCCACAATACGTTAAAAAGGTGTGCACTAGCTACTATTATAAGCACTGCACCAATGATTGGAGGCATTGCAGAGCTGTGCTCCACAGTGGAGTGCAGCATACCTGTGCATTGCTCGGCAGCACCTCACACAAGGACATTCTGCCAGTGTCAGAATCATTGTAGTGACCGGCCCAGTTTGTAAGGGGCGCTACCTTTTATACTTTTTGCTCTGGTAGTTCCCTCTGACTGGGGCCTTGAAATGGCTGCCCAGACGTGTGTTAAAAAAGTTAAAAAAAAAAAAAAAAAAAGTTACTAACTTTGTCACTGGTAGGACCCAGAGAGTCAAACTGGGCCCCTTTATTTCCTCCCCCAGAATCACGAATATCTGTGCACCACAGGGATGTGTTATGTCTCCCCTTCTCTTTTCCCTCTACACAAACAACTTCAAATCCTCAGATCCTCCTATCAAGATCATCAAGTATGCAGTCGATACCACCTTGGTAGGCCTCATCAACGACGAGTCTCCCTACCGAACACAAGTTAAAAACCTGGAATCCTGGTGCAGAGCGAACAACCTTATCCTGAACATCCAGAAAACGGTTGAACTAATAGTTGACTTCAGCCGTTCCTACCTAACGCACCATCCCATTTCTATTGGTGATGAAGAAGTCAATATCGCTACCAGCACAAAATTTCTTGGTACCGTGATCACGCCTGACCTGAAGTGGAAGAGGCAAGCTACCGTCATCTTGAAGAAGACCCAACAGAGGCTATACTTCCTGAGACAATTGGCAAGATACGGTATGTCTAATAGGATCCTAAAAACCTTCTACAATGGTGCCATAGAATCGCTTCTGACCTCCTCCTTCACTGTCTGGTATAGCGGGGCTACAGCCAAAGACAACAACAGATTGAAGAGGATTACCAGGACTGCCGAGTGGATCACCCTTTCTTCACACTTTTACCCTCTGGCCGCAGGTACCTTGCGCTCTCGACTAGAACCTCCAGGAACAAAAATAGCTTTTTCCTTTGGCCGTTAAGACGCTGAATAATCTGCACTGATTAACCTGCAATGAACTTCCTGTCTCTACTATGTTACTACCAGTATTATATATATTATATGTACAAAATGTTATTGTTTATAGCTCAAATGGAGTATCTCCTTGCCAAAAAGCATTCCTTGTATCTATCCTGTACTTACTTGGCGGTCAATAAAGTATTCAAGTGTGGCAGCTGATTGTCTACCAGTGGTGGGGGTGTAACATTTCAATGTGCATGCATTTCCGGCTCCACTCGCCCTCTTACTTTACCTTCGCCTCACATTGCCGGTGATCCCAGGGCTTTCTATGCTGTGCATATTGATGAGTGGTATAGAAGGCTGAATGGAAGCATGCAGCAGACCTCCTCACAGGTAGATCTTAAATGGGAGCTTGCATCCGTCGGAGGGATGCCAGCGATCACCGGAAAGGTGAGTTTCAAGGTGATCTTATAGACTCCAGGCTGGTGGTTTTTGCTCTTTAAAAAGGAAAAAACTCAGGATTGTCACTGTCCCAACTGAGTACCTAGATGAGATTCTAGAGCCAGGTTACTGGGGCTTGCGTGTATGGCTCTTTAGCACTTCTACTATTTCATTAAGTAAATTGGGATGCCCCCCCACCAGGCGCCAGTTAAACTCTCCTTCTTCCTGGCTCCCTTGTCAATGTAAATATCGGGCTACCGCATTCCCCAGCATCTTTGGGCTGCCAAATAGGCTGGGGGCTGTGGTGTGCCCGCTGTTGGGGATGTGGCCGCTTTCACTCCTGATTGCAAACAGGGCCATTTGCTGAACATTACATATGCTCTGCAAACGGCTCAGAGGAGCCTGCACACACGCCATTGGACCGAGAGAGGTGAGTTTTTTTCCTGGCCAATCTGAGGGTTTTTTCAAAGCTGGGCATCCCAACATTGTAGATGAGATGTTCCAAATAATAATTCAATAGCACACACAATCATGCCTAAAACAAACCTGTAAACCAATGCATCCTTTTTCATGCTTGTTGGTGTACTTTTGCATTTCTGCATTTATTTAACCTGTAGAGACTGTTCATAATGCTACAAGTCCAAACAAAGCACAATCATCTCAATGAGGCCTGGCCAAGTCTAACCAATAAAAACACAGGGATTGGCTAACTCCGATAACAATCGCCAGCATATTGTTTTTCTACCAAGCTCGCAGACGTCCTTAATCTGCCTGTATTTTTATGCATTGTCCGTGAATTTTTGGACGGCTAGAAGACCTGGCCACAGCGCGTTGCTGTCAGCGGCTGTTGAACAAGGCATCAGCCGAGGCGGATGGGCTGCTTGCCCACTCGCACGTGCAGACGTTTGCACCATCATGGAAGTGTTCTGCACCCAGCCCCCGGGTGCCAGCTCCTGCCATCTGCATATTGGCGGCCCTCTGGGAGGGATAATGAATTCTTTCCAGTGCGTTTTATACTTTACAAAACTTAATAATATTGTACATACGCGCCCAAGCCCCTTGTTGATATTATCGCAGCCTGAACATGAAAAATCGCAGATTGATATCTTTGGTGTTTTGGATCAGTTTCTAAGAAAACAAGATTATATTTGCCGGGGTTTCCGTGCTCAGAAGTAAATTCAACTTAACTGATGTTTCCTTGTATTTCTAATTGGCCGCTTGTTATTATTTGGCAGGGCCCCGCTTCACATGTTGATTTATTTAGAATTTAATTTCCATACATTCCCTGCATAAAACATGAGGTGCCAGAAACTTTCAGCGGGGTGATATTTTACTAAGAAAGATGAAACAATTCATCGGAAAAGGGTACAGACATGCGGACTGAATTGTTTGAAGTTACCGGATGGACACACGGACAGCAAAAGGAGATCTTTTTGGCAATTTTTACTCCAGTCTGGCGTCTACATTCCAATCCTTGGCAGGTTCTTTCTTTCACTCTTACTGCTATATTTAAAGTGGACCAACACCCAGGATTTTGACTATCCTGGGTTTTGGTCCACTTCGTGGGGCACCCCGATCGGGGGTGCCTCGCTGTGTGAAACCCCCCAGAAAGCCCCAAAAACTCACCTGTCCCCGCTCCCACGTGACCGCTGCAGCCAATCCCCGCCGACGGACAAGCAAGGTCCGTCGCAGGACAAGCGAGCGCGCCCGCCGCCGCCTCCCGCGCATCACTCTTACAGGGAGCGCGTCCGTGGCGGCCATTCACAAACGGCCGGTGCATGCGCCGCAGGATCGAGGAGCAGTTAGGGATTTCGGGGCTTTCTGGGGGGTTTCACACAGCGGGGGTGCCCCGCAGACCCGATATAAGATTCCTGGGCCGATCAGCATCGGGTGTTGGTCCACTTTAAAGAAAAAGTCCAGGCAAACTCAATAATAAGGCGGCAAGGAGCTCATCTGAAGTCTGTCCCATAAGCTTCTCCTCCATTTTCTTGCAATGCACTTTAGATGCTGTGGCAGGTTTACAAAGCGTGTCCTTCCACCCCTGTACCTCGGCACTCCCAGCGTTGTGAACCCGGCAAGTGGGACCACTGTGGCTTGCCTGGCTCGGTCATGCTAGGGGTGCTGAGGCACAGGGATGGTTGTGCTACCTCATTTGAAGGTGTTTATCGAGGAATGGGACATGCTTTAGTTTAGCTCTTTGCTGCCTTATTATTGCTACTGCTTGGACTGTCCCTTTAAGGAAAAAAAGGAAGAAGCCTGTGATCGTGGCTGCCAATCAGAGTGCTCAATTTTGCCAGTGAGCTGAGGAAGATCTGTGAAATCCATGCAATCGCCTGTAAACTCGCCTAGCTCTTATTGCTTGTTTGGGTCGTGGCTGCAACTCACCTCTAACTGATGGTGCCTACCTGCACCAGGCACTTCTGAATGGCTGGTGCTGGAAAGTGGCCAGTGCCATCCACTCCGTTCATGTAATGCGGTAAGACAGCGGCACATGAACCCGTTTGAAGCCGCGGATCAGTGGCTGGTGACGTCAGTATTGCCAAAAGTATTGTTTGCCAACTGCTCTGGCACTGGGCTGTGTGTTAATTTTTATTACTAACACTTCACAGCCTCTCTGCTGATAAATAGTTAATTCTAGTGCAGGAGAAACTTGTTACATTTAGATACAGTTGGCCGATAGTTTCTGTTACATATGTATCTAACAGTAACAAGCTTCCTCCTGCACTAGGAAAAGTAACATTTATCAGCAGAGAAGTGTCATTAATGAAAATAAACACACAGCCCTTAGCCAAGCACCTGTCTGTGTCAGACATATGTGAATGGGCAGTGCGGGCATGCCTCCTGCCAGTGGGGTGCGGTCCTCGTCTGTATTCATCTCCACTTGTCCCATTCTTAGCCAACAGGGTGAAATGATACAAAGCATGTGGATTGAATGCGTCAAAGAATCAGGTAAAGGTGAGTTTTTCTGGGCAATCTGGGGGGAGGGGTCACACAGTGGGGCACCCCAAATCTTGATGCCCCAGGTCAAGGACCAAATGCCGAGATTTGTTAAAATCTCAGGTTTTGGACCACTTTAAGACCTTGATGGAGGGTGGCAGGAAGTAGCTGTGCACTTCAGTGAAGCATGTCTCCTATTGGATGAGCTGCAGATTCTGCACGTGTGTAGCTATTAACTTCCCCCCACAAGACGCACCTCTGTTAGGTAAAAGTCAGTGTCTCTAATGCAGGGCTCACTGTTGGTATGGGTGATGGGTTAGGTTAGGTTTGTGTCCCTGTGAGCCAGGTCCCAGTCTGGCACATAGTTGTAAGATAGAGTGGCGGTCCCCTTTAAATGTAAACGTTTGAAGTACCTGTCATTCTGGAAGTGGCAGATACAAACCTCCTATTCTGAGGTACAAACAAGGAATGCTTTTTGGCAAGAAGATCCATCGAGAGAGCTTGAACATCACACATTACGATACCTAAACAATAGTTCTTAGTGATGGAGACTTAGATAGCAGTGTAGCAGGTGACGAATGTATTGACATCTAACTGCAGGTACTTGTCTATTAATGAGTAACGTGTATGACAGTTCCCTATCTTGTTTACTGCTTTGATGGTCAGAGGGGGAAAAAAACTTTGTGCCTGGAAGTTCTTGTTGGACAAACTATGAATCTATGTCCAGAAAGCAGAGGACTGAAGAAGTATCCTGGTTCCGATGAGCCCTTCATTACTTTTTTTTTTTTTTTTTTTTGCATATTATGCTGTTGAACTGAGCATCTGAATTTATTCTGGTGTTCAGTTAATTCTCCACAAGCTTGGATTTGATGGTGGGTCCTCAGTACCAGGCTGAGAAGGCTGTACTCTGTGGCATTGTAGAGACCTTGAGACATGCTGTATCTTTTCAGCTTTCAGACGTAAAATATAGTCTTTCTTGGGTTTCCTTAAAGTGTAAAAAAATCAGACTTGCCCGGCCCTCTGGCTGCTGGCCTCCCCCTCCCACGGGGTATCCCAAATCGGGATGCTCCACTGTGGGAAACCGTTTCGGGGCACTGCCACTCACCTCGCCCAGCAGCTCAGTGCTGTAAACAGTGGTCAGCGAGGGCCGCTGCATCCCCTGTGTGCGTGCTCCTGCCCCCAGCCATTCAGATATTTGCCGAACATTAAATAGGCACGGAAAACGTCTCTGATTGGATAAAAACCCAAGTAGTTACAGAGAGACTCTGAAATGACCGGACTCCCTTTTTAATATGCATCAGCGAGGCATCCTGGGTCAGGATACCCTGCTGTCCATCGCGGCCGCTGTAAGAAAGAAAGGGGCTGCCTGGATACTAACCTCTTCCAGGATCCTTGGCCAGCAGTTCCCAGTATGGCATTGCTGCTCGCAGTCACATGGATATCCGTTCTTTCGTTTAACTGCGGCGTTGCGAAGCGGGGCAGCCTGACCTGACACATTTTCAGAATCCGCAGCTCATCCAATAGGACACAAGTTTCACTGAAGTGCACAGATATTTCTTGTCTCACCCACATCATAAATGGCTTAATGTCCTCTTTTGGCTTCCTAGGAATTTTTAACTGTAATGGAATCCCAAAATGGCACTTTTGGTCAGCTTTAAAAGGAGTGATCGCTGGCATAAATTTGTTGAGCATCCTAATTTGGGATACCCTGATGTGTGGAATCCCCAGGATTGCCATTAATTGTACCTTTTCAGTGATCCAACAGTATGCAAGGGGCAGCGGAAGCATCCCTCGGCCCCACCAGGGCCTTTCTGAATGGCCAACACGGGTGTGCTGCGGGGAGGATTCCTGCTGCTTCCAGACTTCCACTCAGCTCCATTCAGCTACATGGACATAGAACGCTGATTGGAGGAGAGCCAGCACATGTGCTGTGGATTGAGATGCTCCACTTTGTGAAACCCTCAGGAGCGCCTGAACCTGGGAGTCCTTCGCTTTCCTCTAACAGGGAGCATGCCTGTTAGAGGGAGGTGGAGGATGCGTCCGTCAGAGATGGGCCGTGGGACTGGGATAAGGTGAGCTGGGCTCGGCATCCTGGGGGGTTTCACACAGCGGGGCACCTCCGGGGAAAGGACCAAAACCCAGGATAGTCAAAACTATTGACTATCCGGGGTTTTGGTCCACTTTAAGGCACTATACGAAAATTGGGCATCAGACTCTCCCTTCCGAGTCTACAACAGTCACAAATAGTCCTCCACGTTCCCTCTTGCACCAATAGGGTTCGCCAAGCTGGTGTGCAGGCCCCATTTGCCTCCAGCCATTCTATGGGACATGCAAGGTGAGCGTAGATTGGGTTGTTTAGCCTGAATTTTGCCTTTTTTGGGGGTTACTTGATCAACTTCCTAAATCATGCCTCAGGGAATGGGGGGGGGGGGGGTGCAGCAGCCCTGAGAGTTGTCTGGAGGTCCCTTTTTAAAGGGAGCTAACTCCCTTCTCTTCTACCTCCAAGTCACAGGGTCAAAGGGCGTAAATCTGCTTGAAGTCTCTCTTACCCAACCTCCAATTCAGCCAGCTTTTCCATACATACAGCATAGAGCCCTTACTTTACAAAAAAAGGCAGGTTTATTATTTTATTGGATATATGTAATAGCTAAACACATTTTGGCCTGGTGAAATGTATCTGTTTCTGTTGTAGGTTAAAAAATATAAAAAAAATCATATCCACAGTGTGAATATGTGACCTAATGTAAGAAATGTAAGCAGCTGCCGCCTTCTTAAAACATAGGGGAGCTCAATGTGGGAAAACCTTGTGGCTAGTATTTTTATTGTATTATTTGATAATTGTAGTATTCTCTATTCATCGGCTATTTCGCCTCTGTTACCTAGAGTTGCTGTTTAATTACACAGGGGTGTTTTCGCTAGTGAATGGGGCCTAGGACACAGAGATGACACTCACCGTGCAGAATTTTGACAGGCCCAAGTATTGATGGGATGTAAAGCGTTCTGCCACGGGGCAGGAATCCTGCAGTTTCCTCCTCAACTTATAAGCTTTACTTATTGTTAGAATGAGCCCAGCTTCTCTTTCATCCGGCGTCCTGTTGTGTCACTTTCTTGTCTTGTGCAGGTCATGGCTTTATCCCCATACCTGCTCCCTACCTGTGCAATTCAATACACACCTGCCTGCCCTATGGCTCCCCTCATAAAGGCTGTCAGCAGGACTCTTTACCTTCTTCTGAACGCTTTCTATTCTTCGCATGACAAAAGCTGAAACTCCCCCGGCAGTGCCTTGCTGGATTGTCTCTGTACCTGCAATTAGGTGACCTGCGGGAATACTATTGTTTTTGTAAAGATTTGGGGTTTTCATAGGTCGCCCACAAATGATTTGCCCCGTCCCCAACCTTTTGGGCACCGTGTCATGCACCCAAGTTGCATACTGGATTCCTGTCATTACAAAATGTGTCTGCACCACCCTGCTGTAGTGTATAGACCTGTTTACCTATTACCAAATTACTTTTTGGGCCCAAGTCTGGGTCCCCGCTTGTAACCTATATGTGATAGCTATGCTCCGAGCTTGAACTGGGCCTCTGGTCCCATGGTAATCTGGCTTACCTCAATATTAAGACTATATAGGAAACTGATTTTCGAACAAGGGACCCAGCCAATACATTATAGGTTAAACAGTATAAGGTGTATAGGGTCTGGGCGCGTGATTATTGTCCATTACATATAGATTAGGAGGTGGGCACAGATGCCCTCATTCACAGTAGTGGTCAGGACTGCTATCGGGGCCGTGTCCCTCTTTTTGCGGCAGGGACCCCTACTGATGGCTGCCCCAAGCATACATAGACATAGGCAACAATTAGAGTCACATATTTGTGGATTTCAGAGGCAGAGGGGCCTGCACCGAATTTCTTTCTGGGAGGGAGTGCCGCACTCTTACCTCTATATTCCTGGGTGGCTGCACGGTTCGCGGTGACACCGCAGTGTCCAAAATTTTTTGTGAAGAACCAGCACTCCAGAATATAGGTTTCATCAAAATCATATATTTGTAAATCCAACTAAATGCAAATGATGCACAACAAACTTTCAAGTCCTATGTCGACGTTTCGGGGTGCGCGAGGGCCCCCTTCCTCAGGACCAACTTGGTGCCATGTGACCCCACACAACATAACATCAAACAAGAAGACAAGGGTGCATGTGGCTTTATATATGTTATGGGGCCACCCCTGCCCCAGGAAGTAGAAGAGATCGCACCTGACGTCAATCTGGCGTAATGGCAACCATGTAAACATTGTTTACCACCATGTAAAAACATCTAAGGTGTAAAAAAACAACAAATATAAACATAAACAAGATGCAGGCCTTATACTTACCTAGCTCATGTTATCTTCCTCTTCTTTTTTCTTTTCTCTTTTTTTTCCTCCCTTCTCTCCCCTTCCGTCCTGTCCCCTGTTTTTGTCCCTTCTTTCTCTCTCTTTTGTGTCCCCTTCCTAACCTCTCTTCTTGTCCCTCTTTTCTATTTGTCCCCATTCTTCATCTTTTTCCCATCTAGGGTCCATATTTGTGTCCCTTCGTCCGTCCTCCCTTTCCCCCTACCCGTAACGTGCTCTAATTTTTTCATGATCCCTCTGCTTGTCCCTCTTTTTCCCTATTCCCCCCCCCCTTTTTTCCCAGTCCTACCCTTCCTCCCTTTGACCCCTTCTTTTGTCCCTCTTTCCCTAGTCTTGTCCCTCCTTTCCTAACTCCCCCCTTTATCCCTCTTCCTTTCATATCTTTGTCCCTCTCTTTCCCCCCACTTTTCCTCTCTGTCCCCTTCAATATATACGTTTGTGAATTGTGTGCAGGATCCTCTTGCCTTGCCAGTGTGCGCGTTGACGAAGTCAACACCGCCGCACTATACTGGACAGCTGCTGGTGCGCTGTCTGCGGCCTATCACTGGCTGCAGATGGGGCACTTGCCTCGCAGCACCCGGGAGCCAATATCTGGCTCTGTGATGCTGCGTCATGCGTCGCCGGGCAGATTTGCCCGAACGACGCGTAGCTGCCAGCCTTCCCCCTACAGGGGGACAGCATTGTGGGTTGCTTTGCAGCACCCTAGCTGTGTCAGCGGCGGGTTCCAGCGTGCGGAGGAGTTCTCCTCGCACGGACGGGAGTGTCCAGCGCAAGGTAATTATGAGGCCTGCATCTTGTTTATATTTGTTGTTTTTTACACCTTAGATGTTTTTACATGATGGTAAACAATGTTTACATGGTTGCCATGGCGCCAGTGACGTCAGATTGACATCAGGTGCGATCTCTTCTACTTCCTGGGGCAGGGGTGGCCCCATAACACATATAAAGCCACATGCACCCTTGTCTTCTTGTTTGATGTTATGTTGTGTGGGATCACATGGCACCAAGTTGGTCCTGAGGAAGGGGGCCCTCGCGCACCCCGAAACGTCGACATAGGACTTGGAAGTTTGTTGTGCATCATTTGCATTTCGTTGGATTTACAAATATATGATTTTGATGAAACCTATATACTGGAGTGCTGGTTCTTCATAAAAAATTTTGGGTCTGCACCGAATTCTGAAATGGAGGGCTCTGAATTACGCACTGAATATTGCACACCCTGTACGACAGCATCACTGATTACATCAAAATAGATTTATGGACTAAAAGCATTTAAAACATATAAAAATGGCAAAACGGACACAGGGGGAAGCACCTTGGCAGTGTTTGACTTTACCACTCAATAATAATTCAAATGTATACAGTACTGTCTACCTTGGTCCTGACCAGATCCAGATGAAGTCATACTTCAGTCACAAAACAAAAACCAGTGTTCTTGCCTTTCATCCCCCACAGGCCATTGCTGCTAATCTGGTGCTGACAAACTTTCCAGACTGCCCAATCCCAGACCTGCGCCTTGGTGCGCTCCCTCCTCTGTGGTATTGACGCAAGACTGTGCTGTTGGAGACTATGGCCGGTCCCACGCCATTGTGACAGGAACTATGGCACACCCCTTTACATTCACCGCAATGTAGTTTTCGTTATCAGTAGTTGATGGTAGTAGAGAGCTGTCCGGACTGAGGTAGACAGTACTGGTATTTGGTATATTGGTCTAATGGTGCCTCCCCTGTGTCAGTTTTTGTGTTTTATAGATGTAATAAATGTTTTGCACGTATATTCTTTTTTCATACAGTCAGTGGGGCTCTCATACAGAGCAATATTCAGCGCTGGATTCAGGTCTGTGCCGACCCACTCTGCCCATTGAAAGCCCCTGACTACTGCCTATGGGAACATCAAATACATTCCTGTCGTCAGCTTTCTCTCGCCACAGCTTTTATTTTTTTGCCCTGTTTTGCCAGGTTGGCTCTAATTATAACTGAGGGGTTATTTAAAAAACAAACAGACGCATTCCTTTCCCAGCAGTGAATTGCCGACACTAACTTTAGAGGATCCCCCTCTGATAATGAAACCTTCCCTTCCCCCAGCGATGATATTTACAATCCGTTACATTTCATGCCCCCGGGGTGTCGGGCTAAAATGTTGTGTTAAGTTATATTACACCTGCAACATTTACACCCTGTGAAAACACTATTAGGGACAATGAGCACTTCCACTTTGCTTCTTAAAGGAGCTACTGTCTTTTCTCATTAAAATGTCCATGTTCTAATCCTGAGATACGCATCTGTCATTGGGTCGTAGTAGAGTTTGAGATTAGGAAGATTGGAGAGCCTTCACGGGGGTTCCTTTCTGCGTCTCTTTTGGGATACTTAGCCTTTTGCAATTTACAGCGAGGGCTTTGGGCACCTGTAGCTCAGGAGCCATATGTGTCTTGTGGACCTTCCTGTGTGGCTCGCGCCAGTTGCTAAACCAGAGCACTTGTCATAAAGTTCAGGCTGGTGGTGGGGGGGGGGGGGGGGGGGGGTTGGTACATAGAGCCCAGGACTTGGCATTGTCAGAACCATACTTGCTGTTATAGAGAATACGCATCGGAATTTGCCAGACCTGGAGTCTAAAAGCGTCTGGTCGACAACCTCTCCCTGGGGCATCCTGATTTGAGACCCCTGCAACCGCAGAGTAAATTCACTTAGTTGCCGATCCAACACCCCATGCGTGGGCCGCATCCACACCCCCTTTACTGCTTTAGCTAGGCACGTATCAGAAATGGCTGGTGTGTGCTAGAGGTGAGCGGCTGGAGCTGATATCAGAGCGGATAGTAGAGCTGAATGGGCTGATTGGCTGCCCGTCTGTTCTGTGGGATTGCTGGAAAGGAGAGTTTTCTCAGGGATTGCACAGAGGGGAATCCTCTTTAATACTGTTTGACGCAGCTGGCTTTCCTGCCTTAGCAGCTTTCAGTAGTACACTCGGTTTCCCAGTCTCCTGGCAGTGTTTGGGTTTTGATGCTGCAGTTTAAAGTGGACCTTAAAGAGGAGCAACCAACCCCCTTGAGTCTATAAGTCGTGGGGCGGTGGTCTCCCTCTTAATGGGGCATCCTGAACGGAGATGCCCTGCAGTCTGAAACCTGCACTTTAAACTCGCCCCTTTCCAGAGCCCTCACTGTGTCACTGCGCCATGGGCACATCCCCAGCATACCACTATCTTGGGTTCTTACCTGCGCCTTTTTAAATGGACGGTGCAGGCACGTCCACATTGAGAGGTGAGCAGGGATGCAGCCAGCGGGCTCACTCTATGCAAATCTTCTTGCCGCGTCACTCATTGGCTGAGCTGCCCATTTGGGAATCAGGAAGAAGTATGTATATTGGTGAGCCGGGGGATACACACAGCCAGCCAAATTGGGATGCCCCACCTGGGAGGGACAGAATGCAAGAAAGTGAAATTCTTAGGGTTTGTTCCTCTTTAAGTCAGACTATTTATGTCTTCTGCCCTGTGGGAAGAGGAATTCAGTAGACCCCAATTCTCTTTGAACCTGTTTAGGACTGGGCATCTGAGCATAAGGGGCAAGTATTTCATGTAGAAGGGGTTGAGGTGAACACGTAACTGTCAAGTTCCCTCTTAGATTATGGCATTGATATTATTATTTTTTTATTTATTTATAATAGTTCATTTATAAAGCATCATCATCTTCCATGCTGCGGTACAATGTGGAATTACAAACCGGATAAAAAAACTAACTTATAACACATGACAGAAAAGCACAAATACATAGTCATACTGAAATACACTAGAAGAGATGGCTCTGCCCTTGTGTGCTTACAATCTAAAGGATAATGGTTGAGACAAAAGGTTGGTCACAAGTAAAATATTGATATAATAATTGATATGATCGTCTGAATAGGTGGGTTTTGAGGGCACCTTCAAAGGCTTGTGGAGTGGCAGATTGTATGGGGGAGGGCATTCCAGAGTAATGGGGTGGCACATGTGAAGTCCTGGCTGTGGGAGTAGGAGGACGTGATTAGGGTTGAGGTCTTGGCCAGAGTGTAGATTGCGTCTGGGTTGGTATTTGTTGATTAGCGATGAAATGTAGGGAAGAGCCTGATTGTAGAGAGCTTTGCATGTTAAGGTTTAATTATCTCCTATATCGGCAGCCAGTGGAGGGACTGACATAAAGGAGAAGCACTAGAGAAACCAGAGGAAAGATTCATGAGTTGAGAATAGATAGGAGTGGTGCCAGTCTGTTTGTTGGTAGACCACAAAGGAGAATGTGGGAGATGTTTTTGAGTTGGTGTTTGAATGAGAGAGAGGAGTCCACTATAAACCCAAGGCAACGTGCTTGGGGAGTTGCAGTAATTGTGAGGTCAGTGACAGATATAGTTGGTCTGGAGGCAGTAGGAGAGTTTGGGAGGTGGGAAAACAACAAACCCAGTCTTGTCCATGTTTAGTTTGAGGGAGCAAGATGACATGAATGATGAGATGTCAGACCATCAGGAACACTGGATAGGAGAGAAGAGATATCTGGACCAGAGAGGTAGATTTGAGTGTCCTCTGCATAGAAGTGGTATTGGAAGTCAAATGAGTTTGAGTTATCAAAGACCAGGTGTGTAGACTGAGAAGAGAAGCGGTCCAAGAACAGAACCTTGTGGTACACCAGCCGACAGCCATGAGGAGGAAACCATGAATGTGCACGTACTTGGATTGTCAGAATTTGGAGTGGAAGAGGTGAGGGCGGTTTCAGCAGAGTGGTCTGAGCGGAATCCAGCTTGAAAAGGTTCTAGTAAGGAGTAAGCAGAGATATGGAGCAGGAATTCAGAGTGAATGTGCTGTTCTAGAAATGAATGAAGAGAGAGTAAGCAGAGGCTTAAAAGAGTCAGCTAGTGAATGAAGGCCAAGCGAGCGTTTGTTTCGGTGCAAGGTTGCCAGTGTGTGTAGAGCAGAAGTAGAGGGAGTAGAAAAGAGGGTCAGAGTTAGCAGAATGTGGTCAGAGAGTGGCAGAGGGGATGAAAGGAAGTTTGATACTGAGCAGAAGTTAGTAAAAAGGTCTGAGCTATGGCTATCTTTGTGGGTGGGAGAGGAGGACCACTATGTGAGGCCAAAGGAAGAAAGTAATGAGAGTAATCTGGTAGCAGCAGGACTGGTAATGCCAATAGGTATGTTGAAATCTCCCATGATTATTGCAAATATGTCAGTGAAAAGAAAGTGAAGGCCAGATTGAGAAGTGGTCAAGAAAATGTGTGTGTGTGTGTGTGTGTGTGTGTGTGTGTGTGTGGCACCCCACTCCAGCTTCGAATTGCAGCGTGAACTTCAAAGGTAGGAAAGGATAATGATGGCAAGGCAGGGACTGGACCGAAGGAGTATTGCTCAGAGAGTAGAACCCCCAACACCCCAACTTGTTTGTGGGCCTAGGGTGTGGCTTAATTGTAGCACCCCTGCATATGAAAGGGCAGTTGGGGAAACTGTGCCTGAGGTGGTTAGCCATGTCTGTTAGGCCCAGGACTGTAAAAACTTTGGTGAGGAACAAATCATGGACAGATGTAAGTGTGTTACATACTGACCTAACATTCCAGAGAGCACAGGTGACAGACATCGGGGAGTGTGGGCTAGGTGTTATGTTTATGTAGGGTATGCATTTATGTAGGTTAGGTATGTATGTTTAGTAGGGTTACAGATGCAAGGTATAGTGCAGTGAAGAACGTTAGTAGTGCTTTTGGAGCAGGCAGAGACCTGGGACCTGATTAGGCAAGATGTCCCCAAGGAAGAAGAGGTGGCTGTGGGAAGAAAAAGAGGCAGTGCGTTTGCTGTGCAATGTAGATGAAAAATATATTGTTTTAGTGAGACAGAGAAATTAAAGTGGACCAACACCCAGGGGGGATCGGCCCGGAAATCTATAAGATTCCCGGACCGATCAGATCCCTCCCCGCGGGGCATCCGGAATCGGGATGTCCCGCGGGGAGGAACCCCCCAGGAGGCCCACAATCCTCACCTTACCGGCGATCCAACGGCGCATGCGCGAGACGCGGCCGCGTCTCTCGCTTCCCTCTAGCAGGGCGCGCTCCCGCGCCGGCCGTTTTGTGAATGGCCGGCGCAGGCGCGCTCCCTGTTAGAGGGAAGCGAGAGACGCAGCCAATGACAGCGCTCTGGTATGCGCGTCCAAGCGGCTTTGGACGCGCATACCAGAGCTGCTCTGAGCGCTGTCATTGGCCGGACGAGGTCACGTGGGAGCGGGGAGAGGTGAGTTTTTGTGGCGATCGGGGGGGTTTCAGACAGCGGGGCACCCCCGATCGGGGTGCCCCACCTAAGTGGACCAACACCCAGGATAGTCAAAATCCTGGGTGTTGGTCCACTTTGAGTAGATATGCGGGGTGGGTAGAAGTGAGGGGGAGATGAGGAGGGACTTATCAATAGCAGGAGGGTGCATTGCCTGTATGGTTCTGAGGATCATTGGTAGCACAATAATCAGGCAGAAAATTAACATTGTGAACAGTGGGTGAAGAATCTTATACCTTGTCACTTCAGTTCTCTTCGGGTTCAATTTGGGTGTAATTCTTCTTAGCGCTTATAAAAATTCAGTACTTGGAAACATTCTGCCCAGCCATCACAACTAAGTATATACTGATTGTGAAGTCTTGATTAACCAAAGTCTGCTAGCTGGGTCAGGGGTGGGGTTACAAAGTGGGTAATGTTAAACTGGACCAAAACCCACCTACTACTGGCTTACTCGCTCCCCCCGAAAACTCACCTTCCTTCCCGGACACATGCGTGAGCAGTGGGTGCATCCCCGCTATCCCTTTAGAGGGACGCGTTCCCACGCCAGGCATTTGTGAATGGCCAGTGCGGGCATGCTCCCTGTTAAAGGGTCGCGGGGGATGCGCATTAGACGAGCTCCTGGACGAGTGCGCTGATTGAACGAGAGGGCTGCACATGTGCCGTAGGACCGGCGAACAGTAAGTGAAGTTGGGCAACCTGGGGGGTTTCACACAGCTCTCGAAGTGCCCGGGGGGCAAAGACCAATACCCAGGATAGTCAAAATTCTGGAATTTCGTCCACTTTAAGCACAAGGCCTCAGTGATAACAGGGGAAAGACCAGAGATAATATAAACAAGTGGAGGGGTTGTAAAAAGACATGAATCTTTATATATCATGTCGACACAATGATCGGTCAAATTTAAAATTACATACATTGTCTCAGAGGAAGCCTCAAGAAAGATATGTAGCATCCCCAGATTTAGAATGAATAAAGCACTAAGATATTTGGAGCATTTTCCTGTTCTATAAGGTTTTTATGGCTTCTCAGATTTATGTGGCTTTCGTGTTAAGATTGGGGACCCCTGGGTTAGGGTAAGGGTTAGCCCGGCAGACATAGGGGTCGATTCATAACCTGGTGAGAAAACATACTTCTTTTTTGGGAGAGAAAACTACACTTTCATTGTCTGCTGGGTGTACATTTTCATCTCGCTCTGAATCAGCCCCAAGGTAGACTATGAAAGTATATAGCAGTTTTCTCTCCAAAAGAGAGGAGAAGTGAGTTTTCTCACGAGGCTCTGAATCGACCCTATGGTAGTAACTAGGACGAGATCTTCTTAATATGGAATCTTTAGTATGATGCACTTGGCCTTGTGTGTGGGGCATCTTGGGCTTAGAACAGGTGTGCATTGCCTAATAGCCATGATGTCTGCTAACTATTTACATGTAGCCTCAGAAATAGTGACTGTCTGCACACAGCGAGCCTTCGTCACGTCCAAAGGTTGCTCCTCCCGAGGCAAGCCATCCAGTGCTGGCAACAGATACTCAAAGATCAGCACACAAAGGTCCATTATCCGAAAGCAAAATACTCAATATAATAAACTTTTATTGGATATTGTGGAGGCAACTGAGCATGGAAGCTCTAATATGACACTTAAACTTGAGGGAGCCAGGATCACTAACTGATCACTGATTTTTTTTTACTGGGGTTAGGTGAAGAATAACCCCCTCTATCAGCTAGCACCATTCCTTTCGTAAAAGCAGATGTATCCTACCCCCTCTGTGCAATCTTTTCTGAGATTCATGCA
This sequence comes from Gastrophryne carolinensis, assembly GCA_027917425.1. Classification (NCBI taxonomy): domain Eukaryota; kingdom Metazoa; phylum Chordata; class Amphibia; order Anura; family Microhylidae; genus Gastrophryne; species Gastrophryne carolinensis. The sequence continues at coordinate 43,408,921 of CM051243.1, read as the reverse complement.
TTTAAAGCCGACCTTCACCCTGAATAAGAGCATATCTTATATGTTTCCCCCACCCTGTACATACATGTTGCACACATTAAAAATCATCCTACCTGCATCTACTGCATGTTATGTCCCTTTAAACATCCAAGATGGTGGCACATGGAGTATCAGGCTGCCTGCAAATGGGAAGTGTCTTTTTGACTTTGGTGCTCTGCATTCTGGAATTGCTGTCCTTTTCCTAATCCCAGCTCTGCTCTTTCTGAGCCAAGCATAGCAATAACCCCGCTCCTTGTACTTTTGCCCTCCCCCTCCTCTCCTCAGTATGCGTGATGCTTCTGAGGCAAGATGGCGGCGCCCATATCCTAGAGTCCTGAACAGAGTTGAAGCCCAGTGGTGGAATGAATAAAAACGGAATGGCTAAAAACGTAAAATATACACTTTTTAGATGCCGGGGAATATTTTTTTAAAGGACTGGGCTTTTCATTAAATGATGCTGAGGGTCCAGTTTAAATGCTCCGAATCAGGCATTTGCTGGGTGAATGTGGCTAGTACTTGGGGTGTGTGTGGGGCAGCCAGGTGGGGGCAGTATATTTTTTTGCTTACCTGGACTTTGGTCTGCGTTACACATCCTGTGTTTAAAACCCCTGGATCAGATTTTTACTCACCTTGATTCACGATCCCACAGTGTAGGCTTAACTTATAGAGCCCCTTTAGATATGCTGGTGGTGGGCGTGCACATCTGTTTAAGGAGTGTTGGGGATGCCGTCGGAGGCCCTGTGCATGTGCTGTGGGATTGAGTATACTGGTGACCAGCATGGATTTCACACAGCTGTATTCTGGCCCTGGAGTCCTTTCAGACTCTAGACAGGACAGTGCCCTTGGTTTTGGCTATGTCTGCACTGCAGAAACACCAGGAAGTGAGTTTCCTGGGCAAACCACAGAAATACACGCAGCGGCGCATCCCAAATTTGGATACCCTGCCTGAGAGGAACAAAACCCAAGAGAGTGAAATTATTGGGTGTTGTTACTCTTCAATACCCCCGGGAATAGACATCATCGCATTTTGGGGTTATTTAGATTTCATATTTGGTTTCCTTTAGCATCAGTTCACAATAGATTTTATAAAACTGTAGGAACGATTGTATAATGTAAATAATATGACTGGCTCAATTATCACACTGTGAGACTGGAATCTTACAGGGATGAGGTCATTAAAGGCTGGTGTATAGCTCAGGAGACAGGCTGTTAGAGTTTAACTGTCCTCCTCTCTAAAGATAATAGAACATTTACAAACTTGTCTCCCCAATTCATTTCCCCCCCCCTGTAAAATAAAGAAAGGTGCTTGGCTGGAATCTGATGCTGGGTGTATAAGTAATACCTCCTCTTGCTATCTGGCACATTTAGTTGGATCTTTATCACTGGGACATTTTTCACATTAGTGCTCCTTTAAGAAATCATTGGGAAGGCTTCCTCTACTGTGCCCAGTAAGCGTTACTGAGGCATGGGCGAGGTGAGAGCTACACACAGGCACACACATAGCTCTACAAGCCCCGCTCACCTCATTTGATCCATTGCTTCTGAGCAGAATGAATCCCAGATACGAGTTCCCCCTCTTGTCAAAGAAACATGAGAACTGGCACATGTAGGGATCCCAACAGCACGCCCCCCCCCACTCTCCGCGCTTTCTCCAAGATAAGCTTACAACGACAGCATAAATATGACAACGTTATTCAGCTCGCCTACCGCATATGAGTCTGGAATAGAATGAGCTAATAGAACTTTCAGACCACATCTAAGATGGATCTTTTATTAGTTCCGTCTGTCCGTCTTGGAGAACATTCCCAAGAACAAAAGAAGTCAAATGGAAATAAATGAGGAGCGTCTCGGGGAGATGTCGATGTTCTGTAATAAGCCGCTGATGAATAAATTGGATGAGGGTTCCCGGGAGCCCTGACTCGGGTAGATCCGGCTTTCTGATGTCAGGGACAGCCTTGTGTTGTCAGGTACAGTTTTATTTCCATGGGCCATTGTTTAAAGTGTCCCCACATCCATTTTCTACCTTATGAGTGTGGGGCCGCATGGCCACAATGCAGTGTTTTAGGGGCATCCAGATTGCTAGAGCCCCCCTCCCAGCGCAATGACCCCCACAACCCTCTGAAATCCTTACCTTCCCCTCAATCCTTGGGCAAAATGAGGCCCTGTAGCCGACCATAGACATTATGGTGAGCCTATTAGGGATGCAGAGTTTCTGTCCTAGCTTCTGAGGGGGACTGTGTAGTTTGGGGAGGGGGGGTGTGTAGTGGCGGCGAGTAGTCATATCTGTGGTGTTTTTAAGTTTTTTGGTGTGTTTTCTGGTGTTTTTAGCTGCCGCGCCGCTTTGTACTGCTTTCCGCGGCTGTGGGCACTATAACCTGAGGTGATTTTGCTTTGTCATGGCGCCGGCCGGGTCACGTGAGCGCAGTTTTTCGCGCTCTTCGGGGGGGGCGGCTGATGACGCGTGTCGCGTCCACCTCGCGGCCCGCCCCTCGAGGTACCTCTGCCGGCGCCATATTGGACGAGCTGCGCGTCTGGATTTCTCCCTTCCTGGCTGCAGCGCTGCTTCCTCCGGCGGGTCGCCTTATTCAGCGGCCTGTGCCTGTGTGACCCCGCGGTGTCTTTGGTCCGTGAGTCCCCCTTGGGGGGGTTTTAATTGATTTGGGGAATTTTGCTGCGGGATGCTTATGTGTGATTTTACTTATGTCTTTCAGGCGGGATACCATTGGGTTGTGGTTTCTCCCAGCTCCACTCCTTTTCTCCCCCTCATCCCACCTTTATTAACTTCTGGGGGCATCCTGTGGGAGGGCATCCCTGGTGGCTTCTGTATTAAGCCTGAACCCACTGCTGGCCTATTGCGCCTGTGCTAATCACCATATGGAGGCTTCTGGGGATAGCATGCTTGGGGGCCCTTTGGGGAAAGCACGGCTGTGTTCCATGTGTGGGGTATCCCCTGTGAGTAACAATGTCATGGTGTGCGTGCCATGTGCTGAAAGTGTCCTTGCGCTTCAAGCTGGTTTGCCTGCTTCGCTGGCCAGCTCTGCGCCTCACTCGGCTTCACCTACTCCCCTGCTCCTGCAATTGGGTCCCAGTGAGGGGAATGTTGGCAGGGAGTCACATTCTGATTTGGCTCTGTGGGTGGCTAACATTGAAAAGCAGCTTGCCAGGAATGCTCCTAGGAAGGCCTCTGGCAAGAAGAGACACCTGGACCCCAGGCCTGCTCCCCTTACTAAGACGTATGTGGGGATTGATGAGCTTGTGACTGTCACCCCCTTGAGATGGGGGAGCTCTCCCAGGATTCTGACTCCTCTGGGAACCAGCAGGAGGGTTGCGATAGTGACCCTGGGTCTGCGTCCAGAGAGGAATCATGGTACCCTGAGGACACTGATAATCTGCTGTCACATATTTTTGGAATTTTGCACATTGCTGCCCCTGAGGTAGCTAAGAGAAAGCAGGGGGAACTTTTTCGCCCTGGTAAACAGCGTCTAGAGTTCCCTGAGCAGGAACATTTTACCATCTTGGTGCTTAAAGAATGGGAACGTCCTAACAAGTTGCCTGCGGTGTCCAAGGGTTTGGATAAAAGGTATCCCTTTCCCGTTGATCTTGTTAAGAGGTGGTCATCTCCCCCTGAAGTGGACGCTCCCGTGCTAGGTTTGTCCAATACTTCGGTCATGCCTTCCCCTGACACTACCACTCTGAGGGATGGAGAGGACCGGCGCATGGATCAAGTGGCCTGCCATGCTTTTACCTGCGTGGGGGCTGGCTTGCGCCCTGTATGTGCTGCCGCCATTACTGCTATTGCCCTTAAGAAACTGCTTAAGCGTCTCCTTGATGGCACAACAGCTGGTAGTGTGGGGGAGGAATATAGGACTCTCTTAGTTTGCACTGATTTTGTGGCCTTTATCCTTACTGCTATGGATGATGCTGTGCGGCTGTGTGGAAGGACCTCTGCGCTCTTGGTGGCTATGCGCCGCTCTGTCTGGTTGCGCCAGTGGGCAGCTGACGGCTAAGAAAGCTCTTACTGGCCTCCACTTCGTGGGGCGGCGGCTGTTTGGAGAACGTCTTTATGTTCTAGCCAAGGATGGAAGGCTGCCTCAGCGTAGGAGGCAGTCTCGGCCCTTTCGGGGGTCCTCTGCCCCCCTCCCTTCCGTTCGCATTCCCAGAGGGGGCGTGGCTCCCTCCTCTACAGTGGTCGCATAGATTCTTGGGGCTGTGGCAGAAACCGTGGTCGTCCCGGTCTCTCCTGGAATCCTAAGTCCAAACCCTCTCCCAAGCCCCTTCAGGCATGAAGGGGCGCCCTCACCCATCCGGGTGGGGGGACGGCTTCGGCTCTTTGCTCACGTCTGGAGGCTTCACGTCTCAGACTGGTGGATTCAGGAGGTAGTGTCCTCTGGTTACAAGATAGAGTTTGCAGCCTGGCCCCCCCCAAGATTCATTGGATCCCGGATGTCTTTAAACCCCCTGTCTGCTCAGGGATTGCTCCTGGCTGTTCATTGCCTGTTAGAGTCCGGAGTCATTTGTTTGGTGCCTCATCAAGAAAGAGGTCAGGGATACTATTCCAATCTTTTCACGGTCCCCAAAAAGGACGGCTCTCTGAGGCCCATTCTGGATCTGAAGGGCCTCAACAAATTTGTCAGATTCAAGCATTTTCGCATGGAGACGCTGCGCTCTGCTGTCAGTACTCTTCGCCCGTGCGACTTTATTACCACTGTAGACATCAAGGATGCTTATCTTCATGTGCCTATCTTCCCAGGTCATCAGAGATTTCTAAGGTTCGAGCTGCAGGGTCAGCATTACCAGTTTGTGGCTCTACCCTTCGGTATCACCTCGGCACCTCGGGTGTTCACCAAGGTGCTGGTGGGCGTGATGGCTCTGCTAAGAAACCAGGGCATTCGCATCATTCCTTACCTGGAGGACATCCTGATTGTGGCCGAGTCTTTTCCTCAGGCCGAGCGGGACACTCAAATGGTGACATCCACTCTGGAGTCTTTCGGCTGGGTGATCAACTATCCCAAGTCCTCTCTGTCCCCGTCATTGGTGAGGACCTTTCTGGGCATGACGCTGGATACCTCTCAGGTCAAGGTGTTCCTTCCTCAGCAGAAGTTGGAAGGTCTTCAGCTGCAGGCTCGGGCTCTGCTGTCCTCATCCCTCCATCCATCAGGGGATGCAGTTAGTGGGACTGATGGTGTCTTGCTTCGAGGCAGTCCCCTTTGCTCAGTTTCACATGAGACCTCTTCAGTTGCACCTCTTGTCAGTTTGGGATCGGGACCCTGTGTCCCTGGATCAGGAATTTGTTCTGTCTCCCCTGGTCAGACAGTCACTCTCGTGGTGGCTGAACTCAAGGAACCTTCTGGGGGGCAGGTCCTTCCTGCCCCCGTGCTGGGAAATGGTCACCACGGATGCCAGTCTGACCGGCTTCTGGAAGTCCCTGAGGTTCCAGGGTCGGTGGGGCCCACAAGAGGCCCATGCTTCCATCAATGTCCTGGAACTGAGGGCGAGCAGGTCGTTTCTTTCTCGCCTATCCACTCACCTCCGGGGTCGGGCTGTTCAGATTCGCTCAGACAACCTGACGGCGGTTGCCTACATCAACCATCAGGGAGGGACTCGGAGCAAGCGAGCCTTCAAGGAAGTGTCCCTGATTCTGTCTTGGGCGGAACACCATGTTCCCTGCATCTCAGCGGTCTACATCCCAGGGGTGGAGAACCAGGTGGCGGACTCCCTGAGCAGGGGGACGTCTCGTCTGGGGGAGTGGTCTCTCAACAATCAGGTGTTTCTCTCCCTCTGTCACCGCTGGGGTCAGCCGGACGTGGACCTGTTTGTGTCCCGTCACAATCACAAACTTCCCAGATTTGTCTCTGTCTCAGGATCCTCTGGCCTTCGCCACGGATGCCTTGGCAATACCTTGGACGGAGTTTCAGCTTCTCTATGTGTCCCTCCGTTTCCTCTCCTGGGCAGGGTCATGCGCAAGATAGCCCAGGAATGGGTACCAACCATACTGGTGGCCCCTTGTTGGCCAAGAAGAGTTTGGTTCGCAGACGTCGTGTGGTTGGCAGTAGACTGCCAGGTCTTGCCCAAGGATCCAGATCTTCTCACCCAGGAGCAGCTACGCCATCCCAATTTACAAACTCTGGCTTTAACGGCTTGGCTACTGAAACCTCCATATTGATGGAAAAGGGGTTGCCTGCTTCTGTTGTTGATACCATGATTCGGGCTAGGAAGAAGTCCTCGTCCTTTATTTATTACAGGGTCTGGCATACTTACATTGCCTGGTGTGAGTCCAAGTCTCTTCCCTGTCGGGTGTTTTCTATTCCCAGGATTCTGGAATTCTTGCAACATGGTTTGGATCAGGGCCTTCAACTTAGTACCCTAAAAAGCCATGTTTCAGCTCTGGCAATTTATTTTTCTTTTCCGAAGATCTTTTGCCAATCACCGGTTGGTTAAAACCTTTTTTCAGGGTGTTTCTCATGTGCGTCCACCCCGTAAGCCTTTGCTACCAGTCTGGGATTTGAATCTGGTGTTGTCTGCCCTGCAAGGGCCTCCCTTTGAGCCTATCCGTGATGCTACCTTGTCTATTCTGACCCTTAAGGTAGCCTTTCTGGTGGCTATCACTTCTGTAAGGCGAGTTTCTGAGCTAGCAGCACTTTCCATCAAACCTCCTTATTTTGAGAGACATCAGGATAAGGTTGTGTTCTGGCTCAAGCAGGACTTCCTGCCAAAGGTTGTGTCTGCCTTTCATCTTAATCAGGACATTGTCTTGCCTTCATTGTGTCTTAATCCTGCTAATTCCAAGGAGCGGACTCTGCATTCCCTAGATATGGTCAGGGCTCTGAAGTTTTATTTGGTCGCCACTGATCCTTTCAGGAAGTCTGATGCTCTTTTTGTTCTCACTTCTGGACCTAGAAAGGGTTTGCCTCCGGCTAAATCCACTATAAGCAAGTGGATCAGTCAGGCGGTGGGTCAAGCCTATTCTGCTAAGGGAAAGGAACCTCCCTTTAGGATTACTGCTCATTCCACTCGTGCTATTGGTGCCTCTTGGGCTTTTCAGCACCAAGCTTCTGTCGAACAAGTTTGCAAGGCCGCTACTTGGTCTTCTGTTCATACTTTTCCCAAGTTTTACAAGGTTGATGTTAAGGCCTCAGCGGATGCTGCTTTTGGCCGCAAGGTGCTTCAGGCGATAGTGACTTGAACTACTGGCCATTACTCTTTTGGACACTGCTTTTGGATGTCCCATCTGTTATGAATACCGAAGCGGGCCGTGCCATGCAATAAAGAAAAAAGCAATTCTGTGAGTACTCACCTGTAGAATTGTTTTTGTTCTTGCATGGCACGGCCCGCTTCGCCCCACCCTTGTTATCGTTATTCTTGGATGCCTCTTTATGGTGATTGTTCCAAGTCCATTGGGGTCTTTTACCTTTTTTCACATTTTTTACTTATTCTCTCCCGGCTTCTTGTCTCACTGCTTGTGTACGCTGGGAACCTATGGTTAAGCCCATTTTTATAGGGAGCCGGGACAAGCCACAGCTTTTCTGCAGTACCACTGCGCCACCTTATGGCGGGATAACCCAATGGTTATGAATACCGAAGCGGGCCGTGCCATGCAAGAACAAAAACAATTCTACAGGTGAGTACTCACAGAATTGCTTTTTTGTCCCCCCACAGCTGGTTGGTGCTAGTACAACGATCAGCAACTCATCTGATCACTGTATCCCAGCCCGCACTTTCTGTGCCATCTGGAGCCCCGAACATGAGGTGGGGATTAATGGCGTGTCCGACTTGCGATCCACCATCGGTTACAGGAGCGTATGCTGTGAATATTAGTGATTTGCAATATGGCTCTGAATCTAGAGCCAGAGATGCTGGTGATGCTGCTGCCGATTTTTACAATCCCTGTGGGAGGCGCCAAAAAGAGTTAACCAGGGGTCACACAGCAGGGCATCCAATTTGGGATGCCCAAGGGGAGGAATGGCAGCCCTTTGCTTTGTTCCACTTTAAAGGTGGAAAAAGTACTGACTTTTTTTTTTTTTTACATGGCAATAGCCCCCCATTGTAACAGGGCCCCGTATATATCTGACAAACCATCATGACTCTTTACTGAGGACATCTCCTTATTGAAAGGCAACAGTCAGGGGAAGGGCACAAAAACATTCCAACGAGCATTAGATACACCGGGGAACTGGCCCCAAAAAATTGTCACAACTTTTCTTTCTTCTTTTCCTTTTTCTGATTTTCTTCTTCTTTTCTTTTTTCCCTTTAGATTCATTGTGATGAATTCATTTTTGCTTCAAGAAATCATTTGTCGGGTTTATTATTACGGAATGTGACACTCGGAGGCAGGTATCGGTCTCTCCCCCCTTCAGGTGATGTTTTTCTTCACACCAGTGTAAGTGCCTATTTAGCTATGCATTCTTTCACACTCCGTTTGGGAAATAGTCCGGTGGCTTTTTACACTCAGGTGAAATTTGCTCCACAGGTTGCTATCTTTTTTTTTTTTTTCTTTATTTGTTCCAAAAGGTAACCCCGTGATTAGCAGCACTGATGTCGGGGGCCATTTGCTGACCACCATGTGTGAACATCTGCAAGAGATTATAGTGTTGGGCCTAATAAAAGGCACAATTCAATAAGCTGAACTGCAGGTATCCATGAAGGGCTGCTGCACGCAGGGGAGCCGGCACCCCCTCGGAGAGTGTTCATTAGTCCTGTTGTTTCCTCATTCAGAGTCCCTTCCAAATGGAGTTTTTATTTAGCATTTCCCCTCTACACCTTTGTACCGGCCTTTGAAATTCAAAAAGCGTGCTTGATGAGGTCTATTGAAATGTGATTTGGAGTGCGGTAGTTATTTTAGCTAGTGGCTGCCTATGTTATTTATGACCTGGCATGGTGCACATGGGACACATACCTGCAGGTAGATGCTGTTCGAGGTTTCCATGGGCTGGAGTTTGCAGAGTGCCTTCAGCTGCTTCAGGCTTTAGAGTGGACCAACCTCCCATTGTGCCCTCCCCGGAGTCTAAAATACTCCAGAGAGGCTAATAGTAACAATCATGGGTTTTGGTCCAACTTCACCCAACCCAAGATCTTCTCTTTCTTGGGTTTTGTTCCTCCTGGTGGGAGGATCTGTATTTGGGATGCCCGGCTGTGTGCATCCTCCAGGATCGCCCGTAAACTCACCTTTTCCTCATTCCCATAGCATGTGCATGGACGGCTCAGCCAATCGCCAGCACTCGTTCCATTCAGATATCCTTTGCAGCTGTAAGCTGGAGCAAGCGCCGCATACCCGCTTGCCACTAGCTGTGGGCGTGCCCGCGCCAGCCATTGCATTTTGGAATGCACCATAAAGAGGTAGACCTCTTATAGACTACAGAGGGGTGTTTTTTTCTTTCTTATAGAGGGCGGAGACGGAGTCCTAGACTACAGGGCAGGCATACTTCCCGGTCCAATGGTGCATGTGCAAGCAGCGGCCGCATCCCCGCTATCTCTTTAGCAGGGCACGCTCCCTGTTAGAGGGTAGCAGGGGATACGGCCGCCAGCGTGCTTGGATGATTGGACAAGTGGTCATGCATGCGTCGCAGGACTGGGAAGAAGTGAGTTTGTTCGTGCAACCTGGGGTGTTTCACACAGCCGGGCTCCCTCAGGGGTCAAGGACCAAAAAGTAGGATAGTCAAATTCCTGGGTTTTGGTCCACTTTAAAGTGGACCAAATAAAGACCTAATGTGTATTATGCGCTTGCTCTGAATAATCAACCATCTCTGGGGCTAATTTGGGATGCCCCACTGCATGAAACCCAGGTGGCGATCCCACTGTGGTGGCACTTCCCACGTCTCTTTGTCTCTGTGTGGCTGTGCTGGACAAAGGGTGAGGAGCTCCTTTTTTTTCATCTTTGGCTGGACCAGGGGCATACCTTGGCCTGATGGGGCCCCAACACAGGCCCCTATACTAGCACTTTATAAGTGCTGTCATCTTCTGTAGCACTGTGGAAAGTCATAATTACAGGCAGTGTAGAACATACAGTACATAGACTATTACAGATGAGGTGTCACAGGCTTTGCAGTGAATATTCTGAATACAAGATACAATAGGAATGAGCGCTGCCTTTATGAGCTTCCAGCCTAAGGATAAGGGGTGAAACCACAAACCGTCTGTATTGCGTTTTTGGGGCATGTGCGCTTAAAGTGGACTAAAACCCGGGAACTCACCTCTTCCTGATCCTGTAGCGCATGCATGGTCGTGCAGCCAATCAGCATGCCTGGCTCTGTTTGGCCCTTTTGGCTAAGCATCAGCTAAGGGCTGAATGAAGATGAGTGCACTGACAGCCAATTCACAGATGCCTGGTGTAGGTATTTGTGTACCCATGGCCTACGAATGCGCCGCTGGATTGGTGATCAGGTGGGTTTTGTGGGATTTCACACAGCGGGGCATCCAAAACCGGGATTCCCTGGGCGGGGAAGGGGGGGGGGCGAATCAGGTGGTCCTGAAGCCTTAGTCTCCAAGGCCGCCAGTTTTGGTCCAATTTTTAAAGCAGCCCAAAACCCACTGATACATTTGGCCAAAGCACCCGCCAATACTCCCTTCTTAGAGTGTAGAACTAGAAATGGATATTTTCACTATTCAAATTGTCCTGGAACACTGATTTTTTTTGCTGTGCCTCGGTGTGAGATGGCAGGCAATCAGCCATTGCATAGTTGTGACAATGACATCATTGCCACACACAACAGTGGCAATGAATGGAGGAGGTGGAGCATTACAGCTAAAACAGGCGCCATTATCTGGGATTAGAGTGAAGCAGGAGTAGTGAAAATTGGCAAAATGCACTATTCATAGGGGATGCAATTCAGGGGATGCTAGTTAAAAATATGGGTTTTGGTCCGCTTTAAGCTATGTTTATGCTTTTTTAGAAAAGGTGGGCTTTGAGGGCACTCTTGAAAGCTTGAAGGGCTGACAATTGGCAAATTAAGCAGGGGACGGCATTCCAGAAATTTGGAGTGGCACGTGAAAAGTCCTGGAGGAGTCGAGCATGAGGGGAGGTGACCAGGGTGGATGACGGGAGAAGCTTGATATTGTTGGAATAATGATAAAATGTAGGGAGCAGCCTGGCTGGAGAGAGCTTTGTAGGTAAGAGTTAGACTTTCAGACTGGATTAGACTGGCAGCCAGTGAAGGGACTGACAGAGGGGAGCAAAGCTAGATGAGCGAGAGGATAGATTAGAGGAGTGCCAGTCTGTTGGTAAACCACAAAGTAGGATTTTGCAGCAGTCCAGTCAGGATATGACCAAGGTGGTGTCAGATGAGAGGAAGGGTCGGGTGCTAGAGAGGTATCTAAGTTGGAGACAACAAAAGGTGGTTACGGAGTGACTATATGAGGTTTAATCAGAAGATGATACAAGTCAGCTCATGTACGGCAAGCCATGCTTGTTACAGCTTGGCCCATCTAATTGCTATTCCTCACAGAGACCATTGGCTGGGTCTGTCTGACCCTTCGTGCCTGTGCACAAGAGTTGGAAGCGTCCCAGCCTGGTCAGAGAACCTCCAGAGCAGTCCGGCGCCGTGAGTCATCCTGCGATTGCTGCCTTGTCAGAAGGAAATTTTCACAATGAGGACATTGCGGTTATATAATCACCCGAAATGCAATCCCAGGATCGCTGGAGACCCACGAGAGACACAGAGCCGCATCTGGAGCGTGTGTCACAGCTGGACGTGCGTGGGAATCATTGCTGAGCTCTGACTGTACCTGAGAACCTTAGGAAACATCCGGGCCCTCTGTGACACCGCCTTGCCAGAAAGCGTTATTGCTGTACCGCTGACTTTCCTCTGCTTTGGCTCGAAATCTCATAGATTGTTTTTTTTTTTTTTTAATGTCCGTTTTGGACTCGTAGCATAATAGTCGTTAGCCAGATATCCGATGAAAGCCGTTTGGCAGATGTTTTTCCCGGTGGGGGGGTTAATATCCTGCATAATAGTCTAAAATGACCTTACTCAGATGTATTAGTGTGTGATCACAATATGAAAAAGTGCAGCGGCTGCTTTGCTTTCTATTTTTTGGGAGGTGAAAGTGAGTCAGAACGTTTTTATTTTAGTGTATGAATCCGTTCTATCCCCTTTCTTTAGGGTCTATGACTCCCTTAGAAGAGGTCCCCTTGTTTCCTGACCTTCAGTGATGGCTTTTGCTGTAAATGCCCAGCGTGAGCCCGGGGTGCATTATAATGGCGACACCTAGTGTAAACCTTCTTCTTCCTCCTATTGCTCACACAAGACCCAAATGAAGACTTCCAAACCTTCCATCCATGAAGTCTTTCTTAATCTGTTGATCAACTTATTCTAAGTATGTCACACACCCCGCTTCAAGATATCCATAACATGTGGGTAATACCGACCTGAAGTGGGCGTTCCTGCAGAGATGATAGCAAAAAAGATAGCCCCTCCCTGATCCATAAACACCTGGGACCTCCCACCCATTACCCAGTTTTCCATCTCTGCAGATGGCGAGCAAGTCAGAAGATGATGGCTCCTCCTTGCACAGGGGGATTTCAGGTAGCCGGGATGACTCCCGGCCCACTATTCATTTATTTCCGTTTGGACCTTTTTCTCCCCAGAAATCCTTATGCCTCCCAGCCTCGGCTGAGGGTCCAGGCGAGGGTATATCGGCACCTTAGGTGCTCAGGAGCTATGCTCCACCGTGAGACCCTATATGAGAGGGTAGGCGGTTGCTCCGGGTTGGTGACCCCGGTTTGGGATGCCCTGTCCCTTAGTTAACATTCAGTGGCCCTCCCAGGATCCCCTTTCCACAGGTGGGGTTGGGGAGTGTGGGTCCCTTCTTTATTTAATCCCTAACTTGTTCCGTTTTGGGTGTTGTGTGTCTCTTTAATTGTGTCACCGCCGCAGACGTTTTACAGGGCCTGTGCGGTGCTGTACCTGTCTTTTTTCCCCCCATCTTCCCTCAGCTGGTGTTTCACTGTTATAATGGCGGAGGTATTTACCTCACGCCATGTATACTGTCCTTCTGGAGGGGGGGGGGGGGGCGGGTCCGGACCGTCGGTGCGGGGCCGGGGCTCGTCCCTCCTGTTTCGCATGTTTTAATTGTGTGTGTGCCTGTGTCTTATTCTGAGCCGGGCGCGGCGGCCGCACTTCACACTGCGGCGCCGGCCGGCTCTTGGCGCCTTTTTCTGTGAGGTGATTCTGAGACTCCGTCTTCACGCTTGACTGGGGGGGCGGGGCCGGTGCGGCGGCGCGTCACCGCTGCCCGCCCCCATCCTTCTCTGGCGCCGCTGCGGAGCTCTGCCTGTGTGAGAGAGGGGAAGGGGGGCGTTGCTCGGCGCCGCGCGCGTCCCGCGCTGACCACGCCCCCTTCTCCCCTTCTGGCTGCAAACTCCGTTGGATTACCTCACGGTCGCCATTACTGGCTGTCGGTTCTGTAAGTGGCCTCTGGCCATCTCCTTTTTGTTCATCCTCTGTATGTAAGAGTGTCTGTGCTTCATTAGTCTTATTAGCCCTTCCTTTCTGTCTTCCAGGTGGTGGTTCAGGAGGTTCTCCATTAGCATTTAGGGGGTCTCTCCCGATCCTTAATCACTGGGTTCATTATTGTCCATAAATCCTCCCACTCGGGACATTAAAGGGGCATCCCGGGTTGTCTAGTGGCGTAATTCCCTGGGTCATTGCGACTATACCTATAAAAGTTCACCTTATGGAGGCATCCCCGGATACTGGGCTCGGGGCCCCCTCGGGGCATCCCCGAAAGTGTATGTTGTGTGGGGTATCCATTTCTGGGGACGATGTACTTCTGTGTATTCCATGTGCACAGCAGACTATTACGCGGCAGTCCGAACCCCAGGCGTCTGGGTCTGCACCGCCGGTCGCTTCATCTCCTCCTCCCACCTTGACACGCAACCCAGGTGACGTGGTCATGGGCCGGGAGCTGCAATCTGAGATGTGTGCAAGATTGGCTAACCTTGAAAAAATTATCTCCAGCTCGGTTGCCCGTAAGGCCCCGACTAAGAGAAAGCATTTGTCACTGGCTCCACTGGTGGAGGACCAGGAGGATGTTAATAATCTGGATTGGTCTGATTATTCCCCGCTAGAGGAAGGGGAAGTTTATGAGGATTCTGATATTTCGGACGATGAGCAGTCCTTTGGTGCTGATCCTGAGCTTGGTGAATTGGGGAGATCCTCCGATACTCCTCACGCTCTGGCTCTGATGTTAGAGGTTCTGAATATTTCTCCTCCTGAGGAGGTGTCACAGCAGAAGGGTGAATTGTTTGAGGAATCCAGGCCGCGCTTGGAATTCCCTACACAACGGCATTTTGACAAAATCATTGCTAAGGAATGGGACAGGCCGGCTCGGCTCCTTGGCATCCCTCAGGGGTGGGATAGGAAATATCCCTTTCCTTCGGAGGCGATTAAGCGCTGGGCATCTCCCCCCGAGGTGGATGCCCTGGTGTTGGGGTTGTCCAATTCCTCGGTTTTAAATAGACCTGATTGTTCCATTCTCAAGGATGGAGAGGATAAACGTATTGACCAGATGGCTTGTCATGGTTTCGCTAGTGTTGGGTCAGCCATGCGGCCCGTTTGCGCCTCGGCTCTAATGGTGTTGGCTGCCAGGTCCGTGGTCAGGGACCTGTTGACTTCTTCCGGGCTGCGTCCTGGTAGTGCTGAGTTCATTAGCCTTAAGCGGTGTGAGTTGTTTTTATCCTTTGTGTTGACAGCCTTGGATGACACTTTGATGATGTGTGGTAGGACATCGGCTCTGCTGGTCACTATTCGGCGCTCGGTTTGGCTGCGCCAGTGGGCGGCAGATTTTATGTCCAAGAAGTCGCTAACGGCTCTGCCTTTTGTTGGATTACGGCTTTTTGGAGAGACATTGGACTCCGTTACCAAGGGTGGTAGGTTACCCCAACGCAAGAAGCAACGCCGCCCCTTTCGAGGGGCGCCTTTTTTTACCCCCTCCTTTCGTGGGGCCAGATCTGGCAGGGGATTTGCATTCCCCTCTTCCAGAGGAGATTCTGGGAGCAGGGGCAGAGGACGTGCCCGTCCAGGATACAGTTGGGGCTCTAAGCCCAAGCCGGCTGCCAAGCCGGCTCAGCAATGAGGGGGCGCCCTCACCCATGCGGGTGGGGGGACGGCTGCGACACTTCTCCCAGATCTGGGATCAAGAGGTCTCGGACAGATGGATCCGGGAAGTGGTGTCTTCCGGTTACAAGCTGGAGTTCGAGCTCCGCCCCCCTTCCAGATTTTTCAGGTCTCGGATGCCTTCGGAACTTCTAGCGGCGCAGGGGCTCCTGTTGGCAGTACAGAACCTTCTGGATATGGCTGTCATTTGCCCAGTGCCCCCTTCGGATCAGGGCAGGGGCTTTTATTCCAATCTGTTCACGGTACCCAAGAAGGACGGATCGGTCCGACCCATCTTGGATCTGAAGTTTCTCAACAGGTTCATCCGGCCACGGAAATTCCGCATGGAAACGCTACGTTCGGCCATTCACTCTCTTCGTCAGGGAGACTTTCTGACGTCCATAAACATCAAGGATGCTTATCTACACGTTCCAATTTTTCCAGCACACCAGAGGTTTCTCAGGTTCGTGGTGGAGGATCGGCATTTTCAGTTTGTAGCACTCCCTTTCGGTCTCACCTCGGCTCCTCGGGTGTTCACCAAGGTGCTAGCGGGGGTGATGGCTCTGCTAAGGGTTCAGGGTATCCGCATTGTGCCCTATTTGGACGATCTTCTGATCATGGCCTCTTCTTTCAACCAAGCGGAGTTGGACACCAGAATGGTGGTGTCCACCCTGGAGAGGTTCGGTTGGGTGGTCAACCACCCCAAGTCTTCTCTCTCTCCGTCCAGAGTAGTGACCTTTCTGGGAATGTCTCTGGACACTTCGCAGGCCAGGGTATTTCTGCCCCAGGCCAAGATTCTTTTGATTCAGGAATTAGCTCGGCTTCTCTTGTCGGCCCCTCGTCCGGCCATCCGGCTAGGGATGAGGCTGGTGGGGCTAATGGTGGCCTCATTCGAGGCAGTTCCCTTTGCGCAGTTTCATACAAGGACGCTTCAGCTTCATCTGTTGAAGGTTTGGGACAAGTCTCCTCTATCGTTGGATCAGTCCTTCCTGATGACTCCCCGAGTTCGTCGATCCCTGCAATGGTGGCTGGGGTCGGTCAATCTGTTGAGGGGCAGATCTTTTCTGGCTCCGTGTTGGGAAACAGTCACCACGGATGCCAGTCTGTCAGGTTGGGGGGGTGTTTGGAAGGACCTCCAGTTTCAGGGTCTGTGGGGCCGGCAGGAGGCTCACGAGCCCATCAATGTTCTGGAGTTGAGAGCCATCAGGTTGGTTCTGTTTCGCTTGACTCATCAGTTGAGAGGCCTGCCAGTTCAGGTCCGGTCGGACAACAGGACGGCGGTTGCTTACATCAATCACCAGGGGGGGACTCGCAGCAGGAGTGCCCTCAGGGAAGTGTCTTTGATTCTGGACTGGGCGGAGAGTCACGTCCCGTGTATCTCAGCAGTCTACATTCCGGGAGTGGAGAACACGGAGGCGGACTTGCTGAGCAGAGCCTCCTCTCGTCAGGGGGAGTGGTCTCTCAGTCCCACGGTGTTTCGTTCGATATGTCTCAGGTGGGGGTTCCCAGCGGTGGACCTCTTTGCCTCTCGTCACAATCACAAGCTTCCAGTCTTTGTGTCTCTCTCGCAGGATCCTCTGGCTCTGGCAGTGGATGCCATGTCTCTGAACTGGAGGGATCTGGGGTTTCTTTACCTGTTCCCTCCGTTTCCAATGGTAGCCAGAGTGGTGCGCAAGCTGACTCTGGAGGGCGCGTCGGCGATTCTGGTGGCACCAAGGTGGCCAAGGCAGGTTTGGTTCGCAGACCTGGTAAGACTGGCAGAGGATCAGTTCGTTCTGCCTCTACTGCCGGACCTGCTCACCCAGGGTCGGCTGCGCTATCCCAATTTACCTTCGCTGGCTTTGACGGCGTGGCTGCTGAAACCGCCATCTTGAAGGAAGAAGGTCTTTCTGACGCGGTGGTTCAGACTCTTCTTAGCGCCAGGAAGCGCTCTTCCTCTACTATTTACTATAGGACTTGGAGGTCCTATATTGACTGGTGTGAAAGTAGGTCTTTCTCTTGTCGGGAGTTCTCCATTTCCAGAATCCTGGAGTTTCTTCAACATGGTCTGGATCTGGGGCTTCAACTTAGTACCTTGAAGGGGCAGGTTTCTGCCCTGGCAGTGTTCTTTCAAAGGTCCTTTGCACTTCATCCCTTAGTCAAGACCTTTTTCCAAGGAGTTGCGCATGTACGGCCTCCTAGGAAGCCTTTTGTTCCAGTTTGGGATTTGAACCTGGTTCTTTCTGCTCTTCAGGGTCCTCCGTTTGAGCCCTTGAATGAGGTTGCTTTGTCTTCTCTTACTCAAAAGGTGGCCTTTTTGGTGGCTATCACTTCAGTTCGGCGTGTTTCTGAGTTGGCAGCTTTATCCATTAAAGCTCCGTACTTCGAAAGGCATCAGGATAAGGTTGTCTTTCGTTTCAAGCCGGATTTTCTTCCTAAGGTGGTCTCTGCTTTTCATCTGAATCAGGACATTGTTCTGCCTTCTCTATGTCCTAATCCCAGCAACGACAAGGAAAGGGCGCTGCATTCCTTGGATGTGGTTCGTGTTGTGAAATATTATCTGGTGGTTACGTCTTCCTTTCGTAAGACTGATGCTTTTTTTGTGGTGCCTTTTGGGCCTAGGAAAGGTTTGGCTCCTGCCAAATCTTCCATTAGTAAATGGATTCGTCAGGCCATCATTGGGGCCTATTCTGCCAAGGGGAGGAGTCCCCCTTTTCGTGTTACTGCTCATTCTACTCGTGCGGTTGGAGCGTCCTGGGCTTTCCAGCACCAGGCCTCTGTTGAGCAAGTTTGTAAGGCCGCTACTTGGTCCTCTGTTCACACTTTTTCCAAGTTTTACAAGGTTGATGTTCGGGCCTCAGCGGATGCTGTTTTTGGCCGCAAAGTTCTACAAGCTGTTGTGGTTTAAGTTGTGCATTGTTGCCTTGTTTTGGATCCCCGCCCTTTTTATGGACACTGCTATTGGATGTCCCACATGTTATGGATATCTTGAAGCGGGGTGTGTGACATACTTAGAATAATACCATTTTGTGAAATACTCACCTGTAAAATGGGTATTATAAGTATGTCACACACCCCGCTTCACCCGCCCTTCTTGTATTCTGGATCCTTTATTTTGTGAACTTTGCGTTGTTATGACTTATATTTGCCTCTTCCTGGTCCCTTACCTTACTGCTTCTATATACTGGGTAATGGGTGGGAGGTCCCAGGTGTTTATGGATCAGGGAGGGGCTTTCTTTTTTGCTATCATCTCTGCAGGAACGCCCACTTCAGGTCGGTATTACCCACATGTTATGGATATCTTGAAGCGGGGTGTGTGACATACTTATAATACCCATTTTACAGGTGAGTATTTCACAAAATGGTATTTTTGCGCAGCACCAACCGCAGCCTTCCAGCACAGTTCAGACAGGTGCAACCTCCCCGTAGCACCTGTAAACGCTCATCCTTCCCTGTTCCAGCGGCGCATTCTGTCTGCCGTGGCTACTTCATTCGGCAAATGGCTCTCATTGTTGCGAATAGGCAGCGCGCGCTGCCGCATCTCCTGCAGTGTGTACACGCTCCCGTCCCAGCCATTCAGATAGGCTGGAACGGGCGCGCGCACACCGCCAGGGATGGGGGGATTCGGCAGCACACATTCCTTTCCCCATTCTAGTCAATGAGAGCCGTTTGCTAAACGTCATAGCCACGGCAGTTGAGAGTCTGCATATGCATCGTCGTAACCAGGAAGAGGTGAGTGAAAAACTACATTTTGGAGTTTCACACACCAGGGCATCCCAATTCGGGATACCCCAAGGGAAAAGAACAGCCCTGGGAAATTCAAATTCCCGGAGTTTGTTCCGTTCTAAAACCACCCGTCTCCCTCACCTGAGTACCTACGGTGATGCAGCAGACTTGGTGTCAGATTTTTAGCTATTTATATCCTTTGCAATAGCCATGTCCAGGCGGCAGATGTTATATCGTCAAATGTCCAGCTGATGTGACAAGCTTGCTGGTCGCACCCCTCTTACTGAATGGCTGGGAGCTGGATCACGCCTCAGCTAAAGGGAAGGAAGCCAGGGATGTGACCTGAGAAAAGGCTGTGGGAGCCCCAGGAAAGGTAAGTTATATGGGCTACCCTGGAGGCTACACACAGTGAGGCATCCCGAATTGGGAAGCAAGGAACCGGTCCTGGAGTCTTTTAGAGCTGCGGACCCTTTAATGTTCGGCTGCTTAAAGAAAGTTTCTTCAAAAAACTGGCGGTAGTTTTGGGGGTTGATTTTGACAGGTAAAGAACTCCGCTACCTCCTCTTTATTAATTGCAGCCCATAGCAGTGCTCCACCTCCACCTTTCTTGCATCTGAGTGGAAGTAGAGCTCTGCCTGTTACTGATCTGGCTATGCGCCCATCCATCCACTCCATCAGAAGTCCCTCTCATCTCATCTGTCCATATCGCCTCTTTTCCGATATTGCTAGACCTGGTCCTGATGTTTCAGCCCCTGAGTCTTGTTCAGTGTTGGTCTGGTAACCCAAGTCTCACTGAGGCACTGAACTCCTTAAACACTGCAGGGACGTGGCAGTTCCGGAAAATGACAGTACAGGAGGAGAATGGCTTCCATCTTGCTTCACCTTTCATTCTTCTGATATCTTTGTCTGGTTTTGTTCGCCTTTTTCTCTCTCAAAACTTTACTTGCCACACTTCTGCCTGCAACCAAGTGTCTGATGGTGGCCTTTGGCTTTGTCCTTAAGTGACGTTTAAAGGATCCTTTATAGCTCCCAATGGCTTAAAAACTGGACCAGCAGGTTTTTAAGTGCTGCATCATTTTGCTTATTTATTTCTTTACCTTTCCCATGGAATCGCTTCTTTTCCTATTGCATGGCACGGCCTGCTTCCAGAAGTCCTTACGTATGGGTTATTCTGCCACAAGGTGGCGCAGTGTACTGCAGAAGAGTTGTGGCTCCTCCCGGTACCATATAAAAACGGAATCACCATAGACTTATCCAGTGTTCTCTCTGCAGTGATTCTGCGAAGTTAGAAGATGGCCCTTTCTTTTGCGCAGGTGAGCGGGGCAACCAAGCCTGCAGCCCTGCATGGCTATTCCACCCGTTTCCAGACCCTCTGTGCCTTCCAGCCTCGGATCCTGACGGATCGGGTGAAGGTAGAGGAGCACTAAGATCAAGTGCTCAAGGAGCGCTGCTCCAAGCCGCAGACCCTGTACCACAAAGGGTAGCCGGCCATAGGCTTTATGGTGAGCCTAATAGGTGAGTGTTTTTTATTCTGTTTTTTTAACTGTTTTTCGCCGCCGCTTTGTACTACGCTCCGCAGCGGGCGGCGCTATAACTGTGAGGCTTTTTTTGCTGTGTGATGACGCCGGTGCGATCATGTGAGCGCCGTTTTGATTTCCTTGGGGCATGTGCTGCGGGATGCTTATGTGTCTTTACTTATGTCTTTCAGGCGGGACAACTGTGGGTTGTGGTTTCTCCCGGTCCTACCCCTTACCCTCCCTCATCTTCCCTTACTGGCTTCTGGGGGCATCCCTTGGAGGGGGCATCCCGGGTGGCTTTTATTAGCCCTTACCCTGTGCTGGAATATTGCGCCTGTGTTAATCACCATATGGAGGCTTCTGGGGATAGCGTGCTTGGGGGTCCTTCGGGGCAATCCCGGCTGTGTGCCATGTGCGGGGCATCCCCTCTGAGTAACAGTGCCGCGGTGTGCGTGCCGTGTCATTGCGGGCTACACGCTTTGCTTCCCAGCTCTGCACCCCCTTCGGCGTCGCCTACCCCTCCGCGCCTGCCTTTAGCCCCCAGTGAGGGGGATACTAGCGGGGGGTCACAGTCTGATCTGGCACTGCGTGTGGCCAGCATTGAAAGGCAGCTTGCCAGGCCTGTTACACGTAAGGCCTCTGGCAAGAAGCGGCACCTGGCTCCCGTGCCATCCCTCTTTCCTGAGGAGGATAAGGGACTTGATGCTTTTGGTGGCCTTTACCCCCTAGAGGAGGGGGAACTCTTCCAGGACTCTGACTCTTCTGGGGACCAGCAGGAGGGTTACTACAGTGACCCTGGGTCTGCGTCTGGGGAGGACTCATGGTTCCCTGAGGACAATGATAGCCTGTTGGCTCACATTTTTGAAATCTTGCACATTGTCCCCCTTGAGGTGGCTAAGAGGAAGCAGGGTGAGCTCTTTCGTCCTGATAAACAGCTTCTGGAGTTCCCTGAGCAGAGCCATTTCACTAATAGTATGGTGCTCAAGGAGTGGGAACGTCCTAGTAGATTGCCTGCGGTGCCCAAGGGGTTGGATAAGAGGTACCCCTTTCCTGCCGACCAGGTCAAGCGATGGTCGTGTCCCCCTGAGGTAGACGCTCCCGTTCTAGGGCTGTCCAACACCTCGGTCATGCCTTCCCCTGACACTACTACACTGCGGGACAGCGAGGACCGGCGCATGGATCAGCTGGCCTGCCATGCTTTTACATTTGTGGGGGCTGGGCTGCGTCCGGTCTGCACTGCTGCCATTACAGCTATTGCCCTTAAGAAGCAGCTCAAGTGTCTCCTTGATGGCGCTACGGCTGGTAGCAGGGGGGAGGATTATAGGTCCCTTTTGCTTTGCCCTGATTTTGTTGCCTTCGTCCTTACTGCCATGGATGATGTGGTACGGCTGAGTGGTAGGGCCTCTGCCCTGTTTGGTTGCGTCAGTGGGCTCTCAAAGGATGGTAGGCTGCCTCAGCGTAGGAGGCAGCCTCGGCCTTTCTGGGGGCCCTCTCCTTCCCTCCCCTCGTGCTCCCAGAGGAGGTTGTGGCTCCCTCTTTTCGGGTACCCGCAGGGATCCTTGGGCCGTGGCAGACCACGCGGTCGTTCATGGGGTTCCAAGCCCAAACCTTCTCCCAAGCCCCCTCAAGCATGAGGAGGCGCCCTCACACATCCAGGTGGGGGGACGGCTTCGGCTCTTTGCTCTCGTCTGGAGGCTCTGCGTCTCAGACCGGTGGATTCAGGAGGTGGTGTCCTCCAGTTACAAGATAGAGTTTGCAGCCTGGCCGCCCCCAAGATTCATCAGATCCCGGATGTCTCAAAACCCTCTGTCAGCTCAGGGTTTGCGCCTTGCAGTTCAACGTCTGTTGGAGTCAGGAGTCATTTGCCTGGTGCCTGCCCAGGAACGGGGTCGAGGATTCTACTCCAATCTGTTCACGGTCCCCGAAAAAGACGGGTCCCTGAGGCCCATCCAGGATTTGAAGGGTCTCACCAAGTTTGTCAGGTTCAAGCACTTTCGCATGGAGACTCTACGCTCGGCTGTCAGATCCCTGCGCCCGGGCGACTTCATGATATCCGTGGACATCAAGGATGCCTACCTTCATGTGCTAATCTTTCCAGGTCATCAGAGATTTCTCAGGTTTGCTCTAGAGGATCAGCATTACCAGTTTGTGGCTTTACCGTTCGGTATCACCTCGGCACCTCGGGTGTTCACCAAGGTGCTGGCGGACGTAATGGCTCTGCTGCGGAATCAGGGCATTCGCATCCTCCCTTACCTGGACGACATTCTGATTGCGGCTCAGTCTCTTCATCAGACCTCCACTCTCGAGTCATTCGGCTGGGTGATCAACTATCCCAAGTCTTCACTGTCTCCGTCTTTGGTGAGGTCCTTTCTGGGCATGACTCTGGATACCTCTCAGGTCAAGGTATTCCTGCCCCAGACTCTGCTCTTATGTCCCCATACTTCCATCCGGCAAGGGATGCAGTTAGTGGGTCTGATGGTGTCTTGCTTCCAGGCGGTCCCCTTTGCTCAGTTTCACATGAGACCTCTTCAGTTGCACCTCTTGTCAGTTTGGGATCGGGACCCTGTGTCCCTGGATCAGGAATTTGCTCTGTCCCCCCTGGCCAGACAGTCCCTCTCGTGGTGGCTGGACTCAGGGAACCTTCTAGTGGGCAGGACCTTTCTTCCTCCGTGCTGGGAGACTGTCACCACAGATGCCAGTCTGACCGGTTGGGGGGCTTTTGGAAGTCTCTGAAGTTCCAGGGTCGGTGGGGCCCCCAGGAGGCCCATGCTCCCATCAATGTCCTGGAACTGAGGGCGATCAGGTTGGTTCTTTCTCAGCTAACCTCACACCTTCGGGGTCGGGCTGTTCAGATCCGCTCGGACAACCAGACGGCGGTTGCCTACATCAATCATCAGGGAGGGACTCGGAGCAAGCGAGCCCTCAAGGAAGTGTCCCTGATACTGTCTTGGGCGGAAGAGAATGTCCCTTGCAATTCGGCGGTTTACATTCTGGGGGTGGAGAACCAGGAGGCAGACTCCCTGAGCAGGGGGACGTCTCAGCTGGGGGAATGGTCCCTCAGCAACAAGGTATTTCACTCCCTGTGTCACTGCTGGGGTCAGCTGGATGTGGACCTGTTTGCGTCCCGCCACAATCACAAGCTTCCCAGGTTTGTCTCCCTGTCACAGGATCCTCTGGCCTTCACCACGGATGCGCTAGCAATGCCTTGGACAGAGTTTCGGCTCCTCTATGTGTTCCCTCCCTTTCCTCTGCTGGGCAGGGTGCTGCACAAGATAGCCCAGGAAGGGGTACCAGGGATTCTGGTGGCCCCCTGTTGGCCATGGAGGGTGTGGTTCGCAGACGTCGTGCAGTTGGCAGTAGATCAGTATGTCCTGCCCAAGGATCCAGATCTGCTCACTCAGGGACAACTGTGCCATCCCAATTTACAAATGCTAGCTTTAACGGCTTGGCTGCTGAAACCTCCATCTTGATGGATAAGGGCTTGCCGGCTTCTGTTGTTGATACCATGATTATGGCTAGGAAGAAGTCCTCGTCCTTTATCTACTACAGGATATGGCATGCTTACATTGCCTGGTGTGAGTCCAAGTCTCTTCCTTGTCGGGTGTTTTCTATCTCCAGGTTTCTGGAATTTTTGCAACATGGTTTGGATTCGGGCCTATAACTTAGTACCCTCATGGGACTGGTGTTAGCTCTGGCAATTTTTTTTCAAAGATCCTTTGCCAATCACCGGTTGCTTATGACTTTTTTCCAGGGAGTTACTCATGTGCGTCCGCCACGTAAGCCTATGCTACCGGTTTGGGACCTGAATCTGGTGTTGTCTGCTCTGCAGGATCCTCCCTTTGAGCCTATCCGTGGGGCTGCTTTGCCCATTCTGACTCTTAAGGTGGCCTTTTTGGTGGCCATTACTTCGGTCAGGCGAGTTTCTGAGCTGGCGGCGCTTTCCATCAAACCTCCTTATTTTGAGCGGCATCAGGATAAGGTGGTGTTTCGGCTTAAGCCGGATTTCTTGCCTAAGGTTGTGTCTGCTTTTCATCTCAATCAGCACATTGTTTTGCCTTCTTTGTGTCCTAACGCTGCTAATTCCAAGGAGCGGACCCTTCACTCTTTGGATGTTGTCAGGGCTCTGAAGTTTTATTTGGTTGCTACTGAGTCTTTCAGGAAATCTGATGGTCTTTTTGTTCTTCCTGCTGGACCTAGGAAGAGTTTGCCTCCTGCTAAATCCACTATCAGCAAGTGGATTAGTCAGGTGGTAGAACAGGCCTATTCTGCCAGGGGGAAGGTTCCTCCTTTTACTGCTCATTCCACTCGTGCTATTGGTGCGTCTTGGGCTTTTCAGCACCAAGCTTCTGTTGAACAAGTTTGTAAGGTCGCAACTTGGTCTTCTGTTCATACTTTTTCCAAGTTTTTCAAGGTTGATGTTAAGGCCTCAGCTGATGCTGCTTTTGGCCGCAAGGTACTTCAGGCGGTAGTGGTTTGAACTGCCTGTTGTTAATCTTTGGGGATCCCACCCTACCTTACGGACACTGCTGTTGGACGTCCCATACGTAAGGACTTCTGGAAGCAGGCCGTGCCATGCAATAGGAAAAAGACAATTCTGTGAGTACTCACCTGTAGAATTGCTTTTACTATGCATGGCACGGCCTGCTTCCCCCCACCCTTGTTATCGTTATTCTTGATTGTCTCTTTATGGTGATTGTTCCAAGTTAGTTGGTGTTTGTTACCTTTTTTTACTTTTATTATCTCTCTGCTTGTCAACACTGGATAAGTCTATGGTGATTCCGTTTTTATATGGTACCGGGAGGACCGGTAAGGACTTCTGGAAGCAGGCCGTGCCATGCATAGTAAAAGCAATTCTACAGGTGAGTACTCACAGAATTGTCTTTTTCATTGTGTAAATGGTTTGGGTGTAAGCTGTTATGTTTTCTGAAATTCTGGGACAGTAAAGGACTGTGTAGGCAGTATCAGTTCATTAGACCAATGACCCTCAACCTTTTTTCTCCTAGTCCCCCCTAGCAACAAGCAGTTAGAAACAAGTACCCCCAAGAAGGAGATCTATTATTACCAAAATAAGTCACAAGCCTTGGACCTTTACTGTTTAAATATTTTAACAGACCCATAATAACCCTCTGTCGGTGCCCCTGAACATTGCTATATACCCCCTGGGGTACATGTACCGCAGGTTGAGAAACAGTACATTAGACTGTGCAGTAGATGAATGCCTCCCTGCACGCCCCCACCGGCCATGTGTCTACCTGCCATTCTCATCCCCCGTTGCGTAGTCTCCATATTGTTTCAATTACGTCAAATCCCCAAAGCGTTTTACACTAAGCTGAAAATCCATTTTTTTTGCCAATGATTTGTTGTTCGGTTCCTGTAGTCAACATGTTTTTCATTAACATTTTTTTTCCCAAGTTTTTTCATCTTACATTTTTTTTTATGGTTTTAACCCATTGTGCTTCCGTTTAATAATGGTCCTGACACATTACGTGTCCGGATTCTGTCTTAGCATCTCTCTATGCTGACTGGGCCAAATAATGGAATGAGCAGGGTGTGGCGGAGATGTGTGCTGTCAGTATTAGGCTTCTGTGACTCTCTGCTGGGCCTCTGTGAAGGGGGATCAAGTCGGCTCCCGTCATCACGCAATGCTGGCCAGGGACTATTTTATATTGCATGTCTATTTTACAACTGAAAGCATTATCCCTAGGGGCCATTCTGATCCCTAGGGGCCATCTCTCTATGCTGACTGAGCCAAATAATAGAATGAGGTGGATGTGGCGGACATGTATGCTGTCAGTATTAAGCTTCCAGGACTCTGTGCTGGGCCTCTGTGACGGGGGATCAAGCCGGCTCCCGTCATCACGCAATTCTGGGCAGGGACTATTTTATAGTTCATGTCTATTTTACAACTGCAAGCATGATGGCTAGGGGCCATTCTGGACTCTGTTTCATTCTAACCTCACATCCACTCCAAACTAGCCACCTCCATCTTCCACATCCGTCCCTTCCTCTCACCTGATGCCACTAACATTCTAGTGCATGTCCTGGTCCTTTCTTGACTAGACTACTGCAACTCTCTTTTCTGTGGTTTATGAGCAAACAGACCCCTTTCCCAAATCTCTGCTCGCCTCATCTACCTCTCCTCTCACTTCTCCAGCACTGCTCCCTTGTGACAGTCCCTCTGCTGGCTGCTCTTCTGGAAAATTCTCCAGACTTCTGACATTTTATTACTAATCCAGTGATGCCAATCCAGATACTACCTGCACTATTCTTCTGACCTCCTCCTGTTCACCTCTCCAGCTTTCCAACACCAGGTTTGCAAGGCCGCCAGGGTGGAGATTGCTTGGTCAATCAGAGAATTGCGCACAGAAGCGCATCCAAAATTGGATGCCCTAGGGGCCTGCAGGGCCAGCCATTGAAGGTGGTTGGTCTGCTTTAACAAGAGAGCTCTATGCACTGGACATGACCACCTGCTGGCCACGGCTTCTCTGAGCAGCGCTTCAGGTGAAGGATCAGGGCGCGGCATCCACTAAAGTGAACCATTCATGTACCTGAACCAACATGTAGCTTCATTCAACGTGGGCGTGTCAGGCATTACCTCTGTCCAAGACAGCAGTTTTGCTTTTTGAGAAAATGGGTGGTTAAAGTGGACCAACACCCACGGGTGATCGGCCCGGGAATCTATAAGATTCCCGGGCCGATCACCCCCCAAACACCCCAAACTCCTTACCTTATCTTCGGCGGCGGCCGGCCGCCGCCGCCTCCCTCGCGCTCCTGTAGGCGTGCGCGTGCCCGCGCCGGCCGTCTGCGAATGGCCGGCGGGGGCGCGCGCGCGCCGATAGTGACGCGAGGGAGGCGGCGGCGGCGGCTGCCGCTTAGACGTTCTTGTACGTCGGCGCTGGGAGCGGGGAGAGGTGAGTTTTTCGGGGGGTTAGGGGGGGTTTCACACAGCGGGGCACCCCGATCGGGGGTGCCCCACCGAAGTGGACCAAGACCCAGGATAGTCAAAATCCTGGGTGTTGGTCCACTTTAAGATGGGTAGTATTGTGGTGGCGGACATGGAGGAAGGTGAGTACATTTTAGATGCCCACAGATGATCTTTAGTTCATTCATTGAATCTTATTACATTTACGGTGTAAAAATGTTTAAAGTGGATCCTGATTTGGGATGTCCCTGTGTGAGACCCCAGGGAAAGCCCAGTTTTCTTATCTCCCTGTTGAACCCATGGCGCATCTGCGGGTGTGTGGGTGGCTTCAACCATGCCTGATGCTGATGCGCAGCCATTAGGAAATGCCTGACGCTGGAATGAGAAGGGAAGCTGGTGATGCTGCTGCAAGCCACGCAGACACTGTAGGATCACTGTGTATACCGGGCGGACCAGGGAGTTTCACAGAACAGGGCATCCCAAATAGAAATGGCCTGGAGACAGGAAATCACCCGCCCCTGGAGTCTTATTTACCTCACCTGGCTTTTGTTCTGCTTTAGTGGTGATTCCCAAGGAAAACCGAGTCATTTTACCTCTGGCAAACCCACAGCGTATGTGGGAGCCCTAATATACTCAGAATACACCCCCCGGATGATGCCAGTCATTCAGAACAGATCATGTTATCTGGAAATCCATTCTGAATGAATGGCATTGCATTCAGATTCAATCTGAATCGAAATTTTAAAAGTAGCGAGCATGGCCGGCCGCCTCTACCTGTGGGCATTCCTTAGCGCCGGCCAGAAATGCCTGTAGTAAGTACATGCCTTAACTAAATGTATAGCACCAAAAATGTGACATGGGCTTGGAGAAAAGGTGACTGGATTGGGCGACCCCAGGGTTTTCATACAGCAGGGCTTCCCATTACGGACGGCCAATTAAGAAGGAACCACTGTCTCTAGCAGGGCCAGCTCCAGGTTTATACGGGGGGCTTGAGTTTCAATAGGCCCCTTGCTGTATGGTATGACACTCCATACATGGCAACAAAGTTGCATATATGGAGAATACTTCTAAAGAATAGAAACGGAAATAATGACAAAGAGTAGAAGGAAGGAAAGAGGAAAAAAAGGACTGACAATAAAAAAAGAATGGATGGAAAAAAAATAAAGAAATATATTAAGAAACAAAGAAAGTACAAATGCAAAGAATGAATAACAGAAACAAAGGATTACTGATCGGAGGTCCATATACTAGGACTGAGCGTAACGGCCTCTCTTTTCCCCCTAGCCCCGTCAGGTGCCGGCTGCTGTATGGAATATCCCGGGTTATTAGAGTTTCCTTCATCGGGAGGGTGCGTGTATCACTAATTGTCCACACACAAAGGGCGCACAGAGCGCCGGGTAAGAGAGCAGCCTGTGCTGCGCCCACTAATGAGACGGATGAAAGCTGGGCGAGTACATCAGCAGTTTCTTTGAGGCAGTGGAGCAGGTGCAGCGCCACGAAAGCCCCGGCAACATGTCATCGCACATCTGACACAAGAGATTGTATCACTTAACAGCTACATATAAGTGGAGAAGGTGCACAAACACATGTGCAGGTGGGGGCATTGTCTCCAGCGACCACGTGGCACGCTCGCCCCACTGCGGAACAAACATGCCGGTCGGCCTTTATGCCGCAGCCTTTTATTGATGAGGTTTTTTCATTAGGGGAAGTTAGGACGCAATGATACTGGGCAGCAGGGCAGCTTGCTTGGTGTCCGTGCTCGGGTTTGATTATCTTGGGGCATGGGCCAGTATTGGCTCAGACAGCATGGGACAATCCCCTTAGTCCTCATTACTTATTTTATTTATGCATATATGGCTTGTGCACACAGAGACATTTTTCCTCTGCATTTAACCCATCCGCACAGTGAGACCAAGACAAGCAGTTAGTGGACACATGCTTGGAGTGGTGGGCTGCCCTAATTACAATGGTAAGCATTTAGGGGTTAGGTGCCTTGCTCAAGAGCACTTCAGTCAGGAATTAGTCAGGAATTAATTAATTCAGTCAGGAATTAATTCTCAGATCACTAGGCTCCTTTCCACTAGGCCACAGCTAGATTTAACCAATTTGTGCAGTAAGACAAACATAAGCAGTAAGTGCCCGGAGTGGTGGGCTGCCAAAGCAACAGCGCCCAGGGATGCCTTGCTCAAGAGCAGGTCATGCCCCAGCCGGGAACCGTACCTGTGACCCTTCTGCCACAAGATCTGTTCCTTGTCCACTAGGTTGTGACTGCCCCTGACAGGAGAAGAGGAGTTAGGCTAACTGTACCAAGTAGTTGATGCATGGAAAAGGAAAGGTGTTACAGAAAAGGATAAGGTTGGAATGTGGCAAAAGAAGTAGGAAAAATAAAAGAAAAAAATGAGCAGGGAGAACACGAAAAAGAGGACATGTGAATAAGAGGGGGAAGGGGTGACAGAAAAGCAGGAGATGTGAAAAGAAAGAAGGGATAAGAAAAGAATGAGTGAAAGTGAGACATGGGGCCCAACTTATGACTAGTAGTGTCTTGTAGCGCCACTTGAGCGGCTGCCGCAAAACGCTATAGGCACCGCAAAACCGGCCACGGGCAGAGGGCGCTGCTAGTGTTTGCTGTTGAAGGCTTTGTGGCGATGTACCTTTTTGCTTGAACCTTTTTCAATGACGATAACAATAACGGTAGCGCAAGTGACGCTCTGCCGCTCTATGCCGTATTTAACATATAAAACCACAGTGCCAGCGCTGGCACTCTGAGACCATGGCTCTCAGGCCTACAGCGCCAGATGCAATGGCAGAAGATGGTTCTAAAAAGGATGGCAGCACAGCGACCAATTTATAATGCATGGAATGACTTTGGGGACACACCAATTACATGATTGGTAGGAAAACACAAGTTTGCTGCAGATAAGTACAATAAATGACGAAAAAAACACCCTGAACAAGCCAGGGATCCCGTGTCAGCTGAATGGGCACAAAACAATCAGAAGGCACCAAAAATAACCTGACTAGAACGGACCATTGAAGTCTATGGGAGAATGACACTACACGCCTGATGTGATGTATCGCTGCTGGGCACACAACGTCGGCGCTCTTGATGCATGGAAAGTTTCATGGCGCTATGAATGGCACGAAACATTTTTTTGCTTGCTGGTGGCACTAAGGAAAAACTGCCGCTATCTGGCGCTGGCGTTTCTCAAATAAGGCCCACAGTAAAAGGAAGGGGGGAAAAATCTGGAGAAAGAAAAGGATGGTGAAATGGTGCTAAAGAGAGGCCTGCTGAGCCAGCTGAGAGTCGTCTTTATACAAGAGCATCTGGATGGTTTCCTGGTCTGGCGCCCCTCACAGACATACTGGGATGGTGCCCTGTGTGGTCGCACAGCCCACAGATTTCAAAGGGTGGCGGATTCTTTCCACACTCAGCCAGGCCGGTTCATGCAACCTAAAGTGCTGCGCTCCTCAGTGTGTGCGGTTTCACAGCTGGATAAAATGCTGGCCTGTGATTGGTTGCTACATGCACCTTATTATTTATTACTTCCCCCAGTACCTGTAGGCCATGATTCGGCGGTCAACGACCAGTCCAGAAAAGTCTGTGCCCATGTCCTGGCGGCTGTAATACCCCCCCCCCCTTCCCAGGGTGGGCTTAGTGTGGGGTGTTCCTTGTATTTGCGTTGGAGGGAGAAATCCACCATCCTATCATCCTATGTCTATATGCCGGAACAATGCCAGCCCAGGCCTCGGAATACCGCCTAGGCTGCTGTTTTCTTGCGGTACAGCGCCGTCTCTCCTCTCTGACTATGACATCATGCCTGAGTGTTGAGCACTGGAAAAAGAGCGACTAGCCAGAAGCCGCCAACCATTTGTGGTTTGTAGTGGCTGGAAATAGAACCTGACAATCGTTTTTTTTTCTCTTTCTCGCCATCTTTGCGCTTCTTATTTACCAATAGGATGTCCATCGCGTGAGGCGGCGCCGCCCTTAATGTGTGCAGATTTAATTTTTATTTCTAATGATGACTTTCTGGAAACTTTTCTGTTCCCTTATACTGACTAGGTGGCATGTGTGGTCACTGCGGCCTCCACTCTGCCATTATCCTCTGTGGCGTGCAGGAAGGCTCCACTTTGTTCAGTAAATTGCTGCCTTTGGAGTATCTCCTCTTAAAGGATCCACCACGACCAGTGTGATAGGGGAGATAAACGCGTCAGCGAGGAGGTGGTGGGACCTTTATAGTGGGTTTCATGGAGATTTGTGTATGCACCTAGGTCCGGATGCACTTGCACCCCCCCTTTTTTTCAGTGGTCAGCCAGTATAAAGAAAAACCGCACCCCCCCAGAGCACCTAACATAGATATGTACTGTGTAGTATGTATATGGGGTAGTATAGTATGTGGGGAAGCTGGGTGTTTATATTGCCATCCCGCATGTGTACCTGTAATATCTACTCACCAGCTACCTGCTACTGGCTCTCATCCATGTGATGTTGTATTCTCCTCGCTTTTTTTTTTATCTCCAGATGTCTTGGTGAATTCTTGAAATATTGCATGAACTAAAAATCCCCCCTCCCCCCCCCCCCCCGATTTCTTTGCTTATGATGGATGTTCCAGAAAGCTGACTGGGACAATACCCAGGAATCCTTTCTTTACTCTGAAGGTTTGATCTCCTGGAGCCCGGGAATGTGCTTTTAAATAGACAAGAAAAGAGACCAAATGTGGAAGCGAGCGTAGGAGCGTAGAGTCTCAGGCAGATAAATGATGCTGTGATGGGTTCAAAGGCTTTGCCTTCCTCTGTAGACGTTTCTGGTGGGATCTGATGTGAATTACAGAGGAGCTTCCTCCATTTCTCCAGTGGCAGCCCTTGTCATAGACTTACCCGACTCCATGATGGGAAAAGAGCTTGCAGATTTTAACCTCCTGGCTCTGAAATAACAGTGCGGCTAATCATGGCGACAATTACCTTCTGACAGGGCTCTGATAAACCCCAGGACACCATGCAGATCCTTCTTTTCCCTTTTGATTTTTTAAAAGGATCGCAAGATGGTCGCCCTCAAGTACATGGTTTCATCTGGAGGCTTTGTGTGATGATGATTGGTTCCCACCATTTGTCATCACTATGACTAAAGGACCTCTGTAGGCAAATATAAAACATGTCCTGTATATGTATCTCCCCTCCCTCTCCTCCCAGCCTGGAATCCATCCTGCACCTCACAAGTTCAGTTCCCTAACCACTCAGCCTTAACATTACCCTTGATATGCCCCCCTCTTCCTTCTATGAAGGGCAACTTAACTACTGGATAGAATTGTGGTCTCTTCCCACCTCTGACATAAGCTGATGACAGACCGTCTTGAGCAGGTGGCTCCCAGCTGATCACCATTTAAAGCAGAGCAAAACCCAACATGGCTGGCTATAGAATCTGAAGGATTGCAGGACCAGCCGCTGGCCTTTCCCCCTGTTATGAGTGGGATGGTATAAAAGCTGGTATAAAAGGCTGCTCCCGGCAGGGGGAGTAAGTGTCAGAATCTCGTAGTGATTGGCGGAGGCTGGGCGCGGGGCAGGGGACTCCGATGGAATAGAGGTAAGTAGAAAAAAAATGAGATAATTTTTTCTGTGTGTCTTCTTTTTTTACATTTAACTGTTTGAGAACTGGTAAGGGGTTCTTGAGACTCTACCAGTTCACATGGCAGGAGGGGCTGGCAAGTGGGTGAGTTGCCAACCCCCGCCCCCTTTCCTGCATCTCCAAAGCCCAGGGGGGTGAAGAAGAGCCCTCAGCCTGTGGGGAATATGTGGGCTGGCAGCCTTCAGGGCCAAGCGGATCTACCAGCCACCATAGCTGGTGCCTAGGCTGGTTTTGCTGGATGGGGAGACCATTTTTAAAATTGTTTTTCTTATAAAGCGCTCTTTTCTGTTTGATGGGGGGGGGGGGTCTCCTGGGCAGGAACAGGTGTTTACTGAAACATATGTGGTACCACTATAATCAGGAGGAAAGGGGCTTTTATGTGCAATATAGTTTTCTTGAAAAACTTATTCTTTTTCACTATTTGACCCCAAAATATAGAGAAAGCACTGAAAAAAATACTGTTAAAGTGGATAGAAACCCCTATTTAAGAATCTTTCAGATTCCAGGGCCGCCCGCTGGTGGTTTTGATCAGTTTTAACCCTTTTAGTGCCAGCTACGTGAGTCCCACGTAACTGACTTTAAACCCCTGCAGAAAAAAAAATATAAAAGTTAATAACTCACCTGACCCCACGTTGGATCGGGCCAGGTCTTCTCCTCAGCCGGGGTTCATCCGATTCCTCCTCGGGGCTCTTCTCGCTTCAGGAGGGCGCCCGAAATAGCGCCCCCCCCCCGCTTCGGACGCTGCCAGTTAACTGTAAAAAAAAAAAAAGACATTTACTCACCTGCGGCTGCGGGTTCTCCTCTTCACGGGGGGGGGGGGGGGGGGGCACCGAGGGAGAGAAATTGGCCTCTCCCTCACTTCCCGGTTTGCGGCTGCTAGCCCCTCCCCTTTGTGGGTGGGGCGAGTGACGTCATTGTGATGTCACCTGTCAGTCGACACCCGCATCTGAGCCGAGAAGCTCAGTAGATGCAGGTGATCAGTGGAGGAAGGTTAGAGGGGGCAGTTGGCTCTGATCATCTGCCCCCCCCCCCCCCAGTCCTCCTCCACTGATCACCCGCATCTGTCATCAGAGCTTCGTGGGACACGATCAGAGGATCGGAGGTGAGTAAAGAAAAAAAAACTAATAAATGTCATTGTTTCTGTGTGTGTGTGTGTGTGTGTGTGTTTTTTTTTATACTGTTAACCCCTTGTGAACAGGTAAGGGATCCATGAGATCCCTATACCAGTTCACAAGGCTGGGGGCTGGCAAGTCACCTGCAGCTAGCGGGTGACTTGCCATTAACCCCTGGCACCCCCAATTACCTGCCTCCCCAAAGCCCAGGAGCTTGTAGCCGGCAGGGTGGGGGGGCCACCAAAGCTGGCCCCTGCGCCCTGTTCCTACAAGCCCCCCATAGCTGGTCCCGGACTGGTTATGATGGGTAAGGGAACCCCATGTCCTTTCTTTTGGGGATTTTTAAGGGTTTTTAACACTTAAAATTCGCCAAAAAATGGGTTCCCTGCCCCAGGAGGGGGGACCCTATGTCGTTTTTTTTTTAAATTAACCCCTTATTTTTATAGTGTAGATAGTAGTTGTATTTTATTTATAAATGTTATAAAGTGCTCTTTTCAGTCTCCTGGGTAAGAATGGGGGGCTACCGATACATATGTGGTACCGTTGTAATCGGGAGAAATGGGGCTTTCACGTGCAATATGGTTTTCATTAATAAAACAAATGTTTTATTTAAAATAAAGGAGACAATTGTCTAAAAAAATTTTTTTATTTATTTTTTTGTTTTTTTACGCAAAATATTAATTACAAACAAGACATTTCATGTTAAAGCCTAAACTCTGCTGTAATATATATATATATATATATATATATATATATATATATATATATATATATTCTCTTTCCTAAATTCCGGCAAAATCACGGTTAAACATGGCGCAAAATGGGGAAAAATTACCTGTCAACAGAGGGTGACAAAACTTCAAGTTGGCTGGCAATTAAAAGGTTAATAGTACTTATGCATGGTGGGGTATTATTCTGCTCGGTGGAACTTTGCGCTTTCAAATTTAGCTTGTTTTTTCTTGTTTGCATATTGATATTTTAGGAAAACATGTTTTTTATTCAGCTTTTTTATACAGTTTTTTAGGGAAACCCTGTGCAACCTAAGAATTCTTCGAAGGATTACTTCCAGAAACATGATCCCACTAAAACAAGCTTGGTACGCTTAGAAAGCTTAACATGTGTACTTTCAGGGAATATTCAGGGTTGTTTTGGTTGAAAAACTGCAAGGTGCGCACTTTGTCTGCAGAGCTGAAGTTTTCAAGTAAAATTACCGTTATGCGCATGCTTTACTTTGGGGTGTTTGGCAACTCTTTCCCTGACAGTAGCTATGCATGCTGGGTATTTTTCTGTTCGGGGCATGTTGCTTTTTCAGATTTTACTTGTTTTTTCTTGTTTGCATATAGTTTTTTTAGGAAAATGTGGCTTGATTCTTCCTTTTTAATTCTTTTTTTAGGGAAACTCTGTGCAACCAAAGAATTGATTGAGGGATTACTTCCAGAAAATTACGCCCACATAAACAAGCCTGGTACGCCTAGAAATCTTGAGGCGTGTACTTCCATAGAATATATAGTTTGTGGGTGGTATTTTAAATGTAAAGTGTTGTTTTTCTAGAATAGCACATATCACAGTTGTATTTGATCTGAAAATCTTCTAAAGCACTGTTTCAGTTTGGGGGAGTCTCCTGGGCAGGAAAGGGTGTCTACCAATACATATGTGGTACCGCTGTAACCGGGAGAAATTGGGGTTTCACACGCATAAAGATTCTATTGAGAAACTTTACAAAAAAACTCCAAATTGCAAAAAATTGTTTTTTTAACATTTTTTTGCACATATTTCAACCAAAAGTATTGAGAATACACTAAAAAAGGCCATACAAGACATTTCATGTTAAAGCCCAGACTCTGCTGAAAAAAACATGTGTAGCACAAAATAGTGAAACGCGGTCTGGCACTTAAAGGGTTAAAGCCAGAATGCTGCAAAATAAAAATATTATATATATATTCCTAGAAATTCCAGCAAAAGTCACAGTTAAACATATATAGCGCAAAATAGTGAAACATTGCCTGGCAACAGAGGGTGACATCATCTCTAGGTAGACTGGCCCTGAAAGGATTTTTTTTTCTTTTACATCCACTGGTTCTGGCGTAGGAGAAATAAGTAACGCAAAAGCTCACATTTTTACTATTCTTTTAATTTGGGGTGTACACAATCCAAAAGCGCATGCACAAGCCATGGTGGCCGTCAGCTAGATCTTTAGCAGGCATTTGTGAATGACCGACGCTTGCATGCACCCTGTTAGAGAGTAGTGGGGATGCTTGGGTCCTTAGCCGAGTCTTAGCCGATTTTGACGACTGTGCTGATTGGCAAATGCTCTGTAGGACCAGGTAAAGGTGAGTTTTACATGGTGACCTCGGGGGTTTCACACAGCGGGGCATACTGAATTGAGGGGCAAAGACCAAAACCCGGGATAGTTAAAAGTCCCAGGTTTTGGCCCACTTTAATGTATCTTCACAATAAACCCAGGACAAACTAATGCTGGATTTCTCTGAAGAGAATTTTCTAATGAGAAATCGGTAAAGCACAATTAAGCAATAATTGATCCGT
Organism: Gastrophryne carolinensis; assembly: GCA_027917425.1. NCBI lineage: Eukaryota > Metazoa > Chordata > Amphibia > Anura > Microhylidae > Gastrophryne > Gastrophryne carolinensis. The sequence goes on along the minus strand of CM051243.1, from coordinate 43,372,394 downwards.
GGATACTGTCACTTTGATCAAGTGATGATTGAGAATTTGTTCATTGATCGTTTATCACATTGTTTTAACAAGCAAAAAAGTATCAATCGTCCTCTCATCGTCTGCACATGGAAACAGAAAACGTACGATAAAAAAATGTACAGCCTGAGCGATTGCTCTAATGAATGATTAAACAACAAATCTTCTGTGTCTGAATGACGTTCAAGCGCAGAATAATCATATGGTCTTTCGCTGCTGAATGAACAGTCAATTTATCTGTTCAGAGAAAAGGACCATTACAGAGCAGAGTTGGGGCCACCTCTCTTCATTGATGGAGGAATTTTAATCTGTTAAGGAGCAGAGAAAAAAGACTATTGAAAATTCTGCATCTCCAGCAAGCGTTGCCCCCCCCCCCCTCTGTTCTGTAAAAATCTGGAGCCGAGCCTAGAAAATCACCCCAAAAAAATTATGCGAAGTGCAGCCTAACATAAATGTATGGCTCACCTTGTGTTTTACTGGCACCACGGAAAGCAATGTAACGCTTGTTTCATTTCTCTCCCAATAAAATGTCTCACGTTACACTCACAAGGAGCTTGGCGTCTTCTGAGCTAATTAATACGGGTTCCCTTCCACCTCAGAATTTTCCACGCAGGGTTATCCTGGCGACGTGTTGTCTGTGGCGCCCGTGCGCGCACAGCGCTTGTCTTGCTCATTGACGTCGAGGCACAAAAAAAAGGTGGTGGTGGTGCATGTGTGTGGAGCTGCGCGCTCCTACAAAGGACTTGGAAAGTCTGCATTGTGTCACTGCTCAATTAGACACCCACGAGCAGCACTTTGTTTCTAAGATGATTTCTGTGCCGTTCTTTAATCGACCCCTCTAAAGGGGCGCTGCGACCGCGGAATGAGGAGGAGGGGGGCTGTGCAGCTGTCCATTAGACCCTGGTGCGAGCAGATCGAAGGAATTCCTTTTGCTGTATTGTCTTCCTTAATGAAATACACTTGGCGACGTTGCCGGGACTTTCCTTGCTGCTCGTGATGGATTATTCTGGAAGGATATGTTAAAAATAATGTTAACACGGCACCAACATATTCCAGATCTAGGAAAAAAACCTAAACCTCAAAGGATCGGAAAGATCGACGCTGTCCTAAACTGGAGGTCTGGCTAAAAAGTCTTTCGTTTGGGATGGTGCTGCATTGGGTTTGATCCTTCATCAGTCTGCGGCCTTGTTGGGGGGATGTTTCCTCATTTCCTGTCCCTGGTCACCCAGGCTTGTAATAAAACCGTAAGACTCAGGAAAAAAGGAAGACCAAGGCCTCAATGCTTTTTTTTATTGTTTATTAACAATTGAAAGAATACATAAAACATGGCCTCTAATCTCCCAGAGACACTTTAAAAAGTCCATCAATTGTGGTGTGTGTGTTTGCAGCAACAGGACAGACATGCTGGCCCGTGTTTCTAAAGGTTTATATCTCTCTCTGTTTGGTGTGGGCAGGCAGAGCTCCCACTCATGATCATATATTAGCAGGACTGTCATACGTGTAGAAAGATTGCTACTTCCATGTAGTTCAGAAGCACAACATCTACATGGGGTTAAGCCCTCTCAAACAGCTTACCACTGATCATCATTAGGGGTGCAATTTGCTAAACTTTCTTTTTTTGACTGGAGGTTTGCTTTAAATGGACCCATTTGCAGGCAATGGGGCTTATTTATGGGCATTCAAGGAACAGCTATCCACAGCATTCCATTAGAAGGAAAACCCAAAATGTTCACGTTTTCTTTGTTTTGTTCCTCCTGTCCTGATTGGGGATGCCCTCCTGTGTGTATTCCCCCAGGATCACCCAGAAAACTTTTCCTTGTTCTCACAACGCATGCATGTGACAGTCAGCCAATCGGTGGCACTTATTCCATTCAGATTTTCTTGGCCGCTCAGGAAATCTGAATAGAGGGAGTGCCTACTGCCACATCCCCGCTCACCTCTAGCTCTGGGCATGCCCGCATCAGCCTTAACAGAAAGGCCTGGGGTGTGGGCTTAACTAGTTGAGTTGATTGATGTAAGAGTCGTATAGATTCAAGGGTTATGTTCCTTTTCCGTGGTTTGATACCGCGGCTGCATCCCTAGCATCTGAGGTGTGCTCCTGCATCCAGCCATTCAAAGAGGATGGCCACAGACCACAGAGAGACTGGGGATGTGTCTGCTCCCTTTTCTCTATGTTGGAGTTCTGTGTGTGAACAGAGTTGTATGCTGACATACATGCGCTTTGGGACCGGTGTAAAGCTGAGACTGGGGGGGACACTGAGCGGGGCACCCCAAACCGTGATGCCCAAGGGACAAGGACCTATCACCAGGATAAGTATCCTGGTGATTAGTCCCTTTTACATGGGTTCCCCAGAAACGGCACAGGGGCGAGCACCTCTCCCTTAAATATTATTAGAACAGAGCCCTCATTGACCAGTCTCCTCGTTATTTTATTTCTTGTAGTAAGAAAATACCTAAAGCTTGGTGGGAATTGTTCTTTCAGTCGGGCTATATATGTGACATGTTTATATAATGGACATTTCTGCAACAGAGCCCCTGTAAGCAGCCAATCTCTGATCAGTGTTTGATTAATATATCTTCTTTGATGTTGCAGTAAATTACAACAGTACGACTCCTACTGGAACCCTTCCTAAGTTTGAAAGACTCAAACCAAATGTAGATTTCGAGTAGGTACAGCTAAATGACAATGAAAAGTTGCCCATCTTTGTTGTAGAAGGATCCTAATAGTTACCCTAAGGGCTGGTGGACACTTGAAAGGCTACATCTGAACAGTCACTTTAAGCTTTGCCACTTTCCTTTGTACCAGACTCTTTGTAGCAGAGAAAAAAGAAGAGAGATCAGTGCGGGTGGTAGAGGGTGCTGCAGCCAAGGCAGCCATAGGTGGTGCAGTTTCATCAGTGATGGCTGTGGAGAGCTCTGTCCGCCATCACTCAACACGGCTCTTGGCTCTGATCCTCATGTTATCTTCTTCTCAAGTATGTCCACTAAGATGTCAAGTGAGACCAAAATCAGCACCTGCTGCTGGCGGGGGGCTTCCTGTCCCATGTTGAGTAACTGCCATGCCTGATGATCTTTCTCATTCTAGCAATTAATATGGAAATCTGGTGCAATATGGGCTCGGCTAGTCCTGTCCAGTACAATTTAGGTTATTCCAAACATAGTTGTTGCCTGGCTTCAGCTTTACCCACCTAGAGCATAGAAGGGCAAAAGCTTTACAGCCACCATAGCTTATATTTAAAGGGAGATTAGCTATGGCGGCCTACTTGTATCATGACCTTTCATTACTTGACTATGCCATAGTGATAAATGGGCTTGTAAATTCACTGCGTGAATGAACATAGCTGGTCCGATTCATTGGCCTAAAACTACCTGGTGTCCATGTTCATTCAGCTTCCTGGTCAGTTTTCAATCTGAAGCTATAGAGAGAATCCCTGGGATTGCCTAGTTACACACCTTGGTTCATGTGCGGCTCTCATCCAATCAGAGCAAGCTAGCAATGAGTTTTGATTACCAGGCTTCTCCCACTGGCTGCCACCCCCCCCCCCCCCAACCATTCACATATGCTGGCGATGGTGTGCACAGATCAGCTAGAGGCCTACTGCTAATGCAACCTGAGGCCTGCACATGCACTATGGTGATAATTGGCATTTCACGTAGCAGGGACATCCCACATTTTGATGCCCCAGGGGCAAGCTGTAGCTTTTAAGAATCTAGAGCCGAGTTACCAGGGTTTCAGTCTGCTTTAAAGCTGTACTTTAAAAGTGTGTAAGATATAAACCTCTCATTAGAAGGAAATACAAGAGCCACCATCACAGATTTTTTTTCTAGCCTTTATTCTGATCTGAAGGCCTTGTAGATCACATTACATCTTCACGGATTCCAAATTCTGATCACTGGCTCCAGGCCTGCAGCTAGGTAAGTAGCGCTGATAAATGGGGGCTATTGTATTTTATAGGCACAGTTACAACGTAACAAGGCGTAATAAATGCTGTGTAACCCCTGTGAGACTCGTCTGCGGGGGGTATTCTCTCCTATGGTGTGACGTATACTGACATATATTCTCCGCTTGATAAACTATGCAATTCGCCAGTGAAGGTCTCAGCTGGGCCCGGTGACGCATGCCGTCGGCTTCCAGTAAAGTTCCACTCTGGAGCCGATGGGGGGGTTAATAAATATGAGTAGCTCCAGCTGTGCCTTGTACCTAGATGCCTTACAGAAAACCCAGCTCTAATCCCTTGTCCCTTGTCTGGAAGCCATTACATGATGCAAGGCCGGGAGCTGGCCCGAGATTTATAGACTGGTTCTGGTATGCTGACAGTGTGCAACCCGCTCTAGAGGCTTTCGGTTCTCTCTGGTGACTCGGGCAAGTATTACCCCAATGTCTGCCACTTGGCTTCTGCTCTGCAGTGCTAACAAGCTTATTATATCAGGGACTATCCACCACCACAGTGTGATCATTGCTCCCTGTATTCACCTGCTGCCCACTTCCTGATTAAAATGACATCGCAAGAGGATGTCTTCTATTGAAACCACATGACATCATCTCCTTGAGGCTATTTACTTTGAGCGTTTATGATGCTGTGGGGATTTCCCATGTTTCTTGTTCCAGTGACAGGTGGCTGCGGAGTAGCGGCAAGTTTCTAACCCGACCATGATTTTAGCTCCTCTCCAGTCCATATAAAAGTCAAATCTGATCAAATCGACCAGACGCCATTTATGATTTTACTTTGTCTTTGTGTTTTGCCTGCACCCTGAGAGGGTAAGAGCCCAGCAGCTTGTGTCCTCGGCAGGCAATCAAGTATAAACTTTAAGCGGTACAAAACTCTGCACGGGCGGCCCTGGAGTCCTAAATACTTTCCCCTGGGGCATCCACAATCGGGATGCCTGCTGTTTGCCCCCCCCCACCAAAGTCAGTGCAAAAAAAGGAAATTTGTGTACTTGCCAGTAAATTTCTATTCTTTTCTGATTCCATTCTGGGGACCACTAGTAGCAACAAGTAGATAGGGGCTGCAATAAAGAAAAAAACTAGCTCCTATATAGCTATACCTATATAGCGCAGGTGTGGCAGGGTCTCCTTAGTTAATTAAAAAACAGTTCTGCCACAGCCCCGGGAGGGGAGAACGCTAACCAGTGCATAATGCGTGCAACTAGAAACAGTGTAATAAAACTAACCTGTAGAAGGCATCAACCGCCACCAACCCAGTCGTAACACAACAGTAGGGCAGGTGTGGTGCCTCGTAATGGAAGAGGACGAGAAAGTAAGTTTATCGGTGAGTATACAAATTTCCTTTTTCTAATCTATTCTATTCCAGGGCACCACAAGTAGCAACGCGTGGGACGTCCCAAAGCAGTACCTTCAGTAAGGATGGGACCGTTCCAGAACAGAGAGAGGTTCCTTACCATCTGCAACACCTCACGCCCCAGTGCGACATTGGCAGAAGCCCTGACATCAAGTCTGTAAAACTTGATGAAGGCTTGGAGAGACAACCTGGTCGTCAGCTTACAGACCTGCTCCACCAAAGCCTGGTGATTGAAAGCCCAGGATGCGGCCTGGTGGAGTGAGAGGTGACACATGAGGGCACCTTCTTCCTCTTGCAGACGTTGGCTTGTATGACAACCTGCCAGATCCATCTGGTAAGTGTGAACCTGGCCGCTGCCACACCCTTCCTTGGCTCTTCCGGGATCACAAACAATGTAGTGGCCAAGTAATATTTTAATGCCCTGACCACATCCAGGGAATGCAGGAGTTGTTCCTTATGGCGAGTGGGGCGTGGGCACAAGGAGGGTACCATCATCTCCTGGGCAAAAAATACAATTCTGTGATTACTCACCTGTAGAATTGGTATTATGAGTATACAGTACGTCCTGCTCCAAATGAATACTTACACTTGGGTATTACTCCGCCAGATGGCGCTGGACTGCAGAGACATCGAAAACGGGCTCCTCCCGGCCCCTCAAATACCCAGGGACCTCCCACAAATCCCCAGCATTGAAAAGCAATTAACGAGAAGCCGGGAGAATTAAACAACCCAAACTAGTAACTAGAACAATGATAACAATCACCATACAGGGGATCCAAGATAATGCAAAAACCAAGGGTGGGGTGGAGCAGGACGTACTGTATACTCATAATACCAATTCTACAGGTGAGTAATCACAGAATTGTATTATTCTTATTATACAGTACGTCCTGCTCCAAATAGAATACTTACACTTGGGACATCCAATAGCAGTGTCCGTAAAGTAGGGTGGGATCCCCAAAGCTAACAGCAGACAGTTTAAACCACTGCCGCCTGCAAAACCTTCCGGCCAAAAGCAGCATCAGCTGAGGCCCTAACATCAACCTTGTAAAACTTTGAAAAGGTATGAACAGAAGACCAAGTAGCGGCCATGCAAACTTGTTCTACAGAAGCCTGGTGCTGAAAAGCCCAAGAATCACCAATAGCACGAGTAGAATGAGCAGTAAGGCGGAAGGGAGGATTCTTCCCCTTAGCAGAGTAGGCCTGAATCACAGCCTGACGGATCCATTTGCTGATAGTAGACTTGGCAGGAGCCAAACCCTTCCTAGGACCAGAAGGGACCACAAAGAGCAACCCACTCCTTAGCATTACTAGGATTAGGGCACAATGAAGGGAGAACAATGTCCTGATTCAAATGAAAGGCAGACACCACCTTAGGCAGAAAATCTGGCATGAAGCGAAACACCACCTTGTCCTGGTGCCTCTCATAGTAGGGGGGCTGAATGGAAAGCGCCGCCAACTCAGACACACGCCTAACAGAGGTGATAGCAACCAAAAAGACAACTTTGAGAGTAAGAATGGCCAAGGCAGCATCCTGCACAGGTTCAAAGGGAGCACCCTGCAAGGCTGACAAAACCAAGTTCAAATCCCAAACAGGCACCATAGGCTTACGTGGGGGGCGCACATGAGTCACCCCCTGGAAAAAAGTCCTAATCAGAGAGTGCTGAGCAAAGGACTTCTGGAAGAAAACAGCCAGGGCAGAAACCTGACCTTTTAGAGTACTAAGTTGGAGCCCCATCTCCAAACCATGCTGTAGGAACGCCAGAATCCTGGGGATAGAGAATAGACGACAGGGAAGAGACTTAGGCAATGTAGGCACGCCAAACCCTGTAATAAATGGAAGAAGAAGACTTCTTCCTAGCCTTAATCATGGTATCAACAAAAGAAGTAGACAGCCCTTTCTCCATCAAGATGGAGGTTTCAGCAGCCAGGCCGTCAAAGCCAGAGTTTGTAAATTGGGATGGCATAGTGAGCCCTGAGTGAGCAGATCTGGCACCAGAGGCAGAGCGTACTGATCTACTGCCAGCTCCACCACGTCTGCGAACCACACTCTTCTTGGCCACCTGGGGGCCACCAGAATTGCTGGCACCCCTGCCCAGCAGGGGGAATGGAGGGAAGACATACAGTAGCTGAAGTCCTGCCATGACATTGCTAGAGCATCCGTGGTCAAGGCCAGGGGATCCTGGGACAGGGAGACAAAGGCCGGTTGCTTGTGATTGTGACGGGACGCAGACAGATCCACAACGGCGACACAGAGATTGGAACACCCTGCTGCATAGGGACCATTCTCCCTGGCGAGAGATCCCTCCCACTGGTCAGAGAGTCTGCCAGGAGGTCCCCCCCCCCGGGATGTACACAGCTGATATGCAGGGAACATTGGTCTCCGCCCAGGTCAGGATCAGAGACACTTCCTGAAGGGCCCCCTTGCTCCGGGTCCCTCCCTGATGATTGATGTAGGCAACCGCTGTCTGGTTGTCCGGGCGCACCTGAACAGGCAGGCCCCCGAAGGCGAGTAGTCAACTGGGCCAGAACTAACCTGATTGCCTGCAGCTCCAGAATGTTGATGTGTGTGCCTCCTGAGGGCTCCACCTCCCTTGGAACTGAAGGGACTTCCAGAAACCCCCCCAACCCGTCAGACTGGCATCTGTGGTGACAGTCTCCCAACAGGGGGCCAGAAAGGATCTGCCCTTAACAGGTTGCTGGAGTCCAGCCACCACCAGAGGGACCGCCTGACTAGGGGGGAAAGCACAAGGACCTGGTCCAGGGCTGCGGGATCCTTGTCCCATACTGACAAGAGGTGGAGTTGCAGAGGTCTCATGTGGAACTGAGCATAAGGGACCGCTTCGAAGCATGCCACCATCAGGCCCACCAGCTGCATTCCCTGCCTGATGGATGGATGATGACAAGATAGCAGGAACTGGACCTGTGTTATCAGACCATCCACCTTCTGTTAAAGAAAGGAAAATCCTTGCCTGAACTGTATCCAGATTCATTCCTAGGAATGGAGTCACCAAGGAGGGGGGACAGTGAAGACTTGGGGTGGTTGATCACCCATCCAAATGACTCCAGGGTGGACACCACCAACTGAGTATCCACTTCTGCCTGATGTAGAGATTGGGAGGTGATGAGAATGTCGTCCAGATAAGGCAGCACGCGGACACCCTGATACCTGAGCAGAGACATCACGCCAGCCAGCACCTTGGTAAACACCCTGGGAGTTGAGGTGAGACCGAATGGCAATGCCACAAACTGGTAGTGTTGATCCTCCAGAGCGAACCTGAGGAACCTTTGATGTCCTGGAAATACAGGAATATGAAGGTAAGCATCCTTGATGTCCACAGACGTCCTGAAATCCCCTGGGCGCAGGGAACTAATGGCAGAGCGCAGAGTTTCCATGCGAAAGCGCTTGCCCCTGACAAAATTGTTGAGAATCTTTAAGTCCAGGATGGGCCTGACTGAACCATCCTTTTTGGGAACTGTGAATAGATTGGAATAGAAGCCCTTGCCCTTTTCTCTTAAAGGGGACCTTGCAGATGACCCCCAGCTCCAGGAGGCCTTGCACTGCCTGCAATAGCTCCTGAGCTGACACAGGGTCCTGGGGAATCCGGGATCTGTTGACTCTTGGGGGCGGCCAGGCAGCAAACTCTATCTTGTAACCGGAGGACACTACATCCTGAATCCACCGGTCTGAGACATGGAGCCTCCAGACGTGAGCGAAGTGCTGAAGCTGTCCCCCCATCATGCCTGACGGGGCTTGGGAGAGGATTTTTCCTTGGGGCCCCAGGAGGAGCCAGGACGTCAACGTCCTCTGCCCCTACCCCAGAAATCTCCCCGGGCCCCAGTGAAGGAAACCCCCCCTCCCTTGTCTAGCACCACGGTAGGGGGAGGAGAAGGAGCCCTGACCCCGAAAGGGCCGAGATTGCCACCTGCGCTGGGGTAACCTGCCTCCCTTAGCAAAAAGGTCCAGGCAGTCCCCAAACAGGCGTAGTCCTTTGAAGGGAAACCCAGTGAGGGCCTTCTTGGCAGCATTGTCAGCAGCCCACTGGCGTAGCCAAACCGAGCGGCGTATAGCCACCACAAGGGCAGATGTCCTGGCACACCTTCTAATGGTGTCATCCAAGGCAGAGAGGACAAAATTTACAAAAACATCACAACTGGAGAGTGCATTGAACACTTCACAAGGCAAATCATCAGGGGCACAATCAAGTATATTTCTGATAAGGGTTCTAGTGGCTACAGCGGTAATGGCAAAAGCACAGACCGGGCGCAGCGCTGTCCCCGCACATGCAAAGGCATGGGACGCCAGCTGGTCAATGCGCCAGTCCTCAGCATCCCGCAGGGTAGTAGAGTCAGGGGAATGCATGACAGAGGTGTTAGATAACCCTAGGACGGGGGCATCCACCTCGGGAGGGGATGACCAACATTTTACAACATTAGCAGGAAAGGGATACTTCCTATCCCAACTTTTAGGTACCCTGAGAAGTCTACTGGGGCGCTCCCATTCCTTGAGCACAAGGTTATTGAAATAATAAGTTGCCTGGGAGCCGCAACAGGGCGAGAAATGGACAGAACCTCAAAAATCTGGGTTAGCAATCTGTCAGTGTCATCCGGGGTCCAGGGGTCAGAGCCAGCCTCATCATGACCCTTGGGCCTCTCATCAGAGGACCCTGTGTCAGAGAAAAGCTCCCCTTCATCCGAAGGGGTATAGCCACAAAGATCAAAAAACTCCTCAGCTTCCATAGGAAAAAGAGTGACATTGGGCATTAAGTGCCGCTTTTTTGCAGGGGCCTTACGCGCCAAGGTATTAGCAATCAACTTCTCAACACTAGCCAGTCTAGAAGACGCATCAGGCTGAGAATCCCCACTTGTATGCAACTCAGTAGGAGTGAGATTTAAGCTTGGGGGGGTAGGTGAAGTGATACGAAGTGCAGACCCAGCCACGGGAAGGCCAGATTGAAGTGCAAGCACTTGCTCAGCGCAGGGTACGCAGACTCGCGCCTTGTCAGCGTCAGCATGAGGCTGCCCACACGCTACACACAGCCGGGCTTGTCCCGAAGGAACCCCGGTCACATTATCCTGAGATGCCTCCATATGGTGATTATAGCGGCGCTATAGGCCGATAGGGATTAACGCTATAAAGCATCCCCGGATGCCCCAATGGCCTGCTAGGGAGTGGGAGTAAATACAACTAGGCCTATAAAAATTAGCAAACTAAGAGGGCCGGGAGAAGCCAATGGATTCGCTCGCCTGAAAGACATAATAAAAAGGGGTCTGTAAGCAGACAGTATTAAAAAAAATTAGATAATAAAACCGCCTGCGAGGGCACTTACAGACCGCGGTAGTTAGGGGACCATTGCGCATAAGCCAGCCAAGCAGACAAGATGGCGTTGGTATACCTCGAGGGGCGGGCCGGTAACAGCAATCACGCGGAACGCACCATAGGCGGCCCCCCCCCCCCCCCCCCCGAAGTGTGCGAAGCCAGCACATGACAAGCAGCCAATGACGGCGCACCGGCACCCTAGGTAACGCCGCCGCCAAGCACGGGCATAGTGACAGAAAAGGCGCGCGGCGGCGGTAACTTTAAATACAGTAGAAGTAAAGCGAGACAGCCCGGCGGCTGGCACAAGACGAATAATAAAAAATAAATGTCTAAAACACGTAAATGCAAAGCATCCATACCGACACCCCCCCCCCTTTTTTCCCCTGAAGGCTACCAGGAGAATGAGAGGGGACAGCGGCCACTTAAATTGGGCCCACCCACCAGGGGCAAGGGGCAATATTGCGGGAGGGGCATCCCATAGAGGCTCACCATAAGCCTGAACCACCTACCCTTTGGTGGGGGATTGCGGTGGAGCAGCGCTCCTAAGCACCTGCTAGCGGTGCTGCCTACCTTCACCCGACCAGCGCAGCCAAGGCTGGGAGGCATATAATTAATGGAACGGGTGGGAATAGTCCTACAGGGCCGCAGGCTAATAGCCCCGCTCACCTGCGAGTAGCGAGCCATTTCTCGTCCTTAGCAGTCCAGACTGCAGAGAAAATCTGGGGATTTGTGGGAGGTCCCTGGGTATGTGAGGGGCCGGGAGGAGCCTGTTTTCGATGTCTCTGCAGTCCAGCGCCATCTGGCGGAGTAATACCCAAGTGTAAGTTCTTTTTGGAGCAGGACGTACTGTATACTAAGAATATTCCTGCCCGTAAAGTATCCAATGACATACCTAGATAGGTCCCACCATGGAGGGAACCACCTGGGACTTGGGGTAGTTGATCACCCACCCGAAAAGTTCCAGTGTGGACAGGACCGTCTGAAGTGCCTCTGCTAGGGATGGGGCTCGAAAGAGCAAGTCATCCAGACATGCAGCGTCACGACCAACCTCAAGGATTCCATGCGACCCTTCCGCACCCAAACTTAACTGTTCAGACTCTGGAGATCCAGGATCGGCTGAACAGACCCGTCCTTCTTGGGGATAACAGTATTGAGTAGGGCACCCGTGGCGTTCCGGACCAGGTCATCCAGAGACTCACCTAAAAGATAACCCCCCGCAAAGGGGAGGGCAGTAAGCATCCTCTTCTAAGCAGTGTCGGACGACCACTGTTTCAGCCAGACAGTGCGCCGCAGGGTGACCAGCATGGCCAGCCTCCTAGCCACCAGTGGTACCAAGTCGTCCATAGCCGGTACAATCTATCTGAAGACCTCCATAGCGAAGAAGTTCAAGCGAAGTGCAGAGGAATGGGAACCTCCATGTCGCAAAAGTATCCTCTGCTGCTTTATCCAGACCTTACCTGCCATAGCAGCCATGTACGTGGTGCAAGCTGGGCGCATGGCCGACCCCGCCATGGAGAATGCATGCCTGGCTAGCTAGTCCAACCTCCTATATGTCAGGTCTCTTAAGGCCCCACTATCTGAAGAAGGGATAAGGGTGTGTTAAGCCAGACCCAACACCCTTTCGTCTATCTCCGGTGGAAAAGACCAAACCTTGACTGCCTCATCCGGAGAGGGGTACTGGGGAAGAGACAGAAGCTTATCCCGTTTCTCCCACTCTTTTGCTGCCAGCCTGGGAAAAAAATGCCTGATCTTTGGCACTCATAGGATTCATCCCTCTTCAGCTACCGTTTCGGAGGAGTAGAGAGGTGCAGCACCTCTAATATTGCCTCAATAAGTTCCTCAATCTGATCTGTTGAGTGATCTGGATGGTTTTCCCGCACATGCGTGGCTTCCATTTCTCCGCTGCCAGATAACACCTCCCACTCCAACCTGCCGGAACCAGATCCTAAACTGCTAAATAGGTCCTTGACGTAGAAGCTAGAATCCTCCTGAGGACTCTGTAGCCTTCCCACCTGGGCGGACAGATTCAGAATGCCCCTGCTGATAAAGGCCACTGACCATGCTCTCCAGCCAAGCCACCCTGCCTACCATGTCTGAAGGAGGAACCCCATCCATGGGCGGACCTGGGACAAAAATGGACCTGGCTACTCTCCTGAGGGGGTATCCAGTTGAGCCTGAAGCTGCAGGGGAAATTGGAGGATCTGACTGAGGCGCATAAACTGCCAGCTGCGTAAGGTGGCGCAGGACAGTAGTGCAGCCAGCGCACAGGGGTCCCTTGCCCTAGGTCAGATGCACTTGGCACATGGAACCACTCTCCGTTAAAATACAAAACCCTGGCTCCTCTGATGCCACTGACATAGTAAAATGGCTGCTCTAACTGCTAAGCAATACAGCTGAGCGCTGGTCCCCGCACCCTCCTGCCTATTTGTCAGACTTGCCTGAACTACCAGAATAGCAATCTCCCTGCAGCTGAGATCAACCCACCGGCCCAGGATGCAGCAGCTCCTGGACCCCCACCCTGCAACAACATAAACAAATGTCAGAGTCAAAAGGCTTTGCCCCCCCCCCCCCCCAGGGTCCTACCTGACCATGGAAACCGTGGGCCAGCAGTTGTGCTGGAACCGATCCTCAGCCCAGAAGAACATGGAGGCAGTGCAGGAGCTGCCAAGCGACAATCTCTGAATGCAGCAGGGACCTCTAGCACCGCACAAGATGGCAGAGCCTTGTGGTGTTAGTGAGAAGGAGGGCAGGGCCACAGACCTCGCTAATGCGGTCGCCCCGCCTCCTCCCGTCATCCACTGTCAGGCCAGAGCGGCCAACGGCAAAACCCCCCTTACACCGCAGGCGCTGCCAGCCCACCCTCTTCCCGAATCTGTCAATAGGCAGGCCGTATGGGTGGCGGCCATGCCCCCTGCAGCGAAGCTGCCTCCCCCCCCCCCCTCAAATGTTGACAGTGAGCTTTGAATGAGCTCTGACCCGCATGGCTGCCTCTCAGGGTGTCATGGAATGTAGTTAACACAAAACACACACACTGAGCCATTGGAGTCTGGCCACCTAGCTCAGGCCCACCACCAGCAGCCATAGGTAAGGCAGACAGCGGCCAGAGTGGGTGATAACCCAGGGGGTAGATGGAACTAGTTGCTACTATTGGTGTCCCGGAATGGAAAAGGACGAGAAAGTAAATTTACACAAATACACGTACACAAATTTCCCTTTTGCCTTGGCCCACGTCGATGTAAATATTGTCGGCTGCATTCTCGGCATCTTTGGTCTGTGACGTGCTCCCGTGTCCCAGCCATTTAGATAGGCTGAGGGCGGGGGCATGCCCACATCTAAAGGGAACTGGGTATGCGTATGCTCCCGCTTAGCATTGCCAAAGTCCGTGAGTAATCGGGTGCTTGCCAGTTATAAATATGCGCAAGATTGGACTAGAGCCCGTGCAAGTGCCTTAGGGCCCAGGAACAGTAACTATTTTTGGGCGATCTGAGGAGTTTCACATGGCATTTAAGCATTACGCTTTAAAGGGACATTCTAGACAAAAATCTGTAGGACTCTCAGGGGCAGGGTAGTCTAACTTTTTATGGGGCATCTTGAATTGGCATGTGAACCCCTGGGGGACACCTGATCAACTCACCTCTTTCCCCAGCCCTTGCCGCATCTCTGTACCACAGCTGCATCCCTGCTATATCTCTGGCTAGGTATGTACCCACAGCAGGTATTTCTGAATCGCTGGCACAGGCACGTCCACAGCTAGAGGCAAACTGCACGCTCCATTCATTAGGTTAGAGCAGCAAAGGAAATCTGAAATGTAAATCATGCCCCTGATTGGCTGAGCAGCCGGCGCATGCATCATGGGAATGAGGAAAAGGTTAGTTTATGGGAGATACACCCATCGGGGCATCCATACCAGGTGGAACAAAATCCAAGAAAATGAAAATGCCCTGAGATGCCCTGTGGAGTGTATCCCTCAGGTTCACCCATAATCTCACCTTTTCTTTGTTCCCACCGCTCAGCCAATCAGCGTGGCTCATTCTATTCAGATTTCCTTTCCACAACAACATTAGTGCGGCAAATGAGACCTGAATGGGACAGGTGCCATCGGCCACATTCTCACCCCCACCACTAGCAGTAGGCTGCACCACCAGCCATTAAGAAAGGCCTGGCACGGGTATGTGGCTAGCTAGGGGGATTCTGGGGATGCAGCCATGGGGCGGAGATGTGGCATAGGCTTGTGGATCAGATGATGGGGGGGGGGGTTGACACAGCAGAGCATATCCCAATAAATCCCCATAAAGAGGTACCTCCTCTTTAAGCATGCTTTCTGCTCACCACCGTTCTGGCTTTTACAGCCCCATTGTGTATTGAGGTGACACAGGGTGGTGGTGGAAGCCCTTGTGTTCCCAGGTCCCTGCTCACCACTTTGTGACTTCATCTAACAACCTGTAAATAAGACACTGCAAGCTCTGTCTCTCAGCTCTGGCTTTTTCCACAAGGTGGGAGGCCTAGATATGTTATATTTCCACAATTTAATATTATCTTGGGAGGAAGGGGTGGTAAATGGAGCAGCACGAAACAAGAGCCAATAAACTCTTCAAGGAGTCCCCCCCCCCCCCCCCAATTGGACTATTATTGCTGAGAAAGAATTGGTTCTCATCCAGGTCAGATTAGAAACACACATCTCTCTCTCTACCCAACCCCCCCCCCCCCCCCCCCAGCCAATCAGGAAATCAACCTAATACAGATATTAGTGTAAACCGTTGTTCTGATTCCTGATGTGGCCATTTCTTTATGTTCTGCGCTTCCTGCAGTGACATTGAAACATGTTTAATATGTAACGTGAGCTCCGGAAGCTTTATAGTCCCCAAGCACAGCATTTCTATCAAGCTCATTTCTCAATTATGTAAATAGACGGCATTCAGAGAAAGTGGGGAGCTTGCTTCCCCAGACGCCCCAGAGGTGTAGGAAATAACATAGCTGACACTGTGTACATATAAATGACTCCCAGGTTTTATGGCTTCACACCTTTGGCTCATCCAATGGGGAACCTAAGAAGGGGAAGAAGAAATGATTAGAAAAATTAGGAGATGCTGTTATTGTGCTGTGAGCCTAGTTTTGGGGTTGTTTTGGATGCTACACTTATTGGGAGCTATAGTGACACAAAAGCTGCACCTAAATGCCTCCAGAGCCGCCCACTAGCCTGCCCATTGGGCATCCGAAATCGTCTTCCCCCCCTTGCATGAAACCCCCGGGTCTCTGGTAATCTTACCTTTTACCGGCGGCTCCCAAGACATTGTAGCTGCCAGTGGCCACATCCTTGGCCTCCCTGTAGCGCGCTCCGGTGCCCAGCCATTAAGATAGGGTGGAGGTGGGAGTGCTCTGCAGTCTACAGGGAAACCAGGGGTGCAGCCAGCAGGCTGGGTCATATGAGCCGGCAATTTGGATCAGCCAACAGCCAATCACAAAACTGCCACGTGGGCGCAGCCTTGACCGTGGAAAGACCTTTAAAGTGGACCAAAACCCAGCACGATCGATTCCCTCTGTACGGGGCATCCAAAATTGGATGCCCTGCTATGTGAAACCCCCCCCCCCCCCCGGTCAGGCCCTGTACACTTACCTTGCTACCTGGTCCAACGGCGTATGCGCGTCAGCCGCTATCCCTCTAGCAGGGTGCATGTACGCGTCAGGCATTTGTGAATGGCCAGTGTGGACAAGCCAGCACATTTAGAGCCACTGGCCTTAGACACTGGCTTAGACAGCGTGACGTCAGCGGCTCCAAGCGCACTGATTGGATGAGCGTCCACGCATGCGCTGTAGGACCGGGAAGAGGTGAGTTTCTTTGGGCGATCTGAGGGGTTTACACAGCAGGGCACTCCCGATCAGGATGCCCCAGGGGAAAGGACCAAAACCAGGATAGTCAAAATCCGGGGTTTTGGTCTACTTTAAAAAAAAAATTGCCCCCACCGAGTTGGATGCATAGACCAATGTTCTTGGGTGGTTAGATGGGAGCGGAGGGCCCGTGAAGGGGTTTGTGGTGCTTTAAAGACATAGTTTAAGACGAACCACAACCCATCTTTTTAACTAATATCCCACAGCCAGTAGCTTTTGGATGGATTCGCCATCCTGACTTATAGAAATAGATAAGCAATAGAAAAGCCCCAGATTAGGGATGTTGGGTGTCCATCCTGAAGGCGAGTGAACATAATCCAACAATACAGAATCACAGAAGAGGCCACATGTTCCATAAGACTAGGAGAGAAAGAACTTTCATTGAGTAGCAATCAAGAGATGTTCATTGGTCGAGCATTGTATCGCTTTGGTTAACATAACATATTCTAAGCATACAGCACATCCTGCTCCATCTATAATACTTACACATGGGTAATACTCCGCCAGAGGGCGCTGTTCACTGCAGACATGCAAAAACAGGCTCCTCCCGGCCCTTCATATACCCAGGGACCTCCCACAAATCCCCAGATTTCTCTGCAGTGCTGACTGCGAAGACATGAAGTATCAACTCTCTCGCAGGTGAGTGGGGCTTTTACAGCCTGCGGCCCTGTGGGACTATTTCCACCCGTCCTCTTCGATAAGGATGTGCCTCCCAGCCTGGGCTGCGCTGGTCGGGTGAAGGTAGGCAGCACCTCGTGTGCTCACAGAGCTACGCTCCACCGCAATCCCCCACCATAGGGTAGGCGGTTTAGGGCGATGGTGAGCCTCCATTAGATGCCCCTCCCGCATTGTTGCCCGTGCCCCTCATAGCGATAATCCCTGGCTGCAGGTCCGCTTCTCCCTCGCTTCCTCCCGTAGCTCAGGGGAAAAGAAAGGGGGGGGGGGTATGTGTGGCAGTACTAGTGTAACGTAACACGTTTAAGGCCTTTGATCTTTCATTTGAACTTGGGTGTCAGTGTCGCGCTCCTTGCTCCACATAAGCTTAGGGTTGCGCGCATGCTTATCCCTTCATTACATGAGGGTACTGCCCGGACGGCAGCATCAGCCTCTAGTGTGACAGCAACATTATGTATGTGTGTACTATCCAAACTACTGTCGTTCACGTTTCGATGGTTAGAGCTTCGCGCTCTTTGGGGGAGGCGGGGACTCGGCATGACGCGCCCCGCGTCACAGCCAGATCAGGCCCGCCCCTCGAGGTTCGCTTGGCGCCATTTTGACAGTCTTCGCGCTGGTTGCGATCCGCCTCCTCCCTTGGTCATGTAAGTGCCCTCCGGGGCGGTATTTGTTCCTATGTTTTTTATTCGGCTGCGCATGGCACTGACACCCCCCCCCCCCTCTTATCCCATTATGTCTTTCAGACGCCAGGATTTCGGTGGCTTCTTCCGGCCTAACATATATTCCACATAACAAATTCTCCCACTTCCTAGCGGGTCTTGGGGCATCCAGGGTTGCCTATTGCGTAAATCCCTGCGGGCATACTGCTCAGATAATCACCATATGGAGGCATCTCAGAATTATGTACCCGGGGTCCCTCTGGGACATGACCGTCTGTGTGCAGTGTGTGGTCAGCCCCATGCTGATGCTGATATAGCACGGGTCTGCGGACCGTGTGCTGAACAGGCACTGACCCTGCAATCAGGTTTGCCAGTGGCTGCACCTCCCTTCAATACACCTGTCTCCCCGGACCTAAATCTCACTCCTGATGAGTCTCACTCGAGCGGGGATGACCAGCAAGTCGTGCCGCGCAGGCTGCCTGCGGCTGAGCAGGTGCTGTCTAGTTTGGCGGCGCGTATGGGCCCTGGAAAAAAGCGGTCCCTGACACCTCCTGGCTCTCCCGTTCCTAATTATACTGATGAATCTGCTGCTATGCAGGACCTTGACCCTTCTGATGAAGGTGAGCTATTCTCCGATTCGGGCTCGGATGAGATGCCCGGGAGCCGTGATGATTCTGGGCCCGGTTCTTGGGGCCTGTGTGACACAGATGAACTACTTATTAAGATCTTTGAGGTTTTGTCCATCTCCCATCCTGGAGAGGCTTCCAAGCCTAAGAAGGAGAGTTTCCACACAGCGCTGCCGCGCTTGGAATTCCTGGAACAGGAGCATTTCCAGAATCTTATATCCCAAGAATGGGAATCGCCTTGTAAACTTAAAGGGGTCCCGGGGGTCTGGGATTGGAAGTACCCTTTCCCTCCTGATGTGGTTAACTTTTGGTCAGCACCTCTTGTGGTGGATGCACCAATTATAGGGGTTACTAACCCCCCCTTCATGACAGCTCCTTATTACCGAACCCTTCGGGATGCTGAGGACCGGCGCATTGACAGACTGGCTTCCCACGCCTTTTCGTGTGCAGGGACGGCTCTGCGCCCGGTCTGTGCCGCGGCTATCACTGCGGTGGCCGCCAGGACTCTCATTAGAAAAGTGCTTGACCACCGACCTGAGGACCTCCCCTGGGGGGTGTTTAATGCGCTCTCAGACTGTGATGTGTTTGTGAGGTTCATCCTCTCAGCGCTGGATGACACCATTAAGATGTGTGCTAGAACCTCTGCCCTTGTGGTAGCTATTCGCTGCCTGGTCTGGCTGCGACAGTGGGGTGCTGACGATGCTACGAAAAAGGCTCTCACTGGCCTTCCCTTCAGAGGAGGGCGTCTATTTGGGGCCCGTTTAGACCTTTTTGGAAAAAAGGGTAAGGCACCCCTACGCAGAAGGCCGTCCCGGCCTCCTCGGGGCAGGAACACCCCTCCCTACGTTAGTGTCAAACGCGAACCTGAGGTGTGCTTCCAACTGTTCGGTGTGGATTTCCACCATGGGGTGGGCAGGCAACGTCCTGGGCCCTCTGGCAGGACTAAGTCCAGATCTGCCAAGACTTCCCAAGCATGAAGGGGACGCCCTCGCCCTTCTGGGCGAGGGGACTGCTTCAGCAGCTGACTCCTATCTAGGAATGTATCTTCTCCTTCTGGTGGTTCCAGGAGGTGGTTCCCCTGGACACAGGATAGCATTTGCTGGGCGGTCCCTCTCAGAGGTTGTCAGGGTACTTCTAGCCCCTGTTTTCCCCTCAGGAATTGGTGCAGGCCATACTAGGCCTGCAGAGTTTGGGCTTACTGACAGGTTGCCCTTAACAGAATGGGGCTATGGCCTCTATATTAACCTTCCTCCTTCCCTCAACAGTATGAGGCAGTCTGGGCCATGCTGGCCTATGGTAGGCCTGGCGATTCTACTCTCACAGGTAGTCCCTATATGACATCTCTGTCTTGGGACACAGGCGCCCTGTGCAAGGGGGGCTTCCGGACTCCTGTGGAGTTCTAGATCTTATTAGTTCCCCCTGTATCTTCTGGACACCAAGACCGTTACTAGTAGGTGTCGCAGGACCAACCCTGCGGATTGAGGCATTGTTTTTGGCCTCTCTTTCGCTCCCAGGCTACTCGCCATGGCGCGAATGGGGGTGATGTCTCGGACATACCTGGGGGGCGTCAGCATTAGGACCTGTCTTTCCTTCCTCCCCAATCTCTACGTCAGGCCGAGTGGATTAGTCGGCCGGCGGTGTCCCCTGGGAGTTACTGGATGGGTGCTCAGTCACCTCAATCCCTCATGGTCCCTTATCCGCTATCTCCATTCCTTGGATTCGGTTCAGGCTTGAGCCTTCTTCCTTGGCAACAAGTGGACTCCTGGTTACGGGGGCTCTGTCCCCCTTTGCGGACATCTTACTTTCACCAGGCAGGATTGCAGCTGGTGGGCCCGTTGGTGGCGTATCAGATGATGTCCCTTATATACCGAGCCCTTGGGCTCTTCGGCACAGTAGGTTATTGATCCTACATGGGGTTCCAGCACCCCTGGAGCTAGGTCTGTGCTCATTCCCCCGTGGTACGGTGGTTCCTCTCGAGCTGATTATATTCAAGGACCCTGTCAGGGGGCACCCCCTTCCTTGCTTGCATCTTCCTATGAATGGTCCCCTTGGGTACCAAATCTCGCAGGTTGGCGAGGGGGGGGAATTTCTTCCAAAAACCCCTGTGGTTCCTGGGTAGGGTTCCTTAGAGGGTCCATCTTACCTACTGGTTTGTTAAAACAATGAGCCTTCCGTTGACTCTATACGGCTGGACTTCTCCTCTCTTAGGACCTGTCTATTTGGGGACTCTTGGCCTGTTGGAAGACAATGGCCTGTTTTATTATTGGTCTGGAGCTTGAAGCAGGATGATCCCTCTGGAGGGTTCCTGATCTGGGCGGGGGTCTACGCCCCCCTGCTCCTCAGTGGTATTCGCTCCAATGGATGTCTTTCAGTGGCAGGTTATGCTATCCTGGTGTCAATCTGAGAGCCTACTAGGGTGGCTCTGTTGGGTCTCGCTTATACCACAGGGGCTCTGCCCTTGTTTTTACTGTCCCAGAATATTCTGACTCTGGTCATGGGGGCTTAGTAAAATTATGCATAGACTTTCTGTTTTATATGCCTTCTCTTCATTCACCCTACTATGTGGGGTTCTGCGCACGGTTGTGCTGATAAAGAGACCCGTGAGATTTATGGCCCCTGGGTGGCCTAGTGAACTGTGGTTCGCAGATGCTTCTGCTGAGGTCAGCTGACCTGTACGCTCTCTCAGGAGTGCGGTTCTGCCCCTGTCAGGCCCCTTCTTTTGTCGTCCCAATCTACAGACTCTAGTCTGGGGTTTGACAGCTGATTCATTCACCCCTTGGAGACGGGCTTATCTTCTGGGTGACTTGGTATATGGGGGGCTAGGAGCAAGCTTCCTTGGCTTCCTCTTCCTCCGTCTATTGTGGGTTATGGCGTACCCATATTGATTGGCATGAGTCTTGGTCTCTTCCCTGTTGGACGTTCTCGGTTCCCAGGATTCTAGAGTCATTACAGCATATGCTTGGGGGGGGAAGGAGGAAGGGTCCAGAAGAGTGCTCTTAGGCAAGAGTGTCTGCACCTTCTTTACCTGTCTCCCTCTAAGGAGCACCTTATTGTTGATAGAGGTCCCTATTTGCTAGAGAATTGTTAGGGGGGGAGGGATAATGGCCTTTGCTGACCCCTTATTCTGGTGCGGTCAGAATTGGGGGGCCGGGGCCTGGGTTATCCCTGTAGTGGGATGCCTCTTGGTTTGATCAATATGTATATAATACTGGTGTTTTGGTCACATATTAACCGCAGGCTTAACAGTCTATATACCAGTGGTATTTATAGTACCATGCACACATCAAATAAATACATCTGTATCCCGTCTGTTTTTCTGTATCACAGGTATTTATTGTTTGTAGCAAGTGGGTTTCTCAGTTTTGTAGCAAGTATTCAACTACTCAAATTTTCTGGTGCAGACGCGTTTCGCACTTAGCTTCCTCAGTGCACCAGGGATACTATAATGTAAGCATATACATACAGTTTAAGCGTTTCATGTTCTGTTAGTGTACGTACTAACATATACATATATATACTGTTCATTATATGACATGCCCTTTGAGAGTGTTTGCACTTACTTTAATTTATTCATATCCCGTATAATTGATTTATTTTAGCATATCTCCAATGGTCCAAAATATCTCTGAAATATTTTAAATTAGTTTTGAATTAATTGTTTACTTATATTATATATAATATGAATAAGTATAATTATTTGGGTATACTCACATTAGTTTGCATTGATGCTAGACTTCAGTGAGGATTAGTATGAAATCAATGTTGCCGGGTCGGCTTGTCACATAGTGTACCTAGGATTCGTATAGTTTGTTAGTGTATTTAGTGGTAGCTCCTGTATCTGGTAATCAGTGAAAATAGTGCTTAACATACCTGTTTCTATGCCAGCTTAATGATCCTAAGACCTGTGTTTCCCTGCGTCAAGTAGGGGCAGGGTGCGCTGATGGAAGGCGCGGGGGTGTCCTGTCCTGTGTTCCGTATGCGTGTAGGTAGTACAGTGCTGCCTGGTAATAGCGTGCCGGTAGTTGGGGTCCTCCCGCGTCAGTCGCAGGGGCCGCTATGCGAGGGGGATTTTATTCCCCCTCCAGACGTATCCTGGCCAATCAGGAGGCCGGGCGTCATGCGGAGGGCGGGGGCTCAGGACGAGCCTCCACAGCTGATCCTCCGGCTTTGCGGAGGGCGGGGTCCTGAGTGCGGGCGCCGCGTTGTTTACTTCCGCTTTCTCGGCGGCCCCACACAGGAAGTTTGAAGGTGTCGTTAGGCTGGCGGCCGCCATTTTCTTGGTTCCTATAAGATAGACTGCGCCTGCTTCGTTTGTCTCTGGGTCTATGGCGCCATTTTGTAGGAGTCCTGTCGGTCCATAATTTATTTAATATAGGAACGTACAACGTCTCAAAGTAGTTACCATTTATGCATGTATCTTTTAGGTAACTTTGATTCTGTCTCATTGGGATACAATATATAGAAACGTCCATGGCTCCCCATCTAGGTACTCTGAAGGTTCAGGTTCTGTCCTGTCTGTCATCCTGTAGGAGCCTGGTTCTGTCTTCCTTCTGAGGAGTTCTCTTGGGGATTGCTCAGGGGCATCTCCCAAGTAGTTCTATGGTCCCTGTTGGGATCAATTTTCATTCTGTTTGCCCTGCGGATTGTTCCCTTGGGACTTATTCTGGATGCTGTCTGAGCTGTTTTGTAGTCCAAAGCGCTTCTCCGGGGGCTCTTGCGTCAGTCAGACGTGTGCCTGAGTAGGTGGCTCTGATTACTTAGCCTTCTCTCGTGTATATATATATATATATATATATATATATATATATATATATATATATACCATGACGTGGTGGTGTCCTGCCTTACGCAGGACCCCTTTGTCCAAGTGGTGTTTTATGATCATTATTTAAGTCCTTTTAGTCTGCCTATGGGCCTTATTCTTAATAATGCTGAACTAAGGGGTCTACATTCCCTCAACAGGTGTTCCTGGTTGTTTCTTGTCCCTTAGGGGGACTGATGCCCTTTGGGGTCTGCGGGCGCCTCCTTATGTATGCGCCTGATCTCGTTGGCTTCCAGGGCCAATGCGCCCTTTGGACTGATCTTACTTGGATGGTTGCCTTCCTGGCCCTGAGTAAAGGTTTTGGCTTCTTGCTGATCCTTGTTAATGAAGGGATCAGTATCCCTGCCTGTCTTGCGGGAGACCAGTTTTCATTTCCCCGTTGGGGAGAGTTATACGTTTTACCGAGGCTTCTGTTGCCTGTGGGCTGGTTGGGCCGTTACACTGGCCTATTCCTTTTAAGGGGGAAGAATCTCCCTCTCTCGTTTTATTCCGTTATATTGGTGTTTGGGTTCCTTTGGCCCTTCAGCACCAGGTTTTCTGTTGAATAAGTTGCTAGACCGTTGCTTGTCTCTGTTCATACCTTTTCAAAGGTTTTATGAGATTGACGTTAGAGCTTTTGCTCATGTCGTACTTGGTTGCAAAGTTTTGCAGGTGACAGCGCCTTTACTGTCTGCTGTGCCTTTTTTGGGGGATCCCACCCTATTTTATGGACACTGCTATTGGATGTCCCATGTGTAAGTATTATAGATGGAGCAGGACGTGCTGTATGCTTAGAATAATACAATTCTGTGAGATACTCACCTGTAGAATTGGTATTATACGCATACAGCACGTCCTGCTCCACCCCACCCTGGTTTTACATTTTTCTGGATCCCTTGTATGGTGATTGTTATCATTACTATTGTTACCAGTTGGTGGTTGGTTTCTCCCGGCTTCTTTTCTCACTACTTTTCAATACTGGGGATTTGTGAGAGGTCCCTGGGTATATGAAGGGCCGGGAGGAGCCTGTTTTTGCATGTCTGCAGTGAACAGCGCCCTCTGGCGGAGGATTACCCATGTGTAAGTATTATAGATGGAGCAGGACGTGCTGTATGCGTATAATACCAATTCTACAGGTGAGTATTTCACAGAATTGTATTTTCGGGTTTGAAATGCTTGTTTTTTGACATGTGGAAATAATCCACAATTGGATGCTTATTCTACACTTCCTAAACTAGGTGCCTGTAATGGAACTGCTACCTGGGTGGGAGGTCTCTAGTTCTATTGCTCCCAACCCTAAACCTCCGGCATTGGACTACTCTACATTCTAACCTACTCTTCACTTCCTAAAGAGGACCCTCACCAAGTGGTGCAATGGAATAGCTGCCTGGATGGGAGGTTCCTATTTCTATGGTTCCCCACTCTAAACATACAGAAAATTAGTGTCCTCGGCTGCTTGTCACAAAGCTTCAAGGTGAGAATGGAATCTTTCAGGTAACATGTCATGGATTTTGGTGTTTTATACGTGGAGCGTTTTGGCATTCCGATGCAATGACTAGCGCTAGACTTGTAACATGCCTGTCCTGCTTTGGAGGAGACCTCTGGAGAGCCGGAGTCATTTTCCCTGCGCAGGGCTGCATCACATTACCAGAGCAAATACCTCAGCAGGCCCCCCTGGACAAAAGTTGTTAAGTGTAATGGAGACGGCCCTTAATCGCCTTCCTTCCACTTGTAAGATAAAACAAAAGCGTTTAAGAGGAGAGCCAAAGAGCAGCGTCACATCTACAGCGACATCTGATAGCGTTGTTGTTGCGGGGGATGCCCTCCTGGTTTATATCAGTCGGCTTGTGATAACAGGGGCCTTCATCTCTCTCTTCTGTGGTCATGGGCTTCCCTCCTTATGGACTGAATTAGATCCTGAAACCACTGGTAGCCATTACAAGTGATTCACCAACAATACATACTTAGTTCTTGATGGAATTAACTGATTCATGCGGATACTGGCTAGTTTAGGTTGAAGAAGGGCTAGAAAAAGTCTTTGGTGACTCGCATTGTGGAGTCATCAAAACTTCCGATGTTATGTGATGGATGGCAACAGGAGTGTGGGGAGATCTTTCGTTTGGATAATTGGTGGGTTATCCAGACAATGAGATTAGGGGCACCACTTTTTAATTAAGCCCAAGGTTCGCAGGTTGTGCTTGCATCACCAGTTTTGGACAAACTGTGGCCCTGGGCGCAATTAAAAGTAGAGACTGCAATGGCAGAATAGACTGGAACTGGGGCGAGGACACAGGAGGCTGGGATTAATGAAGAAGAAGGAATTCCTAGAAGGTATGTGGATGCTGAGTATTGTTGGGAGGGCAGAATAGACTGGCAGTGGGGCAGGGGTATGGGAGACTGGAATTAATGGAAGAGAAAAGACATTATGGGGAATCGTATTGCTGGGTGGGCAGAATAGACTGGTACAGGGGAGAGGACACCGGAGACGGATTAATGGAAGAGAACAAGAACGTATGGGGACACTGAGTATTGCTGGGAGGATAGAATAGGCTGGCACTAGGGAAAGGACACAGGAGACTGGGATTATTGAAAGAGAATTCTTTTAATAATAAATTAGTGCAGTTGCTGTTGCCAGCTAGATCAGATCTACTGTATATGTGGCTGATATGCAGGTACAGACGCCCTTCAGGGACACTGAATGCTTTGAGGTGTATGGACTGTCACTGCTGGAGCTTTTGATGTCCCTGGACGGTCTTTCAATCTCCATCTCATTCCGATACCCTGCTGGGCTGTGACTTGTAAAGATTTTGTATTGAGCTCTGATCTAAAGATCCCCGGCTGGGTAAAGTATTGCTTCCAAGATGGACTCCCCATGATGTTAATCAAATAAAACCGCACACGGGACCAGGCTAAAGTTGTAGATGACGCCATAATTGGAGTGCATTGTGGGATGCTGATAGTATCGCTTATCCATCATGGGGTTAGAAACCTTATAGAAACATATAAGAGGGATGGCAAATGGTGAGTGCATGCTCGATCTAGTATGTCCCTATGTTCTCTTTATCTTAGGATAGATGGATGCTTATTGCAGGCAGTAATACCTCTGCTGAAAGTTTGTTACCGGCGTCTACTACTCTTTCAGTAAAATTTTCTAACATTGCTCCTGATCTTCCCTCCAACTAGCTTTAGGCTGTTCCCCTCTTGTTGTATCATTAAATTTCTTCTTAAAAATACTTCCCTTCTGAACCATATTTCATCCTTTCACATACATATAAAAAGCTTCATTGTGTCTCCTCTTTTCGTCTTTTCTCCAGGTTGATGAAATTAAGTCTCTCCTGATAAGTTTGATGTTTAAGCCCTTCCCCCATTGTTTTTGTCCGCCTTTGAACCCAAATAATGTCTTGGATAATGCCTTTAGATTTGAATAATGTATTTTTCCTCTTTCTACCAGTGATTCCTCGATCTATGCAGCCGAGCATCCTGCTTGCTTTTCCTACTGCCTGGCTACATGGCCCATCTTGCAGCTTTCAGTAATCAGTATCATGAAATCTCTCTTCCGAAGTCCTGGCCCATACGTGACTCAGCATAGCTTCCTCCTACCCAAGTGCAGGATTATACATTGAGAGACATTGGACTCCACAGTTTTGATTCATCCAGTAAAGCCAAATCATTTTCCTGGTTGCAGATGTCTCCAGGAATATCCACCTTACTACTCACCTTTATATCATCAAAGAGGCAAAATTTACCTACTAAGTCGCTTATTAAATAAACCTCAAAATGAATGGGGCCCAGGACAGAGCCTTGCGTTACAACACTTGTATCTCACCTTTCAAAATTGCACACCATTGACAACAAAGCTCTGATACCTATCCTAAAGCCAGCTGTAAATCCACAGAACTATCGAGGGTAAAGTCCATTTTTTAATAATGTATGAGCACAGAATCACCTTCATCCAACACTTTAGTGACATAGAGAAAGAAATCAATAAAATTAGTGCGATATGGATCGTCCATCAATAACACTGTGCTATTTCAGGCCCAATGGGTCGTTGTATTTTTAGAGGGGCAATTATCTGTTTTTGCAAGAGAGTTTCCATTAGTTTAACCACTACAGATGTGAAGCTAACTGTCATGCATTTACCTCCCGTAACCATTCATAAGCTGCAAGACATTTACACGACGAGTGAGACACGTAGGAGTTTATGGTTTGAAAATGGATCCACATACATCATGCTCTGCTGTCACAATCACACAGACAGCCGTGCAGCGCATCACTTACATGTGAAAACACACGCACGGCTCTTCCCATTGTGGACACCGCCGATAACATCTGCATCGACATAGCTCCAACCTCAGCATCTCCTCGCTGATCCTATCTATGAAAACATTTACAGCCCTTCCCGGTATTTAAGTAAACAGGGAAAATCATTGAAGGTATGTAATGATACATTGCTGTGCGGCACGTCAGTCCCAGCAGGAAGCTCAGACGGCAGCTTACTAGGGAGCCCATGGGTTAGCCGAGACCAGTTACCAGATGTGTGCTACCACTTAGGATCTGGAGACTTGCAGGTCCAGATGTATCATTGAATAGCATCTTATACCAAATCCAGCCAATCGGCTTCGGCTCCATTTAAGTTCTTAATGTATCAGTTATTTAAAAAGTAAGGAAAGGTAATGCGCGCATTCTTTTTTTTCATTGAGGAGATGTCACCTTACTGAGTGTTTGGTCGCCGAAGATTTAAAGGGACTGTAAACTAGCAATAATAAGGCAGCAAGCAGCTAACCTGATGCATGGCTCCTGTTCCTCACCTCCATTTCCTGGTTGAAGCCATCACCATCCTGGGTTTTGGTCTTTGCCCCTGGGGCATCTTGATTTGGGATTATGCCCCACTGTGTGACCCCCCCACACTCAGTTCACCTTTTTCCCAGTTCTACACTACATGCGCAGTCTCTCGTCCTGTCAGACCTTTATGCCGTATATACTATTGCAAGACCTAAAGCTTACAGTTCCCCTACAAAATGCGCCCTTCAGCTGCAGGGCTGTGTCCGTGGCCCCGCTAGGGACTGGCGGAAGCTAAGCAATTGCAGACTGGGGGGATGATCTGCATATGGCCCTGATACAGAGCCCTGCAAAAGAGAGCAGGAGCAGCCTTGCTCCCTGCCTAATTAGCTGTGGGCATGGGAGCAAGTCTCAGCTTCAGGTCAGGGATGCAGCTGTGGCCAGAGAGGTGAAAAAAGTGATGCGGGGCAATCGGGGGGGGGGGGGGGGCACAGCAGGGAAACCCTTATCAGGATGCTTGGTCAACCAGCCTTGGCCTCTCTTGGCCGTGCTCTCGGCATGAGTGAGCACGGCAAGCCACAGTGGCCCCATGGCTATTTCTGACTACAGTAGATCATGCCCAAGACACATAAAGCTGAACCTTCCCAGATCAACCTCTTCCGATGTTGGAAGTGCTGTTGTCGGAGTTCTTCAAACTCTCGAGTCCTGGAGGAAGCAGGCTGCTCATTCTTTGGCTGGCAGGGGAGGGGGGCATCAGGTTAGTGGCAACTATTAGCAGGGACATGCACTATTAGAGCTTCTCAGCTTATATATTGGCCTGTACAGTCCTTTTAATTATCATTTGCCAGGTCTTCTGGTGTGGGGCAAAATAGATTTTCATTACAGACAAGTCTCTGCCTCTCGGCTAATAAATCTTTTACATTCTCCTGGTGTAGGGTTGTGCCTCTGCCATTACAGCTATTGCTATTAAGAGTTTGCTTAAGAGTCTCTTAGACTTAGACTATCCTGCTTTGCTATGAATTTGTTGCATATGTTCTGTCTGCCATGGATGATGCCATTAGAATGTGTGGTGGGACTTCTGCCCTGTTGGTGGCTATACGCTGCTCTGTCTGGCTACGTCAGTGGGTAGCTGATAATGCTGCTAAGAAGGCTCTCACTGGTTTCCCTTTCAAGGGCCTGCGCCTCTTTGGTGAACGCTTGGATTTGTTTGCCAGGGGCGGTAGGTTACCTCAACGTAGGAGGCCGTCCCGGTCCTTTCGGGGGATGGGTGCCTTTCGGGGGATGGGTGCCTTTCTCCCATCCTTCCGTGGTGTCAGAACTGGCCGAGGAGTCTCCTTTACTGGGGCCCGGGGAGATCACTGGGGACGGGGCAGAAGACGTGGCGTCCTGGCCTCTCCTGGGGTCCCAAGCCAAAATCCTCACCCAAGCCTCCTCAAGCATGAAGGGGCGCCCTCACCCATCCGGGTGGGCTGACGGCTTCGGCTTTTTGCTCACGTCTGGAGGCTTCACGTCTCAGACCGGTGGATTCAGGAGGTAGTGTCCTCCGGTTACAAGATAGAGTTTGCAGCCTGACCGCCCCCAAGATTCATCAAATCCCGGATGGCTGAAAACCCCCTGTCAGCGTCTGTGCCTTGCTGCCCAAAACCTTCTGGAGTTGGGGGTCATCTGCCAGGTGCCTTTGATGGAAAGGGGCAGAGGCTACTATTCCAATCTTTTCACTGTTCCCCAAAAACGACGGGTTCATCAGACCTATCCTGGATTTAAAGTGCCTCAACAAATTTGTCAGATTCATACACTTTTGCATGGAGACTCTGCGCTCAGCTGTCAATTCACTACGCCCAGGGGACTTCATGACCTCTGTAGACATCAAGGACGCTTACCTTCATGTACCAATCTTTCCAGGTCATCAGAGATTCCTCAGGTTCGCTTTGGAGGATCAGCACTATCAATTTGTGGCCTTGCCTTTCGGTATCACCTCGGCTCCCAGGGTAGTCACCAAGGTGCTGGCGGGCGTACTGGCTCTGCTGAGATTTCAGGTCATTCGCATCCTTCCTTACTTAGACGACATTCTCATCACGTCTCAGTCCCTCCAGCAGGCCGAGCTGGATACTCAGCTGGTGGTGTCCACACTGGAGTCCTTCGGCTGGGTGATCAACCACCCCAAGTCTTTCCTGTCACCGTCAATGGTGAGGTCCTTTCTGGGCATGACTTCTCCCTCAGCAAAAGGTGGAGAGTCTTCAGGCCCAAGCCAGGTTCCTTATGTCTTGCCCTCATCCCTCCATCCGGCAGGGGATGCAGCTGGTGGGCCTGATGGTGTCTTGCTTCGAGGCGGTTCCATACGCTCAGTTTCACATGAGACCTCTTCAACTTCACCTCTTGTCAGTTTGGGATCGGGACCCTCGGTCCCTGGATAAGGTGTTGGTTCTGTCCCCTCTGGCCAGACGGTCTCTCGTGGTGGCTGGACTCAAGAAACCTGTTGGTGGGCAGATCCTTTCTGGCCCCGTGCTGGGAGACAGTCACAACAGATGCCAGTCTGACAGGTTGGGGGGGGCTTCTGGAAATCCCTGAAATTCCAGGGTCAGTGGGGCCCTCAGGAGGCCCACACCCCTATCAACATTCTGGAATTGAGGGCGATAAGGTTGGTTCTCGCCCAGTTGAATCCACACCTTCGGGGTCGGGCGGTTCAGGTCCGCTCGGACAACCAGACGGCGATTGCCTACATAAATCATCAGAGAGGGACCCGGAGCAAGAGGGCCCACAAGGAAGTGTCCCTGATACTGTCTTGGGCGGAGGAGAATGTTACCTGCATCTCAGCTGTGTACATCCCCGGGGGTGGAGAATCTGGAGGCAGACTCCCTCAGCAGGGGGACCTCTCGTCTGGGAGAATGGTCCCTCAGCAGCAGGGTGTTTAGCTCCCTGTGGGGTCAGCCAGATGTGGATCTGTTTGCGTCCCGTCACAATCACAAGTTTCCAGTCTTTGTCTCTTTGTCCCAGGACCCTCTGGCCTTGGCCATGGATGCACTAGCAATGTCTTTGAAGAGCTATGTGTTCCCTCCTTTTCCTCTGCTGGGTAAGGTGCTGCGCAAGGTTGCTCAGGAAGGGGTGCCAACCATTCTGGTGGCCCCCTGTTGGCCAAGAAGGGTGTGGTTTGCAGACGTCGTGCAGTTGGCAGTAGATCAGTATGCTCTGCCCAAGGATCCAGATCTGCTCACTCAGGGGCAGCTACGCCATCCCAATTTACAAACGCTGGCTTTAACGGCCTGGCTGCTGAAACCTCCATCTTGATAGAAAAGGGGCTGCCTGCCTCCCTTGTTAATACCATGATTCGGGCTAGGAAGAAGTCCTCGTCATTCATCTACTATAGGGTCTGGCATGCTTACATTAACTGGTGTGAGTCTAAGTTGCTTCCCTGTCGGGTGTTTTCTATCCCTAGGATTCTGGAATTCCTACAACATGGTTTGGATTTGGGTCTTCAACTTAGTACCCTCAAAGGTCATGTTTCTGCTTTGGCCATTTTCTTCCAAAGATCCTTTGCTCAACATCGTCTGGTCAAGACTTTCTTCCAGGGGGTTACTCACGTGTGTCCTCCACGTAAGCCTATGTTACCAGTCTGGGATTTGAACTTGGTCTTATCTGCCTTGCAGGGGTCTCCCTTTGAGCCTTTGCGTGAGGCTCCTTTGTCCATTTTGACTCTTAAGGTTGTCTTTTTGGTGGCTATCACTTCTGTTAGGCGTGTTTCTGAGTTGGCGACGCTTTCCATCAAACCCCCTTACTTTGAGAGACACCAGGACAAGGTGGTGTTTAGTTTTAAGCCAGATTTTCTGCCTAAGGTTGTGTCTGCTTTTCATCTCAATCAGGACATTGTTTTGCCTTCTCTATGCCCTAATCCTAGTAATCCTAAGGAGCGGGTTTTACACTCTCTGGATGTGGTCAGGACTCTGAAGCTCTATTTAGTGGCTTCTGAATCCTTCAGGAAGACTGATGCTCTTTTTGTGCTACCGTCTGGACCTAAGAAGGGTCTGGCTCCAGTTAAGTCCACTATCAGCAAGTGGATCCGTCAGGCCGTGGTACAGGCCTATTCTGCCTTACTGCTCATTCTACTTGTGCTATTGGTGCCTCTTGGGCTTTTCAGCACCAAGCTTCTGTTGAACAAGTTTGCAAGGCCGTCACTTGGTCTTCTGTTCATACCTTTTCTAAGTTTTACAAGGTTGATGTTAGGGCATCAGCTGATGCTGCTTTTGGTCGCAAAGTTCTGCAGGCGTCAGTGGTTTAAACTGCCCGCTGTTACTTTTTGGGGATCCCACCCTACCTTACGGACACTGCTATTGGATGTCCCATGTGTAAGGAATATTCTGGAACAGGACGTGCTGTATACTTAGAATAATACAATTCTGTGATTACTCACCTGTAGAATTGGTATTATACGTATACAGCACGTCCTGTTCCATCCCACCCTTGTTATCATTATTCTTAGTTACCTTTGTATGGTGATTGTTCATATGTTCATTTTTGAATTCTGGTTATTATTGTTCCCCTGGCTTCTTGTTAACTGCTTGTCAATACTGGGGAATTTGTGGGAGGTCCCTGACTTATATAGGGCCGGGAGGAGCCACAAGCTGTTTTCTGCAGTCCAGCTCCATCTTGTGGATGTATTACCCATGTGTAAGGAATATTCTGGAACAGGACGCGCTGTATACGTATAATACCAATTCTACAGGTGAGTAATCACAGAATTGTATTTTTTTTTTTTTTTTGTTATCTCTGGGTTTCGTAACCCTTTAACGATTGTAAAAACGTTTTTTATTACATATAATATATATATACAGTATATCTCAATGTAACATGGTGAGAATGTAACAAAATTTATCACAGACAGAGAAGTGTCTGTGATGAAAATACATACAGCCCGGTCACTAGACCGGCAGGCAAGTAATAGTTCTAAATCTGGATCTGCTATGTCCATAACAGGCCTTGGGTTTTAGCAACACCTTGTATGTCCGATGCCAGGTTGTGGGGTGGGTTTGCTGGACCCCATGCTGCATGCACCAGGTTGCAGCTACAGGTGTCAATAAGCAGCTGAAAGCTTGAAAATAAAGTCACAATGTTCTGCTGACTTTTGCTGTGTTTGCATCAGGCCTTGTTGCTCCAGGTTTTTCATGGAAAGCAGCGCCACTTATTTCTGGGCTTTGGAAGACAATCGGTTAACATGCCAAGGCCATAAAATATAATTCCAGTGGCTTACCTGTTCAGAGGCTGCCTGTTATTTCTCTTCCCCCGAAATCTGGGACTGAGCTCACAATCCTGAAGAGGTGTTTGGGAGAGGTGGGGGAGAGCTTCGGGAGGAAGTGGTTCTCTATAGAACAATGAGAACCCCCCACATCGAGGAAAGATGAAGGGGGGTGTGAATGGTTTCTTTTCGGGGGTTTGGTTTTCCCGCTTGAGGTTAATGAGACCACATACGTTACGATGGACGTACTGCGGTTTCCTGAGCAGTGGAGCGTGTCCGGCGTTTCTAGCGTATACCACCAGCGAGTTCCTTTTATTTTATGGATTGAAAGGCTGTGTGGAAAATAGGATTTTGTGTTACTCTTTGCAGCCCGAAGTATTTCTGGAAAATGAAAAGCCAGAGGCAGGTAGGTCCATAGCCAGCTGCTCCTTATCGCTCTGTGGCTGGCTCTAGTGGCAACAGGTCAAAGGGGTCAGTAAGTGACCATCACGTCTGCTGAAGCTTGCCAGTCATTTGTTGGATCAGTTGCCCATCTTGTATCCCCAGGCCCGGACTTACTAAAGCTGCGCCTGTCCAGCACATGTTGGCACTCCCCGGCACAGCATGCACATTAGTATCACTAAGCTATTATTGCTAGGAATCCCACATTTAATGTGATGAGGTCTAAGCGAATTTCATTTAATTTGTTTTTAATTACATTTAGTTTTCAATATTTAAAGTAGATGAAAACCAGGGATTCTGACTATACCGGGCTGTGGTCCTTTTCTCTGGGGCATCCCGATTAGATTCGATTCTCTCTAGCTCCCTGGCGGCTTTGATGCTCGTATTAAATCAGGCCCTACATCTCAAGCATGGGAGGCCCCTGGTATAGATTGATATTCTTTTAAGGGCATCCCCAAGCTGCGAGTGACATCCAGGCCAGTATCTCATTAGAGGGATGTTGGGGCCCCTGTGGCAGGGATCTAGATAATGATAATGGATCAGAGATGGAGGTGGCCAGTGATGGGACATGTCCCCCCTGCTAGCCTGGCAGGGGTCTGATGTGATGATCACCTTTGCTGCTTTAACAGGATTAGCTGTGCCAGCAGGTAAGAGAAGGCCATTATGCTAATGAACACTCCTCCTCCAGGCACTTATCAGTCACTCCATCAGCCAGCGTGAGCCTCCAGAGACATCCCCCCCCCCCCCCCGCACATAAGAATATGTTCATAGAGCCAAAGACGGGGGCACGCAATTGGTTCACCCTGTACACTTACCTGCTTCACTCTATGGAGGACACAGCCCTGACCAGGGTCAAGCTGGCTATAGGGAAAATTCCTGGTGGCCCACAGTGTTTTTGTTTTGCTGCTTCTTTTAATTCTCCTTTCCAATTTCTGCCTAGTCTCCACACTGCCCCCATGTTCCCCCAAACAGGAACCCCTAGCACATTTTCTACTGTCAGTGCTTTAGCCTTTAACATCTTGGCTGTGTGGGGCAGAACTACCCCTGCTAGGTTATTTGCCCCTAAAAAACCTACAAAAGCTAGACCATTTAGTGTGACCATAGTGGCCAATGATCTGTCCTTGTGGCACCAAAGACTCAGCCCTGAAGCACTCTCATTGACCATCCGGATTATTTATGGGTTAAGCAGGGGTCCGGGACATTCAAAAAATGAAATAATTCTAGTGGCCAACTAAATGAAATCATTCTTAGGGGCCCACCAGAGAAAATCATTATTGGGGCCCACCAGAGGAAATCATTCTTGGAGCCCACCAGAAGAAATCATTCCTGGGGTTCACCAGAGAAAATCATTCTTGGAGCCCACCAGAGGAAATCATTCTTGGGGTCCACCTGAGGAAATCATTATTGGGGCCCACCTGAGGAAATCATTCTTGAGGCCCACCTGAGGAAATCATTCTTGGGGCCCACCTGAGGAAATCATTCTTGGGGCCCACCTGAGGAAATCATTCTTGGGGCCCACCTGAGGAAATCATTCTTGGGGCCCACCTGAGGAAATCATTCTTGGGGCCCACCTGAGGAAATCATTCTTGGGGCCCACCTGAGGAAATCATTCTTGGGGCCCACCAGAGGAAATCATTCTTGGGGCCCACCAGAGGAAATCATTCTTGGGGCCCACCAGAGGAAATCATTCTTGGGGCCCACCAGAGGAAATCATTCTTGGGGCCCACCAGAGGAAATCATTCTTGGGGCCCACCAGAGGAAATCATTCTTGGGGTTCACCAGAGGAAATCATTCTTGGGGTTCACCAGAGGAAATCGTTCTTGGGGTTCACCAGAGGAAATCGTTCTTGGGGCCCACCAGAGGAAATCATTCTTGGGGTCCACCAGAGAAAATCGTTCTTGGGCCCACCAGAGGAAATGATTCTTGGGGTCCACCTGAGGAAATCATTCCTGGGGTGACCCAAAGAAGATCATTGTGAAAACGTTTTTAATGAGACATTTGGATTGCTTATTAATCCTAATTTATTCAGTGCCTCACCGGTTGCAGCATTTCCTACCAGTACAGCAAGGAATACAGTAATTCCTTCCTTTGCTCATGACAGAATCACCTCTGCTCCATATGTGTAAATTAAGTCGCCCCCCTTGTGTAGAGGAAGTATAGACAAGTCACACCTATCCTTTCATGGGGTATGGCACAAAATAGCAGTTAATCACGTGACTGCTAGTGACTAATCCGAATTTCCCAGTGGGCTTGCACATCCAACCTGAAGAGTTTCCGTTGGTCACGTGATTAACTGCCAGTTTGTGCCATACACAATGAATGAGGAAGTGGTGACTTGCTCATAGTTCCTCTTTAAAGGGCCACTCCAACCCCTTCCTATAAAAAACATAACCCCTGCCCTGCCCCCTCCAAATAGCGATCCTGCTAATGTAATAAAAGAAAAAGACACTCACCTTCACCCTGAATCCAGCCTCCGAAGTCAGCGGTGTTGCAGCTGGCGGCACCAAACTCCCACGCCATCTTCCTGAAGTCCTGGACGGCCGCTGGGATCAGACGTTTTCTACATCGTGCACGCTCCCACCCGTGAAAACCTTCACCTGCTAGTAGGGGTGTCAGAAAAAATCGATTTGGTCAAGTATTGCGATATTTCATTCAACGATACTGAATCAATACTTTCTCCCTAGTATAGTTTCTGACTCCCCCCCCCCCCCCCCCCCCCCCGCTACAGTAAAAAAAGAAAAGTAAAAAAAAAACTCACCTGGCCCCTCGTTCGATCCGCCCGGCTCTCCTCTTCACCCAGGGGCCTCCGATTTCCCCCCACCCCCCCCCCCTCCGGGGCTCTTCAGTCTTCAGGAGAGTGCCCAAGCGGCCCTCTCCCCCTGCCTTTCCGATTGGCGCCGCCATCTTCAATACTAGTCCCGCCCCTTTGGGGGCGGAGCGGATGACGATCCCGGATTTTTAAGGGTTTTTATCCCTTAAAATTCAAATAAAAAATGGCGCCTCCATGTCAATTTTTATTTTTAATAAAAAAAATGTAATTAAATGGTTCGCAATATATCGATATATTTGAGACAGAATCAGGATATATTGGTATATATTGTAACATCAGACGTGTGTTGCATCGCCAGATTCTTGCCAATTCACACCCCTACCTGCTAGCTCTTTATATCAACCTTGTATATATTTATCCACAGTGATTGGGTCCCCTCTAATGCGTCTCATTTCTAGACTAAACATGTTCAGTGTCTCTAATCTTTCATTGAAAGAGAGACGCCCGTCTCATTGCTCTCCCTCAACTAGTGACTTCAACAGGGGCAATATGATACCTGTGCCAGGGGTTCTAATCATTTGTTATATGTTATATTCTGTTACATCGTTTGTTACTCCCCTTGTCTCTCTCACCCATTAAATAGACTTTCCAGGCAAATAGGTACATTAGGCAGCTTTCTGCTTGCCCCATGGTGGCTGTCAGGGGCAGCATCTTCTCTTTCCCTCTCTTTGCTGACTATCAGTCCCAAAATTGAATTTGCCACTGAGGAGACAGACATTGAAACATGCATGAATGAGTCATCCTCTGCGTCTGAGGAAGCCCTTCAGAAGGTAGATCAAGTTGACAAGAGCTTTTTACAGAGGACCAACCACCAATTTGTCCCCCCGAAGTCTATAAGACTCCAGGGCAGCCGATCAAGTTACCTTGGGGCATCTCGATTCAGGATGCCCCGCTTTAGGAGCCCCCCAGGGCTTCATACCCAATCCCTGGCCCCATTCTTGGCACCCCTGTAGCTGAGGCACACTCCTGCGCCCACCAATCAGATCAGGCTGTAGACGGGAGCCTGCCACACACCGCAGGCAAACTGGGAAAGCTCCGGCTTCCTTATGTCAGGCTCTCTGTTTAAATATGCCAATCATTAATATGCCAATGCATGGTATACAGCACTGATTGGACAAGAGTCTGCACATGAGATGTGAGATGGGGAAAGGAGAGTTTTGGGGGCAAAAGGGGGGTTCACACAGTAATTTTGTTCCACTTTAAAAAGGACAACCCACCTAAAAGTGCTGTTCCCAGTGTCTAAAAGACTCCAGGGTTGGCTGATTTACTGCCCCTGGGGCATCCCAATGTGTGTGCCGTGTCGTGTGAACCCCCCCCCCCCCCCCGGGAACCACAGCACATACCTTCATAAGGGGTCCTATGCAGCATTCAAGGGCTGCATCCCTGGCATTTGCATGGTGCAGGTGCATGCCAACGCTGCAGACCACAGGGAGGCTGCTCCACGCTCTTTATGCCGGAGGCCTGAATTAGCACTGTGAATTAATATTCACACCACACAGAGCTGATTGGGTCAGAGCCTGTGCATGCGCTGTGGGAAAGTTGGGAAGGTAAGTATTAGGGGTGATCCAGAGGGTTTCACACACTGGCAAGGACCCAAACCTGCCCTTTGTAATCTTACAATTTAAGGGATAAGTGAATTAGGCCAGATGATAGGCTGTATTTTGAGAGCACTCTATAGGTGTTGGGAAGCAGCAAATTGTATAGGGGAAGCCATCCCAAAGAATTGGACAGGTGTGTGAAGTCCTGAAGGAGCGAGTGGAAAGAGCTGATCAGGACTGAAGACAGGATGAGGTCCTAGGCAGAGCGGAGACTGCGCCTGGGTTGGTATTTCTGGAGAAGTGAAGAAATATATAAAGGGTCCTGGTTGCGGAACGCTCTGTAGGTTAAGTTTGGATTTCTAAACTGAATTCTCTCAGATAAAGGCAGCCATTGGAGGGAGTGACAGAGAGGAGCGGCACAGAATACTGTGCATATAATGCCCGGCATATGGCTCTGTTTAGATTCAAAACTCGACAACAGGGTGTGGGGGCATCCCCAGTTGCCTTTAGACATAGGTGCTCCCCTGCCCCCCATCTGAATGGCTGGACGCAGGAGTGTGCCTCAGCCCAGAGATGCTGACCACTGATTTTTACTTCTCTGTGGGAGCCAGTTGTGCAACAACCCAGGAGTGGGGGGGGGATTTACTTAATGGGGCATGCCAATTTGGTACACCCTGGAGACTTTTGGATAATTTTGAAACATGTTGAGGGTTTTGTTTGATTTTCCACTTCCATATATATATTGGTATTCGTTTTGATGTGCAAAGAGTGAGTGCACATGGGAATATCAGAACCCCTTCTTTAACATACTTACCTCTTTTTATTAATTTGAACCAATGTGTGCTTCAACCTCTAACTAATATTGCATTTGTGTTTCTCCACTCAATAGGACCTAACTGTTGCTACAGACTGCAATGTCTTTTGATGACATCAACTCCTTAACTAGGCATCAAGCTGATACCCTGGCTTTTAGCCAGTCTGAGCTGGACAATATTATTGCTCAATTTTTCCAGGCTGATAGCCCATTGATCAATGACAACTCAGCCATAAAAAACAGATTGAGTCCCAAAAAAACGTATACAGTACCAACTCTATTCCGATACCTTAATCGAATACTTAAATGCCAAGCGCATACTGAGAGGTTTACGCTTACCCATTAACCCTACCTTTTGTCAAAACAATAAGGACTTTTTTTCCGATTGGCAACGCATATTAAATAAATGTAGCTTGGACCTTATAGCCCTCACGATCACAGGCATACAATCGGAGCTCAATACTATTAGAGACACCATCAACACACTTAAAACCCAGTTAGAGTCAAAACTCCCTTTAGATATTTATAAGTCCTATCTAGAGTCCTGTGACCTGAGTCTTTCACAATAGAAACAGGACACCACTCAATTTAAACGTAATAAATATAAGAGGGATGCATTGGACTACCAATGCCTCACATTTGTACCTACCCCTGTAGGGGACCCATTTGATCTAGAAATCAATTTACAGAGATTCTTTCGTTCTC
Organism: Gastrophryne carolinensis; assembly: GCA_027917425.1. Taxonomy (NCBI): domain Eukaryota; kingdom Metazoa; phylum Chordata; class Amphibia; order Anura; family Microhylidae; genus Gastrophryne; species Gastrophryne carolinensis. The sequence continues at coordinate 43,332,775 of CM051243.1, read as the reverse complement.
TTAGTATCAAATCTTTCTTTAGTTATCATCCACCATCCATGACTACCACTAGGGAGACTGGCATACAAAGATGCAAACCTAAAAGTACCTGGTGTCCTCCCATGCACTAGAGACTTTCATCAATCTAGTACATAGGGACATTAAACGACTACACTGCCCTAATAAAAGGAGGCTCTCTAACTTTTCAAGCAGAGAACAGAAAGCTTTACGCTCTCTGAGTGAAAACCCTCATATCACTATAAAACCTGCTGACAAAGGGGGAGCTATCGTAGTGATAAACACTACAGACTACCAAAACGAGATCCTTAGTCAACTTAGAGATACCAATGTATACACCCTGACTGATCATGATCCCACACAGGAGATCAAAGAAACCATTGACGACATAATTAGACAGGCTGTTGAGTCATCTACCATTGACAATAAAACTGCTAAATAAAAAGCTAAGTTTTTGACTACAGAATTTCCATTGAAACCACTCTTTTATTGCCTTCCAAAAGTGCATAAAAGACTCAATAAACCCCCTGGCAGACCTATAGTGGCGGGCTCAGATTCATTCTTCCAAAACCCCGCGATCTTCATTAACCAGTTACTTCAGCCAATTGTTATAATCACCCCATCATACATCCAGGACACCACAGATTTTCTTAATCGCATTTCCACATTTGGCACACTCACCAGTGACTGTATCTTGGTCACCATGGTCTATACACATCCTTACCTCACGCTGATGGTATCAATGTGATCTGTGAAGCCCTCAATGACACCAATATTGCCACAGATGTACAAAATGTAGCCACTAGACTCCTTACCGTAATCCTTACAAAGAATTACTTCTCATTTGACAACGATTTTTACCTTTAAATTCAAGGTACAGCTATGGGCTCCAACATGGCCCCTAGCTATGCCAATTTATTTATGGCAAATTTTGAATCTAGATTTGTGTACCCCACTGAGTCCTATAAATCTCATATTCTCACATGGCTTAGTTTCATCGATGACATTTTTCTGATATGGCAAGGTGACCCTATACACCTGCAAACATTTCACACATATCTGAACCAGTGTTTACCCACTATCTCTTTCTCAATGGAATATAGCTCTGACTCCATCCACTTCTTGGATGTACAAATTACTAACAGCCATGGTACACTCATTACATACATCTACAAAAAACCTACTGATAGAAATACTTTTCTACAAGCCAAGAGTTGCCATCCACCATCGTTAATTAGAGCCTTACCTTTCTCACAGTTTGTCCGCATCCGACACATAACAGCTACAAACGATCTCTACGATGCCAGGTCAGGAGAACGAATTAACAATCTCCTAGAAAGGGGCTATGACCTTCCTGCCCTTAGGGAAGCCAAAAATAGGGCTCGAGCCATGGACAGATCTGGCTTAAGGAAGTTTAAGCCCAAAAAAGCGAATACACGTATACCCCTTGTTTTGACTTTCTCTGACCTCTCTATGTAGGAGATTGTCAAAAAGCATTGGCATGTCTTGAGCACTGATGACAAGCTTTTGGAACTCAGCAGAGAGCCCCCGCTCACAGCATACAAGAGGGCCAGAAACTTAAGATCTTCTTTAGTCCAGGCAGACTTTCATTCCCCTCGGCCACAGGAAGCAAGAACCTGGCTTAGCGGACTACAAACTCCTCAAGGTATGTACCCATGTGGCCACTGCACACAGTGCGATTTTACTAACAAAACTTCCTCTTTTACCCATCCCAGCTCAGGTAAACGCTACAAAATACGTAGCTTTGCCAATTGCACAACTAAGAACATTATATACTTGCTGAAATGCCCCTGTGGCAAGGGCTACGTGGATAAAACCAAGAGAGAAATAAGACAAAGAGTCAGTGAGCACCGCTCAAATATTAGAAATGGCAAAATAGAATCCCCAGTAGCGAGGCATTTCATGGAAGCTGGCCACCACATAAGTCAGTTAAGATTTATTGTGATTGAAGTTATTTAACCTCCCAAAAGAGGTGGGAGTATTGAAAAGAAGTTGGTACAGTGAGAGCTTTACTGGATTTATCAATTAAACACCTTACACCCTGGAGGTCTCAATGAGGAAATGGATTTCTCAACCTTTTACTGACATATCCCCCTCATATAAGCCTCCATTGTACATAGTTACTGTATAATATATAATATGATATAGGACCAATCCCCTAACACTTTTTACTTCCTCTGGGACTATTGAGCGATAATGATCATTTTCCTGTGGCATTTATATCATTATATTTATGTCCAGGTGCCTGTTTTTAATCTTTGCACTATATGTCATTTTAATCCCTTATTTTTATTGTTTTCCGTAGTGTAGTGTCTTCAGCCTCCAGCGTTACACACGGACAGCGTTATGCCTCGTCCATGAATCGATATGCCCTCCCAAGATATGTCTTCACATCATTGGCTGTTTGGATCCAGCTCCGCATCGGTATGTCACGGCGCCGTCACATCCGTGATTACTGGCCGGCGCATAGGGCGCCGCCATTTTGCTGGTTAGGTTCACAAACAACGCTGAACCGGAAACGGCGTCATGACTGGCATTGACGGCCGTGGATGACGTCATCGTCCAGCGCCAATACGCGCACCGCCGATTCGTGCCATTCCTTGCTAACGCTGGAGGCCACTACACTATTTATACCCTTCTTCACTGATAGCAGACACCGCATCTCTTGATAAAGGCCTTGTACGGCCGAAACGTAGAGTATCTTTCTTGTCCACCTGGTATCTCAGCTTTGTGTATTGTGCTGTAAATCTCCTTGCTGCTTATTTATTCTGTGCTGCCTGATAATTGATGTAATCCTACATGTTGCTCAGATCCATTTCGTGCCCTGTCTCTGGACATTTGTCCTATATACCTACTACAATTACTGAAGTTTCTTTTTATGCTATTTCTGGGGCAACTGTTTGAAATACATGCTGGATACCTTGTATTATACCTACCACATAGCGGTCCATACTTTGTACATTAGTATACAGTACGTCCTACTCCAGATATAGTACTTACACTTGGGTTATCCTCCGCCAGATGGCGCTGCACTGCAGAGACATGCAAAAACAGGCTCCTCCCGGCCCTCAAATACCCGGGGACCTCCCACAAATCCCCAGATTTCTCTGTAGTGCTGACTGCGAAGACATGAAGTATCACTCTCTCGCAGGTGAGCGGGGCTATCAAAGCCTGCGGCCCTGTTGGGCTATTCCCACCCGTCCTCCCTGTGATGTGCCTCCCAGCCTGGGCTGCGCTGGTCGGGTGAAGGTAGGCAGCACCATGCGTGCTTAACGGAGCCATGCTCCACCGCAGTCCCCCACCAAAGGGTAGGCGGTTTAGGCTGATGGTGAGCCTCTAGGGGATGCCCCATGCCCCGTGTAGCGGTGGGCCCTGTACAAAGGGTCGCCATCCTCCCTCGTTCCCCCGTAGCCCGGGGGGGGAAAGAAAGGGGGGGGGTGTGTGGTGGTCTCAGTGTATGTTTACACGCTTATGGCCTTAGTATTGTCTTTGACTGGTATTCCTGGTGTCAGAGCCGCGCTGTTTGCATTTTTATTGTGTATCTGTCGCCGCGCGCACCTCTTTCCTTTACTGGATGTGCTGCGCCGCACGGTGGCGTCGCCTCAGACGCTGCGGCGTCTTCATTGGCAAATCATTTTTCTAAGTGTGCCATACACTTCGCTCCTCATGACCACGTTGTAACTATCTCAGAGCTTTGCGCTCTTCGGGGGGGGGGGGGGGGGGGGGGGGGACTCGATTTGGTGCGCTCCGCGTCACAGTCCGCTCTGGCCCGCCCTTCGAGGTTCGCTTGGCTCCATTTTGATGCTGGTCGCACGCACGCGTGGTAGCGGTCCTCCTCCCCTGGTCTGTAAGTTCCCTCGCGGGCGCATGGTTCTGACACCCTTTATTCCCATTATGTCTTTCAGACTGGTGAACACCATTGGCTTCTCCCGGCCCGGTGTTAAATCATAGCGGGCCTTGTAATATTCTCCCACTTCCATAGCGGGTCTTTGGGGCAAACAGGGTTACTTATAGTGTAAATCCCTACTGGCATATTGTGCCTTGAATAATCACCATATGGAGGCATCTCAGAATTATGTGACCAGGGTCCCTCTGGGACAAGACCGGCGGTGTATAGCGTGTGGACAACCCCATGCTGATGCTGACAGGACACGGGCCTGCGTACCCTGTGCCGAGCAAGCCCTGGCCCTGCAATCAGGTCGGCCAGTGGCTACACCTAGCTTCAATTCACCTATTTCCTCAGGCTTAAATCTCTCTCCTGCTGAGTCGCATACAAGTGGGGAATTGCAGCCTGCTGCGTCTTCCAGACTGCCTACGGCTGAACAGATCATTGCTAGGTTGTCAGAGCGAATGGGCCCTGGTAGGAAGCGGCACCTGTCGCCTCATGTTTCTGTATTTTCTATGAGAACCGAGGAGTTTACTACTCCGTGTGACTATACCCCTTCTGATGAAGGGGAGTTGTTCTCTGTTGCTCATCTGATGAGAGGCCGAGGAGTCATGACGATTCTGGCCCTGAATACTGGGGCCAGTGTGACACTGGCGACTTGTTGATTAAGGTCTTTAAGGCACTGTCTATCTCTCTCCCCGGTCAGGTCCCCAAGCCTAGAGGGGAGCGTTTCCATACTGCGATTGCACGTTTGGAATTCTAGAGCAGGCTCATTTCCATGCCCTTGTGCTCAAGGAATGGGAATGCCCCAGTAAACTTCCAGGGGTTCCAGGGGACTGGGATAGGAAATACCCTTTTCCCCCTGAGGTGGTTAATTGTTGGTCATCACCCCCCGTGGTGGATGCGCCGATCATAGGGGTCCCTAATCCCCCCTTTATTACAACCCCTGCTTATAGTAGCCTTCGGAATGCTGAGGAACGGCGCATTGAGCTGCTGGCCCCCCATGCCTTTTCTTGTGCTGGGACGGCGCTGCGTCCGGTCTGTGCCGCGGCTATTACTGCAGTGGCCGCTAGAACCCTCATCAGAAAGTTGCTTGATCATCACCCCGAGGATCTCCTCTGGCAGGTGTTTAATGCACTCTCCAATTGTGATGTATTTGTTAAATTTATTCTATTAGCTCTGGATGACGCGATTAGAATGTGTGCAAGAACTTCTGCCCTTGCGGTGGCTATACGTCGCTTGGTCTGGCTGCGACAGTGGGGTGCTGACGATGCTACAAAAAAGACTCTTACTGGGCTTCCCTTTAGAGGGCAACGCCTATTTGGGGCCCGTCTAGACCTGTTCGGTAAAAAGGGCAAATCACCCCTACGCAGACGGCCGTCTCGGCCCCCTTGGGGCAGGGGCACCCCTCCTCCCCCCTACCTTAGTGTTAAACAGGAACCAGGGGTGTCCTTCCGGATTTTTCGTGCAGACTCCTGCCCCACGAGCAGCAGACAACGCCCTGGCCCCTCCGGCGGGGCTAAGCCCAAATCTTCCACCAAACCCCCTCAAGCATGATGGGGCGCACTCGCCCGTCTGGGTGAGGGGATGGCTGCAGCACCTTGCTCTTATCAGGAGGCATATCGCCTCATTCTGGTGGATTCAGAAGGTTGTGTCCTCCAGATACAAGATAGTGTTTGCTGCGCTGCCTTCCCCAGTTTTATCAAGTCCCAGGTACTCCTGGTCCCTGCCGCGGTTCAGTTGCTGACACAGGCCATGCTAGGCCTGCGAGGTCTGAGGGTCTCTTGCAGATTGCCCGTAACAGGCAGAGGCAGGGGCCGCCACACCAACCTTTCCACAGTCCCCCAAAAAGATGGGTCGGGCTGGTCCATTCTGGATTCACAGCAATTCTCCAATTACAGGCAGTTTCTGCATGGAAACTCTGAGATGGGCCATCAGCACCTTGCGCCCAGTGGGCTTCTTCCGTCGGGGGAGCGCTAAAATGCTTATGTTTACATCTCTGAGGCCCTTCGGGTTTGTGTTGGTAGTCCAACACTGCTAATTGTGGCCTTGTTATCTGGCCTCTCTTCAACTCTCAGAGTGCTCACTCAGGTGCTGACGATGGTGATGTCTCTGATGAGACCAAGGGGCGTCCGTGCGATGACTTACCTGGACGTCCTTTCTCACTTCCCAGTCTCTACGTCAGGCTAAGTTGGATACCCGGCTGGTGGTGTCCATTGGGAGTCATTTGGATGGGTGTTTAATCACCCCAAGTCCTCATTGTCCCCTTAAATGGTAACTACATTACTAGGAATGATCTGGATTAGGTTCAAACCAGAATCTCCCCTTCTCAGCAATAAAGTGGACAATCTGATCACATGGGCTCAGTCCCTCATTGCTGTTCCAGAAGTCCCTCATTGCTGTTCCAGAATCTCCCCTTCTCAGCAATAAAGTGGGCAATCTGATCACATGGGCTCAGTCCCTCATTGCTGTTCCGGTCCCTTCACCAGGCAGGGATGCAGCTGGTGGGGCCGTTGGTGACTTGCTCGAAGGAGGTCCCTTAATGCTCAGTTCCCCTTGGGTCTTCTGCGACGTCTATTGTTAATACAGGACAGGGATCCAGCATCCCTGGAGCAGGGTCTGTGGGCCTTCTCACCTGGTAAGAAGGTTCTCTTGGAGTGGATGAACTCAAGGGACCTGTCTGGGGGGCATTTCCTTCTTGCCCCTTCTGGAAACGGTCACCATGGATGCCAACCTATCAGGTTGAAGGGGGATGGTTTCTTCCGAAACTCCCTGCGATTCTGGGGGTGGTAGGGCCCTTAGAAGGTCCTTACGCCTATTGAGGTTCTAAACTGTGAGCGTTTTCAGTTGGTTCTATCTCGCTTGCCCACTTCCCTTCTGGGCTTGCCAGTTTGGGGGCGCTCGGTCTGTCTGACGACAAATGTCCTACATTAATCATTGGAAGGGGCCTGGAGCTGGCGGACCCTCCAGGAAGTGTCTGTGTCCCTTTTCTGGGTGGAGACAATGTTTCCTGTATATTAGTGAGATTAGCTCCGGTGAAGCCCCTCTGCGACAGGATGTGCCAATCCCCGTGTCCCTATGGAGTCCAACCAGTCATGGATCTGTTGTGTCACGTCACTATCACAGGCTCTCGGCCTTTGTTTCTCTGTCCCAGGATCCTCTGGCAGTGGTCCGGATGCCTTAGTAACGTCATTACAGGACGTTCGGTTCTGTACATCTTCTCCATTCCCCCTGCTAGGCAGGGTTCTGCGCAAGATTGCTCTGGTAAGGGGACCAGTGATTCTGGTGGCCCCCAGGTGCCCTAGTAGAGTGTGGTTTGCAGACATGGTACCGAGGACAGTAGTTTTTCTGTAACTTGCCAGGAGTTCCAGCTCTGATCACTCAGGGCTCCTTTATGTCACTCCAATCTACAGTCTCTGGCCTAGTCGGCCTGACTGCTGAAACATACATCTTGATGGAGACAGGCTTATCTGTCTCGGTGTTTGAGACTATGGGAAGACTAGGAGCAAGCTTCTTCCTCTTCTTCTTCTATCTGTTATAGGGTATGGCATACCCATATTGATTGGTGCGAGTCTAGGTCTCTTCCCTGTTGGATGTTCTCGGTTCCCAGGGTTCTAGTGTTGTTTTCAGCATGATTTGGAGTTGGTTCTCCAACTCAGTACTCTGATGGGTCAGGTTCTGCCCTGTCCACCTTGCCTTAGTAGTCTCTGGTTCAGTCTTCCTTGGTTAAGACTTCCTTCAGGGGGTACTCATGTGCGTTCCCCATGTAATCCTATGCTCCCCGTTGGGGTTGAATTTGAATTTCATTCTGTCTGCTTGCAGGATTGTCCCTCGGTCCTATTCAGGATTCTGTCTGGCTGTTCTTACCCTCAAGGTTGTCCTTTTGGTGACTATTACCTTGGTCAGGCGTATGTTAGCAGGCGGCTCTGTCTACCTAGCCCCCATTCCTCGAGATACACCGGGATAAGGTGGAGTTCCGCCTGAAGCTGGACTCTCTGCATCTGGAGGTGTCTCTTGTTCATTGATTCGAGATATTGCTATCCCTGCTGTGCCTTTTTCCTAGCAACGCTGAGGAAAGGGTTCTGCATTCCTTAATCAGGTGTTGGAAGTTTTCCTGGTAGTCACTGTGTCCTTTAGGGGAACTGAAGTTCTTTGGAGCCTATGGTCATTACATCCTGAATGTGTCTGATCTCGTCTGCTCTCGGGGAGTTGGGCGACCTTGGCCCTGGTTATTACCTTAATGGATGTTCCTTCTGGTACTTGGTAGGGTCTTTTGGCCTCTGCCAAGTCTATTGTAGCGATTGGATTCGTCAGGCTGTTACTCAGGCCTATTTTCTACTCGTGCTTAATGCCTCTTGGGCTTTTCGGCACCAGGCTTCTGTTGAACTGGTTGGCTAGGCCACTGCCTTGGCCTTCTGCTCATACCTTTGCAAGTTTTTACAAGGTTGATGTTAGGGCCTCAGCTCATGCTGTCTTGGCCGTATGGTTATGCAGATGACAGTGGTTTTAAACTGTCTGCTGTTGTCGTTTTTGTTTGGGGATCCCACCCTACCTTATGGACACTGCTATTGGATGTCCCAAGTGTAAGTACTATATCTGGAGCAGGACGTACTGTATACTAAGAATAATACAATTCTGTGAAATACTCACCTGTAGAATTGATATGATTTGTATACAGTACGTCCTGCTCCACCCCACCCTGTTTTTTTTGCCTTATTCTGGATCCCCTGTATGGTGATTGTTACCATTGTTATAGTTACCACTTTTTGGTGGTTAAATTCTCCCGGCTTCTTGTTCACTGCTTTTCAATGCTGGGGATTTGTGGGAGGTCCCCGGATATTTGAGGGCCGGGAGGAGCCTGTTTTTGCATGTCTCTGCAGTGCAGCACCATCTGGCAGAGGATAACCCAAGTGTAAGTACTATATCTGGAGCAGGACGTACTGTATACAAATAATATCAATTCTACAGGTGAGTATTTCACAGAATTGTATTTTTTGAACGCAAGTACTCTCTCTGGGTGTTCGATTTTCCACTTCCATATATATTGTTATTCGTTTAGATGTGAGTGAGTGCACATGGGAATATCAGAACCCCTTCTTTAACATACTTACCTCTTTTTATTAATTTGAACCAATGTGTGCTTCAACCTCTAACTGATATTGCTTTTGTTCCACTTTAAGCCAGAGGTAATGTGAGTTTGGGATTGTGCGGTGTCAGAGCTGGGTGTAGTGGAACACGGAGGGCCGAGTGGCATTCTCCATAGGTGCTAGAGCGCTGTGTTCTCCTAAAGTTTCAGGGTCAGGGGAACTGGGACCTGTGCGCACCACGCGGTGTGCAGAGGGGACCTCCTGCAGTGCTGTGAGGTGCCAATATTCCTCCAAGCTGAGCACGTTCTCTAAATTGTGCGTTTTCCTTTTTGGCCTGAGAATGCGGCGAATATCCGAGTGCTCCCTCTAGTAATTGCGGCTCAATGGCGAGTCTTTTGGGGTTGGGGAGGGGGAAATGTTCTTGTGCCTGAAGAACAAATAATTTGTTCTTTCTTCAGACCCGGCAAAAAAAACTGTGATCTTATTCCAGATCTGAGCTTGGACAAATCGTACCAATTAATCACGCTGATTGCGGGCGGATATTTCAATTGCGTTAACCCTTAAGAAGACGCTTATCAGCTGACGATTGTAATCGCTCCCATATGAGTCAACAAATAGTCGTCTCTTTCAAAGCCCAGGAATCTGTTTACTCAGAGCCCGATTGTTTTGGTTACTAGGGATTGCCTTCAGCTGAGGGTAGACGCCATCTCTTTATATGGGGGAAGCTGAAACTGCCACTGCCACTGTACCTGACATCTGTCAGGAGGCCTGGGAAGCAGCCATTTCCCTCATACTCATCAGGCCTAGGGTAGCCCAGCGCTACAGGAAGCACAGGCCTTGTATACCTCACCCCTGACCCATGGTACTGAGCATGCTGTGAGAAGTCAGGCCCGGGGACAGGAAACTGCTTTTATCCTCTCTCAATGATTTGAAACCGGACCAACAACCTGGCACAGTTGGAAAAGAAAGGTAGCGGCCATTTTGGACCTTCCTCTCCCAGCATCTCAGCCATACTGCTGCCTGGATTCGACAGACATAACTGGCAATGCACAGTAACAGGAAGCCCAGCAGCACTTCCTGTTTGCAGGTGCAGTTAGAAAAAGGTAAATGATTTTTTTTAGATGTGCAGCAATCTAAATTGACCTGGAGAGGGATGCATATGAGCAATGTTTCTTGTGTTGGTCATTTTCAACTGTTGGTCCGCTTTAAAGCAGACCAAAACCCACTGAACTTGTGAAATACATTTGGCCAATTTTCCTATGGATACTCCCTTCTTAAGAGTGTAGAACTAGAAATGTCTATATTCACAAATTGTCCTGGAAAACTGATTTTTTTGCTGTACCCTTGTGTCAGATGTCAGGTGATCAGTCATTGCATAGACGTGGCAATGACATCATTGCCACACACAACAGTGGCAATGAATGGAGGAGGCGGATCTTTACAGCTAAAACAGGCGCCGGAAAGAGCTCTTGCATAGGGAGCCAGAGTTTTTTTTGGGTGATTGGGGTGGGGGGTTCACAAAGTGGGTTTCACATAGTGTGGCATCCTAAATCGGTATGACACAGGGGACTGAAACATGCGGCCCTGGAGTCTGCAAAGATTTTTAATTGGTTGGTCTACCTTAAAGAGGACCAATCACCTTTGTCTGGACAGAGCCCTGGTGGGCTGCCCCTGAAATCTAAAAGACACCAGGGCTAGCCACTGGCGTTTCCCTGGGGCATCCCAAATTGGTAACCCCACTGTGTGAAACACCCCCCCTCGGGTCGCTTCAAAAACTCGCCTTTGCCCTGGCTACCACGCCGTTGTAAATATCGGTAACTGCATCCCCAGCATCTTCGGGATGAGGCGCTCCTGTTTCAGATAGGCTGAAGACGGGAGCATGCCTGTCCAAAGAGAAACCGTGGATGGTCGCTACCTATTGCTTAGCTCTGCGTGTAAACAAGGTCGTATGCCGATCTTTAATATACATACCAAACTGCACTGTGCTGCAGGATTGGGGAAAGGTAAGTTTTTATGGGCGATCTGGGGGGTTTCATTTGGTGGGGCATCCCAGATCGGGATGTCCCCAGGCAATGCTCAAAACCCAGAATAGTGAAAATCACGGGTTTAGTCCTGCTTTAACCCGCGGTTGCCCCAGTTCATTAATTTAATTTTGGGTTTGCAGGCTACGGGTGCCCCTCCATGCAGCTGAGATATACTCCCACACCCAGCCTTTCAGATTGTCTTGGGACAGGAACGTGCCACAGACCACAGGAAGGCCAGAGATGTGCCTACTCCTGCTTCTGTATGCCAGAGCTCTGTACAAAACAGAGACCTATGCCAAGAATTAATATATATGTCATACGAGTCTGCTCATGCGCTGTGGAAACACCGGAGAGGTAAGTTTTAGGGGCAATCTGAAGGGTTTCACACAGCAGGGCATCCATTTCATCCACTGTTCTCCATCACCTACACCGTACACCCCCCCCCTCCTGGCCACGTCTCTGCGTACATACACCCTGTTTCTTCGTCAGGCCTTGGCTGCCTCCCTGAGAAAGGAAATAGCTGTCAAGCACAAAGCCTAGAGCGAGGAGAATGTGAGATAAAAGTGTGCCCAGATCACTGACAGCGAAAAGAAAAAAACCTTTTCTAAACAAGCTGGGAGGCTGGAGGCTGGAGAGCGTGTGGCGTGACATGGCCGATAACGTCTGAATGCTATTTTGTGCCCCGCAGCACGTGTCGCACCCCAGAGACCCAGGCTGGGCTCACTGCAGACCAGGCCAGTGATTCCACAGTCTAGCGTCTGTGTGGAGACGGCTCTCAAACCTGGTCACCAGGCCTGAACAACAGGTGACAAAGGTGTTTGCCTAGACTGTACCTTTAAAGCATTTAAAGCTGCCAGCCACTCCATCTTTAACAAGCAAGAAAGCCAAATCTCCATCCAGTATGGGGCCCAAAGGGCTCTGCCACAAAGGTAATGGCCTAAATCCAGCAGGCTGACACACTATTGTTAAGAAGGGAATCTGCAACCCCCACCCCCAATACCCATATGTGATGGCTGGGCACCTAGACTGATTTACCTAGGGGCCTAGACATGGTCATGGGGGTGGATATTGTGTCTGGGACCCCATGATCTTTAATGTAATAGCTAGGTCCCTTGTTTGTTTGTACCTTAGTTTCTCATATAGTATAAAATGCTGGAGCCCAGTTCAAACCCAGCCGTCATATGTAGGTTACAGGGGGGCCTAGACATTTTACAGCTTATATCAAGTCTGGGTCCCCATAGCTTATAATGTGATGGGTGGACCCCTTGTTCGAACTTAAGTTTTCTACATGGTCTGAATATTGAGGTCCGCTGGGAGTCAGCGCGGCTGATGCAGGGATTGAAATAAAGAAGCTTCCACATAAACTGACCATTTCTTGGGGTCCTCAAAGCGGGATAGTTTAAACGAGTTTGTGGGTGATGGGCGTGTTAGAGGTGCGGTTTAGAGTGGGCCTTATTTACGGGTCACATGCCCTTAGAATATTTGGTCCATAAAAGATATTGCTAATTGAGATAATGCTCAGAAGTCCACTACCACCAATCAGAGCAGTTATAAATCACCCAGACATTCAGCATATTCTTAGTATACAGTACGTCCTGCTCCAGATATAATACTTACACTTGGGCTATCCTCCGCCAGATGGCGCTGTACTGCAGAGACATGGAAAAACAGGCTCCTCCCGGCCCTTCAAATACCCAAGGACCTCCCACAAATCCCCAGATTTCTCTGCAGTGCTGACTGCAAAGACATGATGTATCACTCTGTCGCAGGTGAGCGGGGCTATTACAGCCTGCGGCCCTCTTGGACTATTCCCACCCGTCCTCCCTGTGATGTGCCTCCCCACACGTAGCCCGGGGGGAAAGAAAGGGGTGTGTGTGTGTGTGTGTAGTGGTCTTAGTGTATGTTTTACACGTTATGGCCTTAGTCTTGCCCGGACTAGTATTCCTGGGGTCAGAGCCGCGCTGTTTGTTCCTTTCTGTGTAATTGTCGCCGCTGCGCGCACTTCTTCCTTTACTGGATGTGCTGCACCGGGTGGCGACGTCGCCTCAAACGCTGCGGCGTCTTCATTGGCAAATCATCTTTTCTAAGTGTACCATTCACTTCGCTCCTCATAACAGTTTGTATCTATCTCAGAGCTTCGCGCTCTTCGGGGGGGGGGGGGCGGGGACCTAGGTTGGCGTGCTCCGCGTCACTGGCCGCTCCTTTGAGGTTCGCTTTGGCGCCATTTTGATGCTGGTCGCACGCACGTGTGGTAGCGGTCCTCCTCCTCCCTTGGTCTGTATGTGCCCTCGCGGGCGATTTTCATGATCCTTGTTTACTGCGCATGGTTCTGACACCCTTTATTCCCATTATGTCTTTCAGACTGGTGAACACCATTGGCTTCTCCCGGCCTGGTGTAAAATTATAGCGGGCCTTCTAATATTCTCCCACTTCCATAGCGGGTCTTTGGGGCATCCAGGATTACTTATTGTGTAAATCCCTACTGGCATATTGTGAATTGATTAATCACCATATGGAAGCATCTCAGAATTATGTGACCGGGGTCCCTCTGGGGCAAGACCGGCGGTGTATAGCGTGCGGACAACCCCATGCTGATGCTGGCAGGGCACGGGTCTGCGTACCCTGTGCCGAGCAAGCCCTGGCCCTGCAATCTGGTCGGCCAGTGGCTACACCTAGATTCAATTAACCTATCTCCCCAGGCTTAAATCTCTCTCCTGCTGAGTCGCCTACAAGTGGGGAATTGCAGCCTGCGGGCCCTTCCAGACTGCCAACAGCTGAACAGATTATTGCTAGGTTGTCAGAGCGAATGGGCCCTGGTAGAAACCGGCACCTGTCGCCCCATGTTTCTGTATGCTCTATGAGAACTGAGGGGTTTGCTACTCCGTGTGACTATACCCCTGACTTGTTCTCCGACTCAGGCTCTTCTGATGAGAGGCCGAGGAGTCACGACGATTCTGGCCCGGAATACTGGGCCCAGTGTGACACTGACGACCTGTTGATTAAGGTCTTTAAGGCACTCTCCCCCCGGTCAGGTCCCCAAGCCTAGAGGGGAGCGTTTCCATACTGCGACTGCACGTTTGGAATTTTTAGAGCAGGCTCATTTCCATGCCCTTGTGCTCAAAGAATGGGAATGCCCCAGTAAACTTCCAAGGGTTCCAGGGGACTGGGATAGGAAATACCCTTTTCCCCCTGAGGTGGTTAATTGCTGGTCATCACCCCCTGTGGTGGATGCGCCGATCATAGGGGTCTCTAACCCCCCCCTTTATTACAACCCCTGCCTATAGTAGCCTTCGGGATGCTGAGGACCGGCGCATTGAGCTCCTGGCCTCCCATACCTTTTCTTGTGCCGGGACGGAGCTGCGCCCGGTCTGTGCCGCAGCCATTACTGCGGTGGCTGCTATAACCCTCATCAAAAAATTGCTCGATCACCACCCCGAGGATCTCCCCTGGGAGGTGTTTAATGCACTCTCCAATTGTGATGTATTTGTGAAGTTTATTCTATTAGCGCTAGATGACGCGATTAGAATGTGTGCAAGAACTTCCGCCCTTGCGGTGGCTATTCGTCGCTTGGTCTGGCTGTGACAGTGGGGTGCTGATGATGCTACAAAAAAGACTCTTACTGGGCTCCCCTTCAGAGGGCGACGCCTATTTGGGGCCCGTCTAGACCTGTTCGGTAAAAAGGGCAAATCACCCCTTCGCAGACGGCCGTCTCGGCCCCCTCGAGACAGGAGCACCCCTCCTCCCCCCTACCTTAGTGTTAAACAGGAACCAGGGGTGTCTTTCCGGATTTTTGGGGCAGACTCCTGCCCCACGAGCAGCAGACAACGCTCTGGCCCCTCCGGCGGGGCTAAGCCCAAATCTTCCACCAAACCCCCTCAAGCATGATGGGGCGCCCTCGCCCGGCTGGGTGAGGGGATGGCTGCAGCACCGTGCTCTTATCAGGTGGCATTTCGCCTCATTCTGGTGGATTCAGGAGGTTGTGTCCTCCAGATACAGGATAGCGTTTGCTGCACGGCCTTCCCCAGTTTTTATCGGGTCCCAGCTACTCCTGGTCCCTGCCCCTGTTCAGTTGCTGGCACAGGCCATGCTAGGCCTGCAAGGTCTGAGGGTCTCTTGCAGATTGCCCGTAATAGGCAGAGGCAAGGGCCGCTATACCACCTTCTACAGCCCTCCAAAGGATGGGTTGGGTGGCCCATTCTGGATTCACAGCAATTCTCTAATTACAGTCAGTTTCCTGCATGGAAACTCTTGAGTTGGGCCACCAGCACCTTGCGCCCTGTGGGCGTCTTGCTGTCTGGGGAACTCTTCAATGCTTATGTTACATTCCTGTGCCCTCAGATCTCTGAGGCTCTCCAGGTTGTGTTGGAAGTCCAACACTGTTAATTGTGGCCCTGTTATCTGGCCTCTCCAACTCCCAGAGTGTTCACTCAAGTGCTGTCGAGGGTGATGTCTCTGATGAGACCAAGGGACATCCGCGCGATGTCTGCCCGGACGCCTTTCCTCACTCCCCTGTCTCTGCGTCAGGATAGTTTGGTTACCCGGCTGGTGGGCCATTGGGAGTCATTTGGATGGGTGTTCAATCACCTTGAGTCCTCGCTTCAAATCTGATCAAACCAGATTCTCCCCCTCTCAGCAATCAGGTGGGAATTCTGGTCTCATGGGCCCAGTCCCTCACTACTGTCCCGGTTTCTTAACACCATGCAGGGATGCGACTGGTGGGCCGTTGTTAACTTGCTCGGCAGGAGCCCGAGTAGCTGAAGAGGTCCCTTATGCTCAGTTCCCCTTGAGCCTGTCTGCGACTTCTATTGGTAACATAGGACAGGGATCCAGCACCCCTGGAGCAGGGCCTGTGGGCCTTCCCACCTGTATGACGTTTTTTTCTTGAAAGTGGTTGAATGCGAGGGACCTGTCTGGGGGTAGTTCCCCCTTGCCCCTTTCTGGAAATGGCCACCATGGATGCCAACCCTTCAGGTTGAAGGGGACGGTTTCTTCCAAACCCCCCTGCGATTCTGATGTTGGTGGGGCCCTTAGAGGGTCCTTACGCCCATTGAAGTCTAAACGGTGAGCGTTTTTCAGTCGACTCTTCTTGCTTGACCGCTCCCCTTCTGGAATTACCAGGCTGGGGGTGCTCGGTCCGTCTGACGACAGACGTACTACATTAACCATTGGAAGGGGCCTGGAGCTGACGGACCTTCCAGGGAGTGCCTATGTTCCCTTCTGGGCAGAGACAATGCTCCCTGCATGTTAAGTGATAATTAGCTCCGGCGAAGCCCCTCTGCAACAGGATGGGCTAATCCCCATGTCATTATGGAGTCCAACCAGTCGTGGATCTGTTGGGTTCTGTCACCTTCACAGGCTATCGCCCTTTGTTTCCCTGTCCCAGGATCCTATGTCAGTGGTCCGGATGCCTTTAGTACCGTCTTGACAGGACGTTTGGTTCTGTATGTCCTTCTCCATTCCCTCTGCTAGGCAGGGTTATGCGGAAAATAATCTGGTAAGGGGACCAGTGATTCTGGTGGCCCCAGTTGACCTAGTATAGTGTGGTTGCAGACATGGTATTATGGTCAGTAGTTCTGCTCCTTGCCAGGAGTGCTAGTTGATCACTCAGGGCCCCTTTATGTCACTATAACTCATGGTCCCTGGCCTAGTCGATCTGACTGCTGAAACATACATCTTGATGGAGACAAGTTTTAGCTGTCTCGGTGTTGTGACTATGGGAAGGCTAGGAGTGAGCCTCTTCCTCGTCTTCTTCTATTGTTGTAGGGTATGGCATACCCACATTTATTGGGACGAGTCTAGTTCTCTTACTTGTTGGACGTTCTCGGTTTCCAGTGTGGCTTTCAGCATGAATTGGAGTTGGTTCCCCAGCTCAGTTCTCTGATGGGTCAGGCTCTGCCCTGCCCACCTTGCCTTAGCAGTCTCTGGTTCAGTCTTCCTTGGTTAAGACTTCCTTCAGGGGGTGCTCATGTGCGTCCTCCATGTACTCCTAGGGTCCCTGTTGGGATTGAAATGGAATTCATTCCGTCTGCTTGCAGGATTGTCCCTTGGTCCTATTCAGGACGCTGTCTGGATGTCCTTACCCTCAAGGTTGTCCTTCTGGTGACTGTTACCTTGGTCAGGCGTGTGTTAGCGGGCGGTTCGGTCTACCTAGCCCTCATTCCTTGAGATACACCAGGATAAGGTGGAGTTCTGCCGGATTCTCTACATCTGAAGGTGTCTTATGTTCAATTATTCGAGATATTGTTTTCCACGGCTATCCCCCTTCCTAGCGACGCTGAGGAAGTGGTTCTGCATTCCTTATACAGGTGTTGGCAGTTTTTTCCTTAGGAGTCACTGTGTCCTTTAAGGAAACTGAGGTTCCTTGGGGCTTGTGGTCATTACATCCTGAATGTGCCCGATCTCGTCTGCTCTCGGGAGTTGGGCGGTTTGGTCTTGGTTGTTACCTTAATGGATGTTACTCCTGGTACCTGGTTTTTGGCCTTTGGCTTCTGCCAAATCTATTAGTGATCGGATTGTCAGGCTGTTACTCAGGCCTATTCAGGCAAGGGGAAGAATCTCCCTTGTTGCATTGATTCCTTTTTCTACGCGTGCTTGATGCCTCTTGGGCCTTCAGCACCGGTTTTGCTGTTGAACTGGTTGGTTAGGCCACTGCCATTGGCCTTCTGCTCATACCTTTTGCAAGGTTTTTACAATATTGATGTTAGGGCCTCAGCTCATGCTGTCTTGGCCGTATGGTTCTGCAGGTGACAGTGCTTAAACTGTCTGCTGTTGTCGTTTTTTGTTGGGGATCCCACCCTACTTTATGGACACTGCTTTTGGATGTCCCAAGTGTAAGTATTATATCTGGAGCAGGACGTACTGTATACTAAGAATAATACAATTCTGTGAAATACTCACCTGTAGAATTGATATTATTTGTATACAGTACGTCCTGCTCCACCCCACCCTGGTTTTTGCATTTTTATCTGATTGTTATCTTGTTATCATTACTAGTTGTTCTGGGTGGTTTTAAATTCTCCCGACTTCTTGTTCACTGCTTTTCAATGCTGGGGATTTGTGGGAGGTCCCTGGGTATTTGAAGGGCCGGGAGGAGCCTGTTTTTCCATGTCTCTGCAGTGCAGCGCCATCTGGCGGAGGATAACCCAAGTGTAAGTATTATATCTGGAGCAGGACGTACTGTATACAAATAATATCAATTCTACAGGTGAGTATTTCACAAAATTGTATTTTTACATTTAGAGGGACAGTCTTTCCCAAGTTTACTTCCACAGAGACATCTCCTGTATACAAGTAAGACTGTTCTTATATAAATAAGGAGGGAGAATGGGCAGCAGCTCAGAGCTGAAACACTTAGTGAACATTAAACTCTCAGTGGACAAGCTGAACAATGACAATTATCAGTTATGGAAGTTTAAAGTGTAAATCCTATTATCCAGAGATGACTTGTGGGAGGTTATCACTACAGAGAAACCACAGGACAATAATCAGGACTGGGGCAGGAAAAACAGACAGGCATGGGCCACCATAAGCTTACTAGTAGAAGACAATATTCACATATGCAGGAAGAATACAGCAAAAGACATGCGGGATGTACTGAAAAGACTGCATGAAAGAGACAGGTTTTTTTCAGCTGAGGAAATTTACAAAATAAGGCTTAGCAGAGAGCAAGACATGCAGGAGCATATAAATGCCATGCTGGAAGTCATCACACAACTCAGTTGGTGAGAATATAACTGACAGTCATGCTTTCGACATTTTGTTGTGCAGCTTATCCGATACATACACTGCATTGATCAATGCACTGGAGACAAGGCCTCAGAAGGTCTAACACTAGCATTTGTAAAGACCGGGCTCATAGATGAGTATCAGCAAAGGAAGGAGCTTACGCATGACTCCACAGAAACTGCGTCGTCCATGCCAGAAAGACAGCATGGAAGACGCAATAACTGCATCACTACCTGAACGCAAACTCGGGCTCCGACCCCAGCAGAGGGCAGGCCAGTTATGCGTTCCATGCTAGATGGAAAACGCGGGGCAGCTGCCTCACAAGCTGGCACAGGTACTATCTTCCTCCTCCCAGCCAAGCCCCAACCTCCAGAAGAAATGCCCAAAACATGCATGCTGAGGAGGAGGATGCTAGCAGCGCAGCAGTCAAAGCTAAGATCATCTCCTTAATATCACTTGTCACACACATTCAATGATTGTAAGATACATTATTTAGAATATCATTAATGTTTATAAAATTGAAAAATACATAAATTCTCAAGCTCTAAATATACCTGAATTAATCCATATTACATTATATTACAAAAGAAACCCTGACAGATTACACTTGGCATAATAAAAATACAAATCTAAATTCCAACATTACACTAGCCCAACTGGAGACAATTAAATGGTAATTGATTAACAATTCATGCCCATCATCATAGGTCAAAAAACGCCTTCCACAATGTTCACCAATATTAATATTACTTCAATAGAACATTTATAACAGTTAGGAGAATAGATGGTTTCAACCCGTTTATTGGGTTTGAGGTTAAAATTAGTAAATAGTGACACATCCCATTCTTTATTCATGCCTTTTGGGACCCTAGTATTCAAAAATAAAATCCATCTACACTCCTGTGCCAATAGCTGATTATGGCAGTCAACCCCCCCCCCCCACCCCCCGGTCCAAGCCAGTTAACCTGCTTAAACCCGGACAAAACCCCATCATGATTCTCTAACCAATGTTTTGTCATGTGGGATGACTGACTTATGTTGTTATTCTGTCTTATAACTCAAATGCGCTCATATATTCTCTTTTTAACTGTGAGTTCAGTGCAACCCACATATTGTAGGTTGCAACTTTGGCATGTAAGCAAATACACCACATAGGAGATGTTACAATTAATTAACGTTCTTATTTTGTATGAATGTGATAGTTATATTGCTAGGTTAATGCAGTTTACAGATGGCGCTGTTACATATCTATGTATAGTCTCTGTTGTCTCTACTGCATGTTGTATTTTATGTACATTGATCTCTATGACTTCTTTTTCCTGTCTGTTATCCACCATGTAAGGTGACTTCTAATAATAATAATAGTGGCCATTGCACACATGATATTCTTTCTCCGCATTTTTACTCATCCGTGCACTTTGAACAACACAACTCCATGTACACACCAGTGAATAAACATTGCGTTTATTCACTGGTGTGTACATGGAGTTGTTGTGTTCAAAGTGCACGGATGAGTGGCTCATGTGCACATGTGCCCGGAGCAGTGGGCTGGCCTAAATTCAGCGCCTGGGCGCAATTGGGGGTTAGGTGCCTTGCTCAAGGGCACTTCACCCATGGTTGGGATTTGAACCTGCCACCTTCCGGTCACAGGCCTGTTTCACTACCTCTAGGCCATAACTGTCCCGCAACTGCTCTAGGCTCTTACTGCACTCATGTAACACCACAAATGTCTATCTGGATTTGCCTCCGCTGCACCCAGCAGTCACACTTTGCAACAAAGGGGATCTGTGTTTGTTTCTCCCAGAGACCTGGAAGGTACTAAGTTTGAAAGCCCAGGATGCTGATGGTGTTAGAGAACCTAAAGTCTTTAAAGGAGCACTATCGTGAAAAATGGCCCAATACTAAAAATCCTTATAAATATGCTGGATGACAGGTAGAGGGGTCACTTATACACCCAGCATCAAGAAATATCCAGCCAGGCTTATTTTTATTTCTTTTAATGAAAGGAAAAGGACATCCGGGGTGACAATGTCACCCCGGAGAGAATAAACCACAAGCTTGGTGGGAGTTTTATTCAGTTCGGGTGTATAAGTGACCCCTCCTCTCATTAGACGATGTGTTTATATGGGTTTTTAATATTACACAATTTCGCGATAGTGCTCCTTTAAAGGTTTTTGGTACAATTTGATTGTTGTTTTCTCTTTGAATTCTGCACATTTCCGGTGTTGTGCATGTTTCTTTAATTTCCTTTGGATTTTATTGTCCTCCAATACAGAATGGAAGTGGTTAATTGTGGTGGATTGTTGCCTCCTGGACGCTGTTTGCGTTTTTATTGCACAATGTAAGCGGCCCACAATCCTTCTGCGGCCTGGAAATCCTCTGAAGCGGGAGAAGCTCCCTGCGGATTTGGCTTTTTTCAAGATGTTCTGTGATGGAATGTGCGGTCCAAGCTGCAAATGTTGACCTGCTCTGTGTCCTTGCTCCGCCACTATCTCCCTGGCTTCTCCCGTATCTCCGCAGGGGGAACTCACTGTTCTCCTGACCAGCTCTTATCAAGCCGGCCGTCCACTGGTAATGAGCCGAGTTGGAAAGTGTCCAGAAGCCCTGAGACCAGTTCCCCATCCACCCCCGAGCAGCTCTGCCGCCCCATTTCACAATTCCACCCTTCCCACCCCTGGTAATGAATTAAGAGTCCTGTTGTTATTCCATTGTCATCATACTGTGTGCTGACAAGCCAAGTACATTGTAAAAATGTTAAATCCTTCTCAGGATCCCGGCCAAGAGTATCGGAGAGGGAAAAGAGCTGCTGTCACTGAAGCTAAGAATGCTGCCACCAGCCAGATTTCTTTTTATGACTTGGGAAAGTGTCATAGAAGCTTGTCTGTGCGCTCTCTGCCTTCAAGGTAGCCCGCGCTGTAGCCATGTGTTCTAATTGTGTTAGTGCCTGCAATCGTGCCACCATGTGATGGTGTGAACATATAAGCTAGTGCTTGCAGTGTATAATATATTAAAGCCTATGAGGGACATGATAGTGTCAATTGGTAACTGCCGAATGGATGGGAAGGTTTTATCCCCCGGTAGTCAGTATTAATTAGCTTGGCTGCACGTGTTAGGTTTAACCCCCTAACTGGCTAAGCGAAATAGAAAAAAACTCAAAAAATCCAAGTATGTGTCTCCATTAGCAGTGGCAGCTCCACACACACCATGAGGGTGTGGGTTCCTTGCGCACAGGGTGAGGGGGTAGTATGGGTCAGCAGTCTACTCAACCAAACTTAAAAGCTCCTTTTATCGAGAGGGCATTAGGGGGTTTAACATGATTCAGTTAGTTAAAGGACAAGTAATGCTCTGGCAACTGGTTGTATTTATTTTCATTACTAACACTTCTCTGCCTGTCAGCTGATAAATCTGTTTCTTCTCCTACTGCAGGGGAAACTTGTTACTATATATATATATATATATATATATATATATATATATATATATATATATACATATATATCATAATAGCAAATACACAAGTTGGCAGTGGTGATAGCAGGGCTATTGCCAACATAACGTTTAGCTGTTGGTCATCAGTGCCATGGAAGATAATTTATAAATAAATACTGTATTATTAGCCTTATAGGATACATCTGTCCATAAGATGCACCTAGAATTTGGAAAGAAAAAAAATATGCTGAACCAAAAACACTGTCCCCCCCTCAAAAACCAAATAGGCAAGGTGCAGAATCCTCCCCATTACAAACAGAGTGGCATTTCCCCCATCCTCCTATAATATATTGACAGTGTGGCATTACCCCCTCCCAATCCCTATTGGCAGTGAGGTATTCTGCTCTCCCAATCCCCACAGGCAGTGTGGCATTTCCCCCATCCCATAGGCAGTAAGCATTCCCCCCTATCCCATAGACAGTGAGGCTTTCCCGATCCCATAGGCAGTGGGGCATTCCATCGGCAGTGAGGCATTCCCCCTATTTCATAGACAGTGAGGAATTCCCCCATCCCATAGGCAGCAAGGAATTCCTCCTATTCCATAGACAGTGAGGCATTCCATCCTATTCCATAGGCAGTGAGGCTTCCCCCATCCCATAGACAGTAAGGCATTCCTCGTCCCTGGACAAATAAACAAAAACTTACATTGATAGTCACTCCCTTGCCACAGCCAGATGATAGAGGACGGACAGCGAGAGTCCCTGCTCTAGTCGCTGGGAAAGCCTCACTGGCTATGGAATGGCTGGGAAAGCCTGTCTATGTGGACAGTGATAGGGAGGAATGCTTCACTGCCTATGGGATGGGAGGGAATGCCTCACTCACTGTCTATGGCATGGGGGGCACGCGCCAGCTCCAGAAGCGGAAGTGGCGCCCAGAGTGGGGACTCTCCCTGCCCGTCCTCCTGTCACTCTTCCATCGTCTGGCTGCGGTGTGGGAACGACTGTTAATGTAAGTTTATTTTATTTTTTTTACATTTGCCCGATAAGATGCTGACATTTCCCCTCACTTTTAGGGGTCTTATAGGGAGCTACATACATAGATAATAATCCCGAAAGCAGGGATAAAAAAGAATCATAATTATATAGATTTAGAAAGGTACTCTGATGTGTGTGGCTCGGACATGTGCGGCATGTGACGCAGGTGCTTTGGCTGGGCCAGATCACAGATTACTTAAAGGCTGTTACAAGAGATAGTTTTAGTGCAGATTTGGCAATAATATTTAGGTTAATTTTGTAAATCAATATTGCGGCATGTGGCACAGGTGATATAGTGTTTTAACTGGGCTGGGCTTGAGAGGTTCCTCAAGGCAGTTACAAGAGATTTTTTCTGTGTTTTACAATATCAATGCCAAATCTACATTAAACCAAACCCAACACACAACCCGATTCACCTGTAGCTTTACTTGTTCCTGAACTCAACCCAATACAGAACTTACGGTATACAATCCTGAGCAAGGATACTTGCTGGCCTCTGTGTCCTACTGGGTCAGTGTCTGGCATCTGCTGTCTATGTAACATGGAGTAAACATAGTTGGGTCCGGCCCCCGGGTTTATGTGGGCCCTTGGGACAGGCAGTCATAGTAGGCCCCTTTACTGCATGTCACGCCATGTCACCCTTCAGCTGCTAACAATTGTCTTCTGGTCCTTACTGTCTTCCCTACTGCTAGCAATTGTCCTCTACTCTTTACTGCCTTCTCCACTGCCATTAATTGTCTTCTGCTCCTAACTGCCTTTTCTACTGCCACAAAATGTGGTCTTCTGGCTTATTGCCTTCTCTGCTGCTCTTGAGGAGTCCACTATTGCTGCTAATTATTCTCTGGTCATTAACCGCCAGCTTCTGCACTGCTGATCAGTGGCTCAGTCCAAATCTGAGTGTGCTCCTGAAGATGCCAGAAGCCCCAGCACTTGCCCTGGTGTGGCAAGAGCGGGCACCGGCCCTGGCCATAGATAAATAGTTGCAGTGCTAGAAGCAGTCATGTCAGAGAAAGCCATAAAGCCTGTGTCCTTATAAAGTGCAGTCCCGCTCTCTCCCCAGTGCTTCCATGTGGTTGGCATGCTACTGCGGACAATGCAGAGAGCAGCGTCAGATGGGAGCCTGGTGCTGCCAGTACAATGGATTCCATCACACACAATGTGGTTTCTATCTATCTTTGTCTGAGCAAGCATGTAAGAGGAGCCATTACAGTGCTCCGAGAGCAGCGGCCAAATCTTTATTACAAGTCGCAAATCGAAGAGCTATTTATTTATCTTGGCTGTGCGGGCCTCTGCTTGGAGAGGAGCCTGCCATTCATTTAAGCGCTGCGGTTACCGTTCACCCGACAATAGAGCATTTTTTACTAATTGTATTGATTGCGCCGAGTGCTTTTTCGCTTTTTAGTTTGTTGCTTTTTTTTCCCCCTCCAGATCCCCCATTAAAGCTCGCTCTATTATCATCCCGATAATTAAGCGACGTTACAGAAGTGGAGACCGTTATAAATCACTTTTTAATGGCGCTCCGGGTCATTTTGGTTCCTGTAGGGATGGAATGAGGGAACGACATGTACGAGGCAGGATGTGGCATCGGACGTTTGCTTATCTTGCCCCTTTCAAGGAGTGATTGCCCATTACAGAGACGTCCACATTCATTCTCCACCGGGAGTGCTGCTTTACTGTAGATTTTCAACTCTTATTGAATCAAGGCCTTTGATTTGGGGCTGTGGTTTTCTTGGGACGCTAATAAAAATAATTCTTTCACTGTTACTGAATCACCAGCTAGGAAGCTAATGAACTTCAATGGCAATTCTTTACTCCTGAGGAAAGTTTTTACCTCCTTTTACACTGTAGTAAAAGGTAACACTGACTTTCATTGTTTCATTTTATTGAATCGAGAGCATAGGCTGCGGCCTAATAGTTGGAGCCCACCAGTAACATATTACCTAACACAGTCTATGAATACGAACCTCCTAGTTGTAGGTGTTGTGCAGAAGCTGAAGGTAGGTCCCGAGCTAGTGCTAGAGGAGCCCAACTGAGGCCGTCTGAAACCTGGGACTGCGGCCAGTACAGTTGTCAGCAGTGATAGTAGAGGGCAAATAGGTGTATGGTTGGGCAGGCAGGGTCAGCAGCAGGTTGGTAGATCAGATGTAGTTAGGCAGTCTGGGTTGGCAGCAGGTGAGCAGATTAGATGTGGTCAGCATCAGGTTGGTATATCAGTCTTAGTCTGGCAGGCAAGGTCGGCAACAGGCAGGTAGATCAGATATAGTTAGAAAGGCGGGGCTGGCAACAGGTAGGTAAGTAGTTAACAGAAACCAATGCTGGGTTGGTACATGTAGGTAGAGTAAACAGTCCAAGGTTGGGTCGGGAACATGGAGGCAGGCAGGGGAGTCTCAAAGATTAGCTGAGTAGCATGTTGTCGGTACAGTTGCTTCCAATCAACAAGCATGTCAGGCCGCAGCTCTCCGCCAGAGAGCAATATCACATGATTGCTAGGGTATGTCATTGCCCAGTGCACAAAATAGCGGGGGAACCACAACGAGTTAAGTGCTCTTACGCCACCACCATTGTATTCTTAGTATACAGTAGTAGTATCCAGATATAGTACTATCGGGTATTACTCAGTCAGATGGCTCTGGACTGCAGAGACATCGCAAATAGGCTCCTCCTGGCCCCTCAGATACCGAGGGACCTCCCACAAATCCCCAGATTTTCTCTGCAGTCTGGACTGCTAAGGACGGGAAATGGCTCTCTCTACTCGCAGGTGAGCGGGGCTATTAGCCTGCGGCCCTGTAGGACTATTCCCACCCATTCCATTAGTAATATGCCTCCCAGCCTTGGCTGCGCTGGTCGGGTGATAGTAGGCAGCATCGCTGTTAGGTGCTTAGGAGCGCTGCTCCACCGCAAACCCCCACCAAAGGATAGGCGGTTCAGGCTTATGGTGAGCCTCTATGGGATTCCCCCTTCCGCACTATTGCCCCTTGCCCCTGTCTATCGGTGGGTCCTATTTAAGTGGCCGCTGTCCTCCCTCATTCTCCTTGTAGCCTTCGGGGGGAAAGAGGGGGGGGGGGGCGTCGGTGTGTATGCTATGCATTTATGTGTTTTAGACATACTTTATTTCAGTCTGCTTTGTGTCAGCCACCGCGCTGTCTTGCTTTTTTATTACTGTATTTGAAATTGCCGCCGTTACTTCAGGCGCCAGCACGCCGTCATTGGCTGCTTCTCACGTGCTGGCTTCGCGCTCTTCGGGGGGGGGGGGGCGCGTCTATGGTGCGTTCCGCGTCATTGCTGATACCGGCCCGCACCTCGAGGTATACCAACGCCATCTTTGTCTGCTTGGTTGGCTTATGCGCGACGGACCTCTACCTACCGCGGTCGGTCCATAAGTGCCCTCGCGGGTGACCTTATTATCTTCTTTTTATTACTGTCTGCTTACGGCCTCCTTTTATTATGTCTTTCAGGCGGGCAAATCCATTGGCTTCTCCCGGCCCTCTATTAGTTTGATAACTTGTTAGGCCTAGTGTAATTACTCCCACTCCCTAGCGGGTTATTGGGGCATCCAGGGCCTATAATGGCGCTATAATTACCATATGGAGGCATCTCAGGATAATGTGACCTGGGTTCCTTCGGGACAAGCCCGGCTGTGTGTAGTGTGTGGGCAGCCTCATGCTGACGCTGACAAGGCGCGGGTCTGTGTACCCTGTGCTGAGCTGGTGCTTGCACTGCAATCTGGCCTTCCAGTGGCTGGGCCTGCACCTCGTATCACTTCACCTACCCCCCCCCCCCCAAGCTTAAATCTCACTCCTACTGAGTTGCATACAAGTGGGGATTCTCAGCATGATGTGTCTTCTAGACTGGCTACTGTTGAGAAGTTGATTGCTAATACCTTGGCACGTAAGGCATATGCATGTGCGGGGACGGCCCTGCGCCCGGTCTGTGCCTCTGCCATTACCGCTGTGGCCACTAGAACCCTCATCAGAAATATACTTGATAGTGCCCCTGATGATTTTCCTTGTGAGGTGTTTAATGCACTCTCCAGTTGTGATGTTTTTGTAAATTTTATCCTCTCTGCCTTGGATGACACCATTAGAATGTGTGCCAGGACATCTGCCCTTGTGGTGGCTATACGCCGCTCAGTTTGGCTACGCCAGTGGGCTGCTGACAATGCTGCCAAGAAGGCCCTCACTGGGTTTCCCTTCAAAGGACTACGCCTGTTTGGGGACCGCTTGGAGCTTTTTGCTAAGGGAGGCAGGTTACCCCAGCGCAGGCAGCAATCTCGGCCCTTTCGGGGTCAGGGTGCCTTCTCCTCCCCCTACCGTGGTGCTAGACAAGGGAGGGGGGTTTCCTTTACTGGGGCCCGAGGAGATTTCTGGGGTAGGGGCAGAGGACGTGGACGTCCTGGCTCCTCCTGGGGTCCCAAGGCAAAATCCTCTCCCAAGCATGGCATGATGGGGCGCCCTCACCCATCCGGGTAGGGGGACGGCTTCAGCACTTCGCTCACGTCTGGAGGCTTCATGTCTCAGACCGGTAGATTCAGGAGGTAGTGTCCTCCGGTTACAAGATAGTTTGCTGCCTGGCCACCCCCAAGATTCATCAGATCCCAGATTCCTCAGGACCCTGTGTTAGCTCAGGAGCTAGTGCAGGCAGTGCAAGGCCTCCTGGAGCTGGGGGTCATCTGCAAGGTCCCTTTAAGAGAAATGGGCAAGGACTTCTATTCCAACCTATTCACAGTCCCCAAAAAAGATGGTTCAGTCAGGCCCATCCTGGACTTAAAGATCCTCAACAAATTTATCAGGGGCAGGCGCTTTCGCATGGAAACTCTGCGCTCTTCCATTAGTTCCCTGCACCAAGGGGACATCTTGACTTCTGTGGACATCAAAGATGCTTAGCTTCATATTCCTGTATTTCCAGGTCATCAAAGGTTCCTCAGGTTCGCTCTGAAGGATCAACACTACCAGTTTGTGGCATTGCCCTTTGGTCTCACCTCAGCTCCCAGGGTGTTCACCAAGGTGCTGGCTAACTTGATGTCTCTGCTCAGATGTCAGGGCGTCCGCGTGCTTCCCTATCTGGACGACATTCTCATCACCTCCCAGTCTCTACATCAGGCAGAGTTGGATACTCAGCTGGTGGTGTCCACTCTGGAGTCATTTGGATGGGTGATCAACCACCCCAAGTCCTCACTGTCCCCTTCCTTGGTAACTCCATTCCTAGGAATGAATCTGGATACAGTTCAGGCAAGGATTTTCCTTCCTCAACAGAAAGTGGACAGTCTGATTGCACAGGCTCAGTTCCTGCTATCTTGTCCTCATCTCTCCATCAGGCAGGGGATGCAGCTGGTGGATCTGATGGTGGCGTGCTTCGAGGCGGTCCCTTATGCTCAGTTCCACTTGAGGCCTCTGCAACTTCACCTATTGTCAGTGTGGGACAAGGATCCAGCATCCCTGGACGGGGTCTGTGTGCTCTCCCCTCTGGTCAGGAGGTCCCTCTCGTGGTGGATGCACTCAAGGAACCTGTTGGGGGCAAGTCCTTTCTTACCCCTTCCTGGGAGACGGTCACCATGGATGCCAGTCTGTCAGGTTGGGGGGGGGGGGGTTCTGGAAGTCCCTGCGGTTCCAGGGGAGGTGGGGCCCTCAGGAGGCCCACACACCTATCAATGTCTTGGAACTGCTGGCGATCAGGTTAGTTCTGGCTCAGCCGACTACTCACCTTCGGGGCCTGCCTGTTCAGGTGCGCCCGGACAACCAGACGGCAGTTGCCGACATCAATCATCAGGGAGGGACCCGGAGCAAGGGGGCCCTCTAGGAAGCGTCTCTGACCCTGACTTGGGCGGAGTCCAATGTTCCCTGCATATCAGCTGTGTATATCCCGCGAGTGGAAAATCTCCTGGCAGACTCTCTGAGCAGGGGGGCCTCTCGCCAGGGAGAATGGTCCCTATGCAGCAGGGTGTTCCCATCTCGGTGTCACCGTTGGGGCCAACCAGATGTGGAGCTGTTTGCGTCCCGTCACAATCACAAGCTACCAGCCTTTGTCTCCCTGTCCAGGGATCCTCTGGCCTTGACCACAGATGCTCTAGCAATGTCATGGCAGGACTTTCAGTTTCTGTATGTCTTCCCTCCATTCCCCTTGCTGGGCTGGGTTCTGCGCAAGATTGCTCTGGAAGGGGTGCCAGCAATTCTGGTGGCCCCCAGGTGGCCAAGAAGAGTGTGATTCGCAGACGTGGTGCAGCTGGCAGTAGATCAGTACGCTCTGCCCTTGGTGCCAGATCTGCTCACTCAGGGCTCACTACGCCATCCCAATTTACAAACTCTGGCTTTGACGGCCTGGCTGCTGAAACCTCCATCTTGATGGAGAAGGGGCTGTCTTCCTCGGTTGTGGATACCTTGATTAAGGCTAGGAAGAAGTCTTCTATTTATTACAGGGTTTGGCGTGCCTGCATTGACTGGTGTGAGTCTAAGTCTCTTCTCTGTCATTTGTTCTCTATTCCCAGGATTCTGGAGTTCCTGCAGCATGGGTTAGAGATGGGGCTCCAACTTAGTACTCTAAAAGGTCAGGTTTCTGCCCTGGCTGTTTTCTTCCAGAAGTCCTTTGCTCAGCATTCTCTGATTAGGACTTTTTTCCAGGTGTGACTCATGTGCGTCCCCCACGTAAGACTACGGTGCCTGTTTGGGATTTGAACTTGGTTTTGTCAGCCTTGCAGGGTGCTCCTTTTGAACCTGTGCAGGATGCTTCCCTGGCCATTCTTGCTCTCAAGGTTGTCTTTTTGGTAGCTATCACCTCTGTCAGGCATGTGTCTGAGTTGGCGGCGCTTTCCATTCACCCCCCCTACTATGAGAGACACCAGGACAAGGTGGTGTTTCGCTTCAAACCAGATTTTTTGCCTAAGGTTGTGTCTGCCTTTCATTTGAATCAGGACATTGTTCTCCCTTCATTGTGCCCTAATCCTAGTAATGCTAAGGAGAGGGTCTTGCACTCTTTGGATGTGGTTAGGTGTCTGAAGTACTATCTGGTGGCTACTGCACCATTTCAGAAAGACTGATGCTCATTTTGTGGTCCCTTCTGGTGCTAGGAAGGGTTTGGCTCCTGCCAAGTCTACTATCAGCAAATGCATCCGTCAGGCTGTGATTCAGGGCTACTCTGCTAAGGGGAAGAATCCTCCCTTCCGCCTTACTGCTCATTCTACTCGTGCTATTGGTGCCTCTTGGGCTTTTCAGCACCAGGCTTCTGTTGAACAAGTTTGCAAGGCCGCAACTTGGTCTTCTGTTCATACCTTTTCTAAGTTTTACAAGGTTGATGTTAGGGCCTCAGCTGATGCTGTTTTTGGCCGAAAGGTTCCGCAGGCAGCAGTGGTTTAATCTGTCTGCTGTTAACTTTGGGGATCCCACCCTACTTTATGGACACTGCTATTGGATGTCCCGATAGTAAGTACTATATCTGGAGCAGGACGTACTGTATACTAAGAATAATACAATTCTGTGATTACTCACCTGTAGAATTGGTATTATGAGTATACAGTACGTCCTGCTCCACCCCACCCTTGGTTTTGCATTATCTTGGATCCCATGCATGGTGATTGTTATCATTGTTATAGTTAATAGTTTGGGTTGTTTTATTCTCCCGGCTTATCGTTAACTGCTTTTCAATGCTGGGGATTTGTGGGAGGTCCCTGGGTATTTGAGGGGCCGGGAGGAGCCGATTTTCGATGTCTCTGCAGTCCAGCGCCATCTGGCAGAGTAATACCTGATAGTAAGTACTATATCTGGAGCAGGATGTACTGTATACTCATAATACTAATTCTACAGGTGAGTAATCACAGAATTGTATTTTTTCTTTATTGCATGGCACGGCCCGCTTCGGTATTCATAACAGTTGGGTTATTCCGCCACAAGGTGGCTCAGTGGTACTGCAGAAAAGCTGAGGCTTGTCCCGGCTCCCTATAAAAACGGGCTTAACCATAGAGTTCCCCCGTGTTTTCCTCTGTAGTGGACTGCGAAGTTAGCAGATGGCACTCTCTCTTGCGCAGGTGAGCGGGGCAACCAAGCCTGCGGCCCTGCAAGTCTATTTCCATCCATTTCTGGACCCTCACTGCCTCCCAGCCTTGGCTGACAGATCGGGTGAAGGTAGAAGAGCACCAGGGTCAAGTGCTCCTAGAGCGCAGCTCCAAGCCGCAGACCCACAGAGGGTAGCCGGCCATAGGCTTTATAGTGAGCCTATTAGGGATGCAGAGTTTCTGTCCTAGCTTCTGAGGGGGTAAGTAGTTTGGGGACTGTGTCCCCTCTTTTTCTTTTGGGTCCCCCCCCTCCCTCCCTGACCATGGCTGCTCGCCGCTGCTTCTCTCTCTCTCCCCCCCTCTAACTTGGTTGGGGGGGGGGGGAAAGGGGGGGGGTGGCGGCG
The DNA here is from genome assembly GCA_027917425.1 of Gastrophryne carolinensis. Taxonomy (NCBI): domain Eukaryota; kingdom Metazoa; phylum Chordata; class Amphibia; order Anura; family Microhylidae; genus Gastrophryne; species Gastrophryne carolinensis. The sequence continues at coordinate 43,301,187 of CM051243.1, read as the reverse complement.
AGTAGTCATATCTGTGGTGTTTTTACGTTTTTTGGTGTGTTTTCTGGTGTTTTTAGCTGCCGCATCACTTTGTACTGCGTTCGCGGCTGTGGGCACTATAACCGGAGGTGATTTTGCTTTGTCATGGCGCCGGCCGGGTCACGTGAGCGCAGTTTTTCGGGTTTTCCGGGGGGCGGGGCCGGGTGATGACGCGTATCGCGTCGTTCACCTCGCGGCCCGCCCCTCGAGGTACCTCTGCCGGCGCCATTTTGGACGAGCTGCACGTCTGGATTTCTCCCTTCCTGGCTGCAGCGCTGCTTCCTCAGGTGGGTCGCCTTATTCAGCTGCCTGTGCCTGTGTGACCCCGCGGTGTCTTTGGTCCGTGAGTCCCCCTTGGGGGGTTTTAATTGAATTGGGGTATTTTGCTGCAGGATGCTTTTACTTATGTCTTTCAGGCGGGATACCATTGGGTTGTGGTTTCTCCCGGCTCCACTCCTTTTCTCCCCCTCATCTCCCCTTTATTAACTTCTAGGGGCATCCCGGGTGGCTTCTGTATTAAGCCTGAACCCACTGCTGGCCTATTGCGCCTGTGGTAATCACCATATGGAGGCTTCTGGGGATAGCGCGCTTGGCGCTTTGGGGCAAGCCCGGCTGTGTTCCATGTGTGGGGTATCCCCTGTAATTGTCACGGTGTGCGTGCCGTGCGCTGAAAGTGTCCTTGTGCTTCAAGCTGTTTTGCCTGCTTCACTTCCAGCTCTGCGCCTCACTCGGCTTCACCTACTCCCCCGCTCCTGCAATTGGGCCCCAGTGAGGGGAATGTTGGCAGGGAGTCACATTCTGATTTGGCTCTGCGGGTGGCTAACATTGAAAAGCAGCTTGCCAGGAATGCTCCTAGGAAGGCCTCTGGCAAGAAGAGACACCTGGACCCCAGGCCTGCTCCCCTTACTGAGATGTATGTGGGGATTGATGAGCTTGGTGATTGTCACCCCCTTGAGATGGGGGAGCTCTCCCAGGACTCTGACTCCTCTGGGAACCAGCAGGAGGGTTGCGATAGTGACCCTGGGTCTGTGTCCGGAGAGGAATCATGGTACCCTGAGGACAATGATAATCTGCTGTCACATATTTTTGAAATTTTGCACATTACTCCCCCTGAGGTAGCTAAAAGAAAGCAGGGGGAGCTTTTTCGCCCTGGTAAACAGCGTCTAGAGTTCCCTGAGCAGGAACATTTTACCACCTTGGTGCTTAAAGAATGGGAACGTCCTAAAAAGTTGTCTGCGGTGCCCAAGGTTTTGGATAAAAGGTATCCCTTTCCCGTTGATCTTGTTAAGAGGTGGTCATTTCCCCCTGAAGTGGACGCTCCCGTGCTAGGCTTGTCCAATACTTCGGTCATGCCTTCCCCTGACACTACCACGCTGAGGGACGGAGAGGACCGGCGCATGGATCAAGTGGCCTGCCATGCTTTTACCTGTGTGGGGGCTGGCCTGCGCCCTGTATATGCTACCGCCATTACTGCTATTGCCCTTAAGAAACTGCTTAAGCGTCTCCTTGATGGCATAACAGCTGGTAGTGTGGGGGAGGAATATAGGACTCTCTTACTTTGCACTGATTTTGTGTCCTTTATCCTTACTGCTATGGATGATGCTGTGCGGCTGTGTGGAAGGACCTCTGCGCTCTTGGTGGCTATGCGCCGCTCTGTCTGGTTGCGCCAGTGGGCAGCTGACGCTGCGGCTAAGAAAGCTCTCACTGGCCTCCACTTTGTGGGGCTGCGGCTGTTTGGGGAACGTCTTTATGTGCTAGCCAAGGATGGAAGGCTGCCTCAGCATAGGAGGCAGTCTCGGCCCTTTCGGGGGTCCTCTGCCCCCCTCCCTTCCTTTCGCATTCTCAGAGGGTCGCAGGCTCCATCCTCTGCAGTGGTCGCAGAGATTCTTGGGGCAGTGGCAGAACCCGTGGTCGTCCCGGTCTCTCATGGAATCCTAAGTCCAAACCCTCTCCCAAGCCCCCTCAGGCATGAAGGGGCGCCCTCACCCATCCGGGTGGGGGGACGGCTTCGGCTCTTTGCTCACGTCTGGAGGCTTCATGTCTCAGACCGGTGGATTCAGGAGGTAGTGTCCTCCGGTTACAAGATAGAGTTTGCAGCCTGGCCACCCCCCAAATTCAACAGATCCCGGATGTCTTTAAACCCCCTGTCTGCTCAGGGATTGCTTCTGGCTGTTCATTGCCTGTTAGAGTCCAGAGTCATTTGTTTGGTGCCTCATCAAGAAAGAGGTCAGGGATACTATTCCAATCTTTTCACGGTCCCCAAAAAGGACGGCTCTCTGAGGCCCATTCTGGATCTGAAGGGCCTCAACAAATTTGTCAGATTCAAGCATTTTCACATGGAGACGCAGCGCTCTGCTGTCAGTACCCTTCGCCCGGCCGATTTCATGACCGCTGTGGACATCAAGGATGCTTATCTTCATGTGCCTATCTTCCCAGGTCATCAGAGATTTCTAAGGTTTGAGCTGCAGGGTCAGCATTACCAGTTTGTGGCTCTACCCTTCGGTATCACCTCGGCACCTCGGGTGTTCACCAAGGTGCTGGCGGGACTGATGGCTCTGCTAAGGAACCAGGGCATCCGCATCATTCCTTACCTGGACGACATCCTGATTGTCGCCGAGTCTTCTCCTCAGACCGAGCGGGACACTCAAATGGTGACATCCACTCTGGAGTCTTTCGGCTGGGTGATCAACTATCCCAAGTCTTCTCTGTCCCCGTCATTGGTGAGGACCTTTCTGGGCATGACGCTGGATACCTCTCAGGTCAGGTCTGTTCCTTCCTCAGCAGACGGTGGAGGGTCATCGGTTGCAGGCTCGGGCTCTGCTGTCGTGTCCTCATCCGTCAGGGGATGCAGTTGGTGGGCCTGATGGTGTCCTGCTTCGAGGCAGTCCCCTTTGCTCAGTTTCACATGAGACCTCTTCAGTTGCACCTCTTGTCAATTTGGGATGGGGACCCTGTGTCCCTGGATCAGGAATTTGTTCTGCCTCCCGTGGCCGGACAGTCTCTCTCGTGGTGGCTGGACTCAAGGAACCTTCTGGGGGGAAGGTCCTTCCTGCCCCCGTGCTGGGAAACGGTCACCACGGATGCCAGTCTGTCCAGCTGGGGAGGCTTCTGGAAGCCCCTGAGGTTCCAGGGTCGGTGGGGTCCACAAGAGGCCCATGCTTCCATCAACATCCTGGAACTGAGGGCGATCAGGTTGGTTTTTTCTCGCCTATCCACTCACCTCCGGGGTCGGGCTGTTCAGATTCGCTCAGACAACCAGATGGTGGTTGCCTACATCAACCATCAGGGAGGGACTCGGAGCAAGCAAGCCTTCAAGGAAGTGTCCCTGATTTTGTCTTGGGCGGAACAGCATGTTCCCTGCATCGCAGTGGTCTACATCCCAGGGGTGGAGAACCAGGTGGCGGACTAACTGAGCAGGGGGATGTCTCATCTGGGGAAGTGGTCTCTCAACAACCAGGTGTTTCTCTCCTTCTGTCACCGCTGGGGTCAACCGGACGTGGACCTGTTTGCATCCCGTCACAATCACAAACTTCCCAGATTTGTCTTTGTCTTAGGATCCTCTGGCCTTCACCACGGATGCCTTGGCAATACCTTGCACGGAGTTTCAGCTTCTCTATGTGTTCCCTCCATTTCCTCTCCTGGGCAGGGTCATGCGCAAGATAGCCCAGGAGCGGGTACCAGCCATACTGGTGTCCCCTTGTTGGCCAAGAAGAGTTTGGTTCGCAGACGTTGTGCGGTTGGCAGTAGACCGGCACGTCTTGCCCAAGGATCCAGATATTCTCACCCAGGGGCAGCTACGCCATCCCATATTACAAACTCTGGCTTTAATGGCTTGGCTGCTGAAACCTCCATATTGATGGAAAAGGGGTTGCCTGCTTCTGTTGTTGATACCATGATTTGGGCTAGGAAGAAGTCCTCGTCCTTTATTTATTACAGGGTCTGGCATGCTTACATTGCCTGGTGTGAGTCCAAGTCTCTTCCCTGTCGGGTGTTTTCTATTCCCAGGATTCTGAAATTCTTGCAACATGGTTTGGATCAGGGCCTTCAACTTAGTACCCTAAAAGGCCATGTTTCAGCTCTGGCAATTTTTTTCCAAAGATCTTTTGCCAATCACCGGTTGGTTAAAACCTTTTTTCAAGGTGTTTCTCATGTGCGTCCATCCCGTAAGCCTTTGCTACCAGTCTGGGATTTGAATCTGGTGTTGTCTGCTCTGCAAGGGGCTCCCTTTGAGCCTATCCGTGATGCTACCTTGTCTATTCTGACCCTTAAGGTAGCCTTTCTGGCAGCTATCACTTCTGTAAGGCGAGTTTCTGAGCTAGTGGCACTTTCCATCAAACCTCCTTATTTTGAGAGACATCAGGATGGTGGTGTTCCGGCTCAAGCCGGACTTCCTGCCAAAGGTTGTGTCTGCCTTTCATCTTAATCAGGATTGTCTTGCCTTCATTGTGTCCTAATCCTGCTAATTCTAAGGAGCGGACTCTGCATTCCCTAGATGTGGTCAGGGCTCTGAAGTTTTATTTGGTCGCCACTGAGCCTTTCAGGAAGTCTGATGCTCTTTTTGTTTTCACTTCTGGACCTAGAAAGGGTTTGCCTCCGGCTAAATCCACTATAAGCAAGTGGATCAGTCAGGCGGCGGGTCAAGCCTATTCTGCTAAGGGAAAGGAACCTCCCTTTAGGATTACTGCTCATTCCTCTTGTGCTATTGGTGCCTCTTGGGCTTTTCAGCAACAAGCTTCTGTTGAACAAGTTTGCAAGGCCGCTACTTGGTCTTCTGTTCATACTTTTTCAAAGTTTTACAAGGTTGATGTTAAGGCCTCAGCGGATGCTGCTTTTGGCCGCAAGGTGCTTCAGGCGATAGTGACTTGAACTACTGGCCGTTACTCTTTGGGGATCCCACCCTACTCTGGACACTGCTTTTGGATGTCCCAACTGCTATGAATACCGAAGTCGGCCGTGCCATGCAATAAAGAAAAAAGCAATTCTGTGAGTACTCACCTGTAGAATTGTTTTTGTTCTTGCATGGCACAGCCCGCTTCGCCCCACCCTTGTTATCGTTGTTGCTTGGTTGCCTCTTTATGGTGATTGTTGGCTGATGAGTGGGGTGAGTACTGTAAAGCAAGGAAGGATTCACCTCCTGCGCCCTCTTCTCCCCTCCACATACACCCATGCTCACTTTGTGGCTGGGTGTATTTGTTGGGGGACATTAAAGCACCAACAGGTGGACCTTTTTTCTTTCTTTTTTTTTTCTACAGCAGTAAAGGCAGTGCCAACCTCCCTGCAAGTGGCAGAGGCCTAGGGTTGCCTAATGGGAAGTACGACCCTGATAATTACCGTGAGAGCGAACCATAAATGAGCCGAGGTCATGAGCCAATGGTCGATGCAGGCATCATTGGTTCAAAGTGAAAATCAAGCCTTGGATCAAAGTCGGGTGGTCAGGCAGTCCTATGTCAGGACGGATAAGTAATCTAAGAGCAGTAAAGAAAAATATCCAGAATTGGAGATTCACAAAGTTGCAAGAATATCACTTGAAACCAGTTGAAGTGAGTTAGCGATTGCGTGCAGGTTAGCCATAAGCCAGAGGAAGGAGGATCTGACATGTTGGAAAAGGAATGTCTCAGATCCACGCATGTGCATAGACATGTGCCTACATAAAGGCAAGAGGAGTCTTCTGGATGCAAGTGGTTGGATTTATTATAGAGATGTTCATCCAATCGAGGCATTTAAAGGGATTTTCCATGCAAAAGTTTAACAAAATAAACAGCGCTGTAAATGAGGAAATACAGTTTCTCATCTGCCCCTCCATTGACACCCCGCCGATGTGGTCCACCAATACTAGCTCAAGGAGCTAGTCAAGACCAGCCCCCCTCTATGGTTGGCTTAAATAACACTCTCAGAACTACCATTCAGTCCCAGCTAATCCCTCTTCCCTGTCTGGTCTCCCCTTAGTATGCCTTCTTTCTCCAGCACCAGCAGTTGCCCACCCCTGGACCCCCACCCCTGGACCAAAGCCAGCTCAAAGGGCCATACCCACATGCTTCAGAAAAGAAATCATAAGGTGACTCTAAACCTTGATATCACAACCATTTATGCTGTAATTTAAAACAGTTTAGGACAGTGTAAAATGTATCTCGACACAGTGGCCTAACAACTGGCCTTGCATGTTCTATCACTTTAAAGAGGAACAAAACCTGGGATTTTGACTAACCCTGGCCATGTTCCTTTGCTCTGGATTATCCTGATTTGGGATGCACTGCTGTGTATAACCCTCAGGTCACCAGTTCTGCTTACCTCTACTGTGGTCCCCTCCAATTGGCATTCCACGTCGTGTATATATTAATGAGAGCGTTACGCATCCCTTAGGCCTCTACCCTTCTGCACCGGCGATCAGATTTGCCTGGTGTGAGAGTGTGCAGCAGGTAGAGGGCGCTCCAGAACAGGTATGCTTCCTGACAGTAATGGAGGTATCCCACATTGGGATGCCTCCCCTCTGAATGGCTGCTGCAGGTGCATGCATCAGCTGGAGTGGTGCAGGCTAACCTGTCGCCAGAAAGGACATGATTTTGGACAAAACGTGGGGGGGGGGGTTTCAAACAGCGGAGCATCCCAAATCAGGATGCCCCTCAGGGAGGCGGACCACCGCTTCTTTAAAGAGACATTTCAGGCAAACTGTTAAAAAGGTGCTTTCTGCAGGCAGTCAGGGGCGGAATCTTTCATTCACCAGAACTTTTCTTTCCAGAGAATGCAAAGTGCTGGGTGAGGAAACATGCATGTATGAGTCATCATCTGCTGCTGAGGAGGCCCTGCAGAAGGAAAAGAGTTCATTGGAAGTTATTAAAGGGACTCTGTGGGCCAAGTGCATAAAATGTCATTTAGCATCATCCTCATGGCTGTGCTCTTCCTTCCTGTCAGAACACAGCTGCTTCTGAAAGTAGAAACAAGGCAAAGAGTAGTGGCACAGCCCCTGAATTCCTTTGCCATAGACCACCAATAATAGGGGTAAGCTGGTGGTCTTAAGCGCTGCAACATAAGACTGTGGACACTGAGAGAAAGGGAGAACAGCCAGGATGATGAGAATTCCTGTCTGATTATTATGCTGTATCACAGAGCCACACCCACAAGCTTCGGAAGAGAAATCATAAGGTGAAACTGTAAACATTGATATCTCTGCCATTTATTCTTCAATTTAAAAATGGAAAACAATTTAGGACAGCTCCAAATGTAGCCAGACACAATGGTATAACAATTTCCTTTGTCTTCTGTATCCCTTTAAGTAACATAAAGCATGATGGATGAAAGATGCACCTCCTGACAGCCACCAAAGGGGTGCATAAAGCAGCGTAATTTAACCCTTTGACTGAAATGTCCCTTGAAGTCTCCAGGACCGGTGGTCCCCGCCCTGAGGGGCATCTTGATTTGGGTCCTCCTCTTAAAAGAACGCTCTACAGCTGAGCAATTTAAAAGCTAGATTGAGGAAAGTCACAACCATCTCTGGTCCTGGTGAGGTTTCCCATGAAATGCCCCCCCCCCCCCCCCCCCCCCCAGAGGTCCCCCCTCACCATCGCCTATCTGCGCCACGTTCACATGGTCTATCAAACACCAGGTGATGGGAATGGCAGAGCAGCCTACCTAACATATACACTCCCAGCCATATGTATATACCTCGAGCTGTGTGTGTGTAAAATTAACACCCAGGCAGGAGGTTAGAAAAGAGGGGGAGAAAAAAAAAAACCTCTGTAAAAATCTGGAATGGGAAGCAGATGCTGGGTGATTGATCGCAGATGGAGGAGAATCGCGCCGCTCTTTGAACATGGCTCTTATAGACTAACAGGAAGTGAGACATCACGTTAACACTGACTTGCTCTAAATGCCTAATTGTAGAGACGGTGCACTGATAACGTAAAGACGCCGATCACTGGAGGCCTGCCAGCCACCGAGGTGCCAGGCAGACGGGTAGATCTGAACTGTGCCCCTCATCCCCGCTGAGAGCGGGGGACTTCATACTGTGCGGCCATCACTCTCATAAACTTCACCCATAAAGCAGCTATTTATCAGGTCCCAGGGAGAGCTGATCAACTCCACATTGCTCAGACAGCCCTGAAGGAAGCTTTATGGCTCTAATCAGAGAGGACCTTATATATTTCATTTCCATCTCCCATGTTTTATCTGGTCATAGCTATGCGGGTGTACAAGCTGCTTCTTCTTGCTCACTTTCCACTATTCGTTTTTTTCCCTCCAGTCTCTTTTCTCTTGTTTTCTTCATTGTCTTTCTCATCTCTCTTTCATCCTCATATGCATGTGTTATCAATCCATGTTTTTTCCATATTCCCTTTATCTCTCTAATTATCTTCTTTCCTTTGTTCCCTTCACCTTTTTTCTTTTCCCTATCCCTCTTTTTTTTTGTTGCATCTATCTCTGTTTTTCTCTACTTCCCGCCATCTCTCCTTTCACTTTGTTTCGCAATCTCATTTTCCCTTTATGTCCCCATTCCTCTTCCTTTCATTTCTCATACTTCTGAGCCTTCTTTTTCTTTATTTACCTCCATCTCGCTTTTTCTCTTGTTTCCATCCATCTTTTTCTTTTGTTACATCCATCTCTAATTTTCTCTTGTTTCACCATCCTCTTTTTCTTCTGTAAACTCCGCCTCCCTTTTTCCTTCCATCTTTCCTTTTCTTCTTATTCCCTTCATCTTTCCTTGTATTTCTTCCATATGTCCTATTTCTTCCATATGTCCTATTTCTTCCATATCTCCTTTTCCTCTTACTCCCTCCATCTCTTTTCCTCTTACTCCTTTTGTCTATACTTTTCCTCTTACTGCCTCCAATTCGTCTTTTCCTCCTACTCCCTTTGTCTATACTTTTCCTCTAACTTCCGTTGTCTATACTTTTCCTCATACTCCTTGTCTATACATTTCCTCTTACTCCCATCTCTTCTGTTCCCTTTATTCCTTCTATCTCTCTTTTCTGTTCCCTCTCTATTTCTCTTCTTTTCCCTTTAATACCTCTGTCTGTCTTTTTTTTCTCTTTTATTCCTTCCACCTCTCCTGTTCTTAGGGCCGGCCTTTGGGGTGTGTGGGTGTCCCTCTTTTTCTCATCTCTATTTTCCACTGGTGGGGAAAAAAGTTGGAGAAATGCTATTTTCTAGACTCCAGGTCTGGGTTTTTGGTCTGCTTTTAAGTAATTAATAAATAAATCCTTATGGGTAGACCAGAGTCTGATTTTGTGAGGTCAAGGCATGACACCTTGATGTTTGATATTGTTCTGTAATAGTTTCTCTTTAGGAAAGGTCTGGACATGGAGGAGACAGCTGTGGATTTGTCACAAGTATCAGAAGAAAAAAAGGTAGCGTTCTTATGCAGATCCTCTGGCTCACAGGATTTCATCACAAGGCTGCATTTCAGCGTATGGGGGACGCATACACCTGAACCTGACCTCAGATATCTATCATATCGGAGTGTTGGGAGCGGGTGCCCTCTCCTGTAAGCGATGACATCACACCTGAGGTCCGCATAAAGCTGCAGCAGAGTGTTTCTCTTCTAGCGACAGTTTACACAAGGCAGCGTCTCACCCGTGATAAATGAAGCTGCAGTTTCTTATCGCCGATAGATTGGATTCGTGGATTGATTTTGGCTGATGATGGAGCTGTGCAGACAACGTTCTGGAATAGATTAGGACGTGGGTGGGATACCTCTGCCTCCAATCATAATCGGCTAATGCTATGTGTGAGTGTGTGTGTACGTATGTATATATATATAAATAATGTGGAAATGTGGTTGTCGGGCAGATGTCCATGGCTAGTGGTGGCAACACATGTCCACCATGGGAATATTGCGCCAGGATGTGGGAACAGGATGGGTTTGCAAGCCTCTATCCTTTGCACGCACGGCTGCCAAAATCTCACCATCTATTCACCATGGGAAACTGGTCTGCTTGGCCGTCGTGTTTCTAATTTAGAAGGAATCACAGGATGTGTCGGAGAGCCGAGTGCATCCACCATCCAACTGGAAGAAGCCCAGAGACTTTCCACTTTATTGATGGGCAGCCGAATGTGGTAATAAATTGAGAATGTATTAAAGGGGAAACAGGCAGGCTGTATTGGTTTTGATACAGGCAGCACTGATTGGCTGGAAGGGTTAAAATGCAGCACTGGCTCAGATCCGAGTCCAGACCCTATATATATATATATATATATATAAAACTTTTAAAAGATAAACAGATGCGATGTGCCTGCCTCACTTCTTCAGCCATTCTGGCATTGCTGCCCCACCCCGCCCACCACCTCTCTGTCATTCCCACTCTCTGGCTTAATATTTATTTTATAAACTATTAGGCTTGATGCCGCTTTGCCACGGAGGAGAAGTTTGCCTCTGCTTTTCCTCACACAGGTTTTCTGGTGTCCTGACGGAGCTGTCAGGCGGCAGATAAAGCACAGGATGGATGCCCCCCCCCCATGGCAGGATGTTAAATAAAGTTATTGGGCCGCCGGCAGGTTTTAATAAGCCCCCGAGACAGGCCTGACCAAAGGAAGTAACCTGGTGCACCAGGCGAGCCACATTTATCAGGTAAAGGAAATAACTCCCTCACATAACCAATCCAGCACAGGACCCCTGTGCCTCAATCCCACGATCCCGTCTGCTTCCAGAAGGCTGGCTTATCTGCTACGCTAAATAAATAGATCCGCGGCCGCCTCTGGTTTGTGTCTGGGCTTCATTTACCTTTTTGTTGGGGGCCAAGACTAGCGCCGGGATTAAGAGCTTTAATAAGCTTTATTTCCATATCAAAGCCAATAAAACATTGACTGATTGGTGCTTTAATGCTCAGGAGTCCTGATGCCAAATAAACCCCTGAATGTCTCTTTGTACTGCGCCATGGACTATGACAGCGCTTTAGAAATAAACAATAATAATAATATTGTCACTGGTACGGGCTGCCATTACCTGGAGCAAAGTGGAAGCACCTGCACTGAACTGACCAGAAGTCTCCTCCGACTCCCTCTGTTCCAACTCTGGGGACGTCTACAGTGGAGCACCCACCCCCGTGGCCGGCCGACTTGGTGCCCCTGGGGCATCCCGATTCGGGAAGCCCCACTGTGACCAATCACAAGGATAGTCAAAATCCTGGGATTTGATCCGCCTCAAGTGGACCAATCACCAGGATTATGACTATCCTAGTGATTGGTCCTTGTTTCAGGGGCATCCCAATTTTAGGTTTTGTTCCTTGTCCCCCACGGCATCCCAATTTGGGATGCCCCACTGTGTAAAACCCCCCAGATCGCCTAATAAAACTCAACTCTTCCTGGTCCTATGCTGCCTGCACAGCTCTAGTCCAATCAGAGCTCTTTGCACTTTATATGTTCGGAAATGGCTCTGTTTACGGTAATTCAGGAGCGAAAATGGCCACATCCCCAGCAGAGGCGCGTTCCCGCTCCCAATCTATCTGAATGGCTCAAATCTATCCCAATCTCACAGCCCAAAGATGCTGAGCATGATGTTTAGGTCTGCGAGGGAGCTAGGAAGCAGGTGGGTTTTGCAGCGATCTGGGAGGAGGGGGGTTCACACAGAGTTTCATGCTTATTTGGGATGCCCCAGGAGAAGGCCAGAGGCCACACTGGGTTTTGTTTCAATTCAAATGCCCTAATCTGCTGAAATCATGGGGTAGACTGTCTCATAGAATCCAGTACGTTGGGTCAATTTACAACAGGGGACCTGCTCTGACTCATTGTCTGAATGGCAGTAGTGGGCTTTACAGATTGGTGGAGCTTTAGGTAAATTAGCAACATCCTTTAAAGACTGGAGATATCTAAGTAATGCTTTAAAGAGGAACTTTGGAGGCCCATTACCACTTTGATATTTAACATGTCCCCGATTCTACCAATACACATGCTGATTGCTTTATCTATCAAAAATAAGGGTTTCCTATTTATAGCTCATCCCCCCCAATCATAACCACATTTACAATACTCAGCCTCATCTAAATACCTACCAATGCTAAACAATTAAATATAGAAACAAGCTGTTATCTGTCACCATGTTCCTCCAAGCCGGTGCTGCCACCTCAATTTGGCAATGCCCCCCCCCCCCCCCCCCACCTTCATCACTCCTCATGCAACCTTTCATCCTTATTGAGCCTCTATTTAACTACCTTACCAAGCCAGTATTATTTACCCCTACTACTTTCCCCAGAGTAGGTCAGGAGCCACGGGGGGGGGGGGGGGGGGGCTCAGAGGGAAATACGTGGCCCCTGGGCCACAGGTTAAGAACGTGTGCCTTGGACAGTAATAGTGGCTGTGTATGTGACCAATTGATGACCCATGATTTGGATAAAGATATCCCTGGCAGATTGTCCCTTTGGTCTGGTGAGCTCACCTGAGTGCGTCTCCCCTGCCATAGGTGTGCTTCATATTTCCTAAGACGTCTGTTTCTCCATCTGGACTGATATCGATGAAACAATGTGCACATTGTGTCCGCCCCATGAGGAAGATAAAACGCTCTGTGATGATCCATTGCATTGCTCCGTGTCTACCAGCTTCTCCCGTGTCCCTCCATATGGCTGCTTCACGCAGTCCAGGCGGATGTATGGGCTATAGTCGAAATTTATGGGAAAGTGGCAGAGTGCCCGGTCCTGGCTCTTGAAGCTTTACCTCTTCTGTCTTATGCAGAAGAGAACTTTCCCGCTTACTTAGTAAATCCTTGTCTGCTTTTGATTTTGGCTGATCTTGTGTTTGGAACACTGAGCGGCTCTGTGGAACGTTATGGAGTCAATGAGGCTCCATATGTGCCGAGGAATAGTCAGGCTGGGCACGCGAGATCCTGAGAAGATGGTGGGTGACGTTTCCCTGAATTAGGCTCATTGGCCCTCACTATACAAGGCCTTCTCAATTTACTAGCAGCATATCCTGTTCTGATTGCAGGGAACCAGGATCTCACTGTGAGCAGGCGGGCACAGAAGACTACTGCCCAGAACCCAAGACTCATCCCAAAATCTTAGCGCAACCCTGGTCTTCACTAGAGTTCCCCTGCAAGGATGGATAGGCTGAGCTGTGTGGGAAACTCCAATTTGTGCCCCGGAGAGTTAAGGATCTGGGTAAGGCAGCAGTGAGCCCCTAGCCAAGGTGGCCAAGCAGCATGGTCTCGGCTCACACTCTGACCCAGGACTGCTTCTCTCAAGAGTTGCTCAGGTTTCACTAGCCTTCATCTATAGCTACGCCACAAGTTCCTGCCGGGGATCTCTTTTACACAAGGGGTGGTGACCAAGTCGAGAGGAGGACTTGAGGAGGCAACTCCTAACCCTAGATAAGTAAGAACTAAGAGGGGAAGGTGGAACCAGACTCTGGTCTCTAGCACCACTCTGGGCTAACCCGTACTTTACCTTTTGCTTATCAGAAGAGGGACTGCTGTGACTCAGAGCTGCCGAGTTGACCCTAGACCACCCCTGACGGCCTCCAGCTGGTGAGAGAGAGGACCAGGACAGGGGCAACCACCAACACCCTGGGACACCCCAGTGCTCTATCCCTGGGGGTACCAACCCTTGCGGGCAACAACCTGGTGAGTAACCCATGTATTTACCTTCAAGGGAGAAGCCTGGGAGGAGACCAATACTTACCTTAGGATACAGACTCCCATCTTTCCTAACAGTTCCTCCCCTGTTGTGTCCCTACAGGATTCCTCTACCCTACACACCAACTGCAGTCTGGCATCAGACATCGGCAATAGGGAGCATCCTGTGACACCAGATACCAAAACCCCCTTTGTTTGTGGCCCTGTTGGCTCCATATACCTTTTTCCTTAATAAATCACAATGCTTGTAAAGCAACTGTGGTGTGGTGCATTGCATTGTTTTGTATTGAGCTACTACACATGCTGGGCGGTAATTTCTGGTTCTTAGAAATATCTTGTTACCGATAACTCACTCAATGCAAAGGACAAGAAATGACCCAGTGGTCTCCCCGTGTATTGGGGTATTGCTACAATATAAACATTTAAATGTAAATACTGGTAACAACATTAAAATGATCATGCTTATTTATTAAGATAAATTGCATGTTCTGTTGTTGGCTGCAGATATTAGAGCTTGCAGGATATATCAACCAATCCATAGAGTCACCACTGTTTGTGTAGATAATGATTTGCTGTGGCCATGAGCTCTGCATCATTTGGCCAAACTCCATCACAAGAGATTCCAGAAATGTTCACATATTCAGTCACATTTTGGTTTAAGTTGTCCTGTTGTTTTTCTCGCAAGTCTGTTTTCATGCAATGGATGATTCATCTCTGAGAAAGGAGGGGTGGTCCTCTGTTTCTGTAGGATGTAACTGATGGCCCGTAAGTAGCAGTTCCCATAAGCTTTGGCTTTATATGTAATCCATGGTTATCCAAGGTCTCTTGTGCATCCATAGTATACAACCCTACCAAATGTAAGGCCAAGAGTGGTGGTAAGATACCTGGTAATGGGTTGAAAGTCTTGTGTTTCTGTGTGGTAGAGTCACTGGGACAATCATCCTTTGATGGGTATATTCTGGCCTGGAGGAGTATTGTTAGGCCCCCAGGTAGAAACCCCCAGGTATAGAGTTTATCCCTGGCCTGGGCCGGACTTTACTTGGGTCTCACAGATGATAGATGGCTATATTCTGTCCTGGAAGGGTATAGTTTGACCTAGGTGAGAATACCTGTCAAAGGATAACATTATAACCTGGAGGGATATAGTCTGGCCTAGGATAGAGTTTATCCCCGGGGTATAATGTGGTCTGGGCTAGGCTATACCTGGGTCTCACATAGATGGGTATATTCTGTCCTGGAGGGGCAGTTTGCCCTAGGCTATTTTCACTATATCCAGTCAAGGTCGTCCCAGAAGTAATGACATGTGGGTAATCCACCGCTAGGTGGCGCCTGACTGCAGGATCAAAAGCTGTCGCTCCTCCCGGCCTGCTGTAAAACGGGTGTCTCTCTATGATTCCCCAGTGTTCTTCCTGCAGTCTGCTGCATAAGGATCGTATGGATACTCTCCTGGAATACTGCAGCTGAGCGGGGCCTCCTAGCCCGTCGGCCGCTGTATCCTTATTGCCACCGTTCCTGTGGACCCACTACTGCCTCCCAGCTTCGGCTGTTCGGGACGGTGAAGGTAGGATGAACGCCGGGGTCAGGCGTTGGCAGAGCTAGGCTCTGGGTCGCAGACCCTGCCCAAAGGGTAGCCGGCCATAGGCTGATGGTGAGCCTATTTGGGGGGGGGGGGGCACTACATGCCCACGGGGCTTATGCCCTCCCTGCACCACAAGCTTTATTGTTGTATTGTGCTGGTGTTTATTGACTGGACTTGCTGTCCCTTGCGTGCTGGTGTGTTTTTTAATGACTTTTTACCTCACATATTTACCTTCCTGTGTTTTTTACTGACTTTTTACCTCACATATTTACCCTCCTGTGTTTTTTACTGACTTTTTACCTCACATGCTCACCCTCCTCGCTCCCTCGTCACTCCGCTCTCTCCCCTCTCTTTCATGCTGCCACACTGTGAGAGAGGGGGGAGGAGGACGTTGGCGCTGCACGGGCGGAGTATGTCTGGGGCTGTAGGCCTCGCCGCTGGGCTGCTCGAGGGTGCCGGGCTGGCGATTCTGCTGGGCTCCTCCGTGGGGCGCCTGATGTTGCGGTTGGGGGCGGGCGCGATTTTCGAGCCGTCGAAGGGGGGGGGGGGGGGCGCACGATGACGCTTTTCGCGTCACGGTCGTGTGGCCCGCCCCTCGAGGAATGTGTGCTGCTGGCTGATCCGCGCCATCTTCTCCTCCTGCACGCTGCTGTCGTCTCTGTTGGCCCTTTGAGCGGTGTCGTGAGTCCCTCTTGACATATTGTCTTTTATGTGCTGTGGGATGCTTATATGTTGTTCACTTTGTGTCTTCCAGGTGGGCCCCTTGATATTAAGGGTTGTTCCTCTCGGCCTCCGGCCACCCCCCCCTCTCTCTCCAAGCCCTCTCCCTGTAAAGAGGGATCACTTAAGAGGGATAATTTCTTGCGGGCTGGCCAGGTTGGGTCGTTAGTGCCTTGTACCTGTTAACATAACTCAAATCACCATAATGGAGGCTTCTGGGGATAGTGAGCTTGGGACCTCATCTGGGCGGGTGAAGCTCTGCCCCATGTGTGGTGCTAGCCCTCTGGGCGGACTCAGCACGGTTTGTGTCACTTACGCCAGAAGTGTTCTCTCGGAGCATGATCGGGCGGGCGTATCTGCTCCTAGCCCGTTATTACCTGCGGCCTCTCCAGAACCCCCACGCTTGCTCTCAGCCCCCAGCAAGGGGGAAGCCAGTAAGGGGTCCCAATCCGACTTGGCATATCGCGTGGCCAGCCTTGAGAGACAGATCTCTTGCTCGGCTCCTAAGAATGTCACAAGTAAGAGACGGCATATTGAGCCGGTCTATTCTGATAATGATGGAGATTAGGGATGAGCGAACCGGTTTGGACGAACCGGAATTCGCCCCGAATTTCAGGGAAAATTCGATTTGGCTCGAACCCGAATTTTTTTTGGTTCGTGCCGATCGAATTTTCCCTGAAATAAATAAAAAAAATGCGGAAGCCGGCCCGCTGACAGCACAGCCGGCCTGCCCGCTCCCACCATGCCAGCATTTTTTTAAAAAGCAAACACTTACCTGTATGATCGGAGCGTGGAGGCCGGCACCGCTCTTGGGCACCCTCTGATGACGCGCCCTCTGATGACAGATGAGAGCGGCGCCGGAGCGTGGAGGCTGGGGGCGTGGAGGCAGAGGGCGCGTCATCAGAGGGCGCCTGAGAGCGGCGCCGGCCTCCACGCTCCGACCATACAGGTAAGTGTTTGCTTTTTAAAAAAATGCCGGCATGGTGGGAGCGGGCAGGCCGGCTGCGCTGTCAGCGGGCCGGCGGCGGCCCGCTGACAGGCGTAGCCGGCTGCCCGCTCCCACCATGCCGGCATTTTTTTTTTCAGATGAGCGATTTGTGAAAGTTCGATTCGGGCGAACCCGAATTTCTTGGGGAAATTCGGCGAATCGCCCGAATCGAACTTTCAAGAAGTTCGCTCATCTCTAATGGAGATGATGATCTCTTTGGAGGTGTTGGCCTTAATAGTGGGCCTGGTTCTTCCTCGGATGAGGATACATGGCTCCCTGATGATACGGAGCGGTTGTTGACTGTGATCTTTGAGACGCTGCACATTGTCCCTCCTAGAGTGGCTAAGAAGAAGCAGGGTGGATTGTTTCAGCCTGAGAGACAGAGACGAGTCTTTCCTGAGCAGGCCCTTTTTTGCTAACATGATTTTCAAGGAATGGGAAAGGCCTAACAAGTTACCGTCGGTGCCTAAGGGCCTGGACAGGTGGTATTCCTTTCCCGAGGAGCTGGTCCGGCTATGGTCCCGTCCTCCTGAGGTGTATGTCTCCGTGTCGGGTCTGTCCAACACTACGGTCATGCCTTCACCGAAACTGCTTCCCTACATGATCCAGCTGACAAGAGCATGGATCAGTTGGTCTGTCATGCCTTCACATTGCCGGCCACGAAGGCACTCACTAGTATCCCCTTTGTGGGTCACAGGTAGTTTGGGGAGCGTCTGGACCTCCTGGTCAAGAACGGAAGACTCCCTCAGCGACGAAAGTCTGCGCGGCCCTTTCGGGGTTCATCTGTCTATCGCTCCTTCGAGGAGGAAGAGGCTCTTTATTTTCAGGTGCTCGCAGAGATTCCTGGTGACGAGGTAGGTCCCGCAGCCGACCCAGGCCCAAGACCCCTACCAAGGCCCTCTGGCATGAGGGGGCGCCCTCACCCATCCGGGTGGGGGGACGGCTTCTGCTATTTGATCACGTCTGGAGACAGCTCGTCTCGGATCGGTGGATTCAGGAGGTGGTTTCCTCCTGTTACAAAATAGAGCTGGCAGTCTTACCGCCCTCAAGATTTCTTCAGTCATGGATTTCCCAGATCCCATTGACGGCACAAGGCCTGCGGTTGGCCATCCAACACTTTCTGCTGTCAGGTGTGATTTGTCCCGCGCCTCGGCAATAACAGGGCTTTTACTCCAATCTGTTCACGGTGCCCAGGAAGGACGGAACGCTGAGACCCATCCTGGACCTGAAGGGTCTCAACAGGTATGTTAGAGTCAGACATTTTCACATGGAGACCTTACGGTCCGCAGTGAGGTTTGCGCTGGATGATCAGCACTACCAGTTTGTGGCGTTGCCATTCGGGATATCCTCAGCCCCCCCTTGTGTTCACCAAGGTGTTGGCGGGCGTCAGGCTATCCTGAGTATCCAAGGCATTCACGTGCTGCCTTATCTGGACAATTCACTGATTGCGGCTCAGTCTCTTCTTCAGGCCGAGAGCGACACCCAGGACGTGTTGTCCATTCTCAAGGATTTCGGTTGGGTAGTCAATTATCCCAAGTCTTCAATCACTCCCTCGATGGTGGGGTCTTTTCTGGGCATGACGTTGGACACCTCTCTGGCCAGGATATTCCTGCCACAGCAGAAGGTGGTGGGTCTCCAGACGCAGGTGCAGGCCTTGCTGTCTTGTCAGCAACCATCTGTCCGTCTGAGGATAAAACTGTGTAAAGTTCTACAGCGTGCAGGAGGTGTTGGGGCAGAGGTGGAGAACGCTGCTGGACCCAATCTCAGGATTGGGTAAGTATCAAGCATTATGAGCTCAGAGGCAGCTGCTCAAAGAAAATGTATACTGTATATATTTCTTTTTGCCTCTTCAAGTGTTTTCCTAAAACAGGGAGGTAGCAGCTGACTCTGGACATTATAATAATCTGGTGACTGCAGGTCCCCGTCGCCTTTCTTGAGATCTGGAGCTCTTGCCGGTCTGAAGCCAAGAAGCTACCTTAGATGCTCTGAAAGAGTGCTGTCCCTTTAAGGGCATGTGATCCAATAGTGGGTAAAGGAGGGGGCAGGCTAGCTAATAGAGGTAAGTATCTCACCAGAGGTGTCAGTTAGTGTCGGGTCAGTGTGCAGAGACGGCCACACACCGGCTTGCAGCAAGCAGCTCATCGGTGGCGGCCATAGTTTATACAGCACTAAGTATTTTTCCTTGTCCCCGTCTGGGAAAACACTGGGCCAGGCCGTGAGTTATGTGTGAGGGGTTTAGGGGCCCGGGGAACTGTTGCAGTGAATAATACGGGAAAGTAAATGGTGTCTAAGATCTACTTAAAACAAAGAATCCATCACGTCTGCTGCTGGAAAGCCCTGAAGTGTCTCTCCCGCCGGGAGGCTTGGATGTTCCCCTGTCGTTCCTTGTCCTCCAAGTGTCCACCGCATATTATTTAGACTTGGCACATCACACTGTGTAGGACAGTGGCTTTAAAGGGACACTCCGTCAAAGTAACTCTTGCGGATCATGGGAGCAGCCATGATGGAATTACTGTGGTTGCTGCCCCATTGCCTACTATTGAGTATCAAACAAAGAACCCCCCCATCATGAATGCTACCATGAATAACAAGGGTTATTTAGACTGGTCTGTCCCTATTCTTAGTATACAGTACGTCCTGCTCCAGATAGAATACTTACATTCGGGTACTACTACGCCACATGGCGCTGGACTGCAGAGACATCGAAAATAGGCTCCTCCCGCCACCCCTCAAATACCCAGGGACCTCCCACAGTCCCCAGATTTTCTCTGCGGTCTGGACTGCAAAGGACAAGAATATGGCTCTCTCTCTACTCGCAGGTGAGCGGGGCTATTAGCCTGCGGCCCTGTAGGACTATTCTTAAAGAACTAGACTAGACTAGACTTAAAGAACTTAATTTGTACAGTCTGGAGGAAAGAAGGGAGAGGGGGGACATGATTGAGACCTTTAAATATGTGAAAGGATTGAATAAGGTTCAGGAGGGAAGTGTTTTTAAGAAGAAGCTTAATGATAGAACAAGGGGGCACAACCTGAAGCTAGTCGGGGGGAAGATCAGGAGCAATGTTAGAAAATATTATTTTACAGAAAGAGTAGTAGATGCTTGGAACAAACTTCCAGCAGAGGTAGTTGAAAAATCAACAGTCACTGAATTTAAACATGCCTGGGATAAGCACACATCTATCCTAAGATAAAGAGTACATACAGTATACACATAAGGGCAGACTAGATGGACCGTATGGTCTCCTTCTGCTGTCAACCTTCTATGTTTCTATGTTTATTCCCACCCATGCCATCAATAATTGCCTCCCAGCCTTGGCTGCGCTGGTCGGGTAATGGTAGGCAGCACCACTGTTAGGTGCTTAGGAGCGCTGCTCCACTGCAATCCCCCACCAAAGGGTAGGCGGTACAGGCATATGGTGACCCTCTATGGGATGCCCCTCCCGCACTATTGCCCCTGTCTATCGGTGGGCCCTATGTTAAATGGCCGCTGTCCTCCCTCATTCTCCTTGTAGCATTCGGGGGAAAAGAGGGGGGGGGGGTTGTGTGTATGTATGTATATACGTGTATTGGCTTATGCTTCATTACATTATGCCTTGTGTCAGCCGCCGCGCTGACTTGTATTACTTTATTATACTTGAAATTGCCGTGTTGGCTTCACGCTCTTCGGGGAGGGGGGGGGGGACAGGGCCTGTCTCTGGCACGTTCCGTGTCATTGCTCGTGGGGGCCCGCCCCTCGAGGTATACCAACGCCATTTTGTCTGCTTGTTCGGCTTCTGCGTGATGAGCTTCTACCTACCGCGGTCCGTAAGTGCCCTCGCGGGTGGCTTTATTACCCTTTTTTAATTATTGTTTGCTTACGGCTCCCTTTGATTATGTCTTTCAGACGGACGAACCCATTGGCTTCTCCCGGCCCTCTATTAGTTGGTTAACTTGTGAGGCCTAGTGTAATTACTCCCACTTCCCTAGCGGGTTATTGGGGCATCCCGGGTTGCTGTATAGCGTTAATCCCTATCGGCCTATCGTGCCGTTATAATCACCATATGGAGGCATCTCAGGATAATGTGACCGGGGTTCCTTCGGGACAAGCCCGGCTGTGTGTAGCTTGTGGGGAGTCTCATGTTGACGCTGACAAGGCGCGGGTCAGTTTACCCTGTGCCAAACACGTGCTTCAACTGCAATCTGGTCTTCCAGTGGCTGACTCTGCGATCCGTTTCGTCTCTCCTACTCCCCCAAGCTTAAATCTCACTCCCATTGAATTGCATACAAGTGGGGATTCGCAGCCTGATGTGTCTTCTAGACTAGCTAGTGTTGATAAGTTAATTGCAAATACCTTGGCGCGTAAGGCCCCTGCAAAAAAGCGGCACTTAACGTCACTCTTTTCCCTATGGAAACTGATGAGTTTTTGCATCTATGTGGCTATAACCCTTTGGAGGAAGGGGATCTATTCTCCGACTCAGGGTCATCTGATGAGAGGCCCAGGGGTCATGACGATTCTGGCTCTGACCCCTGGGCCCCGGATGATACTGATAGATTGCTGGCCCAGATTTTTGAGGTTCTGTCCATTTCTCCCCCTGTTGCGGCTCCCAGGCAAAGGGGGGAACTTTTTCATACTGCTAAGTCGCGCTTGGAATTTCCTGAGCAAGCACATTTTAATAACCTTGTGCTCAAGGACTGGGAACGGTATACCTAAGAGTTGGGATAGGAAGTATCCCGTTCCTGCTGATGTGGTAAAGTGTTGGTCATCCCCTCCCGAAGTGGATGCCCCGGTCCTAGGGTTATCTAACACCTCTTTCATGCACTCCCCTGACTCTACTACCCTGCTGGATGCTGAGGACTGGCGCATTGACCAGCTGGCGTCCCATCCCTTTGCATGTGTGGGGACGGCGCTGCGTCCGGTCTGTGCCTCGGCCATTACGACTGTGGCTATTAGGACCCTGCTCAGAAGTATCCTTGATAGTGCCCCTGATGATTTGCCTTGTAAGGAGTTTAATGCAGTCTCTAGTTGTGATGTTTTTGTGAATTTTGTCCTCTCTGCCTTGGATGACACCATTAGAATGTGTGCCAGAACACCTGCCCTTGTGGTGGCTATACGCCGCTCGGTTTGGCTGGGCCAGTGGGCTGCTGACAACGCTGCCAAGAAGGCCCTCACTGGTTTTCCCTTCAAAGGACTACGCCTGTTTGGGGACAGCCTGGACCTTTTTGCTAAGGGAGGCAGGTTACCACAGCGCAGGCGGCAGTCTTGGCCCTTTCGGGGTCAGGGCTCCTTTTCCTCCCCCTACCGTGGTGCTAGACAAGGGAGGGGGGTTTCCTTTACTGGGGCCCGAGGAGACTCCTGGGGTAGGGGCAGAGGACGTGGACGTCCTGGCTCTTCCTGGGGCCCCAAGCTTAAGTCCTCTCCCAAGCCCCCTCAGGCATGATGGGGCGCCCTCACCCATCCGGGTGGGGGGACGGCTTCAGCACTTTGCTCACGTCTGGAGGCTTCATGTCTCAGACCGGTGGATTCAGGAGGTGGTGTCCTCTGGTTACAAGATAGAGTTTGCTGCCTGGCCGCCCCCAAGATTCATCAGATCCCGCATTCCTCAGGACCCTGTGTCAGCTCAGGATCTAGTGCAGGCAGGGCAAAGCCTCCTGGAGATGGGGATCATCTGCAAGGTCCCTTTAAAAGAAAAAGGCAAGGGCTTCTATTCCAACCTCTTCACAGTGCCCAAAAAAGATGCGTCAGTCAGGCCCATCCTGGACTTGAAGATCCTCAACAAATTTGTCAGGAGCAGGCGCTTTCACATGGAAACTCTGCGCTCTGCCATCAGTTCCCTGCGTCCAGGGGATTTCATGACCTCTGTGGACATCAAAGATGCTTACCTTCATATTCCTGTATTTCCAGGTCATCAAAGGTTCCGCAGGTTCGCTCTAGAGGATCAACACTACCAATTTGTGGCATTGCCCTTTGGTCTCACTTCAGCTCCCAGGGTGTTCACCAAGGTGCTGGCTGGAGTGATGTCTCTGCTCAGGTTTCAGGGCATCCGTGTGCTGCCTTATCTAGACGACATTCTCATCACCTCCCAGTCTCTACATCAGGCAGAATTGGATACTCAGCTGGTGGTGTCCACCCTGGAGTCATTTGGATGGGTGATCAACCACCCCAAGTCCTCTCTGTCCCCCTCCTTGGTGACTCCATTCCTGGCAATGAATCTGGATACAGTTCAGGCAAGGATTTTTCTTCCTCAACAGAAGGTGGACAGTCTGATTGTGCAGGTCCAGTTCCTGCTATCTTGTCATCATCCCTCCATCAGGCAGGGAATGCAGCTGGTGGGCCTGATGGTGTCGTGCTTCAAGGCAGTCCCTTATGCTCAGTTCCACTTGAGGCCTCTGCAACTCCACCTCTTGTCAGTATGTGTCCCTGGACCGGGTCTGTGCGCTTTCCCCCCTGGTCAGGCGGTCCCTCTCGTGGGGGCTGGACTCCAGGAACCTGCTGGGGGGCAGATCCTTTCTGACCCCCTCCTGGGAGACTGTCGCCACGGATGCCAGTCTGTCAGGTTGGGGGGGGGGTTCTGGAAGTCCCTGCGGTTCCAGGGGAGGCACACACACCTATTAACGTCTTGGAGCTGTGGGCGATCAGGTTAGTTCTGGCTCAGTTGACTCCTCACCTTCGGGGCCTGCCTGTTCAGGTGCGCTCGGACAACCAGACGGCAGTTGCCTACATCAATCATCAGGGAGGGACCCGGAGCAAGAGGGCCCTCCAGGAAGTGTCTCTGATCCTGACCTGGACGGAGGCCAATGTTCCCTGCATATCAGCTGTGTACATCCCCGGGCCGGAAAATCTCCTGGCAGATTCTCTGAGCAGGGGGGCCTCTCGCCAGGGAGAATGGTCCCTCTGCAACAGGGTTTTCCAATTTCTGTGTCACCGTTGGGGTCAACCAGATGTTGATCTGTTTGCGTCCCGTCACAATCACAAGCTCCCGGCCTTTGTCTCCCTGTCCCAGGATCCTCTGGCCTTGACCACAGATGCCCTAGCAATGTCATGGCAGGACTTTCAGTTCCTGTATGTCTTTCCTCCATTCCCCCTGCTGGGCAGGGTTCTGCGCAAGATTGCTCTGGAAGGGGTGCCAGCAATTCTGGTGGCCCCCAGGTGGCCAAGAAGAGCGTGGTTCGCAGACGTGGTGCAGATGGCAGTAGATCAGTACGTTCTGCCCAGGGTGCCAGATCTGCTCACTCAGGGCCCCTTACGCCATCCCAATTTACAAACTCTGGCTTTGACGGCCTGGTTGCAGAAACCTCCATCTTGATGGAGAAGGGGCTGTCTACCTCGGTTGTTGATACCATGATAAAGCTAGGAAGAAGTCTTCTTCTTCCATTTATTACAGGGTTTGGCGTGCCTACATTGACTGGTGTGAGTCTAAGTCTCTTCCCTGTCGTGTGTTCTCTATTCCCAGGATTCTGGAGTTCCTGCAGCATGTGTTGGAGTTGGGGCTCCAACTCAGTACTCTGAAGGGTCAGGTTTCTGCCCTGGCTATTTTCTTCCAGAAGTCCTTTGCTCAGCATTCTCTGATCAGGACTTTTTTCCAGGGGGTTACTCATGTGCGTCCTCCACGTAAGCCTATGGTGCCTGTTTGGGATTTGAACTGCGTTTTGTCAACTATGCAGGGTGCTCCATTTGAACCTGTGCAGGATGCTGCCCTGACAATTCTTACTCTCAAAGTTGTCTTTTTGGTTGCTATCACCTCTGTTAGGCGTGTGTCTGAGTTGGCGGCGCTTTCCATCCAGCCCCCCTGCTATGAGAGACACCAGGACAAGGTGGTGTTTCGTTTCAAGCCAGACTTTCTGCCTAAGGTAGTGTCTGCCTTTCATTTGAATCAGGACATTGTTCTTCCTTCATTGTGCCCTAATCCTAGTAATGCTAAGGAGAGGGTTTTGCATTCTTTGGATGTGGTTAGGTCTCTGAAGTACTATCTGGTGGCTACTGCACCTTTCAGAAAAACTGATGCTTTTTTTGTGGTCCCTTCTGGTCCAAGGAAGGGTTTGGCTCCTGCCAAGTCTACTATCAGCAAATGGATCCATCAGGCTGTTATTCAGGCCTACTCTGCTAAGGGGAAGAATCCTCCCTCCCGCCTTACTGCTCATTCTACTCGTGCTATTGGTACCTCTTGGGCTTTTCAGCACCAGGCTTCTGTTGAACAAGTTTGCAAGGCCGCTACTTGGTCTTCTGTTCATACCTTTTCCAAGTTTTACAAAGCTGATGTTAGGGCCTCAGCTTACGCTGCTTTTGGCCTCAAAGTTCTGCAGGCGGCAGTGGTTTAAACTGCCCGCTGTTACTTTTTGGGGATCCCACCCTACCTTACGGACACTGCTATTGGATGTCCCATGTGTAAGGAATCTTCTGGAGCAGGACGTGCTGTATTATTGGAATAATACAATTCTGTGATTACTCACCGGTAGAATTGGTATTATAAGTATACCACACGTCCTGCTCCACCCCACCCTTGTTATCATTATTCTTAGTTACCTCTGTATGTTGATTGGTCTTATATTATAGTTCTCCTGGCTTCTTGTGAAACTGATTGTCAATACTGGGGGAATTTGTGGGAGATACCTTTTCAAAGTTCTACAAGGTTGATGTTAGGGCCTCAGCTGATGCTGTTTTTGGCCGCAAGGTTTTGCAGGCGGCAGTGATTTAAACTGTCTGCTGTTACCTTTTTGGGGATCCCACCCTACTTTATGGACACTGCTATTGGATGTCCCGAATGTAAGTATTCTATCTGGAGCAGGACGTACTGTATACTAAGAATAATACAATTCTGTGATTACTCACCTGTAGAATTGTTATTATGAGTATACAGTACGTCCTGCTCCACCCCACCCTTGGTTTTTGCATTTTCTTGGATCCCCTGTATGGTGATTGTTATCATTGTTATAGTTACCTGTTTATGGTTGTTTTAATTCCCCCGGCTTCTCGTTAACTGCTTTTCAATGCTGGGGATTGTGGGAGGTCCTTGGGGATTTGAGGGGCTGGGAGGAGCCTATTTTCGATGTCTCTGCAGTCCAGCGCCATCTGATGGAGTAGTACCCGAATGTAAGTATTCTATCTGGAGCAGGACGTACTGTATACTCATAATACCAATTCTACAGGTGAGTAATCACAGAATTGTATTTTTGTACCTTGCCCAAATTTAGGATGCCCCAAGGGAAGGCCAGCGGTCGGCCCTGGGATCTTTTAGAATTTAGGTACAGTATTGATTGGGTTTGTTCTGCTTTAAGGAAGCACTTGTACCTATTAATGTTTTTTTGGTCTCTTTGTACCGCCTACCAGGCTCTCTGCCTAACCTGATGCTGTTTTGACAGCTATCTATACAGGTCTAAAACATGTTGCTTAGCTACACCAAAGCATTGCCCACCCTGGCAAGGCCCAGGAGCTTTAGGCATAGCTAAGAGGTGAAAAGAAATTAATTTGCATGGCTCCTCCTACTGCAAAGGTTAAATTGTATTATCCTTTGTGATATATACTATGTGAATAATATCTGTTTTATAGTAGAGCAACCCATTTCTGCTCATCCAGAAGCCACCCCCCACCCATGCACTGGGTGATACTCAGGGCCCGTTTCTTAAAAAAACAGGGCTTTCAATGCCGACGCCACGCCCACCCGGCAGACGATTGGCTGATCTCAAAAGGACCAGGTGACATGCAGATGCCGCTTGGCCACATCCATGGCTTTGCCACTTTGCTAGACTGGGCGTAGGAGTGCGCACAGCTACAGGGAAGCTGGGGATGGCCCACAATTGCAGCATCGCGGGTACCTCTGGTAAAAGTGAATGTTCCGGCGACCCCAAGGGTTTCACACAGCGGGGCGTTCCTTTTAGATTCCAGGGCCAGACCGCATGGGTTTCGATCAATTTTAAGAAGGCTCTCTCTGCCTTGTATCTTTAAATAGGGCTTTTTGGTCTCTTTTACCGCCTGGGTCTCTGTCTAACCTGGTTTATGATAATGTTTTGGCATCCCCTATACAGCTATATATATATATATCCAGCCCTGTTCTGATGAGAACCCAAAGGTCCAAAACACGTAGGATTAGCTGTGTAGAATTTATCTATACCAAAGCACTGCACCCCTGGCCGGCTTTTAAAGGAGCTTTGGGGATATCCAAGGAGTGAAAAGAGCTGTATTTGCATGGCCCTGTCTACTACAAAGGATCTTGGGATAAATGTATTATACTTTGTGATGTTGAGTGCTCACTACCCCACATTTATAAAACACTTTAGGTTCACAGACTGCTTATCCTCTGGTGTATTCCAAAAGGTAGATGGCTGCCTCACACAGTATATTCTGCACCAATCAGCCGCTGGGACTTGCGACAGTAGACACTGTCTAGTTGATGGCCTGTTGGGGCTCACAGGTCTGCCAGGTGATTTATGAGTCAAGGGACCAGAGACGGAGCTCATGTCAACCTGTTCTCTTATCATCCTACTGAAGAATGGCCTCCCAGCTAACACTTTCCAGCTGTTTGGACGCCATCCCCCAGTGTTGACTTAGAAATCATTTATCTCCCCGGATAATTCATATTCTCCAACAACAAAGAGGAGGACGTTCACATTTTCAGCCCACTCAAAATTTGTCTGGCTATTTTTACTCTCCCGTGTTAACGTAACATGCGGCCAAAGTCACTGACACCCCGGCCAAACCGATGTTTTCCTACTTGGTGTGTAGGCTGTGAGGTTGGCGCCAGCTGATGAGGCTGCCGAGGCTGTAGCTACAGGTTTAGGGTTAGAAACCACCTCAGGACCCGTAAGCTCATAGAGCCCCAATGTGACTCTTTATTTGACAACTTTGAGCCTGCAGTACGTCCCTAAATGTAACTGAACCCCAGAGCCAAGTCCAGCACCAGCTCCACTAAATGGAAACCCACACTGAAAACTCCTAAGTGCTTGATCCCATTAAGACATTGGTGCTTGCCCCACAGGGGCCTATGCAGACCTTAATGAGATATGTTGGCTATTTGGTAGGTGCCATAGTTGGCACTGTATTAGCCATGCTCACATCATCAAAGAGATTTATGAACAGCTAGGGCCTATTTGGGAGCTGTTGCCATGATTTTCTTGAACGAGGGAATGGCACCTGACGGGTGTCGCTCTCGTCCTCCAGCAGAAGGAGGTCTGAATCCTGTCTTGAGCATTCATGGCCTAATGGTTAGGGAAGCTCCCTTGTGACCAGAGGGTGGCAGGTTCCCTTCCCGGCCAGGACATTTTTGAAGTGCTCTTGAGCAAGGCATTAACCCCGCAACTGCTCCCTGGGCACGTTGATAGGGCAGCCCACTTCCCCAGGCATGTGTGCACTCAGTCTCAAAGCTGAGAAAAGGTGGTCAAAACAATTAAAATACAGGGCCTGCGCTTCAGAAAAGGTGCTGAATCTAAAAAACAAGGCTAATCCTTGACCTACTGTATGAGCTGTGTCACACATCCAGGGTCTCGGGTGACGAGTTCATATCTTGTAGCTAAGAAGCAGATTTATCTCCTTCATACACAAACACGTTTGGGTGGTCTTTGTAATTTCAGCAAAACAAAAGATGAGATGTGGAGATTAAACAAGCATCTCTGAGTCTTAGGAAAATAGCGCCAACCCCACGGCCGGCTCGCGTCAGCACTTTTCCCGACGCCTCAGGGGCTTTTCCGCATCTCTCTTGGGTTCTCGAAGTGAAACTTTGTGACATTTCAATATTATCGTGATCTAATGAGATCCCTTTATAGAAGAGCAAACAGATCCCAGCAGTAGGGAGCCTCCCCTGTGTGTCCTTAGTGGCTGCACATCATTCAGTGCATTATTGCGGGTGCTCGGAACTGTGTATAACATCCATCGGCACACCAGGATATTCTTTCGAAGGAATTGCTTCTTTTTATTAGCGCTTCATTGTAAATATACATTTCAAGACCACAGGACCAATGGATCACCAATGGTACCTGCTGAAGAGGTCCTGGTGGTATCGGAGCAAATATTCTCAATGAAGATCTAATTAAAAGGAGAGATTCTATGGAGTAATAACATGATGTGTAAATATCATTGACCAGTACACTGGGTTTCTCTTGGGGAATTGGCTCTCTCCACTTTATTAGATCTTCATTATACCAGGTTTAAAGGCTGCCAGGACCTCTTCTTCAGATGCAGTGGATCATGGTGACTCATTGTGGTTGATGAAGATCTAATAGAGCATAGGCGCAGTTCATAGTTTAATACGGTTAAAAAAAGACATATGTCCACCAAGTTCAATCAAGAGACTGTCCTCTGAAGAATATCCTGGTCCTCAAAAGAATATTCTGGCATGCTGGTTACATAGTTACACACTGGGGGATTCTTTTGAGGAATTTATTTTTTAGATCTACATTGTGAAAATACTTTTCAAGAGCGCCAGGACCTGTTGATCAAGTACCTTTGGTGATCCATTGTACCTGATGTCGAGCTCCTGATGGTCTAAAAACGTATATTCACAATGGAGATCTAATAAAGGGCAGAGCAGAGGAACAGTTCCTCCACAATGAGGCTCAAAAAAAGAGGATGATATTATCACACAATAATATTCTTTTGAGGAATTGCCCCTCTATATTAGATCTTCGCTATACGTTCCAAGATTGTCAGGACCTCCTCAGCAGGTACCATTGGTGATACATTGCACATGATGAAGAGGTCCTGCCTGTCTTGAAACGCATGAACACCATGAAGATCTAATAAAGAGAATTCTTGACAGAGTCTCCTTATGGGCATTTAGGAGAGTGTGCATAGCACCAACAAACTCTCCTAGTAGCTGCCGCCAGTGCTATGGCGTTGCCAAGTTCTATGAGGAGTGTGACCTATTTATTTTGGTAACAGTTCTGATTTTGGAGCTTTAGTCATTCAGGCACCACTCAGCATTTTCACAGTAGCAAAAAAATACAGAAAATAGTCGTTCTACACCGTGACAGCTTTCCTGTAGAGAAGAACTACATCTGACCTGGTGTGGGTCTTGGGTGAGAGTCGCAGAGGGCCCCTCTAGTCATTGCCACCTGAACCTTCTCCAGCGCCACCAATCATGCTCCAAGTCCTCGATGCCTTCTCTCCCACCACCTATGAGCCCTTCATTGCTGCTAAGCACCCTCTGATCTGTTGCTGCCTTCTACACTGCTGCTAGAGAGTCCACCATTGCTGCTGATCTCCATTGTTGAATAACTGAAACAAGTAAACACAAGGGCATTTAAGCTTTAGCTATAAATCTACTTTATTGATTCAAAACTGAACACAATACAAATAACATAAGTCATAGAAAACCCTCCCACAAAACAAAAGCAGGACAATGTTGTCACTAAATAACACGGGGGCCCCAGTGCAAACATACTCGAGTGTACAAGCAAGCCACGCCACATAATTCGCAACACCTAAGCCGGCATGACTACCTAGGGACTGGCTTGGCCTCAAGTGGGGGAAGGGGAACCAGCACAGAGCCATTGGGGCACAGAGCCATTGGGGCACAGCAGATGGACCGTGCCAGAGAGCTAGAGACTGCATCTGATTATCCTTTAGTCATTGCCACATGATTGTTCTTTGGTCCATGTCACCTTCTTCAGTGCCACCCTCCAGTCCTCGATGCCTTATCTACCACCACTTATGAGTCCTTCATTGCTGCCAAATGTCCTCTGATTCTTTGCTGATTTCTACACTGCTTCTAAAGGGTCCACCACTGCTGCCAATCTCCATTGCTGCAGATCATCCTCTGGTCCATGTTGCCTTTCCAATGACGCCAATTGTGCTCCAGTCCTCACTGCCTACTCTGCAGTTTCTGATCCTCCTTTGGTCCATGTCGCTTTCTTTAGTGTCACTATTCGCCCTCCAGTCCTCAATGCCTTATCTGCAACCCCTTGGGAGTCTTTAATTGCTGCCAGATGTCCTCTGATCCATGGCTGACTTCTACGCTGCCCCTAGAGGGTCCACCACTGCGGCCGATCTGCATTGTTGCAGATCATCCTCTAGTCCATGTTGCCTTCTCCACTGCCGCTAGTTGCCCTCCAGTCTTCGATGATTTCTCTGCCACCACTCAGAAATCCTTCATTGCTGCCAAGTGTCCTCTGGTTTGTTGCCATTGGAGGGTCCACTATTGCTGCCAGTCATCCTTTGGTTTTTACCTTTGCCACTTTCTCCATTGTTGCTTATCCTCCTCTGGTCCATGTTGCCTCCTCTAGTACCCTCAATGTCTTCTCTGCAACCACTAGGAGTCCTTCATTGCTGCCAGGCATCCTCTGATCCATTGCCATCTGCTACACTGCCGCAAAAGAGTTCACCACTGTTGCCAATCATCCTTTGGACCTTGACCCCTTCTCTGATCTTAAAGGAGCACTGTCATGAAATTGTGTAATATTAAAAACTCCTGCCAAGCTTGTGGTTTTCTCCTGGTGGAAATCAAATCCAGCGGTTTAGTGTATTAGGGCTAACAGAAACTGTCACCCAATTTCCTCTTCCTTCT
This sequence comes from Gastrophryne carolinensis, assembly GCA_027917425.1. Taxonomy (NCBI): domain Eukaryota; kingdom Metazoa; phylum Chordata; class Amphibia; order Anura; family Microhylidae; genus Gastrophryne; species Gastrophryne carolinensis. Next base: position 43,269,859 of record CM051243.1, on the reverse strand, counting down.
ATTAATAAAAATAAAAAGCCTGGCTATTTCTTCATGCTGCAACTCTGTTAATGACTTTAGGATACGGGCGCCGCCATCTTGACTCAGAAGCATCACACTTACTGAGGATAGGAGAGTGGGATAAAGTACAGGGGGCGGGGTTATAGCTGTGTTTTGCTCAGACAGAGCAGAGCTGGGGTCAGGAAAAAGGTCAGCAGTCCCAGAATGCAGAGCAGCATAGTCAGAAGGCACTTCCTGTTTGCAGGCTGCCTGATGTTCCATGAGCCGTCATCTGTGATGTTTAAAGGCTCATAACATGCAGTAGATGTAGGTAGGATGATTTTTAATGTGAGCAATCTGTATGTACAGGGTGTGGGAAACATATAAGATAGACTTTTATTCAGAGTGAAGGACCGCTTTAAGGTCAACAGTGGCCAGGTCTGCACATGGAACACCCAACCCAACAGCTGGTTGAGGCGGCCCACCGGAGAATCATCACACCGCCTAAACCATACTTATACTAATGGGCCCTGGCACTTACCCAGGTATGCCCAGTACTTATCTCTTCTAAATATCTCACAATGTAGACACTGCACAAATGCATTCGTCAGCCTCTGATTTGTTTAGGAGTGTTTCCTGTCAGGTCTTATTGATTCCTTGTATCATATACAGCGGCATATCGTGGCGTGCCTGCATGCTGAGGATGTTCTGGATCTCGGCATGCTCATACTTCACATGAAGACAGTATAGGCCGCCCTGGCACATAACATATTACAGAGTGAAATTTACTCCCACAATGGACGTTCCAGACAAAAATAGACAAAAAAAAAGCTTCTTGCAGCGGTTCCCAGGGGAAAACGTACATCCATGAAAGTCTTACTAATGCTTCCTGTCCTTGACACTGGAGCCAGTTGATGTTTCGGCGGGGAGAAGTCTGGGGTCACCTCTGATGCCTGCAGGCTGTCTTCAATCGGCATTTCACTTTCCTCGGAGGCCAGTTTCCATCTTCACACTGAGCGAGGCTTAAATAAAACACGATTTAACCTCGGCCAAGCTTCCTCGGCGTGTTTATCTTTGGCCCGAAGGGGGGGGGGGGGGGGTAATGCTTCGCGCAGGCCGATCTCATCACCATACACCAGTGACAATGGCCTCTAAGCAAGGAGGCTCATATCAGTCTCACCCGAGCGTAAGAGCTGCCCGGCTTTCCGTAATGGCTTCTGCCGACACCCGCCTTCCATATACAATGAGGCTTTATGCTGGCCAGCCAGGTTTTCCCACCCTATAGAGCCAGGGAACCAGACATTACATGGAGAGGGTGACTCAGGCTCATGTATCTGCATTTATACCAAGATAATCTTCCTTTCATTTCTTTGTCAAGTGTTTAAAGAGGACCTGTTGTTACACACTTCCATTTAGAAATACAAAGTACAGTTCACAATGGCTTTGGCTCAGGAAATCACAGGAGCTAAAGCCGAGGGCAGGCTGGCCATAGGGAGCACAGGGAGAGTTCACTGCGGACCCCACTGCTTTGCCATCCACCATGCCGGATCCTGTGCCAGAATTCATATTTCTTCAGCTCCACTGAACAACCCCCCGTCTGCCCTACAATACTAATCTTCAGTGCTTTTACTTTAAAGTGGACTAAAATGCTTGTAAATGAGTGGCCCTCTTTAAAGTGATACATCACCCATTAAAAAAAGGTGTAGATCCGCATTTAATTCTCTCTAACTCTAAAGTGCAGAGGGAGAGATTTTGTTTTGATATTCCAAAACAAAATGGGGTCCCAACCCCCGGGAATCGGGACCCTATGTCATTTTTTAAAAATTAAAATGATATATATTATATACTCAATATATCGCCTTTGAGACAGAATCGGGATATATTGTATCGTCATACACCAGATTCTTGTCAGTTTACACCCCTAGTCTGCACAGTTCTGAGCCATTTCCATAAGAGCAGCATTTGTAGAAGCCTGGAGTGGAACTGGTCATACGGAACTGCCTCGATGGTAGACACCATCAGGACAAGGAGACCCATGCCCTGCCTGAATCTGAAATGTTTGCCTGTCAGCAGCAACCTCACCTCCTCCTGAAGAGCCATGTGCCTCGGAAGAGGAACCTGTGCCCGTTGAATATCCAATGTCATATCTAGATAGGTTGCCACCATCAAGGGAACCACCTGGGACATGGGGTAATTGATCACCCACCTGAAATGTTCCAGCATGAACAGGGCCACCCGAACATCCCATAGTGCCTTTGCCAGCGATGGGTCTCGCATGAGCAAGTCATCCAGGTATGGGGTGATGTGTACACCCTGCCTCTGTAGGAGTGCCATCACCACCGCCAAGACTTTCCGGAACACTCGCAGGGCAATGGACAGTCAAAACCGCAGTGCCAAAAATTGGAGATGTCGGGCACCCACCGCAAAGTACAAGCATCCTTTATGTCCACTGTGGCCAGAAAATCCCCCTGTTGCAGTGATGTCACGACTGACCTTAGAGTTTCTGCACCCGAACTTGGGCAATCCTGGATCTCCGGAATCTGAAAAGAACAGACCCGTCCTTCTGGGGATGACAAATAGTATTGAGTAGAAGCCACAGCCCTGCTTTGAGGGGGCCACAGGTACTACAAGTCCCCGGTCCAGCAAGAGCTCTATCACTCGTTCGCAAGCCGCCACTCTTTTCGCAACATAGGAAGGCTTGGACGCCCAAAAAAGTAACCCCTGCCTCACGTGGCCACTCGGGATGCCTCTGTCTGAAAACCTGCTGCTCTGTTTGTCAGACAATGAGCATCCCAGTTTCGGATGCCCAGTCCTCTCTATATAGTGATCATGTGACCATTTTGACAGACGTGTGATCTATGTCAGTCAGCTTTGATGTCACAGAGGCACTCTCACATGTTTTAGATTTAGAAGGTTCAGATTGCTGATGGCTTTAGGCTCGGAAATCTGACCATTGGTCTTAGTCTCCAGTAACCCCTCCACTTCCAGGATCCATGTCTTACCACCCTGATCCAGCGTCCGGAGCTGTTACTGTGTAATTTATATGTGAGTGAGACCACCTGAGCGGCGTTCTGGGATGTGAGTAGTCTGGCTCCACGGCACGGACCCCCTACAGTGGCGGCAGGCTGACGAAATGTCTGGCCTGGCGTGACATTCCTGAGGGTCCCATGGAATATTTTGCAACCATCGGTCTCTCCCTTGTGCCCAGTAAGAGGTCAGCACCGTGATGTGGCGCCATGCAATAAAATCTCACGATGCTCATTTATCTGCTGCTTGCTCAATCTAACTGCCCCCATCTAGTGTGATGCAGCCGCAGCATAACGTGTCCTATGGATCATTGGGGCACTTGCACTACATTGTGCTGATGAATAATACACATTTCCTCTAGTGATTGATTTCCTCTGGTGCCCCCAAGAATGATTCCTCTGGTGGGCCTCAAGATTTATTTCCTCTGGTGGACCTGAAGAATGAATTCCTCTGGTGGACCTGAAGAATGAATTCCTCTGGTGGATCCTAAGAATGATTTCCTCTAGGGGCCCCTAGAATGATTTCCTCTAGGGGCCCCAAGAATGATTTAAAATGATACTGCAGGCAAAGGTAGTTGTTACACCATTGTGTCGGGCTACATTTACCGCTGCCCTAAATGGTTTTCCGTTTTTAAATTGAAGCTGAAACAGCCGAGATATCGGAGTTCACAGGTTCAGCCAATTACATTCTCTTTTTTTATCCCGTCTCCCCCAATCAGCTCAGCAGAACGACTCTAACAGCGCCATGTAGCGTCACTTGTATTACCAGAGGCGGCTCAGCATATAGCGCCAGTGCTCTAGGTTCAGGGGCGCCATCCTGCTTACAGTGTCTACTAGTGGTTGCTCTAAGTGCTGCTGTACAGACGCTCATCTAGCAATACCTGGCGCTAGTAGTGAATCAGCCTCTAAGTCTTAGTAACAGAGAAGCCGGGGAACAAGTCGGCTTTATATTATGTGATCGGGGCCCCTCTACTCATCTGCGGGCCAAGATTTAGATATAAACAGTCTTTGAACACTGCACCTCGGAGAAAATAAACTCCACTGATTGGACTGGAGGAGCCGTTTACCCCAGGTACTGGAGACAGGTGCACTGTAAAAGTGACAGCGAGAAGCTAATAGACGGCTCTGCTAATTCTCAGGCCGGTCAGACAATTGGCCAAATGGTTTCCTGTGACGTCCCGGCAGCAGAAGGTGCATTATCACTTAGGTGCTGACCCCGGTGCGTGCTTACCGGGTGCCTGTCACCACCTTCCTATTAATGTCGCACTGAGTGGAGCATCAGCACTTCCTATGTCAAGTGCCGTTTATTGCTGATCCAGCTACCTGAGAGGCCTTAGCAACTCCCCTGCTTTATTATCCCGGAGGGGCAATGGGCTGCTCCTTTTTCATGTGAGCGGCAGAGCATCACCTGCTCCTCAGCTTTACTTTCCACTATATATGGCCTTCACCTTACATGGTGTTGTACAATGCTCAGGTGAAGATAATGTAATAGAGAGTCTTTTCAGGGGGAAAATCATGTCAATAGCTTTGCATAAATAGTATTTTAAAGGAACACAAAGGCCTCAGAGTGTACAGACATATATTTATATTGCTGGTCTGCTGATTCCATCCAGGACTTCATCAGGCAGAGAGCGAGGGCTTCTCCTAGTCAAAGCTCAGGAGGGTCTTACTTCATGTATGTGTAGAAGTGATTTAAAGGGACAGCCCATGCTCCTTGTCAGGCTTACTCATGCAGGAAACACTGTGCATCCAAGTCTGGAAGTGCAGGGCAGGCTTCAGGGGAGCTCCGTATTGCCATTGTTCTCTGCTGACTGGGGTAAGGGAACACATCCTTTATTCAGGGTTGCTTTACAGTTCTACAGTTCCTTAAAGTGGACCAAAACACAAGATTTTGTTTATCCTGGGTTTCGGTCCTTGCCACCTCGGCATCCAAATTTGGGTCGCCCATAAAATCTCACCTTTTCTTTCCCTACAGTGCACAGCCAATCAGTGCGCTAGGCTCCATTTGTCAATCTCAGCTTAGAATCCGTTAAAGGGCAGAATACAGCCAAATGGAGCAGACGGTGGCATCATTGCTAGACTCCAGCAGGGTGCTTGCCCGTCCCGGCCATTCACATATACCTGGTGCAGGCCTGTGCCTGTCTAAAGCTAGAGCATCGTGCGGCCTGCACATACACCATGGGATCGGCTTAAGTTTTTCTGGGGACTCAGGCTGTTTCACACAGAGGAATCAGGGAGGGGAAATCGTCACTATCCCATATTTGTCCTCAGGGGCATCCCAATTTGGGTTGCTCGCTATGTAAAACTCAGTACGCCCAGAGTTCTTTCCTTGGATCCATGTTCTCTTCCAACCAGGCCTGTGTGCCGCGAATAATAATGCAAGTCACATGGGCCAGTTTAAGAGAGCCCGGCATGAGGGAATAGAAGCAGCCATATCTGAATGGAGCCCTGGAAAAGGTGAGTGAATGCTGGGCTATCTGGTGGGCTCATGTGAGTCTGACACACCTTCAGATCTGACCCTTGTTTGGGCCCAGGGTGGTGGGGAATGCGATCAGCTGTGGGGGACAATAGGCAAGTACTCTTTTTGTTATTTTCACTTTCAAATTTCTGTTGAAGTCTCTTCTTTCTGTGTGACTTGTACCTTTTCTGCTTTCAGAATGTGTCCCCGAGAGGTGTAATTCATTGAAGGGACTGTGTATATTGAGTCAGAAAAATACCAAATGCTGTTGAATGGAAGACATGGCCCCTGACGACCAGAGTTAGGGCAGGGAGCAGAAATAAGGCCAATTTAAACTGGAACACCTACTTTCTACAATTTTTTTTTCCAGACTGCAGGGGGGCATCCCAATTGCTGATGCCTCCGGGGAGCAATCTTACCTGTCTCATTGGTGCCCCGAAGAAATTGAGTGCTCTGATTAGCTTGGTCACACGGTTGCTGGCATTTGGTGTTGTTCCGGTTTAACCCTTTGCCTGGACTGCCCCTTAATGGATGTGACGCTCCAGAACTGGTGGTCTCTGCCCCTCTATGGTCATACCCATCGCAAGCACCAGGGCCTCTTCCTCGTTGCATGACAGGCCAGGTTGCCTGCGTGCAGCCGGCCATCAGATCTGATTTCATGCCGCCGGGTTTCTTCTTTGCAGGATTGGAGGTAAAATGATAGATTGCTCGTGATCACACATCCTCCCCCGCTTACAAAACAATTTCTAACATAACATCCCAAATGGCCGATGCAACCTAGCAGGGGAGGGGACCTTTGATGCAGCTGTATCCATAGCAACCAATTAGAATTCCTCATTATTTTTTAGTAACATGATTGACTACACTTTACACATCTGTAATGGAGGAACTATGGGGGGGGGGTAGGAAATAGTTTCTTGTAAGCGGGAATCAGGGGGGTGCCAAGTTCGGCGATTGTTCCTCATTAGTTGCTGGCAGAGTTAAGTGGCGAATATGGAGGTGGTTAGAGGAATAATAAAACATAAACGCATTGTCATTTTCATCATTTCTGGCTGGATCAAACTTTCTAACATGTGTCAGTGGCATGAGCTTGCAACGCCACCCGCTCTGCAGCACCATATGTTTACTTACCATATAAGTGACACTGTACCACATAAGGAGCTCATAGATAAGTTATTGAAGGTAGGACTCAATCCCTGGATAGTTCAGTGGATTTCCAGTTGGCTGAGGGATCGGTATCAGAGCGTTGTTGTAAATGGCGTGCAATCTGAACAAAGGCGAGTTACAAGTGGTGTGCCGCAAGGCTCTGTCCTGGGCCCCATTCTTTTTAATATATTTGTAAGTGACGTAGGAGAAGGCTTGGTAGGAAAAGTTTGTCTGTTTGCTGATGATACAAAGGTTAGTAATAGGGTGGATATTCCTGGAGGTGTCTGCAACATGGAAAATGATTTAGCTTTACTGGATACATGGTCAAAACTGTGGAAACTAGAGTTTAATGTCTCTAAATGTAAAATCATGCACTTGGGTAGAAGGAATCCCTGCTCTGAGCACCGTATGGGCAGTACTGTGTTATCCAGGACCTCGGAGGAGAGAGATTTAGGGGTACTGATTACTGATAGCTGCAAGATGAGTGGACCAGGCAGTGGGAAAAGCAAGCAGGATGCTCTGCTGCATAGCTCGAGGCATCACCTGTAGGAAGAGGGAGGTTGTGATGCCGCTGTATAGAGCCCTGGTGAGGCCACAGCTAGAATACTGTGTGCAGTTCTGGAGACCTTACCTGCAAAAAGACATTATTCAAATAGAACGTGTCCAAAGGCGGGCAACGAAAATGGTGGAAGGACTTAAACTTAAAACTTATCAGGAGAGACTTAAAGAACTTAATTTGTACAGTCTGGAGGAAAGAAGGGAGAGGGGGGACATGATTGAGACCTTTAAATATGTGAAAGGAGTGAATAAGGTTCAGGAGGGAAGTGTTTTTAAGAAGAAACTTAACGATAGAACAAGGGGGCACAACCTGAAGCTAGTCGGGGGGAAGATCAGGAGCAATGTTAGAAAATATTATTTTACAGAAAGAGTAGTAGGTGCTTGGAACAAACTTCCAGCAGAGGTAGTTGAAACATCAACAGTCACTGAATTTAAACATGCCTGGGATAAGCACACATCTATCCTAAGATAAAGAGAACATACAGTATATACATAAGGGCAGACTAGATGGACCGTATGGTCTCCTTCTGCCGTCAACCTTCTATGTTTCTAAGTGCTGGAATGGTTTAAAAACTGCACGGTGTCATAACTGCCACCCTTGGCCTGAATGCCAATAACCCCTTTTACCCCTGACAGCAGTGAGGGATAGGTGTCCAGACAGCCAATCAAGCAGCATTCCACACGCCCCTCTTCTGAGCTATATGCTGCCGGAAGTTGGGATTGCACGGGGATCTCCCTGCAATCGATACATAGGTTACTATGGGCAGCATTTTGCTGGTGATTACGCTATCGCCACGTATCACCCTGGTTTGTACAGGACCTAATCGCTCACAATAATGTGATTGCACTTCATGATGGTCTGTTACAGTCCGGGAGGATTTACTAGACTTATAGTATTGTAGACAGGCCCTAATGCTGATGACACATTGGCTATGTATGTACAACACCACCACCGAAGCATCCGACACCTTCATTTCCTGTTTTGATAAACTTCCTGGCAATGTTGTGCTGTTTTGTAATAACCCCTCAGGAACATCATCGCATATCTTTGTGTCATCAGCAAAATGCAACACAGTGAGACCCAGGACTGAGTTTGCGGTTCACCGCTCATACTGACATTGTCTGTCCAAAATCACCTGCCTTACCACATTTTTTAAAATGTGGCTATAGCATGCTTGCGCACAAATAGGAATTGTTCCTCCACATTTAACCCATCTGTGAATTTGAGTCAAACATCCGCATGAGCCCAGAGCAGTGGACTGACCTAGCAACAGCACTGGTCACAACTGCCACACATTCTAGGATGTAAAAAGCCAACTGTCTATGAGCTGACCTGTGCCATTTATATGTGGAGCTGTAAAATAAAGACAGGCAGCATCACCAACAGCACCACAGCTCCCGAACATGACCACAAGCCTCCATTTTCTCTGGAAACAGTTTATCTTTACATAGTATTCTGATTCTGATGCCCCACTGTTATAATAGCCTAGGGTGGCCGAAAACAGGCTTTCAATACTCACCCGGCCCATGCTCAAATGCAGATCGTTTGGCTTTCTGGCAGGTAAACACATAACAATAACATTCCCCTCTACTCCCTATTTGTAATTGTTTAAACGGTGATCCCATGGCTCATGTGCGGGATCTCTGCTGATCACCATTTATGCTGTTTACTCATATATATGGCATTGAATGCTGATTGGAGTAAAGCCTGCATGTGAATGAAGAGCATTAAACACTGTTATACAGCCCCTCTTAGAGCGCTGGGACATCCCATTGGCCATGTCCCTTCCGCTGTGTGTGCCAGCTATTCAGATAGGCTTGGCATCCAGAGGAATGTCACCATGGCCCTGCACATGCGTCTGTTGCAGGATTTTTAAAAAGAGATAGTCTAGCCAAAAGAAAAAAATATTGCTACTCAACTTACACGCCCCTTTATGAGTACAACTTATGGATATTGCAGATTGAGCTCCTGGACGGTCCTCTCTGGTCCAAGATGGCTGCCATGAATGAGTGAGCGCTAGACAAAAAGCAAATTAGCAACATTTGTTTTTACATTTTTTTGGCTGAACGATATTAGGAAGAGCATTCCAAATCAGGATGCCCCCTGGAACAGGGAATTGGCCAGACCTGGAGTCTTTTTGGGTCCGGGGCTAACCCAAAAGAGTGGGTCAGTATTCATAACAGTTGGGTTATTCCGCCACAAGGTGACAAAGTGCAGAAAGCTGTGGCATGTCCCGGCTCCCTATAAAAACGGGCTTAACCATAGAGTTCCCCAGTGTTTCCTATGCAGTGGAACTGCCAAGTTAGAAGATGGCTCTCTCTCTTGCGCAGGTGAGCGGGGCAACCAAGCCTGCGGCCCTGCATGTCTATTTCCATCCGTTTCTGGACCCTCACTGCCTCCCAGCCTCGGCTGACAGATCGGGTGAAGGTAGAAGAGCACTAGGGTCAAGTGCTCCCGGAGCGCTGCTCCAAGCCGCAGACCCTGTAACACAAAGGGTAGCCGGCCATAGGCTTTATGGTGAGCCTAATAGGGATGCAGAGTTTCTATCCTGGCTTCTGAGGGGGCAAGTAGTTTTGGGACTGTGTCCCCTTATTTTCCTTTTGGGTCCCCCCCCCCTCCCTGGCCATGGCTGCTCGCTGCTGCCTTCTCGTCTCTCTCTCTTCCCCCCCCCTCTGACTTAGTTGGGGGGGGGAAGGGTGGTAGCGGCGAGCGTTGATGTCTGTGGTGTTTTTGACGTTTTTGGTGTATTTTCTGGTGTTTTTAGCTGCCACGCCGCTATATACTGCGTTCCGCGGCTGTGGGCGCTATAACCTGAGGTGATTTTGCTTTGTCATGGCACCGGCCAAGTCACGTGAGCGCCGTTTTTCGCACTCTTCGGGTGATGACTAGTATCGCGTCGTTCACCCCGCGGCCCACCCCTCGGGGTACTTCTACCGGCACCATTTGCATGGCGCCATTTGCCAGCATGGCAAGCCAGTTGGTCCATACGCCAGTCCTCACCATCCCTCAGGGTAGTAGTGTCAGGAGAATGCATGACAGATTTATTGGACAGCCCCAGAACGGGCGCGTCCACCTCGGGAGGACATGACCAACGCTTAATCACATCAGCAGGAAAGGGATACCTTTTGTCCCAACTCTTGGGCACCCCTGGCAGCTTGCTAGGCCGCTCCCATTCTTTGAGCACCAGATTATTAAAGTGAGACTGCTCAGGGAATTCCAAACGTGGTTTAACCGTATGAAAGAGCTCACCCTGCTGCTGCGGAGCCACGGCAGGAGGGGAGATACAGAGCACTTCAAAAATATGAGCCAAAAGCCTGTCAGTGTAATCTGAGGACTATAGATCTTCCCCAAAGGGAGACCCTGTACCACCATAAATCCTAGGCTGCTCCTCAGATGATTCTGAATCAGAGGGAGACGGTGGGAGATAAATGCCGCTTCTTAGCAGAAGCCTTACGTGAAGCAGACCCAGCAATATGTTTCTCAATGCTGGCCACCCGTGCAGCCAAATCAGGCTGAGACTGCCCGCTGGTATGCTCCTCGTAGGGGGTCAGATGCAGGCGTGGGGGGGTAGGCGAAGCCCGAGGGGGCGCAACAGGTAACCCAGACTGCAGTGCAAGTACCTGCTGGGCGCAGGATACACATACAATGACATCATAACCGATTGGGGATACCCCACATGCAACACATAGCCGGGCTTGTCCCGAAGGAACCCCAGGCTCATTATCCCCAGAAGCCTCCATATGGTGATTTGAAAGGCACAGTAGGGCAGTAAGGGTTAATGCTAAAGAGCTACCCCGGATGCCCCAATGAACCGCTAGGGAAGTGGGAGATAATGAGGGGAGAGGGCCGGGAGAAACCACAGGACCGAAGCTTTACCCCACCTGAAAGACATAATCAAATATTCCCATGAGAATAAGGCATAAGAAAAAAAACAGAGAAAAATCACCCCACCGGGGAACTCACAGACCGCAAGGAGCCAGCAGCAACAGGAAAAATGGCGTTCGCAACCTAGATGGGGCGGGCCGTGGAGGTATGAGGTAAAAAGCATCATCCACAAAGCCCGCCCCACCTGAAGAGCGCGAAGCGCGCCCACGTGATCCGGCCGGCCAGTAGCGGCCCGGCAGCTCTGAGGTGAATGGGGCTGCCAGCCGCGGAGCGCAGTACAAGCACTCGGCTGCGCGTTTTAATAAAGTGACAAAGATAGTGACAACATATGACTAAAGTCTTAAACCACTAGACAACCCCTCCCCCCCGACCCCTCCCGGAGATCTCCCGAAGGGAGAGCTAGGGAGGATAACGGCAGAATTCCCAGGGAGAAACAGCGCCCAGGGGCTAATGAGGAGTGAGGGTGGAGGGGGAAATGGGAATAGGGTTTAACTACACAGGATAACCTGGCAAAAACCATGAGGTAGTGGGGGCATCCCAAAAGGCTCACCATTAGCCTAAACCGCCTACCGTGTTAGAGCAGGGACTGTGGTAGGAGCCTAGCTCCTCAGCACCATAGTGCTTCAATAGCCTACCTTCACCCGAACCTTATCAGCCGAGGCTGGGAGGCAGTAAATGGGACGGAACGGGTGGGAATAGTCCTGCAGGGCCGCAGGCAATAAGCCCCGCTCCCCTGCGCCACAAGAGAGCTATCTTCTATTTTCTCAGCGCAGACTGCAGAAAAGAACTGGGGAATTTGTGGGAGGTCCCTGACTTATAAAGGGACGGGAGGAGCCACAAGCTGTTTTCTGCAGTCCAGCGCCATCTTGTGGATGTATTACCCAGGAGTAAGGAATATTCTGGAACAGGACATGCTGTATACTTAGAATAATACAATTCTGTGAAATACTCACCTGTAGAATTGGTATTATACGCATACAGCACGTCCTGCTCCATCTATAATACTTACACATGGGTAATCCTCCGCTAGAGGGCGCTGTTCACTGCAGACATGCAAAAACAGGCTCCTCCTGGCCCTTCATATACTGAGGGACCTCCCACAAATCCCCAGCATTGAAAAGCAGTGAGAAAAAGAAGCCGGGAGAAACCAACCACCAACTGGTAACAATAACAAGGATAACAATAATCATACAGGGGATCCAGAAAATGTAAAACCAGGGTGGAGCAGGACGTGCTGTATGCGTATAATACCAATTCTACAGGTGAGTATTTCACAGAATTGTATTATTCTAAGCATACATAATACTTACACATGGGACATCCAATAGCAGTGTCCATAAAGTAGGGTGGGATCCCCAAAAAACAAGGCACAGCATACAGCACGTCCTGCTCCATCTATAATACTTACACATGGGACATCCAATAGCAGTGTCCATAAAGTAGGGTGGGATCCCCAAAAAACAAGGCACAGCAGACAGTAAAGGCGCTGTCACCTGCAAAACTTTGCAACCAGGTACGACATGAGCAGAGGCTCTAACGTCAATTCCATAACAAAACCTTTGAAAGGTATGAACAGAGACAAGCAGCTGTGTAGTAACTTATTCAACAGAAAAACCTGGTGCTGAAGGGCCAAAGGTACCCAAACACCAATATAACGGAATAAAATGAGAAAGGGAGATTCTTCCCCCTTAAAGGAATAGGCCAGTGTAACGGCCAACCAGCCCACAGGCAACAAAAGCCTCGTGGAAACTTAGAACTCTCCCCAAGGGGAATGAGAACTGGTCTCCCGTCCGACAGGCAGGAATACTGACCCCTTCATTAGCAAGAAGCCGAAACCTTTACTCAGGACCAGGAAGGCCTCCAAGTAAGATCAATCCAAAAAGGGCGCAGTGGCCCTGGAAGCAAGCGATATCAGGCGCATACATAAGGAGGCGCCCGCAGACCCCAAAGGCATCAGTCCCCCTAAGGGACAAGAAACCACCAGGAAAAATTGCAACACCTGTTGAGGGAATGTAAATGCCTTACTTCAGCATTATAAAGAATAATGGTCCATAGAAGACTAAAAGGACCTAAACAATGATCATAAAACACCACTTGGACAAAGAGGTCCGGCGTAAGACGGAATACCACCACGTCATGGTGTGCATATAGACATATATATATAGATATAGATATCGAGCCAAGGCTAAGTAATCAGATCCACCTTCTCAGGCACACGTCTGACTGAAGCAAGAGCCCCCAGAGAAGCGACTTGGACTACAAGACAGCTCAGACAGCATCCAGCATAAGTCCCAAGGGAACAATCTGCAGGGCAAACAGAAAGAAAATGGATCCCAACAGGAACCACAGAACTACTTGGGAGAAGCCCTTGAGCAAACCCCCAGAGAGCTCCTCACAAGGAAGACTGAACCAGACTTCCACAGGAAGACAGACAGGACAGAACCTGAACCTTCAGAGTACCGAGATGGGGAGCCAACCCCAACCTATGCTGTAACGACTCTAGAACCCTGAGAACGTCTAACAGGGGAGAGACCAAGATTCATGCCAATCAATATGGGTACACAATAACCCACAATAGACGGAGGAAGAGGAAGCCAAGGAAGCTTGCTCCTAGCCCCCCATATACCAAGTCACCCAGAAGATAAACCCGTCTCCAAGGGGTGAATGAATCAGCTGTCAAGCCCCAGACTAGAGTCTGTAGATTGGGAAGACAAAGCAGGGGCCTGACAAGGGCGGAACCGCACTCCTGAGAGAGGGGTCAACAAACTTACGGGTCTCTTAATCGGCACAACCGTGCGCAGAACCCCACGTAGTAGGGTGAATGAAGAGAAGGCATATAAGATGGAAAATCCAAGCATAATTTTACTAAACCCCCATGACCAGAGTCAGAATATTCTGAGACAGTAAACACAAGGGCGGGGCCCCTGTAGTATAAGCGAGACCCAACAGAGCCAGGATAGCACAACCTGCCACTGAGAAACATCCATTGGAGCGAAAACCGTTGAGGAGCAGGGGGCGTAGGCCCCCGCCCAGGTCAGGATCAGGAACCCTCCAGAGGGATCATCCTGCCTCAAGCTCCAGACCAGTAATAAAAACAGGCCATTGTCTTCCAACAGGCCAAGATTCCCTAAATAGACATGTCCTAAAATAGGAAAAGTCCAGCCATATAGAGTCAACAGAAGGCTCATGTTTTAACAAACCAGTAGGTAAGATGGACCCTCTAAGGGACCTTACCTAGGAACCACGGGGGGTATTGGAAGAATTCCCTCCCCCCCCCCCCCCCCCCCCGCCAACCTGCGAGACTGGGTCCCCAAGGCGACCCATCACCGGAAGATGCAAGCAAAGAAGGGGGTGCCCCCTGACAGGGCCTTTGAGTATGATCGGCTCAAGAGGAACCATCATACCTAGGGGAATGAGCGCAAACCTAGCTCCAGGGGTGCTGGAACCCCATGTAGGATCACTAACCTAGTGTGCAGAAGAGCCCAAGGGCTCGGTATATAAGGGGCAGCATCTGATACGCCACCAACGAGCCCACCAGCTGCAATCCTGCCTGGTGAAGGTAATATATCAGCAAAGAGGGACAGAGAATTCGTCCCAACAGGTCCCCTACCGCCAAGGAAGAAGGAACTAGCCAGAGCCGAATCCAAATGTAATTCTAGGAGAGGATATATTGGAAAAAGGGACAAATAGGAACTAAGGTGACTGAACACCCATCCCCAATAACTCCCCATTGTAGGTAAGGACCACCTAGTAGGTCCTTATGCGGCTGCCCCTTGGTCTCATTCGAGACAGCACTCCCATCCAAGCCGTAGCGAGCACAGGGAGTGGGGGAGAGGCCTAATAACACGGCCACAATCAGCGGTGATGATCACCAATACCCACCTGTAAAAGCCGCAGTGTCCTGAAGACACGTGCATTCCACGGGCAGCCAGAGGCCCACTGATTTACAGAGCGCCGAAGGCCCAACTCAGAGACGCCAAGCGGCAACGCCTGTGGGTACAATCGCCAAACCCATGGAGGGTTAGGATGTGCACCGCCTCATCCTCCAGGAGAAGGTGGAACAAACTGGTGTAGAGGCCACTGCCTCTATCTGTGAAGGGCATCCTGTCAAAGAGCCCAGACCTAGCAGGCCAAGGAAGGCCTGTACCAATACCTGAAGAAAGACAGGGACCAGAAGTACCCTGACCCACTCGGGGAAGAACCATCCAGCAAACACCGTCCCGCAACCAAAGGGACTACCTCCTGAATCCATCAGAACGAAGCATGGTGCCTCCTGATAGAAGCAAGGTGCTGTGGCTATCCCCTCACCCAGGCGGGTGAGGGCGTCCCATCATGCTTGGGGGGTTTTTGAGAAGAAGTCGGTCTTAGTCCGACCAGAAGGCCCCTGACGTTGTCTGCCTCTCCTGGGGCAGGAGTCTGTACCAGGCCCCGGGAGGGGCACCCCTGGTTCTTGCTTAACACTATGATATGGAGGGGGAGGGGTATCCCTGCTCCGAGGGGACCGAGACGGCCGCCCTTGATGGGGCAAATTGTCCTCTTTTTTTTTTTTTAAATATCCAGACGGGCCCCAAACAGGCATTGCCCTTTAAAGGGAAGCCCAGTCAGAGTCCTTTTAGCAGTATCATCAGCCCCCCACTGTCACAGCCAAAGCAGTCGACGTATAGCCACCACTGGGGCAGAGGTCCTCGCACACATTCTGATGGTGTCATCCAGAGCTAAAAGGATAAATTTAACAAAAAAATCACAACTGGAGAGTGCATTAAACACCTCCCAGGGTAAATCTTCAGGGTGATGCTCAAGCATCTGCCTTATGAGGGTTCTAGCGCCACTGCAGTGATAGCCGCGGCACAGGCAGGACGCAGCGCCGTTCCTGCACAAGCAAAGGCGTGCAAAGCCAGCCTATCGATGCGCCGGTCCTCGACATCCCGAAGGGTTCTGTAGGCCGGGGCTGTGAAGAAGGGGGGGTTAGGAACCCCAATGATCGGTGCGTCCACCACGGGAGACGATGACCAGCAATCAACCATCTCAGGGGGAAAGGGGTATTTCCTATCCCAGTCCTCTGGGATCCCTGGAAGTTTAGTGGGGCATTCCCATTCCCTAAGAACCAGAGCGTGGAAGTGAGCGTGGAAGCTCTCCCTTCTCGGCTTGGGGGCCGCGCCAGGGAGCGAAATAGCCAGGGCCTTAAAATTCCCAAGTAACATACCCTCAATGTCAAACTGGCCCCAGTCATCTTGGTCAGAATCATCGTGACTCCTCGGCCTCTCATCAGAGGAACCCGGATCAGAGAACAGATCTCCATCCTCAGATGGAGCACTGTCACACGGAGAAGAGAGCTCCTCCGAACCCATAGCAAAGGCCGAAGCTGGGGGCGTCAAGGGCCGCTTCCTGCCAGGACCCAAGCGTTCGGTCAACCCCGTAACAATCTGGTCAAGCGTAGGCCGTCTAGAAGACAGGTCAGGTTGTAACTCCCCGCTGGAACATGACTCAACAGGAGTGAGGTTTAGGCCAGGGGAAGAGGGAGAATAGGAGCGAGGTGCAGCCATAGGTGCTGCTCGCAGGGCCAGCGTTTGCTCGGCACAGGGTGCGCACACCGGTGCCCCGTCAGCATCAGCATGGGGGAGACCACACGCTATACACAGCCGGTCTTGTCCCAGAGGGACCCGGTCACACAATCCTAAGATGCCTCCATATGGTGATTATCCAGGCGCAGTATGCCCGTAGGGAATTATGCACTAGGCAACCCTGGATGCCCCAGCGACCCGCTGATTAATGTGGGAGATTTGTAGGAAGGCCCGCTAATAACTATCTATGTATATATATATCTATATGTATAAGGATATAAAGGGCCGGGAGAGGCCGCCTGAGACTCGGTGTCTGAAAAACATAAGGTGAAAGAAGGTGTCAGGGCCATGCACAGCAGGAAAACATATAATGAGAAATCGCCCAAGAGGGCACTTACAGACCAAGGGAGGAGGGGGACAGCCGCCACGCGCGCGTGCGCGAAGATCGAAGGGCGGGCTCAATGCTCGGCCGTGACGCGGAGTGCGCCAAGACAAGTCCCCGCCCATCCCGAAGAGCACAAAGCTCTGAGTAAAAAATAAAAAAGGCAAGGATGAAATCACAAGAATATTGTAGCGAAAAAGTGCCACGGCTATCTAGCAACGCAGTAAACTATGTAGTAGTGGAAAACGGCGGCAGCCAAACAGAATAAAAAGCAAGCAGCGCGGCTCTGACACCCGGATGAGAAAAGAGGCAGAAATAAAGGCTTAAGCGTGACTAACAGTACACTGTCACACACACACCCCCACCTTTCTTTTCCCCCTAACTAGTTGGGGAAAACGGGAGGGTGGCGACCCTGCAACAGGGTCCACCACTACTCAGGGCACGGGGCAGTAGAGTGGGAGGGGCATCCACTAGAGGCTCACCATTAGCCTTGACCGCCTACCCTATGGTGGGGGATTGCGGTGGAGCGTGGCTCCGTTAAGCACCCAAGGTGCTGCCTACCTTCACCCGACCAGCGCAGCCCAGGCTGGGAGGCATAGTCTTCTCAAAGAGGACAGGTGGAAATAGTCCCGCAGGGCCTCGGGCTGTAAAGCCCCGCTCGCCTGCGAGAGCGTGATACTTCATGTCTTCGCAGTTCCAGCACTGCAGAGAAATCTGGGGATTTGTGGGAGGTCCCTCGGTATATGAAGGGCTGGGAGGAGCCTGTTTTTGCATGTCTGCAGTGAACAGCGCCCTCTGGCGGAGGATTACCCATGTGTAAGTATTATAGATGGAGCAGGACGTGGTGTATGCTTAGAACATAAAGTTTGCAGCCTGCCCCCTTCCCCCAAGATTCATCAGATCCCGGATGTCTTTAAACCCCCTGTCTGCTCAAGAGTTGCTTCTGGCAGTTCATTGCCTGTTAGAGGCCGGAGTCATTTGTTTGGTGCCTCATCAAGAAAGAGGTCAGGGGTACTATTCCAATCTTTTCACGGTCCCCAAAAAGGACGGCTCCCTGAGGCCCATTCTGGATCTGAAAGGCCTCAACAAATTTGTCAGATTCAAGCATTTTCGCATGGAGACGCTGTGCTCTGCTGGGCGAGTTCATGACCACTATGGACATCAAGGATGCTTATCTTCATGTGCCTACCTTCCCAGGTCATCAGAGATTTCTAAGGTTTGAGCTGCAGGATCAGCATTACCAGTTTGTGGCTCTACCCTTCAGTATCACCTCGGCACCTCGAGTGTTCACCAAGGTGCTGGCGGGAGTGATGGCTCTGCTAAGGAACCAGGGCATCCGCATCATTCCTTACCTGGACGGCATCCTGATTGTGGACGAGTCTCTTCCTCAGGCCGAGCGGGACACTCAAATGGTGACATCCACTCTGGAGTCTTTCGGCTGGGTGATCAATTATCCCAAGTCTTCTCTGTCCCCATCCTTGGTGAGGACCTTTCTGGGCATGACTCTGGATACCTCTCAGGTCAAGGTGTTCCTTCCTCAGCAGAAGGTGAAGGGCCTTCAGAAGCAGGCTCGGGCTCTGCTGTCGTTTCCTCATCCCTCCATCCGTCAGGGGATGCAGTTGGTGGGCCTGATGGTGTCCTGCTTCGAGGCAGTCCCCTTTGCTCAGTTTCACATGAGACCTCTTCAGTTGCACCTCTTGTCAGTTTGGGATCGGGACCCTGTGTCCCTGAATCAGGAATTTGTTCTGTCTCCCCTTGCCAGACAGTCTCTCTCGTGGTGGCTGGACTCAAGGAACCTTCTGGGGGGCAGGTCCTTCCTGCCCCCGTGCTGGGAAACGGTCACCACAGATGCCTGTCTGACCGGCTGGGGAGGCTTCTGGAAGTCCCTGAGGTTCCAGGGTCGGTGGGGCCCACAAGAGGCCCATGCTTCCATCGACCTCCTGGAACTGAGGGCGATCAGGTTGGTTCTTTCTCGCCTATCCACTCACCTTCGGGGTCGGGCTGTTCAGATCCGCTCAGGCAACCAGACGGCGGTGGCTTACCTCAATCATCAGGGAGGGACTCGGAGCAAGTGAGCCTTCAAGGAAGTGTCCCTGATTCTGTCTTGGGCAGAACAGCATGTTCCCTGCATCTCAGCGGTCTACATCCCAGGGGTGGAGAACCAGGTGGCGGACTCCCTGAGCAGGGGGACGTCTCGTCTGAGGGAGTGGTCTCTCAACAACCGGGTGTTTCTCTCCCTCTGTCACCACTGGGCTCAGCCGGATGTGAACCTGTTTGCGTCCCGTCACAATCACAAAAGATTTGTCTCTCTGTCTCAGGATCCTATGGCCTTCGCCACGGATGCCTTGGCAATACCTTGGACGGAGTTTCAGCTTCTCTGTGTTCCCTCCGTTTCCTCTCCTGGGCAGGGTCATGCGCAAGATAGCCCAGGAGCGGGTACCAGCCATAATGGTGGCCCCTTCTTGGCCAAGAAGAGTTTGGTTCACAGACGTCGTGCGGTTGGCAGTAGACAGGCACGTCTTGCCCAAGAATCCAGATCTTCTCACACAGGGGCAGCTACGCCATCCCAATTTACAAACTCTGGCTTTAACGGCTTGGCTGCTGAAACCTCCATTTTGATGGAAAAGGGGTTGCCTGCCTCTGTTGTTGATTCGGGCTAGGAAGAAGTCCTCGTCCTTTATCTATTACAGAGTCTGGCATGCTTACATTGCCTGGTGTGAGTCCAAGTCTCTTCCCTGTCGGGTGTTTTCTATTCCCAGGATTCTGGAATTCTTGCAACATGGTTTGGATCTGGGCCTTCAACTTAGTACCCTAAAAGGCCATGTTTCAGCTCCGATCTTTTGCCAATCACCGGTTGGTTAAAACCTTTTTCCAGGGTGTTTCTCATGTGCCTCCACCCCGTAAGCCTTTGCTACCAGTCTGGGATTTGAATCTGGTGTTGTCTGCTCTGCAAGGGCCTCCCTTTGGGCCTATCCGTAAGGCTGCCTTGTCTATTTTGGCTCTTAAGGTAGCCTTTCTGGTGGCTATCACTTCTGTAAGGCGAGTTTCTGAGCTAGCGGCACTTTCCATCAAACCTCCTTATTTTGAGAGACATCAGGATAAGGTGGTGTTCCGGCTTAAGAGGGATTTCCTGACAAAGGTTGTGTCTGCCTTTCATCTCAATCAGGACATTGTCTTGCCTTCATTGTGTCCTAATCCTGCTAATTCCAAGGAGCGGACTCTGCATTCTCTGGATGTGGTCAGGGCTCTGAAGTTTTATTTGGTCGCTACTGAGACTTTCAGGAAGTCTGATGCTCTTTTTGTTCTCACTTCTGGACCTAGAAAGGGTTTGCCTCCGGCTAAATCCACTATCAGCAAGTGGATCCGTCAGGCGGTGGTTCAAGCCTATTCTGCTAAGGTTCTACTGGTGCTATTGGTGCCTCTTGGGCTTTTCAGCACCAAGCTTCTGTTTAACAAGTTTGCAAGGGCGCTACTTGGTCTTCTGTTCATACTTTTTCCAAGTTTTACAAGGTTGATGTTAAGGCCTCAGCGGATGCTGCTTTTGGGCTGCGCTGGTCGGGTGAAGGTAGGCAGCACCATGCGTGCTTATGGAGCCATGCTCCACCGCAGTCCCCCACCAAAGGGTAGGCGGTTTAGGCAAATGGTGAGCCTCTTGTGGATGCCCCTCCTGCGCTATTGGCCCATACCCCGTGTAGCGGTGGACCCTGTTCAAAGAGTCGCCATTCTCCATCGTTCCCCCCGTAGTTCGGGGGGAAAGAAAGGGGGGGGGGTGTGGTGGTCTGGTGTATTCAGTACACGTTATGGCCTTAGTATTGTCTTTGACTTATACACCTGGTGTCAGAGCCGCGCTGTTGTTCTTCAATTGTCTATCGGCACCTCAGACGCTGTGGCGTCTTTATTGGTATTTGTTGTCGGGCGCATCGGGAAGTATTACCCGTTTTTGGCTTCTATAGTGTGTCATTCACTCTGCTGTCTGCGCTGACTACTGTTTTCAGAGCTTCACGCTCTTGGGGGGGGCGGAGACCTGGCTTGGCGCGCTCCGTGTCACAGCCCGCTCTGGCCCGCCCTTCGAGGTCCGCTCGGCGCCATTTCGATGCTCATCGCGCGTGTGGTAACGGCCCTCCTCCTCCCTCGATCTGTAAGTGCCCTCGCGGGCGATTTTCATTTGTCTTACAGCGCATGGCTCTGACATCCCTATTCCCATTATGTCTTTCAGACGGTCGAATCCAGTGGCTTCTCCCGGCCCGGTGTATTTCCCAGTTGGACCTAGTATAATTACTCCCACTTCCAGGGTAGCTTACAGCGTCAATCCCTACTGGCCTATTGTGCCCATTAATCACCATATGGAGGCATCCCAGGATATTGTTAACGGGGTTCCCTCGGGACAAGCCCGGCTGTGTGTAGCTTGTGGGGTCTCATCTATCAACGGTGACAATGCTCGGGTCTGCGTCCCTTGTGCACAGCAGGCATTACTGGTTCTTCCCGCCCCCTCTGGGGCTGAGTCTGCACCTCGCCTCACTTCACCTACCCCACCAAGCCTGAGTCTAACCCCCAATACAAGCGGGGATTCTCATCCTGATGTGGCTACTAGACTGGCCAGTGTTGAAAAATTGCTTGCTAGTACTCTAGCGCGCAAGGCTACCGCAAAAAAGCGGCACACTGTTCCTGACTCTGCTCCATTCCCTACGGAGTCTGATGAGTTTACTCATCTATATGACCATACCCTTTCGGACGAGGGGGGAGCTGATCTCTGACTCAGAGTCATCTGATGAGAAGTGTAGGGGTCATGACGATTCTGGTTCTGATCACTGGACCCCGGATGATACTGATAAGCTATTGCTTCAGATTTTTGAGGTTTTGTCCATCTCTCCCCCTGTTGCTGCTCCCAGGCAAAGGGGTGAGCTATTCCATACTGCTAAGGCTTGATTGGAATTTCCTGAGCAGACCCATTTCAATAACCTCATGCGTAAGGAGTGGGAACATCCCAGTAGTCTTCCCGGGATCCCTAAGAGTCTAGACAGGAAGTATCCATTTCCTGCTGACATGGTCAAGTGTTGGTCATCGTGCCCCGAGGTCGATGCTCCTATTCTAGGGCTGTCTAACACCTCTATTATGCACTCTCCTGACACTACTACACTGCGGGATTCTGAGGACCAGCGCATTGATCAATTGGCGTGCCATGCCATTGCGTTTGGAGGGGCGGCACTGCGCCCGGTCTGCGCTCTGGCCATTACTGCCGTGGCGCTCAGGGCCATGGTCAGGAATGCACTTGACGCCCCAGACGAGTTGCCTGCTGATACTATTAATGCACTAACTGTGATGTATTTGTGAACTTTATCCTGTCTGCATCGGACGATGCTATTAGGCTGTGTGCCAGATCTTCCGCCTTGGCGGTGGCTATGCGCCGCGCGGTATGGCTGAGACAGTGGGCGGCCGACAATGCTGCTAAGAAAGCCCTTATTGGGCTCCCTTTCAAGGGACTACGCCTGTTCGGGGATTGCCTAGACCTCTTTGCTAAAGGAGGTAAGTTACCACAGCGCAGGTGGCAGCCTCGGCCCTTTCGCAACCAGGGCCTCCTTTCAGCCCCCTACAGAGGCATTAAGCAGGGCAAAGGGGTGTCCTTCGCGGGGGCTTGCACAGACTCCTGGCATAGGAGCAGGGGGCGACGCCCTGGCTCCTCCTGGGGGACCGAATCCAAACCCCCTCCCAAGACCCCTCAAGCATGATGGGGCGCCCTCGCCTGCCAGGGTGGGGGGACGACTACAGCACTTTGCGCACGTCTGGAGGCGTCAAGTCTCAGACCGATGGATTCAGGAGGTAGTTACCTCCGGCTACAAGATAGAGTTTGCTGTGCGGCCCCCCTCAAGATTTGTCAGGTCCCGGATACCCCAGGACCCGGTGTCAGCTCAGGTCCTGATGCATGCAGTACAAGGACTTCTGGAGCTGGGAGTTATTTGCAAAGTTCCCTTGAGAGAATTGGGAGAAGGTTTCTACTCCAACCTTTTCACAGTACCCAAAAGAGGCAGGTCAGTCAGGCCCATTCTGGATTTAAAGATCCTCAACAAATTTGTCAAGAGCAAGCGCTTTCGCATGGAAACCCTGCCCTCGGCCGTTGGCTCTCTACAACCAGGGGATTTTATGACGTCTGTGGACATCAAAGATGCTTACCTTCACATCCCTGTGTTCCCCGGGCATCAAAGGTTTCTCAGGTTCGAGTTGAAAGATCAACACTACCAATTTGTGGCTCTTCCCTTTGGCCTCACTTCAGCTCCCAGAGTGTTCACCAAGGTATTGGCGGGTGTGATGTCCTTGCTAAGGTCAGGGGGCATTCGAGTGCTGCCCTACCTGGACGACATTCTCATGGCCTCTACAGCAGGCGGAGCTGGACACTCAGCTGGTGGTGTCCACCTTGGAGTCCTTCGGCTTGGTGATCAATCATCCCAAGTCCTCCCTGTCCCCTTCACCGGTGACCCCATTCCTGGGGATGATTCTGGATACGGTTCAGTCACGAATATTCCTTCCCCAACAGAAGGTGGAAGATCTGACTACGCAGGTGCGGTCCCTGCTCTCATGCCCCCAGCTCTCCCTCAGACAGGGAATGCGGCTGGTGGGAATGCGGCTGGTGGGCCTGATGGTGGTGAGCTTCGAGGCGGTGCCCTTTGCTCAGTTCCATTCGAGGCCTCTGCAGCTTCGCCTCCTATCAGTATGGGACAAGGACCCCGCGTCCTTGGACGGGGTTTGTGTGCTTCCCCCATTGGTCAGAAGGTCCCTCTCGTGGTGGCTGGCCACAAGAACTTGCTAAAGGGCAGGTCCTTTCTAGCCCCCTCCTGGGAGACGGTCACCACGGATGCCAGTCTGTCAGGTTGGGGGGGATTCTGGAAATCCCTGAGGTTCCAGGGGAGGTGGGGCCCTCAGGAGGCCCATTTACCCATCAACATTCTGGAACTACGGGCGGTCAGGTTGGTTTTGGAACAGCTGACCGATCACCTGCAGGGTCTGTCTGTGCAGGTGCGCTCGGACAACAGGACAGCGGTTGCCTACATCAACCATCAGGGAGGGACCCGGAGCAAGGGTGCCCTCCAGGAAGTGTCGCGGATTTTGACATGGGCGGAGGCCAATGTTCAATGCATCTCGGCTGTTTATATCCCGGGGGCAGAGAATCTACTGGCAGACTCTCTGAGCAGGGGGACTTCCCGTCAGGGGGAGTGGTCCCTCTGCAACAGGGTATTCCAGTCCCTGTGTTACCGGTGGGGCCTACCGGATGTGGATCTGTTTGCATCCCGTCATAATCACAAGCTCCTGGCCTTTGTCTCCCTGTCGCAGGATCCTCTGGCCTTGGCCAAGGACGCTCTGTCACTGTCTTGGAAGAAATTCCGGCTTCTGTATGCCTTCCCCCCCGTTTCCCCTGCTGGGCAGGGTTCTGCGCAAGATTGCCCTGGAAAGGGTGCCAGTGATTCTGGTGGCCCTGAGGTGGCCAAGAAGAGTGTGGTTCGCAGACGTGGTACAAATGGCAGTAGACCAGTACGTCCTGCCGGAGGAGCCAGATCTACTCACTCAGGGCTCCTTACGCCATCCCAGTTACAAACTCTGGCTTTGACGGCTTGGCTGCTGAAACCTCCATCTTGATGGAGAAAGGCTTGTCTGCCTCAGTGGTGGATACCATGGTACAGGCTAGGAAGAAAACTTATTCTGCCATCTATTATAGGGTATGGCGTTCCTACATTGACTGGTGTGAGTCTAGGTCTCTCCCCTGCAGGGAATTCTTAATCCCTAGAATTCTGGAGTTTTTACAACGTGGATTGGAGTTGGGTTTAAAACTCAGTACTCTGAAGGGTCAGGTTTCTGCCCTGTCTGTCTTCTTTCAGAGGTCTTTTGCACAGCATTCCTTGGTTAAGACCTTCTTTCAGGGGGTCACTCACGTGCGTCCCCCACGTAAGCCTACGGTCCCTGTTTGGGACTTGAACCTGGTTTTGTCTGCCTTACAGGGTGCTCCCTTTGAGCCGATTCAGGATGCTGCTCTGGCTGTACTTACCATCAAAGTTGTTTTTCTGGTGGCTATTACTTCGGTCAGGCGCGTGTCTGAGCTGACGGCTCTGTCTATTCAGCCCCCATACTACGAGAGACACCAGGACAAGGTGGTGTTCCACTTTAAGCCAGATTTTCTGCCAAAGGTGGTGTCTGCCTTTCATTTGAATCAGGATATTGTCCTTCCTTCATTGTGTCCTAATGCTAGCAACGCTAAGGAAAGGGTTTTGCATTCATTGGATGTGGTAAGGTGTCTGAAGTACTACCTGGTAGTCACTGCGGCCTTCAGGAAGACTGATGCTCTTTTTGTGGTCCCTTCTGGGAAGGGCTTGGGTCCTGCCAAGTCTACTATTAGCAAATGGATTCGTCAGGCTGTGATTCAGGCCTATTCTGCTAAGGGGAAGAATCCTCCCTTCCGCCTTACTGCTCATTCCACTCATGCTATTGGTGCCTCTTGGGCCTTCCAGCACCAGGCTTCTGTTGAACAAGTTTGCAAGGCCGCTACTTGGTCTTCTGTTCATACGTTTTCAAAGTTTTACAAGGTTGATGTTAGGACCTCAGCTGATGCTGTTTTTGGCCGCAAGGTTTTGCAAGCGGCAGTAGTTTAAACTGCCTGTTTACCTGTCACCTGCCTGCCTGTCACCTTTTGTTGGGGGATCCCACCCTACTTTATGGACACTGCTATTGGATGTGTAAGTATTATATCTGGAGCAGGACGTACTGTATACTAAGAATAATACAATTCTGTGAAGTACTCACCTGTAGAATTGGTATTATTGGTATACAGTACGTCCTGCTCCACCCCACCCTGTTGTTGCATTATTCTGGATCCCCTGTATGGTGATTGTTATCATTGTTATCATTACCAGTTGTTCTGGGTGGTTTAATTCTCCCGGCTTCTTGTTCACTGCTTTTCAATGCTGGGGATTCGTGGGAGGTCCCTGGGTATTTGAAGGGCCGGGAGGAGCCTGTTTTTCCATGTCTCTGCAGTGCAGCGCCATCTGGCGGAGGATAACCCAAGTGTAAGTATTATATCGGGAGCAGGACGTACTGTATACCAATAACACCAATTCTACAGGTGAGTACTTCACAGAATTGTATTTTTAAATTTGTAGTATTTTTTATCATAAAAAACATATTGCATGTAAAAGCCCCATTCCTCCAAATGAAAAAGTACCACATATTTATTGTTAGACACCCTTTCCTGCCCAGGAGACCCCCCCCCCCCCCCAAACTGAAAAGTTTATGATTTTCAAATAAAATACAACTACTATGTTGCCCTTCAAAATGTAGCAAAAAATACAATTCTGTGATTACTCACCTGTAGAATCGGTATTATGAGTATACAGTACGTCCTGCTCCAAATATAATACTTACAAGTGGGTTATACTCCGCCAGATGGCACTGGACTGCAGAGACATCGAAAATAGGCTCCTCCCGGACCCTCAAATACCCGGGGACCTCCCACAAATCCCCAGCATTGAAAAGCAGTTAACGAGAAGCCGGGAGAATTAAACAACCCAAACAATCAACTATAACAATGATAACAATCACCATACAGGGGATCCAAGATAATGCAAAAACCAAGGGTGGGTTGGAGCAGGACGTACTGTATACTCATAATACCGAATCTACAGGTGAGTAATCACAGAATTGTATTATTCTTAGTATACAGTACGTCCTGCTCCAAATATAATACTTACAAGTGGGACATCCAATAGCAGTGTCCATAAAGTAGGGTGGGATCCCCAATAAAAGGCAGCAGCAGACAGTTTAAACCACTGCCGCCTGCAGAACCTTTCGGCCAAAAACAGCATCAGCTGAGGCCCTAACATCAACCTTGTAAAACTTTGAAAAGGTATGAACAGAAGACCAAGTAGCGGCCTTGCAAACATGTTCAACAGAAGCCTGGTGCTGAAAAGCCCAAGAGGCACCAATAGCACGAGTGGAATGAGCAGTAAGGCGGAAGGGAGGATTCTTCCCCTTAGCAGAGTAGGCCTGAATCACAGCCTGACGAATCCACTTGCTGATAGTAGACTTGGCAGGAGCCAAACCCTTCCTAGGACCAGAAGGGACCACAAAAAGAGCATCAGTTTTCCTGAAAGGTGCAGTAGCCACCAGATAGTACTTCAGACACCTAACCACATCCAAAGAGTGCAAAACCCTCTCCTTAGCATTGCTAGGATTAGGGCACAAAGAAGGAAGAACAATATCCTGATTCAAATGAAAGGCAGACACTACCTTAGGCAGAAAGTCCGGTTTTAAACAAAACACCACCTTGTCCTGGTGTCTCTCATAGTAGGGGGGCTGAAAGGAAAGCGCCGCCAACTCAGACACACGCCTGACAGAAGTGATAGCCACCAGAAATACAACCTTGAGCGTAAGAATGGCCAGGGCAGCATCCTGCACAGGTTCAAAGGGAGCACCCTGCAAGGCTGACAAAACCAAGTTCAAATCCCAAACAGGCACCATAGGTTTACGTGGGGGACGCACATGAGTGACCCCCTGGAAAAAAGTCCTGATCAGAGGGTGCTGAGCAAAGGACTTCTGGGAAAAAAAAGCCAGGGCAGAAACCTGACCCTTCAGAGTACTGAGCTGGAGCCCCATCTCCAACCCATGCTGCAGGAACTCCAAAATCCTGGGAATAGAGAACACCCAACAGGGAAGAGACTTAGACTCACACCAGTCAATGTAGGCACACCAAACCCTGTAATAAATGGAAGAGGAAGACTTCTTCCTAGCCTTTATCAAAATATCCACAACCGAGGAAGACAGCTCCTTCTCCATCAAGATGGAGGTTTCAGCAGCCAGGCCGTCAAAGCCAGAGTTTGTAAATTGGGATGGCGTAAGGGGCCCTGAGTGAGCAGATCTGGCACCAAGGGCAGAGCGTACTGATCTACTGCCAGCTGTACCACGTCTGCGAACCACACTCTTCTTAGCCACCTGGGGGCCACCAGAATTGCTGGCACCCCTTCCAGAGCAATGTTGCGCAGAACCCTGCCCAGCAGGGGAATTGGAGGGAAGATATGCAGGAACTGAAAGTCCTGCCATGACATTGCTAGAGCATCCGAGGTCAAGGCCAGAGGATCCTGGGACAGAGAGACAAAAGCTGGGAGCTTGTGATTGTGGCGGGACGCAAACAGATCCACATCTGGTTGGCCCCAATGGTGACACAGTGATTGAAACACTCTGCTGCATAGGGACCATTCTCCCTGGCAAGAGATCCCCCTGCTCAGAGAGTCCGCCAGGTGATTTTCCACCCCCGGGATGTACACAGCTGATATGCAGGGGACATTGGCCTCCGCCCAAGTCAGGATCAGAGATGCTTCCTGGAGGGCCCCCTTGCTCCGGGTCCCTCCCTGATGATTGATGTAGGCAACTGCCGTCTGGTTGTCCGAGGGCACCTGAACAGGCAGGCCCCGAAGGTGAGTAGTCAAGTGAGCCAGAACTAACCTGATCGCCCGTAGTTCCAAGACATTGATAGGTGTGTGGGCCTCCTGAGGACCCCACCTCCCCTGGAACCGCAGGGACTTCCAGAAACCCCCCCCCCCAACCTGACAGACTGGCATCCGTAGTGACCGTCTCCCAGGGAGGGGTAAGAAAGGATCTGCCCCCCAACAGGTTCCTTGAGTCCATCCACCACAAGAGGGACCTCCTGACCCGAGGGGAGAGCACACAGACCCCGTCCAGGGACGCTGGGTCCTTGTCCCATACTGACAATAGGTGAAGTTGCAGAGGCCTCAAGTGGAACTGAGCATAAGGGACCGCTTTGAAGCATGCCACCATCAGGCCCACCAGCTGCATCCCCTGCCTGATGGAGGGATGAGGACAAGCTAGGAGGGACTGAGCCTGTGCAATCAGACAGTCCACCTTCTGCTGAGGAAGGAAAATCCTTGCCTGAACTGTATCCAGATTCATTCCTAGGAATGGAGTTACCAAGGAAGGGGACAGTGAGGACCGCCCCTGACAAATTTGTTGAGGATCTTCAAGTCCAGGATGGGCCTGACTGACCCATCTTTTTTGGGTACTGTGAATAGATTGGAATAAAAGCCCTTGCCGTTTTCTCTTAAGGGGACCTGGCAGATGACCCCCAGCTCCAGGAGGCCTTGCACTGCTTGCACTAGCTCCTGAGCTGACACTGGGTCCTGAGGAATCCGGGATCTGATGAATTTTGGAGGGGGACAGGCAGCAAACTCTATCTTGTAACCGGAGGACACTACCTCCTGAATCCATCAGTCTGAGACATGAAGCCTCCAGACGTGAGCGAAGTGCGGCAGCCGTCCCCCCACCCGGATGGGTGAGATCACTCCATCATGCCTGAGGGGCCTTGGGGGATAATTTTGCTTTGGGACCCCAGGAGGGGCCAGGACGTCCACGTCCTCTGCCCCTGTCCCAGAAATCTCCCCGGGTCCCAGGAAAGGAGACCCCCCTCCCCTGTCTGACACCACGGTAAGGGGAGGAGAAGGAACCCTGACCCCAAAAGGGTCGAGATTGACGCCTGCGCTGGGGTAACCTGCCTCCCTTAGCAAAAAGGTCCAGGCGGTCCCCAAACAGGCGCAGTCCTTTAAAGGGAAAACCAGCGAGGGCTTTCTTGGCAGCGTTGTCAGCAGCCCACTGGCGCAGGCAAACCGATCGGCGTATAGCCACCACAAGGGCAGAAGTTCCAGCACACATTCTGATGGTGTCATCCATGGCTGAGAGGACAAAATTTACAAAAACATCACAACTGGAGAGTGCATTGAACACCTCACAAGGCAAATCACAAGTATATTTCTGATAAGGGTTCTAGTGGCCACAGCAGTAATGGCAGAGGCACAGACTGGGTGCAGCGCCGTCCCCGCACATGCAAAGGCGTGGGATGCCAGCTGGTCAATGCGCCGGTCCTCAGCATCCTGCAGGGTAGTAGAGTCAGGGGAATGCATGACAGAGGTATTAGACAGCCCTAGGATCGGGGCATCCACCTCGGGGGGGGGGGGGGATGACCAACACTTTACCACCTCAGCAGGAAAGGGATACTTCCTATCCCAACTTTTTGGAACCCCGGGAAGTTTACTGGGGTGCTCCCATTCCTTGAGCACAAGGTTATGGAAATGTGCCTGCTCAGGAAATTCCAAACGTGATTTTGCTGTATGGAAAAGCTCCCCTCTCTGCCTGGGAGCCGCAACAGGGAGAGAGATGGACAGAACCTCAAAAATCTGAGTGAATAATCTGTCAGTGTCATCCGGGAGCCAGAATCGTCATGACCCCTTGGTCTCTCATCAGACGAGCCTGAGTCAGAAAACAGCTCCCCTTCATCAGACGGGGTATAGCTTCTTAGCAGGGGCCTTACGCGCTAAGGACTTATCAATCAACTGCTCAACAGTAGCCAGTCTAGAAGACACATCTGGCTGAGAATCCCCACTTGTATGCAACTCAGCAGGAGTGAGATTTAAGTTTGGGGGAGTAGGTGAAGTAAAACGAGGTGCAGCCACTGGCAGGCCAGATTGCAATGCAAGCACCTGCTCAGCACAGGTTACACAGACCCGCGCCTTGTCAGCGTCAGCATGAGGCTGCCCACACGCTACACACAGCCGGTCTTGTCCCGAAGGAACCCCGGTCACATTATCCTGGGATGCCTTCGTATGGCAATTATAGTGGCGCTATATGCCGATAGGGAATAACGCTATATAGCAACCCCGGATGCCCCAATAACCCGCTAGGGAAGTTGGGAGTATTAACAAGGCCTACTAGGTATAAAACTAATAAAGGCCCGGGAGAAGCCAAAAAGCCTGAAAGACATAAGAAGCCAAGACCGTAAGCACACAGTAATAAAAGGAAGAATATAAAGCCGCCCGCGAGGGCACTTACGGACCGCGGTAGGTAGAGGTCTGTCGCGCATGGGCCAACCAAGGAGGTTAAAGATGGCGTCAGTATACCTCGAGGGGCGGGCCGGTATCAGTGATGACGCAGAGCGTGCCATAGATGGGCCCCCCCCCCCCGAAGAGCGCGAAGCCAGGACGTGACAAGCAGCCAATGACGGCGCACCAGCGCCTGAGATAATGCCGCCGACAAGCGCGGAACAAAGTGTTGACAAAAAAAGCGTGCGGGTGCGGCAAATTTAAAATGACAGTAAAAGGAAGCCAGCGCGGCGGCTGACACAAGACAGACAGAATAGATATAAAGTGTAAAACACAGAATGCATAGCATACACATTTACACCCCCCCCCTCTTTTTCCCCGAAGGCTACAAGGAGAATGAGGGAGGACAGTGGCCACTTAAACAGGGCCCACTGATAGGCAGGGGCACTAGTGCGGGAGGGGCACCCCATAGAGGCTCACCATAAGCCTGAACCGCCTACCCTTTGGAGGGGGATTGCGGTGGAGCAGCGCTCCTAAGCACCTAACAGCGGTGCTGCCTACCTTCACCCGACCAGCGCAGCCAAGGCTGGGAGGCATATTACTAGTGGAACGGGTGGGAATAGTTCTACAGGGCCGCAGGTTAATAACCCCGCTCACCTGCGAGTAGAGAGCCAATTTCTCGTCCTTCGCAGCCAGACTGCAGAGAAATTCAGGGGATTTGTGGGAGGTCCCTGGGTATTTGAGGGGCCGGGAGGAGCCTAGTTTCGATGTCTCTGCAGTCCAGCGCCATTTGGCGGAGTATAACCCACTTGTAAGTATTATATTTGGAGCAGGACGTACTGTATACTAAGAATATGGCGTGGGGTCCCCCTTCTGCAGGAAAACCAGTCCGGGCACCATCTACGGGGGTGGGTTGGCTTGTAGACTAGGGAGCAGAGGCCGAGCTCTCACCCCCTGGCCCTGAAGGCTACCAGACTGCATAGCCCTTGCGGCCACCAGGCTCTTCGGGGGGGAGGTAATGGGGTGGGGGTAATGGTAAGTCACCCACTTGCCGGCTTGCCCTTTGAACTGTTATAGGGATCTCACCTATCTACTCTTACCAGTTCACAAAGGGTTAAATGCAAGAAGAACAAACACACACACACATTAAAATAGTCATTAATTTTTTTTTTACTACTTACCTCCCCTCCTGCTGAAGGGAGGGGCCTTTTTACTGGCAGGCGGCTGACATCTCACTTGCGGGAATAAAAGGCCGATCCCTGCAGTGAGTGGCAAGTGAGATGACTGATGCCGCCGCGCGGGGGCAGAGTATTGCTGTTCCCTGCCCCACTGAAGACCCCAGATTGGTGATCAGGAGGCCCTTCGGGGATGAGGAGACCCCTCGGGCTGGATCCTGGATGAGGTCAGCTTTTTTTTCCACTTTAAACCAGGGGAATCATCAAGCGCATAGAATCTATGGAGCTTGATGGTAGGAGAAGCAACAACAAGCTGCATAGTGAGAGGAGGAGTAAGATATATGCCCCACCAAGCTTGTCATTTCCTCTCCTGGTTCTTCTAAAATCAGCTTTTAGAACGTTCCATTGCACATTTACAGGGAGGATCTGTTCCATTTCAATGTCTGTCTCCTGAGCTAGTCTGTGGAGAGTAGCATCATTAAAGAGGAAGTCCAAACAGTTTGTAACACTTCATCCACCTGGCCCCTCCCTCCTGTGCTAAGCAGAATTTGCACAATTACGTAAAATAGAGCTCTCTTGGGGGGGGAGGGGCAACCTGGAAGCCGAAGCTGAGACATTGATCAGTCGCCCATTCCATGTAACAGGTCACTAATATCCACCATCACTCAGTCCGCGACTGCCATGCAGAGCCCCGCCCAGCGTCAGGGGAGGCTGGCGGGCAATTTACACAGTGACCGGCAACCAAAGGACAGAATTTTGGCTGAGGATTGAGGTGAAGGTAAGGATTTTGGAGTGTTGTGGGTGTCACTGCACTAGGGGGGCTCCAGAAAACTCGATGCCCCACTGAGCCCGTCACAGGAGTGTCCCGCACCCATTTGTTTGACACCAGGTGTGGGACAGTGCCGATTGTACCAGAGCATGAGCATGCACTATGGAGACATAGGGAGAATCTGGGGCAGGGGGTTACACAGTGGGGCAAG
This sequence comes from Gastrophryne carolinensis, assembly GCA_027917425.1. NCBI lineage: Eukaryota > Metazoa > Chordata > Amphibia > Anura > Microhylidae > Gastrophryne > Gastrophryne carolinensis. The sequence goes on along the minus strand of CM051243.1, from coordinate 43,236,846 downwards.
GCAAAAATAAAAACCCAAGATAGTAAAAATCCCGGGCTTTGGTCCACTTTAAGCCCATTGAATGTTGCTCCAACTAGGGACACACATTGGATACTATAGTCTTATCTCTGACTGCCATTAATGTTATCTGAGTTCAGATAAAGATCTGAAATAGCAAGTGATTGCCCCCCCCCCCCCCCCCCCGTTCAGGCTGCTTATTTTCCCTAACTCTTTCAAGGCTTGGAAAGGGGAAAAGGGCAGAAATCACTCAGCAGCACAGCTCCGTTAGTGAACAGAAGTGAATGGAGCCGGAGATTTAACATTCATAGCAGAGATGTTTATATTATGTAAAATGTGTGTTGGGGGAACTTTTAACATTGGGGCTAAAGCCCATTTTGGAATGGACTTTCGCTGTAAAGTGGACCAAAACCCAGGATTCTGACTATCCTGGGGTGCCCCGCTATGTGAAACCCCCCAGATCTCCCACATCAACTGACCTCAGCGTGGTCCTATGGCGCATGTGTGGCTGCTCGTTCAATCAGCGCGCTCGGAGCCGCTGAGCTATGCACGTCTGAGCGACATCTTAATCTTGATCCATTAAAATCTCAAGTGAAAATTGACAGAACATCAGCGAATCCCCATCTATGTGATCGCAATAATTACGCTGTGGATTTTTTTATGATAGAAGCAGAGGGTAATGACAGATGTTTGCAAGAATTGGGAGAGTAAGTGGGGTTCATTGGTCTGTTTTATCACAAGAAGGGGGCACACTTTATTTTTAGTGGTGGGGGTCGATAGGGGAGTCTGTTTTGTCCTGCAGGGGGTGCTATCCTGCAGTCTTCCAGCAAAAGGCCTGTATATAAATCTCCATTTATATGTATGTGATATAGGTTGTCATTCCCCAAACTATGTGCTCACATATGCCTGGTCGTGTTTCATATAGCGTCCAATCAGATTTCTCTAATTCCTGCCTGACACTTTGGGGAGACAGCTGGATCATTGCTGGTTCTTCGCTTTCCTTTGAGTTGGAGTCCGGCATGTGGCGATAGGATGTGGCGAGGCTTCTTACCAAAAGCCAAGGTGGGGGGTAACAAGGTCCTCATTGTGCGGCGCGTCCCTGTGACGCTCGTGTAAATGTTTGGGGCTGTCGGAAGCGTTTCATGTACGGATGGTGAGGGTGCCGGGCACTCATCGCATGCCAGCGGGTGACGGCTGGACGGAAGTAGTTGGGCTTCAGTGGAATTCCTTGGGCCGAGTCGCACATACAGGCAGGTGCGACAGCTGGCCGCACACTTCACACATCAGCTGTCCCCCTCCTCAGCTGGCCCAGCGCCACTTGTCCCTCCGGATACACAGGCCCTCGATTGATTTGGGGGTTTCCAGACATGCGAGTGAATCTGAGCAAATATCTCAATCCAGAAATGAATGCAGGAACAGAGCTCCCATCTTGGCCGCATAGTATTGCATTGATGTGTTTTATACGCACAGGGCCATCGATATCTCAGTGTGAGCGGGGCTCTGATCATCTGTTCTATCATTGCCGAGAGATCCCCTGATATGCACAGTTAAAGTGGAACAAAAACATATTCAAGGGCCGGCCCATTGCCTTTCCCTGGGACATCCCAATCAGGATGTTTGAGGTCCCTGGGAGCACTGCAAAACGTACCTACATCCTGGCTCCCTCCTCTGTGAAAATATTGGGCAGCCACATCCCCAGCATCTCTGTGCTGTGCGCGTGCTCCCTGCCCAAGCTATACAGATAGGAGAGCGCCTGCTGTTTTTTTTTTTTTTAATGCATAGATGGTCTGTGCTGTGCGCGTGCTTCCTGCCCAAGCTATACAGATAGGCGCCTGCTGTTTTTTTTTTTTTTTTAATGCATAGATGGCCATTGTATGCTTGCGCACACATAGGAATTCATCCTCCGCATTTAACCCATCCGTGTAGTGAGTGTACACGTGCCCGGAGCGGTGGGCTGCCCTAATTACGGCGCCCGGGGAGCAGTTGGGAGCTTAGGTGCCTTGCTCAAGAGCACTTCAGTCATGTCCCAGGACCAGGATTCGAACCTGCAACCCTCCAATCACAAGTCCGCTCCCCTTACCTCTAGGCCACAACTGCCCCTAAAATGTTCGGGATGTAGCTGCTCGTGCTCCCAATTGCCGTAAACAGAGCCATTTGACAAGCATTACATATACACGGCAGACAGCTCTGACTGGACAAGAGCCAGCACGTGCCGCAAAACTTGGGAAAAGTGAATTATTACGGGCGATCTGGGGGGTTTCACACAATTGGGCAGAAAGAAAACCCCAGATAATCAAAATCCCCTGTTTTTTTCCGCTGTAAAAGGCCAGTGTATAGCATGGTGACCCCCATTCTGACTGGAGCTTTTGGTTCTCTGCTTTACCCTCCTGGTTGTGACTTCTCACCCTGGCTTGTCCCCGGGCTCATTATTCTTCTCAGTCATGTGTGGGACGAGTCGCCATGTCTGGCCGGTGCTGGAGAGAAAGGTCATTGGCTGACAGTTCACCCTGTATCTGGGCTTTATATGGAATCATAGAGATGCGGGTCACAGATCCTCAGGCCAGCAGCCTCGGAGATAAAACTTCCGTATGGTGTGTCTCTTCTTACTCCCAGAAACTATCTATCTATCCTAGGACCCGGCCATTGTATCTAGCTGTTTAAAGGGACAGTGCAGGCAATCATAAGGCAGAAAGAAGCTTCACTGAAGCCTGTCCCATGTGCCTTTCCTCCATTTCAATGCTGTTGCAGGCCCTGCCTGTCCTTTTGTCCGCATGTTTCATCTTCTCCCTCAAAAATCCCAGAATAATTAATAGTGCTCGCTCTTGCTGCACTCACTTGTGCCCGAATCACTAAGGGAAGGAGCTGCCATGTGACCACATTTGGAGCATGGCCAAAGAAAAATGGAAAGGGAAGGGGAGATTAAACTTTGAAGCCCTGCTACAGCATTTACAGGAGAGGAACATGGGACAGGCTTGAGGTTAGTTCTGTGCTGCCTTATCATTGCCTGGACTGGATGAGTGCATAAAGTGTAGTTATTATGAGGCACTGTAGGTAGGCCATGAAGAAAACGGGGTAAAACAAGTAGACCTCAACTTAAAGTGACAGGACAGGATTTTCACTATCCAAAATGTTGTTCCGAACCCTGGGGCATCCAGATTTGGGATGCCCTATTGTGTGGAGCCCCCCAGATCACTCAGTAAAAAATCAACTGTCCCCGGTTCCACTATACATGCCCTGACTCATCCTATGAGAGTTGTTCTCCATTCATATTAGTACTTGGCAAACAGCTCTGCACTCAGCAATCGGGAGTGAAAGCGCATCCCCAGAAGCACCTAACCCTCCAACTGCTCCTTGGGCAATGTAATTAAGAAAGCCCACCTCTCTGGGCATGTGTGCACTCAATGCACAGATGGGTTAAATATGGAGGAAAAATTCCTATGTGTGCACAAACATACAATGGCCATCTATGCCCCCCCCCCCAAATTGGATGGCTACAGGGGCGTGCTTCAGCCCAGAGATGCTGGGCATGTAGCCGAATTTGCTTACATCGCCGACATAACCACAGGAAAAGGAGAGTTTTGTTGGGACCTGGGGGTTTTAACAGAGCGGGGCATCCTGGTTGGGGGGGGGGGCAGGGCATAACCTCTATGTACAATTCATGTTCTGAGCAGTTATCAATCCTCCGATAGCATACTGTACCACCAGCTATGCATTGGTGGCTCAGTGGTAGAATTCTCGTTTGCCATGCGAGAGACCTGGGCTTGGTTTCTAGCCAATGTAACTTCCTTTTGCGGGCCAGTCGTAGTCTGATGGTTATGGATTCGATCTGCGACCAAAGGGTTGCAGGTTTGGTTCCCAGTTGGAGCATGACTGAAGTGCTCTTGAGCAAGGCACCTACCTCCCTCACTGCTCCCCAGGTGCTGTGGCTCGTGCAGCCTACCACTCCAGCCACGCGTGTACACTCACTGTCCCATGGTGTGTTTATTATTGTGTGGTTATGTTGTATGTTGCCATTTTTCATTAGTATAAGGTTAACGTTTACAAAAGAAACAAAAGGGGGGTGGCAGCCGCTCAGACCATTTTATAACTAACCAGGGAGGTGCACATTAGCAGGGCAATTAAAATACAAGTCTTAAAGGGGCCACAGCACTCAAACCAGTTAGCTTGCTGACCAGCCTACAATCTGTCTCTAAACTAGGTTAAAAACAGGGGGCTCGGTCACACACATCTGCAGAAGTATGCTTAAGCTGCACCACCAGCGCCAAGGTGCCCCTGTGAGGTGCAGTCCTAACTCTAATCTCTGAGAGCCCCATTTGGGACATACAATGCAATAGATAAATTGGGAGCAGGCTTACCTGAGGTTGCCCTAAACCTCAAGTGCAAGCCATGGGGTGGAAGGGTCAAAGACCTTGCAATACAGCCTAGACCCCACACTCCATGTGCTTGCACAAATTCAAAAGAAACAAAAGATGTGTGTGACCGAGCCCCCTGTTTTTAACCTAGTTTAGAGACAGATTGTAGGCTGGTCAGCAAGCTAACTGGTTTGAGTGCTGTGGCCCCTTTAAGACTAAGGTTAACGTTTACCCCTTTGAGAGGAGGTTGCATCCCACCTATCCTTTGTGGATAGTCAGTAGAACGGACTCCAAAGAAAAATGTCCTCCAGTTGGAGGAATTGTGGGAAGAACTCGATGTAAGTGGCGAAACGCGTCAAGCTTGCCACTTCCACAAACGGTGGATGGAATATTGGTTATTTACTACTATGCAAAATACAGTATAGATAAATATTTTATAATTTAAAAAAGATTTATAGAGACTAGATTTAGAACAAATTTACAGACCGATGGAAAATAAAGCTGTACTTTTTTTGTACACAGGAATCTCCTATACAAACGTTACCCGTCAATTAGTAAAATGAATGAAACATCTATTGAACCGTAGTGGAATCCCCCCTTAGATGATGATGGCCACTGCCCTAGCTGTGGAGGTGCGATTGGCTCTTCCCAGCAGGTCAGCCATAGACAGGAAGATGCCAGAGGTGGGACTGGGAGGAATGCAGGGGCGGGCACAGGAAAGCATGATTATCAGCAGCCTGCAAGCTTGGGCCGGCCATGCGCTGGCAACAGGTGCATGAGAAGCCTCCCGTCACTAACAGGCATGTGAGAATCCCACCGCCCATCTCACGCAGGCCCGTGTGTGTGTGTGTGTGTGTGTGGTGCAAATGGCACTTGCTCTGAGGGAAAACATTCATTAAGTGTGAACACTTGACTTGACAAAGGACAGCTGGCCGCATTTCTCAGCTCTAATAGATCCAGTAAAAATCTCTGCAGCTCTGCGCCTCAGACATCCTGGCTCCAGCGCTGGCCGCTCACCTGCTGTGCCCCCATCACCCCGGGCACCTGAGCTGCCCCCACCAACAGCCCCCCCCCTTTACTGGAAGGAGGAACTGGCCTCATAGCCATCCAGTCGCACTTCCCGAGCGTAATCTGATCAGCGCTGCGGCCACCAGTAACTGCTCTTGTGGCTGCGAAAGCTGCAGATATCTACACAGGCATTAGGATTGGGAAGAAACCTACTCCTTCTCTTCCCATAATCCAAGAAAACCTTTCTAGACACAGTGTATGCATTTCCACATGTGTTTAATAGTTTTTGCTTTTGTCTAATTTAATAAAGGGCAAGAGATACATGTTTCTCTGATGGCTCTGATCTCATTTTCGGGTTTTCACACCGTCTATCCCAGCCACACTTACGGGTTTCTATCTTGGCTGGTCTTTTTCAGTAAAGATGCATCAGGAAGTTTCCCCAGATGAGGTCAGACTTCCATTTACCGTATTTACTTTCCTTGTTCTCTCTAAACTTCCGATCCCCGTGTATCAGAACACGGTTCTTCTATACACTTTGTGCCCTAGCCACACTTATGGGTTTTGACCTCGGCTGATCAAAGTGTATTATTTTAGCTTTTGACAATTGTTATAAGGAACTAGAAATATGTTTACTTGCTGTCTCTGGGCCTTGTCTTCGAGGTTTCATCTCACTTCTGAGAATTCAAGTTTCCCACAACTTTCGTTCCTGGCCATACATTTTAGAAATGCAGGACAGAACATATCAGGATGTCTCCTCAGATGGGGATCTCCTTTCCCCCATTCCATGCAGAACATGACCTGTAGCCCATGTTATATATATATTTGTGCCCGCTATAAGATATGCATACAGTAGGCCAGTGGTCCCAAACCTGTAGCTCGGGAGCCACAGGTTGGGCTCAAGTCCTTCACTGTATTTTGAATTGTTGTAAATAGTTTCTTGTTCTATAAGAGTAATATGAAGTCTATGATCTGTTAACATCATCTCTCACTGCTAAAAATGGCTCTCATAGTATAAAAGATAGGAGAAACCTGCAGTAGGCCCTACCTCACCTCCTCTACTTATGTAGCTACATTGGTGACCTTTTAACCCCATATTCTTCAGTGTAGCATGTCGCCCGTGTGTAAGTATGTTTGTAATGTCGGGTAAGGAGCCCGACCCCATTCATGACAGTGAGCAAACCCTTTCCCACATTGCCCCTATAGCAGGCTCCATGGAGCTGGGCAGTGATTGGTTACTGGATGGAATTCCACCCCCTGTGTGGATGTCAGCAGAGCTTGCCCCAGTATAAACCAGCATGGAGCCCCGAGCGTGTAAGGTGTATAGTGCCCTGGGCTGATCTCCGCTGCTCCTCGGCTGTAAATACTTCCACAGCAGACAGGCAGCTGTAAATTTATCCCCGGAGGTCAGCCGCATAGTCGTCGGGCCATTTGTAGCCTCCTTAAATCATTTAGTGGCCATGAAGGGTCCAGCCCTGACTCTGGTGGAGCTGGCGTCTTCTCTCCATGAGCTGGGGTAATAAAATGAAGACACCAGCTTGGGTCATGCCATATTCTCTCTGACACTGGTTGGTTCAAAGGATTATGGGGGGTGACTCTGGGGGCATTCAGGGTGATCTTTGGGTAAAATATTTTGAGTGACGCAATCCCTCTTAGATGTTTTTTTTTTTGTTGTACTATAAAGGGGTGTCTCATGTAACCATACTGTTGTGAACATTCCCTGCCAATGCCCCAGTGACCGCGGCTATTCAGCATGTAAAAGGTGCAATCGGCAGGTGAGTACTGAGGCCCGAAACGCAGCTACATTCCCTTAACGGTATCTGATGTGAGAGGGCTACGATGCATGTGGTGTAAACACATCCTCAGGCCACAATTATTAGCCCAGAAAGAAGCATTTATGTAGAACTAGTTTCCAGGATGCCTCACACTATCCAAATGAGATTCTACAGGTGGAAATGCATTTCTTACTTTAAAGAAGAACTCTGGTCAAAGACAATTAGGGGTCTGCTCACATCCCCACCCACAGGGAATTCCTATTTGTGATGCTCCACCAGTTTTAACTACACAGGAAGCTGGAAATTAGGGCAGAATAATGGCGCCTCCCCAGGGCTTAGGGTTTGCTGGTTGGGCGTACACACGCCAAGCACCAACAACACCACTGGCGGCAATGTGAGCGGACCTCTCTGTTCAATTGTAGACCAGAGGTCTGCTGTACAGGGGCCTCCAAATTCAGGATATCGCTATGTATGAATCCCCCCCGTTCTGCGCATACCTCAATCCTGCAAACCCCCAGCGCATGCTCCAGCCCCCCTAATGAGCGTGCATTTATATAATAAAAGCATTGAATTATTTCTCCTTTCCTGCTGGCAGCCATTTAAAAGTGCCTGATGTAGGTACACACAGAAAATGCCACCAGTGTCCCACACATTTGCCACCGGATTGCAGTATTGAGTTGAGTATATGGCAACTGTGTTTCACACAGGGGCATCCCAAATTTGGGTGCAAATCGGGGCACATTCACCTGGCTCTGGAACCTTTTAGACTCAGCTTTGGTCAGCTTGAAGGTCTATGCAGTGCCGATGTTTTACCACCTCACAGTCCCGTCATCTTGTTTTATGGTGGTGCTGTTTAAAGGCTTTGTCCGGGCTGCCTGCTGTAGCTTTGTACTTTTCTGACTGTCTTCTAGCAAATACACTCCCTGGCATGCCCCTGCATGCTCCATTCACTGTGGCATATTGGGGGGCAGAGTCTCCACCAATTTGCTTTGGGGAGGCCTTATGATTGGCCTCATGATTGTCTGTCTGGTTACACGTTGTGAAGAGTTAACCAGAGGATAAACATCCCACCCGCAGCCTCCGCTATGCTTCATAGAGAGAAATTCCCGACCAAAAATAGGCGTCTATCCCCCCCTCCCCCTCGGATTCCAGGCAAGGTGAGTGTTTAATGAGTTGATGTCTGGCCCGGCAGAGCTGTGAACAGGTTCACCGACAGGCGGCCCGCTAAGTGACTCACTGACACCTAATTAGTCACTTCCTCATCTGCAGCCCGATGACTGCACTGGTCGGCCAATCCCAGCACAGCACCTCCGGGTGTAACAACGTCTGTAACAAAGGATCACCTTGTTCCACTACCTGTGCCGAGCCCAGACCCACAACAGACTGCCCAGCGGCCAGTTACCCCACATCATCAGCCCACAAGCATGAGTCAGGCTACAGGCAGCTGCAGCACTGACAACACACTCACCAGTGACCTGGAGGCAGGTGTCACTGACAGCAGACCCTCCCCCCCCTCCAGACTGGGTCACAGCTCCTCCCAATGGCCGTACACTTTCCAGCATGACAGAACCCAGGGTCAGGGCAGGCAGTGTCTGCCTCTATGAACCTCTCAGCATGCTCTCCTTTTACCCTAAGAGGCCGATTCATCAATAGCGCCAGGTAGCGACAGATGAGCGACTGTAGCGTGATTTTTTCAGTGCCAGCCAGTATTCGCTGTGCTTGGCCGGCATTAGCTTGATGACAGCGACTCAGTCGGTGTGCGGTAATGTTGAATACGGGCTGGGAGGTCGCTGTTTCACAGGTCCAGCGTTGTATGTGAGCGCCTGACAACGAATGGCCAGAGCGAACGGCTAGCTTCATATTCATCAACAAATCACGCTCCGAATGTGCTGTCGCTGTCCATTCCTTGTTTAAACCCCAGAGCGCTGGCGGCGATCTGTATTAACTAGTTTTTAACCCCTAAACAACCATATTTTTTGAAAGTAACATTATACATGTTTTTAAAATCATTTTGTAATATGAATACATTAATCTCAGACCTGTTAGATCAATTCTGCACATATTTCTTTTTTTTTTTTTTTTACTTAAAAATAAATCCTAACATTGCAGAAGTGTTCTCCGATTTTTTGACATTAAAAAAAAAAAAAAAAAAAATTATTACCAATTAATTATGAATAATTATAGATTGCTCCATTGAAATGCATTGGACATCGCCAGGGAGCGACAGCTCATACCTGGCGCTGTGAGGGAATTTGCAGCGGCGCTGTTCGGTCCAGGCAGCTTCATGATGAATGCCGCGCTAGCCGTCGCTCTCATTTTGCTTGATAAATGCGTCATTGTGACCGCCGCCGGGCGTACTTGAGTCGGTAGTCGCCGTTAGCTGCCGCTACCTGGCGCTCGTCAGACACTACCTGGCGCTATCGCTTGATGAATAAGGGCCTAAGTGCATTTATGAACCTCTCAGCATGATTTCATTTATCTTGGGAGCCACTATGGTCCTTTTAGCATGGTTCTCCTTATCTCAAGTGCCTCTATGGACCTCTCAGCATTCTCCCCTTTATCTCATGTGTCTCTGTGGACCTCTAAGCACGCTCTACCTTTATCTCACAAGCCTCTATGGACCTATCTGTGTTTTCTGTTTTAACTCAGGAGCATCCATGGACCTCTCGGCATGTTCCTCTTTATCCCAGGTGTAGCGGAGGCCTCTCGGCATTTTCCCTTTCCCTCAGGTGCTCTCATCGTGCTCCCTTTTAGCTCAGATGTCCCTGGAGATCTCTCTACTGCTTTCCTTTACTCTCAGGTGCATCTCTGGACCTCTCAGCTTTTCCCCCTTTCACTTTGGAGCCTCTATGGACCTCTCAGCCTTCTTAGCTTTAACTCAACCGCCCTCGGAAGCCTTCATTCTATCCTTTATCTCACATGTCAGCATGCTCCCCTTTATTTCATTTACCCCCGGAGACCTCTCAGCATTTTCACTTTTAACTCGGGAACCTCCATGGACCTATCAGCATGCCCCCCTTTATCTCAGGTGCCCCTGGAGACCTCTGAATTTTCCCCTTCATCTCAGATGCCTCTATGGACCTCTCTGAATGCTCCCCTTTATTTTCAGGTTCCTCTATGCAAGCGTCACTTTATCTCAGGTTCCTCTATGGTCCCCTCAGCATACTAACCTTTATTTCACATGCCTCATGGACCTCTCAGAATGCGTCCCTTTATTTCCAGGTTTCTCTATGGACCCCTCAGTATACTAACCTTTATTTCACGTGCCACATGGACCTCTCAGAATGCGTCCCTTTATTTCCAGTTTCCTCTATGGACCTCTCAGCATGCTTCACTTTATCTCATGTGCTTCTATGAACCTCTCAACATGCTTACCTTTATCTCATGTGCCTCCATGGACCTCCCAGCATGCTTCACTTTATTTCAGGTGCCTCTACGGACCTCTTTGCATTCTTCCCTTTATCTCAGTTTCGTCTATGGACCTCTCAGCACGCGTTCATTTATCTCCAGGTTCCGCTATGGACCTCTCAGCATGCCCCCTTAATTTCAGGTTTCCCTGTGGACCTCCCAGCATGATTCCCTTCATCTTAGATTCCTCTATGGACCTCTCAGCATGCTTACCTTTATCTCATGTTTTTCTATGGACCCCTCAGCATGCTTCACTTTATCTCAGGTTCCTCTATGGACCGCTCAGCATGCTTACCTTTATTTCACATGCCTCTATGGACCTCTCCGAATGCTTCCCTTTATTTCCAGGTCTCGCTATGGACCTCTCAGCATGCTTACCTTTATCTCAGGTTCATCTATGTACCTCTCAGCATGCTTCCCTTTATCTTCAGGTTCCGTTACAGACCTCTCAGCATTCTTAACTTCATCTAAGATTCCTCTATGGACCTCTCAGCATGCTTCTCGGATGGCTGGATCAGACAGTAATCCTTTGACATTTAGGGAGAGCGTGTGTGATGTCATGGGTGTGGGTTGATGATGTAACTAGGCTCTGGGCAGCCATGCTGGTGCATGGTGAGCGATCATTGCTCTGAATGCATCACACAAACCATTCCTGATTTATTTCTGCTGCACAATCAATGCACAATGGCGGCGACAGGTTCTCTTGGTTCCACTTGCGGTATTATTGTTAGCGGATACAGAGGGGAGGCGCGGGGCGGTGTTTGGGCTCAGTCCCAGCTGGGACAGGAAGTCCCTGTGCAGACAGGCTGTCTGCTGTTGGATGATGCTTGGCAGGAGCTGGATGTGCGCTCTATGCCACCAAGCGAGCCAGAGCGAGAATCCACAACAAAGCGCGCCGGACAGGAGAATGCGCGCGTCAGGAAAAATCACCCCCCAACTCCCACAGCGGACGCTTTTCTGCAACTCAGCACAAGCTTCCCCTCCTAAATCATACGAGCCGATCATTTCACCATCTTCACGATTATGGCTCCGAGACCCCCCGACGCCCACCTTCCCTCTGTCTTCTCCTTCCAGGCGCACTCGGACAAGATGGCGGCACCAGATTACATGCTGGCGGGGGGGCAGGGGGAGCGCTCTGCTGCTTCGTTCCAGCTCCATCCCTCCAAAAGTTTGCACATAAAGCAGAGCTATACCCTGTCTGTCATGCAGCTCTGTGCCCGCGAGGGTCCTGCTCCACCTCTGCAGGCCATCAGCAAGCTCTAATGGAGCTGCACGTTCCCCAACATCTCCCATCCCCGAGCTGCAGAGCTCCATGAGCAGGTATGGACCCGAGACCCGACCCTCCGGTGGAGGGGTAAAAACCCCAACTGAAAAGATTCACCCAATGCCAAAACATATATTACTTACCTGTCTCAGCAGCCCGTGCTCCTCTTCCTCAGACTGCAGGTTTTACAGCTCAGCCGATGAGAAGCATTTTTAGGGTGCAGGTCTTTTTTAGTGGAACAAAAAATCTGGGATTTTGACTATCCCAAGTTTTCCCAATTTGGGATGCCCCACAGTGTAACCCCCCCCAGAAAAACTCACCTTTCCCCTACGGCCCACACGCGGGCTCTCGTCCAATCAAAGGAATTTTCCGTTATGTAATGTTAGGCAAATGGCATCTCTAGTAGCAGGCAAGCGCACAGCCCGAGGAAGCCTAGGAGGTGAGTCTACCGGCTCCCTGGGGGGGTTTATACAGAGTGGCATGCCCCAGGAAAAGACCAGCTCTGTTTGATTTTTTTGTCAGGTTTTTGGTGTTCTGTCTTCTTGTTTCCTCTTCTGGAATCTGGAATGTAAAATACTCATTTGTGTCAGCATTGTGCCCCCCCCCCCAGACCTGTGATTTATTTATCAGCCGCTGTTTCCATGATTCTCATATTCCTGGGACTCTGTCTTGGTATAACAGGAGTGGCTTTCTATATAAACAGGAGTGGCTTTCTAGACCTATAATAAAACTCTTATCATCCTTTCTGACTACAACTCCCACAATCCTTCTACTGTAACAGGTGAGCTCATTAGAAGCTTTGCCTGAATCCGACAGCAGTAACGTCCTCCCCTGCTGAGCACACTGCCAGTAACCCTTTAGCTACTGGAACACAAGATTGTTTTCCTCCCATCAGAATAGGCTGAATTAGAGCAGTAAGAGTTAATACTATTGTCTGTGCCTCAGCCAATCAAAAAGTTAGCAAGCTAGAGGCAGTCTGATCTGTACTTTTAAAGTGGACCAAAAGCCACGGAGATCGGCCCAGCAATTTATAAGATTCCCAGGCCCATTGACTCCCTCCCCCAGGGGCATCCAGAATCGGGATGCCCCACTGTGTGAAGCCGGCCATAAACTCACCTTCTTTTCTGGTCCAATGGCTCATTTGTAAATGCGCGGCGTGGGCACGCTGTCTGTGGGGGATGCGGCCGTCAGTGCGCTCAGATCCGCTCACCTTAGACGAGCTCTTGGACGCAGGGTCTGATTGGACGAGGGGCCGTGCATGCGTTGTAGGACCGGGAAGAGGTGAGTTTGCTCAGGCGATCCCGATTGGGGTGCCCTGGGGGGGGGGCAAGGACCAAAACCCAGGATGGTCAAAATCCTGGGTTTTGGTCCACTTTAACATAACACTTTGATACATTGCTAAGGTAAACACATTGTTGCTAGAGAAACCTTTCTTTCATAACACAGAGTTGCAAACCACAAGAAAACAACAGATAAGCTCAGCACATTGATTACATAATTTTGGGGCACAATAATGCAAACTTTTAAAATGCCATCGAGAGTGGAATTAGCCTTTAAAGCTCATGTGACCTGTAGACCTAATTTATTGTTAAAGTGGAAAACAACTGACTTAATGCGATCCTATCACATGCCAATCACATGGCGGCTGGTGATTAATTGGGATTGCCGAGTAAGATGCACATCAAATCTGAATGGTTGCCGGCGATCACATGATTGCCGATCATTTGTTGCCAAACATGTAAATGAGGAAGCGATGGCTTGACTATAGTGTTTCCCCCACTGTCCGCTCCACTCTTGGCAATAGGACGATAACGGCTTTTCAGCCACTGGGGCTGTTGCTGTTTTCGCTCCATTCTCTTTCTCTGTCGTTGTAGGGTTCAGCGCCCTCATCTTGCTCCGGAGAAGCTTCAGTAATTAGACTTCATGGCTGGCTCAGCAGGCCATGATATGTTTTTTGTTTGGAAGCAATAGAACAAATAAGTGGGCGAGATAATAAAGATGCAGAGAAGACGTCTTCTTTTTGCATGGCAAGACGGGCGAGGGGTCTCCTGGCAGGAGGAAGGGAACGGGCAGCTTTATCGCTTGGCATGGTGACACCTTCCCTTTACATTTTGTCCCCGTCTCTCTCTCAGGATCCTGTGAAAATTCTTCACATCCCTCTGGTCATGTGCGGGGGGGGGGGGGGGTTTCAGGTATTACTCCTTGTAGCTAATGCTCTAATGGGGGTCTGGGCGGGGCGCCCTCTGTAGAATTAGCTGTAATTACAGGAGCTCTGATAAGGCAGCTTGCCGATATTTGCAGGGACAAGTTGTTACCCGGCCCATCGCTGCAGATAATATCTCAATCAGATAGTGAGCGTGAGAAAAACGGCCCCGGGCTTTGGATTGTGATGTGGATGGGCGGGGGGGGGGGGGGGGGGGGTGACCCTCTGGAGCACCTGTCACTCCCACTCATGGCTGTCTAACATGGGATGGTGAGATTGCAGCATCGTCCATAGCAAGAAGTGAGCTTACAGGTGCCGGAGGAGTCTCGCCAGGTTCCTCCCTTTAAAGGACAATTATCATTAGAAACCTGTGAAAATGTTCTGTTCTTATATTACACTTGATTTAAAAAAATCTTTCCTTCTATACTTTTCATCCTACTTCAAGGACAGACCTGGCACTTATGATGGGTGAGGGATTGTAATGTGTCCCTGAGAATACAGGGCTGTGCTTGAAATCTTTGTGAGCAGACACTGCCCTTGCTGCTGTCATGACAGGTCTGACACTTACATTTACAAATCGGGCCGTCATGCCTGACAGGAGGATTGTGCACAGTATATGTCTGCTCACAAAGATTTCAACATCTTCTGTCATAAGTGCCAATTTTGTGCAGACCATATATAGTGATTTATGCTTTTGTGACATTCAAGGGGGGAAAAAAGTACAGAAGGAAAGATTTTTTTAAAACAAAGTGTATTGGTAAAAGGTATTTAATATAAAAACAGAACAGTTTTCACAGGTTTCCAATGATTGTTGTTCTTTAAAGAGGAACTGTCAGGAGGGCTTACCACCACAGGTATGTATATGGCCAGAAACGTATGTGACCTGCATTGCATGCCAGTTGCGGGCCAGCAGCCGAGAGAGCAGCGTGACGGCCAGACCACCAGCAAAGCTGGAAACCACTTTCCTCTCCTAACAGCAGGAGCCGCCGTCAGAAGATTCTAGTCCCATGTAACCTAAGGGAGCTCTGGGGATGGGATGGATAAGTAGAACTCAGAGAGAGAGGTGAGGTGAGTGGTGGAGGCCGGGTACATGATTAATCCAATGCACAGAGAGCGCATGAAGCAGTTCAGAAAGAAGTTTCTACAGGTCCACCAATTGGGCCGGGACCCATAAAGCGATCCTACTGATGGTGGCCCTGTCTGTCTGAAGAGTCAAAACCATCAAAAAAATACAATTCTGTAAAACTCACCTGTAGAATTGTTTTTGAATATATCCAGTCCAGGTCGTCCCAGAAGTGATGACAGTTGGGTATTCCGCCCCCAGGGGGCGCGCGACTGCAAGACCAAAAGCAGTCGCTCCTCCCGGCCCCCTATAAAAGCAGGTGTCTCACTACGATTTCCCAGTGGTTAAAAAGCAGTAAGAAAAAGAGACCAGCCGGGAGGCCAAGAAACCATGTTAAAATTCACATAGCTTCAGCATGTACTCTCTCCAACAAAAACTTAAGGACAACAGTCCAATATAAGAATAGTAATCACCATAACAAGAGGCAAACAAGAGATAATGAAAAACCAAGGGCGGGGTGGGACGACTTGGACTGGATATATCCAGAAGTGATGACAATTGGGACATCCAAAAGCAGTGTCCATTAGGGCGGGATCCCCAGTGCGAAACAGCATGTAGTTCATTTCACTACCGCCTGAAGCACCTTTCGGCCAAAGACAGCATCGGCTGAGGCCCTAACATCAACCTTGTAAAATTTTGTAAAGGTATGAACTGAAGACCAAGTGGCGGCCTTACAAACTTGTTCAACAGATGCCTGGTGCTGAAAAGCCCAGGAGACGACACCAATAGCTCTGCTAGAATGAGCAGTAATACGAAAAGGGGGTTCCTTCCCCTTGGCAGAATATGCTTGCACCACCGCCTGTCTGATCCACTTACTGAGAGTGGACTTGGCTGGTGGCAAGCCCTTCCTAGACCCCTCAGAGAGGACAAAGAGCAAATCCGATTTCCTGAAGAATTCAGTCGCGACCGGGTAATACTTAATGGCTCTGACCACATCCAAGGCATGGAGGGTCCTTTCCTTAGAATTAGTTGGTGCTGGACACAAGGAAGACAAGACCACTTCCTCATTAAGATGAAAGGGAGACACGACCTTAGGCAAAGAATCAGGTTTAAAGCGATTCTTATGCCACTCAAAATAAGGAGGCTTCATACAAAGCGCGGCCAGCTCTTACACGCGACGCACCAAGGTGATCGCAACCACCTTGAGGGTCAAAATTGACAATGCAGCATCGCACAAAGGCTCAAAGGGAGGACCTTGGAGACCAGAAAGTACCAAATTCAAGTCCCACACCGGTATTACTAGCATGCGGTGGACGGACATGGGTAACTCCCTGGAAAAAGATGGCCAAGGCAGAGACCTGGCCCTTGAGGGTGCTCATCTGGAGACCCAAGTCTAAGCCGTGTTGTAAAAACTCCAGGATCCTAGAGACAGAGAATGTGCGACAAGGGAGACTCTTGGATTCACACCAAGCAATGTAGGCGTGCCAAACTCTGTAGTATATCATGGAAGAAGACTTTTTCCGTGCCTGAATCATGGTATGCACAACCGTGGCAGACAGCCCCTTCTCCATCAGGATTGAGGTTTCAACAGCCAAGCCGTCAAAGCCAGCTTCTGTAAATTGGGGTGCCGTAGCAACCCCTGTGTGAGAAGCCCTAGATCGTCGGGCATGTTGTAGCGATCCACTGACATCTGAACTATGTCCGCAAACCAACTCCTTCTCGGCCAGCGAGGAGCCACTAGGATGGTTGGAACCCCTTCCTGGGCTATCTTGCGCAGCACTCGGCCCAGGAGTGGAAATGGAGGGAATGCATAAAGGAGCCTGAACTCCAAGGAATTGCCAGAGTGTCTGTGGCGAAGGCCAGAGGATCTCTTGACAGGGAGACAAACCTTGGGAGCTTGTGATTGTGTCTTTACGCAAACAGGTCCACATCCGGATGACCCCAGCGGAGACACAGGGCGTGAAAGATCTTGTTGCTGAGAGACCATTCCCCCAGACGCGAGGCACTCCTGCTCAGGGAATCTGCCTCCTGGTTCTCTACCCCGGGGATGTAAACCGCCGAGATGCAGGGAACATTCTCCTCTGCCCAAGTCAGAATCTGGGTCACCTTCCTGAGGGCTTGGTTGCTCCGAGTCCCGCCCTGGTGATTGATGTACGCGATAGCCGTCTGAGGAACAGCCATGTGGAATTGGGCGAAGGGCACTGCCTCGAAGCACAACACCATAAGGCCCACCAGTTCCATCCCCAGACGGATCGATGGCCGCTGACAAGACAGCAAGGCCTGCACCTGGGTCTGGAGACCCATCACCTTCTGCTGGGGCAGGAATACCATGACCTGAGAGGTGTCCAACGTCATACCCAGAAAGGACCTCACCGTTGAGGGAGTGATGGAAGACTTGGGGTAATTGACTACCCATCCGAAATCCTAAAGAGTGGATAACACCGTCCGGGTGTCGCTCTCGGCCTGCTGAAGGGACTGAGCCGCAATCAGTAAATCATCCAGATAAGGCAGCACATGAATGCACTGATTCCTCAGAATAGCCATGATGTCCGCCAGCACCTTGGTGAAAACCCGGGGGGGGCTGAGGATATCCCAAATGGCAGTGCCACAAACTGGTAATGCTGATCCTCCAGAGCAAACCTCAGAAACCTCTGATACCCCTGGAATATCGGGATGTGCAGATAAGCATCCCTGATGTCCACCGTGGTAAGGAAGTCACCGGGCCAAAGCGAGCTCACCGCCGAAGGTTTCCATGCGGAAATGTCTGACTCTGACAAACCTGTTCAGACCCTTCAGGTTCAGGATAGGCCTCATCATTCCGTCCTTCTTGGGAACCGTGAACAGATCAACCCTGTTCCTGACGAGGTACAGGACAAATCACACCTAACCGCAGGAGGTGTTGCACGGCCATTCTCAGGCCCTGTGCCCTCAACGGGTTCTGGGATATCCGAGACTGAAGAAATCTTGAGGGGGGCCCACCCCCTCCTGAATCCACTGATCCGAGACGCGCTGTCTTCAGATATGAGCAAATAGCAGAAGCTGGGGGCGCCCCCTCATGTCTGAGGATCCTCGGCAGGGGGCTTTGACTTGGATCCCCACGCGGGATTCGGTCGGCCGCGGCACCTACCTCGTCCCCAGGAATCCCTGTGACCACCTGAAAATGAAGAGCCTCTTCCTCCTCGAAAGGAGCGATAGGTAGATGAGCCCCGAAAGGGCCGCGCAGGCTTCCGGCGCTGAGTCTTCCGTCCTTGACCAGGAGGTCCAGACGCTCCCCGAACAACCTGTGGCCCAATGTCAGGGATCGCCGGACACCCTTCTTGCATGAGCCAACAATCCCCAATCTCCACCGCCTCTTGTGCCTATAGTCAAGCCCCCGCTGGCGGGAGACACGGGTTATGCCTCTCCAGACTCGATTGCCCCCAGGACTTACTGGCGCAAAGATTGCTGGCTTATGGAGAAGACGGGTGAACTGCGGGGTATCCCAAATCAGGGGTTCAAGCGAACAGAGTCCGAAACATCAATCCAAGGGGTTAGGCAGAGTATAGTCGAGACGGGCAGGGGTCAAAGCCGGGAGGTCACAGAAGCGTGGTATCCAAGGGGTAAGCAGAAGCAAGGTCAGACAGGCAGTAGGTCGGTGGGGGCAGCAGACAGGAGTGGTCAAAGACGAAGCCGGATCAAACACACTAAACGCGATTCCAACAGCACACCCAAGCTAATAATGGCTATAACGGGCACTGGTGGTCAGGGCAAGGACATATTTAAAGGGGAACTGGCCATTGGGAAGGGGGGAATGACTAATTGGTGCAACTTGATTTGTGATTGGTGCACCTTAGGAACTTGCTGCTAATAGGAGCAGCCCCAGGGACTGGACCGCCCTGACCAGTCAGGCTGTCCAGTCCCTGAGTTCATCAGAACCAGACTTCTAGGACCCGAGCACGTGACAAACCTGTTCAGACCCTTCAGGTTCAGGATAGGCCTCATCATTCCGTCCTTCTTGGGAACCGTGAACAGATCAACCCTGTTCCTGACGAGGTACAGGACAAATCACACCTAACCGCAGGAGGTGTTGCACGGCCATTCTCAGGCCCTGTGCCCTCAACGGGTTCTGGGATGACCACGTGACCATGAGCCGGGCGCGCCCCCCCGAGAGGGAGGAGGCGGAGGAGCCGCCCAAGACTCCGGAGACTGCAGCCGCCGCCGATGCAGAGGAGGCGGCAGAGGCCAAAGCCCCAGCAGAGGAAGCGGAGGCGACCGGCGCCGGCGACGCGGGAACAGGTCCCAGGTGCGTTTCTTACACCCACTAAGGGGATACTAGTGAGCGACTTTTTGGCCGCGGCATCAGCCGACCATTGCCGCATCCAGAGCGAGCGGTGAAGCGCAACAAGCAGGGCCGAGATCCTGGCACCGAGCCGGACACCATCATCCATGGCAGAAACAACGAAGGCAATAAAATCCATGCAAGCCTTGAGGTCTTTATACTCCTCCGCCCGCTTGCGGGACTTAGCAATATCCACAAGACGTCTCACCTTCTTTCTGATGGCTATGGAGACAATAGCCACGACACACACAGGGCAAAACCAAGCACCGGCAAAAGTGAAGGCATGGCAGATCAGCTGATCCATGCGCTTGTCAGCCAGATCACATAGGGAAGCAGTATCGGGTGAAGGCATGACCGTAGTGTTGGACAGACCCCACACGGGGGCATCCACCTCGGGTGGACGGGACCATAGCCGGACCAGTTCCTCAGGAAAGGGATACCGCCTGTCCAGGCTCTTGGGCACCGACGGTGACTTGTTAGGCCTTTCCCACTCTTTGAAAATTATGTTAGAAAAATGGTCCTGCTCAGGAAAGACTCATCTCTGTCTCTCAGGCCGAAACAAATCACCCTGCTTCCTTTTAGCAGCTCTCGGGGGGACAATGTGCAATGTCTCAAAAACTGAAGCAAGCAACTTCTCCGTATCATCCGGGAGCCACGTATCCTCATCCGAGCCGCTGTCATAGCCAGCAGAATTATCCACTGTGGAAAGGGAGTCCTCATGCAGCTTGTCTGCCTCCACGGAGCCCGGACCTCCAAAAAGATCATCATCATCATTATCCGAGTAAACGGGCTCAATGTGCCGTTTCTTACTCAAGGCCTTCTTAGGAGCCGTTCGCGAGATCTGTCTCAAGGCTGGCCACCCGGAATGCCAAATCAACCTGGGACCCCCTGCTGGCTTCCCCCTCACTGGGGGCTGAACGCAGCAGCGGTGGCTCTGGAGAGGTCACAGGTAATAAAGGGCTAGGGACAGGAGCGTCCGCCCGATCATGCTCCAAAATGACGCTCCTAGCGCAAGTGATACAAACAGTGCTGAATCCGCCCAGAGGGCTAGCACCGCACATGGGGCAGAGCTTCACCCGCCCACATGGGGCCCCCAGCTCACTATCCCCAGAAGCCTCTATTATGGTGATTAGCAGAAAAAAATTACAGGTAAATACAAGTTACAAGGCACTAACAGCCCAAACCAATTTATCCCCTTATATAGTCCCTCCTTTAGTGATCCCTCTTAGTGAAAAGGGAGAGGGGGGCGGGGGGACCGGGAGGAAGCACAACCCACAATCTATCAATGGCCACCTGAAAGATATAAGCAAGAAGCCATAAGTATCCCAAAAAACACAAGCGCATAAGATAACAGCAAGCGGGATTAGCAATAGGGACTCACAACACCGTGGCGTTTCCACCCCGAGCGGTCCAGGCAGCGCGGAGCAGAAGGCAGCATAAAATGGCGCGTCCTCGATGGGCGGGTCGCACGGCAGTGACGCGGGACGCGTCATAGTGCGACCCTGCCCACCGTCGTCGGCACGAAGTAGCGCCTGCCTCCTCACAGGGCTTCCCAAGATGGGGGACTGCCTCAGAGAAGGCCCCCACAGCATGCCCCCTGGGCGGCCCACGGCGGGGCTCCCATACACTCCACACGGCCGCTCGCCGCTACAGAGAAAAGACCAGTGGTCACAAGACCAAACCTGTGGCCCATGCCGACCCCCCCCCCCCCCTCACAGCATACAGCATAAAGATGGAGGGGCGAACGGAGCAGGAAGGAACACCCGAAGGAGCGAGGGAGGGAAGTATAACTGACAAGTGAACACAGTGAATAAGCACAGCACGCTGTAATAAAGCTTGTGGGACAAATTGGGAAAGAAGCCAGAGGGCAGTACGTGGTTCCTCCCCCCCAAAGACTCACCATCAGCCTGTGGCCGGCTACCCTTTAGTCAGGGTCTGCGGCCCAGAGCCTAGCTCTACCAAACGCCTGACCCCGGCATTCACCCTACCTTCACCGTCCCGATCAGCCATGGCTGGGAGGCAATAGTGGGTCCACGGGATCAGTGGTAATAAGGTAGCAGCGGCCAACGGGCTAGGAGGCCCCGCTCATCTGCAATATCCAGGAGAGAGTATCCAACGATCTTCAGCAGCCAGACTGCAAAATGAACACTGAGAAATCATAGTGAGACACCTACTTTTATAGGGGGCCGGGAGGAGCAACAGCTTTTGATCTTGCAGTCGAGCGCCCCCTGGGGGCGGAATACCCAATTGTCATCACTTCTGGGACGACCTGGACTGCATATAGGGAAAAATAAAATTCTGTGATTACTCACCTGTAGAATTGGTATTATGAGTATACAGTACGTCCCTGCTCCAAATCTTATACTTACAGTTGGGATATACTCCGCCAGATGGCGCTGGACTACAGAGACATCAAAAATAGGCTCCTCCCGGCCCCTCAAATACCCAGGGACCTCCCACAAATCCCCAGCATTGAAAAGCAGTTAAGGAGAAGCCGGGAGAATTAAACAATCCAAACTATCAACTATAACAATGATAACAATCACCATACAGGGGATCCAAGATAATGCAAACCAAAGGTGGGGTGGAGCAGGACGTACTGTATACTCATAATATCAATTCTACAGGTGAGTAATCACAGAATTGTATTATTTTTAGTATACAGTACGTCCTGCTCCAAATCTAATACTTACACGTGGGGCATCCAATAGCAGTGTCCATAAAGTAGGGTGGGATCCCTAAGAAAAATCAGCAGCGGGCAGTTTAAACCACTGCCGCCTGCAGAAACCTTTCGGCCAAAAACAGCGTCAGCTGAGGCCCTAACATCAACCTTGTAAAACTTTGAAAAGATATGAACAGAAGACCAAGTAGCGGCCTTGCAAACTTGTTCAACAGAAGCCTGGTGCTGAAAAGCCCAAGAGGCACCAATAGCACGAGTGGAATGAACTGTAAGGTGGAAGGGAGGATTCTTCCCCTTAGCAGAGTAGGCCTGAATCACAGCCTGACGAATCCACTTGCTGATAGTAGACTTGGCAGGAGCCAAACCCTTCCTAGGACCAGAAGGGACCACAAAAGAGCATCAGTTTTCCTGAAAGGTGCAGTAGCCACCAGATAGTACTTCAGACACCTAACCACATCCAAAGAGTGCAAAACTCTCTCCTTAGCATTGCTAGGATTAGGGCACAAAGAAGGAAGAACAATATCCTGATTCAAATGAAAGGCAGACACTACCTTAGGCAGAAAATCAGGTTTGAAACGAAACACCACCTTGTCCTGGTGCCTCTCATAGTAGGGGGGCTGAATGGACAGCGCCGCCAACTCAGACACACGCCTGACAGAAGTGATAGCCACCAGAAACACAACCTTGAGCGTAAGAATGGCCAAGGCAGCATCCTGCACAGGTTCAAAGGGAGCACCCTGCAAGGCTGACAGAACCAAGTTCAAATCCCAAACAGGCACCATAGGTTTACGTGGGGGACGCACATGAGCGACCCCCTGGAATAAAGTCCTGATCAGAGGGTGCTGAGCAAAGGACTTCTGGAAAAAAAACAGCCAGGGCAGAAACCTGACCCTTCAGAGTACTGAGTTGGAGCCCCATCTCCAACCCATGCTGCAGGAACTCCAGAATCCTGGGAATAGAGAACACACAACAGGGAAGAGACTTAGACTCACATCAGTCAATGTAAGCACGTCAAACCCTGTAATAAATGGAAGAGGAAGACTTCTTCCTAGCCTTAATCAAAGTATCCACAACTGAGGAAGACAACCCCTTCTCCATCAAGATGGAGGTTTCAGCAGCTAATCCGTCAAAGCCAGAGTTTGTAAATTGGGATGGCGTAGTGAGCCCTGAGTGAGCAGATCTGGCACCAAGGGCAGAGCGTACTGATCTACTGCCAGCTGTACCACGTCTGCGAACCACATTTCTTGGCCACCTGGGGGCCACCAGAATTGCACCACGTCCAGAGCAATCTTGCGCAGAACCCTGCCCAGCAGGGGAATTGGGAGTAAGACATACAGGAACTGAAAGTCCTTCCATGACATTGCTAGCGCATCCGAGGTCAGGGTCAGAGGATCCCTGGACAGAGAGACAAAAGCTGGAAGCTTGTGATTGTGGCGGGACGCAAACAGATCCACATCTGGTTGGCCCCAACGGTGACACAGAGATTGAAACACCCTGCTGCATAGGGACCATTCTCCCTGGCGAGAGGTCCCCCTGCTCAGAGAGTCCGCCAGGAGATTTTCCACCCCCGGGATGTACACAGCTGAAATGCAGGGGACAATGGCCTCCGCCCAAGTCAGGATCAGAGACGCTTCCTGGAGGGACCCCTTGCTCCGGGTCCCTCCCTGATGATTGATGTAGGCAACTGACGTCTGGTTGTCCGAGCGCACCTGAACAGGCAGGCCCTGAAGAGGAGTAGTCAAGCGAGCCAGAACTAACCTGATCGCTCGCAGCTCCAAGACATTGATAGGTGTGTGGGCCTCCTGAGGGCCCCACCTCCCCTGGAACCGCAGGGACTTCCAGAAACCCCCCCAACCTGACAGACTGGCATCCGTGGTGACCGTCTCCCAGGAAGGGGCAAGAAAGGATCTGCCCCCAACAGGTTCCTTGAGTCCATCCACCACAAGAGGGACCTCCTGACCAGGGGGGAAGAGCACACAGACCCCGTCCAGGGACGCTGGGTCCTTGTCCCATACAGACAATAGGTGAAGTTGCAGAGGCCTCAAGTGGAACTGAGCATAAAGGACCGCTTCGAAACACGCCACCATCAGGCCCACCAGCTGCATCCTCTGCTTGATGGAGGGATGGGGACAAGCTAGGAGGGACTGAGCCTGTGCAATCAGACTGTCCACTTTCTGCTGAGGAAGGAAGATCCTTGCCTGAACTGTATCCAGATTGATTCCTAGGAATGGAGTTACCAAGGAAGGGGACAGTGAGGACTTGGGGTGGTTGATCACCCATCCAAATTACTCCAGAGTGGACACCACCAGCTGAGTATCCAACTCTGCCTGATGTAGAGACCGGGAAGTGATGAGGATGTCGTCCAGATAGGGAAGCACGCGGACGCCCGGACATCTGAGCAGAGACATCACTCCAGCCAGCACCTTGGTGAACACCCTGGGAGCTGAAGTGAGGCCGAAGGGCAAGGCCACAAATTGGTAGTGTTGATCCATCAGAGCAAACCTGAGGAACCTTTGATGACCTGGGAACACAGGAATATGAAGGTAAGCATCTTTGATGTCCACAGAAGTCATGAAATCCCCTTGGCGCAGGGAACTGATGGCAGAGCGCAGAGTCTCCATGCGAAAGCGCCTGCCCCTGACAAACTTGTTGAGAATCTTTAAGTCCAGGATGGGCCTGACAGAACCATCCTTTTTGGGTACTGTGAATAGGTTGGAATAAAAGCTCTTGCCTTTTTCTCTTAAAGGGACCTGGCAGATGACCCCCAGCTCCAGGAGGCCTTGCACTGCTTGCACTAGCTCCTGAGCTGACACAGGGTCCTGAGGAATCCGGGATCTGATGAATCTTGGAGGGGGATCGGCAGCAAACTCCAACTTGTAACCGGAGGACACTACCTCCTGAATCCACCGGTCTGAGGCATGAAGCCTCCAGACGTGAGCGAAGTGCTGCAGCCGTCCCCCCACCCAGACGAGTGAGGGCGCCCCATCATGCCTGTGGGGGCTTGGGAGAAGATTTAGCTTTGGGACCCCAGGAGGAGCCAGGACGTCCATGTCCTCTGCCTCTACCTCAGAAATCTCCCCGGGCCCCAGGGAAAGAGACCCCCCTTCCCTGTCTTGCACCACGGTAAGGGGAGGAGAAGGAACCCTGACCCCAAAAGGGCCTAGGTTGCCGCCTGCGCTGGGGTAACCTGCCTCCCTTAGCAAAAAGGTCCAGGCGGTCTCCAAACAGACGCAGTCCTTTGAAGGGAAAACCAGTGAGGGCCTTCTTGGCAGCGTTGTCAGCAGCCCACTGGGGCAGCCAAACCGAGCGGCGTATAGCCACCACGAGGGCAGAAGTTCTGGCACACATTCTGATAGTGTCATCCAATGCTGATAGTACAAAGTTTACAAAAACATCACAACTGGAGAGTGCATTAAACACCTCACAAGGCAATTCATCAGGGGCACTATCAAGCATATTTCTGATAAGGGTTCTAGTGGCCACAGCAGTAATGGCAGAAGCTCAGACCGGGCGCAGCGCCGTCCCCGCACATGCAAAGGCGTGGGATGCCAGCTGGTCAACGGTCCTCAGCATCCCGCAGGGTAGTAGAATCAGGGGAATGCATGACAGAGGTGTTAGCTAGCCCTAGGATCGGGGCATCCACCTCGGGGGGGGGGGGGGGATGACCAACATTTAACCACCTCAGCAGGAAAGGGATACTTCCTATCCCAACTCTTTGGAACCCTGGGAAGTTTACTGGGGCGTTCCCATTCCTTGAGCACAAGGTTATGGAAATGTGCCTGCTCTGGAAATTCCAAACGTGATGTTGCTGTATGGAAAAGCTCCCCTCTTTGCCTGGGAGCCTCAACAGGGAGAGAGATAGCCAGAACCTCAAAAATCTGGGTCAATAATCTGTCAGTGTCATCCGGGGCCCAGGGGTCAGAGCCAGAATCGGCATGACCCCTCGGTCTCTCATCAGATGAGCCTGAATCAGAAAAGAGCTCCCCTTCATCAGACGGGGTATAGCCACACAGATTCATAAACTCCTCAGTTCCCATAGGGAAAACAGTAACATTAGGCGTCAAGTGCCGCTTCTTAGCAGGGGCCTTACACGCTAAAGAGTTTGCAATAATCTGTTCAACAGTAGCCAGTCTAGAAGACACATCAGGCTGAGAATCCCCACTAGTATGCAACTCAGCAGAAGTGAGATTTAAGCTTGGGGGAGTAGGTGAAGTAAAACGAGGTGCAGCCACTGGCAGGCCAGATTGCAATGCAAGCACCTGCTCAGCACAGGGTACACAGACCCTGCGCCTTGTCAGCGTCAGCATGAGGCTGCCCACACGCTACACACAGCCGGTCTTGTCCCGAAGGGACCCCGGTCACATTATCCTGGGATGCCTCCATATGGTGATTATAGCGGCGCTATATGCTGATAGGGAATAACGCTATATAGCAACCCTGGATGCCCCAATAACCCGCTAGGGACGTGGGAGTATAATTTGTTACAAGGCCTACAAGCAATATATTAAAACAGGGCCGAGAGAAGCCAAGGAGGGTTCGTCCCACCTGAAAGACATAAGCAGACAAGACCTTAAGTACATCGTAACAAAAGTGAAGCAGATAAAGTCGCCCGCGAGGGCACTTACGGACCGCGGTAGTCCGTCGCGCATAGGCCAACCAAGTCAGAAAAGATGGCGTCGGTATACCTCGAGGGGCGGGCCAATAATAGCGAAGAGCGCGAAGCCAGAAAGGCCAACAGCCAATGATGGCGCACCAGCACCTGAGGTAATGCCGCCGCCAAGCGCGGAACAAAGTCAGCGCGCGGCGGCGGTAATTTTCAAAGACAAGTCAGCGCGGCGGCTGACACAAGAATAAAGACATGTGAAAAGTGAAAAGCACAGACTGCATAACATACATATCTATACACATACACCCCCCCCCCTCTTTTCCCCCGAAGACTACACGGAGGATGAGGGAGAACAGCGGCCACTTAAAGAGGGCCCACCGATAGGCAGGGGCAATAGTGCGGGAGGGGCATCCCATAGAGGCTCACCATAAGCCTGAACCGCCTACCCTTTGGTGGGGGATTGCGGTGGAGCAGCGCTCCTAAGCACCAACGGCGGTGCTGCCTACCTTCACCCGACCAGCGCAGCCAAGGCTGGGAGGCATATTACTAGTGGAACGGGTGGGAATAGTCCTACAGGGCCGCAGGTTAATAACCCCGCTCACCTGTGAGTAGAGAGCCCATTTCTCGTCCTTCGCAGCCAGACTGCAGAGAAATTGGAGTGATCTGGGGGATTCGTGGGAGGTCCCTGGGTATTTGAGGGGCCGGGAGGAGCCTATTTTCAATGTCCCTGCAGTCCAGCGCCATCTGGCGGAGTATATCCCAACTGTAAGTATTAGATTTGGAGCAGGACATACTGTATACTAAGAATAAGCTTGTTTCAGAGGGATTCATTTTTGCAGTCGCTCAGCGTTAGTACTGGGGTCCCCTGAAATCTCTCACCATGGCGACCCCTCGCGTGTTATTGAAGAATGGTTGTTCTGGGTATGAGGGGGAGGATGTGGCTCGTGAGGTTAGTCGTCCAGTTAGCACTTTATTATATGGAGAAAGAGCACTGGGACAATGCCCCTGACTCCTGTAGAGACCATAGCAATGGCCATACTGGGTATGGGGTACCTCATTAGTGACAGCCATTGTGTAGATTAAGGAGCAGTTATATGACGGGAGGAGGGTGAGAGACGAGTGTGAGAGGTGTGTCTGGATGGGCAGAGGACACAGGTAGAGCACCCTAGTGGTCACTGTGGTGGGCGCACACAGCAAGATGGTGAACGGCACGTCTCGGTAAGCAGGCACCTGTTGGGGCAGGGTGCGGGGCGCCTCCATAGAGCCACTTGTCATTATGGTCGTGTCCTGGAATGTTCACCTGTTTGCAGGGCAGATCCAGCGTGTCGGGGCAGCGGCTGCGCAGGCATGTGCCGAGCTGCACGGCTTTGTGAATTGTCTCCCCCGGAGCTATGAAGAGTTAGATTCCAGAGAGAGGAATGCGGCAGCGGGCTGGTCGTGCGCTGGGTGGAGCCGGGTGCGAGAAGGTGTGCGGCCCAGGGCGCCTCTGCTCATGCACCTGCTTGTTGGGTGCCTGAGCTGTGCTGCTACCTGTCTATTGTGCTCGCACCCCTCCCCATGCACACAATAAGGGACTGTGATAGGCATCTGTGTTGTAACTGCCGGTGATTAACCCCTGCATCACCCTCACCTTTATGCCAACTAATTCAAATGCCTTAAAAGAGAACTCCTGGTTACTACTCTTCTGGGAGCCAGTGGAGCAGTGAGGCTCTGTCCTCCCACCCTGCAGTGACACCTGCTTATCCCTTTTGGATCCAGCTGTTGCTGTCTAGCAATGGTGGGGACATAGAAGCTCTGGCATGCTCTGCGATTTCTCTGCATTGTTGCACTGGGTTGCATTGCAGTTACAAAGCAGAGGAAACATTGTATATTATTCTAGATGGGATAGTTAACATATGTGTGCTGCGTTGTAACAGCGCAAGTAAATAGAAATCTATAGCAATGCACGTATGACCCAGTGTCCCTGTGTTGCATTTGCATCACCATAGGCTTTACCATTTACTTATTATGCATTCATGGTGGGGATAGTCACCTTATATGCCTCAGATCAAGCTGCCAGGTATCAGGAGAGTTGTGACGCTGCATCTCTTCTCATCCTCGGCATGACAGTTACCCCAGACTGCGCTGCCATCACTGGTCAGCCTCTATTAGCTGCCATGTTCATTGCTGCACTACATATGGGAGCTGTAAACAAGAAGAGGGACAAACTGAGGGTGAGCGTAATTTTGTTATTATGACACAATGTATATAAAAGTAATAAAACTTCAGAATATTCTAGAACTTGGGGGAAGGGGGGAAGCACAGTCACTGCACTTATGGTCTCCATGAAGCAGTAATAATAAATATGGCCCACTCAATCCACGCCCCCAGCACCCATCTATGGTGAACACTTCCAACACTAGAGGAGAAAGTGAAGTTACTTGTAGATTACAGATGCAGCAGCATGCCAGGTCCGTCTGCTGCTACTAAAGTCATCAATGGTCTCATCTATTTGAAAGGCTCCAGAGGGAGGGACATCATCTGTGAGGACTTGGAATATTGGGGACAGGTTTGGGTCCTAGTTTATAAAAAAATATTCCTTAGAAACTATAGAAGGGCAGAGAAATTGGGGGGTCCTCATTAAGGATTCGAGTCTGGCCTGTTTATCCTTGGAAATTCTTGCCCAGCTGGCCAGGTAGCATTAGGGGTTTGGCATATGATTCTGAACTTGTAGGAAAAAGGAGAGGGAGAGTATATGGAGCTCATGCGCTGAGGGGCGACCCAATCTCCTTACACCCTGAAGTAAAAAGGGCGGGGGGTTGAAAGCAGCCGCCAGGAGTACAGCCAGGACAGTAAAGCTGTTGAATATTCCCCCACTAGAAGTAGTTCTTGCGGATACAGTAAGTTTTCTTATTAAAGGGCCGCATTCTCCTTAGTAATATGTGCAAGCCCCCCATAGCTGGAGTTAAAGTGGAGCCCCCCCCCCCCTTAAGTCCATAAGACTCTTGGGGGGTTGGTCTATCTCTTTTGGGGCAACCAGAATTGGGATGCCCTGCTTTGTGCCTTTCTAAATGGCGCCCCCACAGCTAGAGGCAGGGATGCGGCCGGCGGTGCTCACTACATTCAGATTTCCTTGCTGCACTGACGTCAGTGTGGCAAAGGAAATCTGAATGGAGCAAACACTAATGACTGGGTGAGCGCTCCACATATACAACATGGGAATGGTGGCGATCCCAGGGGATACACACATCTTAGCATCCCAAATAGGAATACCCCAAGAATGTCAATTTCTTGGGTGTTGTTCCTCTTTAAAGTGGACCAATCATCTGTGCTTAGTCCCCCGGGATGTCCCGTTGTGAAACCCACTGACTGCCCAAAAAAATACTCATCTGGAGCTCCCATGCTGCACTCACAAGCCAATTCCCTGGCCACCCTGTAGCTGATGCACGCTTCCACACCCAACCATTCAGATAAGCTGGAGTCCACAAAGAGGCTGGGGATGCAGCAACCCCTGACAACCACTGTGGGGTATTTGGCTGGGGGTCTGCTTTAAATCCCACTAGTATTCCTGACAGCAGTACAATCTGCAAACATAAATATAGAGCCCAGGGGTGTAGAAACATCACACTCTGATGAAGGTCTAACAATGTTTATTTGGAGGAATGGTGTAGGATGCTCATCGAAGAGAATATTTCTCCTCCATTTTGTCCATCGCTCAGGCTGATTGAAGGGGGTTAATAAAACATAGGAATACCTGAATGATGGCAATAGGATGGGCCACCCTCCTACTACCCTCCATAGCACTCATGTCTGCCAGGACCTGGTAAGTTCAGTGCTGGCTTCTGAGTTGGGGGGCTGTGCAGAGGTCATGAGCTTCGGGGACAATCCATACCATTTTAGCAAGAATAACCTCAGACAATTTTAATTAAATGTCCTCTTTAAAGGCAGAAGAGCTCTTGAAAGTGTAAGGGTGGGTTACACCAACCTTAACCTCTTGTTGCATCCTGCACCTCAGCTTCTACATGGGTGACAGAAGTATTCAAGCCAGTATTCAAGTGTCCTAAGAGGTAAGTGTAACCTACATACCCCAATCCTACGTCTTACCAGAACCTCCGGCCACTGCGCTCTGGAGGCAGGGTGGTGTAATGTGAGGTCCTCTCATCTCCTGGAAGCCTTCAAACATCAATAGGGGGTGAGGAAGAGAAGTGAAAAGAAGCCCGGACCTTCCTTTAAATTTTTTACACAAAGGTGATGGCCATGGTGGTCCAGAAGCAGTGGGAGCTCATCCTCAATCTGGTCAACTTTGGCCGTTATCCTGTGCATGGACAATGGGCCGAATACTCAGCATGGTTCCATTTATGTATTGACCTCACCCACTCTAGTAAAAAGAAAAGAATTGCTCTTCCTAGGAATGGACCTAAACACTGAGTTAATGAGAAGCTTTGGGGGGGAAGTTCCTCCTTCAGATCCCTTATATCAAGCTTTGGGGGGAATTATCCTCCTCCAGATCCCTAGATCAATTTGGGGTGGGTATCCTCCCCTAGATCAAGTTTAAGGGAGAAAGTTCTACCGCCAGAACCTTAGATCAAGCTTTGGGGTGGGGCTTCTCCTCCAGATTCTTAGATGAAGCTTCGGGGGGAAACTCCTTCTTCCATATCCCTATCTAAAGCATCTGCCATTCATTCCATCAGGGCTCTGGATATTCTGAAGATGGCTGTGAACATGATGGTGGTCATCAAAACCAGTCCCCTTCAGTGTGGCTGGAGCAGATCCTTGATGACCGAAATACTGTTTAGATCTTGTCTCTGGGCCCTAACTTAATCCTACCTGTTAGATGGTCTTATATAAAGCCTGGTTTGTTCTCCCAACAAGCTTTTGTCCTTCGTGATGCCAATCTGTCCCCTCCCACCTCACTTCACTCACCGCCTGGATCCAGATAGGGGGGCAACTTCAGGTTTGAGGAAAACCGAAGCCCTGTTGGGCCTTAATGCCTCTAGATTCTCATAGTAGCAAATGTGTAATTTGGAGCATGCAGGGCATTCTGGTCCTTGCAGGGGGCCTTGTGGCCCTCGTTTGAAGGTAGCTATCTCATGGTAGCAGCATGCTAATGAATAGAGTGCACCTATCATGGTGGTTATTTCCACCCCCACATAAAGTGAGATGCCAGGCAGCATGTTTGCATGGCTGCACAATAAGACCTGAAGCTATACCTTCCCGTCTGTCAGGGCCTGGGGTAAGCAGGTCTCTTCAGGCCCTGAGCGCTGATGACTCACCGCTTACAGAGAGAAAGAACACTGGGGCCCGGCCAGCACATGGCGCTGACAGTTTGACAGGTGAATCCATGCGAGGAGTTTGCAGAGTTGCTCTGTGTCTCGGTGTGTGGCCCCCCAGGGACACCTGTTTGGGGGAATAAGTCACAGATCTTGGGCTCTGCTTCTCCGGATTAGCCTGAGGTGAGGTACTGCGGGTCACATCACGGCTCTGTCCTTATATCAACTACAGTGTGCGGACATTCCTTTCACTTTCCTGTCCAAAACCTGCTGACACTACGCAGATTAATCAATGCACCCCCACCATGTCCCAATCATGCCAGTGCAAGGTGGCAGCGTGTTACCCCTAGGGCAAAGGGTCGGGCAGCGTCAAGTTGCGTGCTGTGTAGTGACATGAAACTGAATGATGACAATGCTGCTGCTAGGCTCAGTGTTCCACTGCCGACAAATACCTGCATGCAGTGTGCGCCGCTCCTGGCCGTGCCAGTGAGACACTTGTTTTTATTTGTTAGTGACAATGGCACAAGGTCTCCCGGCTGCACCTGCTCACTCACGGGGGAGGTAATGGCTTACAGCTCTGCCGGGGTGGTGGGGGGTAATTATAGGGCGGCATGGATCAAACACAATCAGGGAGAGATGAAAATGCAGCCATGGCTGAAGGGTAATGCGATAGGTGGCTTCCAGAAGAAAAAAAAACACCCCTGCAGGGGAGATTTCCTGTTTGCAGGTATTATGGTGACCTGCCCTAGCCTCCCCTATTCCCAGCAGGTGACGGCTTCATCTTCTGTCATCGGTTCTGCTTAGACTACGTGGCACGCCCACCCTGCACTATGAACAGACATGAAGTGCCCCCAGCTTGCAGGGTGAGGCTGCCGGTTACGTCAATATACAGCTACTGGCAGCATCTCCAGGGTGCCACCTTGTGACATAGATTGCTAGCCTGCTGGATCAGCACATCCCATAACCCCCAAGGCAGAAATTATCGCTATATACACACACGATCGGTGTGGATGCAATCAGAGGGATGCAACACCCTCGCTCCTGCCCAGCAGAGTAACCAACATCCCCACTGTTCGTCCAAGGAAAGTGAAGGGCTCGAGCTATTGTACCATGCCAGGCACAGGCCGTGCCAGAGCTAACTCATTACCTCCAGCATTTTGCCAGATAAGGTGAAAGCCCTGCCAGTGCTAACTTATTACCTCCAGCCATTGTACCAGGTAAGGAGGAGACTGTGCCAGAGCCTACTCCTTACCTTCAGCCATTGTGCCAGGCCAGACAGAGGCTGTGGCAGAGCTAACATTACCTCCAGCCATCGTGCCAAGCCAGGAGCAAGTTGTCATTACCTCTAGCCATTGTACCAGGCTGGAAGAAGCCCTGCATAGGACAAGTGTCCCCAGTGTAAAATGAAGGGTGGCAGAGGCACCTCTTTTGGGGTCTTCCTGTTCCTCCTCACTCTGTATGACACCAGGAAGAACAACAGTAATGGGAGAAGGTTGTGCAAATGACGTGAAATAAGTCCCATCACCTGTAACAGGAAAGGTTCTTCCCCAGAGGTACTGAGTGGCTCGAGAGCACATTATCCTGTGTGACCCTTTGGGGACACTGTACACACCTGAGCAGTTGGTGTGTGACGCAGTATGCGGGCCAGGCATGTGTTGGGTGTCCACCTGATCCGTGTCCAGGGGGGAAGATAGGTATCGCTGTGTAGGCTGGACATAGCAATCTGTTCCTCCATATGCTCCATCCTTTCAGAGGTTATCCGTGGCAGGTTGTGTCCCCCCAGGGAGAACAAGGTGAGCAGAGAGTTAGTGTAGCGGCTATTGTGTGACATCCCCAGATAGCCCGCAGCAAGAAAAGGCGCATTGTGGGAGAAGCGCTCTCGTCACTGAGCCTCAGCAGCCAGAAAAGAAACTGAAACCGACCTAATTGCTGCTATTAAGTGCTCTGCGAGATGGCAACACTGTGGCACAGATGTCACACATTCTTCTGACACACACAAAAGTCTCCTCGGGCTATCCGTCCCGGCACTGGGGGAAACTGATTGTCCTTCTAAAGAAATCTCGCTGCTCTTTATACATCCACAACGGGGGGGGGGGGGGGGGGGGGGGCGCCAACATGGCGCAGACTCAGCTTAGCCCCATTACTGGAGCAAAGCCTTGTGCCAGCTCTCCTTCACATAAAGGTGTGACCAGCATCCAGGCCCGGAGGGTGGAGAGCGCCCCCTCAGCTTCCCACAATGCCTGTGGTCAGCGTGTTGCTCGGAGGACTCCCGTCACTGCTGACCAGACAGGAAGGCATCCCGATTGATGTTTCTCCTTGTTGGGCTTCAAACACTCGGCACACCTTTACAGGCGATGCGGCTGCCACATCCCGTGTGGCTCCAGCCCTGATCCTGAAATGCAGAAAACAATGAGGTCATTGTGGATTAGCTCATCTGACTTCCGCACCTCATGCAGCCTCTCCTCCCAGCTGGCCGCGACCCATCTCCAGGAGTCAGCGTTATGCGGGCCGCACAATGTCCTGGCCAGGAAATGGGTAACAGCTGTCCCAGCTTCCTTCTCCTGCACCTGCTTCCCTTCCCCAGCGTGCGCAGCCGGTGCGCCATTCGTTGTTACACCGACCCAGGACCATGCACCTTATGCAGCCAAACAACATCATTGCACCCGGTGCTGCCAGCATTACTGAGCCGTCCTTACCCATCACCGGACTCGTCAGCATCACTGAACCTCACCACATGAATTCAGCGCTGCAATGTCACTGACCCCTGTCATGCACCTGCCCTCAATTCTACGAGCTTCACTGCACCCATCACCCTGACCTGCTGGCATTACTGAACCGTACCATGTGAAGCCAGCACTGCACTCGATATCCTGATCTGCCAAAATCATTAAGCCACCCTAAACCTGTCACCCTGACCTGCCAACATCACTGTGCTGCCCTACACCCGCCACCCTGACCTGCCAACATCACTGAGCGCCCTACACCCATCACCCTGACCTGCCAACATCACTGAGCGCCCTACACCCGTCACCCTGACCTGCTAACATCACTGAGCGCCCTACACCCGTCACCCTGACCTGCCAACATCACTGAGCGCCCTACACCCGTCACCCTGACCTGCTAACATCACTGAGCGCCCTACACCCGTCACCCTGACCTGCTAACATCACTGTGCTGCCCTACACCCGCCACCCTGACCTGCCAACATCACTGAGCGCCCTACACCCGTCACCCTGACCTGCCAGCATCACTGAGCACCCTACACCCATCACCCTGACCTGCCAACATCACTGAGCGCCCTACACCCGTCACCCTGACCTGCCAACATCACTGAGCGCCCTACACCCGTCACCCTGACCTGCTAACATCACTGAGCGCCCTACACCCGTCACCCTGACCTGCCAACATCACTGAGCGCCCTACACCCGTCACCCTGACCTGCTAACATCACTGAGCGCCCTACACCCGTCACCCTGACCTGCTAACATCACTGTGCTGCCCTACACCCGCCACCCTGACCTGCCAACATCACTGAGCGCCCTACACCCGTCACCCTGACCTGCCAGCATCACTGAGCACCCTACACCCGTCACCCTGACCTGCCAACATCACTGAGCGCCCTACACCCGCCACCCTGACCTGCTAACACTATTGTGCCACCCTACACCCGTCACCCTGACCTGCCAACATCACTGAGCGCCCTACACCCGTCACCCTGACCTGCCAACATCACTGAGCACCCTACACCCGTCACCCTGACCTGCCAACATCACTGAGCGCCCTACACCCGTCACCCTGACCTGCCAACATCACTGAGCACCCTACACCCGTCACCCTGACCTGCCAACATCACTGAGCGCCCTACACCCGTCACCCTGACCTGCCAACATCACTGAGCGCCCTACACCCGTCACCCTGACCTGCTAACACCATTGTGCCACCCTACACCCGTCACCCTGACCTGCCAACATCACTGAGCGCCCTACACCCGTCACCCTGACCTGCCAACATCACTGAGCGCCCTACACCCGTCACCCTGACCTGCCAACATCACTGAGCGCCCTACACCCGTCACCCTGACCTGCCAACATCACTGAGCGCCCTACACCCGTCACCCTGACCTGCCAACATCACTTTGCCGCCTTACACCCGTCACCCTGACCTGCCAACATCACTGAGCGCCCTACACCCGTCACCCTGACCTGCCAACATCACTTTGCCGCCTTACACCAGTCACCCTGACCTGCCAACATCACTGAGCCACCCTACACCCGTCACCCTGACCTGCTAACACTACTGTGCCACCCTACACCCGTCACCCTGACCTGCCAACATCACTGAGCGCCCTACACCCGTCACCCTGACCTGCCAACATCACTTTGCCGCCCTAGACCCATCACCCTGACCTGCCAACATCACTGAGCGCCCTACACCCGTCACCCTGACCTGCCAACATCACTGAGCGCCCTACACCCGTCACCCTGACCTGCCAACATCACTTTGTCGCCCTACACCCGTCACCCTGACCTGCCAACATCACTTTGCCGCCCTACACCCGTCACCCTGACCTGCCAACATCACTTTGCCGCCCTACACCCGTCACCCTGACCTGCTAACATCACTTTGCCGCCTTACACCCGTCACCCTGACCTGCCAACATCACTGAGCGCCCTACACCCATCACCCTGACCTGCCAACATCACTTTGCCGCCCTACACCCGCCACCCTGACCTGCCAACATCACTGAGCGCCCTACACCCATCACCCTGACCTGCCAACATCACTTTGCCGCCCTACACCCGCCACCCTGACCTGCTAACACCACTGTGCCACCCTACACCCGTCACCCTGACCTGCCAACATCACTGAGCACCCTACACCCGTCACCGACCTGCCAACATCACTTTGCCGCCCTACACCCGTCACCCTGACCTGCCAACATCACTGAGCGCCCTACACCCATCACCCTGACCTGCCAACATCACTTTGCCGCCTTACACCCGTCACCCTGACCTGCCAACATCACTGAGCCATCCTGTTCACATCACCTTGACCTGCCAAGATCATTAAGCTGCCCTAAACCTGTCACCCTGACCTGCCAACATCACTGTGCCACCCTACACCCTCACCTGCCAACATCACCGAGCACCCTATACCCATCACCTTTACCTGCCAACATCACTGAACCACCCTGCCCAGCCTGCCAACATCAATGAGCGCCCTACACCCGCCACCCTGACCTGCTAACATCACTGTGCCACCCTACACCCGTCACCCTGACCTGCCAACATCACTGAGCGCCCTACACCCGTCACCCTGACCTGCCAACATCACTGAGCGCCCTACACCCGTCACCCTGACCTGCCATCACTTTGCCGCCCTACACCCGTCACCCTGACCTGCTAACACCACTGTGCCACCCTACACCCGCCACCCTGACCTGCTAACACCACTGTGCCACCCTACACCCGTCACCCCGACCTGCCAACATCACTGAGCGCCCTACACCCGTCACCCTGACCTGCCAACATCACTTTGCCGCCCTACACCCGTCACCCTGACCTGCCAACATCACTGTGCTGCCCTACACCCGCCACCCTGACCTGCTAACATCACTTTGCCGCCTTACACCCGTCACCCTGACCTGCCAACATCACTGAGCGCCCTACACCCATCACCCTGACCTGCCAACACCACTGTGCCACCCTACACCCGTCACCCTGACCTGCCAACATCACTGAGCGCCCTACACCCGCCACCCTGACCTGCCAACATCACTGAGCCATCCTGTCCACATCACCCTGACCTGCCAACATCACTGTGCCACCCTACACCCTCACCTGCCAACATCACCGAGCACCCTATACCCATCACCTTTACCTGCCAACATCACTGAACCACCCTGCCCAGCCTGCCAACATCAATGAGCGCCCTACACCCGTCACCCTGACCTGCAATCATCACTGTGCCGCCCTAGAGTCACCATGGCCTGCCAACATTACTGAGTGCCCTACACCCATCACTCTGACCCGCCAACATCACTGTGCCGCCCTACACCCGTCACCCTGACCTGCCAACA
The DNA here is from genome assembly GCA_027917425.1 of Gastrophryne carolinensis. Lineage (NCBI taxonomy): Eukaryota > Metazoa > Chordata > Amphibia > Anura > Microhylidae > Gastrophryne > Gastrophryne carolinensis. The sequence goes on along the minus strand of CM051243.1, from coordinate 43,198,847 downwards.
TCACTGTGCCACCCTACATAGTCACCATGGCCTGCCGACATTACTGAGTGCCCTACACCCATCACTCTGACCCGCCAACATCACTTTGCCGCCTTACACCCGTCACCCTGACCTGCCAACATCACTGTGCCACCCTACACCCTCACCTGCCAACATCACCGAGCACCCTATACCCATCACCTTTAACTGCCAACATCACTGAACCACCCTGCCCAGTCACCCTGACCTGCCAACATCAATGAGCGCCCTACACCCGTCACCCTGACCTGCAATCACCACTGTGCCGCCCTAGAGTCACCATGGCCTGCCAACATTACTGAGCGCCCTACACCCATCACTCTGACCCGCCAACATCACTGTGCCACCCTACACCCGTCACCCTGACCTGCCAACATCACTGTGCCACCCTACATAGTCACCATGGCCTGCCGACATTACTGAGCACCTTACACCCGTCACCCTGACCTGCCAATATTACTGAGCGCCCTACACCCATCAACTTGACCTGCCAACATCACTGAACCACCCTGCCCAGTCACCCTGACCTGCCAACATCACTGAGCCACTTTGCACCTGTCACCCTGACCTGCCCCCATCTAAAGACTCACCATGACATGTCCCTGGGTTAAGGCAGTTTTTTGTGGAGGTTGTTACAACACCAGTCTGATGGGATTATAGCAAAGATAATTTTATTCCTATGTAAAATATTTTCTTTGTACAATCAGTCAGATCCCCTGAAGAAATCTTTAGAATGAATGTGTTGGGGCCAAAGGATTTAGCATTTACAAATTGGCCAGATATCATTCTGGGTTACCAGAGCCACTCTGGACCTCCAGCATCATCACCCCAAACTGCAAATGAGCTGAACCACACAGCAATACATTTCTGTCAGTGTAACCTATGGGAATCAGCGATCTGTTACAGCAACATATAAATAACTGTTATATATCCAATTAAATAGATTCCTCCTCCTATGCGGACATGCACTCACCAGGTGCCCTATTTCTAATGCCAGTGTCCCACACACATATTGCTGGGATGCTGACAGGGAGGTTATTCAGAGTAATGTTCTGATGGATGATAAATTAAGTACGTGACAGGGCCCTCCTGGTGGTAAATACCTGAATTGCAGCACATGCAGATACTCCTTCCAGAACAGCCATGTATTAAACAGAGCACCCGCTAACCCTGTCATTTCTGTCATCCCCACCACCATATTAAATATCACAACAGTTGATTGATGGGGAAAAAAAAGAAATCCTCATGGAACTGCAGCCAATTCTGTCTTGTCTGTTTAGGGATGGGGGGTCCCTGACATCAGATTCCTAGAAACATAAATCCCCCCACCGGGAAAAAAAAGTTTACCTGATTTCTTACCCTGTACTTATATACTGAAAGCCATCCCCCATAATCCTGGAGTGCACCTTCCTAAAAGATGAACAAAAGCCTCTTTCGACTGTCCCTAGCAGCCTTAAAAAGTTCCAGGGCTGGCTCATTCCCTCTCTTTGGGGCATGCCCATATGTGGGTAGGATGTATCCGGTCTACACCTCTGGTGAAAAAAGTCTGTGATTTTGACCATCTTGGGATTTGGCCTATGCAACCACGGCATCCTGATTTGCGATATCCTGGTGAAACAGACCAAAACTCAGGATGATAAAAATCATGGGTATTGTTTCACTTTAATGAGCTCTAGGAAGCTTGCAACACACAACAACACAGCAGGAATAGGAAATAGTCATGTAGAATCCAGGGCCAGTTGAAAATGGTTTTGGTCCACTTGAAATAGAAGGGCAAAATTACTGGCATGACCTATGACATTGCAAGCTCCTAACGTAACAGGTTAGTACCCTTCTAGGAAATGGCATTGGTTGCACCCACCACCCTATCACTTTAGCCCCCCTTTAAATGTAATTTATGGCACACTGTTTCTGTATATTTAACCATGTATTCTCACGCACACCTTGCATTCTCATGAGCTTGTATCAAATACTTAGGAAAGAGTTCTATTGCCTGGCACAGGGAGGGTCCTTGGGGGGGTCCAGATAGTCCATGGTGGGATGACAGGGGTGTGTGTGCAGGTTTAGGCGAGGGTGAGGGAGGCTGTGAAATGACAGGCCGCCCCTCCCGTGATTAGAGGTTGCAACATGTCACAATCTGCAGCCAGGAGTGAAGAATATCTTAATGGATTATCTCAGATCAGTCACCAGATGGGCACTTCAGGGGGTGATCAGGATGTAACTGATATAGGTTGTTATCGCCCAGGATAGGAGGAGGACTAAAATGGCTATGGCCGGCTCAGTATGCCTTCGGAATACAGAATGGGAGCTGATTGGACTATGAAGATATTGTGGAGTGAGGTGAGCAGTGATAATCTAGCATCAGGGATGAAGCCGGGAGGTCCAAACAAGATGAAGCAGGTGGAGAAAAAAAAAAATGCTGCCCGGGGGCACGGAGTTCCCATAAAGCCGTTTATCTCTGACGCAGAACAATGGCGCGGGGAAGGACAGGCCTGCCGGCTACCAGCACCCAGGTCTGCAGAGAGGAAAAACTGGTTGAGGGATTTGTCAGAATCTTCCCCCTCGGGAGACACCCTGAGCCTCCGGAGATGTCAAGAGGAGATAACGAAGATGCTCCTATAGCACTAAAGCTGAAGAAAATGTCTCAATTGGCAGGTGGAAAAGATGGCTGCTCTGTCCCCCCTCCTGGATGTGTCTGGCTGAGATGTGATTGCCCTGGATCACTGTAACGGCAAAGGAAAATATCAAGAAGCTGCCAGAGCCGCTAACAATTTTCAAAGTAAAAAAATTGCCAGAGATTATTTATAGAGCGATATAGTATTCTGTGGCTCTGTACAAAGTACGCTGGGGCCAGTAACATCCTTATAATGTAACACTGTGTATTATAACAGAGACATGACAACAAATACATATAGTAAAATAGCATTAAGAGTGAGGTGCAATAAAACACATTGATACAGGAGTGTGTTAGGAGAAAGGGCCCTGCGCCAGGGAGCTTACAATCTAATCTGGTCACAGAGAGTATGTACAAAGCTTGGTGACAAGATCTGGAGGGAAAACTCCTTATTTGTCATGTTTTTGGTGTTCTTATTGTTTCCTCTTCTAAAATGTAAAATAAACATTTGTGTTAAGATTGTGCCCCAAAATCTGTGATTTACTTCAGCGTGCTATTTCCAATGTTCTTATATTCCTGTGGCTCTGACTTAGTAATAAAAAGGCTTTTAGTAAAGCTCTTAATATATTTTAAGACTACAAATCCCAGAATACTTCCGCTGTAACAGGTGAGCTTATCAGCCCCTTTGGCTAAATCAAGCAGCGGTAATGACCTCCCTAGATGGGAATGCTGCCAGTAACCTTTTAGCTACTGGAACACAAGATGCTGATTATCTCAAATGAAAAGCTGAATTAGAGCAGGATGGGTTGAACATGTGAGCCCTGGAATGCAGAGCGTCTTCTCTGCCTCAGCCAATCAGACAATTAGCAAGCCAGAGTCAGGATATGTCTCTGCTACATACACCAAACACAACAGTTGCCATATGTTACCAAGTTAAACAGATTGCTGCCAGAGAAAACAGTTTTCTGTTATAACACAGAGATGCAAGCAAATGAAAAAGAAAAAAAAAATCAGAGACAAGCCCAGCAGCTTGAGGACATAATTTTGGCACACAATAATAGAAACTTTTATAAATGCCATTGAAAGTGGAATTACCCCTTAAGTCAGAAGAAAGGCTTATAAAGCGGAACTCGTGGTGTATGGAGGCAAATAAGGGTTCATCAGGTGACCAAGGACAAACATTCAAGTTTGATATGCAGGCTCACTGGGAAATCCCGATTGATCACCAACAGTCATGTGATTACAAGCCACTCGTGAATGAGGAAGTGGCTAACATATGGGTATAGGATCGCTTTAAGGGTGCATTTTAGGGGTCGGGTATGGGCAAACTGACCGGGTGAGGGCATGCCAGAGAAGTGGGGCAGCATGTGTGTTGTCCTAGACAGGACAGTGGGAGGAAGGTGATCAGGGTTGAGGACAGGAGGAGGTCCCTGGCAGATCAGAGACTGCACTGCGCCTGGGTCGGTATATTTGGACTAGAGATAAAACATAGGGAGGGGATTATAACTGACCTTGCTGGTTAGAGTTAGGTGTTTAAACTGAATTCTCCCAGCAATTGACAGTGCAGGGAATGACCAGAAGCAGAGGTGGATGAGGCAAGCGACAGAGGTGAGAATAGATTGGAGGTGGGCCAGTCTGTTTGCAGGTAGACCACAGAGAAGAGTGGTGCAGTAGTCAAGGGGGGAATAATTGGGGTGAAAAATCCGGGCCTGCCAGCTCTATGATCCTAAGGGCTGATATCCATAACTAAGTAAGGGTCTGCTTGTGCTGTACGCTCCTCCTCTTCTCAAGCACCAGCTTCAGAAGTCGCAGATAAACATCCCCCTCTATATGGTGATGCAAAACTGATGTACAAAGCACAGGCTGCTGCTGTGTTTACCGTCATGTGCAGCTCTTTTTCTCTACCACTGTGTGTATGAGCCACCCTGGCACATACCTTGCTGTTGTGTTTTTCTGGTGAACATCAAGTGTTAGACTAAGCAAAAAATGGAAAAGGTAAACAGCAGAGGATCTGAATGATATTTGCTGTGTTTAACAAGCTGCTTACGGATCCATGCCAACCGTGCAGGTGTGGCTAGCAGTGTGCTATGGTGGCGTTTGTCGCTGGAGAGAGGTCCTGGGACACCACCGCCGTTCACCCATACCCTGGCTATCGAAGCTTGCCATGACAAATGACGCAAGCTGTTCTCCTTATGGAAACTTCCCTCTGCAAAAAGCTGCGGGATAAAGGATCAAACACTCCCCCTCCCCCGGGCTGTAAAGGAACCATTTACTGCAAATTAGTTTAAGAGGGATAAAATAGCCAGTGGCGCCACAATATATAAATTCAGGGCCTGCCATCGTCCTTGGAGGAAGCGGCAATCACTGTGAAATCCATCTGTGATTCCAGTTACGTGGTCTGGCATCCCCGAGCATCACTAATTCTTTTTTTTATTTCACAGAATAGATGCGAAATGACTTTTTCAGATGTGCCTGCCAAGCCAGGAGATGCCGGCAGCCACACAAATCCTGCCGAATGTGTGTCGGCATCCAGAGCACTGCCGTATAATGGCCATCGCTAGGGACCAGGGGGGCAACTCTTACATCAGCCAATCGTCTGACATGATGCCCCGTAATCTGGGGATTCCTGTCATAGTTATACACAGATGAGATTCCCATCTTAACCATACACAGTTGACATATCCCTGCCTTAGCCATACATGGAAAACAGATTTCTTTCTAAGCCATACACATATGACAGATTCCCGTCTTGGCTACACAGAGATGACAGATTCCCATCTTAGCCATACAAAGACAGATTCCCGTCTTAGCCATACAAAGACAGATTCCAGTCTTAGCCATACACAGATGACACAATCCAGTCTTAGCCATAGACAGAAGACAGATTCCCGACAAAACCATACACAGATGAAAGATTCCCGTCTTAGCCATACACAGATGAAAGATTCCCGTCTTAGCCATACACAGATGAAAGATTCCCGTCTTAGCCATACACAGATGAAAGATTCCCGTCTTAGCCATACACAGATGAAAGATTCCGTCTTAGCCATACACAGATGAAAGATTCCGTCTTAGCCATACATAGATGAAAGATTCCCGTCTTAGCCATACACACATGGCAGATTCCCATCTTAGCCATACACAGATGACACATTCAACTATTAGCCATAGACAGAGGACAGATTCCCGTCATAACCATACACAGATTAAAGATTCCCAACATAACCATACACAGATTAAAGATTCCCGACATATCCATACACAGATGAAAGATTCCTGTCTTAGCCATACACAGATGAAAGATTCCGTCTTAGCCATACATAGATGACAGATTCCAGTCTTAGCCATACAGATGAAAGATTCCCGTCTTAGCCATACACATGACAGATTCCTGTCTTAGCCATACACAGATGACAGATTCCCATCTTAGCTATACAGAGATGAAATTCCCATCTTAGCCATACAGAGATGACAGTTCCCATCTTAGCCATACAGAGATGACAAAAAATGCCATTTTGTGAGTACTCACCTGAAAAATGGATATTGTTGGTGTGCCACACACCCCGCTTCACTTCTTAAATATTCATTTATTAATGGGTTAATCCACCGCCAGGTGACGTAATGCAGAGAGGAAGTCTTGTAACGAGCCTCCTTCAGGCCTATATATACCTGGTACCTCCCTTCAATCACCAGTATATTAAAAAGCAGAAAGACAAGGTACCAGTATTCCACCTCAAATTCAATTTTGATATAAATAAAAAGCTTCACCATATAAAGGCTTCGGTAATACCGAAAAGGGTGGGGGTGAAGCGGGGTGTGTGGCACACCAACAATATCCATTTTTCAGGTGAGTACTCACAAAATGGCATTATTCTTGGTGTGCCACACACCCCGCTTCACTTCCACAAGGGAAGGGCATCTCAAGGCCAGGTGAAGCATAACTTAAATGACTGCAGTCTGCAGAACTTTGCGGCCAAAAACAGCATCCGCTGAGGCCCGCACATCAACTTTGTAAAACTTAGAAAAAGTGTGAACAGAAGACCAAGTGGCAGCCTTACAAACCTGTTCAACAGAAGCTTGGTGCTGAAAAGCCCAAGACGCCCCAACGGCGCGAGTGGAATGAGCAGTGATACGAAAAAGGGGAACTCTTCCCTTAGCAGAATAGGCCGCAGTAACGGCCTGACGTATCCACTTGCTAATAGTAGATTTGGCTGGTGCCAAACCCTTCTTAGGCCCATGGGGCACAACAAAAAAGGAATCCGTCCTACGAAAAGGAGACGTGATAATCAAGTAGTACTTAACACAGCGTACTACATCCAAACAATGCAAAACCCTCTCTTTGTCATTCTTAGGATTAGGACACAAGGAGGGAAGAACAATATCTTGGTTCAAATGAAAAGCAGAAACAACCTTAGGAAGAAAGTCTGGTTTGAACCGAAAGACCACTTTATCCTGATGCCTCTCAAAGTAAGGCGCCTGGATAGACAAGGCCACCAACTCTGAGACACGCCGGACCGAAGTGATCGCTACCAAGAAGACAATCTTCTGAGTCAGGGTAGACAAAGCAATATCTTGCAAAGGCTCAAAAGGAGGAGCCTGAAGAGCAGAAAGAACCAAATTCAAATCCCAAACAGGGAGTAATGGTTTCCTGGGAGGCCGCACATGCGTAACCCCCTGGAAAAAAGTTTTAACTAAAGGTTTAAGCGCAACACTACCAAAAAGACCCTACAAGGAAAAGATCTTATCTCACACCAAGTCCTATAGTAGGTGATGGAAGAAGACCTCTTCCGGGCACTGATCAGAGTTTTAATGACAGAATCAGAAAGGCCCTCCTCCTTCAGGATGGAGGTTTCAGCAGCCAGGCCATCAAACCCAGCGCTGGTAAATTGGGGTAACACAATTGACCCTGAGTGAGCAGATCGGGCCGAAGAGGCAGAACGAACTGGTCCACTGCCAGCCGAACGATGTCTGCGAACCTCGTCTTGGCCACCTTAGGGCCACGAGAACGGCGGACACCTTTTCCAGAGCCAACTTCCGAAGCACCCTGCCCGGCATGGGTATTGGAGGAAACAGGTATAGAAATCCCAGAACTCCCCAGCTCAGGGACATAGCGTCCACTGCCAGAGCCACAGGATCCTGGGAGAGCGACACGAAGTTAGGGAGCCTGTGATTGTGACGAGAGGCAAACGGGTCCACCTCCGGGGTCCCCCATCGGAGACACAGTGAGCGAACCACCCGAGGATGGAGAGCCTATTCTTCCAGACGGGGAGAGCCCTTGCTCAACCGGTCCGCTACCTGGTTCTTCACCTCTGGAATGTAAACCGCCGAGAGACAAGGAACATGGAACACTGCCCAGGTCCGGATCAGGGACACTTCTCTGAGAGTACTCAGACTGCGAGTCCTTCCCTGAAGACCGATGTAAGCAACCGCTGTTTGATGGTCTGAACACATCTGGACCGGAAGGCCCAGAACGTGCTGAGTCAGGAGAGCAAACACCTGACAGATGGTTCTCAGTTTCAGAATATTGATGGGTAAGTGGGGCCTTTGAGGTCCCCACTGCCCCTGAAACTGCAGCTCCTTCCAGAAACTGCCCCATCCCGACAGACTGGCGTCCGTGGTGACAATTTTCCAAAGGGGGGTCAGGAAAGACCTGCCCTACACAAGATTGGTCGAGACCAACCACCACAGGAGAGACTGCCGTACACGGGAGGACAACTGGAAGGACTGAACCAGCGACTGAGGTTGCTGGTCCCAAGACGCTAACAGAAAAAGCTGAAGCGTTCTCCTGTGAACCTGGGCAAAAGGAAGAAACACTCTGTGTTGATGAGAGTTCAGGCCGGGATGAAACGACCCATCTCTCTCGGGGACTGCGAAAAGATTGCAGTAGAACACGAGGCCCATCTCTAAGCGCGGCCCCGGCCGGATGACCGTTATCTCTAACAGAACCCTTACCGACGCCAGGAGCCCCTGCGTGGCCAAAGGAACGATGGGCACCCGAGACCGAACGAACCGTGAAGGAGGGTGAGACTCGAATTCCAGGTCGTAACTGGCCGACACTACCTCCTGGATCCATCTGCCTGGAACCACTTGGTTCCAAACCTGGGAGAAGTGTCGCAATAGTCCCCCCACCCGCACGGGTGAGGGCAGCCCCTCATTGCTGAGTGGGCTTATCAGCAGGTTTGGGCTTGGTGCCCCAGGACTGAGCGGGCCGGCCACGGCCCCTCCCCCGAGTCCAACCTGCACCTCTGGTAGCGGGAAAGGAAGCATCCCTGCCCGCTCTGAATCCTCGAAAGGAGGGCCTACAGGAACCTGCCCCCCCAAAGGGGACACGAGGCCTCTTGCGTTGTGGCATCTTACCACCCTTTGCGACTGAATCAATTTTCTCCCCAAACAGACGCAACCCCAAAAAGGGGAGAGCTGTGAGCACCTTTTTGGAAGCCGTGTCCGCTGACCACTGACGCAGCCATACTGACCTGCGAATAGCCACCAGCATAGCTGCTGCCTTGCTACTCATAGTCAGCGCATCGTCCTGAGCGGCCAGGACATAAGCCACAAAAGATTCACACTGCTTAAGCGCAGTGAACTGTTTGCAAGCGGGATTAAGATCCTCATATAGCCCCTGAATTTAGGACTTAATTGCCAATAGAAGAAGGGCTGAAGCACATACCGGGCGCAATGCTGACCCGGAATAGATAAAACCATGTCGAGCGTATTGGTCAATCCGATGATCTTCCCCATCTTTAGGGACAGTGGTCTCAGCAGACTGTACCATAGCCGTGCTGGAGAGCCCTAGTACAGGGACAGACCAAAGCTTCACCAATTCTGGTGGAAAAGGATAACGCTTTTCCCAACTGGAAGGAATTCCAGATAACCGCGTGGGATGTTCCCATTCCTTAAGAACCACCCTCTCAAAGTGGTGTTGTCTGGGAAAAACCAAACGCGGCTGAGGCTCCTTAAACAACTGACCCTTTGGCAGGGCGGCCGCCTCAGGTGGATCTAAACTCAAAATTTTAAACATTTGAGCCAGAATGGAGGGGGTGTCAAAAACAACCCCCTCTGACCAATCGCCAATCACATCAGCCTCAAGCTGACCTGCAGGCTCATCTGACTCCGACGGGAATTCATCCTCGTCCGGGGATCCATCGGACCATTCCACAGGTTCACATAGCTCGTCCTGTGGAGCCGAAAGTACCAGAGTCAGGTGCCTCCGTTTTGCAGCGGCCTTTAACGCTGCTTTAACGGGCACTACTTTCCGGGGGCTGGGCTGTGCCGCCGCCTCGGAATGCGAATCCCCACTTTTGACACTGTCATGCGGGGTCCGGAACAGGGAGGGAGAGGTAGGAGATGATGAAGGATGCGATGGGCCCGCAGCCGAAGCAACGGACTGGCGCGCAATAGTCTGCTTTGCACAAGGGATGCAAATGAAGACATCATCAGCTGGGAGTGGAACCCCACAACCTACGCACCCCCCGAACGGCTCAGCAGAACCATTTCCGGAAATTACGGAAGCCTCCATATGGTGATTTATGGTATTCACAATACTTGGGACTTTTAAGGCATAAGCCAACCCGGGATGCCCCTTTATTAGTAATGTCCCGGAAGGGAGGATTTTTTATTATTTTTTTTTTTTTTAAGTTAAGGTCCCCTTTAATAAACTATATATATATATATTTATATATAGTCCATATATATATATATATATATATACATTTAATAGATATCCCAATAATTAGCCAGGCACATAGAGCCGGAGGGCCACCATAAGCAGGGATCCCAGGATCTGTAAGGAAAAGAAAACCATCAGATCCTCACATGTGTATAAGAAACATATAAGCATGGCACCAAAGTGCCTTTAAATATGAGCAAAATCATGCCCCCTTAATAAAATGTGACTCCCCACTAAATCACTACAAAGAAACATGCATTCCCCACTTAACGGCCCCAACGGGTGGGGCCGCTTACCTGGTCCAGCGAAGGCAGCAGCCGGAGCAAGACTGCAGCCAGCAGTCAGCACAGAAGACTAAGTGCGGCCGCGCGCCCACGCGACTTCCTGCTTTTGAAGCCCGCCGCATGACGTCGGCGCCGCGCCCCCCGATGCCGCGTCATCGGGACCCGCCCCCCCCTACGCCAATCAGCTGGAGATCACTCTCAGATGGGCCATTACACGTGCGCCCAGGCGGCGGAGGGGGGAGGATAATAATAAAGACCGCATGGCGCAGCCTAAAAGAGTACATAAAATGCCAGGCGGGGAAGAGGGGAGGGGGCCACAAAGCAATAGTCTGCCAAAAAAAAAGTGGCCAGCCCCTACCCAGCGCAGTCTGCCCTTCAAGCAGACCAAAACCAAAGGTATACACATGCTGAATAAAAGTGAATGCATAACCAGAATATACACACATGTTGAATAAAGTGATACAAGTGAAACATGCATACATAAAGCATACCCTCAAACCCCCCCCCCCCCCCCCCAGTGAAGGGAGAAGGGAGCGTAACGGGAGAGAAAGGGGCTACGGGGACCCTCGGGACAGGGGCATCCCATTTCCGGATCACCATGCCGGATAGCCGCATTGCCCCACGCATGAGGTCGAGCGGTAGGAGATAAGCTCCTAGGCACTTAAAGTGCCATCTACCATTTGCCCGGTGAGCAGCCTAGGCTGGGAGGCTTCCATTCCACCATAAAGGTATACAAACTCAAACCGGGCAGAAATAGACCAAAAGGGGGGTGGCGGGGTAAGAATACCCCGGCCTACCTGTAAGCAGGAGACTTCCATCTTCTGACTTGTCAGCAAGCAGAGAGAAAAATACTGGTGATTGAAGGGAGGTACCAGGTATATATAGGCCGGAAGGGGGCTCGTTACAAGACTTCCTCTCTGCACTACGTCACCTGGCGGTGGATTAAGCAATTAATGGATGAATATTTAAGAAGTGAAGCGGGGTGTGTGGCACACCAAGAATATACTGTCTTAGCAATACACAGAGGACAGGTTCCAGTCTTAGTCATACACAGAGGACAGGTTCCAGTCTTAGTCATACACAGATGACAAATTCCAGTCTTAGCCATACACAGATGACAAATTCCAGTCTTAGCCATACACAGATGACAAATTCCAGTCTTAGCCATACACAGATGACAAATTCCAGTCTTAGCCATACACAGATGGCAAAATCGAGTCTTAGCCATACGCAGAGGGGGACCCCATTATTTTTTTGAATTTTAAGGGTTAAAAATCTCCCAAAATCTGTCGTGAGGTTCCCCTTGCCCAGCATAACCAGCCCAGGCACCAGCTATGGGGGCTTGTAGAACAGGGCGCAGGGGCCAGCTTTGGTGGCTACTAGCCGGCATAGCCTAATGGCCCTTCTGCCCCCCCCCCCGGCCTTTGGGGAGGCAGATAATGGGGGGGGGGGTTTCGGGGTACATGGCAAGTCACCCACTAGCCGCAGGTGACTTGCCAAAGCCAGAGCCTTGTGAACTGGTATTAGGGTCACATAGATCCCTTACCAGTTCACAAAGGGTTAACAGTAAAAAAAAAAAAAAAACACCATACATAGAGAAAATGTCTTTATTAAAAAAAAAAATTTTTTTTATTTACTCACCTTCAATTGTCAGCTATGTTGTCTCTTGCCGATCCGTTGACAGATGCGGTGATTGCTGGAGGGGGAAGGCAGGAAATCAGATGATCCCCCTCCTCCTCCGGCCAGCGATCATTGCATCTGACAGCTGAACCGCTGGGGGCTCGGATGACGCACGCAACGTCGTCCGCTCCGCCCCCAAAGGGGCAGGGCTAGTCATGAAGGTGGCGGTGCCCATCGGGAAAGCAGGGGGAGGGCCCCCGGATGAAGAGGCGAGCCAGCCAGATCGAACGAGGGGTTAGGTGACCCATACAGAGATGACAGATTCCAGTCTTAGCCATACAGAGATGACAGATTCCTGTCTTAGCCATACAGAGATGGCACATTCCAGTCTTAGCCATACACAGGTGACAGATTCCAGTCTTAGCCATACACAGGTGACAGATTCCAGTCTTAGCCATACACAGGTGACAGATTCCAGTCTTAGCCATACACAGGTGACAGATTCCAGTCTTAGCCATACACAGGTGACAGATTCCAGTCTTAGCCATACACAGGTGACAGATTCCAGTCTTAGCCATAGAGAAATGACACATTCTAGTCTTAGTCCTACACAAATGACAGATTCCAGTCTTAGCCATACACAGAGGACAGATTCCAGTCTTAGCCATACACAGAGGACAGCTTCGTCCTATCTGTGCAGGCACCCGCTGAATCAGCGCACCCCTCCTGAGATGCTCAGTGCTGCCAATATCCTGTGTAGGATGGAGTGTGGGGAAGTGATCAGAGATGAGGTGTGATGGCGGGAGCGCGTCACTGTGGCGGTCCAGCTGGGAGCAGCGCTGGCGTGGGCACAGCCGGGTGATGTCACCACTGGAAGAGAGTTTTATGTTTTATGAGAAATTAGACAGTCACTTCCAGCCTTTGTTCATTCAGCATTGTGGGCCCTTCTGCTGTCACTGCGCGTTTACTATGGGGCACACTGTGAGAAGTCACTAAAGGAGGTGGGATCTATGCCTATTAGAAATTGGAGAAAGAAAACTATGACACAGGCAACACACTACAAACCTTATACATCACAAGAAGATACACTGCAATTCTTATACACCCCTAGAAACACACTACAACCCTCATACACAAGAGACACACTACCCCCCCCCCCCCCCCGATACACCACAAGAGACACACTACAACCCTCAAACACAAAAGACACACTACCGCCCCTCATACACCACAAGAGACACACTACAACCCTCCTACATCTTTGGTATGACACACACAACACACTACAATCCACTGCTGTGAAGTCACAAGGATTAGAGAATGGCTGAGGGCTGTAGATGATCATTCCTACACAAGCAGAAGCCCCTGCGGAGATTGTGTTCGTCATGTTGGTGTCGGGCCCCTGCTGTGACATGACATATCTAATTACTGTAGTAGGTGTATGAGAGAACACCGGTGGTGCGATTGATTAGGGGGCACCCCAGGTCTTGCAAGTCCCTGGCTCCAAAGCTACAAGCCAGAGTCATAATCACCCAGCAGGCCCACAATGAGGCGATTGTGCGTCACTCTGCAGGCAGCCCTGGTCAGTTTCGGGGTCTTTCTCCCCCCCACTGCAGCAGTGGCTAATTAATAAGTATGGGGTTAGCCAGGCCATTGTCTGAACACATAGATGCAACTATACAGGCCCCCATTCATCTCACCAGTTTCTAGACGTGCTGAGGAGGTGGTAGCACCATAAAACCTCTGCTGCTCTCACGTCTGATTGAGCATTCCTGAGCAGCATGTGTGACGGATTGCTGCATTAAGGAAGTGAAGGAGTTAACTGCAAATTATTCACATTTTGGAAAATTGGTGCAGATGCAGATTTTCAGACATGTCCGACCATTTTGTTCTTATTTTTTTAATGTCGGACGACATAACCAACCTCCCGACACCCAGTCTCAGAGATGCCTGCACATGCATGCACTGGAGCTTGGGCACAGGTGAAGCTAAGGTTGGATCTGGTCTATTGACCAGTGCAGGATTGTGGTTGGAGGCTTATTACAATTCCTGTTCGTTGATCCTGGATAAAAGTAATGGTGGAATGATTTCCTCTACTGTGCAGTCACAGCTGGAAGAATTTAGCATATAATTTCCTGTCGGAGACATTTATGAAGAAGTTTGTAGAAGGATTATATTCTGTAGTGCACCACCCCAGGAGCCGTATGTCCATACATGGTGATCAGGAGGATCCCCTATTCTGTCTTTTATGGAACAGGGTTGTAAGGGGATTAAATTCTGTGCTGCACCCTGGGAGCGGCGTCTCTGTACCCAATCATCTGTAAGATCCCTTGAGACATTTATGGAGCAGTTTGTAAGAGGATTATATTCTGTGCTGTACCCTATGAGCGGCATCTCTGTTCCAGGTGATCAGGAGGATGCCTTTTCCTGCTGGGAGACACTTATGGAGAAGGTTGTAGGGGGATTATATTCTGTGCTTCACTCCAATAGCCGCATCTCTGTACCCAGTGACAGGGAGGATCCCTTTTACTGTCAGAACAGAAAGGATCCCTTCTCCTGTTGGAGACATTTATGTATTATGTTATGTAGATGGTTATATTCTGCAGCAATCTCTGTACCTGGTGATCAGGATCCCGTTTCCTGTTGGAGACATCTATAGACAAGGTCGTAGGGGGATTATATTTTGCGGTGCATGACCCCAGGCTGTGGCATCTCTATACCCGGTTATCATGATAATCTCTTTTCTTGTCTGAGACTTTTGTGGAAAAAGTTGCAGTAGGATTATATTCTGTGCTGCATCACTCTGCATCTCTGTACCCGGTGATCATAAAGGTTCCCTGTTCATGAGGATTATATCCTATGCTGGTAATCGAGAGTATCTTATTTTATATCAGAGACATTTGTGGGGGTATTATCTTCTGTGCTGCACCCTGGGAGCGGCATCTCCAGGAGGACCCCTTTTCTTGACACCTTTATATAGATGGTTGTAGAGTGATTACATTCGGTTGGGCAATCCCTTTTCCTGCCTTAAATATTTATGGAGAAGTTTAAAAGGGGAACAAATTCAGTGGTGTACGCCCCCTAGAACCGAATTGGGAGAATGTCTTTTCCTTTTGGAGATAACTATTAAGAAATTTGTGTGGGGGGGGAATATATTCTTCAGTGCGCCCAGTTGTAGGGGATAATATTCTGCGGCACCACCCCATTTCCTGTTGGAGATATTTATGGAGGATGGATTATATTCTGCGTTGCACCCCCCTGTACCCGGTAATCAGGAAGGATCCCTTCTCTTCTTGCACGATTTCCTGTAGAAATCCTATGGCTAAGCAGCAAGCAGACACCTGCTATCCAGGAGATTTATGGCCGCCTCCAGCTGAAATATCCTTTCACATTTCTCTATTGAAAGTTTCTCCCAAATATTTACAGCATCTGTTTCCTGCCGGGCCGGGATCACCCCGTTGTGTCACGGCCGCCTAGTGCGCTGCTCAGATATGTTCCCCGCCTGGACTCTGCTTTCTTCTTCTGTTTTCCTCCGGCTCGAGCAGGAAATGCAGGTGCTATGACTTCCTGCTCTGACGCTATGCCGCGTTAACCAGCTGTATGTCGGAAATGCTTGAAGATGGATGGGAAGAGAAATAATTAGGGACCTGCTGCTTGATGGGTGCGCATAATAAACGCCAATGCAAATGCTTTTGAAACGCATTACGTTTTTAGCCTGTGGAGGATGTCCTTTACACATCATGGTTTTACAATAAACTTGGATTGTTACAGGAGTGCCGGCTTATTGGGCTCAACAACCAACCTGTTGCTAGATACAGCCCCGCGTTGCCCTGTGTGTCTGGAGGCTGGGAAAATTTGGATGTCGCCGTAGGCATTTTTTCTACTTTACAACAATGGGCTGAAAGTCACATTTGATTTTTTTTTTTTTTACTGTAACACATTGAAATAAAATAAGGTCATTAATCAGCATGCAAACCGCTGCATGTTTACTAATGACCTACTCGCCTTCCTACACCGCTCCCGAAGATCTTGCTCCCCGCAATGCCATCTTGCTGCACCAAGGAGTAAATATCCCACAATCCACCTGGTTGCAGCCTTTGACCTCGGGGCCTTTCCCCCACACAGTTTGGCCAGCTTCCATTTCTCCAGCGAGCAGCGGTGGCAAGGTGAAACTGCAGTAGTCTGCCGAATTTTCTATGGGTTCAGGTATCGCGATTTACCTCATTACATGAACCCGGAAGTGTCTAGATGCTGAATCATCCCAAATCAGATTGCCCCACAGAGGAAATCAGATGGCCCCCTGGAGCATTTGGTCCACTTTAAAGGAGGGTTCCGCTGCCATGCAGTGGCCCTTGAAATGACATCCAGTTGCAGTGAGCGTCTCATTTCAGGCCGTGCCAGGATGTTAGTCTAAGACGGCGCTGTTCCCGTGACCTCAGACAGAGTTCCGGGAAGGCGCGTGGGATTGGCGAGCGCTCTTTGTTGTGGCGTCGGCATTGCGTTAATCTCAGTGGAGTGACTTCATAAAGGCGAGCGCAGGTGCCTGTCGCCAGGAAGAACTCTGCTCCGCTTTCCAGCGCCGGATTACAAGCGACTGGCTGCGACCACTTTTTGGGTCTGATCCCGAGCGGTGACATCATGCGATTTGCAGAGGACCTGTGAGCGCTGATTCATGGTCCCCCCTGCTCACTGCCTTTGTGTAGGAGAATCCCCCCCAGACCCCCTCAGCTACGCAGCTGTTCGTGGGAAACTGCACAGGCAATGTGAAACACCTGTGATTGATTGTTCCCATAACTCTGTAGAAGAGCTACACTGAGCGAGAGGATCTGTGTCCAGCCAACCCCCAAACCTGCAAGAATCTGACTCTAGTCACACTACACCATCCTTGGGCCAGCTAATGCAAAGTAATAGTGCACTTATCCTTTAACTCTCAGCTTGTAATTGTATAACTTCCTTCTCTGTTGTCGGTGTCACAACAATAAGGCCAGGCACAGTGTGCAGGCAGAGGAAGGGAGGGGAAGGGTTAGGTAGCAGGTGATGTGCTGTGCAGAAATGAGATATGATGGGGGAGGTCTTGCCCATCACTATTCTCATGTCACTGAAGCCTGTGCATGCGCCTTGACCCGGATACTCCCCCATTCACGGTTAAAACATGGCGAGCACAGACCAGGATGCCTTCTAGCCACCCTCCCTCCCACTTCATCTCATACAACTGCCACCCACATACATGAGACATGACTGACACATGCACTTGCCTCCCCTACCACACAGACATAAAGCTGTTGATTCAGAGCCTGTTGAGAAAACTCACTTATTTTTAAGGAGAGAAAATTGTCATTCACTTTCACTGTCTACCCCCCAAGCCCCAAGATAGACAATGAAAGTGATCCAATGGCTGCAAAGCAGTAACTAAATGTGACTGAGTCGAGATTAAAGAGGACCATTGGACTAGAGCAGCGGTTCTCAACCTGTGGGTCGGGACCCCAGCGGGGGTCGAACGACCAAAACACAGGGGTCGCCTAAAGCCATCGGAAAATACATATTTCCGATCGCGCTACCGTCTGCAGCAGCGCTATTTAGCTGGAACGCACACCGTTATGGATGCACGTTGCAAACTGAATGCCTGAGCGCATGCGCAGACGTGATTGCATCATCCGTCCGGGGCCTAAGGGGCGGGGGGGAACGCTCCACAGTCCATAGCAGCGCATTATGTGTGTCCGGCGCTTGCTGATGTCATCAGTGGGCGGACGCAGCAAGAGCCGGAGGACAGAAGCCAAGAGAGCCTGCGAGACAGCCTGCTGGAGTAAAAAAGGTTAATAATGTAAAAACAGTACACACACCATACACACAATACTGTGTAAGTGTAAGGTGCTTTGTGTGTAATCATTACACAGTACACAAAGCAGCTTACAATTACACAAAGCACCATACATTTACACAGTGTCTTATACTATAAGAGACCACTATAAGATGTAGTTCACACTGTTCCCCAATGTATAATTATCTCCCATATCTCCCACTATTTTCCCATATTCTGAATGAGAAAACTGCTGAAAAGACAATTCTGCGAGTACTCACCTGTAGAATTGTTTTTGTTCTTGCATGGCACGGCCTGCTTCAGTATTCATAACAGTTGGGTTATTCCGCAGGTGGCGCAGTGTACTGCAGAAGAGTTGTGGCATCTCCCGGCCCCCTATAAAAACGGGATTAACCATAGAGTTCCCAGCGTAGACAAGCAGTGAGACAAGAAGCCGGGAGAGAATAAAGGTAAAAAATTTAAAAAAATGACATTTCCTTACCTGAGGCCGCGCTGTCTCCCGATGGGTGTCCTCTTCACTGGGGGGGCCTCCGATCGCCCCCCCCAGCCTCTTCGGTGGCGAGGAGAGGGCAGAAATTGCCCTCCCCCCCCCACTTCCTGGAACGGGTCTGCTAGCCCCGCCCCCTGGGGCGGGGCCAGGTGACATCTTATGATGTCACCAGCAGCCCTCTTACTGCCGGGACGTGAGACAGACAATCAGTCTGCTCGTGTGCCTGGAGGAGGGCAGATGGGGAGGAGGAGAGGGCTGAGATCGCCCCCCCCTCCTCCCCAGGCTCTCTCCTTCAAACACACGAGCAGGCTGTCAGCGGAGATCGCCGGTGAGCAAAGTAAAAAAAAAAAAAAAAAATAAAGATCTTTTATATCTTATGTCTCTGTGTCTTTTTATTTAACATTTAACCCCTTGTTAACTGGTAAGGGGTCCATGAGACCCCTTATACCAGTTCACAAGGCTGGGGGGATGGCATGTCACCCGCTTGCCGCAGCGGGTGACTTGCCATTAACCCCCGGCACCCCCAATTACCTGCCTCCCCAAAGCCCAGGGGGCTTTTTAATAAACTCTTTGTGTTCTGTCATCCAGCAGCTATAAAAGGCTTCCAGCAGGTGAGCAGAAGCCAGTGATCGCCGAGGGACACAGTGCTCCAGGATGGATGGGAGGTGAGTACAGTGTAAAAAAAAAAATTAATAAAATATTTTTTTCTCTTTTGTGTGTCTGTGTTTTTTTTTTACATTTAACCCCTTGTGAACTGGTAAGGGGTCCATGACCCCTATACCAGTTCACAAGGCTGGGGGGATGGCATGTCACCCGCTTGCCGCAGCGGGTGACTTGCCATTAACCCCCGGCACCCCCAATTACCTGCCTCCCCAAAGCCCAGGGGGGGGCAGAAGAGCCCGGGCCCACACAGGCTATGTGGGCTCGTAGGCTGCAGGGTGGGGGGGCCACAAAAGCTGGCCCCCCCACTCTGTGCCTACAAGCCCCCATAGCTGGTCCCGGGCTGGTAATGATGGGTAAGGGGGACCCCATTTCATTTTTTTTTTGGATTTTTAAGGGTTTTTAACCCTTAAAATTCCAAAAAAAAAATGGGATCCGCCCCCCTGGGAGGGGGGACCCTATGTCATTTTTTTTTCTCGATTTAACCCTTTGTAGTGTGGATGGTAGTTGTATTTTATTTGTAAATGTTATAAAGTACTTGTTTCAGTTAGGGGGGTCTCCTGGGCAGGAACGGGGGGCTACCGATAAATATGTGGTACCGTTCTAATCGGTAGAAATGGGGCTTTCACATGCAATATGATTTTCCTTAATAAAATACATTTTTTATTTGAAATAAAGGAGTCAATTTTCTAAAAAAATTTTTATTTATTTATTTATTTATTTTTTACTTAATAATATTGTAAAAAACAAAATAAAATTTACAAACAAGACATTTCTTGTTAAAGCCTAAACTCTGCTGCAGAAAATATATGTATAATTTTCCTTAAAATTCCAGCAAAAATGGCGCAAAACATGGCGCAAAACATGGCGCAAAATGGGGAAAAATGACCTGTCAACAGAGGGTGACAAAATCTCAAGTAGGCTGGCAATTAAAATGGTTAAAGGTAGCTATGCATGTTGGGTATTGTTCTGTTCAGGGGACCTTGCGCTTTCAGACGTAGCTTGTTTTTTTCTGGTTTGCATATTTATATTTTAGGAAAAGGTGTTTTTTATTCAGCTTTTTTATACATTTTTTAGGGAAACCCTGCGCAACCAAAGAATTCTTTGAGGGATTAATTCCAGAAAGATGAGCCCACTACAACAAGTTGGGTACGCTTAGAAAGCTTAACATGTGTACTTTCAGGTAATATATGGTTTATGGGGGATATTCCAAATGTAAAGGGTTGTTTTGGTTGAAAAATCGCAAGGTGCGCACTTTGTCTGCAGAGCTGAAATTTTCAAGTAAAATTACCGTTACGCACATGCTTTACTTTGGGGTGTTTGGCAACTCTTCCCTTGACAGTAGCTATGCATGTTGGGTATCGTTCTGTTCGGGGGATGTTGCTTTTTCAGATTATACTTGTTTTTTCTTGTTTGTATATAGTTTTTTTAGGAAAATGTGGCTTTGATTCTGCTTTTTTATCCTTTTTTTAGGGAAACTCTTTGCAACCAAAGAATACAATGAGGGATTACTTCCAGAAAACTATGGGCACATCAACAAGCCTGGTACGCCTAGAAAGCTTGAGGTGTGTACTTCCAGAGAATATATAGTTTGTTGGGGGTATTTCAAATGTAAAGGGTTGTTTTTCTGGAAGAACTGCAAGGTGCGCATATTGCATAGCATAGTTGTATTTTATCTGAAAATTCCCTAAAGCGCTGTTTCAGTTTGGGGGAGTCTCCTGGGCAGGAAAGGGTGTCTACCTATACATATGTGGTACCGCTGTAACTGGGAGAAATTGGGATTTCACACGCAATAAGATTTTATTGAAAAACTTACATTTTTTATTACAAAAAAAACTACAAATTGTAAAAATGTATTTTTTTTTTATTTTTTTTTCACATATTTCACCCAAAAATATTGAGAATACCCCTAAAAAATTACAAACAAGACATTTCATGTTAAAGCCCAGACTCTGCTGAAAAAAACAATATATCATTTCCCTGGGAAATCCCTGGAAATCCCTTCAAAAATCACATTTGAACATGGGGAGCACAAAATAGTGCAAAACGGTTTGGCACCAAGGGTGACAAAAACTCCAGGTAGGCTGGCAGCGAAAGGGATAAAGAGGCAACCAAGAATAACGATAACAAGGGTGGGGTGAAGTAGGCCGTGCCATGCGAGAACAAAAACAATTCTACAGGTGAGTACTCACAGAACTGTCTTTTTCTTATTGCATGGCACGGCCTGCTTCAGTATTCATAACAGTTGGGACATCCAAAAGCAGTGTCCAAAAGTAGGGTGGGATCCCCAATGAGTAACAGCCAGCAGTTCAAGTCAATACCGCCTGAAGTACCTTGCGGCCAAAAGCAGCATCCGCTGAGGCCTTAACATCAACCTTGGAAAACTTGGAAAAAGTATGAACAGAAGACCAAGTTGCGGCCTTACAAACTTGTTCAACAGAAGCTTGGTGCTGAAAGGCCCAAGAGGCACCAATAGCACGAGTGGAATGAGCAGTAACCCGAAAAGGCGGTTCCTTCCCTTTAGCAGAATAGGCCTGCTCCACCGCCTGACGGATCCACTAGCTGATGGTAGATTTAGCAGGAGGCAAACCCTTCCTAGGTCCAGCAGGAAGAACAAAAAGAGCGTCAGACTTCCTGAAAGACTCAGTAGCAACCAAATAAAACTTCAGAGCCCTGACAACATCCAAAGAGTGAAGGGGCCGCTCCTTGGAATTAGCAGGGTTAGGACACAAAGAAGGCAGAACAATGTCCTGATTGAGATGAAAAGCAGGCACAACCTTAGGCAAGAAATCCGGCTTAAGCCACAACACCAACTTATCCTCATGCCTCTCAAAATAAGGAGGTTTGATGGAAAGCGCCGCCAGCTCAGAAACTCGCCTGACAGAAGTAATGGCCACCAAAAAGGCCACCTTAAGTTTCAGAATGGGCAAAGCAGCCCTACGTATAGGCTCAAAGGGAGGATACTGCAGAGCAGACAACACCAGATTCAGGTCCCAAACTGGTAGCATAGGCTTACGTGGCAGACGCACATGAGTAACTCCCTGGAAAAAAGTCTTAACCAACCTGTGATTGGCAAAGGATCTTTGGAAAAAAAAATTGCCAAGGCTGACACCTGTCCCTTGAGGGTACTGAGTTGAAGGCCCGAATCCAAACCATGTTGCAAAATTTCCAGAATCCTGGGGATGGAGAACACCCGACAAGGAAAGGACTTGGACTCACACCAGGCAATGTAAGCATGCCAGATCCTGTAGTAGATAAAAGAAGAGGATTTCTTCCTAGCCTTAATCATGGTATCAACAACAGAGGCTGGCAAACCCTTATCCATCAAGATGGAGGTTTCAGCAGCCAAGCCGTTAAAGCCAGCGTTTGTAAATTGGGATGGCACAGCTGTCCCGAGATGCAGGGGACATTCTCTTCCGCCCAAGACAGTATCAGGGACACTTCCTTGGGTTCTCGCTTGCTCCGAGTCCCTCCCTGATGATTGATGTATGCAACCGCCGTCTGGTTGTCCGAGCGGATCTGAACAGCCCGACCCCGAAGGTGTGTGGTCAGCTGAGACAGAACCAACCTGATCGCCCTCAATTCCAGGACATTGATGGGAGCATGGGCCTCCTGAGGGCCCCACCGACCCTGGAACTGCAGAGACTTCCAAAAGCCCCTCCAACCGGTCAGACTGGCATCTGTGGTGACAGTCTCCCACCACGGAGGCAGAAAGGTCCTGTCCACTAAAAGGTTCCTTGAGTCCAGCCACCACGAGAGGGATTGTCTGGCCAGGGGGGACAGAGCAAATTCCTGATTCAGGGACACAGGGTCCCGATCCCAAACTGACAAGAGGTGCAACTGAAGAGGCCTCATGTGAAACTGAGCAAAGGGGACCGCCTCGAAGCAGGATACCGTCAGGGATGGGGACACGAGAGCAGAGTCCGTGCCTGCTTCGGCAGGCCCTCCACCTTCTGCCGAAGCAGGAAGACCTTGACCTGAGAGGTATCCAGAGTCATGCCCAGAAAGGACCTCACCGAAGACGGAGACAGTGAAGACTTGGGATAGTTGATCACCCAGCCGAAGGTCTCGAGAGTGGAGGTCACCACCTGAGTATCCTTCTCGGCCTGATGAAGAGACTGAGACACAATCAGAATGTCGTCAAGGTAAGGAAGGATGCAAATGCCCCGATTCCGCAGCAGAGCCATCAC
Organism: Gastrophryne carolinensis; assembly: GCA_027917425.1. NCBI lineage: Eukaryota > Metazoa > Chordata > Amphibia > Anura > Microhylidae > Gastrophryne > Gastrophryne carolinensis. The sequence continues at coordinate 43,175,487 of CM051243.1, read as the reverse complement.
ACCCGCCAGCACCTTGGTGAACACCCGAGGGGCCGAGGTGATACCGAACGGTAAGGCCACGAACTGGTAATGCTGATCCTCTAGAGCAAACCTGAGAAATCTCTGATGACCTGGAAAAATTGGCATGTGAAGGTAGGCATCCTCAATGTCCACTGAGGTCATGAAGTTGCCCGGGAGCAGGGTACTGACCGCCGACTGCTTGTGTTTGTCTCAGCGCACAGGTGGGTTAAATGCAGAGAAAAAATTAATGTGTGTGCCATATACGAGATATTACTAAAAGAGTGGCAGGTGCATGAATGGGGGACGAAAGGACTCCATTAGTAAGTGTGATAGCTGCTGCGGGTGAGTGCTCTCAGCAAAGGTGGTGGGGTTGTGATGTCTGACAGGTGAACATCTCACAACTTCCCCCCCTCAAAGAAGCACAGAAACGCTGCTCCCAATGCCGCACGCTGCTACCTAAGGACGCCTTGTCGGCAGATGTTTCTCGCTCACATTTTACACTGAGCAATGCGGCCCGTTTCCTGCTGAGCTTGCAGCCCGGCGTGATCCCACACGAACCCGCTTCCTGCCCGTATCCGGTGTCATCGATAGGAATTCCTGGCCGCAGCTCGGCACTCGCTGCGGGAAGTTGTGCTAGTAGACAAGGGCGATGCTTTTCTAGTGCTTGGGGGGAATGCGCCCCCCCCCCCCTCATCCTTGCATACTACACTGCTCAGCAAGCTCTGTACCTGCAGCACCCACATCGAAAATTTAAGGGGCAGTCATTGCAGGTTCAATTCCCGGACGGTGCATGACTGAAGTGCTCTTGAGCAAATCACCTAACCTGCCAACTGCTCCACAGGCACTGTTGCTAGGGCAGCCCACTGTGTTTGTCCAACTGTATGGATGGGTTAAAAGAAGAGGAAAAATTCCCATGTTTGCGTAAGCATACAATGGCTATTTATGTCCAAACGTAAGAAAAAATGCAACTGGTGGGGGACTAAGCCCAGTACTGTATGATAAGAAAGAGGTCTGCTGCTCCTGGTAAAAGCCTGGCTAAGCCCTTATTGACTGAGAGGAGACTCTGCAAAATGGATGCTGGGTAGGGGGACAAGCATCAGCAATGCAATGTAAAATTCACTGCCCGTAGAAGCTTACACTCAAGACCAATGGATTAAAGGAATAGGAAGGAATGCATTGGTTCGGCACGCCATCTTTGCTTGTGGCTGGGAGCTGCTGCAAATTGCTACAGCAGCCAAAAATCAGGAGAGCAGACACGCAAAGTGCAGCACATAAAGTGAGCTGTGATGGAAAGAACAATGGGGGCAGACAAATCCACTAGCAGTGATGTAATAGGCTCGGCATCCATGATGTCATCAGCCCCAGTGTCAGTGCATCACCTCGCTTGATTGCTTTAAACCGCTATCTACGGCATCTGCAATCGCTCAGGCGGGCGAGTTTGGCGGCTGCTCGAGAACGGCGTGTCGCTAATTTTCAGCCTGTCTCATACTTCTCCCATTATATATGCAGCAATTTGTGTGGCTGGACAGACTCGGGGCTCTGGTTTATTCTGGGTCAGTGGGGCTTCCCATATCTGCAGAACGTGTGCTGTACAGGCCGCAGCTTGCAGGGGGCAGACATACTTCCGGGGCCTGTAAAGCTAGAGGGTTGCCATGGAAACTGCATCCGGGACGTTGCTGGAATGTGTCAAACGTATAGCTGTGACAGTGATACTGCCTGGCCCAACCCCAGTTCCAGCCAGTGAAATTCACAAAAACCCTCCATCCTGCTAGTCGCACCTCGTGTTCCGTGTTGGGGACCTGGCTTTATAGCAAAATTAAATCCTGAATTGCAATGCCCCGCTGTGTGAACACCCCCCCCCCCCCCGGGGCGCCCTAAATAGTCATTCGCCTTTCCCCAGTCCAATAAACAATTGTTTTCAATGGGGCGCGTAAGCTGGCCCATATCTTGCATCCTCAGACTGTGCGCCCCAGATAGGCCACTCTTGCTTCCTATTAAAGGCATTGAGAGCCCTTTGCCGAAGGATGTAAACGTGGCAAAGGGCTCGGATTGGACAAGAGCCTGTGCATATGCATTTGCACCTAAGAGGTGAGTTTTAACTGTGCAAACTGGGGGGTTTCACACTGTGGGGCATTCCAACACAGGATGCCCAAGTTGTGTTCCGTTTTAAAGTTGGATTCAGGACATAGACCTAGACGAGGGAAAGAAACTGCTGGTGCTTTCAAAAAGCCGCACCCCAGTATGGATTGTAGCCATCATGTCACACATTCGGAGGCTTGAACAGCGGCCACAGGAAGTTATCATCCTTTCATCCCAAATTCGCCCTTTGGAATGAAAGAATGCTTAAAAAAATGTTTTGTTTGTTCCCCCACTGTGTGAACACCTCCCCCCCAGGTCGCCCAGTAAATTCACCTATCCTTGTGTGCGTCTCAGTAGAGCTGTAGCCATTGTCAATTTAGCTTTTCCTGTAGACCAGCCACCATATTCCTAGTTATTCATGACCACCTCTTTTTAGCACTGATAGGTGGACCTAACTCGGTCACCCTTGCATCAGGACATATTGATGCTTTTGTCTGCAGGGGGATAGCTGCTCCTTACTTTGCTTGTCTGGTCTGTATTTCCCCTGCTTATTTGTATATATCCACCTTTCAGAGTTAGAAAAAAGGTGGTCATGAATAAAATCCAAAGGCTGGGCAACAGAAAAGCAGCTGAATTTAAGCAACAATGGCTTTTATCATCTTCTGCGTAGCAGATATTCAAACAATGCTTCTTTTTACAGTCTGCTATAGTGTTAGCACCACTTACAGCTGGCTTATGGCCCCTCCCTAATTTACTTAGCAATTTAGGTTTGGTGCCCAGGTTGCAGCGATGCACAGCCCCACCCCCCACGGTATGTAGGGTGAGGCTTTCCACTATGGCATTAAAGTGGACCAACACCCACCCTTGATCGGCCCGGGAATCTATAAGATTCCCGGGCCGATCAGCTCCCTCCCCGCGGGGCATCCGAAATCGGGATGCCCCGCTGTGTGAAACCCCCCAGAAAGCCCCTAAAAACTACCTTATCGGCGCCAGACAAGCGACGGATAAGCCGCCACCGCCTCCCGCGCGTCCCCCCAGAAAGCCCCTAAAAACGACCTTATCGGCGACGGACAAGCGGCAGATAAGCCGCCGCCGCTCACGCGTGCCTCTTACAGGGCGCGCGCCCGCGCCGGCCATTCACAAACGGCCAGCGCGGGCGCGCGCCCTGTAAGAGGGACGCGTGAGCGGCGGCGGCTTATCCGTCGCCGATAAGGTAAGATTTTAGGGGCTTTCTGGCTTACTCAGGATAGTGAAAATCCTGGGTGTTGGTCCACTTTAACTGAACAGTCTGTAAATAAGAGGCCAGACCAGTGTCGTACTGTGTGCGTTCACACTAGGGGTGTGAATTGGCAAAAATCTGGTGATGTGATAAGTATCACAATACACATGACGATACAATATATCCCGATTCTGTCTCAAAGACGATATATTGCGATTTTTTTTAAATGAATACAGCTTTGGAAAACCTAATCTACACATCAATACAACATTCACACATACATAACAACAGCGCAGGACGACTCTCGCGGGATCTCGTTGTTTATCTGCGGGTGAGACAGAGCTACTGAATAACAGGGTCTCGTGCAGTGCGCTGCCAACTAGTGGTTGGGAGTAAATGTTACTAATAAATAGTTTATAAGAGATCGATTTGAACATATTTTGAATCGATACTAGTATTGTCTAATGAAATATCGCAATATTTGACAGAATCGTTTTTTTCTGACACCCCCTAGGTCACACATAGCACCTTTCTCTGGTCACTGTACACATTACACAATGCCCAACCCCACTCAAGAAGGGAGGGGTTATTGCCCCAGCCTGACAGCGTGGGGTAAGAGGAGTGTCAGCGGATGGAGCAGGGATCTGCTGCGCACATGTTGTGGCGGAGCTGAGGGATGAGACGGATGTGTGTTGTGGTGCCAGTCTGGAAACAGTGTGTGTTCCCGGGATGCCTGCACATGCCAGACCTTTCCCAGCCAAAGACGTGATTGGAAACAGGCGCCGCCTGCAGGTGTCCAGCACCCATCTGAACATACAGGACCTCACAACTACCGATCCTATTCTCATACATGGATCCCTACACTGATTGTTTCCTGTCACATACATGGATCTCTATCCCGAGCCCCTCACATATATGAATATCTATTCTGAGCCCCTCACATATATGGATTGCTATCCTGAGTCTCGTCACATACATGGCTCTCTATCCCAAGCCCCTCACATACATGGATCTCTATCTCATACGTGGATCTCTGTTCCGAGCCCCTCACATACATGGATCTCTATCCTGAGCCCTGTCACATACATGGATCTCTATCCTGAGCCCTGTCACATACATGGATCTCTATCCTGAGCCCTGTCACATACATGGATCTCTATCCTGAGCCCCACCACATACATGGATCTCTATCCCGAGCCCCTCACATACATGGATCTCTATCCCGAGCCCCTCACATACATGGATCTCTATCATGAGCCCCTCACATACATGGATCTCTATCATGAGCCCCTCACATACATGGATCTCTATCATGAGCCCCTCACATACATGGATCTCTATCATGAGCCCCTCACATACATGGATCTCTATCATGAGCCCCTCACATACATGGATCTCTATCCCGAGCCCCTCACATACATGGATCTCTATCATGAGCCCCTCACATACATGGATCTCTATCATGAGCCCCTCACATACATGGATCTCTATCATGAGCCCCTCACATACATGGATCATGAGCCCCTCACATACAAGGATCGTTATCCTGAGCCACCAACATAATTGGATCGCTATCCCGAGCCCCGTCACATACATGGCTCTCTATCCCGAGCCCCTCACATACATGGATCTCTGTTCCGAGCCCCTCACATACATGGATCTCTATCCTGAGCCCTGTCACATACATGGATCTCTATCCTGAGCCCTGTCACATACATGGATCTCTATCCTGAGCCCTGTCACATACATGGATCTCTAGCCTGAGCCCCGTCACATACATGGATCTCTATCCTGAGCCCCGTCACATACATGGATCTCTATCCCAAGCCCCTCACATACATGGATCTCTATCCCGAGCCCCTCACATACATGGATCTCTATCATGAGCCCCTCACATACATGGATCTCTATCATGAGCCCCTCACATACATGGATCATGAGCCCCTCACATACAAGGATCGTTATCCTGAGCCACCAACATAATTGGATCGCTATCCCGAGCCTCGTCACATACATGGATCTCTATCATGAGCCCCTCACATACATGGATCTCTATCATGAGCCCCTCACATACATGGATCATGAGCCCCTCACATACAAGGATCGTTATCCTGAGCCACCAACATAATTGGATCGCTATCCCGAGCCTCGTCACATACATGGATCTCTATCATGAGCCCCTCACATACATGGATCTCTATCATGAGCCCCTCACATACATGGATCATGAGCCCCTCACATACAAGGATCGTTATCCTGAGCCACCAACATAATTGGATCGCTATCCCGAGCCTCGTCACATACATGGATCTCTATGCTGAGCCCCTAACATCCACAGATCTCTATCCTGAGCCCTTAACATACAGGGATCTCTATCCAGAGCCCCGTCACTTACATGGATCGCCATCCTGAGCCCCTCACATACATGGATCTCTATCATGAGCTCTGTCACATACATGGATCTCTATCCTGAAACCCTCAGCTACATGGATCATTATCCTGAGCCCCTCACATACATGGATCTCTATCCTGAGTCCCTAACATCCACGGATCTCTATCCTGAGTCCGAAACATCCACGGATCTCTATCCTGAGCCATTCACATACATGGATCTCTAGCATGAGCCGCATTACATACATGGATCATTATCCTGAGCCCCTCACATACATGGATCATTGTCCTGTACCCCTTCACATACATTCATCCAGAAATGCCAGGTGACACAATCTACTATGATTGTAGGCCCTCGCCCCGTGGTATTGCTGTAGAGGTAAGAATACTTTGCTTTCCCACCTGGCCTGGGTCTAAAAGACTTCAGGGCCGGATGAAACCAGAGAAAGCAGCTAGCGCCAGCCACCTCAGCGTTGTTGCAATTAATTGCAGGTAAGATTTGTGTTGATCCTGGGGATTTTACAAATACATTGGGATACCCTAACAGTGTAATTAAAGGGACCTCCTGCTTTTTGCCTATACAGTTGGTAGCAGCGTGCAGAATCTCCCCATGTACATGTCTTACAAGAGAGTAGAGCATGTAGCACACGGCCCTCATCACCCTGTGCACAATGTTGTGGGTAATAAGGCGCCAGGAGTGGCGCAGCGCAGTCTGCACAGACAGGGCCACAGCGGCTCCATCCCAGCAGCAGCGAGGCCGCTAACGAGCTCTCCAAATGTGCTCTAGCAGCTTCGGCGGCTGAGGAGAGCCAGGCCGGCCCATAATGACTTCCAGATTTGTGTGGGAGGTCAGGGCCCAGGGGTGAGCCGGCATGTCAGTTTTATAAACACGGCCGTTTTTCCAGATGGTCGGTGGCTCCAGCCTGGCTAGCAGGTTGATTGGGCCAGAGCGAAATAACAACAGGTGGAGAACAGGCTATGGACACACTGACGCTATCTGCCTCCCCAGATTCAGGGAAAACTTTTAACTCCCAGGCCTGTGATTGGTGGAGGGGGGGGGTACACCTTGACCATCGCACAGACTTATTATGGCGGCCGGGTGCAAGCTGGTTGCGGTGCAAGTTGCAGTTTTTACGATATGAGCAATTGTTCTGATCCGGCCTGTAAAGCGATTACAGTGCTAATAAACAGCTTACGAAGACGCCAAAAGCGTCTCAGGACCAATATAGGTCAGAACAAACATGAGACACTGTACAACACACACCGCAGCCAACGGGACTGGCGCCACCACACAACTAACCATTATAAGAGGCCAGGGCAGACATGGGGCTGGCTGGATGAAAGGGGCCTAGATGGTTTGCGACGGGGCCCATTTCAAGCTAGGGGCCTAGCCAGCACATATAGATTCCAATCAGAGGAGTCTGAATCTCTCCAAGGAGTCACAGAAAGCAAAACTAAAGGGCTTCGTAAAGTGGACCAAAAACCAGGATTTTGACTATCCTGGGTTTTGGTCCTTTCCCCCAGGGCATCCCGATCGGGGGTGCCCTGCTGTGTGAAACCCTCCAGATCACCCAAACCCAGCTCACCTCTTCCCAGTCCCACGGCGTGGTGCGGGCACGCTCCCTGTTAGAGGGAGGTAGAGGATGCGGCCATCATAGCTGGCTCTTATATGCACCATGGGACCATGAAGAAGTGAGCTGGGCTCGGTGTCCTGGGAGGTGTAACACAGCGGGGCACTCCCGATTGGGGTGCCCCGGGAAAAGGACCAAAACCCTGGATAGTCAAAACTATTTACTATCTTGGGTTTTGGTCCACTTTAAAGGAGACCTCCAGTCAAAATGACTTTAAAAACAGCCTAAAATGAAAGAAATGTAAAGGTTTCTTTAGACATTTGCCCTTGGAAGTATCCCAATATGGAATGCCTCTATGGTTAAAGATCCCCAAAAAAGGGCATTAAACCCTTTGTGATGGGGGACAGGATATGGCTGTGTGCTCCAGCGAAGCATGTCTCCTAATGGAGTGTAGCTACTTCCTGTACCCCATTAAATAGAGCTCTGTTAGAGAAAGGCGAGTATCCCTCTAAAGCAGGGCTCACTGATGGTGTGAGGGGGTAGGTAAGGTTAGACCCCCTCTCCAGGACCAAGACCCCCCCAATTTAAGTTGCAAAGGACTGTGTAGGTCTGCTTTAACAATCTCCTCCCCAGGAGATCCTGATTTGAGATGCCCCTATAGACACAGATCATTGGGAAGCCAAAATATAAATTGAAAATCTGATGGGGGACAGGAAGCAGTTGCATATGGAGTGAAAAATTCCTCCTATTTGAAGAGGTGTGGCTTCTGCATGTGCGTGCTCCTGTTTGCTGTCCCCCAGCAGATCTGCTAGGAAAAGGTAAGTATCTCTAGTGCAGGGCTCACTGATGGCATGGGGGTGAGGTTAGTTTCCTAACCCCCATCAGATTGAGTTCTGCTAGGACAAGGGCAGTTTCTCTCTAATGCAGCTCCCCCCCCCCCATCAGATGGAGCTCTGCAGGGCAAAGGTGAGTATCTAATGCAGGCCTCACTGATGTCAGGAAGGAGTAGGTGAGGTTAGTGTCCTTTTAGACCTTCTCTTGCACAGTTTCTTTAAAGTGGACCTGAGCCCTCCTTGACAGCGTTGTGCTATTAAGGGTCCTTGAATGTGGCAAACGAACCAACCGCCCCTCCTGCAGCCGGTAAGCCTGGCACCAAATACTTACATTTGAGTTCCCACCGATGATGGGGGGACCTGAAACAGCTGTACGGTGTGGCACCGCGCAGCCCTGATTAGTGGAGATTTGGCAGCTGTGCCTTTGTGCAGCATTTTCCAGTTCCACCACTTGACCAAGCTTCAGAAGTACAAAGTGAGTATCTCTCTCCTGCCAGGCTGACTAGAGGCAGGAGAGGGTGGACTAACCCCTTTTGTCCTGGCAGGATCATCTAGCTAGGAGGCGGTGAGTATGGGCTGACATAAAGGAGGTGCCTGGCGATCAGCAGAGCAGGTGCAGCGCTCCCCGATGTGTGCGGCCACGTTGGGGAAAAAAAACGGCTTACCGCCAGGCATCACCTGCTGAAAGCAGAGCCCGTGTGGAGAGATCACACTCTGGAAGGGGAATAATGAATCTCCAGCATCCGCTCCTGCTTTCCATTATTCACTAACACTTGGTATGGAAATAAATCCAGGCTCCCTCCTGTGTGGCGCAGCCAGTGCACAGAGTTACTGCCACCTACAGGCCAACCGCGGGAAAGCACAGTGCTGCACACACCCAGACCAGACATTGAGAAGCTGACCTGTCTCTTTTTGGAGAGCTGCTTATAAATAAAGAGAGCTAGGCATGAAAGTTTCACAAGGCTGTTGCCTCCAATAACACATGAAAAAAGATGCGATAGGTAAGTTTATCCATGTCTTTTTAAAGGGAGACCAAACCTAAGAAATGTAATTACTTGGGATTTGTATACTCTGGTGGGATAACCTGATTTGGGATGCCACACTATGTCTGCACTCCTACGGAGCTTGCGCAGGCCACTCAACAGTGCAATAGTCAGTCATGGTGCAGGCTCTTGGAAGAGGTGAGTGGATCAGGCGACCATTTGGGATGCCCCAAAAAGAAGTTGAACACCCGGCAAGAGACACAAGGGGGCGTTGCTCCTCTTGAAAAAGGAACGAAATGTGACCCCCCCCCAAATGTCTACTGTGTTTAACTTTCCAGAAATCCCGCAGCACATGTGTGGGCTCTCCTCCAATAATGAGCATTCATATTAATGAGCAGAAGGTGAGTAGCAAGCATCTCTGTAGACTCTTCCCTCCAGGTGTGCGGGCACACGCTAGCTATTCATAAAAGCCTGCCGCGGAGGTGCGCAGCAGCAGCCCATGCATGCACCACAGGGTAATAGGAAAGGGGCCAGACTGGAATGCCCCACAAAGAGGACCCTTTATAGACTCTAGCAGGGCCGGCTCCAGGTTATGTGTTCGCCTGGCAGTGTTGTATGATACTCTATACTTGGCGATACATTTGCGTTTATGGTGAATACTGCGAAAGAATAGAAAGAAAAAATAATAGAAGGAATCACAATGTATGGAAGAAATTCAGGGAAAGAAATAAAGAATATAAAAGAATGGCAGAAAAAAAAGAATACAGGAAAGAAAGAGCAAAGGAATGACAAAAAAATAAAAAAAAAATGAAAAATAAATGGAAAGAAAGAACAACTGCAACAGAAGGAATGAAATAAAAATAACAGAAGGAAAGAAGAAAGAAAAGGAATGACAGAGAGAACATTAAAAAAAGCATAATAAATGGAAACAAAGAAAGAATAAAAAAAGAAAAGAATAGAAGGAAACAAAGATTAGAAGGACTGACAGAAAGAAAGGCTCTCCCAATGGCCAATCTGCCCCTGGGTAACAGTCCTTGGTCCTGGTTGCTGCATGGCCCTTTGTCCTGCATTGGAGCTGCGCAGGGTAGAGGGAATGAGGTGGGCTCTTCCAAGTTGCAAGGGCCCTGGCTCCTGCCCAGGTACGCCCAGTGCTGACGCCTGCCCTGGACTTTAGGCTAGGTGGTTGCTCCTATTTAAAACAGACCATAACCCAGGGTTTCCACTTGTCTGGTATTGTTTGGCTTTACTGGGGCATCCCATGGAGGTATGTGTGAAACCTTGGGGAAGGCCAAGTATTTCCTCTTCCACGCATGCACAGGCTTTCCTCCAATCAGGATTGTCTGGTGACACTAACCAAAAAGAATAGTTTGCGTCACCTGGAAATCTACTCTGAATGAATGGTAGCAGGCACCTCCCTCCAGCTGATGCGCGCCTGCACCAGCCGCTCAGAAATGCCTGCTGCGGGTACATGCTTCAGCTGCAGGAAGCCAGAGATGCCGCTATGACCCTGGCATGTGTAGTGGGGAAACACACTTTCTCTTCCATCCAGTCCAGGCCGTCCCAATATCTTTACGATTGGGTGTTTGCCTCTAGACGCTTGACTGCAAGATCAAAGATGTAGCTCCTCCCGGCCCCCTATAAAGGCAGCTGCCCCTCTATCATTCCCCAGTTGTTCATCTTGCAGTTGGCTGCATAAGATCGTTGGCAATCTCTCTCAGATTTTGGCAGCAGAGCGGGGCCACCTAGCCCGTCGGCCGCTGCAGGACTCTACTCCCATGGATCTCTTCTGACCCATTCCTGCCTCCCAGCCTTTTGGCTGCTATGGGGATCCGTGACGGTAGGGTGAACGCCGGGGTCTGTGGCGTTCGGCAGAGCACATGCCTGAGGGGGAACCACCAATATGTTTTTATATATATGTCCCTCCCTGCCCACAGCTTTATTTTTGTGTATGTGCATGCATGCTTGGTGCGACTTTCACATTGTGCTCCACACTGACAGGCAGTGAGGAGCGGTCTTTGACCTCCTAGCGTTCCCCTGTCGGTGTGCCCAGGGCGCGCGCCTCTTGCGGCAGTCGCGCCCCGGGGGCCTCCTCAGCACCGCCGTGTGCAGCGCTGCCTGAGATCGGAGGGGGGGAGCGCACGCTACGGGTCACCGCCATGACAGGCGGATTCAGGAGGGTGGCGTTTTCCTCATGGAGAGGATCTTCTGCTGACGCGGGGGGGGGGGGCGGTTCCCGGCGTCGGCGCGTATCTGACGTCTCGCCAGTGCCGCCCCTCCGAGGATCCTTGGAACCGGAATCTCTGGAACAAGGATTTTCGCTGTCCCCCCTGGCCAGGCAGTCCCTCTTGTGGTGGACTCCCAGAACCTACTGGTGGGCAAGTCCTTTCTGACTCCCACTGGAAGATAGTTACCAGTGCTGCGCAAGATAGCCTAGGAAGGGGTACCAACCATCCTGGCTCCTCGCTGGCCGAGAAGGAGTTGGTTTGCAGACATAGTCCAGATGTCAATAGATCACTACATTATGCCGACGACCCAGGGCTTCTCACACAGGGGTCGCTGCGGCACCCCAATTTACGGACGCTGGCTTTGACGGCCTGGCTATTGAAACCTCAATCCTGACGGAGAAGGGGATATTGGCCACGGTTGAGCATACTATGATCCAGGCGCGGAAGAAATCTTCTTCCATGATATACTACAGAGTTTGGCGGGCCTATATCGCTTGGTGCGAGACCAAGAGCCTTCCTTGCCGAAAATTAGCTATTTCTAGGATTTTGGAGTTTTTACAACACGGCTTAGACGTGGGTCTTCAGCTGAGCACCCTCAAGGGTCAGGTCTCGGCTTTAGCCATTTTTTTCCAGAGATCCATTGCCAACCATAGGTTGATCAAGACTTTTTTCCAGGGAGTTACCCATGTCCGGCCACCGCGTAAGTCAGTATTGCCGGTGTGGGACTTGAATTTAGTACTATCTGCTCTCCAGGGCCCTCCCTTCGAGCCATTGCGCGATGCTGCATTGTCTATATTGACTCTCAAAGTGGTCTTTCTGGTAGCGATCACCTCGGTGCGTTGTGTAATCAGAGCTGGCCGCACTTTCTATGAAACCACCCTACTTTGAGCTGCACATGGATAAGGTGGTTTTCTTGTCTAAGGTTGTTTCTCTCTTTCACCTTAATGAGGAAGTTGTCTTACCTTCCTTGTGTCCAGCACTGGCTAATTTCAAAGAACGGACCCTCCATGCTTTGGATGTGGTCAGAGCCATAAAGTATTACCTGGCTGCGGCTGAATCCTTCAGGAAATCGGATTTGCTCTTTGTCCTAACAGAGGGCTCTAGGAAAGGATTACCACCAGCCAAGTCCACTCTCAGTAAGTGGATCAGGCAGGCGGTGGTGCAAGCATATTCTGCCAAGGTGAAGGAACCCCCTTTTCGGATCACAGCTCATTCTACCAGAGCTATTGGTGCCTCTTGGGCTTTTCAGCACCAGGCATCGGGGGAACAAGTTTGTAAGGCCGCAACTTGGTCTTCTGTTCATACTTTTACAAAGTTTAACAAGGTGGATGTCAGGGCCTCAGCTTCAGGCGGTGCTGAAATGAACTACATGCTGTTCCGCACTGGGGATCCCCCCCATATGGACACTGCTTTTGGATGTCCCAATTGTGAAGACATTGGGACGGCCTAGACTGGATGGAAGAGAAAAATACAATTCTGTGAAACTCACCTGTAGAATAGTTTTTGTATCCGTCCAGGCAGCCCCACCCCGCCCTTGTGTTCATTATGTCCCGTATGCCTATTATGGTGATCAACCATTTTTGTTCATAGGACACTAGTTTTTTATAGTTTTTGCTTAGAGAGAGTACAAGCTGAAGCTATGTGAAGTAACATGGTTTCTTGTTTCTTAGGCCTCCCGGCCTGCCCTCTTTTGTTGAGTACTGCTTTTAAACCATTGGGGAATGATAGAGGGGCAGCTGCCTTATAGAGGGCCGGTAGGAGCTACATCTTTGATCTTGGCGAACACCCAATCATGAAGATATTGGGACGGCCTGGACTGGATGGATACAAAAACAATTCTACAGGTGAGTTTCACAGAATTGTATTTTTTATACTCTAGGGACAGGGAGTCACCCTGGAGTCTAAAGGGTTTTGGTCCATTTTAAAGCAGGCATGTCAATTAACAAACCATTTTCATCTATATAGGGATCTATAGGCTCCACCAGCTCCAAAATTCTCGCTTCTTCCAGTGTTTTATATCTAATGATGAAGCTCTGAAGTGTGCGATTGCAGCGAGGGGCAGAGACAAATTAAGGGGGCATTACCACAATAGGAAGCTGAAATTCCTCACATCTCCCTTGAAAAAAAAGGACACAGAGCTGTGGGTATGGCGACAGTAGTACCCAGAACACTGAGGAGACCAGGCAGAGCTGTGTAATGTGTGCACCTATGTGATGTCATAAATAGGGGGTTCACTTAAATGATTGAAGGGGATTCCGCAGCTGTGTGCCCCATAGCTTTCTGTCTAGGTGACAACTCATTTCCACAGGCACCATGGGACAGATTGGCAGCGAGTTATTCTCCAGCCCCTCGCACCCCATTCTGAGCGGTTGGAAAATATTAGCCGCTCGCTTCTCCTGGAAGAAACTCTAGAAGAATGGAAATGCCGGCTAATAACAGCCAGGGCGTCCACTAGGTGTTGGGCCGCCCCCCCCCCCCCCCCACCCCACCAAGCCAAGGCAACACCAGGAAAAATCATACAGCCAAACTCTCAGCACTCTGGGTTACACAAGCTTGGGACAAGTCCTACAAACCGAGCACCATAGAATAGCCTTTTCTGCTGTCAGCTCCCTGCTGGAGCAGCTGCCCTCTGTATGAGAGAATAGAGCGTTTTTGATTTCCGTACTTGAAACCAACTAAAGTAAAATTGTCACTCTGTCACACTCTCACTGGAGATGAAGCCGCCAAGGTTTCCCCGAGCGAGGGAGCCACCAAAAAAAAGGTGAGATTTATGGGGAGGTTTGAGAGAGCAAGGTATCCCGACTTAGGATGCCGCAGGGGAAGAGGGACAGACGAGTTGTGTTTTGTTCTGTTGGTCTGGGCCAACTCATGGTGCAGTGCGGTTTGCCTGCTGGTGTGGCAGTGGGGGTCAGGATTCAGGTCTGGAAGGCTGCAGCAGAGAGAGGGGGGGGGGTGCAGTCTGTGTGGTCAGAAAAGACCAAAATCTAAAATTAGCTCCAAAGTGTGACCCAGAGGCCTGGACCCAGCGCAAGAAATATTCAATAAACCCTCTTCGCCCCCCCAACCCCGGTCGATGTGTGATGTCAGCAGCTGCAGTGGGCCTGCAGCTAGGAAGCGTGACCGGCTACCCTACTGAAAGAGAATGAAACATCACCACACCACTAGGCATTTTGGTCTTACACAGGTACCTACCTATAGAAAAGCAACCCATCTACATGCACCTCTTCCTCAGTTCTGCTTCAATTCAACAGGCGAAGGGGGCTTCAAGATCACTTGCGCCTCGACAAAATTTGCCATATGGGTGGAAAGAGTCCTGATGCTTCTGGAGATTACGCAACCAATCCCGGATTCATCTGGCTAGACTGGAAAAATACAATTTTGTGATTACTCACCTGTAAAATGGGTATTATAAGTATGTCTCACACCCTGCTTCGGAAGTAGTCATTACACTTGGGACATCCAATAGCAGTGTCCAAAAAGGGTGGGGATCCCAAGAGGCAAAAATGCACAAAGGAAAATCCCTGCCGCTTGTAGAACTTTGCGGCCAAAAACAGCATCCGCTAAGGCCCGCACATGAACCTTAAAAAAAACATGAAAAAGATATGAACAGAAGACCAAGTAGCAGTCGTACAACTTATTCCACCAAACTGAAAAGGGGAACCCTCCCCCTGACAATATAGGCCCACACAAGGACCAGACATATCCATTAAAAATGGCAGACTTGACGGCGCCAAACCCGTCGGGGGACAGAGGGCACCACAAACAAGACTTCCTTCCTACAGAAAAAGGAAGTAGCCAAGAAATAGAAAGTCAACAGGGCCCTCAGCAGGGCCCTCTCCTCGTCAAAGCTAGACGAAGGACACAAGGAAGAAGAACCACATCCTCAAAGAGATGGAAACACAGCGAACAGAAGCAATAGCCACCAAAAGGCAATCTGTTGTGTAAGCATAGAAAATGCAAAATTCAAATCCCAAACAGACGCAAGACTTTTTGAGGACAAAAGGCCCTAGAAGAAGACCACCAGGACAGAGGCCTGCCCCAGCAAAGCACTTAAGCTGGAGCCCCAGACCATCCTGACGAAAGTCCAAAAACCTAGTCAACAAAAACACCTTGCAAGGCAAGGCCCTAGCCTCACACCCAACAATATAGGACCGCCAAGTCCTGTAGAAAAGATAAAGGAAGACCACTTCCTAGCCCAAACAAGGATCTGAAGCACAACATCAGACAAACTTCCTCTATGAAGATGGAGGAGGTTGCAGCCAAAGCCAGCGTTTGCAAACTGCAGAACGAACCAAACCTATCTTGGCCACCCTGGAGCCACCAGCATTGCTGACGCACCCTCAGGAGCCAGCTAGCGCACCACCTTGCCCACCATGGCGAAGGAAGGAAACAGGTACAGGAACCCCAGACCCCTCCAGGCAAAAGACAAGGCGACCACTTCCGGAGGCACAGGAACCTGAGACCGAAAACCAAACGTTGGGAGCTAGTGAGTGCAAGGTGAGGCAAGGAGAACCACCTCCGGAATCCCCCACTTGCGACAGAAGGACCGGAACACCTTGTGGTAGAAAGATCAACCCCCTCAGTGAGAGGATTCTCTGTTCAAGGAGTCCGCCTCCGTGTTATCCACTCCCGGAACGAATGCCGCTGAGATGCATGGAACATCGCTCTCCGCCCATGCAAGAATCAGCGAAACTTCCCTGAGGGCACTCCTGCCGCGAGTCCCTCCATGGTGATCGACGTAAGCGACGGCAGTTCAATCGTCCAACTGAACCTGAACCGGCAAAACCTGCAAATGATGCATCCAGCATGACAGAATCAAACAAATAGCTCTGAACTCCAAAAACAGAGATGGGAGCGTGAGCCTCCTGAAGACTCCCCAGCCCCTGGAACTGAAAGTCCGTCCAGAAACCTCCCCAGCCCGACAGGCTGGCATTCGTGGAACCGTCTCCCAACAAGGGGCCAAAAAGGATCTGCCCCTCATCAGACTGCTAAGCTCCAGCCACCACTGAAAGGATTGCCGAACCCTGGGAGACAGCAGAAAGGACCGAGCCAAGCACAGGGAACAGCCGTTCCAAATCCGCAATAGACGGAGTTAGAGCTACCTCATGAGGAACTTAAGAAAAACCACCATCAATCTCACCAGTTTCATCCCCAGCCGGAAAGAGAGGCGAAGATTGTCCAGGAGAACAAATAACAGGTCCTGAACCCTCTGCACCTTAGGGTGAGGAAGGCACACTCTGGCCGACTGGAATCCAGATTCATGCCAGAGAACTTGGGGTGGGTGATCGCCCATCCGAAACCGATCCAGCGTCGTCACCACCCTGGAGGCCATCTCCACCCGGCATAGAAAAGATGCTGTAACAAGTAGGTCAACCAGATACAGCACAATGTAAACTCCCTGGGCTCCTAGAAGGGCCATCATGCCCGCCAGCCCCTTGGCGAACACCCTTGGCACCGAAGTCCACCCGAAAGGGAGGGCCATAAACTGAAAATGCTGATCTTCCACCCCAAACCTGAGAAATCTCTGGCGTGCGGGGTAGATTGGTACATAAAGGTAAACAACCTTAATGTATAGAAATGTCACGAAATCCCCCTGAAGAAGGGAATTGACAACTGCGCGCAGAGTCTCCATGCGGAACTTCTGGGATCTGATGAACCTGTAGAAAGACGGGTCCTTCCGCAAGCGGAAAAGAAACAAACCAGTCAAGGGAATCATAAACATCAAGAACCAGCACCGCCGGTGACAGATGTCTTCTCTTAGCCGGGGCCCTGGCCACAGAGCTAGAAAACAATTTATCGATGTTGGCCAATCCAGCACATACATCAGATTGCGACTCCCCACTAATGACAATGTCACATGGGGTACGGATAATTTAAGGTGTAGTAGGTGATGAGGCCGGCGGCACTGACCCAGACGTCCGGGCCCCCGAATGCCGTGTCATGGCGTGCTGAACACATAGTATGCACCAGCACAGTATCCCCAACAAGGGATACCCCCCAACCCACACACCGCCGGGACTGCCCCGAAGGGAGCCAGAGCCCGGATCCAGGGGAGCCTCCAATGGTGATTTGTATGGTAGTCGCAATGACCAGAGGAAATTACGCTAGACGCAACCCGGGACGCCCCTTAAGTCCGTTAGTGGCAGGATTTGCAAGCCCAAGGGACCCCAGGACACATTGACAAGGGGGGCCCCCATAAATAAGGTATCAAGACAAGCACTCATACAAGCAAAAGTAAATAGAGTGTGGCTAAACATAGAAATTATAAATACATATATACCTGTATAAATAACAATGAAGCAAATTGCATATATTATTGAAGATAAGGCATATGTAGCATGCTAGTGCCATATGTAATGCCACCAGAAACCGCCAGGCGGGACCAAAGAGCCCACAGTGTGCTAGGCCGGCGCTGGATAAAGCGCCCTAACCACAGACAAGCAAAGCCCCACAGGGCACTCACCTCGACCTGGATTCTTCTGAGCCGGAGCCATCCTCAATCTGGGCCAGAGGAAGCAGACGAAGAGGGGCGGGCCAGCGCGAACCGCACGCCACGCCTGGCCCCGCCCCCTTCCCACGAAAAAAAACAAAACACCGGGCGCTGCTGAGGGCGCCAGAGAGTGGGACGGGCCGCCGCCAACGCGTCGAGCGCCCGGCCCGGCCCCCTCCCCATCCATATGAAGAAACCGGGCGCCAAAGAGAAAGAGTGGGGCGGGCCGCCGCCAGCGCGTCAAGCGCGCGGCCCCGCCCCCTCCCCATATAAACTAAGGAACCGGGCGCCGCCGAGGCGCCGAAGAAAGAGAGTGATAGAGAGAGGGAGAGAGAGGGGCGGACCGCCGCCAGCGCGTAGAGCGCCCGGCCCCGCCCCCTCCATAGCAAACTAAACCGGGCGCCGCTGAGGGCGCGAGAGAGAGAGAGAGTGGGGCAGGCCGCCCCAGCGCGTACAGCGCCTGGCCCCGCCCCCTCCCCGACCACAGGCAAGGTGACCGGGCACCTCCGAGGGCGCCAGAGAGAGTGGGGCGGGCCTCCGCCAGCGCGCCGAGCGCCCGGCCCCCTCTCCTCACAGCAAGGAGAGGAGAAGCTCCATTCAGCCTCCTCACCAGCCGCCATGACAGTGCGGCCGGTGCACACTACGGCCGCCGCATGGCAGGAACCTGACCCAAAGTAAAGTACAAGCCACAGTTAAAAACACACACACACTCATATCCAATGAATGAAGGATTACTTCCCAATGCTCCATGACAACCGGACAAGGGAAGGTCACAGCCCCCCCCCCACCCCAGGGAATAAAGGGACAAGTAAAGGGAGGGAGGGATCCCCAACTACAGCAGTAGAAAATGGGGGGGGGACAGGGCATCCCAAACCGGGGTCACCAACCTGGTTAACCGCCTACCCTCTAGTATAGGGTCTCACCGTGGAGCATTCACTCCTAAGCACCTAGGGTGCCATCTACCCTCGCCCGGACCAGCAGCCTAGGCTGGGAGGCAGGGTAAAACAAACAGGGATCTGGGCGGAAATAGAGGGCCGGGAGTCATCCCGGCTACCTGAAATCCCCCTGTGCAAGGAGGAGGCATCATCTTCTGACTTGCTCACCGTCTGCAGAGACGATTACTGGGAGGTGTTTGGGAGGTCCCAGGTATTTATGGGCCGGGAGGGGGTTATTTTTTTTTCTAGTCATCTCTGCAGAAGTTCGCCCTCTACTGGACATAACCCAAGTGTAATGACTACTTCCGAAGCAGGGTGTGAGACATACTTAGAATAGTCTAATATGGACTTCTATTTACTTCCCAGCAGCAACCTGTACTGCATATCCACCGGTTGCAGAGCATGCAAGCAAAACAGGTGGACAGAGCCTTTGCTACTTTTATGAATAGAGACTATGAAGGGGACACATTGGGCTCAAGGTAGAGGTTTAGACACCTGTGACGCGTGAATGGCGGCCAGGAAGCAGCTGCTGCACATTGAGGCGTCCTGCACCGTTAGTGGATTACTGTGCCAGGACATTTCAGCAGACATTGTGCCTGCACAATCTCCGCACTCTGTAATTAGCCATCGCTGACCTGGAATAGCATCCTGAGAATCTCTGTGTAGTGACATCAGCGGCATGCTCACTTTTTCCTCTTCTCTCTCTCGTTTGTCTTAATGATGACTGCGCACCATCAAAGCCAAAAAATCAAGGGAGGCCATTACGGGATGAATAATAATAATGGTCTGTCTGCCGGTGACTCACAAAACATTGTGCTACAACCATCCAACAGCCCCCTCCAAAGACTCAGCACTGCAGCCACCATATAGGGCCACAGCTACGGTCAATGGCATGCCTGGCAGCCAGTGCTGGCACCCCTTGCTCACCCCTAATAGAAGGTGGGTTTGTTTTAAAAAATTGCTTTTTCCCCACCTTAGCCACGCCCATCTGGCAAAATTGAGATTGCTGATTGGTGTATGACAAGCCCACAGATTGCACCTCTGGGTTTCCTCTACTATCAGGCGCGTTCCTGTGCCCCAGGATATCTGAAAGGCTGGACGCTTGACAGTGCCTCAGTTAAAGGATGGGGGGGGGGAAGTTCATACAGTGGGGCATCCCAAATCATGCAACTGTCTTAAAGACTCCACTTGCCTGGTAATATAAATGTAAAAAAAAAAAAAAAAAAAAAAAACATAACTTCACAGATAACGGTGGCGACTTTACATCACACTACTGAGTATGACAATAAATGCCCCACTGCAACACGCCTTTGTTTCCTGTCCCTCCTGCCAAGAGTGCAGGTGGAGGTGCAGGCACCTAGAGAGGAAGGCAGCAGTAGGAGGAGGTGGTGGCAGCAGAAGGAGCACCAAGTGTAGGCAACTGGGTGGGACCCAGCATCCTCCTCTGGTCCTGCGCTTTCTGTGGCCACCTTCTTGCAGTCCGTCAGTATTCTGCTCCAGCAAGGTGGCCGCAGCAGGCACCAGACCAGATGCCTGTGGTGGCGGCGGCCATGGGCCAGGAGATGACGACTAGTATGGCCCCAGGTGCAGATCAGGCAGCTGGCAGTGATATCCAGACTGGACATCCCCTTTAAAGGTAAGATCGTCCCTCCCTGCTCCCCTGGTGAAACCAGTGACAAGCAACAGAAAGGGCAGCTCCCACCAGGTTCTGAAGTGTCACAGAAACAGGGGATGATGGACACAACCATAACTCTGGTCAAAATGCAGCCTGGGGGCATTAACTTGCTAGGTCGGTGAAAGGGTCAGTTCCAAGTTTATGTGGGTCCTTGGGAAACAGAGTGTCAGTGGGCCCCTTGTGGCAAGTCATGGCGCTCCACACATGGTGGTAACGCTGCACGTACAATTTCACCTAATACATCCCACCCCAGGCTGCCCACTTCTTGCTCTGTACTATTGCCCCAACGCAAAGACCAAAACCCAGGATAGTCAAAATCCCAGGTTTTAGTCCACTTTAATGCTCGGTCTGCATCCTGCATAGGAGCTGGACGTGGTGAGAAAATTACCTCGCCTACCACTGGGAAGAGGAGTGTCATGACCACCATGTGGGATGGGTCCTCCTAAGGTTCAAGGGCCCCCAGCACCTGCCCAGGTAAGCCCAGTGCTAACTGCGACCCTGGTTTATATTTGTCTCCTTTACCTGGAGTCAGCTGCAAGGCTATGTAGCTAGATCCCTATGGCCCCATAGAGGTCTAGCTACATAGCCTAGCGGCTGGATCCAGGTAAAGAAAGGGAAGGTAAAGCGGAGAGTGTCCCCTTCCCAGGAGAGGCATTGACAGCAGGTTGCCCCTGGCCATCATTAGAACTTCCAATAAGAAAGGGAAACAGAGGACGACCACAGCTAATTTCATTGACCCTTTCTTCCCGGTATGTAATGAAAAGCCGATGCCACCATCTCCCAGAATTCCCTGCTAGAAAGAATTGCCGTCGGCCTGGCAGAGCTGAACTGCAATCACCTTTCACTATTGTAGGTCGGTCAGTTTAAAGCAGACCTACACTGTGCCTTGCAACTGTGTGCCAGAGTGGGTCCTGGTTCACAGGAACACCAAGCTAACCGAACCTACTCCCCACCCACCGTCAGTGAGCTCTGAATTAGAGAGATAATAACCTTTTCCTACCAGAGCTGCATTTGTTGGGGGAAAGTTAATAGCTACACACGTGCAGAATCCACAGCTCATCCAATAGAAGACTTGCTTCACTGAAGTGTGCAGCTGCATCCTGTCCTCCAACATAAAAAGTCCAGTATTAATGCCCAGTTTTGGCTTCCTAAGGATCTTTAAACTGTAGAGGCAAATTGGGGCAGAATGTTAAAAAGTGACACAAAGTCATTTTTGTCTGTTGGTCCGCTTTAATAACGTGATTCGTGTGCTTGGTTGCATATGCCGGTGACCAGATCACTTTAATAAACCCGTCCCTTTTTCCAACACCAGCAGCTACAATAAGCTCAGTGTCTCCTCTCAGCAAGCAGCGGACATCCATCGGCAATGTGGGGGAAGAGCCCCCTGTGTCCCCCCACTCAGCACAGGAGTGAAAAGAAAAGCCGGATTGTCTACAGGTTGCCGATTGGCAGAGAAGGAAAACTACATGGGATCCGAAACAGCGGCGCACTGGAGGAGCTGCATCACTGAAAGGATCACGCTTCCTGTCTCTGCACCACAGCAACACTTTGAGGGTATGGCGATCACTGGCGCACTCCTGTGGCGCTGATTAGAGGCAATTCAGTGGGGAAACCATTTACTTTGAACTGCTAATTTCCTAAACTAAATATCTCACAGGGAGCAGTGTTCCTGTAGGCTTGCAATGTAAATGTGCTCAGAAACGCTATGAGGATAATGGGCAGAACACAGATTAGAGAATAGGAGCCTGCTCCTGTAGAAACAAGTGCAGAGTGGAAGGCCGGAGCCTGACACCGGGGGGGGGGGGGGGGGGGGTACAAGCTGCTGGATTACTTAGCTTGCACCCTAAACAGTGTGTATGCCAGGCACTGCCCCACCCTGGCACCATACATAACTAAAGCCTGAAGACATGAATCTCCAACCTGTCCGCATGATGGTCCCTGGACTGGCCAGACTGGAACACCCAGACTGAGTCACCAATGAGGCAATAATCCATCATACAAAATTTGAGATTAGGGAGGCAATCATGTAAAGTGGACAAAAACCCACCAGTAATCAAATTAGCCAATCTCCCACTGCTTAGCTCGCCTGATTTACTGTAAACCCCATTTTTTTTTTGCATTTAAAGTGGAACAAAAGCCTGGCCCTGGAATCTAAAGGCTTCCAGGGCTGGCAGCTGGCCTCCACCTAGGGCAGTGGTGGCAAACCTTTTAAGGCCCAAACTGCAACCCAAAATCTAGTGCCAACCTGATGGCAAAAAAACAAAAATGTGTCTACTGGAAAGATGATGGTGCCCAAAGAGAGGGCTCTGAGTGCTGTCTCTGGCATGGGTGCCGAAGGCTCCCCACCACTGTCCTAAGGCATCCCACATCACAATGCCCAGCTTTGTAAACCCCCCTGCCCCAGGTCACTGCCAAACTCGCCTCTTCCGGTAGCTCCCTCGCCAATATAAATATCCGTGGGCACATCCCCAGAATCTCTAGGCTGAGGTGCACTCCTGCTTCTAGTCATTCAGATAGGCTGAGGGGTGGGAGCACATTCATGGGGATGCGTCCACCCCTGCTCCCAATTGCCAGACAAAAAGCCCTTTGCAGAACATTAATATGCATGGCAGAGGGCCATAGGACCAAGGACAGATGAGTTTGCATGGACGCAGGGGTGGGGTGGGGTGGGAGGGGTTGAGACAGGGAACAAAACCCAGGATAGTCAAAATCCAGAGTTATGTTCATCAGCCAAGCCCCCCCCCCCCCTCCCCCCGAAGTCACTCGGATGATGCTGCAGGTGGATTTGAGATCAATCAATGATGTGACAAGCCCACTGGGCAGGCCAAAGGGGGTTTTGCTCACCTTTAATTCCTGGTCTCCTACTTCATTTAGACCATCTTCATACATAGTGAAAGATTACCCAGAACTGTGACTTTGGGGGGGCAGGATGCTATCATGACCCAGCAATGGGTAATGGGTCGTGTTTTATATGCATGCTGTGGCCATATGTCTACTCCATAAGCCGTGACTTCACTCAGGGGGCGTTAATCCTTGCCTGTCCTCCATGCAGATGCCGCCCCACAGGTCCGGTTGGAATAAAACCAAGACCTGTGACCAGAGGAAACGCCAAGCTGCACTGGCGGTCCAGGGTGTCACTAAACCCGGCTCTTGCGCTACTTCCAGCATGCCGCTTATGTGACAGGTGCGCAGCCCCCGAATGGTGTCCTGATTTGGGATAGCCGTCAGATCAAACTTTTCACTATCCTGGGTTTTGATCTTCCTGTCTGGGGCACTGAAATCTGGGATGGAAACCATGAATCGAACCTGCAACCCTCCGGTCACAAGATCACTAGCCCATTACTGCCCCAAAGGGGCAACAAACAGGCGAGAAGACACAGGAGTGCATGTAAGCTCACCTTTACCATCTTCAACCCCTTGAGGCAACAAGGACAGGAGGTGGGGGCAAATATCCCCCCAAGGGGGGGGGGGGGGTCACCGGCAGCTGTCTGAATGTATCTGTACAGACTATTAAGTGCAGTCTGTGGGTCAGTGGGCCTCAAGACAAGCTGATTGTGAGCTCTGGGACAAGGCACTACAAAGTTTTGCTATTGTAACAGTAAACAAAGGGCAACTCAAGCTTAGAGGGTGTAGAGGGAGCTCGTCACCCAACAATAAGCGTCCAGACAGTGGCCGCCTAACACTTTAGAGCCCTCGAAAAGTACAAAAAGCACTTTGGAGTAATGGAAGTGTTAACGCGCGGTGCGGTTTAATGGGCCTGTGCGATTCCCACAAGCAGGTCTCCTCGTGTGTATGTGTGTGTGTGTCTGTGTGAAAAGGCCTCAGTATGTGCAGAACAATAATAGTGACATTGTTGGGCTGCTTTATGGAAGGGCCGCTGGGCGCGCAGAGGTGACCACGGATGCCTCTCGGCCACATGTGTTTACACAAGGAAATGCATGTGGGCCGAGGGTGGCGCCTCCTGTCAGCAGCCCTTCTCTGTACTCCTGACCCCTCGCACAACGGCTTTCTTGCTTCTGGGTAATTTTACTGCAATCCAGATGTGCGCCGGCTCCAGAGTGGCTGCTCGGCCTCCATCAACTGGCATCTCCCAGAAACATCAATCCGTGAGGTAAAATGGCACCGGCCTGGTTTAAAAAAAAAAAAAAAAAAGCGTAATGCTTCTCAGTAACACGTTGTGATTTACTCGGCTTCTTGTTTGACAGACTTTTATGGAAAGCTCATGCTTTTCCTGGGACTCCATTGTGCCCCCGGTGTCTCCCCCCCTCCCTGATCGCTTCATCCTGTACGTGCTGTGCGAGGGCAAGTGCACGGAGCAGGTAGCGAATGTGGCTCACAGCAATGTATAATAGCGCACACATACATATATTATACAAATTAAAGTGTCATAGAGGTGTCATGAAACATGCCATTTGAAATCATGGATGGGATTGTGTCTCCTAAAATCAATCTGACACCTGTGATGATTAGGTTGCCAGGTGAGCAGAGTTTAAGCAAAACAGCTTAACGTGGACCCAAACCCATTTCCTAGCTAGTGGGTCCAGCCCTGGCTGCACTGAGACAAGCTAAGGGGGGCATCCAGATTGCTGCCGCCCCCTCGGCCAGAAATGCAGCCTGTGTGATTGGCCACTGTTGCTCACTTGGGTCGGAACGCACACTGGGTCTTGGCTGCCGAGGGGGCTGGCCCACGTGATCCCTGACGGCCAATCGCGGGACTGCATTTCCAGCCAAAGATCGAAAATAAAGTAAGGATTGTGGGCAATGCGAGGGGTGATGCACAAGGAGGGCTTCAGCTGGGGCCAGACCCACAGCCATTAGCTAGGATATAGGTGTGGGTCTGCTTTAAAGTGGAGCAATCACCTGTGCTGCAGGTCCTAGAGCCTTTTAGATTCGAGATGCCCCGCTGCGTGAATCGCCCGAAAAACCACTCACCGTTCTGTGGCTCCCAAGCTGCAGAGAGGCCAAGGATGCAACCACTCTGGCTCTTGATGTCTGCATCCGCGGGGCTCTCGTCCAATCAGAGCTGTTTGCCGTACATATTTAATGCTCAGCAAACGGCTTTGTTTAAGCCAATTGGGAGCATAGATTTGGGAGCATAGATGAGGGAGCCAGAAAGAAGGTGAGTTTTTTTTTGCTGGGACCCGGGGGGGGGGGGGGATGGGTGCCCCAGGGGGAGGCTAACATGTGGCCACAGTGACCAAACGCGAGGCTCACTGAGGGATCGCTTTAAGGACCTAGATTTAGTGCATGTTACGTGGGGGGCCTCCCAATTGCCAGTCGCCTCCCCCCGGGTGCACAGAGCAGCACTAATTTGGTTAAAACAGGTGTGGTTCCAGTTAAATTCTGTCTATCTGGAGTTCAGCTTTATTCCCAACTGTCCCTGTATAATTATTATTATGATTGTTTATTTATATTCTGTGGCACTGCACAATGTAGAAGTTACTTGAGGGATGAGTAACCTACTTATAATACACAGGACATTATGAGTCATATATAACAGAAATAGGATGATAAATGCAGATAATCCACACAGGATTATGAGCTCTGCCCCTGTGAGCTTGCAATTTAAAGGATGAGGCGGTCGGGTCTCAGGTAGTATGTACTAAGCATGGTAAGCAAGTGCTCCAAAGGGTGACCAGACTGTAAGGTGGTTTGGTAAGACCAGATTATAGGATGGTCTAAATAGATGAGATTGAAGGGTGCTTTTGAAGGTCTTAAGGGTTGGTGAGTGGTGAATTGTAAGGGGGAGAGCATTACAGAGGATTGAAGCAGTGCATGTGAAGTACTGGACATGAGACATGAGAGTGGACAGTGGAGAGTGGACAGGAGAAGGTTGCAGGTCGGGTCTGGGTTGGTATATCTGGACTAAAGTTTCTCTTTCGAGTCTCCTATGAGACAAGTCACTCTAATGGGGCCCAGAGAGCAGAAAGAGCTTTTACCCTTACTATAAAGTCCCTAGAAAGCTTCCCAGCGCCACCAGACTTGGCGGCCAGCGTCCCTTCTCCCCTGGTTGCATGTGATTGATAGCACGAATACAGAAAGGTATACACAACATCTATCACATCTGCAGAGAGGTAAATTGTACGTTACCCAGGTTTCACAATCTCTGTGATGTAACCGATGTGTGAGAGCAGCTGGGACCGGTTAGAGCGACGCTGTGCATCAATTATAACACACATATACCTGTCACTAGAAAACGCAGAGCTGGCATTTACAGACGTGACGTCTGCTTGGCTGACAGCCCCCCTCTACTCTGCAATCTCATAGGAAGCCCAGAAAATGACGCCCGAAGTTCAGGCGACTACTTCACTTTCAGGTTTTGCATACATATGAGCTTTGGCTCTGGTGTTGGGACATATGGATAATGCTGCAGGCAGAATGGTGGCACATTACAACTGTACAGCACCATGAAAGATGATGGCACCTTATAAATAAATATTCACGATATTCATATTCATAAATATCAGGTTTTGGTGTATAGATAATTCCTGGGGAAGGATGTGGCACGGCAAATCATTACTGAAACATTAGGGTTAACCCCCCTCCCAATGTGTGTGGCTACAAGGCTGAGCAGTAAAGGCTCAGTGGGCCCCTTTACAGTGTGTCATGACGCTCTGGGGTAAGGCAGCAAGTATGGTGCCTATTTACAAAGATTTCAGCTACTTACTAAAGCCGACCTTCACCCTGTATAAGAGCCTATCTTATATGTACATACAGATTGCCCACATTAAAAATCATTCTACCTGCATCTGCTGCATGTTATGAGCCTTTAAACATCCAAGATGGCGGCTCATGGAGCATCAGGCAGCCTGCAAACAGGAAGTGTTTTTTGACTGTCGCTCTGCATTCTGGGAATGCTGCCCTTTCCCTGACCCCAGTTCTGCTCTGTCTGTGCAAAGCACAGCTGTAACCGTGCCCCCTGCACTTTATCCCGCTCTCCTCTCCTCAGTATGTGTGATGCTTTTTAGTCAAGATGGTGGCGCCCGTATCCTAGAGTCCTGAACAAAGTTGCAGCCCAGTGGGGGAAAGAATAATAAATAAGCGACTAAAAACATAAAATATATTAATTTTAGATGCTGGGGAATTGTTATTAAGGGTTTGGGCTTTTCATTAAATCATGCTGAAGGCCCGATTTAAGTGAAATCCATCCCACCCCAATGACTGCCCAAACCCTCCCCCCTGTTCAGCTTGTTACAGAATGAATCGAAGGATACATAGCTAAATAGATAAAGATGAGGAGAAAGTTGAGATAGATTTGCCATAAATAGATAGATAAATATGGGATGGATAGATATGAGACAGATAAATATGGGATAGATAGAGATGGGATATATATACATATATATATATATATATATATATATATACATATATATATATATATATATATATATATATATATATATCTGTGGACACCCCCCTCCCCCGTAAAGAGAACGACAACCTACCCAGGGTCTTATAAACTAGAGGGTAATGCATGCTAATGCATGTAGCACCAGGTAGGCCACCTTGATTGTAAGGATCTAATGTGATCAGAGGTGCGCCAGAAGCCCATCGGGAGTGTGCTGCCAGCATCTGAGTTGGCAACTCAAGACTCGAAGTTGCACATTAAAGGAATCGTTGGGCACACAAGGGGTTACTGCGGCCGTCTGAGCCTCTCATTTCCTCCTGCTGAAATCCTCTATTTTCCTATGAAATAATAACAAGCTTATCGGTGGCGGGGAAACATGAATTAGGTGTCTCCTAAAAGCTGGATTACCAGTTAAACCCTTCAGATTGCCGCGTCTCTGGCGGGGACGCCGGAGGTTCCCCCTCGGACACGGAACAGAACCAGAAGCGGGTCAAGCTCTCACGCCATTTCGCTCAACGAGCGGTTTAAGTAAATACATGTCATCGGAAAAGACTCCGGATCTGGTCCCCGGGGCGCCTGAACACCGATGTGAGCGCACAAACACCCTCCTCGCTGATTTATGAGCACCTATGGGACCCTGCATGTATTATTACAAGGCACAATTCCCATAACCTTACAGCATTTGGGGGAGCACCCGGCCCGATTTGTTGGGACATATTAAACGGGTGGTAGATTTTACAAGTTTTCCATTTGCATGTCAGTGCGGTTGCCATTACTAACCTCTTCCATGGCACAGTGTGGCCACACAAAGCTGAGGCCTGCTTTACTGCCGCCATAAAACCAGCCCCAGCAGACAAAGACAGAAGGGGAAGGGGGTCCAGGACTAGATGAAGATGTTTCAGTTCACTAGACCCAACGCTGGGATAATGAGGGGTTGTATATTTAAAGGGCCTAAAGGCTCAGTTCATAAAGCTGGGCAAGTAATATGGCCATCATCAATTTCCAGGATCCACAAAGTATCCTCACCGGAGCCTGCTGCAGGTTCATGTGGGCCCTGTGGAGTCTCAGTGGGCCCCTTGCAGTGTGTCCTGACACATAGCGGCCAAAGATTTCACCAACCTACTAAGCACAACTCATCCTAATCCTGGCTGCCGTAGTCCCCCGCCCTCTACCATTGGTTACAGTTCCCCTAGAAAGTGGACCAAATTTTAACTATCCTTGGGTTTGATTTGTAACCCTTCTAGAACATCCCAAATAGCCGTAGGAAGCCCCTAGTTCCTCTTGATTAGTTACAAAGCCGCAGCACAACGCATGTGAGGACTTTCGTCCAATCAGCGTTCTATGCTGTGCATATGAACAAACACGATAGGCTGCTTGTATACAAAGACCAGCACAGTACGCTGAGAGATCCCTTCAGACGCTCGCCTCAGGGTGTGCGTGCCCACGCCAGTCATTCGACAAGGCTTGGTGCGTGTGTGCACATCGGACGGAGGGATGCCACCATGGTACACACATGTGCAGTGGGATTGCTGGCGAGGTAATTACACAGGGTGAATCAGGAGGCCCCAGGGTTAGCCCTAGCACCAGTGATTGTTCCAGCTTTTATAGGTTTTGATCTGCTTAAAGTAGACAAGATTCTGTGTTCAGGTTTTGTCCCTTAAGGTAAGGTAAGCTTTGGTTTCCTGGGGCATTCCAATTTGGGATGCCTCCCTGTGTGATTCTCCTCCCTGGTGATGTGAACCCCCCCCCGAGGGCTGGATGCTTAGGGTCTGGGTACATTTTAAGAGTAAATATTCTGTTAAAATGCAAAGTAAATTTTGCACTCTAGGAAGCTCGAGGCTTCAGTTTTGCATCCTGGCATTATAAACTGCTTTGGCAAGGGGACAAATAGAAATTAATATAATCTAAAGAAAGAAGGAACAACCGAAAGAATAAAAAGACAAAATGAATGAAAAGAAAGTGATAAAGAAAAGTAGAAGAGAAAATGAACAACAAAAAGGAAGAAAGAAAGAATGAATACATGAATGAAGAGAAAAGATTCTGATTAGATTTAAATCACTGGAGAAGTTCTTTGGAAGGCCAGGAAAACAGAAAAAGTAATACATTTCCATTTCCTTCTCGGAGGTATTTTTCAAGACAGAATACTCAGAGCCACCTTAAAACCTTCACCCTGAATAAGAACATATCTTATATGTTTCCCACATATTGTACATACAGATGACTCACATTAAAAATCATACTACCTGCATTTACTGCATGTTTTGAGCCTTTAAACATCCAAGATGGCGACTCATGGAGCATCAGGCAGCCTGCAAACAGGAAGCTTCTTCTGACTGTGCTGCTCTGCATTCTGGGATTGCTGTCCTTTCCCTGACCCCAGCTCTGCTCTGTCTGAGCAAAGCACAGCTATAACCCGCCCCACTGTACTTTATCCTGCTCTCCTCTCCTCAGTATGTGATGCTTCTGCGTCAAGATGGCGGGGCCCGTATCCTAGAGTCCTGAACAGAGTTGCAGCCCGGTGGGGAAAAGAATAACAAGGAAATGACGAAAAACTTAACATATATTAATTTTAGATGCTGGGGAATAGTTTTTTATGGGTTTGGACTATTCCTTAAATCATGCTGAAGGTCCGGTTTAAGGGCAGGGCAGTCAAGACCGCAGAATGGGGCATCAAGGAGTTTCCCACTGAGGAGATAATGTGGCTGCCACATTATCTCCATCATATCAGTATGGTAACCTAAATGTGGGGGCTGGACCATCACATATAGGTTACAGGGGAGCCTATATTGACTCTGTACCCTTCCCCCATAGCCTACAATGTGATGGCTAGGCTCCCTGTTCCCTGCGTAAAAGCCCCAAGATCACAGAGTAAAACTCAACTAACAGCCCAAAGATGCCAGGGATGTGGCCACCCAATGTTTACTTTGACAAGGAAGCCAGGAAGCAGGTCAGTTTTGTGGCGCCCCATGGCAGTTTCACACAGTGGGGAATCCAAAATTTGGAATGCCCAGGGGAAGGCCAGCCCTGGAATATTTTAGATTACAGGGCTGACTGCGCTGGGTTTTGTTATGCTATATAGGAGGCCCAGACTCTATACAGTCTATATTGTCTGGACCCCCTATAAACTATAATGTGATGGCTGGACCCCTTGTTCAAACTTCAGTTTTCTAAATAGACTGAATACCAAGGCAAGTTTGGATGCCTTAAGGCTCAGCTCAAACAAGGAACTCAGGCGTCACATAAAGGTTGGGGGGGGGGGGGGGGTGCGCAGACATTGTGGTTCAATGGGGCCCAAAAATCTCTTATGATGGCCCAGGGCATTGCAAGGGTTTAGTGTCCCACCCCTTAACTCAACTCCATGGAGGAGCTCAGAAGAACTCAATACCTTTCCTGCATTCCCATTCCTGGTTACTGCATGGCACTGCATCCTACATAGGGGCTGCCCAGAGGAAAATGTAATCACCCCTAGCAATCGCCCAACCACCTTGTGAGGTGCAGGGGTTCCAGGACCCAATATGTTCCAGATTAGACCTGAGTCTAACTACCTCATCCACAGATTGGTGCTGTATCTAAAAGAGCATCACACTACAAATCTATATCCAGCTCCATTGTGGTGCAAAAGGTGGAGAATGGGGGTTTATACCAAAATCTCAGTGTGTGAGGAAGTCCTGGCCAGCCATTTCAAGGAGCTTAAAGCGGGCTGACACGGATCTAGCTTTGTGGTGATATCATGAGGCGGCCAGATTGCAGTAAACAAGGATAAGTGCTCCACATCCTGTTCGCCACACCACACACCTCATTGTGGAGTGACCTGGCTATCTAGAAGCCCCAAATACCTCCTGTCCCTGTTTCCTGCCTCACGTCCTCCCTTTGTCACTGAGTGGCCAGATTTTCCTCTCGCTGGACCTTTCACAAACAAACGCTTTTCCTCTGCTCCTACATGGCGAGCGGCTCCCAGCCACATCCAATCCACCTGTTGCCGGCAACCAAACACTGAGGACCTGACCTTTAAGGTCCATGCAGGGGAGAGGAGCCAATGACATCTCTAATATACAAAAACACCCAGTCAGTGAAACCAGTCCTGGAAGAGATACGGTTTTGAGGCCTGGATTCTCCAACCACGGCTGCATGCTTGGCCCTAGGGCACACTCCCGCAAATGCGGCATGGGACCAGAAAAAGGTATATTTTGGGAGGCAAATGGGGGAGACAGTGGGGAAACCCAAATAGGGATGCCACATGGCAAGGACCAAAACCCGGAATGGTGACAAATACCTTAATAATAAGAATTTTGGTCCACTTTAAGTAAGTTTTAAGTACCCAGGACTTTCTACAAAAACCCAGGGTGTAGTTCTGTGCCCAGGGGCATTCTGATTTGGGCTGCACTACTGTGTGAAACCCCCAGATTATCCATAAAAACTCACCTTTTCCTGGTCCTATGGCGCAGGTGTGGGCACTGATTTAATCAGCACCATATGCCGTGCATATTAATGATTGGCAATATGGCTCTATTAAGACATAGACATTGGCAATCGGAGTAAGAGTGTGCATACCCAGTGCGGGGTGTTCCACACACTATCTGAATGGCTGGGCAGTGGATCGGGCATTAGCCCAGAGATGCTGGCGACATAGCAGCTCCTGCTCTCAATTGTTTACATCACCGAGGGAGCCACATAAAAAGGTGAGTTTTGCAGCGACCAGGGGTGGGGTAAGGGGGCTGGGAATGTGGGTTTCACATAGCGGGGCATACCAAAAGCCTGCGGCCGGCACTGTAGCCTTTTGGAATCCAGGGTTGGCCCTCATGGGTTTTGTGACAGTTTAAACCCACACTGATAGTCTGGGTGGGCTGCATATTATTTGCTTTATAACAATGCATTATCCAGCGCTTCCAAAGTCTACTGCAGCCTACAGGTGAAATATTCCCCTCCCCAGAGTGATACACAGAGAAACATCTGTCCTACTTTATCACATCCCAATCCTTTCCTGCATGTAGAGAAGACACAAGTCCTGAAACTTCCTGTTAGATTAGAAGCAGCTCCAGTGTCCTGGAAGCCCTGGTGATCATGGTCGCTCAAATGAGGCAAGCGGGTACTGTAGCGCCACCTGCTTTCCCTGGGGACTCCTAGACATGGCTTTGCCAGCAAAAGGTATTCAGGCCGGCAGGTTAGGCTGGGGCAGTAAATCAGGAGTGTGCAGCATGTAAATAAACACTGCTAGTGCCAAAAGGTGTGATCCGGACTCCCCTGTAAACACAGAGATCCGTTATTTATGGTGGCCGCTCTGACCTCTCCTTATCTCCTGGCTGTTATCAGATGATTGGGAGACAAGCGGGGGTGATGGAGCTTTGCCGGTGACAACTGGCATTCCTGACATCAGGGGTGGCCGGCTCCTCTCACTCACTGTATTAATAACATGGGATTACCAGGCCTGGGGCGCACTGATGAAGGGTTGTAAACTATGAAACAGCATTTTTAGTGTTTTATTGTTAGCACCGGGTGTGTGTGCGCTGTATCCTAGGGTTCAGTGCTGGGACCCACTATTATTAAATGTGTTTATAAATGATATAAAAGATGCAATAATTGACACTATCTCTATTTTTGCAGATGACATCAAGATATGCAGTCTATTGACACTCACAAGATTTAGGCCGACTTAGGACACTTTGCGTGTCAGGGCATCCACTTGACAAATGAAGGTCAGTGAGGAGAAATGTAAACTCCGGGGACTAAGCTATAGCCTCTTTACAAGGCACTGTCGCGCCCTCATCTGACGCAGTTCTGGGCACCATTTCACAAAAAGAACAGCCTGATATTGGAAAGGGTGCAGATGAGGGTCACCAAACTGATAAGAAGAAATTAAGGGGTGGGGGTACGATTAAACTGTTTAAATAAATTAATGGAGAATACAAAAAATAGTGAGGGGAACTGTTAAACATCAGAGGTAAGGTAAAGGATTGTCTGAATGAATTCAGTTCCAACTCCTAACCCTAGCCAACAAGGCTATCTACAGCCAAGCTATTTTGATATTGCTTGATTGGCTGATCCCTAGATTTCGTGTAGAATTGGAAGCATTCCCGTCCCCAGCCTCATCCCCCCCCCCCCCCCATGGCGGGGTATGGGAACATGCCTCATCCACAGAGAAGCCAGGAATGCATCTGCTGATGAGGATAGCGTTGTGGGAGTTGCTGGTAAAAATGCATTTACCAGAAACCCCGGGGGTTTCACACAGCAAGGCATCCTGCCGCGGCTTTCCCTGATGCTTTAAAACCCACCTATTTAGATAAACCTAACCTACTTAACCTGCCCACCTTACAGTCTTATCACCCCATGGAACACAGGGCACCAGCTTAGCACATCCTCTTGTCTCCACTCTCTCCAATATACATTCTGTTCACCATAAAATGCAACCTGCACGTAAGCTATTGTATCAATAACAACAGAAAGTACATGTACAGAGTTCAGCCATGATATACCCATGAGGTACACTGCACCACCCTCCCAACAGTGGGGACTTACATGCCACAACACCTATCTGGCAGCCACACTCCCCTGGTCTATGTAAAGTGGATGCAGTCATGCCAGCACCCACAGACAACCTCTGGCCCCAGGGCCTACAGACAACCTCTGGCCCCAGGGCCTACAGACAACCTCTGGCCCCAGGGCCTACAGACAACCTCTGGCCCCAGGGCCTACAGACAACCTCTGGCCCCAGGGCCTACAGACAACCTCTGGCCCCAGGGCCTACAGACAACCTCTGGTCCCAGGGCCTTCAGACAACCACTGGCCCTAGGGCCTACAGACAACCTCTGGCCCCAGAGCCTACAGACAACCTCTGGCCCCAGGGCCTACAGGGTGCCTCTGGTCCAGGGCCTACAGAGTGCCTCTGGTCCAGGGCCTACAGAGTACCTTTGGTCCAGGGCCTACAGAGAACCTCTGGCACACAGGACAGCCCCCATTGTTCAGACTTCAAAACAAAAGCAACTCACTACCTATAAAACTCAAGTCTGGGCAGAACAATTACACAAGCTGGGTAAAGCCATGATAAGCGGAGGTGAATAGAGGCCGGCCAATTACCAGTGCCCAGGCATCCCCTCCACGCTGCTTATTAGCCATTCCTCTTCAATTAGTATTAAGTTAAGCAGGCTACCCAGCCCTGCTCTATAAATAACAAATTGGCCTCTTGCTCCCGGTGTCTGTGTGTCTGCCGTCTCCTGCTGGCGACTGGACTGCGGGACCCCTCTGACACCTTCATCTTGGGGGTCAGCAGGGTCACTCAGCAGATGAGGGACACATACGCTGCAAACAAGAAGCCGCATCAGAGACTATCTGCTGAAATCCTCCACCCTGGGTCCAGATCGAGCGCCCAGCTCAGTCATTCAAGGTTGGCATAGAGCGGGGAGAGGATTGGGAAGTGTATATTTTTTGTGTGCCAAAATGATGTCCTTAGGGTGCAGAGTTTATCTAGTATTTTTATTTTCTCCTATGTTAGCAAATGTGTTTTATGAAAGCAGTTTTCACTAGCTGCAGCTCCCTCGCCTCAGCAGCGGCCATAGCAGCAGTGTTCTGTGTGTACAGGACTCACATCTCTGTGTAAACCCCCTCTTTCCCTGTGAGATTAGTTTTTTTTGGAATTCTGAAGGGTTACACACAGCTAATTTGGGATGCCCCGGAATAGTTAAAATTTCAGGTTTTGTTCCGCTTTAAAGTCTCCCTGCCAGCACAACAGCCAGTCCAAGACCGACGTGACTGTCTGAGGCCAATGGCTATGGCACCATCGAGGACAAGATAGGAAAAGCACCTGCGACATGTGATGTGCTTGTGGCACTTACCCCTGCGCTGCCAAATATCCCCCCCCAGTACCCAAAGCTGTCCCCCACAAGAAAAACCTCCACACAAGAACGAGTGCCTTAGCAACGTGACTTCATCTGTATACTAATTTATACTCTGTACAGCGCTGTGGAATATGTCAGCACTATATAAATGTATGATAAAAGTGTGGGGTGTGGAGGGGTGACTGCTTCCACGTGCTCTGTACTGCTCTGTGGAATATGTCAGGGCTATATAAATATGTATAATAAATTCAAATCTTCAAATATAAGCACCAAAATCCAGCATCCTGGGATAACATTAACACATTTCCCTTTACCAACACCCGTCAAACTGTGTCTAATTATCACTGGAACTGGGAAATATCCTTTGAGGAGGCCATAATGTTTTTCTAGAGCTTCTGGTAAGCCATGAGGCAACATCCTGCCAGGCACCTCCAGGTCCTAATCAGGGATGAACAATGGTGTATTTTGTTTGGTCACAGGGGGTCAGAGGCAGGCATAGAAGCACTGATGCGGAGTGACCTCAGAAGCCTTATCTGCTGGCAGCACTGGACAGGGCATCTGTGTTCCAGAGGTAACCTCCAGAGCACGGTGCACACACACTTGCTGACTGACAGGGGCACAACAACAACACAGCACAGTCATCTGCACAACAGACTTGTGTGGCCCTAGGGCTTGGGTTAGACCTATGGCACCAATATGTCCCCATTATAACCAATATATTTGTATATGAGATCTTTACCAGATCTCACATATTTAGCTGTGTCCATGCACGTGTAAAAAGCAGGTTTCTCAGTGTAGCTACTATTAGAGGACAATACAGGATGAGAACATACATTAAAGGACAACTAATGTTCAAAACTGTTGAAACGTGCATGTTTTTTATATTATAGACCAGGGGTACACAACCTTTTTTGTTCAAAGGCCGCATGGTCTTATTGTTCCATTTCAAGAGACCACAGTAAAACAGTAAAAAAGGTGGCAAGCTTTAAACTTGACGCATTACATTTGCTTTCATGTATAGGCGAAGGAGAGCCAGAGGAGGTGAGATGAACAGAGGTGGAGCGATAAAAGGTGAGCAGAGGTGGGTGCAGTGCAGTGGTAGAGGTAATACAGTGAGGTGAGTAGAGGTGGGTAGAGGTAACACAGGGACAACTGAGCAGAGGTAGGTAGAGGTAATACAGGGAGAGGTGAGCAGAGGTGGGTAGAGGTAACACAGGGACAACTGAGCAGAGGTAGGTAGAGGTAATACAGGGAGAGGTGAGCAGAGGTGGGTAGAGGTAACACAGGGAGAGGTGAGCAGAGGTGGGTAGAGGTAACACAGGGAGAGGTGAGCAGAGGTGGGTAGAGGTAATACAGGGAGAGGTGAGCAGAGGTGGGTAGAGGTAACACAGGGAGAGGTGAGTGGACGTGAGACATGGTGAGGTGAGAGGAGCAGAGATGGATAGAGATGCAGCAGTTCAAAGTAAGCAGAGATGGGTGGAGGTAATACAGGTATAGCTGAGTAGAGGTAGGTAGAAGTGCAGCTGTAAGAGGTGAGAAAAGGTGGGTAGAGGTAACAGGGAGAATTGAGCAGAGGTGAGACAGGATGAGGTAGGAGGAGCAGAGATGAGAAGGCAAGAGGTGTGTCAGACAGAATGTAGGTTAGCAGAGTTTTGGGGAGAAAAAAGTAAACCAAGGTGGGCAGAGAGGTGAGACGGGAAGAGAATTGATGGACAGAGAGGTGAGCAGAGGTAAGGTGACTCAAGTTAAGAAGACTTGTGTAGAAATAGGCAGAGGTGGGTAGAAATGGGCAGAGGTAAACAGATGTGACGTGAGCACAGGCAAGGTGGAAAGAGGTAAGAAGAGATGATCTGCATAAATGCTACATAAGCATCTCCAGATACACAAGCAACTCACCAGTAGCACATGTGTCTCCCACCTCTACAGAGCAATATATATCGCTTTTGATGCACTGCCCTCTAGAAGCCAGCTGCTCCCACTACAGACAAGGTAAGCTCAGCACTTTGACTACCTAGGGGCGATGGGGGCAGCAAATGAAGGCAGTATGGGCTGCATGTGGCCCCAGGCCAAATGTTGTGCATCTCTGTTATACACCTGAGAAAACAGAAACTTTTCACTAATATATTTTATTTAAAAAGATATTTCCTTCTGTACTTCTCTCACACTTGAAAACCACAAAATTTGCAGAAATCCTTATAAATGGCTTGCGCAGAACTGGCAATTGTGATGTGTGTGTCCAAAGATACAGCACTGTGCTTGAGATCTTAGTGAGCAGACACCTGCTGCGTACATTCCTCCAGTTGGGCATGACAGGGATGACGGTTTTTGTAATTTAAAATAAATCAGGCCTGTCATAAGTGACAGAAGCAGCGTGGCCAGTAAGTGTCTGCTCCCAAAGATTTCAAGCGCAGTGCTGTATCTTCATAGTTCCCCAGTAGTATTGAGGCATGTTGCCACCCAGAGGTCACATTAGACTTTATTCTAAGGAGGAGTACACCAATTGCAGGCATTGAATTAAACCGGACCTTCAGCATAATTTAATAAAAAGCCCAAACCCTTAAAAAAACTATTCACCAACATCTAAAATTAATATATTTTAAGTTTTTAGTCGCTTTACTTATTATTCTTTCCCCCACTCTGTTCAGGACTCTAGGATATGGGCACTGCCTTCCTGCCTCAGAAGCATCACATACTGAGGCGAGGAAGGGGGGTGGGCAAGTGCAGGGGGGCGAGTTATAGCTGTGCTTTGCACAGACACAGCAGAGCTGAGGTCAGGAAAAGGTCAGCAATCCCAGAATGCAGAGCGGCATATTCAGAAGACACTTCCTGTCTGCAGGCAGCATGAACCTCCACGGGCCACCATCTTGGATGTTAAAAGGTTAAAAAAAATGCAATAGGTTCAGGTAGATCAGGTAGAATTATTTGATGTGGGCAATCTGTATTTAGGGGGTGAGGGAAACATACAAAATAGACTCTTATTCAGGGTGAAGGTCTGCTTTAAAGTGAACCAAAACCCAGGATTTTGACTATCCTGTGTTTTGGTCCTTTCTCCGGGGGCACCCCGATCGGGGGTGCTCCTCTAGGTGAAACGCCCCAGGATGCTGAGCACAGCTCACTTCTTCCCTCCCCCCCTCCACGCATATAAGAGCAGCTCTGGCGGCCACATCCTCCGCTTCCCTGTAACAGGGAGAGTTCCCGTGCTGGCCATTAACAAATGGCTGGTGCGGGCACACGCCCTGCTAGAGGTATAGCGTGATGTGGCCGCTGCTCTTAGACGCACCGTGGGACCGGGAAATTAGGTAAGTGTCCTGGGGTTTTCACGCAGTGGGGGATGCCAATTTTGGATGCTCGGGGGGGTCTGTGAGATTCCAGGGCCGGTCGAGCTGCGTTTTGGTCCACTTTAAACATTACAGAGGTATAGGCAGTGTCAGATACTGGCTACTTAATGCAAGGAAACATTCCTAAAGTGTCTAGCACCTGCCACCTCCCTAGCAGTCCACCTTTCCTTTCTTTAGATGGGTGCTACCCTAAGTACTTTTGGGACTTGTGTGAAAATCTGTTTAAGTCAAATTCAGCAAAATAGAAAACTAAAGGATTCACAAACTTCCAAGCACCCTTGTTGAATAAATGCTGTTACCTGTGCTAGGATGGTGCTGTCAGGATTCACATGGTAAGTGAGGCAGGCTCTAAAGGGGTTTATGCCAGGCTTTGGAGGGCAGGCACTCAGGGGCCATCCTGGGCAGGGGCATAACTTGAGGGGGGTGCAAATGCACCAGGGCCCAGAAGGTCAGAGGGCCCATCATTGTTCCTTCTCTTTCATTTTTCTCATATTTGTGTTCACTTGGCATCATTTAGAGAAAGGAAGTCCTATTTGTATCTTCTGTTTCAGTTGTTAGTTGTTTAGCTGCATCCAATTAAGTTAAAAGATGGCGAGGCAAGTATACCAGCTATCCTAGGGGTGGACCTGGAGTAGTTCAGAACAGGGTTTTTGTCTACTTTAAAGCAGATCGAAACCCCGGGATTTTGACTATTCTGGGTTTTGTTCCTCGCCTCAGATCTGCCAGACCTGGTGCATTTAAAAACAGGGTTTTGGCCCACTTTAACACCGAACATGTCAATGTTGATCAATTTAGAATCCCTTTATTCTGGGGACTGCCACTGAAATAAAGAAAACAAATCCTCTTTAAAAAAAAAAAAAAAAAAAATTGTAAAGTGGACCAAAACCAGACCTAGCGTCTATAAGATGCTAGGTCCAGTTTGCATTCCATCCCTGGGGCATCCCGATTTGGTGCAGATTGTGTGTGCAGCTAGGATTCCATTCATTTTTTTGAATCTGATTGGAGGAGAGCTGTGCTTGTGTCATAGGCTCATTGGAAAGGTAAGAAAAGCGGCCACCAATAAGGTTCCATGCAGCGGGGCATCCCAAAATAAAAAAAAAAAAAAAAAAAAATATATATATATATATATATATATATATATATATATACACAGATAATCTATGCGGTGACACAGATTCCTGCAAGGTACACACAGCCGCCTCTAACACCTCACAGCATGTAATAATAAACGTAGAGCTCGGCATGCCCCAATCAGGGGACACTTTGTCCCGGGTGGGCATGTGCTGATGTATAGAACTGGTCCAAGTCCAGAGGAGGCGTCCCATTGGTGGCTAGGTGGATGCTGTCACTATGTAAACAGATGATGCAGGTCGGCTTTATTGGTAATTAACAATCCGTCCCCATTTTCCCCCACATCGAGGTATAGCGTCCTCATTATTCCGCCAAGAGGGCAAGTTTACATTCGGAATAAACGATCTGGCAGAGGAGCGAGGAAACAGCGGCGGGGCCAAGTCGATGACATAGCCGGGTATGCGGTGAAGTCGAGGAGCAAAATATTTTTATAAGATATCTCTTCGATGAGGGCTGTACCCCCCCTACCCCATAGGGTGGCCTGCGCCCCGGCAGAAAACAGGGGGCCGATTATATTGCAGGGCCAGTGGGAGGTTGGGGAGCCGCACAAGCGATAAGTAGACACTGAGCCACTAATTCTGCATCATTAAAAAAGCATTTGATGGAGAGAGAAAAAAACAACACGGCCATGTGGAATATTTAAGGAATCCCTAAACCAACATGGGGCTCGTCTTACACAGAGACTGGCTGTCTACTCCACATCGGCCAATGGAAAGCTGGCTCCTTTTTTTTTTTTTTCAGTGCTAGGTGCCTGCTGGAATTGAAAAATCATTCCAGGCCATATCTTTAGGGCCTTTTTTTCTTTGAAAGCCTCTGGGTGGCTTCCATAAAAGGCCTTCTTGTCCTCCTTTAATTCGGTGTAAGGGCTGCGACCTTTACACCTTTTCCTGGTGGGAGATGAGGCTGTGCAGGCTCCCGGGGTCCAGGTCCTGAACAGCGTTTCGGTTCAATGCGACGAATAGGGACACAGCAGGGGGGGTGGGGGGGTAATCTGCTTGTGATGGCAGCTTCGTGATGGACGCGCCACTGAAAGGACATTGTCAGCTCATTCCAAAACTTTATACTTTTTACAAGAAGAGCCATTCATGCAACACACCCCCCCCCCCCAGCAGGAAAGTTCGGCTCACTGTAAAACGGGCGATAAACATTGTTCTGGACATCGGTGGGTTACTCAATCTGCAGCTCACAAAACCGCAAAAAAACACAAATAATACAAGCCGACCTGCGGGGCCCCTTGTTACCCAGAATTACCCTGCACAGGGCCATCAATGAAGCCTGGTGGTGCTAGAATACTCACCTCGAACAGCAGATTCAGCAACTCCTTTAGATAGGCCTGCATAGCAGTGATCACTACACCTACTGAGAGCAGTAATATTTATATCTAATATAAACCTGATGTATTTTTTTTTAAGGGATTGACCACACATGTAAAAAACAAAACAAAAAGGTACTCACATTTTGTCCCCCGCAGCTGATCGGTCCGATCCTGGGGGTCAGCAACTCACTTAATGGCTGGATCACATCCGGGGTTGTCCATGCCCGCTCAGCAGTCGGCGCAACTTCCGTGTCGGACTCGCACCCCCAAAAATCAGGGCATCATTCACTACAATGGAGGGGCGTTTCAGGCCTTGGTACAACTCCCAACTGCAATGGAGTGGCAGCTCTCCTATGACGGCAGGGATGTGAGCCAGACACAGAATCAGTTCCAACTGTTGTTCGGGGCTGGGGTGGCGCGGGATGTGATCCAGTGATGAGGTGAGTTGCTGACTACCGGAGACCAATCAGCTGCAGGTAACAAAAGACGAGTAACCCTTTTTGCAAGGGTGGTCAATCCCTTAAAAAAACCTTTCGCTGGTCATTAGAATTCT
The DNA here is from genome assembly GCA_027917425.1 of Gastrophryne carolinensis. Classification (NCBI taxonomy): domain Eukaryota; kingdom Metazoa; phylum Chordata; class Amphibia; order Anura; family Microhylidae; genus Gastrophryne; species Gastrophryne carolinensis. The sequence continues at coordinate 43,133,569 of CM051243.1, read as the reverse complement.
GAAAGCCAGTCAGATAACTAGTGGCCAGCCAGGCCAGAGAGGTGCTTTATGGGATTGCAGGACAAATGAGTATATTTATTCACTAATTTTTGGGCAGCAAGGGTTGGGCTTCGATTTCTTTAAAGAGATTTTCATTCTCCCGGGTGTTATGTGTATTCCCATGGATCACTTACCATCCAGAAATCCCACAGTGCAGGTGAACAGCCAATTAGAACGCTCCACTCAATTGGGCTTCTGCTAGCCTCTCAGAGCCAAAAGTTGAAAGTAGCTGAATGCGACACCGGCTGCATCCCCACTTACCTCTAGCTGAGGGTTGTACCTGGGCCAGCCATTCACAATAGCCTGTCGTGCGTACGCTCCCAAGCTAAAGGTATAGTGGTGAAACCGTGGGATCAAGGATCCATTAAAGTCCTGCAATGGAGGCTGGCGCATGCACCGCAGGATCAAGGACCAGGGTGAGAATACCAGGAAGCCAGGGGGCTAGGACTGCGGGACATCCTCACTAGTGTATGCGTTTCCCCTGAAACCCCGTAAACTCGCCTTGCCAGCAATCCCGCTCAACCCCAGATGAGGAACGCCCCCATACCAACCATTGAGTATACGGAAGAGTGGGATAGTAGAAACTGAATTCACTTAAGGGCTGGCGGCCCACACAAGAGCCATGGGATCACAGGAAAGGTGAGTTTATGAGCAATCTAGGGGATTTCATACATCGGGGCATCCAAAAATCGGAATGCTCTGAGGAGGAGGAAGTTTTGTTCCCCTTTAAGTTAAAGCTACGTTAATGATAAAGTGGGCTGAAATTCATATAAATGAGTCGACCCTCTTAAAATGGATCAACCACCGTACTGACTGACTACCCCCTGGGACATCCCAATCGGGAGCGCATCGGGAGACTGGGGATACCCACCGCATATGCCAGAGCTCTGCCTGAAACAGTGCTGAGTGTCGTGTGTTAATATGTACGGCACACAGTGCTGATTGGACCAGAGTCGGTGCATGCATCATGGACAGGTAAGTTTTAGGGGCGATTGGGGGTCTCACACAGTTGGGATACTCCAGGGACAAGGATTAAAATCCTGGGTTTTGGTCCACCTTAAAGCAGAACAAAACTGAGCATTTTGACTATCCTGGGCTTGATTCCGTGCCTTAGCAACATACACCTGCTATGGTGTATGGTGTACATACATGCAGACTCGCAGCTTGCTAATCATCTGATTGGCTGAGACAGAGAGGACGCTTCACATTCCTGAGCTCCCAGGGTAAACACTACCTGCCCTAATTCAGCCTCTCAACTGAAGGGTTACTGGCAGCATTCTCACCTGGGTAGGTCATACATACACCTGGGGAGTAATTTAGCCGAAGCTGCTGATGATCTCTCCTGTTACAGTGGAGGGATTCTGGGACTTGTAGTCAGTAGTGTTTACTCAAGGCCAGGAAAGTCGCTTCCACTTTACCAACACAAAGCCACAGGAATATAAAAAACACGGAACAGTGTACTGAAGTAAATCACAGGTATGGGAAGGCACAATCCTAACACAAATGTTTATCTTACATTCCAGAAGAGGAAAACAATAAGGTAGAATACCAAAAAACTGGCAAATAGAGAGTTTTCATTTAAGGCTCCTTACACTTATTCTGTGCAGCGGGAGAGGAAGTGGAGGCTCATTATTCAGAAACAAATGGCCGGAATGTCATCTAAGAGGCCTCTGATGAATACGACATGAAAGTGAGGAGCAGTGATAGGGTGCTGAGAAGAGGAGACAGGGGTGAGCTGCCTTATCACATAGGAATGACAGGGACGCAGTATCTTTCAATCTGCACCGTATTACCAGATGATCGGGTTGGAAGGATTCCACTCACAATTATAAAGTCAAAACCCGCAGATACATGTGTTTTGAACTAAGCACTGTCAGCTTCAGTGACATGCCTGCATCCCGCCACCCGATCACTGGCGCACACCTCCCTTCCTTTCATTTCCATGCCGAGTGAATCCAGATGGATGAGCATGCAGCGACTTGGCAAGAAGCAGATCCTCGTTCCATGCAATCAGTCAGGTTAGCAGGTAAGGTATGCCCTCCTGCCGCACTGTATAATGATGCTAAGTGTTGCCATTTGTGCGCTCGCCTGCCTTCATGACCCCCTCCATGTTGGATGAAGCAACACTTCCCGCACGCATTCTGCAGCAGCATTTTCCAGCAACTTCAGCCCAAAACATTTGGAATTTTGGGCTGAACCAATGGTGCAGCTACTTGCAACCCCTGGGAACGAGTACATCAGCCTACAGTCAAGTCCACCTGGTGCCCCCCCGATTGCCCCCACAATCACTCACCTATCCCATGTCGCGTTTGCGGGCGCATCCCTGCGGCTGAGGGTGGGCACGCTCTGCAGACGGCATGGAGGTTGGGGATCCTGCTCACTGTTCTGGCCTGGCTGAATCAGTGCTATGTGCCATGCAATAATATTAATGGCACACAGGGTTGATTGGGCAAGAGCCCACACGTGTGCCGTGGGAACATCAGGAATGTAGGTTTTAGGGGAAATCTTGGGGGGTTTAACACATTGGGGAATCCCAAATCAGGACACCCCAGGGGCAAGGCCTAAAGCCCAGGATAGAGCAAATCCCAGGTTTCGGTCCACTTAAAGTGGACCAACACCCACCGGTGATCGGCCCAGGAATCTATAAGATTCCCGGGCTGATCACCTCCCTCCCCGCGGGACATCCGAGATCGGGGCACCCCGATCGGGGGTGCCCCACCGAAGTGGACCAAGACCCAGGATAGTCAAAATCCTGGGTGTTGGTCCACTTTAAAGGAAAAAAAACAACCAATCAGTCTGGCCCTGGAGCCTTTTAGGACATTCAAGGATATTTGAGGTATCCCAATTTCGGATGGCCCTGCTATGTGAGCCTTCTGTTATTCCCTTTGCAAACACCCACCTTTCCGGCGATGTGGCACTACTGGTCTCCCTGAGCTGTATGCCATGCATTTATATATGTACAGCTTATATCACTGTTTGGACAAGAGCTCACAAAGGTGCGGGGGGCAGTGGAAATGTTTTTAGGGCGATCCGTAGGAGACTTAACACATCGGGACACCCCAAATTGGGAAAGTGGACCAGAAACTGGGATTGTCAAAATGGTCCACTTTAAGAAAAGAAAAGAGTAAACACAAATCTCCGAATAAAACATCTGTACAAGGCAAGTAACTCCCCCCACAAGCACAAGAAATGTCTCTGCTAATACATTTTCCATGCTACAAGTGAGTGTGTGTTGATTATGCCAGGCAAATGAATTGTGATAAATGTATGGCCCTCCCTGGTGTACTCTAATGAGAGGTTGTTTACCTGCTTCACCAAAAATAAGACCTACCCCAAATATAAGCCCTAGCGAGGATGCTCAAAATATAAGCCCTACCCCATAAATAAGCCATAGTTGCAATCCATAGAACACTAAATAGTGCCCAGACACCTATACATGTTTAAAAAAAATTCGAAGGTCAATTGGCAATAGAATGCAGCAGGACAGACTGACGCTTCATCCCAAAAAGTGGACACCTCCAAAAGAATCGCACTCAAAATACTCCAAAAATAGGGGTTGGCAAGTGCCACGCTCACACGGGTAGTCCTGTTGGCATCACTCCACCCCGAGTGTATATTAGAGCACTGTGACGGCTTCTGGTCACCAGGGTGAGAAAAACTGCTACACTTGCATCAGAAACTTGATGAATCATTGTATGATACATTGTAGAAATTAAACTGAAATATTCAGCAGACCTACTTCCATATATTGCCACAAGGGGGCGCGCTTAATGACATTAGCAGATGTAAGTATGTCACACACTGTCACCACATGCTGGACTAGGAGACATCTTAGCCAGGAATGTTGAGAGACATCCTCACCAGGGGGACATTCACACCTTCCCATCTTATCTCTGCACAGAATTCCCACCTGGGGATTAAAGTGTCCACAACAACAGGAAGACCCCAAGAAAAGAAAACCCTAAAGCTTAATGAGGGCTGAAGAAAGCCGCCATGAGATGCACTCACCAGGGAGCCAGCGTCACGGGGCTATTCGCCTTTTGTCATGAATATTATAGAGCACTAATGGATACTTAGGCTGTAAAACTGGAAGCAGTAACAGTGGCATTGAGTTTGTTTTTTGAGTAGTCACACACACAGCTAGAGTATCTAGTGCCGCCATTATTCAAGCACATCGCAATTAAAGGGGACCACCACAATTTAAATTTGCCATTTCAAAAATGAAAGAAGCAGATACACCTTAACAATGCAGGAGCTGGATAACTTTCCTTTCTGACATAAGATGTACTATTATGTCATGTTCAAATGAAGCTTCCAGCAATGTGTTAATTCCTGTGAAGCACCTAAAGGGTTTATATCCTCCCTGTGGTTTTGCATATGTTTAAGGTTGCAGTTTAAAATAGGGTCTTGTTTGGGTGGGTTGCTGACATATAGTTCCCTTTAAAGTCAAACTCATGTAATTCCAAATCTTATTGTGATAGGAAGGGGTTAATAAAAGTGAAGCACTATGGCAAACTACATGTAACCATATTTTTTATGAATTCATCAAAGGTAAACATCAGGACTCTTTGGGTCCCTAAACAGCAACATCTGCCCCCTGCCACTTATACGTGATTGTAGGACCTCGAGTGTAAACTTGACCCCTGGCTCCAAGGCATCTCACTATTCAGACTTTATAAAAAAACAAGGTTCAAACAAGGGGCACAGTCATTGCATAATAACGGGACCCCCAGACAGAATATAGGCCCTATAAAGTCTGGGCCCCATAACTAATATGTGATGGCTCAATTTCTAGTTGGAATGGACCCTCAATATTCAGATTACACATGAAACTGAAGTTCAAACAAGGGGCCCAGCCATCACATAATAAGTTATGGGGAGTCCAGATACAATATAGGCCCCAGGCCCCTATAAGCCATATGTGGTGACTAGGTCCTAGTTGGAATCGGGCCCCAAGGTAAAGCAGCCTGGTTGCTCTAGAGACCAGTTCAAACTAGTGGCACAGCCATCAAATATTGCTTTTGGGGGGGGGGGGGGGGCAGTAGGTTTCAGACCAGGGCTGCCATCAGGACTATCTGGACTACCCTACTTGTGCCCCTTGGGCCAACGCTAGAGTTACCAAAGATGTCACGTGTGCAAACCTGTGCAGCAGCCAGGCCGAAAATATCATGTCTCCACAGTGAGCACAGTGAGCAAACTTGGCACATCTGGATCTAACAGTCAGCCATCTTTGGTCTAGTGCTCAGGCCTGAGGATAGCTTAGACTCTAGAGCAGGGGTGCACAACCTTTTTTGGTCCAAGGGCTGCATTGTCTTCGTCCAGGAGCTCGTCTAATACAGCAGCCGCTGCTCGCACATGCGCCTTTGGATCTGGAAAGAAGGTGAGTTTATGGGCTACCTGGGGGGTTTCACACAGCGGGGCCTCCCTTCTATGTGAATCCGCCCTATACTCACCTTGATTCCACCAGCAGCATCTCCCGTCTGCATGTTCACAGTGACACACACCTCCAGCAGGGGGAGCAGACGTGTAACTGGATACCACAGCAGTGACGTGAGCATTTGGCCGCACCTTAAACTTTTGTGTTTAAAGTGGAACAAAACCCAGAATTTCTCAGGTTTTGGTCCGATGCCTGACTGTGTGAACCCCCCCAGAAAGCTAAAAAAAAAAAAATCACCTCTTCCCCATTCCCAGGTGGCGCACAGCTAATGGGAGTCATTTGCCATATTAAAGTGGACCAACACCCAGAGGGATCGGCCTGGGAATCTATAAGATTTCCGGGCCGATCCAATCCCTCCTCGCGTGGCATCCAAAATCGTGATGCCCCGCTGTGTGAAACCCCCCAGGACGCCCGCTGCACTTACCTGAATCTCGGTTCAACGGCACATGTGGGGGCTGTCGCCGCATCTTGCGCTTCTCTCGAGCAGGGCGCGTGCCCACGCCAGCCATTTGCAAGTGGCCAGCGCGGACGCGCTCCCTGTTAGAGGGAAGCGCGAGATGCGGCCGCCAGCGTGCTCTGAGCCTCTGAGCTTTGACGCGCATACCTCAGCAGCTCCCAGCACGCCGATTGGACGAGCGGCCGCGCATGCGCCGTAGGAGCGGGGTGAGGTGAGTTTTATCGGGAGATCTGGGGGGTTTCACATAGCAGGGCACCCTGGGAACTAAGTGTTGGTCCACTTTAACCTCAAAATGGCTCCCGTTGACTTATTTGGGGAGCACGCTCTGCTGCATCCCCTGTATCCCTGGTGGCGCGCACGCTCTCCATAGAAAACAATCAGAGCCGTTTGCCAAAAGGTTTTGTTTCACTTTAACAGACAAAAGCCTGAAATTAAGCAGTACTTTTTTTTTTGCATTAAGTTTGAGTAGTCAAGGCAATTGAGTTCAGTGACCTCCCAATAAACTTAGCTCAGGAAAAGCCATGGCTGCCACAGGATATAGAGCCCCACATCACCACTCTTTATCTTTTTCAATGATTTTAGCACATCTTATATATCATACCGCAACAATACAATGATTGCATTGGCTCTGATGCCTCCCTATGTCCTGTTTGGGGGGAACAGAGGTGTTAATGTTGTGTTCGAGCAGGCGCGTACAGTCTCACAACACAACATATTTTACCTCACAATATGACGGCCGCCATCCTTTTCCTCACAGAAGCGCGCGCTTCTCCTCGGTCCCGCCTCCACTAACCTCTGGTGGGGGGGGGGGATCCGCGCGGGTCGCGAGAAGAGCCAACCAATAGGAGAGAGCCGGGAACACTCGAAGCTCCGCCCACTGTCTTTCACGTTTGCAATGCTGCTTTGCAAACGGGAATTTCAAGGCGCCCCCGTTCTCTTGTTCTGATGGCTCTAAATAGTGGCTAAACCTTTATCAAGTCCATATTTAGTTTCCATACCTCACAACTGTTCCTCATTTGGAGGGACTGTCTCTCGTTTGAGTCCATGTCCCCCTGTTCCTGGTTTTTGTCATCAGTAAGTTAGTCCAAAACCCACGTTGATCGGTTTTCCGGGCAGATCAATTACGTCCCCTGGGGCATCCAAAATCGGGATGCCCCACTGTGTGAAACCCCCCAGGTTGCCCATACACCATCCTCTTTCCCAGGCCAATGGTGAGATGTGGCCGCATCCCCACTATCCCTTTAGCAAGGCACGTACCCGTGTAAATGGGCAGCGCGCTTGGTGCCACTTGCCTTAGACAAAGGCTTAGATGACGTGACGTCAGATCCGAGCGTGCTGATTGGACAAGTGGCAGCACATGCGCCGTAGGACCGGGAAGATGTGAATTCGTTTCGGCGACCTAGAGGGTTTTTATGCAACGCCCGGGGCAAGGGCCAAAACCCAGGGTAATCAAAATCCTAGGTTTTGGTCCACTTTAAAGAGGTACAATCACCCCTTTATGTCTATAAGGCTTCTGGGATGGTGGTCTACCTCCTTATGGGGCATCCTGGATTAGGAAACTGTGAGACCGCCTGGGGGGTCGCCTAATCCACTAACCTTTTCCCAGAGCCCTAGCTATATCTTGGTGCCAGGGCTGCATCGCCACTATAACTCTAGCTAGGCGTGCACCTGTGCCAGGCCTTACTGAATGGCAGGTGTGAGCATGTCCACAGCTATAGAAGGGGGTGTGGATGTGCCGGCCAGCACACACTGTATTCAGATTTCCTGCAGCAGAATGAGCGCCCCTGATTGGCTGAGCGTCCCGCACATGTTCCATGAGAACAAGAAAAGGGTGTGTTTTGGGGGGATACAGTGGGGCATCCAAAATCAGGATGCTCCCACCTTTAGGAACAAAGCCCAAAAAAGTGAAAATCTTTTGTTCCTCTTTCTAACCAGGCAGGGCTAGATTATCATTGGTACAATGGAGTACCTGCACAGGGCCCCTGGCCTCATGGCGGACAGCCTAAAGCGCAGATGGGATGAGACAGCACTTGCATGCACCACGGAATCGCAGTTCCAGTGGGTTTCACACAGTGAGGCATCCCAAACCAGGATGCCCTGGGAGGGACATGGACAAAAGACAATTCTGTGAGTACTCACCTGTAGAATTGCTTTTACTATGCATGGCACGGCCTGCTTCACAAAGTCATAACATCTGGGATTCCGCCACAGGGTGGCGCAGTGGCACTGCAGAAGAGTTGTGGCTCCGCCCGGTACCATGTAAAAACGGAATCACCATAGACTTATCCAGTAGTTGACAAGCAGTGATACAAGAACTGGGAACAAATAAAGATAACAACCCCAACTAAATTGGAACAATCACCATAAAGAGGCAACCAAGAACAACGTAACAAGGGCGGGGTGAAGCAGGCCGTGCCATGCATAGTAAAAGCAATTCTACAGGTGAGAATTGCATGGCATGGCACGGCCTGCATGGCACGCCCTGCTTCACAAAGTCATAACATCTGGGACATCCAAAAGCAGTGTCCATAAAGTAGGGTGGGATCCCCAAAAAGAAAGTAACAACAGACGGTTTAGACCACCACCGCATGGAGCACCTTGCGGCCAAAGGCAGCATCAGCTGAGGCCTTAAAGCGGACCTTCACTCTGAATAAGAGTCTATCTTATATGTTTCCCACACCCTGTACATACAGATTGTCCACATTAAAAATCATCCTACCTGCATCTACTGCATGTTATGAGCCTTTAAACATCCAAGATGGCGGCTTATGAAAGCCGCTATCTTATCAGGCAGCCTGCAAACAGGAAGTGCCTCCTGACTGTGCTGCTCTGCATTCTGGGACTGCTGACCTTTACCTGATGCCAGCTCTGCTCTGTCTGAGCAAAGCACAGCTATAACCCGCCCCCTGTACCTTATCCCACTCTCCTCTCCTCAGTAAGTTTGATGCTTCTGAGTCAAGATGGCGGCACCCGAATCCTAAATTCCTGAACAGAGTTGCAGCCCAGTGGGGGAAAGGATAATAAGTTAGTGACTAAAAACGTAAAATATATTAATTTTAGATGCTGGGGAACCGTTTTTTAAGAGTTTGGGCTTTTCATTAAATCACGCTGAAGGTCCGGTTTAACATCAACTTTGTAAAACTTGGAAAAAGTATGAACCAAGAAGACCAAGTTGCGGTTATACAAACTTGTTCAACAGAAGCTTAGTGCTGAAAAGCCCAAGTCACACTGATAGCACGAGTAGAATGAGCAGTAACCCTAAAAGGGGGAACCTTCTTAGCAGAATAGGCCTGCTCCACCGCCTGACGGATCCACTTGCTGATAGTGGATTTAGCCGGAGGCAGACCCTTCCTAGGTCCAGCAGGAAGAACAAAAAGAGCGTCAGACTTCCTGAAAGACTTAGTAGCAACCAAATAAAACTTCAGGGCCCTGACCACATCCAGAGAATGAAGCGTCCACTCCTTGGAATTAGCAGGATTAGGACACAGAGAAGGCAAAACAATGTCCTGATTGAGATGAAAAACAGACACAACCTTCGGCAGGAAAACCGGCATAAGTCGAAACACCACCTTATCCTGATGCCGCTCAAAATAAGGAGGTTTGATGGAAAGAGCAGCCAGCTCAGAGACTCGCCTAACCGAGGTAATGGCCACCAGGAAGGCCACCTTAAGAGTCATAATGGGCAAGGCAGCCCCACTGATAGGCTCAAAAGGAGGACCCTGCAGAGCAGACAACACCAAATTTAGATCCCAAACCGGTAGCATAGGTTTTCGTGGTGGACGCACATGAGTAACTCCCTGAAAGAAAGTCTTGACCAACCGGTGATTGGCAAAAGACCTTTGGAAGAAAATTGCCAGGGCTGTCACCTGTCCCTTGAGGGTACTAAGTTGAAGGCCCGAATCCAGGCCATGTTGCAAAAAATCCAGAATCCTGGGAATAGCAAACACAAACTCACACCAGGCAATGTAAGCATGCCAAATCCTATAGTAGATAAAGGACGAGGACTTCTTCCTAGCCCTAATCAGTATCATCAACAGAGGCCGGCAAACCCTTCTCCATCAAGATGGAGGTTTCAGCAGCCAAGCCGTTAAAGCCAGCGTTTGTAAATTGGGATGGCACAGCCGTCCCTGAGTGAGCAGATCTGGAACCTTGGGTAAGACATACTGATCCACTGCCAACTGCACGACGTCTGCGAACCACACCCTCCTTGGCCAGCAGGGGGGCACCAGAATGGCTGGTACCCCTTCCTGGGCTATCTTGCGCAGCACCCTGCCCAGCAGAGGAAGGGGAGGGAACACATAGAGGAGCCAAAACTCTGTCCAAGGCATTGCTAGCGCATCCGTGGGGACGGCCAGAGGGTCCTGTGACAGGGAGACAAACCTGGGAAGCTTGTGGTTGTGACAGGACGCAAACAGGTCCAACAGAGGGTCTATACTATGGATGTGGACCCTGGTGCAGCAGGTGACTGTCAGGGGGCACAGCATAATTGGGGTAGCAGAGGGACAGAGGGTCTATACTGTGAATGTGGACCCTGGTGCAGCAGGTGACTGGCAGGGGGGTACAGCATACTTGGGGTAGCAGAGGGGCAGAGGGTCTATACTGTGAATGTGGACCCTGGTGCAGTAGGTGACTGGCAGGGGGCACAGCATACGTGGGGTAGCAGAAGAACCCTCTTATACTGTGGATTTGGGCCCTGGTGCAGCAGGTGACTGGCAGGGGGTGCAGTATACTCTGCGTAGCAAAGCCACAGGGGGTCTATACTGTGTATGTGGGCCCTGGTGCAGCAGGTGGCAGGGGGCAGAGGGCCAGGCTCAGAGGAGCAGATGGGCAAAGGATTCATGCTGTGCCTGGGGCCATGGTGCAGGGGGCATAGCAGGCTTGGAAGAGTGGAGGGGCAGAGGATCTATGCTGTGGCCCCTGGTGCAGGGTACTGGCATCTGGAAACAGTCCAGGTCACAGGGGATTCAGGGAACTGGAGGTACAGAGGGTCTATGCTGCGTATGTGGGCCCTGGTGCGGAAGGTGTCTGGCAGGGGGGCAGAGGGGCTACTGTGGGCCAAGGTGCATCAAGTGAGGGGCTGAGGGTCTATGTGGTGGCTGTGGGCCCTAATGCAGTAGATGACTGGCAAAGGGCACAGTAGCGGGTCTATGCTGTGGCTGTGGGCCCTGGTGCAACAGGTGGCCGGGGGCAGGGGGAAAAGCTCAGCAAGACGTGTTGGAATGGGGATTTGACCCCTCATCGACCATTGTTGGTTTCTCCATTCAGTGTGCTGATCCTTTCTGGCTGCTGCTGTGTAATGATGGCTGCTCATTGTCCAGCACTGCGACCCCTCTGCAGTGCATGCTGGGCCACTATTCTCTCTCATCTGCATGAGAAACCTCATTTGGGGCAATTAGAGGGCTTATTTACCAAACATGCCCCCTCCCCACCAATCATCCACACAGGGCCCTCTGATCACCAGCCGCTGCAACAGCTTTAGAATGTCAGCTCCTTTGTTCAGACAGGTTTAATCCAATGGAAGAGAAAACAATGAGGAGATGGAAAGTGACGGGGGTGGGCTTTAGGGGCTCGCACCTGATTGGATGGATTGGAGAGCTTCTTGATTAGACGAGCCAGTCTAAGAGCACCTGTGTCTGCAGCAGATTACGCATCCAGTAATGAAATACCTTACTAATGAGCTTTATATCTGAAGACTGAGCAATGTGATCTGATAACTGGCACACACTGACCACTAGAGGGAGCACATGCTTGCTACACACTAAACAGAAGGAGCTCATGATGGCAGTATGTTCCTTCTAGTGAACACACTCCTACAACACATTAAAGTGGACCAAAACCCAGAATAGTCAGTAGTTTTGACTATCCTAGGTCTTGGTCCTGTCCCCGAGGGCACCCTGCTGTGTGAAACCCCCCAGGACACTGAGCCCAGCTCACCTTTTCCCGCCACGGCGTGTCTAAGAGCAGCGTCTCTGGCGGCCGCATCCTCTGCCTCCCTCTAACAGGAAGCGTGCCCATGCCGGCTGGTATTAACAAATGGCTGGCACGGACATGCTCCCTGTTAGGGGGAGGCTGAGGATGCAGCCATCGGAGCCGCTGCTCTTGGACGCGCCATGAGACCGGGAATGGGTGAGCTGGGCTCAGCGTCCTGGGGGGTTTCACACAGCGGGGTTGCGCCAAGGAGAGGACCAAAACCCAAGATAGTCAAATAGTCAAAATCCTGGGTTTTGGTCCACTTTAAGCAGAAGGAGCTTATGATAGCAGTGCCCTCCCTCTAGTGGTCAGTGTGCAGAGTGACAGCAGGTGTAAGTCCACACACTGACCACACTCCTACAACACAAGCAGAAAGTGTTCATGATGACAATGTGCGCCATCTAGTGGTCAGTTTATAGAGTGACATCAGGTATAATAGCACACAGACCACTAGAGGGAGCAAACCCCTACATCACAATAAGCAGAAGGACCTCATGATAGCAGTGCGCTCCCTCTAGTGGTCAGTATGTAGAGTGACAGTGGGTGTAATACCACACACTGACCACTAGATGGAGCACACCCCATACAACACACTAAGCAGAAGGAGCTCATGATGGCCATGCCCTTCTTTTACTGGTCAATGTAACAGGACCTGTAATATCGCACACTGAACACTAGAGGGAGCACACCTCATACAGCACACTGAGCAGCAGGAGCTCATGATAGAGCAGTGCACTCCCTCTAGTGGTCAGTGTAAAAGTGTGACAGCGGGTGTAATAGCACACACTGAACAGCAGAGGGAGCACACCCCATACAACACACTAAGCACTAGGAGACCATGATGGCAGTGTTCCCTGTAGTGTGCAGTGTGAGCGCGGGTGTAATTCCACACACTGAACACTAGAGGGAGCACACCTCATACAGCACACTGAGCAGCAGGGGCTCATGATGTTCGTGCTCCCTCTAGTGGTCAGTGTGACAGTTGGTGTAACATCACACTCTGCTGAAACCTGAGAAAGAATTAAATAATGAAAGCTGGCGTCGGAGGGTTTACACCTGGAGCGGCTCCACACACCTCGCCACTGCCTGTGTGGCCGCCATGGCAGTGGGTAGAGATGTGACGCAGGGAGATTTTCCACCTTGCGCCGGGCTGTTGTGTGATGGATGTTTGGGAATAGAACAAACAAGCAAATGCCCGGCTTGGAAATTGAAGCATTTCAGCACATGAGTGTTTGAAGGGGGCCCCGACCGTCACAGGATAAATAAACCGCTTGCGGCAGCGGCGGCTGAGGGACGCCATGTCTGTGGTTACCCCCCTTCCAGCCAATCAATCACGAGCCCCCAGCAATGTAAACCAAGCATCCTGGGAATGGTGCTGTCATAGGCTGTGGGGAAGCTCCACCTGCAGGCCACCACACACCCTGCTGGCCGTACACTGGGATGAGTAATGGCCGTGCGGCAGATGAGCGGGGAGCTCCTTTAATTCCCGGGCAGATGTCGGCAAGGCGGCAGGAGGAAGACGGAGTCGGATTGTTTCCGATCTGGGGGGATTAAATAAATAACGGGATAATGATTAGCAGGGCGTCATTAGGGAATAAATCACCGCCAGAAAACTGCTTCCAGCTGTGGCAGCCAGAGCCCAGCATCTAAAGCTGCTCCACCTACCTGGGCAGGTAGATCTGTACTCACCCCACTCTGCCATGCCCAGGTGCCCTGCTACGCCCGATCACATCATCCACCCAGGATAGGCAGCTTAGATGTTCCTCTGAGGACCAATATTCTTCAGATCAACAGATCAGATTCAGATAAGAGATCAACAGCTTCCCACTACATCACCGATAATGGTGCTGCTGGAGGATTAGAAGTGATCGTTCAGAAACTGATTGATCAGATCGAAAGCAGATTGACAGCACCTGTAAGATCCCATCATCCACCCATGAAGGGCAACAGATGTGATTGTGCAGCTTAGATGTCACCTGTAAGATCCCATCATCCACCCATGAAGGGCAACAGATGTGATTGGGCAGCTTAGATGTCACCTGTAAGATCCCATCATCCACCCATGAAGGGCAACAGAAGTGATTGGGCAGCTTAGATGTCACCTGTAAGATCCCATCATCCACCCATGAAGGGCAACAGATGTGATTGGGCAGCTTAGATGTCACCTGTAAGATCCCATCATCCACCCATGAAGGGCAACAGATGTGATTGGGCAGCTTAGATGTCACCTGTAAGACCACTTCTTCCACCCAGGAAGGGCAACAGAAGTGATTGGGCAGCTTAGATGTCACCTGTAAGATCCCATCATCCACCCATGAAGGGCAACAGAAGTGATTGGGCAGCTTAGATGTCACCTGTAAGATCCCATCATCCACCCATGAAGGGCAACAGATGTGATTGGGCAGCTTAGATGTCACCTGTAAGATCCCATCATCCACCCATGAAGGGCAACAGAAGTGATTGGGCAGCTTAGATGTCACCTGTAAGACCACTTCTTCCACCCAGGAAGGGCAACAGAAGTGATTGGGCAGCTTAGATGTCACCTGTAAGATCCCATCATCCACCCATGAAGGGCAACAGATGTGATTGGGCAGCTTAGATGTCACCTGTAAGATCCCATCATCCATCCATGAAGGGCAACAGAAGTGATTGGGCAGCTGAGATGTCACCTGTAAGATCCCATCATCCACCCATGAAGGGCAATAGATGTGATTGGGCAGCTTAGATGTCACCTGTAAGATCCCATCATCCACCCATGAAGGGCAACAGAAGTGATTGGGCAGCTTAGATGTCACCTGTAAGATCCCATCATCCACCCATGAAGGGCAACAGATGTGATTGGGCAGCTTAGATGTCACCTGTAAGATCCCATCATCCACCCATGAAGGGCAACAGATGTGATTGGGCAGCTTAGATGTCACCTGTAAGATCCCATCATCCACCCATGAAGGGCAACAGAAGTGATTGGGCAGCTTAGATGTCACCTGTAAGACCACTTCTTCCACCCAGGAAGGGCAACAGAAGTGATTGGGCAGCTTAGATGTCACCTGTAAGATCCCATCATCCACCCATGAAGGGCAACAGATGTGATTGGGCAGCTTAGATGTCACCTGTAAGATCCCATCATCCATCCATGAAGGGCAACAGAAGTGATTGGGCAGCTGAGATGTCACCTGTAAGATCCCATCATCCACCCATGAAGGGCAATAGATGTGATTGGGCAGCTTAGATGTTACCTGTAAGATCCCATCATCCACCCATGAAGGGCAACAGATGTGATTGGGCAGCTTAGATGTTACCTGTAAGATCCCATCATCCACCCATGAAGGGCAACAGATGTGATTGGGCAGCTTAGATGTCACCTGTAAGATCCCATCATCCACCCATGAAGGGCAACAGATGTGATTGGGCAGCTTAGATGTCACCTGTAAGATCCCATCATCCACCCATGAAGGGCAACAGAAGTGATTGGGCAGCTTAGATGTCACCTGTAAGACCACTTCTTCCACCCAGGAAGGGCAACAGAAGTGATTGGGCAGCTTAGATGTCACCTGTAAGATCCCATCATCCACCCATGAAGGGCAACAGAAGTGATTGGGCAGCTTAGATGTCACCTGTAAGATCCCATCATCCACCCATGAAGGGCAACAGATGTGATTGGGCAGCTTAGATGTCACCTGTAAGATCCCATCATCCATCCATGAAGGGCAACAGAAGTGATTGGGCAGCTGAGATGTCACCTGTAAGATCCCATCATCCACCCATGAAGGGCAATAGATGTGATTGGGCAGCTTAGATGTCACCTGTAAGATCCCATCATCCACCCATGAAGGGCAACAGATGTGATTGGGCAGCTTAGATGTCACCTGTAAGATCCCATCATCCACCCATGAAGGGCAAAAGGTGTGATTGGGCAGCTTAGATGTCACCTGTAAGATCCCATCATCCACCCATGAAGGGCAACAGATGTGATTGGGCAGCTTAGATGTCACCTGTAAGATCCCATCATCCACCCATGAAGGGCAAAAGGTGTGATTGGGCAGCTTAGATGTCACCTGTAAGATCCCATCATCCACCCATGAAGGGCAACAGATGTGATTGGGCAGCTTAGATGTCACCTGTAAGATCCCATCATCCACCCATGAAGGGCAACAGATGTGATTGGGCAGCTTAGATGTCACCTGTAAGATCCTATCATCCATCCATGAAGGGCAACAGATGTGATTGGGCAGCTTAGATGGTTTTCTGTTAACAGCAAAGATCAGTGTCGCTGTTGGAGGATTAGAAGTGTGGCTTTGCCCATGATCGTTCAGAAAAAGATTGATCATATCTAAAGCAAATTGATGGTGTCAGTAAGATCAGCTTAGATGTTCTTTAAACCGGACTTTCAGCATGATTTATTGAAAAGCCCAAACCCTTAAGAAACTATTGCCCAGCATCTAAAATTAATATATTTTAAGTTTTTAGTCACTTACTAATTATTCTTTCCACTGGACTGCAACTCTGTTAAGGGCTTTAGGATACGGGCGCCACCATCTTGACTCAGAAGCATCACACTTACTGAGGAGAGTGGGATAAAGTATAGTGGGGCGGGTTATAGCTGTGCTCTGCTCAGACAGAGCAGAGCTGGGGTCAGGAAAAGGTCAGCAATCCCAGAATGCAGAGCAGCACAGTCAGAAGACACTTCCTGTTTGCAGGCTGCTTGATGTTCCATAAGCCGCCATATCGGATGTTTAAAGGCACATAACATGCAGTAGATGCAGGTAGGATGATTTTTAATGTGAGCAATCTGTATGTACAGGGTGGGGGAAACATATAAGATAGGCTCTTATTCAGAGTGAAGGTCCGCTTTAAGAGCCATCCCTATTCTCTGCTGACAGCAGTAAAGATCAATGGAACTGCGGGAGGATAAGAAGTGTGGCTTTGCCCATGATCATTCAGAAAATATTTGATCAGATCCGAAGCAGATTCATGGCACTTTAAAGATTACATCATCCGCCCAGAAAGGTGATTGGCCAGCTTAGATGTTGCTCTTTAACCATCAGAGATCATTGGCACTGCTGGAGGATTAGAAATATATTTTTGTCTATGATCGTTTAGAAAATGATTGATCAGATCTGAAGCAGATTGATGACACCTGTAAGATCACATAATCCACCCAGTAAGGAGATCGGACAGCTTATTGTTCCTTTATGGACTGTTCTTACTCTCTGCTGACAGCAGTAGAGATCAGTGGTGCTGCTGGAGAATTAGAAGTGTGACTGCCTTGACTTCCTCACACCATCCACCCAGGAAGGCCAATAGATGTGATCAGATCAATGACACTGACGTGGATTAGACACGTGGCTTTGCCCATGAGCGTTCAAAAAAATGATTGATCAGATCTGAAGCAGATCGATGGCACCTGTAAGATTGAATCACTTGCCTGGAAAGGCCAATAAATGCATTCAGGCGGCTTAGATGTTCCTCTGAGGAGCATTATTGTTCTCTGCTGACAACGGCTAACAACGGTAGCTGCCCGCTATACTGCTGACAATGGCACTGCTGGAGGATTAGGAGAGTGGCTTTGTCTTTGATCGTTCTGAAAATGATCGATTAGATCTGAAGCAGAGGTGGTACAACAGAAACCTAAGCTAGCAAAAGACCAGAGGTAAAGGACATCTCCCATAGTGGACAGATAATACTTACCAGCTCTATCCAGCAAGTGTGGGACTGTAATGACTAGAGGAACATCCTTTCTGTGATTAAAGACCACCTAAGGAAGGATGTGAGGAGGTAGATGCAGAAATGCCTCCTGGCTCCTCATCTTACTCATGGCCTCACCATGCCAACCTTGGATGACTTTTTCATGGCTGGTTGGTCTGAGATGTTTTAGAGCACCTAGTATGAGCTGAATCAGGTCACCAATGGGGTCCATCCCACAAAGTCACCTCTCAGATTGTGCCAAACAATGCCATAGGCCAATCCAAATACCCTTTCAATGTTCTCCTTGGGATATGCCAGCTGGCTCAGGGATGTCCTGTCTCCTGCTGTTACCGATGCAAACAAGAATAGTGCTGATAGAAAGGCATTCAGTCAGCTTGATCTCCTTAGGATGGGCCTCTGTCCTATGGGGATTGAGCCTCAGGAGACCCCGTTCTTAGAGGTTGTGGAAGGGAACGTATACCCAGTGAGGACATCTTGATCCTTGTGCCTTGTGTGAAGATCCCACCACCGTACCGCCTCAGCAAATACTTAGGCCTAAAGGCAAACATAGATCCAGCTTTGATGTGACAATCCTGAAGGAACCTTAAAGGTTCTCCTTGAGAAGTGTCAACTAGCTCATGGCTGCCCTGTCACAGGCTGTTACTCATGACATCTAGACTGGTAGAAAGGACAATAGGCAGTCTTGATTTTCTCAAAGTGGCCTTCCACCCTTCGGAGACACCAGGACCGCTTAGCCTGAGCCTTAGGACCCCACTCTTTAAAGTAGAAAAACCTCATCCCTCCTAGAGGCTGTGAGGGGATAAATTCAACCCAATGGTAGGATCGTGATTCTTTGTGTTTTTTTTGGAGAACTCAGCATCACTGCCCCTCAGCAAAGACCTCAACACCATTTGTCTTTGCGGTTTCATTCTTAAACCGAACCAACACCCATTTTTGGTTCGGCTGTTGGTCCCGCAGACTGCAAATAAGAACCAGCTTGGTGGGGCATTCAGAATGCTGGACCCCCCCGAACATAGCCCCCCCTAGATGCACAAAATACTTACCTTCACTTCGAGCCAGTGTCGGGAAAGGAATCCCGCGATTGGCTGCTGGGCGGTCATGTGGGCCATTGTGGATGCTTCAGCCTCAAAGCAAAGATAGTTCCTTGTTCGAGGTGACATTGCTAATGGAATCTGATCGGTTCTCTGTGGGGTTTGACAGCTATGTCACAGGCTGTAACTCAATTAGGCTAGTGCTGGTGGAAAAGACGATACTCAGCCTACTGGGTCAAGGTGGACCTCAAACCTCCCAAGTGTCCCTCATTTGGAGGGACTGTCCTCTTTTGAGTCCAAGTCCCCCTGCCCCTCATTGTTCTCATTTGTCCCTCTTTGAGGTGTAACACGTAGATCTGCATGAATAAATGATTCATTTGCCTATTCAACGTGTTGTAACTGTTGCAATCTATCTCCTATCCATACCTTGAAGGAGGGGGCGTGGCTTATTTTAAAAATTGTCCCTTTTCCACCCTGAAAAGTTGGAAGGTATGCTCAAGTACTGAGCCTCAGCAGACCCCATTCTGGGAAATGGAAAAGCCTCCTAGAGCCTGGGATAAGCATCCATCTGTCCTAAGATAAGGAGAACATACAGTGCAGACTAGATGGACCATATGGTTGCCTTCTGCCGTTAACCTTCTATGTTTCTATAACACTGTTAGAAGGAGCACATACCCACTGTAAGACTCTTTTAATTGGCAGTGTCCATTCTCCTGATAGGGTGAAACTAACCCATAACATTTGTGTCCACAGATGAACGAGAGAAATATAAAGG
This sequence comes from Gastrophryne carolinensis, assembly GCA_027917425.1. Lineage (NCBI taxonomy): Eukaryota > Metazoa > Chordata > Amphibia > Anura > Microhylidae > Gastrophryne > Gastrophryne carolinensis. The sequence continues at coordinate 43,114,154 of CM051243.1, read as the reverse complement.
GCTCCTCTCTTGATGGCACACACAATGCACTTTTAGAATGTCCTGGTCATAAGATGGATGGATGCAATGCCAACTCTACTATGTGGTTTGTGGGAGAATGAGGCTAGCTCTCTTTCCTAGAAAGGAACACGTGGAGGTCTCGGGGCTCTTGGAGCGGTTAGAGCCCCCCTCCCTGAGATTTATCCGGAGCTGGAGATTGCAGCTCCCCTCTCGGCTAAGACAAATAATCTCTCTGCAGAGCGGGCGGCTCGCTGGCGCCTCTTAGAAAAGTGGAGGGAGGGCTGGGGGGGGGGTACGAGGCAGCAGTTAGCAGGTGGCGGCCTGCTCCTGACCTGCACAGGATATCCAGGCTGCCTCAGAGGATCATGGGAAGTGTCATGGCCTGCTTCAAGCTAGGCCTCCAGAGCTTCCATTGCAGACAGGCTTGTCCTGTGCTCCTCTCTGCTGAAGCAACAGCTTCTAGCTTGACCGAGGCATGACATCCCACACTCCTTGCTGCATTTAGTTTACTAACTGGCCTGCCACAACATGATTGGCTGCCAAACTTTGTGGGGTTGCCCCCTGACTCCCCTAAAGCTGGGGAAGGGTTCAGGTCACACAAATGGTCTTTTGCTCATCCGTGACCTTGTTGGAAATATCTTGGCTCATTTCTTACGTCAGGTGAATACCTCCAAACTTTTCAGGGTGGGAAAGAGGGACATTTGGTAAATTAGGCCACATCCCCTCATTGCAGGATGGATAGGAGATGGGAAGTAACAGTTAAAACAATAAAAATACTTTAAATAGGCAAATGAATAATTTATTGATGCAGATCTGCATGGTACACCTCAAAGAGGGACAAATGGGAACAACAAGGGACAGGGGGACATGGACTCAAAAGAGGGACAGTCTCTCCAAATCAGGGTCACTTGGGAGGTATGCAGGTGGGCAAACAGGAAGTGTGTCTAACAGAGAAGCCATGAGTGTCAAATTCATGTCTGGTGGTGATAGGACCACGAAAGATGGCCACCTTCAGCTGCCCGGTCGTGAAATTGGAAGCTAGGTTAGGAAAAACAAATCTTGTTCGACCGTTTATTTGATCAGCCAAACATTCCCTCCACCAATTCATCCTGTTTCCAGTGAGAATGATCTTGGAAATCTGATTGTTACAAGTTCTTCTGCAAAGATGAACAACACTGATTTGGGATGCCCCACCAGAGAGGAACAGCACCCACAAAAATTTGTATCGCTTGGGATCACCTGGTAATCTCCGGAAAGGTGAGTTTCACAATGCTCTAGGGAATTTCACACATAGACCTCCTAGGCTGAAGGTTTCTCCTCTTGAAAGTGGACCGAAACCCAGTATTTCAGGGGCATCCTGAATTGCTAGTGAACCCCCCAGGATCAGCTGTTTACTCACCTCAATGCAGGATTCCACAGAACATAGAAACAGAAGGTTGACGGCAAAAGGAGAGCATACGCTCCATCTAGTCTGCCCTTATGTGTATACTGTATGTTCTCTTTATCTTAGGATAGATGTGTGCTTATCCCAGGCATGTTTAAATTCACTGACTGTCGATTTTTCAACTACCTCTGCTGGGTGAACAGATTCCAAGCATCTACTACTCTCTCCTGCTCCTGATCTTCCCCCCCGACTAGCTTCAGGTTGTGCCCCCTTGTTCTGTCATTAAGTTTCTTCTTAAAAACACTTCCCTCCTGAACCTTATTCAATCTTTTCACATATTTAAAGGTCCTTCTACCATTTTTGTTGCCGGCCTTTGGACACGTTCTATTTGAATAATGTCTTTTTGCAGGTAAGGTCTCCAGAACTGCGCACAGTATTCTAGCTGTGGTCTTACCAGGGCTCTATACAGCGGCATCACAACCTCCCTCTTCCTACTGGTGATGCCTCGAGCTATGCAGCCGAGCATCCTGCTTGCTTTTTCCACTGCCTGGCCCGTACTGCCCATATGGTACTCAGAGCATGGATTCCTTCTACCCAAGTACAGGAATTTACATTTAGAGACATTAAACTCTAGTTTCCACAGTTTTGCCCATCTATCCAGTAAAGCTAAATAATTTTCTGACACCTCCAGGAGTGTCCACCCTATTACTAACCTTTGTATAATCAGCAAACAGGCAAACTTTTCCTACTAAGCCTTCTCCTATGTCACTTACAAACATATTAAAAAGAATAGGGCCCAGGACAGAGCCCTGCGGCACACCACTTGTAACTCGCCTTTGTTCAGATTGCACACCATTTACAACAACTCTCTGATACCGATCCCTCAGCCAACTGGAAATCCACTGAACTATCCAGGGATTGAGTCCTACCTTCAATAACTTATCTATGAGTTCTTTATGTGGTACAGTGTCAAAGGCTTTGCTAAAATCCAGATATCCACAGCACCACCTTCATCTAACACTTTAGTGACATTGTCAAAGAAATCAATAAGATTGGTCTGACATGATCGGCCCTCAGTAAAGCTGTGCTGCTTTGGGTCCAACAGGTCATTAATTTTTAGAGGGGCAATTATCTGTTTTTTAAAGAGAGTTTCCATTAGTTTGACCACTATAGATGTTACAATAACTGGCCTGTAATTACTGGCTTCTTCTCTACTCCCCTTCTTATGGATTGGTACGACATTGGCCATTCTCCAATCATCTGGAACCTCACAAGGGAATGGTTAAGTAAATCAGTCAGAGGGGCTGCAATCACAAACCTACGTTCCCTTAGAACTCTGGGGTGGATTCCATCTGGACCCATCGCCTTACTTACCTTTAGATGTGCCAGCTTGGCTAGGACATCAGCCTCCAAAAACTCCGGAGCTGTGCCCTCCCAGCTGGATGCTGTGCTATGGCCATGCCTGCTACTATCTGAATATACTGAACAAAAGTAGCTATTCAGCCTTATCTCTGTCAATATAATTATTTCCCTATTTCTAATTTTTGAGATTGCATTGTAATTTTTGAGACTGCCCTGCATAATTATGTCTGCCAATGTTTTCTCAATTTAACCGATTGGCGGGAGCTTCCCGCTGACCGTCCTCCTCTGCAGCTTGCAGCCGCTGCTGGCCATTCGGATATGTTTGCGACGGCTGGCGCATCAGCTGCCAGAGGCATAGAGTGCTGGCGATGCCACCAGAGGCAAGCGATCGAAGCCTGAGGCAACCAACCGGCGGAGTTTCACACAGTGGGGCATCCAAAATCAGGGGGCAAGCTGCAACGTGGCCCTGCAGTCTTTTACACCCCAGAGCCAGGTTACCATGGTTTGGATCCACTCTAATAGATCATTTAGTATCAGTCAGTCATATTATTATATTTTCTTCAGCATTGCCATTTTTTTTGTTTCTGTACTGCACTGCAAATGAAATAGAATACATGTAATTTGTGGAAGAATGCTGTATAGGGGTGGGGGGCCCATACACTGCACACTCAGGAGCCTGGGGCCACATACATCCATCAGCCAGCCACCTGCCTTGACCACAGCCCATGCTATCACTGTATGTCACTCTTGATCCTGCAGCGCCTCCTGGTGTCCAAGTAGCAGTATACAACTGGAGCAAGCAGCCTTACACTGTCACCACTGTGCCTCGCTCTCCAGAGCAGGCAAGTGACACCAGTTCCTCATGCTGCACTTTGGGTGCCCCTAGCTGTTCCGTCACTGTTCTGGGGCTTGGGTAGACCTCTGAACGGGAGACCAGTTGCAGAATGGAAGCATGTAGCTGGGTACACACACTCCTACAAACAGGAGGAGGTTTTCCAGCTATAACAGATACTCTGGGATAAGGCATACTTCCCAACTGTCCCTCATTTGGAGGCACTGTCCCTCTTTTAAGTCCATGTCCTTCCTTCCCTTGTTGTTCTTATTTGTCCCTCTTTAAAATTTAACATGCAGATCTGCATCAATATATTCTTAATTTGTCTATTCAAAGGGTTTCTATTGTTACAAACTATCTCCTATCTATCCCTAATTGAGGGTGTGTGGCTTGATTGAAAAATTGGTAGGTATAGATAAGGTATCAAGCAAGTTTTTCACGGGACTCTTTCTGAGATAATAAAGGTGTGGAGTGAAACAATCTGTCTCATCCCTGTGTCATTATTCTTAGACAGTTTACTATTAAGCATCAAAGGATCCAGTATGACAGCTTCCATACTAGCCGTGCATGGTGGTGGGGTTATTCATCTCATAACAGGACTATCCAGCAACATTGGCTCTAAGACACTGAGTGATGGGATCAGAGGATCCAACATGACAGAATCCATACTAATGCCTCTGCATGCAGCCAACCAATGGATGGGCCACCCCCGGCCAGTGTGTTGCTCTGAATGTTGCCAGCCAACGGATGGTGCTTCCTCCTCCTACGTGTTGCTCTGCATGTTGCCAGCCAACGGATGGTGCTTCCTCCTCCTATGTGTTGCTCTGCATGTTGCCAGCCAACGGATGGTGCTTCCTCCTCCTATGTGTTGCTCTGCATGTTGCCAGCCAACGGATGGTGCTTCCTCCGCTCTGCATGTAACTGGCTGATGGCTGGGGCTTCCCCTGCTCGTGTCCGCATTGCATGTGGCCGACCAATGGACAGAGCTTCCTCTGCCCATGTGCTCCTCTGCATGTTATTAGAGGATGGCTGGGACTTCTGCCCGTGTGCTGCTCTGCATCTAACGGCCCGATGGCTGGGGCTTCCCCTGTCCATGTGCTGCTCTGCATGTAACTGCCCGATGGCTGAGGCTTCCCCTGCCCATGTGCTGCTCTGCATGTAACTGGCTGATGGCTGGGACTTCTGCCCGTGTGCTGCTCTGCATGTAACTGCCCGATGGCTGAGGCTTCCCCTGCCCATGTGCTGCTCTGCATCTAACGGCCCGATGGCTGGGGCTTCCCCTGCCCATGTGCTGCTCTGCATGTAACTGGCTGATGGCTGGGACTTCTGCCCGTGTGCTGCTCTGCATTTAACTCGCCGATGGCTGGCGCTTCAACTGCCCGTGTTTTGCATTGCATGTGGCCGGTCAATGGATGGAGCTTCTTCTGCCCATGTGCTCCTCTGCATGTTATTAATAGATAGCTGGGACTTCACCTGCCCATGTGCTGCTCTGCAAGTAACTGTCTGATGCCTGGGGCTTCATCTGCCTCTGTGCCTATGTATTGCATTGCCCGTGGCTGAAGCTACCTCTGCCCATGTGCTGCTCTGCATGTTATTAGCAGATGGCTGGGGCCTCTCCTGCTCTGCATGTATCTGGTCAGAGGCTGGGGCTTTCCCTGGCTATGTAGTGCATTGCCTTTTGCCAGCCAATGGACATACCCTGTCCAAGTGCTGCTCTGCATGTAATCAGCCAATAGATGAAGCTTCTTCAGCCAGTGCACTTCTCTACACAGGGTAATTTTATGGATGCCTGTTTGCTTCTCTGCATGTGGCCAGCCAATGGATGGGGCATCTCCTGCCCATGGGCTGCTCTGCAGGTAACTGGCATTGAATGGGGCTTTCCCTGTCTGTGTGCAAAGCAGGCACCACCAATAGCAATGACGAATAGAACACCATAAGGTCAAACATGGAGTCAGCTAAACTGAATGCCCTTGAAGAGCCAGCTGCCCTTGTGAATTAAGCAGTCACCTGCTGGGGTCCTGACTTGGTCAATGGTGGGAGATCCTCACTGTCCCATTCCAATGACTGACCATATCCATTATGTGCAAGACCCGATAGGAGACAAGACTTCTCTCCTAGAGGATGCTAGTCTCCACAGTCATCAGAGATGGCAAATAGGGATGCTGTGTAGTGTGGTCCCCGAGACAACCGATGGTCTATCTTTTTTTCATGTTGATAACCTTCTTGGCTAGTTTGGCTGGTCCCACCTTAGCTTGCAAAGAACCCCTCTATGGGACAAAAAGCACAGATGTCTCTACCACCAGCAATCTTGAAACATGAAGGCAACGCTCCTTGATGTCCATTGTGACCAGGACTTCTCAGTCCTTGGAACGATTTCAGCAGGAATTGCAGATTGTGAAGGCAGTGGTTATGACTATTCAGGTTGAGTCTGAATGAGACTATTATTAAATTAGATCATTCTTAGACATAACCGAGGCCGACGTGATTTTTTTTTTTTGGGGGGGGGGGATTTGCTTGGAGCATGGGTCAGGAGTCTACACCCAAGTCCTTGAGGCGATTCCATAAAAGTTTGAGTGGGGGTGGAAATGTTGTGGAAGTATTTATAATCCAAAGAAATCTACCATCTCCCTGACCCAATAGCTGGTCACTTAGGTCCACCCAATTACACTCATTATTACTATTATTATTACTGCTCATTACACAAGAATTACAGAGAATTTCTCTGAAAAACCTGCACCTTGTGGGGGATTTCTGTCATTGCCCTCTTGAATCTCACATCCCCTGAACAATCTTGTAACCAGAGACTATGGGCTTGATTCAACACCGAAAGAAAAAATGTTTTTGTTGGATAATTGGATCACATGTGAATGATTCAACAAAGCTGAAATTGTCTCTGATGCTGAGAAGTCTTTACCCCAAATGCATTATTTTTTTTCTAAATTTCACACAGCTTCAGAATGACCAGGTGATGTCCCCATGTAATATATACATCTGTGAATTTGTGACAATTGTTATTAAATGTCATATCTTTTTGTTAGAAAATCACATTCATCCAGGAAATGCTAGATATGCATTTAGTAAAAGATCAAGTCAACAGGAATGTTTTTTTTTTTGCTTCACATGTTTTGTTATCCCACTATTAGGGAAGGCAGCTGGATGACTTGTGAAATGTGTTGAAATAAAAAAAAAATGCTAATTGCAAAACACAGGATAGTGAAGATCTCAGGTTTCGGTCCACTTTAAGCACAAAAGGGTGGACAAGTACTGTACAAATAAGCAGGGAAAAGACAGACAAGCAAAGAGAAGCCATCCTTCCCTTCACGGACCAGAATCTGATGCAAGAGGGGTGGAGATGAGACCACCTCAATACTAAAAATACAATTCTGTGATTACTCACCTGTAGAATTGTTATTATGAGTATACAGTACGTCCTGCTCCACATAAGAATCATTACACTTGGGATATACTCCGCCAGATGGCGCTGGACTGCAGAGACCGTGAAATTGGCTCCTCCCGGCCCCCCAAATACCCGGGACCTCCCACAAATCTCCAGCATTGAAAAGCAGTTAACGAGAAGCCGGGAGAAAGAAAACAGAACCAACTAGTAACTATAACAATGACAACAATCACCATAGAGGGGATCCAGGATAATGCAAAACCAAGGGTGGGTTGGAGCAGGACGTACTGTATACTCATAATAACAATTCTACAGGTGAGTAATCACAGAATTGTATTATTCTTAGTATACAGTACGTCCTGCTCCAGATAGAATACTTACACTCGGGACATCCAATAGCAGTGTCCATAACGTAGGGTGGGATCCCCAAAGGTAACAGCAGACAGGTCATACCACTGCCGCCTGCAGAACCTTGCGGCCAAAAGCAGCATCAGCTGAGGCCCTAACATCAACCTTGTAAAACTTTGAAAAAGTATGAACAGAAGACCAAGTAGCTGCCTTGCAAACGGCCTGATGGATCCATTTGCTGATAGATTTAGCAGGAGCCAAACCCTTCCTGGGACCAGAAGGGACCACAAAAAGGGCATCAGTTTTTCTGAATTGTGCAGTAGCCACCAGATATTACTTCAGACACCTAACCACATCCAAGGAATGCAAGACCCTCTCCTTAGCGTTACTAGGATTAGGGCACAAGGAAGGAAGAACAATGTCCTGATTCAGATGAAAGGCAGACACGACCTTAGGCAGAAAATCTGGCTTGAAGCGAAACACCACCTTGTCATGGTGTCTGTCAAAGTAGGGGGGCTGATAGGTGCTGGCGGTGTTCGAAAGAGCTTGGCACCATGTTACATATCTGGTGGGGTTGCCCTACGGTTGGGAGCCTCTGGGAGAGGGTTGTGTCAACCTATAACTCCATTATGGGGGAGTCGGTGCAGAACACCCCGCAGTTGGCGCTGTTGTCTCTGCTTCCTGGGTCCATCTCTGGGAACAAAAAGGGGATCTTGCGACATTTCATCACAGCAATGAGAACAGTCATTCCAAGACATTGGAGGTCTGCGGTCGTGCCGACATTTGTGGAGTGGGCCCAGGAGGTTGAGAACATACGCAGAATGGAGGAGATGGTCATGGAGGCCCGGGGCATGCAGGAGGCGCACACGCGGACGTGGGCGGTGTGGATTGACTATAGAGATAATCGCCTACCCTCTGAAGCACCATAGACGGTGATTGGCCACGCGCTCCTACCTCCCTTACCCTAACCTCCCCCTTCCCCCTTGTTCCCCCCTCCCCTTCCTAATGTTTCCTTAGTTTCATATCTAATCTTTTCTTTATCACTGTTTCTTTCTCGTTATTGCTGAAGGTCTGCAGGGGACAAGGTAGGCCGAGCCCGCTCCCGCCTGCATCAATCCTGCTCTGACGTGACCGGATGGTCTGCTGCTGAGAGGCCCACTGGACCCTCAGACTGGCCCCATGGGAGGACAGGAGCCCCGGCTTAAAGGTTGGGCTGAGATTGTTATAGCCTACGGATTAGAGTACGGCTTGAGGCGCTGCGATATGGAGCCGGGTCGGGCGGGAGGCCGTGGGGGGCGGGAGGGGGCGGTGGGTGATTTAGCTTCACGATGACTGTTTTGATGATAATAGTTAAGCCTGCAGTCCGACATGCCTATGTTAGATTACCATTCTTGTCATTGTTATCTTGCTATGTCTTAAATGTACACTGTTAATCCTGAAAACTTGAATAAACTTATATTATACAAAAAGTAGGGGGGCTGGATGGAAAGCGCCGCCAACTCAGACACACGCCTAACAGAGGTGATAGCCACCAAAAAGACAACCTTGAGAGTAAGAATGGCCAGGGCAGCCTCCTGCACAGGTTCAAAGGGAGCACCCTGCAAGGCAGACGAGACCAAGTTCAAATCCCAAACAGGCAACATAGCCTTACGTGGGGGACGCACATGAGTAACCCCCTGGAAAAAAGTCCTGATCAGAGAATGCTGGGCAAAGGACCTCTGGAAGAAAACAGCCAGGGCAGAGACATGACCCTTCAGAGTACTGAGTTGGAGCCCCAGCTCCAACCCATGCTGCAGGAACTCCAGGATCCTGGGAATAGAGAACACATGACAGGGGAGAGACCTAGACTCACACCAGTCAATGTAGGCACGCCAAACCCTATAGTAAATGGAAGAAGACTTCTTTCTAGCCTTTATCATGGTATCAACAACAGAGGCAGACAGCCCCTTCTCCATCAAGATGGAGGTTTCAGCAGCCAGGCCGTCAAAGCCAGAGTTTGTAAATTGGGATGGCGTAAGTGACCCTGAGTGAGCAGGTCTGGCACCCTGGGCAGAGCGTACTGATCTACTGCCAGCTGCTCCACGTCTGCGAACCACACTCTTCTTGGCCACCTGGGAGCCACCAGGATAGCTGGCACCCCTTCCAGAGCTATCCTGCTCAGAACCCTGCCCAACAGGGAGAATGGAGGAAAGATACAGGAGCTGAAAGTCCTGCCATGACATTGCTAGGGCATCCGTCGCCAAGGCCAGAGGATCCTGGGACAGGGAGACAAAGGCCGGGAGCTTGTGATTGTGACAGGAGGCAAACAGATCCACATCTGGCTAACCCCAACGGTGACACAGAGAGTGAAACACCCTGTCGCTGAGGGACCAATCTCCCAGGCGAGAGGTCCCCCTGCTCAGAGAGTCTGCCTGCAGATTCTCCACCCCCGGAATATACACAGCTGATATGCAGGGAACATTGTCCTCCGGCCAGGCCAGGATCAGAGACACTACCTTGAGGGCCCCCTTGCTCCAGGTCCCTCCCTGATGATTGATGTAGGCAACCGCCGTCTGGTTGTCCGAGCGTACCTGAACAGGCCGGCCCCGAAGTTGTTGGGTCATGTGAGCCAGAACCAACCTGATCGCCCTCAGTTCCAGAATGTTGATAGGTGTGTGGGCCTCCTGAGGGCCCCACCACCCTTGGAACTGCAGGGATTTCCAGAAGCCCCCCAACCTGTCAGACTGGCATCCGTGGTGACCGTCTCTCAGCAGGGGGCCAGAAAGGATCTGCCCACCAACAGGTTCCTGGAGTCCAGCCACCACGAGAGGGACTGCCTGACTAGGGGGGACAGCACAAGGACCTGGTCCAGGGACGCAGGATCCTTGTCCCATACTGACAAGAGGTGGAGTTGCAGAGGCCTCATGTGAAACTGGGCATAAGGGACCGCTTCGAAGCACGACACCATCAGGCCCACCAGCTGCATTCCCTGCCTGATGGAGGGATAAGGGCAAGATAGCAGGAACTGAACCTGCGCTAGCAAACTGTCCACTTTCTGCTGAGGAAGAAAAATCCTTGCCTGAACTGTATCCAGATTCATTCCCAGGAAGGGTGTCACCAAGGAGGGAGACAGGGAAGATTTGGGATGGTTGATCACCCAGCCAAATTACTCCAGAGTGGACACTACCAGCTGAGTATCCAGCTCTGCCTGTTGGAGGGACTGAGAAGTGATGAGAATGTCGTCCAAGTAGGGTAGCACGCGAATGCCCTGAGACCTGAGCAGAGACATGACTCCTGCCAGTGCCTTGGTGAACACTCTGGGAGCTGAAGTGAGACCGAAGGGCAATGCCACAAATTGGTAGTGCTGATCCTCCAGAGCGAACCTGAGGAACCTTTGATGACCTGGAAAAACAGGAATATGAAGGTAAGCATCCTTGATGTCCACAGAGCTCATGAAGTCCCCAGGACGCAGGGAACTGATGGCAGAGCGCAAAGTTTCCATGCGAAAGCGGCTGCACCTGACAAATTTGTTAAGGATCTTCAAGTCCAGGATGGGCCTGAATGACCCATCTCTTTTGGGCACGGTGAAAAGGTTGGAATAGAAACCCTTGCCCCTTTCTCGTAAGGGGACCTGACAGATGACCCCCAGCTCCAGAAGGCTTTGCACCGCCAGAACTAGAGCCTGAGCTGACATAGGGTCCTGAGAAATCCGGGATCTGATGAATCTTGGGGGCGGCCAGGCAGCAAACTCTATCTTATAACCAGAGGACACTACCTCTTGAATCCACCGGTCTGAGACATGAAGCCTCCAGACGTGAGCAAAATGCTGAAGCTGTCCCCCCACCCGGATGGGTGAGGGCGCCCCTTCATGCCCGAGGGGGCTTGGGAGAAGACTTAGGTTTGGAGCCCCAGGATGAGCCAGGGCATCCACGTCCTCTGCCCCTACCCCAGAAATCTCTGCATCATCCGCGGGCCCCGCCCCCCCCCCCGAAGAGCGCGAAGCAGCACACAAGACAAGCAGCCAATAACCAGCGCCTGAGGTAATGCCACCGCCAACCGCGGAGCACAGTGGAAGCGCACGCCGCGTCATATTTAAAAATGCAACCAAGTCAGTACGGAGACTGACACCAACCAGAAGCACATAATACAGTGAAGCACCAAGGCATATACACCCCCCCCCCCCCCCCGAGAGCTACAAGGGAGAGCGAGGGAGGGCAGCGGCTACTTAACATAGGGCCCACCGATAGACAGGGGCAAGGGGCAATAGGGCGGGAGGGGCATCCCATACAGGCTCACCATATGCCTATACAGCCTACCCTTTGGTGGGGGCCTGCGGTGGAGCAGCGCTCCTAAGCACCCGACAGCGGTGCTGCCTACCTTCACCCGACCAGCGCAGCCAAGGCTGGAAGGCACATTAAAAAATGGAACGGGTGGGAATAGTCCTACAGGGCCGCAGGCTAATAGCCCCGCTCACCTGCGAGAAGAGAGAGCCGCCATCTTGTCCTCCGCAGTCCAGACTGCAGAGAAATTCTGGGGATTTGTGGGAGGTCCCGGGTATTTGTGGGGCCAGGAGGAGCCAATTTCGCGGTCTCTGCAGTCCAGCGCCATCTGGCTGCGTAATACCCAAGTGTAATGATTCTTATCTGGAGCAGGACGTACTGTATACTAAGAATAAGAAGGTGGTCTTGAATAAATAAAATCCAGGGTCTGGGCTACAGGAAAAGGGCAAAATCTCAACAGCAGCTTTATTTAGCAGCACACCAAGAGGAATCTTCTGCATCGCAATTTGTCTTTACACAGAGCGTGAACCAACCCTTTAAATGAAACCCCCTTTACTCAGCTATAGTGAACCCACATCTGGTTATGTGCCAGGTCTTGTAAGGAAAGGCTTAACCTCCTCTATATCCTGCACCATTCTGACCTCCAGTTTCTGCCAACCAAACACTTCTTGCCATGACGTCGCTGTGGGTCTCTGCTGACGATCACATAGGAGAAGTCTACCTCGTTCATTTGCAAGAGGCAGGAGTAAAAGTACATCCCTCACTAGGATTGAGCAAGCCAGACGAGAAGCGCACCACCATCAGGGGAGGTGACAGCGATTAAAACGGAGGAATGCCACCCTGTCTGTGGGATGGCAGGCTTTTTGTTTTTTACTGCCTGGATTGCCCCTTTAAAATTATAAACATGCTCGATGGCAAGAGAAGGCAATTGTTCAGGCTAAGTATAAAACAAACCAGAAGATTAGCTGCAGAATGACGCTATTGTTGCTGAGATCCAGACCGCTTTTCTGTAGCCCAGACTCAGGCTTTTATTCATTCATAACCACCTTTTATTTAGCAATGAATGGAGAACCTATACAGAATAAAGGAGAAAAAAAGACAAAAATTAAGCCATCCGCTCCTGAAGAAATAGGTCCACCTCTTAATGCTAAAAACAGGTGGTCATGAATTAATAAAATATACAGCAGCTTTATTTAGCTTTAGGGGAGAACCCTTTGCTTCTGGTTTGGATTTACAGGTTCTTTAAAGTAGACCAAACCCCAGAAACCTGGTATGGGCAATCAGGGACCAACTACAGCTTTTTGGTCTGCTTTAATAAGTGATTACTCTAACACCCAGAAAGGAACAGTCACAAACATGAAAACCCCGATTTGTCTAAAAGCCTCCAGGACGGGCTGTTTAGCTCCCACCCAGGGCATCCTGAACTGTAGTATGAAACCCCAGTCACCTGAAAAACCATACATCTCTCCGGGCTCTCGCCAACTGCCCTGCAGCTGAGGCGTTCTCCTGCCCACAGCTATACAGATAGGCTTGAAGCAGGAGCCTCAGCTGTGAGATGCGGGCACAACCGCCAGAAAGGCGAGTTATTACACCTATCAGCAGGGCTTCAGAAAGCAGAGCATCCTGAATCAGAATGCCCAGGGGAAGATAATTGGCAATCCCTGGAGTCTTTTAGACTCTCTAATTCACTTTAATGGGACTTCATAGGCAAAGTGCATAAACTCATTTAGCAGCTCACCTCATCATGGCTGCACTCTCCCTTCATGTCAGAACACAGCTGTTTCTGAAATAAGAAACAAGGCAAAGTACTGGCACAGCCCCTGAATTTCTCTGCCAAAGACCACCAATAATGGAGTTAAGCTGGTGGGCTAAAGCCTCACATTGTCAGACTGTGGGCACTGGGAAAGAGGGAGAACAGGCAGGGTGATGACAATGTCTGTCCCAACAGAACCTGACCATTATGCTGATTATTATGAGGCATCACAGTCAAGGGCCACGCCCAAATGCTTCAGAAGAGAAATCATAAGGTAAAACTATAAACCTTGATATCTCTGCCATTTCTTCAATTTAAAAAAAGCAATTCTGTGAGTACTCACCTGTAGAATTGTTTTTGTTCTTGCATGGCACGGCCTGCTTCGGTATTCATAACAGTTGGGTTATTCCGCCACAAGGTGGCGCAGTGTACTGCAGAAGAGCTGTGGCATCTCCCGGCCCCCTACAAAAATGGGATTAACCATAGAGTTCCCAGCGTAGACAAGCAGTGAGACAAGAAGCCGGGAGAGAATAAAGGTAAAAAAATGTAAAAAAGGTAAAAAAAAAAACCCAATAAACTTGGAACAATCACCATAAGAGGCAACCAAGAATAACGATAACAAGGGTGGGTCGAAGTAGGCCGTGCCATGTAAGAACAAAAACAATTCTACAGGTGAGTACTCACAGAATTGCTTTTTTCTTTATTGCATGGCGCGGCCTGCTTCGGTATTCATAACAGTTGGGACATCCAAAAGCAGTGTCCAAAAGCAGGGTGGGATCCCCAATGAGTAACAGCCGGCAGTTCAAGTCACTACCGTCTGAAGCACCTTGCGGCCAAAAGCAACATCCGCTGAGGCCTTAACATCAACTTTGTAAAACTTGGAAAAGGTATGAACAGAAGACCAAGTAGCGGCCTTGCAAACTTGTTCAACAGAAGCCTGGTGCTGAAAAGCCCAAGAAGCACCAATAGCACGAGTGGAATGAGCAGTAATTCTAAAAGGAACGTTCCTTCCCCTTAGCAGAATAGGCTTGAACCACCACCTGACGGATCCACTTGCTTATAGTGGAATTAGTCGGAGGCAAACCCTTCCTAGGTCCAGAAGTGAGAACAAAAAGATTTCCTGAAAGGCTCAGTAGCGACCAAATAATACGTCAGAGCCCTGACAACATCCAGAGAATGCAGTGTCCTCTCCTTGGAATTAGCAGGATTAGGACACAGTGAAGGCAAGACAATGTCCTGATCAAGTCCCATACTGGTAGCATAGGCTTACCAGGTGGACGCACATGAGTAACACCCTAGAAAAAAGTTTTAACCAACCGGTGGTTGGCAAAGGATCTTTGGAGAAAAATTGCCAGAGCTGAAACATGGCCTTTGAGGGTACTTAGTTGAAGGCCAGAATCCAAACCATGCAAAAATTCCAGAATCCTGGGAATGGAAAATAACAGACAGGGAAGAGACTTGGACTCACACCAGGCAATGAAAGCATGCCAGACCCTGTAATAGATAAAGGACGAGGACTTCTTCCTAGCCCGAATCATGGTATCCACAACAGAGGCAGGCAACCCCTTCTCTGTCAAGATGTAGGTTTCAGCAGCCAAGCCGTTAAAGCCAGCGTTTTTTTAAATTGGGATAGCGTAGCTGTCCCTGAGTGAGAAGATCTGGATCCTTAGGCAAGACGTACTGGTCTACTGCCAACTGCACGACATCTGCGAACCACACCCTTCTTGGCCAACAGAGGGCCACCAGAATGGCTGACACCCCCTTCTGGGCAATCTTGCGCATGACCCTGCCCAGTAGAGGGAACAGAGGGAACACATAGGGAAGCAAAAACTCTCTCCAAGGCATTGCCAGAGCATCCGTGGCGAAGGCCAGAGGATCCTGTGACAGAGACACAAACCTGGGAAGTTTGTGATTGTGACGGGACGCAAACAAGTCCACATTCGGCTGACCCCAGCGGTGACACAGGGAGAGAAACACCTGGTAGTTGAGGGACCATACCCCCAGACGAGACGTCCCCCTGCTCAGGGAGTCCGCCACCTGGTTCTTTTCCCCCTGGAATGTATACCGCTGAGATGCAGAAGATATCCTGTTCTGCCCAAGACAGTATCAGAGACACTTCTTTGAAGGCTTGCTTGCTCCGAGTCCCTCCCTGATGGTTGATGTAGGCAACCGCCGTCTGGTTGTCTGAGCGGATCTGAACAGCCCGAACCCGAAGGTGTGTGGTCAGGTGGGACAGAACCAACCTGATCGCCCTCAGGACATTGATGGGAGCATGGGCCTCCTGGGGGCCCAAACGACCCTGGAACTGTAGGGACTTACAAAAGCCCCCCCCCCCCAGCCCGTCAGACTGGCATCCATGGTGACAGTCTCCCAGCACGGGGGGCAGGAAAGTCCTGCCCACCAGAAGATTCCTTGAGTCCAGCCACCACGAAAGGGACTGCCTGGCCAGAGGAGACAAATTCCTGATCCAGGGACACAGGGTCCCGATCCCAAACTGACAAGAGGTGCAACTGAAGAGGTCTCATGTGAAGCTGAGCAAAGGGGACCACCTCGAAGCAGGACACCATCAGGCCCACCAACTGCATCCCCAGATGGATGGAGGGATGAGGAAACAAGAGCAGAGCCCGTGCCTGCTTCTGAAGGCCCTCCACCTTCTGCTGAGGAAGGAACACCAGTGTCATGCCCAGACCTCACCAAGGACGGGGACAGTGAAGACTTGGGAAAATTGATCACCCAGCCGAAGGACTCCAGAGTGGAGATCCCCACCTGGGTGTCCTGTTCGGCCTGATGAAAGGACTGAGCCACAATGAGGATGTCGTCCAGGTAAGGAAGGACGTGAACGCCCTGGTTCTGTAGCAGAGCCATCGCCTCCGCCAGCACCTTGGTGAACACCGGAGGCGCCGAGGTGATACCGAATGGTAAAGCCACAAACTGGTTATGCGGATCCTCCAGCACGAACCTCAGAAATCTGATGACCTGGGAAGATAGGCACAAGAAGATAAGCATCCTTGATGTCCACAGTGGGACCCCGGCGAAGAGTACCGACAGCAGAGCGTAACGTCTCCATGCAAAAATGTTTGAATCTGACAAACTTGTTGAGGCCCTTCAAGTCCAGAATGGGCCTCAGAGAGCTGTCCTTTTTGGGGACCATGAAGAGATTGGAATAGTACCCCTGACCCTGTTCTTGATGGGGCACCGGACAAATGACCACTGACCCCGGCACTGAACCGACGAAAGTAACCCTTGAGCTAACAGGGGGTTTAAAGACATCCGGGATCTGATGAGTCTTGGGGGTGGCCAGGCTGCAAACTCTATCTTGTAACCGGAGGACACCACCTCCTGAATCCACCGGTCTGAAACGTGGAGCCTCCAGACGTGAGCAAAGAGCCGAAGCCGCCCCCCCACCCGGATGGGTGAGGGTGCCCCCTCATGCCTGAGGGGCCTTGAGAGGGGGTTTGGGCTTGGAACCCCAGGAGAGACCGGGACGACCATGGGATCTGCCAAGGCCCCAAGAATCTCTGTGGCTACCTGAGAAGAGGGAGCCACGACCTCCTCTGGGAGTACGAAGGGAGGGGAAGGAAGCGGAGGTCCCCCGAAAAGGCAGCTGAGGCAGCCCGCCGTCCTTGGGCAAAACATCAAGACGCTTACCAAAGAGCCGCAGCCCCGCAAAAGGGGAGCCCAGTGAGAGCGTTCTTAGCAGCATCAGCTGCCCACTGACGTAACCAAACAGAGTGGCGCATAGCCACCAAAAGTGCAGAGGCCAAACCGCCCAGCCTCAGAACATCACCCATGGCAGTAAGGATAAATACACCAAATTTCGAGCAAAGCAAGAGGGCCCTATAATCCTCCCTCCTCCTACCAGCCATAGCGCCATGGCAGAGACGCTTGAGCAGTTTCTTAAGGGCAATAGTAATAGCAGAACAGGCCGGGCGCAGTCCGGCCCCCACACAAGTAAAAGCATGGCAGGCCAGCTAATCCATGCGCCGGTCCTCGCTATCCTTCAGAGTGGTAGTGTCAGGGGAAGGCATGACTGAAGTATTAGACAGGCCTAGCACGGGATCGTCCACCTCAGGGGGACAGGACCAACGCTTTACTAGATCAGCAGGAAAGGGATACCTCTTATCCAATCCCTTGGGCACAGCGGGCAGCCGGTTAGGGCGTTCCCACTCCCTAAGCTCCATGGAAGTGAAATGGCCCTGCTCAGGGAACTCCAGATGCTGTTTATCAGGACGAAAAAGCTCACTCTGCTTTCTTTTAGCCACCTCAGGGGGAGCAATGTGCAAGATTTCAAAAATTTGTAACAGCAGATTGTCAGTGTCCTCAGGGTACCATGATTCCTCCCCGGACGCAGACCCAGGGTCACTAATGCAACCCTCCTGCTGGTCCCCAGAGTAGTCAGAGTTCTGGAACAGTTCCCCTGCCTCTAGGGAATTATGTCCACCAGTGGCATCAAATTCCTCATACTCCTCAGTGGAGCGGAAGGGTGTGGAAGCCAGGTGCCGCTTTTTGCCAGAAGCCTTCCTAGGAATAGGCCCAGCAAGCTGCTTATCAATGTTGGCCACACGAAGTGCCAGATCAGACTGTGACCCCCTGCTAGCATCCCCCTCACTGGGAGCTAATTGCAGCGGGGGGGGGGGGGGGGGTAGGTGATGCCGAAGGGGGCGCAGAGCTGGGAAGCGATGCCGGCCAAACCAAGCTGGAGCGCAAGGACACTTAGTGTCAGGGTGTGCATGCCGTGCGCTCAGTCACTTACAGGGGATACCCCAGACATGGCACACAGCCGGGATTGCCCCAAAGGAACCCCAAGCACGCTATCCCCAGAAGCCTCCATATGGTGATTAACACAGGCACAATAGGCCAAAAGGGGCAAAGGCTAATAATACAAAAGCCACCCGGGATGCCCCCATCAAAATCAGGTTTGAAACGAAGCATCACCTTGTCCTGGTGCCTCTCATAGGGGGGCTGAATGGACAGCGCCGCCAACTCAGACACACGCCTGACAGAAGTGATAGCTACCAGAAAACACAACCCTGAGTGCAAGAATGGCCAAGGCAGCATCCTGCACAGGTTCAAAGGGAGCACCCTGCAAGACAGGCAAGACCAAGTCCAAATCCCAAAACAGGGACCATAGGTTGTCGTGGGGAACGCACATGAGCAACCCCCTAAAAGCAGTCTTAATCAAGGAATGCTGAACAAAAGACTTCTGAAAGAAGACAGACAGGGTAGAAACCTGACCCTTCAAGGTACTGAGTTAGAGACCGACTCCAACCCATGCAGTAAAACTCCAGAACCCTGGGAACTGAGAACACCCAACAGGGAAGAGACCAAGACTCAACCAGTCAACGTAGGTACGCCATACCTTATAACAGATGGAAGAAGAAGTCATCTTCCTAGCCTTCACCATGGACTCAACCATCGAGGTAGACAAAGCCTTCTCCATCAAGATGGAGGTTTCAGCAGTCAGGCTGCCAAGGCCAGAGTTTGTAATTGGGATGGCTTAAGGGGTCCTAAGTGAGCAGATCTGGCACTCCAGGCAGAAAGCACTGATCTACTGCCATCTGCACGTCTGCGAATCACACTCTTCTTGGCCACCTGAGGCCACCAGAACCACTGGCTCCCCTTCCAGAGCAATCTTGCGCAGAACCCTGCCTAGCAGGGGGAATGTAGGAAAGACATACAGAAACTGAATGTCCTGCCATGACTTTACTAAGGCATCCATGGGCACGGCCAGAGGATCCTGGGACAGGGAGACAAAGGCCGGGAGCTTGTGATTGTGACGGAACGCAAACAGATCCACATCAGGTTGGCCCCAACGGTGATACAGAGATTGGAACACGTTGTTGCAGAGGGACCCCCCCCCCCCTGGAATGTATACCGCTGAAATGCAGGGAACATTGGCCTCCACCCAGATCAGAATCAGAGACACTTCCTGGAGGACCCTCTTGCTCCGGGTCCCTCCCTGATGATTGATGTAGGCAACTGCCATCAGAGTGACCGTGCGCCCCTGAACAGGCAGGCCCTGAAGATGAGTAGTCAAACGAACCAGAACTAACCTGATCGCTCACAGCTTCAAGACATTGATAGGTGAATGGGCCTCCTAAGGGCCCCATCTCCCCTGGAACCACAGGGACCTCCAGAAGAACCCCCCCAACCTGATAGACTGGCATCCGTGGTGACCGTCTCCCAGGAAGGAGCAAGAAGGTTCCGCCCCCCAATAGGTTCCTTGAGTCCATCCACTACAAGAGGGACCTCCTCACCAGGGAGGGGGACACACACAGACCCTGTCCAGGGATGCTGGGTCCTTGTCCCATACAGACAATAGGAGAAGTTGCAGAAGCCCCAGGAGGGACTGAGCACAAGGGGCTGCTTCGAAGCACGCCACCATCAGGCCCACCAGCTGCCTCCCCTGCCTGGTGAAGGGACGGGGACAGCTAGGAGGAACTGAACTTGTGCAAGCAGATTGTCCACCTTCTGCTGAGGAAGGAAGATCCTTGCCTGAACTGTGTCCAGATTAATTCCTAGGAATGAAGTTACCAAGGAAGGGCACAGTGAGGACTTGGGGTGGCGGATCACCCATCCAGAATGGACACCACCAGCTGAGTATCCAACTTTGCCAGATGTAGAGACTGGGAAGTGATGAGGACGTCCACAAATTGGCAGTGTTGACCTTCCAACGTGAATCTGAGGAATCTTGGTGTCCTGAAAACACAAGGATGTGAAAGTAAGCATCTCTGATATCCACAGACGGCATGAAGCCCCCGGGGCACAAGAAGCATGGCCGAGCGCAGAGTTTCCATGAGGAAAGCGCCTGTACTTGACAATTTGCTGAAGATCTGTAAGACTGGCAAGACTGACCCATCTTTTTTGGGAACTGTGAAAGGGTTGGTGTAGGGTCCCTTGCCTCTGTCAAGGGAAATCTGCAAATGACCCCCAGACCCAGCAGACCTTGTACGGCCTGCACCAGCAACCGGAGCAGAAGCAGGGACCAGGAGTACCCGGGACCAGATTATCTTAGGGGAGGCCGCACAGCAAACACCATCTTGTAGCCGGAGGACACTACCTCCTAAATCCACCGTTCTGAGGCCCGATGCCTCCAGACTTAAGCAAGGTGCCGCAGCCGTCCCCTCACTCAGACGGGTGAGGGCGCCCCATCATGCTTGATGGGACTTGGGAGAGGATTTGGGCTTAGCCTCCCCAGACGAGCCAGGGTGTTGTCTTCTGCTCCTGGGACAGGGAGCTGCGCGAGCCCCCGCGAAGGACACCCCTGGTTCCTGTCTAACACCATGGTGGGGGGTGGAAGGGAGGCCGAGACAGCCGTCCGCGCTGGGGTAACTTACCTCTCTTACCAAACAGGTCTAGACGGGCCCCAAGCAGACGTAGCCCCTTAAAAGGGGAGCCCAGTAAGGGCCTTCTTCGCAGCATTGTCAGCACCCCACTGTCGCAGCCAGACCAAGCGACGTATAGCCACCACGAGGGCAGAAGTTCTTGCACACATTCTGATGGTGTCATCCAATGCTACTAGAACAAAATTTAGAAACACATCACAACTGGAGAGTGCATTAAACACCTCACAAGGGAGATCATCAGGGGCACTATCAAGCATATTTCTGATGAGGGTTCTAGTGGCCACAGCAGTAATGGCAGAGGCACAGACCGGGCGCAGCGCCGTCCCCGCACATGCAAAGGCGTGGGAGGCCAGCAGGTCAATGCGTCGGTCCTCAGCATCCCGCAGGGTAGTAGAATCAGGGGGATGTATGACAGGGGTGTTAGATAGCCCTATGATCGGGACATCCACCTCGGGGGGGGGGGAAGGGGGGGATGACCAACATTTAACCACCTCAGGTGGAAAAGGATACTTCCTATCCCAATCCCTTGGAACCCCGGGAAGTTTACTGGGGCACTCCCATTCCTTGAGCACAAGGGAATGGAAATGTGCCTGCTCTAGGAATTCCAAACGTGATGTTGCTGTATGGAAACGCTCCCCTCTTTGCCTGGGAACCTCACCAGGGAGAGAGCAAGACAGAACCTCAAAGATCTGGGTCAATAATCTGTCAGTGTCATCCGGGGCCCAGGGGTCAGAGCCAGAATCGTCATGACCCCTTAGGCGCATCTGATGAGGGACTGAGTCAGAAAAATACCATTTTGTGAATACTCACCTGTAAAATGGGTATTATAAGTATGTCACACACCCCACTTCAAGCATTATTACAATAGGGTTTACTCACCGCTAGGTGGCAGCATTGCAGAGAATCTCCAAAAAAGCAACAGGCCCCTCCCGGTCTATACATACCTGGTACCTCCCAATAATCTCCCAGTATTAGAACAGCAGGAAGACAAGGTACCAGGAACAAACAAATGTAACCCTCAAACGTAAAGAACTAAACTTCACCATATAAAGAGCCAGGATACCAAAAAGGGCGGGTGAAGTGGGGTGTGTGACATACTTATAATACCCATTTTACAGGTGAGTATTCACAAAATGGTATTATTCTAAGTATGTCACACACCCCACTTCAAGCATTAATTATTACAATAGGGACATCCAACAGCAGTGTCCAGAAAAGGGTGGGTATCCAACCAGGCAATAATGCAGAAAAAACTCAAACCACTGCAGCCTGCAGAACCTTGCGGCCAAAAACAGCATCCGCTGAGGCCCGCACATCAACCTTATAGAACTTAGAAAAGGTATGAACCGAAGACCAAGTTGCAGCCTTACAAACTTGTTCAACAGAAGCCTGGTGCTGAAAAGCCCAGGACGCTCCAACCGCGCGAGTAGAATGAGCAGTAACACGAAAAGGGGGATCCTTCCCCTTGGCCGAATAGGCTCCAACGATCGCCTGACGAATCCATTTGCTTATGGAGGACTTGGCCGGAGCCAAACCCTTCCTAGGCCCACAGGGCACAACGAAAAAGGCATCAGTCTTACGAAAAGAAGACGTAGCACGTAGATAGTACCTGACACAACGTACAACATCCAAGCAGTGCAAAGCACTCTCCTTGACATTCTTAGGCTTAGGACACAAAGAAGGAAGAACAATGTCCTGGTTAAGATGAAAAGCAGAGACCACTTTAGGGAGAAAGTCTGACTTGAAGCGAAAAACCACTTTGTCCTGATGTTCCTCAAAATAAGGAGCCTGAATAGACAAAGCTGCCAACTCCGAAACACGCCGAACCGAAGTGATGGCCACCAGGAAGGCAACCTTCTGAGTAAGAGTGGACAGAGCAATATCCCGCAAAGGCTCAAAAGGAGGAGCCTGAAGGGCAGAGAGAACCAAATTCAAATCCCAAACAGGGAGCAACGGCTTCCTAGGAGGCCGCAGATGCGAAACCCCCTGGAAAAAAGTCTTGACCAAAGAATGGCTAGCAAACGACCTCTGAAAAAAGATAGACAAAGCAGAAACCTGCCCCTTCAAAGTACTCAGCTGAAGACCAGAGTCCAGCCCTGATTGAAGAAATTCCAAAATCCTAGAAATAGAAAAGACCCGGCAGGGCAAAGATCTAGCCTCACACCAATCAATATAAGATCTCCAAGACCTATAATAGATAGAAGAAGAAGATCTCTTCCTGGCACTAATAAGAGTCCGAATGACCGAATCCGAAAGACCCTCCTCCTTTAAGATGGAGGTTTCAGCAGCCAAGCCGTCAAAGCCAGCGTTTGTAAACTGGGGTAACACAGTTGGCCTTGAGTGAGAAGATCCGGCCGAAGAGGCAGATCGAACTGATCTACTGCCAGACGAACGATGTCTGTGAACCACACCCGCCTTGGCCACCTTGGAGCCACGAGAATGGCGGGAACTCCTTCCAGAACCAACTTTCGCAGCACCCTGCCTAGCATGGGAATCGGAGGAAACAGATAAAGAAACCCCAGGTCCCTCCAGCTCAGGGCCATGGCATCCACCGCCAGAGCATCACGGGACAGAGACACGAATGTCGGAAGCTTGTGATTGTGACGAGAGGCAAACAGATCCACCTCCGGCGTCCCCCATCGGAGACAAAGCGACCGAAACACCTGGGGATGGAGAGACCATTCCCCCCGGCGGGACGCACACCGGCTCAGAAAGTCCGCCTCTGTGTTTTCCACTCCTGGAATGTAAACTGCCGAGATGCAAGGGACATGAGTCTCTGCCCAAACCAGAATCAGAGACACCTCCCTGTGGGCACCCAGACTGCGAGTCCCTCCTTGGTGATTGATGTAAGCAACCGCCGTCTGATTGTCCGATCGAACCTGAACTGGCAGGCCCTGTAAATGATGCGTCAAGCGAGACAGAACCAACCTGATGGCTCTCAATTCCAGAACATTGATGGGCAAGTGGGCCTCCTGAGGGTCCCACTGCCCCTGAAACTGAAGATCCTTCCAGAAACCTCCCCATCCTGACAAACTGGCATCCGTGGTGACAGTTTCCCAAAGCGGGGTCAGAAACGACCTGCCCTTCAAAAGGTTGTCCGAGACCAACCACCACAGAAGGGACTGCCGAACCCGAGGGGACATCCGGAAGGACCGATCCAACGACCCCGGACGCCGGTCCCAAGACGCCAAAAGATGAAGTTGAAGCGTCCTCGTATGAAACTGCGCAAAGGGAACTGCCTCGAACGAAGCCACCATCAACCCCACCAGTCTCATCCCTAGTCGAATGGACGGACGAGGATGGGAGAGAAGAAGCTGAGCCAATTCCTGAATCAACAGGACCTTGGCCTGAGGGAGAAACACTCTGTGCTGGCAGGAGTCCAACGACATCCCCAGAAAGGTCACCACCCTGGCCGGAACCAGCGAGGACTTGGGGTAATTGATCACCCAGCCGAACCTCTCCAGCATAGACACCACCATGCTGGTGTCCCCCTCTGCTTGACTGAAGGAAGGAGCCATGATGAGAAGATCGTCCAGGTAAGGCACAATGCGAATCCCCTGAGCTCTGAGCAGGGCCATCACCCCCGCCAACACCTTGGTGAACACTCTCGGAGCAGAGGTGAGGCCGAATGGAAGAGCCACAAACTGAAAATGCCGATCCTCCACCACAAAACGAAGGAACCTCTGATGAGCTGGGAAAATCGGAATGTGAAGGTACGCATCCTTGATGTCTATGGACGTCATAAAATCCCCCTGCCGAAGCGAACCGATCGCAGACCGCAGGGTTTCCATGCGGAACTTCCGGGGACGAATAAATCTGTTGAGAAACTTCAAATACAGAATCGGACGGAAGGACCCGTCCTTTTTGGGGACAGTGAAGAGATTGGAATAAAACCCGCGCCCTACCTCCGAAGTAGGAATCGGGCAGACGACTGCTAATTCTAGAAGATTCCTTACCGCCGCCAGGAGCCCCTGCGCGGCCAAAGGATCCGAAGATACCCGAGACCTGAAGAACCTTGGAGGAGGACGGGACTCGAACTCCAACTTGTAACCGGCCGACACCACCTCCCGGATCCACCTGTCCGAGACCTCCTGGTCCCATACCCGGGAGAAGAGCCGCAACCGTCCCCCCACCCGTACGGGTGAGGGCGCTCCCTCATTGCTGAGCGGGCTTGGCAACTGGCTTGGGCTTGGCGCCCCAGACGTGAGCGGGGCGGCCACGGCCTGCGAAGTCGTGTCAGGAGAATGCACGACCGCCGTGTTGGACAGTCCCAAGACCGGAGTATCTACCTCAGGGGGGACAGACCAACGCTTCATCAAATCCGCCGGAAAAGGATACTTCCTATCCCAGCTAGGCGGAACACCGACGAGACGCGTAGGTTGCTCCCATTGCTTGAGTACAACCTCTTCAAAATGCTGTTGACTGGGAAACTCCAAGCGCTGCTTGGACACCCCAAAAAGCTGACCCTTAGGCCTAGGAGCAACCGCCGGAGGATCCAAATCCAAAACCTCAAACATTTGAGCCAGAATAGTAGACGAATCGAGAGGGGGGCCCTCAGCCTGGTCCCCCTCAGCACCCAGCAACTGCTGAACCTCGGGATCCTCTTCCTCAACGAGCTCACCCTCTTCAAGGGGACGATCCGACCAATCCAGGTCTCCAATAACTTCCTCATCTGAATCCGGCGGAGGCGGAGACAGATGCTTCCGCTTAGCTGGAGCCTTCTGAGCGACCACTGCGGAAAACATTTTCTCAAGGCTGGCCAAACGGGCGCATACCTCAGATTGCGAATCCCCACCCATGACAACGTCACGCGGGGTCCGGACCAAGCGAGGGGGAGAGGGAGATGGCGCGGCCGATGAAGTGCTAGGCACCGGAGTGCTGGACTGCCGCTCAATGTTCCGCTGTGCACATGGAATACACAAAATGACATCCTCCCCCTGGAGCGGAGCCCCACAACCCCCACACACCTTGGATTGTCCCGAAGGACCGTTTCCGGTATCTTTGGCAGCCTCCATATGGTGAAATTTATGGTATTCGCAGAACCCAGGGATTTACGCAGTACGCGACCCGGGATGCCCCTTTAATATCTAAAATTCTTTAAAAATCCTGACCATGGGAATTTAGCATAAAAGATAACCCAATAAATGGAACAATGGCCTAGAAACAACCCACACTAGCCAGGTATATAAGACCGGGAGAGCCCTGAAAGATGGGGGTCCCAGGATCTGAAAAAAAAAACAAAACAAGAACAATTAGTTCAGCACAACAGCACACATGTCAGAATACAGTGCTTATAACAATAAGGCCGTCTCCCCCCCCCCTTAAACCGCAAGCCCTGGGCTGCGGGATAAACAGTCACCCAAAACAGCGGGATCGGGACGAGGGGGAGGGGATGGAGGAAGATAGAGAGAGTACAGCCAAAAGTACTAATAAGTTAAACATATATGTGCAACAAAAGGTTATAAGAACAATAACCGCGGTGGTGCTGCCGCAGGCAAATGTCAGCAATAAAAAATGGTACCTCAGAATTCCTATCACCCGCGGGACCACACTCACAGAAATGGCGGCCCCAGCCAATAGGAAACGCCAGCGCCGTGCAGGAGAGGGGAGAAGAAGGGCGGACCCGTGGAAGCGCGGGAGCCGCGATAACCCCGCCCCTTCCCAAGCGCCAATCACGGAGCGGGCCGCGCAAGACGCGGACCCGCCCCCCACTGTGCAGCAGAGCCGCGGGTGCCGAGAAAAAGATGGCGCCCGCTTCCCACATGAACGGACCGGCGGAGCAACCGCCCGGTCCCCCCGAGCACCCGGAAGCCAGGCCGCAACGAGCGCCGCCACGGCGCTCCCCGTACAGGCGCAGAGCGCCGCCCGGCCCCGCCCACCGAAAACGAGCAGACAGGGAACCAGCGCCGAAGGTGCACATGACGCCCAGGGGGACCACAACCGACGGGCCGGTATAGCAAGCCCGGCCCGCCCACACGAAAAGCAGAGGCCCAGCCAAGAGTGAAATAAAAAATAGCAGCCCCTGCCACCCGTCCCAGCACACACCCACACAACACACAGACACACTAGGGGTCAGTAAGCTGGGAGGAAAGGCATACCTTATGTGCAGACTGACAGGCTCGCTAGAAGAGCCAGACCTAACTGCTATGTAAAGAGGGGCATCCCACGTCCGGATCACCACTCCGGGAACCCGTTATGCCCCATGATATGGGGTCGAACGGAGGAGCTAATCTCCTAGGCACACAAGGTGCCATCTACCCTTGCCCAGCCTACAGCCCAAGCTGGGAGGCTGCCAGTTATACAGGGGGAGAAAACCAAAAGAAGCTGGGCAGAAATAGACCGTAAGGGGGGGGGGGGGGGGGGCCGGGGTGATACCCCGGCTACCTGCAAGCAGGAGACTTCTTTCTTCTGTCTTGTCGCCACCTTGCAGAGAATAACACTGGGAGATTATTGGGAGGTACCAGGTATGTATAGACCGGGAGGGGCCTGTTGCTTTTTTGGAGATTCTCTGCAATGCTGCCACCTAGCGGTGAGTAAACCCTATTGTAATAATTAATGCTTGAAGTGGGGTGTGTGACATACTTAGAATAGAGCTCTCCATCAGAAGGTTTATAGCCACACAGATTCATAAACTCCTGAGATCCCATAGGGAAAACAGTATCATAAGACATCAGGTGCCGCTTCTTACCAGAGCCCTTACGCGCTAGGGACCTCGCAATAATCCGTTCAGCAGTAGCCAGTCTAGAAGACACATTAGGCTGAGAATCCCCACTAGTATGCAACTCAGCAGGAGTGAGATTTAAGCTTGGGGGAGAAGGTGAAGTGAAACGAGGTGCAGCCACTGGCAGGCCAGATTGCAAAGCCAGCGCTTGCTCAGCACAGGGTACGCAGACCCGCGCCTTGTCAGCATCAGCATGAGGTTGTCCACACGCCATACACCGCCGGTGTTGTCCCAAAGGGACCCCGGTCACATTATCCTTAGATGCCTCCATATGGTGATTATTAGGCACAATATGCCAGTAGGGATTGACGCTATAAAGCAACCCTGGATGCCCCAATGACCCGCTAGGGAAGTGGGAGTAATTTTACAAGGCCCAACTATCAATTACACCGGGCCGAGAGAAGCCAATGGATTCACCCTCTGAAAGACACAATGAGAAGAAGGGTGTCAGAACTGAAACACACTACAGTGAGTATAAAGCCGCCCGCGAGGGCACTTATGGACCACGGTAAGAATGGCAAACGCGCGCGCGACCAGACAACATGGCGCCGAGTACCTCGAAGGGCGGGCCAGAGCGAGCCGTGACGCGGGGCGCGCCATGCCAGGCCCCGTCCCCCTGAAGAGCGCAAAGTCCAACCGACAAGCAGCCAATGAGGACGCAGAAGCGTCTGAGGTAACGCCGCCGCCTGGCGCGGAACATCCAAATGAAGGAAAAGGCGCGGCATTTGCAGTGTAAAAAGACAAGTCAGCGCAGCGGTTGATACCACATATACTAGTCCAAGCAGACATTACAAAAGGCCATATGCACGTAATCACAATACACTGACATCCACCCCCCCCTTCCTTTCCCCCCCGAAGGCTACAGGGAGAATGAGGGAGGATGGCGGCCCTTTGTACAGGGCCCACCACTACCGGGGCATGGGACAATAATGCGGGAGGGGCATCCCATAAAGGCTCACCATCAGCCTATACCGCCTACCCTTTGGTGGGGGACTGCGGTGGAGCAGGGCTCCTTAAGCACACATGGTGCCGCCTACCTTCACCCGACCAGCGCAGCCCAGGCTGGGAGGCACATCACACGAAGGACGGGTGGGAATAGTCCAACAGGGCCGCAGGCTTTAATAGCCCCGCTCACCTGCGACAGAGTGATAATTTCATGTCTTCGCAGTAAGCACTGCAGAGAAATCTGGGGATTTGTGGGAGGTTCCCGGGTATTTGAGGGGCTGGGAGGAGCCTGTTTTACATGTCTCTGCAGTGCAGCGCCGTCTGGCTCAAGGATAACCCAAGTGTAAGTAATCTATCTGGAGCAGGACGTACTGTATACTAAGAATACACTCACACCCTCAGAATCCAGGACAGGAACTCCGCATCCCTAGTAGGCTCACCATAAAGCCTATGGCCGGCTACCCTTTGTGGAACAGGGTCTGCGGCTTGAAGCAGTGATCCAGGAGCACTTGGGCCTAGTGTTCTTCTACCCTCACCCGATCTGTCAGCCAAGGCTGGGAGGCAGTGAGGGTCCAGAAACGGGTGGAAATAGACTTGCAGGGCCGCAGGCTCGGTTGCCTCGCTCACCTGCGCATAGAGAGAGCCATCTTCTATCTTCGCAGTTCCACTGCATAGGAAACACTGGGAACTCTATGGTTAAAGTGGACCAACACCCAGGATTTTGACTATCCTGGGTCTTGGTCCACTTCGGTGTAGCACCCCCGATCGGGGTGCCCCGCTGTGTGAAACCCCCCCGAACTCACCTCTCTCCGGGCCGACGGACAAGCGGCTCCGCCGCCGCCGCCTCCCGCGCGTCCCTCTTGACGCGCACGTGCCCGCGCCGGCCATTCACGGACGGCCGGCGCGGGCACGCGCACGTCTAGAGGGGCGCGAGGGAGGGATAAGGTAAGGAGTTTGGGGGGGTTTCACCACGCGGGACATCCCGATCTCGGATGTCCCGCGGGGAGGGAGGTGATCGGCCCGGGAATCTTATAGATTCCCGGGCCGATCACCGGTGGGTGTTGGTCCACTTTAATCCCGTTTTTATAGGGGGCCGGGAGATGCCACAGCTCTTCTGCAGTACACTGCGCCACCTTGTGGCAGAATAACCCAACCGTTATGAATACCGAAGCAGGCAGTGCCATGCAATAAAGAAAATGAAAAACAGTTTAGGACACAGCCAAATGTAACCGAACACAATGGTCTAACAATTGCATTCGCCTTCTGTGTCTGTGTAAAGTGTACCAACCACTGGAAGGCCTTGGAGTCTGAACATTCCCTGAATTGGGATGCATTGCTGTGTAAAACTTCCCTGATCGCCCAAAAAACTGACCCTTTTGGGGTGCACTACCACAGATCTATTTAGATAGGCCAGGGGTGGGACAGCACCTCAGTCCACATGCGCTCTGGCACCTTATGCTGGAGCTCTGGTCTAAACTGAGCTTTGTGGCACACTGCTGATTGGACCAGAGCCACGGGAACGTCAGTGAAAATACAGGTCACAGGCCCTCTAATGTGGAACAAAACCTGGGATTCTCACTGTCCCCGGTTTTGTTCCTTGCCCCAGGAGGCAACCCGATTTGGAATGTATTAATAATTCAACATATGGCTCGGTTAATAGTAATAGTGAGTGGTTTCCATTTAGATAAGTGATCGCTCCCACCTCCAGCCTATCTGAATGGCTGGGCGTGGGGGCACACCTCAGTGCAGAGATTCTGGGCTGGCAATGTTTACATCATAGTGGGAGCCAGGGCAAAGGTGATTGTGGTTACTGGGGTGGGAGTTACAGACTTGGGATGCCCTAGGGAAAAGCCAGCATCTGGGCCAGGAGTAGTTTAGAATCCAGGGCTGGCAGCCCAGGGTTTTGTTCTGCTTTAAGAATCCTGGATAACGCTCCTTCGGGACAGAGATCGGGCCGGCACCTAGTCTAGATTGCACCAGAAGAACAAGCCGCAGACGGGGAGCTCTGCCATATCCAGCATTTATTAAAGACGACACAAAAAAGGTGGGGGTGGGAGAAGGAGGAGGAGGGAAGGGGGGACCCAAGTTAGCACGCTTTCCCATTAGTAGTCCATGAAGCCCAGTCTGAAAACTGGACACACAAAATAGAGGAAGAAAATAAAATGAAATGAGGGGAGAGCTGGAAGGGTGGGGGGGGGGGAGTGAAGCAGGGGAGGGGTGATTGTGTGATACATGTTTTCACAGTCAGGTAAATGTGCCACACGCCTCTTTACACAGTAATAAATTTAAATAGATTTCCTTGACACAGAATGATCTTACACTCACATTTGCTCTCTCTCGTGTGTTTTCTGAAAATGGGAAAAGAAAACAAAAAAAAAAAAATATTAGTCTAATTTACAGCGTCCCGGGAAGAAAAAAAAATAGGGGCGCTCTATCCCGGGATCCTCCTTTTCCAGTACGTCTGAGGTCTACATGATGGATCTAAGAAATTTACTACTGCAGAAAATGAAGACAACTTATACTCCTCTTTCTCTCTCAAATTTGGGCATGAACTTTTTGTTTGTTTCTCATTTTTTTTTTTCTTTTCTCTTTTTTTTCTCCTCAGGTTCGTTATTTTCTAATTGCTGAAACATTGTCCTTCGGGCGGCTGAGGGAGTTTCATATTTTCTTTGGACATCATTAGACGTCGCAGCTCTTGCAGGACAACTTTGATGCTATAGCAATTCTGCCATTTTGATAAAACGGATATGGCTCTGGGGTCCACCTGCAGGGGAGAGAAACACACAGAGCAGGTGAGAGGAGGGAGAGAAAAAGGAATAGAGACAGAGAGCGATAAAGAAAGGGGGGGGGGGGGGGGGGAGATGTGGTCCCGGTTCTTTCTAGGACATGACACTGCAATGTTTGGTCATAAGCAAAGCCCAATATGAGACCTACTGCAATGCTCATTTCAGATGCGGCTGACCCTAGCAATAAGTTATTTATGGAGCGCCATCATCCTCTGTAACGCAGTACAATTTAGAAATGCACAATGAAGCTGGATCGTGTCTGCTCGGGCAGAAACAAAGCAGTCATAGCTATGGCCGCCAGCATAGTGCTGCTAAAGCGGACCAAAACCCACTTTTTTAATTTACATCCCCTGAATTGTTCCCTCTATGAGGAGCACCTTTTGCTAATTTTCATTGCTCCCGCTTCACTCTAATCCCAGATAATGGCGCCTGTTTTAGCTGTAAAGCTCCACCTCCTCCATTCATTGTCACTATTGTGTGCGTCAACGATGTCATTGCCACACTTATGCAATAATACAATTCTGTGAGTACTCACCTGTAGAATTGTTTTTACGGTGTACAGCACGGCCTGTTTTATTTAATCCTTACTTCTGGGTATTCCGCCACAAGGTGCCACAGTGGACTGCAGAAGATTTGTGGCTCCTCCCGGCCCCATATAAAACCAGGAATCAATAATAGACCCCCAGTGTTGAAAAGCAGTTATACAAGAAGGTGGGAGATAATCAAGATAAAAGCCTCACAACTAAACTTTGGAACAAATCACCATAAGAGGCAACCAAGAATAACGATAACAAGGGAGGGATGAAACAGGCCGTGCTGTACACAGTAAAAACAATTCTACAGGTGAGTACTCACAGAATTGTTTTTTTCCCAGTGTACAGCAGTGGACATCCAATAGCAGTGTCCGTAAAAGTAGGGTGGGATCCCCAAAGAGTAACGGCAGGCAGTTCAAACCACTACCGCCTGAAGTACTTTGTGGCCAAAAGCAGCATCAGCTGAGGCCTTAACATCAACCTTGTAGAACTTGGAGAAAGTATGAACAGAAGACCAAGTAGCGGCCTTACAAACTTGTTCAACAGAAGCTTGGTGCTGAAAAGCCCAAGAAGCACCAATAGCTCGAGTGGAATGAGCAGTAACACGGAAGGGAGGTTCCTTCCCTTTAGCAGAATAGGCTTGCACCACCGCCTGACGAATCCACTTGTCGATAGCAGATTTGGCCGGAGGCAAACCCTTCCTAGGTCCAGCGGGAAGAACAAAAAGAGCATCAGAATTCCCAAAAGACTCAGTAGCAACCAAATTAAATTTCAGTGCCCTGACAACATCCAGAGAATGAAGGGTCCATTCCTTAGAATTAGCAGGGTTAGGACACAATGAGGGTAAGACAATGTCCTGATTGAGATGGAAAGCAGACACAACCTTGGGCAGGAAATCCAGTTTAAGCCGGAAAACTACCTTATCCTGATGCCACTCAAAATAAGGAGGTTTCATGGAGAGCGCCGCCAGCTCAGAAACTTGCCTGACCGAAGTAATAGCCACCAAAAAGGCCACCTTAGGAGTCAGAATGGGCAACGCAGCCTCACGCATAGGTACAAAGGGAGGACCCTTTAGAGCACACAACACCAAATTTAAGTCCCAAACCGGTAGCATAGGCTTACGCGGCGGACACACATGAGTAACTCCCTGGAAGAAAGTCTTAACAAGCCTGTGATTGGCAAAAGATCTTTGGAAAAAAATTGCCAGAGCCGACACCTGTCCCTTGAGAGTACTAAGTTGAAGGCCCGAATCCAAACCATGATATAAAAACTCCAGAAACCTGGGGATAGAAAACACCTGACAAGGAAGAGACTTTGACTCGCACCAGGCAATGTAAGCATGCCAGACCCTGTAGTAGATAAAGGACGAGGACTTCTTCCTAGCCCGAATCATGGTATCAATAACAGAGGCTGGTAACCCCTTTCCCATCAAGATGGAGGTTTCAGCAGCCAAGCCGTTAAAGCCAGCATTTGTAAATTGGGATGGCGCAGCTGTCCATGAGTGAGAAGCTCTGGATCCTCGGGCAAGACGTACTGATCTACTGCCAACTGTACGACGTCCGCGAACCACAACCTCCTTGGCCAACAGGGGGCCACCAGAATGGCCGATACCCCCTCCTGGGCTATCTTGCGCAGCACCCGACCCAGCAGAGGAAAGGGAGGAAATACATAGAGGAGTCGAAACTCCGTCCAAGGCATTGCTAGCGCATCCATGGTGAAGGCCAGAGGATCCTGTGACAGGGAGACAAATCTGGGAAGCTTGTGATTGTGACGGGACGCAAACAGGTCCACATCCGGCTGACCCCAGCGGCGACACAGGGAGTGAAATACCTTGTTGCTGAGAGACCATTCCGCCAGCCAAGACGTCCCCCTGCTCAGGGAGTCTGCCTCCTGGTTCTCCACCCCCGGAATGTAGACCGCCGAGATGCAGAGAACATTCGCTTCCGCCCAAGACAAGATCAGGGACACTTCTTTGAGGGCTTGCTTGCTCCGAGTCCCTCCCTGATGATTGATGCAGGCTACCACTGTCTGGTTGTCCGAGCGGACCTGAACAGCACGACCCCGAAGATGGGGAGTCAACTGGGAGAGAACCAACCTGATCGCCCGCAGTTCTAGAATGTTGATGGGTGCATGGGCCTCTTGGGGACCCCATGGCCCTGGAATTTCAGAGACTTCCAATCTCCCCCCCCCAACCAGTCAGACTGGCATCTGTGGTGACAATCTCCCAGCACGGAGGCAGAAAGGTCCTGCCCACTAGAAGATTCCTCGAGTCCAACCACCACGAGAGGGAATGCCTGGCCAGAGGGGACAGAACAAATTCCTGATCCAAGGACTCCGGGTTCCGATCCCAAACTGACAAGAGATGCAACTGAAGAGGTCTCATGTGAAACTGAGCAAAGGGAACCGCCTCGAAGCAGGACACCATAAGGCCCACTAACTGCATCCCCTGCCGAATGGAGGGATGAAGACACGAGAGCAGGGCCCGTGCCTGCATTTGAAGGCCCTGCACTTTCTGCTGAGGGAGAAATACCTTGACCTGAGAAGTATCCAGAGTCATGCCCAGGAAGGACCTTGCCAGACAGTGAAGACTTCTCGGCCTGATGAAGAGACTGAGCAGCAATCAGAATATCATCCAGGTAAGGGAGGATGCGAATGCCCTGGATCCTCAGGAGAGCCATTACGCCAGCCAGCACCTTGGTGAATACCCGAGGAGCCAAAGTGATACCAAACGGTAAGGCCACAAACTGGTAATGCCGATCCTCCAGAGCGAACCTCAGAAATCTCTGATGACCTGGAAAGATAGGTACGTGAAGATAGGCATCCTTGATGTCTACAGTGGTCATGAAGTCGCCCGGCCGAAGAGAACTGACAGCCAAGCGTAGCGTCTCCATACGAAAACCGGACAAACTTGTCTCAGAACCATCCTTTTTGGGCACCGTGAACAGATCGGAGTAATACCCCTGAACCTGTTCCAGGCGAGGTACCAGACAAATGACTCCTGACGCCAAAAGGCGTTGAACGGCTAGGCGCAACCCCTGAGCTGACAGAGGATTTTGATCCGGGATCTGAGGAATTTTGGGGGCGGCCAGGCTGCAAACTATCTTGTAACCAGAGGTCACCGCCTCCCGAATCCACGCGAAGCCTCCAGATGTGAGCAAAGAGCCGAAGCTGTCCCCCCACCCGGTCGGGTGAGGGTGCCTCCTTATGCCTGAGGGGCCTTGGGAGGGGGTTTAGGCTTAGATCGCCATGAGAGACCGGGACGACCGCGGGATCTGCCACGGCCCCAAGAGTCTCTGCAGCTAGCCGAGAAGTGGGAGCCATGACCCCCCCTTGAGGCACGAAAGGAGGAGGAGGACCCCCAAAAGGGCCGTGACTGTCTCCTACGCTGAGGGAGCCTACCTTCCTTGGCCAGAACATCCAGACGCTCACCAAAAAGACGGAGACCCGTGAAGGGAAGCCCGGTGAGGGACTTCTTAGCTGCAGTGTCAGCTGCCCACTGGCGCAACCAAACAGATCGGCACATAGCCACCAAGAGGGCCGAGGCCTTACTGCCCAGCCGGACAGCATCATCCATGGCAGCCAGCACAAAGTCTACAAAATCAGAGCAAAGCAAGAGGTCCCTATGATCCTCCTTTCTCTTACCAGACATGGCGTCAGCAAGACGCTTGAGCTTCCTCTTAATGGCAATGGCCGTAATGGCCGCGGCGCAGACCGGACGCAGACCTGCCCCCACAAAGGTAAAGGCATGACAGGCCACCTGATCCATACGTCGGTCCACGCCGTCACGCAGTGTAGTAGTGTCAGGGGAGGGCATGAACGAAGTGTTAGACAATCCTAGAACCGGAGCGTCCACCTCAGGAGGGCACGACCAGCGCTTAACCAGATCAGCCGAAAAGGGATACCTTCTGTCCAATCTCTTGGGCACCATGGGCAATCTGTTAGGACGTTCCCACTCCTTAAGCACCATATTGGAGAAATGGCCCTGCTCCGGGAACGCTAAGCGTTGCTTGCCAGGGCAAAAGAGCTCACCTCGTTTCCTCTTCGCCGCCTTGGGGGGAGCGATGAGTAATGTCTCGAAAATAGCCGACAGCAGTCTATCAGTGTCATCAGGGAGCCAGGTATCATCAGAGGAGGACCCCAGGTCACTGTCATAACCTTCCTGATGACTCCCAGAGGAGTCAGAATCACGGAAAAGCTCCCCCTCCTCTAGGGAGTCACGGCCGCCATACACATCAAGGCCCTCATCCTCCTCGGCAAATAGGGACAGCGCGTCAAGATGCCGCTTCTTGCCAGAGGCCTTGCCCGCCACCAGTCAGGCCAACTGCCTTTCAATGCTGGCCACGCGTAGTGCCAGATCAGATTGGGACCCCCTGCTAGTATCCCCCTCACTGGGGCCTAAATGCAGGCGTGGGGGAGTAGGAGATGCCAGAGGGAGCGCAGAATTGGAAAGAGAAACGCTAATCCCAGCCTGGTCCGCAATAATACTTCGGGTGCACGGCACACAAACCGCGCCACCACCACTCAAAGGGGATGCCCCGCACATGACACATAGCCGAGGCTGCCCTTAAGGGCCCCCAAGCTCGCTATCCCCAGAAGCCTCCATATGGTGATTATCACAGGCACAATAGGCCAGTACAGGGTAAGGGCTAAGAAAAGCCACCCGGGATGGCCCCCAAGGGATGTCCACTAAGGCCAGGAGGGAAAAAGGGCCATGTCGGGGAGAGGGGGAGCGGAGGAGAGGGCAGGCAGCGGCGGGAACCGCACAGGCTAAGAAGAACCAGAGGGGAGGGAGGAGGACAAAGGAGGAAATGACAGAAAAAAGCGGGGAAGGACTGGGCAGGAACATACAGTCCCCTAAGCACAACTCACCCCCTACACTCGAAGGACAGCAGTGCAGTTCTCCATCCCTCAGCAGGCTCACCATAAAAAGCCTATGGCAGGCTACCCTTTGTTGTACAAGGTCTGCGGCTTGGAACAGCGCTCCCCGAGCACCTGACCCCAGTGCTCCCCTACCATCACCCGATCCGACAGCCGAGGCTGGGAGGCAAAGAGGGTCCGGAAGCGGGTGGAAATAGGCTTGCAGGGCCGCAGGCTTGGTTGCCCCACTCGCCTGCGAAACAGAGAGCCATCTTCTATCTTCGCAGTATGACTGCAGAGAAAATACTGGGGGTCTATCGGTGATTCCTGGTTTTATATGGGGCTGGCAGGAGCCACAAATCTTCTGCAGTCCACTGCGCCACCTTGTGGCAGAATACCCAGAAGTAAGGATTAAATGAAACAGACCATGCTGTACACTGGGAAAAACTGATCACTTGCCATCCTCCAGAGAGGGACAGTCAAAAAAAAAAAAAAAAAAATCAGTGTTCCAGGAGGATTCTAAAAGCAGAAATACCCAGTGGGTTTTGGTCTGCTTTAAGCTCACAATGCCTGCTCCAGAAATGCCACTCACCTCACTTAGCGCTAAGAAAGAAAAATACAGCACCACCTAAAATATACTAGCTCAATATACCTAACAGACGAATTGTTGTTACATGGGGCACCAAGGTGTGTCAATACAAAAGGTGCAGATAGTCACAGCCCTGCTGTCGCCCCATCTACTCACCTTCCTGTCGTTATAACAGTGCAGGGAGAGAAAGAGCATCTGGCTCACCAAATACTGCACTTGCTTTCACTCGGCTCCGCTGATGGCTAAGCAGCTGAGTGGCATCAGGAGCCGAGTACACTGTTGCTGCATCCCATGCCCACCTTCTTGCTTTGACCTGCTTACCCCGTCCATTCAGAAAGGTCGGGTGAGCACGCAGCTAGAGGTGAGCCAGGATATGGTCACGCGAAGGCTCCAGAACAAGGCGAGTGTGACGGGGCTTCTGGGGTGTTTTACACAGAGGGGCATCCTAATTCAGGATGCCCCAAGGAGTGGAACTCTGATGGCTCTAAAGTCAGACTTCAGGGCCTTCAAAGTTCCTCTTTAAAAGCGGACCAAAGCTTGGGATTCTCAATATTTCATGGTTTTGTTTCTTGGCGCACAGGCATTCCAATTAAGGTTGACCTGCAAAGTGAAACCCCCAGATCACCCAAAACCACCTTGCTCCGGTCCTACAGTGCATGGGTGAGAGTGCGTGGGCAATCGGGAGAAAAAGCGCCCGCATCCCCAGAGGCACGAACCCAACCTATCTAAATTCCTGGGCTCGGAAGCGCATCTCAGCTCAAAGATACTGGGGATGTGGACGCTCTTTGTCCCATATGTTTACATCGCCATGGAAACCACCAGAATACAATTCTGTGATTTTCACCTGTAGAATTGGTTTCTCGCTTCCATTCCAGGGTGTCCATGATACTAATGGGTTAACTCTTGACCGAAGGTGGGACTGCAAGATAAGAGGTGTGGTCTTTCCTGGTCTACATATACTTCCGGCTGCCACCCACCCTCCAGTAATTGAAAAGTAGTAGAAACTGCCGCCCGGGAGGATGAAGGAATCTTTAAAGAGACCCCACATTTAAGACAAGGAAGAGACCTATATTCTTGTCTGTTCTCCATGAATATATCTTTTTCTTTTTTTCATGCTGGCCCACAATAATTTACAATATGTACAAAAGGCTCCACCATGGCTAAAGGCATCTAAGGAATGGATGTAGTAGCCCAGCAACAGGGAGGTTGTGACACCCTGGAGTGGAAGAAGAGAGAAACCAATTCTACAGGTGAGAATCACAGAATTGTATTTTCTCTCATATTCCACTCCAGGGCGTCACTGAATCAGATACGAATGGGATGTCCCAAAGCAGCACCCTTTTCTCAGGGTGGGAAGCCTTATTCCTCTGGCCTGAAAGTAAGCCATGTAGAAATCGATAATCAGCTGAAGTGGTGACTACCGTCTGCATTACCTTTCGCCCAAAAGCGTCGTCCGCTGAGGCTCTTAAATATACCTTGTAAAACTTGGTGAATGAAGACCAGAACAGAAGACCAGGTAGCAGCCTTGCAAACCTGTTCCACTGAAGCTTGGTGTTGAAAGGCACAAGAAGCACCAATGGCCCGGGTAAAAAGAGCAGTGACCCGAAAGAAAGGTTCTTTCCCCTTAGAACAGAACGGATCAAATGCCTATCTGATCCATCGACTGATGGTAGATTTGGCCTGCGCTAGACCATTTCTTGGTCCTTCAACAATGACAAACAAGAAGTCAGTCCTGTGAAAGGTCTGGGTAGTGGAAAATAATACCCAAGAGCTCTCACCACATCCAAGGAGTGGAGACCTCTGCTTATGGCTAGTAGGAGCAGGACATAGAAGGAAGAACCACCTGTCCATTAACATGGAAAGAGGAGACTACCTTTTGGAAGAAAGTCTTGCTTAATGTGGACCAAAACCAGGCAGACAAACTTGCTCCCCCAGGGATTCAGGATGCCCCGCTGTGTAAAACCCCGAGGTCACCTGGAAACTAGCCTTCTCTCCCGGTTCAACAGCGCATGTGCGAACAGCGGCCACATCCCCGCTATCCCTTTAGCAGGACGCATGCCCGGGCCAGGCATTTGTGAATAGCTGGCGCGGGCACAATCTTTGTTAAAGGGTAGTGGGGGATGCGGCTGCAAGCACGCTGACTGGACAAGAGGCTGCGCATGCGTTGTAGGCACGGGAAAGGGTGAGTAAAATCGGGTGATCTGGGGGTTTCACACAGTGAGACATCCACGGTTGGGGTGCCCGGGTGGCAAGGAACAAAAAGAAGACCTTGTCTTTGTGTAACCAACGTAAGGAGATGACCGCAAAGATGCTTCAGCTAGAGGTTCGATTGGAGGCCCCTGAAAGGCCGATAAACTAGATTCCGGACCCAAAAGGGCAAGAGAGGCTTTTAGGGGTGGATGCACATGGGTGACCCCCTGCATAAATGTCTTTATAAGCCTTCTCCGCAACGGGTCTCTGAAAAAAAAAAAATGGACAAGGCCGAGACCTTAAAGCGGACCTTCACCCTGAATAAGAGAATATCTTATATGTTTCCCACACCCTGTACATACAGATTGCTCACATTAAAAATCATCCTACCTGCATTTACTGTATGTTATGAGCCTTTAAACATCCAAGATGGCGGCTCATGGAGCATCAGGCAGCCTGAAAACAGGAAGTGTCTTCTGACTGTGCCGCTCTGCATTCTGGGATTGCTGCCCTTTCCCTGACCCCAATTCTGCACCGTCTGTGCAAAGCCAGCTATAACCCCACCTCCTGCACTTTATCCCGCTCTCCTCTCCTCAGTATGTGATGCTTCTGAGTCAAAATAGTGGCGCCCGTATCCTAGAATCCTGAACAGAGTTTCCGCCCGGTGGGGGAAATAGATAATAAAAGACTCAACAGACTCTATAGTAAATCTTAGACAAGGTTTTGCTTCCTGGCCTGAAATTCTTTGCATGTCTAAAAACCAAGGCCTTCTTGGCCCAAAGGAGCTACCAGGATGGTTGAAATCCCTTTGCAAGCTACCCCCTTTTTTTTTTTTTTTTTTTTTTTTTAACTTGGCCCAGTAGGCAAGGCATACAGAACCTTTTAATTGTGGTGGGACGCAAAGAGATCCACGTCCGGTGTTCCCCACTTGCACAGGGCTTGAAAAATGTCATGAGAGACCATTTTGGTTGACCCACAGCAGCCCTGCTTAGATGATCGGCCCGAACATTGTATGTGGACAGCCGAGGTGCACAGGGCATTGTTCTTGGCCCAGAGCAAATGCTAATTCACCTCCCTGAGAGCACACATGCTTCTGGTGCACCCCTGGTTATTGATATAAGCCACTGCAGTCATGTTGTCGACTTGAATCTTGACTAGATGACCTCTCAGCTCAGACGTTCAATGTCTGAGCGATAACAGGATTGCACCTAATTCCAGAATATTGATATGTAGTCTGCTCTCCATTTGTTTCCATCGTCCCTGAACAGTCTGGGACCCCATTACACCTCCCCAACCAGTTAGGCTGGCATCTGTGGTGACAACAGTCTATACTACTGCAACAAAAGATTCTTCCACCACGTCTAAGTATGGGTTGATACTTTGCTCCTTAAAAGA
This sequence comes from Gastrophryne carolinensis, assembly GCA_027917425.1. Classification (NCBI taxonomy): domain Eukaryota; kingdom Metazoa; phylum Chordata; class Amphibia; order Anura; family Microhylidae; genus Gastrophryne; species Gastrophryne carolinensis. Next base: position 43,073,457 of record CM051243.1, on the reverse strand, counting down.
GCCAAAGACAAAACCTTTGTAAAATCCCTTGGAGCCGAAGAGAGGCCGAAAGGCAGAGCCACGAACAGGAAATGAAGGCCATCTACTGAAAACCAAAGAATTTTCTGATGGCCTGAGAAGATTGGGATATGCAGGCATGCATCCCTTATATCCACTGTGGTCATGAAATCCCCCTGCTGCAGTGCAGTTATCAAGGACCTCAACGTCTCCGTCGGACAAACCTGTTGAGATCCAGACCTGGGCGCATGAGCCGTCCCTCTTGGGGATTACAAATAGGTTGGAGTGAAAACCATAACCCCATTCTGACTGGGGGACAGAACAGATCACTCCCAGTTACAACAGATGAGCCTCTGTGGATTTGAATGCTTCTGCCTCACTAGATTCTGGGACAACCTTGATGGAGATGGACCTTTAAGGAGGCCTGGCCCACAACTCAATCTTATAACCAGATGAAACTCTTGGATCCATGCATCTAAAACATGGAGTTTCCAAAGAGGGGCAAAGAGCAGAAGCCGTCCTCCCACCAGACAGGTTGTGGGCGTCCCTTCATGCCTGGGAAGGCTTGAAAGCTAGAATTCTTAAACCGGACTAACAGACTGGCACAGTTGGAAAAGAAAGGTAGCGGCCATTTTGGAGCTTCCTCTCCCAGCACCTCAGCCATGTTGCTGCCTGGATTCAACTGACATAACTGACAATGCACAGTAACTGGAAGCCCAGCAGCACTTCCTGTTTGCAGGTGGCCTTCCTGTTTGCAGCAATCTAAATTACCCTGGGGAGGCATGCATATGAGCACTGCAAGTTGTGTTGCTCTGGTTTAATATTTTTGACCGTTGGCCGGTTTTAAGTGAAGCACTGTCTGAGGTAGGAATAACAGCGTTTCTTTTGAAAGGCCCAAAACAGTCTTCCATCTCGGGGGGAAGGACCATAACTTGATTAGGTTTGTGGGAAAAGGATATTTAGCATCTAAAATAGGAATGTTGTGAAGCTTATCAGGCTTTTCCCATTCCTTCTGGATAAGCCTAGAAAAATGAAGCTGTTCCTTGTTGCCCGTTTCTCAGACCTATACAGATCCTCTTTAATCCTTTTAGGAACTCTTGAGGTCTAAAATATCCAATGCCTCTAGAATAGCTTCCGCTGTCCGCTCCCTGAGCATAGCAGACCCCTGTTCTGGCACAGAATCAGAGTCCGAGCTCCCCTCTTCTCTGCTGGAGCAGATTTCCCCTTCTGAAGAAAGATTTTAAGCCCCATAAATATCTTCCTCATAGGAGAAGAATCTACAGGGGCTAAGTGCTTCTGTTTTTTTTTTTAAACATTTAAGGACTACATGATCCTTGGGACGCTAAAGCTAGAAGATGCAGCACTGATCCTTGAGGAAGCAGAATCTGGAACCTCTTTTTTCAGGGTAGTAAATCCGAGGAGGGAGGCTGTCCTATAAATCTCGACAGTATTACAGCAGCGGTGCACTCGGAGCAGATTGTGCTGTCCCTTTCTGGTGGCTCTCCGAACGCACAGGGTACAGAGGGCGACATTCTCTGCTAAGGTACCAGACCGGAACGCATCAGTCCTGGGGAAGTCAATCTGTTACCCCCAAGGGCCTAAGATTGAAGTATATGAAGAATCTCGATAATCAAATAGGATTACTCCGAGATTCTAGGGATGGACTACTATCTAATATCTACTCAGAGATCTAGGTAAAAGCAAGAAGAAAATACATTTAGAAGCAAAATAAAACTAGATCCCGCTAAGAAGTGAGTGCTGAGGGAGAGCGTGTACCCTCACCTCTGATCCGACGCCATCAGTTTAACTGACTCCAGGAGGCATTAGTAGTGGGTCCTTCCGGATCAGTGGGAACATAAGGGCCTGGAAAATAGACAGGGTTAAAATCCTACGCTTCCTGAAAGAATGACTTTTAAAAATAAAAATAAAAGCAGAAGAGGAAAATAAATCTGTGCGTAACCATCAAAAGTCCAGTCCAATTGCAAGAATGAAACTGGAGGGCGGGGGGCAGCCGGAAGTATATGTAGACCAGGAGAGATCACACCTTTTATTTTGTAGTCCCGTCGGGACGAGAGTTGGCCCATTCGTATCTTGTTTGGCGATGCCCTGGAGTGGAATATGAAAGAAAGGTGAGTAGGATGAAACTAGAGGGATACCTGGGTCCGCAATGCTATCAGCCATGCGGCTTGCCGAGAAATTCAAGTCTCATACATGGGATAGAGTGCTTAGATACAGGTCAGAATTCGGGACAGCGGTAATGTAAAGGGCAGCATGACCGGATGGTCCCTCTTGAGCAGCAGCATCCTGGTCAGTATGATTCTTGCGTGGAGAGCGATCTGCAAACTAAACTAAAACTCTGGCCCATTTCTAATCATACTTTACTCTCCTGTACACAGTGAGAATTGGGGATGCCCTGCTGTGTGACCGAGTCAACACAAAACTCCCTTTTTCCCTGGCTCCCACAACAATGTAAGCAATGCTGGACACATATCCAGCAACTCTTGGCTGAGGGCCGCGCCTCGCCATTCAGATAGGCTGGGGTAGGTGTTCTCCATTTAAAAGGAAAACTGGGGATGTGGCTGCTCCATATTGCCCAGCCTTTTGTATAAACAGAGCCATAATAAACGGAATAAGGGACCAGTGAATGTGCCATGAGACCGGGGAAAAAAGTTCCAGAGGCGATTGCAGGGTTTTAAATAGTGGTTTGAGCTGCCTCTGGTGCAGGAAGCAAAACTGGGGATATTGAAACAAACTGGGTCTTGGTCCACTTCAGCCCAGGATTCTAAAAGACTCCAAGTCTGGCTACTGGTTTTACCCTGGGGCATCACAAATCGTGATACCACAACTGTGGGAACCCTCTCCACGTGGCCGGTAAACTCACCTTTTCCAGTCACATTCCTAGCATCTCTGAGCTGGGAATGGGAGCACTCCCTCGGAGGGAAGGCCAGTAGTTGGTCCTAAGGGCTTGTGGAATCCAGGATGGGCCTACCATCATCTTGGCCTGCTTGAAATGCTCCCCCTTTAAAGAGGATCTTTTGTCAATTTTTACTGCTCTATCCGTTTTAGAAGGAAGCCCCGCCTCTTCACTGCGGGGACTGATCTCCGGCTATCTCGCAGAGAGGGACAACGACCAAGTGTTTGAGGACAATTCAGCGAAAACACCCTAAAAAGGACATATCGCTTAATAAGGCCTATTGCACCTTTTGTATTGACACAGCCAGGTGCAAGCATTCATCCATTACGTATATTAGCGTAGTTTTGGGGGGGGTAGTATATTTTCGGTGGTGCAGTATTAGTCTATCGGGTTGGTTCTGGACACCAGGCCACTGGGAAAGGTTGGTCTACTGCAGGCATATTGCTATTAATAGCCGTGCCTGGTCACAAGACCTCTCTAGCCAATAGAGAGGCGACAGCTCAGCAACTACCATGAAGCAGGAGGGTCAGTGCAATGGTCAGTATTGTTGCAGGCAATATGGGATGTCCACTCCTGTATCCTTGCCCTCAGTCTGACCACCATTATTTTTTTATTCAATCAAGGGGCTTTAAAGTGGAACATAATCCAACACGACTGGCCTTGAACTCTAAAGGACTCCAGGACCAGCTGCTGGCCTTTCCACCGGGGAATCCCACTGGCAGTCTCATTCTTGGGCTCAGACATGCTCCTGCACCCAGCCATTCAGATAGGCTGGTGGAGGGAACGCTTCTAGGGATGCAGCCACGCTCGTTCCTGATTGCCAAGCCGTTTGCCGAGCATTAATATGAACGATCTGGGGATTCCAAAACTGGATGACCCGGCAGCAAGAGCAAAACTCAATAGTCAAAATCCCACTTTAAAATAGGATCCTGGGCTTTGGTCCTTGCCCCCGATGTGTGAAACCCCCCAGGTTGCCTGAACAAACTCACCTCTTCCCGGTTCTCCGACACATGCGCGGACGCTTGTCCAATCAGCGTGCTCGGATCCACTCGAGCCGCTGTGTCCAGGAGCTCGCCTAAGACGAGCTGATTTGAGCGTGCTGGAGGATGCATCACCTGCTTTCCTCTCACATGGAGCGTGCCCGTGGGGTGGCATTCACAAATGCCTGGCGCAGGCACGCCCCCTGCTAGAGGGGTAGCGGGGATGCAGCCACTGCTCACAAATGAGCCGTTGGACCGGGAAAGAAGGTGAGTTTATGGGCAACCTGGGGGGTTTCACATAGCGGGGCCCGATTCTGGATGCCCAGGGAGGGAATCAGTGCCATATGGCGTGCATATTAAAGTGGACCAAAACCTACAGAGATTGGCCCAGGAATCTAAAAGTTTCGTGGGCCGATTTGCTGGGTTTTGGTCCACTTTAATATGCACAGCATATGGCACCAATTTGAGGAGAGCCTGCTCATGCACTGTATGACTGGGGAGTATATTTTTATGAGAAATCTGGATGGCTGACCACAGGAGCATGCCCTGGAATGCGGCACATTTGTCACAAAGCCATCGCTGGTAGCAAAGAGATGGTCACCGCCTGGTAATCCTGACAACACCAATGGATTTTCTGTTAGGTGTTTTGGAACCCGAGGCTGAAGACAACATTACAGCGAAACTCAGCAGGGGTGCCCCAGGCAGAGGGTAAAAAAAAAAAAAAGAAGAGGTAACGGCCATACTCACCACGCCATTAGAACTATTCACCCCATTCATGTTAACTTTTGTGACAAATCTAAAAAATGGAGGGGCTTCTGGGTATTTCGGCCCGCACTCTACTTTCAGGCTGTATATCCTGTTTTCATAGATTGTCTGAAAGAAAACACACACAAACGAGGTTACAGACTACAATATAGGTTACAACAGAGCTGTAATATACGAGGTTACAGACTACAATATAGGTTACAACAGAGCTGTAATATACGAGGTTACAGACTACAATATAGGTTACAACAGAGCTGTAATATACGAGGTTACAGACTACAATATAGGTTACAACAGAGCTGTAATATACGAGGTTACAGACTACAATATAGGTTACAACAGAGCTGTAATATACGAGGTTACAGACTACAATATAGGTTACAACAGAGCTGTAATATACGAGGTTACAGACTACAATATAGGTTACAACAGAGCTGTAATATACGAGGTTACAGACTACAATATAGGTTACAACAGAGCTGTAATATACGAGGTTACAGACTACAATATAGGTTACAACAGAGCTGTAATATACGAGGTTACAGACTACAATATAGGTTACAACAGAGCTGTAATATACGAGGTTACAGACTACAATATAGGTTACAACAGAGCTGTAATATACGAGGTTACAGACTACAATATAGGTTACAACAGAGCTGTAATATACGAGGTTACAGACTACAATATAGGTTACAACAGAGCTGTAATATACGAGGTTACAGACTACAATATAGGTTACAACAGAGCTGTAATATAGGATAATGCAGCTGCTCTTGACAGGTTAACCTATCTACACACTTACACTAGTCTAGAAGACTAGGGCTGGGGGCAGCTGCTGGCCCACGTCCTCGCCCCTGGGCAGCCCCGATGCAGAAAGCAAGGCTGTGCCGTGACCAGGACAAGATTGGCCATTAGGAGAGGTTTATTTTTGTCAGTCCTTCATTTACTCATTCCTTCTATTTTTTATTTTTCTGCCATTTATCTGTCATTCTTTCTACTCTTTCTTTCTATTCTTAATTTCCTCTATCCTTTCTTTCCTTTTTTTTTTCCCATCAGGCGTTGTTTCTTTACTAGTATTTTCTTTATTTTCATTTTTTTTGCCTCTTTCAGTCGGTCATTCTATTCTTGGTTTCTCTTCCTCAACTACAGGAGCTACAAAACCCAATAGGGCCTGCACTGGAATCTGAAAGATTCTAGGGTCAGCCGCTATCCTTCCCAAATCAGAACGCCCCAATATATGACCCATGTCCCTATAGGGACTTGCAGTACCTAGAGATGACCCATGTCCCTATAGGGACTTGCAGTACCTAGAGATGCCCCCAGCAGAATCCACAAAACCCAGGTTAGTGAACATCTGTATTTTTGTATTTCTTTAAAGGACCAACCACCTTAAAAACTGGCTCTGACGTCTACAAAGACCAGAGGGCTTGCTAATTTACTACCCCTGAAGCATCCTGGTTTGGGACACCGCGCTGTGTAAAACTCTCCGGAAAACACAGAAAGCCTCAGCAAACCCATGTTGGTATCCCTGATAGCACACTGCAGACTGACTGGAGATGTGGCCGATCCCCGCTCCATATTCTGCCCGGAGCTCTGCCTTAAACAGGGCTTTATGCCATGCATTGAAGTGGACCAAAACCTGGGAGTTTCACTATTCCGGGTTAGGGTGCGTCACCCTGGGACACCCCAATTTGGGATCCTCTGCCGTCAGAAACCTTGACAGTGGTCCTATATACATACTTTGCCAGAGTTCCCACCTTAACTGTGCAGCTCTGCTCCAATCAGTTTGACCGGGAATATTAATGTGGGGCTAAAAAATGTTTAGGTAAAAATATCAGGTGAATCGCAGGGTTTCCCACAGTGGGGCAAATATAGGCGCTAGGTCCAGTTTTGAACCACTTTAAAATGCACGGCATAAACCGCTCATTGGACGAAAGCCCCGACACGTGCCAAGAGAGTGGTGGAAAAGATTTCAGGGTGATCTTGTGTTTCACACATCAGGGCAAAATGGGATGCCCAGGGATGAGGACCACAAGGGATATCTGGGACAGTGAAAATCAAGTGGTCCTACCAGGGTTTTTACTATCCTGGTGATAGCTCATTGCCCCTGGGAAATCCCAATTTGGAACGTCCCGCTAGCTGAAACCCCCTGGGGTTTCCCGATAAGCATACCTTCCCGGCGGTCCCACTGCACATGTGCAGGCTATTGTCCAATCAGCGCTTACAGGCATAAAGCTCTGTTTGGAGGGCCCGACCTAGGCGAAGGTGAACGGCTGCACCCCATCCTATCTGAATGACTGGGCACAGCTGCATGGAGGCCAGAGATGCGAGCACCGGAAAGGTAAGAGTGGAAAATCCCAGGAGATTCACACAGGAGGCTTTTATTCTCTGGCCGGCATACCAGCCGATAGGTCCACTTTGAAGCGAAATAAACCCAAGAAAGCTGGCGTGAAGCTACCCCCTCCCCCCAGCCATTCAGACACACTGCTGAGGATGTGCCCGTGTGCCGAACACCGAGCCGCTTGGTGAACATTACATATGCACATGCTCTGATTGGGCGAGAGCCTGCGTATGTGCCGTAGGACCAAGAAGAGGTGAGTTTTAGTGGCCGATCTGAGGGGTTTCACACAGTGGGGCACGGAGACGGATAGTCACAATTCTAGGTTTTGTTCCCCATTAATCTAGAGGCCAGAACTTCTCATGGCTGCCGTGACCCCAGCCAAGCAAATCCACGCCACACAGCCACCCATGACTCACTCTAGGAGGTCCGATGATCATTCCGGTCCATCTCGTGAGCGTCATGTCATCGTCGTCTTGCAGCCCCCAGCTCACCGTGCCATCGCCAACGCCCTTCTGGCCTTCCTCCAGCTCTTCCAGCAGCCGGAAATTACGAGGGATTTTGACGCCTGTCAATGAAGCAAAAAGAAAAGTCCAGTTACCGGGAGCTCAACTTACTGCCAACAGGGTTTTCCTCTTCTAAAATGTAAAATAAACCTGTGTGTTGGGTTTGTGCTCCCAGACCTGACTTACTTATCAGCATGCTGTTTCCAAGATGTTCCTGTAGCTCTGTGTTGCTAAAGTGGGAGCAGCTTTCCTAGCCTTTAGTAAAGCCCTGTGCATAATTTCTAAATACACAAATACTTCCACTGTCACAAGTGAGCTCATCAAGCAGCAGAAATGATCGCCCCAGCTGAGAACGCTGCCAGTAACCCTATAGCTACTGGAACACAACACTGATCCCCTAATCTGTAGAGGCTGAATTAGCACAGGAGGAGTTAAACCCCTGAGCTCAGGCTTGTGAAGAGTCATCTCTGCCTCAGCCAATCAGATGATTAGCAAGCCAGGAAGTCTCTGCTATGTACACAAAAGAAACCAGTTAATGTACATCGCAAAGGTAAACACAATGTTGGTAGAAAAAAACAGGTTTATTTTATAAACCTGGACGTAAAGCAATAGAAAAGAAAAAACAGATAAGTTAAGCACCACAATTATGGAAACTTTTTAAAAATGCCATCGACAATGGAATTACCCTTTAAGGAGGAAGTCTATTTAGGTCACCGCTTCCTTAATCGTTGCATATGAAGAGGAAGTGGTGACACGACATCAGTTCTATAATAATATATATTATATTAGAGAGAGATTTTACCCATACCCTCATTCTATAAATTTAAACTAAAATGAGCTGGATTTAAAACATTTTTTTTTTAATGCATAGATGGCCATTGTATGCTTGCGCACACATAGGAATTCGTCCTCCGCATTTAACCCATCTGTGCAGTGAGTGCACACATGCCCAGAACGGTGGGCTGCCCTAATTACGGCGCCCGGGGAGCAGTTGGGGGGTTAGGTGCCTTGCTCAAGGGCACAGTCATGTCCCAGGACCGGAATTCAAACCTGACACCCTCCGGTCACAAGTACGCTTCCCTTACCTCTAGGCCTCAACTGCCCGTAAAAACTAAAACTGAGGCCAGTCCCAACAAAATGGCTTTTATTGGCGAAACTTTACAAATGTAACGATAGCAAACACACCTGTACAAGAGCCTGGTTTGTGTTGTAGGAGCTCCTCCTGGCCTATATAGACCAGGCTGTGCCTACAGGATCAGCAGTTCAGCCACAGTCCCGGGAGGGGAGACTAACCTATACTAACGCATAATGGGCGCAACTAGAAACAGTGCAAAAAAATAAAACCATGTAGAAGGCATCAACCGCCAGAGACACCGTCGTAGTACAACAGTGTGGTGCCCTGGAATGGATGAGGATATGAAAAATATACCGGTGAGTACACGGTCGGGGACGGGCCTATCACCCAGGTGGAGTGAGCAGTGACCCAGAAGGGTGCCTCCTTTCTCTTGCAGGCGTAAGCTTGTATAACCACCAGCCTGATCCATCTGCTAAGAGTGGACCTGACAGCCACCAAGCCCCTCATTGGTCCCACTGGGATCACGAACAAGACATCCGTCTTAAGTACTTCTCAAGTAATACATTAAAGCGGACCTTCACTCTGAATAAGAGTATATTTCTATGTTTCCCACACACTGTAAATACAGATTGCTCACAATAAAAATCATCCTACCTGCATCTACTGCATGCTATGAGCCTTTAAACATCCAAGATGGCGGCTCATGGAACATCAGGCAGCCTGCAAACAGGAAGTGCCTTCTGACTGTGCTGCTCTGCATTCTGGGATTGCTGACCTTTTCTTGACCCCAGCTCTGCTCTGTCTGAGCAAAGCACAGTTATAAATCGCCCCCCTGTACTTTATCCCACTCTCCTCTCCTCCATAAGTGTGATTAAGATGGAAGGGAGAGACCACCTTGGGCAAAAAATCCTGCTTCACATGAAACACCGAAAAGGGTGATCTGATTGAGAGTGCTGCCAGCTCCAAAACCATGCGGATGGATGTGATAGCCACTAGAAAGGCCAAAGCTCCCGTCTGAAGGGGGCACAGGCACTACAACTCCCCAGTCCAGCAAGAGCTTTATCGCGCGTTTGACGTCCTTTCCACAAAGTGGGAAGGTTTGGACGCCACAAACCCGTGTGGTGGCCTGGTCCAGCACGTGATCTTGCATTCCGGAAGAAACAACCTCCCAAACCCAGGCACCAGATACCCGCTCCCTCCCCCATGGCTTTCGCTTATCCCAAAAATCCTTGCAGCATCTAAAGTCTGTAGAACCTCCGATCTCCCAGAAGGGGCAAAAATTCGGTGACCTGTGAAACAAGGTCCTCAGTTTCCGATTCTGTGAAAACCTAGTCGACTTCCCACCCGTGGCCTTCCAGAACAGGTCAACCATAGGCTCACCGAAAAGACAACCCCCGGAAAAGGGGAGGCTGGTAAGCATCGTTTTAGAAGCTGTGTTGGCTGACCACTGTTATAGCCAGACTGTGTCTCACAAAGTGACCAGCAAGGCCAGCCCCCAGACACACCAAATTGTTTATAGCTGGCACAATGTATCTGAAGACCTCCATAGCAAAGTGCCGAGGAGCACAAACCTCCAAGTACCAACGCCGCCTCTGCTGATTCATCCAGACCTTGCCTGCTGTAGTCACCATGGATGTAGCACAAGCTGGACGTATGGCCAGCTCTACCATGGAGAACCTCTTATCCACCAGATCTCTCAAGGTCGCACTATGCAAAGTAGGGAAGCTGAAGCAGGGCCCTGATCTTCGGGGCTCAGACCCAGCCAGACGTGCCCCGGCGCTCTTACCTGGACCCACATGTGCTCCCCTCACTCTGCACGATCCAGCGCTATCGGCTTTGGAACCAACTTAAAGGCATCTAACTGGGGGCCCCAGGAACGCTGCAGCTGGTGAGGGTCCTTTTTGACTGCAAGAAAAGAACTGAGGAGATCCTGCCACAGCCTGCCCTATATATGCAGGGAGGAGCTATTTTTTTTTCCCTATCTTGCAGTCCCTGGCTATGGCTGAGATTAACCCACGCGTTGCTACTGGTGGTGCCCTGGAATGGAAGAAATGAGAAAGCAGAGGTAACCTCACCTACCCCGTTAAAGATATACTCACCTTTTCCTTGAGCATGACAGAAGACAGGAAACTAACATGTACCCTCTCATGCCATCTGTGAGCCATGCATTACAGAGATAATGCTCCACTTTGGGAGCCACCCTCCCCCCCCCCAGACCAAGCCGAAGGGGGGAGGGGGGGAGGGGAAGGGAAGGGCAGACCCAAGCCACCAGGAGGGAAGGGCAGACCCAAGCCACCAGGAGGGAAGGGCAGACCCAAGCCACCAGGAGGGAAGGGCAGGCCCAAGCCACCAGGAGGGAAGGGCAGGCCCAAGCCACCAGGAGGGAAGGGCAGGCCCAAGCCGACAGGAGGGAAGGGCAGGCCCAAGCCGACAGGAGGGAAGGGCAGGCCCAAGCCGACAGGAGGGAAGGGCAGGCCCAAGCCGACAGGAGGGAAGGGCAGGCCCAAGCCGACAGGAGGGAAGGGCAGGCCCAAGCCGACAGGAGGGAAGGGCAGGCCCAAGCCGACAGGAGGGAAGGGCAGGCCCAAGCCGACAGGAGGGAAGGGCAGGCCCAAGCCGACAGGAGGGAAGGGCAGGCCCAAGCCGACAGGAGGGAAGGGCAGGCCCAAGCCGACAGGAGGGAAGGGCAGGCCCAAGCCGACAGGAGGGAAGGGCAGGCCCAAGCCGACAGGAGGGAAGGGCAGGCCCAAGCCGACAGGAGGGAAGGGCAGGCCCAAGCCGACAGGAGGGAAGGGCAGGCCCAAGCCACCAGGAGACAGGAAGGAGGGACAGACACAAGCCACCAGGAGACAGAAAAGAAGGGCAGACACAAGCCACCAGGAGAAAGGAAGGAAGGACAGACAAGTCACAGGAAGAGACCGTGTGGGGGGCAGACACAAACCACATGGAGACAGCGAGGAGGGGCAGACACAAGCTGCTGGGAGGGGCAGACACAAGCTGCTGGGAGGGGCAGACACAAGCTGCTGGGAGGGGCAGACACAAGCTGCTGGGAGGGGCAGACACAAGCTGCTGGGAGGGGCAGACACAAGCTGCTGGGAGGGGCAGACACAAGCTGCTGGGAGGGGCAGACACAAGCTGCTGGGAGGGGCAGACACAAGCTGCTGGGAGGGGCAGACACAAGCTGCTGGGAGGGGCAGACACAAGCTGCTGGGAGGGGCAGACACAAGCTGCTGGGAGGGGCAGACACAAGCTGCTGGGAGGGGCAGACACAAGCTGCTGGGAGGGGCAGACACAAGCTGCTGGGAGGGGCAGACACAAGCTGCTGGGAGGGGCAGACACAAGCTGCTGGGAGGGGCAGACACAAGCTGCTGGGAGGGGCAGACACAAGCTGCTGGGAGAAGCGGTTTGGAGGGGCAGTTAAGCTGCAGGGAGACAGTAAGGAGGGACAGAAAAGCTACAGGAGGCAGGTAGAAGGGGCAGAAAAGTCACAGGAAGAGACCGTGTGGGGGCAGACAAACTACAGGAAGAGACGGTGAGGAGGGGCAGAGACAAGCCAATGATTTGCACTTGCTGCAGAGAGACATGCAACATGTTAAGAGAATCTTGTGGAATATCCAGGCCGGTGACCAGCCTGGCTGCTGCCAATCATAACAGTCAGACAGGAAGGGGTGAGGTCAGTGACAGGTGCTCGGCACCATGACACACACAGGATGTGAGCATGCACAGACTGCGTCCCGACCCAGAAACCTCAACAGAGACGCGGCATGCTACATTCTCCCGTCACAAATTAATAACAGTCATGTTATGGGTGCCACCCCACACTGCAATCACAAACACCCAAAAGGAATGTGGGTGCCACAGACAGCTGCTGTGTAGCATTACTCCCTGCAAAGGGGTTGGGGCAGCATATACACAATACAGGGGATCCGCAGCTGCAGCTTCATCTCCCGTGTCAGACAGATGCAAGTTCAGCTTTCTGACAAGCATACTGTCATTTGGCAAACAACTCTGAAAGGCTTCAATGGGGAGCGAGAGCAGCCTACCTAAATGGCTGGGACGGGAGTGTGCGCATGCGGCCGCTCTCACTATCCATTGGATAGTGAGAGTCATGGCAAATGTTTCAGATTGGACAAGAGCCCGCACATGCGCCAATGGACCAAAGAAAGGCGAGTGAAAGCCGGCAACCTGGGGGGGGGGGGGGGGGGGTCAAATGCCCCTGGGGAAAGCCAACAACTGCCCTGTGTTTTGTTTTGCTTTAAAGTGGACCAAAGCTGGCCATTTATAAGACTCCAGAGCCGTCCAGGCACACACTGCTGCGACTAGCCTACCATACAGCTAATTAATATGCACCACTAAGAGCACTGATTAGGGGAGAGCCTGAACATGCAAAGTAGGAATGAGCCCTGCTTACATTTTGGATGACGCTGCCTGATACAGCAACATTCGGCTGTTTCTGGGCCGGATTCTCTGCTGGCTTAGCCGCCGCACTGACAGCGCGGATTTAATCCAGCACTCTGCAAATTCTTGCGGCTTTTTGGGTGGCTCCCATTGCATCTCAGGGGGCGTGCACAGTGCCTGATGGGATGAAAGATGTCACTGCCCGTTGGGGGGGGGGGGGTTGCTCGGAATCAGAAGGATGATGAATGCCCCGGCGAGTACAAACCACCCAAAGCTAAAGCCAGGGGGGGGGGTAAAATTGACCTCTACGACAGGGGCCCTGCAGCACTACAGAGCTTTACTGATCAAAAAGTCATCAGGAATGAATGCTCTGGATGTAACTGGTTAAACCCAGCCACCCATCAAAAATAGAAAATTACTGAAGGTCCACTTACACCACAAACAGAGGCTCTTTTGGGGTTTTTTATCTGAGGGGATCCTAAAATTAGGGTCAGAAAACAGACCTGCAGTCATTTTCGACTGGAAATGCACTTCCTGTTGTGTCACTTCCTTGACACAACAGGAAGCTCTTGTAACAAATCATTTGTGGCAGTCACTGGGTATCCCTGGTACGGGAAAGGTGCAGGGATCCATGGCATCTTAATTAGAAAAGACGCCTGTCATGAGAGAACTGTGGGGCCACTCCTGGGTCCTGGTGCTGCCAATACCGATCCCCTGGTTGTACCAGGCTAGGCTTCTGTTCTAACCCTCCCTGTTGTGGATATGGCCAGCGCCCCCTGCCATAGGCTGCTGGGTTGCTTACAGGCTGTTCGATGGAAGCTTAGCACTTCCTGAGGGTCAGTGAAAAGACGGGGGCAGTTGATTGCCTCATAGGGACTGTCATTACAATAAGACTCCGCCTACACTCTTAAAGGGACAGTCAAAGGAGTTCAATGGGCATCTCAGGAGTCTGTTACACTCCAAAGGCCGATGTTCCTCTAGTGGACCAACACCCAGGATTTTCACTATCCTGGGTTTTGGTCCACTTCGAACCCCCCAGAACGCCCGGAATCACTCATCTCACTACGCTCCTACGCGTGCGCTCATCCAATCAGAGCGCTCAGAGCGCTCAGAGCCGTTGTGGTATGCACGTACAAGCGGCGTCCAACCACAGCGGCTCTGAGCGCTGGAGGCCACGTCTCGCGCTTCCCTCATTCAGGGAGCGGTCCCGCGCCGGCCATTCACAAACAGCCGGCGCGGGTGCGCGCCCTGCTAGAGGGAAGCGCGAGACGCGGCCAGCGCCGTTGGAACGGGGTTAAGGTAAGGTTTCTGGGCTTCCTGGGGGGTTTCACCCCACGGGACATCCCGATTTCGGATGCCCCGTGGGGAGGGATCCGATCGGCCTGGGAATCTTATAGCAGCAAGGAGCTCACCTGAAGCGCGCTGTAGATGCTGTAGCAGGGATCCAAAGCTTGCCCCTCTTTTTCTTTCCATGGCCACAACCCAAATGTGGTCGCAAGTCCGCCATTGTCCCTCAATGCCCCCAACATCAGCATGAGCAAGCCAAAGTGCTCATGCATACCGGGCTCGCCGACACTGGCAGCGGTGAGGTACAGAAGCAGCTGTGTGGCCACATTTAGAGGTGGTCATAGAGGAATGCGGACGCGGTCCCTCGTCCAATCAATGCCTTAAGCAGTGCATACTAATGCATGGGATAAAGCATTGTTTTGAACTGAGCACTGGCATCCCCAGATCCCCTCTGAGGTTCACCATGCCCCCGCATCCAGCCTATTCGGATAGCTGGTTTGGGAGCGCGCCTCAACTACAGGGATGTGGGCGTGGCCTGGGACCGCCAACAGGGCGATTACAGTCCTGCGCAGCAGGGCATCCCGAATCAAGAGGAACATTGGCCTCTGAGATCCAGACAGACAACCCTGGGGCATTCCAATATGAGATACCCCACTGTAAAATTCCCAGGATCACAGAGTAAAGTCACTTCACCACTGTCCCAAGGAACATAAGTGGGTGATGGCCACATCCCAGCTTCCCACATCTCTAAATGGCCGGTGCAGGGCAGATAGGGGAGCTGCTCATGCCCCATTCATCTCTAAACGCCGCTCCAATATCAGACTCGCTGGCACATGCACCTTGGGATTGTCAGAGGTGCCCCAATCAGGAAGCCCCACGGGGGAGGACCAATACTGAGGAGCAGTATAGTGGAACGAGTTACTCTGGGTGGGCGGAGCTTCTCCTACTCCTCCCCATTACAGATCTGGCCCAACCCCCGAGGAGCCGTCACCTGACTCGCCCTCAACCGTGCCCCACAATCCCAGTATGTTTGGGGGAGCTGCAATAAACCGTCTGGGCTCCAGAAGAGGGGAGGAAGATGGAGGCCCCTAAACAGCCTCATCCACTGGTGACAATTGGGGCCCTATAAACCCCAAATAGAGCAGAGCCCGAGGGGCCCCAGGAAGGAGAGGTCCCCCTCGGTTCTGTGGGCCCTGATACCGGGGAGAGTCCCCCTAGCAGAGAGGCTGTTAGGCGGCCGGGTGAGGGGGTGACAGGGCAGAATGGGCCGGCGAAGGCCTTAGACGGGGCCCGTGCCTCGCCCCCGCTTTCCTGCCCCTCCATACACCCCGTCAGCGGCCTCCCGCCCGAACCTTCCCTTTCCCCCAGGCCCGTCTCTCGCCCTGGCAGCCGCTCCCTCCCCACTTCTCCCCTCACACCACTCACTCGAGCCCGTGGTGGCCGCCATCTTGCGCTCGCTGTGCTCCGGAGCCCGCCTCGCGCTGACGTCACACAGGGCGGGCACCTCCGGGCCGGCTGTCACAAGGACTGGGCGGGGCCAGCGCGTGCACAGCTCACAGGAAGTGGGCGGGGTCGATCATCGTTTCGAAGCAGCCATCTTTATTACTGGCAGGAGGGCACCGAGCAGCTTTGGTTTGTCAGTTTCATGAATAAAATACTCTGAAATAGTATTATAGAAATGTGTCTGATGTTGGTTGACTATCTGGCAATTCTAGCTTGCGACCCGTGTTTTTCGATTTTATGAATTCGTTACGTGGAAATGCTACTGTATAGGAAGTGTAGCGGATGTTGAATATTTCCTAATACTACCTTGAAATGTTATTATAGAGGAAATGTGGCAGCTATTAAATATTTTTGGCATATTGTCCAGTTTAATCAGTCTATCACATTAAAATACTATTAGAGGACATGTGGCAGCTATTGAATTATTTTGGCACACTTTATAATTATAGTCTGTGATATCTGATCTCTAATCTAATGAATGTAATACAGTGAAATAGTATTATAAAAGAAATCTTCCCTAACTCTAACCTGCGACCTGGTGCATAACCCTCCATAATTCCTATAAAGACGCCATTAGGGGGCGGTGAATCCATAACCCTCCATACATTTCTGTAGAAAGAACACAATGAAGCCATGGATGGTGATATCACAAGGGGACGGTATCATCATAACCCTCAATCTATTCCTATAAAGTGGTCACTGGAGGAAAGTGATACCCAACCCTCTATATAATTCTACGGAGAGACCAACAGGGGGCAGTGACACCACGACCGTCCATATATACTTATAGAGAGAGGATACTAAGGGGAAGTAACACCATAACCATCCATATATACCTATAGCAAGGCCACTAGAGGACGGTGAATCCATAACCCACTATATTTTCCTATAACAAGGCCACTAGAGGGCAGTGGCATGATAACCCTTCTTATATTCCTCTAGAGATAACACTAGAGGGCAGTGACACCAAAATCCTATTAATATATTACTGTGGAGAAACCACTAGAGGGCAGTGACACTACAACCCTCCATATATGTCTATAGAAAGGTCACTTGATGGCAGTGACAACATAACACATATTCTTATACAGAGAACACCAGAGAGCAGTGGCACCAAAACCCTCCATATTTTACAATTGGGGGGTGATGACAGAATAACCCTCCATATATTTCTCTAGAGAGGCCATTAGAGCATAGTGACATCATAACCATCTGTAAATTCCTATACAGAGGACAGTAGAGGGCAGTGACACCATAACCCTCCACATATTCCTATAGAGGCCACTAGAAGGCAGTGACACCTTAACCCTTTAAAAAGTCCACTAGGGGGTAATATGAGCCTAATCCTCCATAGTTGCCTGCCATAAGAAAGTGATACTAGGAAATTGCAGGCTGCTACTGCTGCCTTTTTATTGTTTAGTTGAATTCTGCTCATTGTTAATTGGGTTAGAGCCCTGCATGGGTAACAAAATGCATCTCTGGTATTCCATCTATTATAAGTTTGATGTAGTATTGCTTGGGCGGGATGGTCAGCTCTGTGGTTTCGGAACCTGTTTGCAGCTCACTCCCTTCTTATAGGTAGTACAGCGCTAGAGAATATGTCAGCAACAATGTCCTTGAGGCCTGCAGCACTCCCTGAGGTCCAGCAAGAAGGCAGCGCAGTCTATAAAATGAGAGGTGCAGCAGAGCAAAGCTTCTGCAACCACACCCTCCTGGGATAGACAGACGACATTTAGAGCACTGCTGTTTAAAAAACCCTGTCTGACATAACAAATCCCAAACTTAAAGCAGAACACTTCAGGAATCCAGTATTTTGACTGTCCTCGAATTGGGATGTGTGAAACCCACCTAGTTTGCCCATACAAACTCACCTCTTCCCTGGTACTATGGTGCCTGCCTGGGTTCTCGTCCAATCAGAGACGTTTGCCGTTCATATGTAATGCTCAGCAAATGGCTTTGTATTTCAAAATATGTTTAGACTTTTGGTTTGCTTTGATCTCTGAGATCTGTGGTTGGCATGAATTTCAGGGTGGAAGGCTGGCAATTTGCACATTCGCTCTAACCCCACCAATGATTTGTAGGAGCAGAGGGAAGGAGGGGGTTGACTAACAAATCAGGCACAGATACTTACTTATGTCCTCATTCATTTTTCCTATTCTACTGCCCCAGGTAACCACCAGTGATCATTTGGGCTTGCAAGGCAATAGAAGCACAGCACTGTGGTAGCCTGCCTGTGGTAACCTCAATGGCTGTAAGTAGAGGTAAGTGCCTCTGGCTGTTCTTGGGCTTTCAGCTGCATTATGTGTGGAGGGGCATCCCCCACTGCCAAGCTTATCAGCCCTATAGTCATTTTTGACTTAAGGATCCATTTTAAGTGTCGCTCCACCCAGAAATGACTGGAGGTCCACTCACTCCCCTACTGGGCATAACAAGGTAAAATACCAATAATAGGCAAAAGTACAACCTTAAAGCAGAACCAAAACCTGGAAATTTGACTTTCCCAGGTTTTGTTTCATTCCCCCGGGCTCTCGTCCAATGAGAGCCGCCTGTCGTGACTTTCTCATTCAGCAGATGACTCTCATTGACTGCAATGGGGAGTGTGTGCTGCTTCAGCTCAGCTCATCTGAATGGCTGGGACGCAAGCACTCCACCGGGGATGCGGCAGCATGTGCTCCCCATTTACAGGCAGACAGCTCTCATTGGACCAGAGCCCGCAAATCTCCTGTTGAAGCAGGCAGGGGGGTTCACACAGCTGGACATGCTAATTCAGCGTCTTTGGTCGCGCATATTAATGCAGCTTTACTCGCATCCTTCTGCGCAGCCACACGCAGCCATTCAGGTAGGGTTGAGGTTATCGGGAGAAGGGGGGGGGGGCAGTCCAGGGGGGAGGGATTCAACTGGACCTGACGTCTCAGAATCCAGGGAGGGTTTTGGTCCACTTTCATTTAGGTCACTGTCTGTATGAAATTAAAAATGCATGGAGGGGGAGAGGGTGCAAGAGGTTAAATTCAGAGAGTGTATGTATGTGGAGGCAGGGGAGAGGTTGCAAGGGGTTAACTGCAGAGCTTGTGACTTTGTGACATAGGCGAACATCTTACTGGATTCTGACACACAGGAGTCACATGGCTGCAACAATAGAGGGGAGATGCCGTGGATGCAGACCTTGTATAACCCCTTGCGCCCTCTCCACCCCTTCTGCAGACAAACTCTGCATCCATCTTTGGCTGGGGGCATCTGTTAGGGTGCTACAAAGCTCCTGCAACATGACTTTTATTTTACTATAGCAGTAATTGCATTCCCCCAGGTGACCACACTAAGCACACATCTAGGGTTTCTTAATGGGTATTACAGTCCTGCCCACGGCAATGCTGTGAATAATGCCTGGGGGGGGGGGGTTCGATTTGGCTAGTTTAAACACATTTTACTATTATAAATTGATTTACTTTACAACAGTGAGAACATCCCCCCTGGCAGACAGACTGTGACTTCTTGTCACCCCCATGAGTATTCCAAGCCTGATTTTAACTTTAAAATGTAGGGCACTCCCAAATCAGGAGCCCCCCAGAGGTGATTGTTAAAGTGAGACAAAACCCACCAGCAGCTGGCCTAGAATCTAAAAATACAATTCTGTGAGTACTCACCTGTAGAATTGATTTTGTAGTATACAGCACGTCCTGTTTCACCAAATTCTTTACGCTTGGGATATCCGCCACAAGGTGGCGCAGTGGACTGCAGAAGAGACTTGTGGCATCTCTTGGCCCTATAAAAGGACAGGAACCTCCCACAAATTCCCAGTGATACAAAACAGTAGACAAGAAGCCGGGAGAATAATAGTAAAGGAAACCCCAACCAAACATCTGAACAAATCACCATACAGAGGTAACCAAGAATAATGATAACAAGGGAGGGGTGAAAAAAGAAGTGCTGTATACTACAAAATCAATTCTACAGGTGAGTACTCACAGAATTGTATTTTTCCCAAGTATACAGCACGTCCTGTTTCACCAAATTCTTTACGCTTGGGACGTCCAAAAGCAGTGCCCGAAAAGTAGGGTGGGATCCCCAAAGAACAACGGCGGGCAGTTTAAACCATTGCCGCCTGAAGAACTTTGCGGCCAAAAGCAGCATCAGCTGAGGCTCTAACATCAACCTTGTAAAACCTGGAAAAAGTATGAACAGAAGACCAAGTTGCGGCCTTACAAACTTGTTCAACAGAAGCCTGGTGCTGAAAGGCCCAAGAAGAACCAATAGCACGAGTGGAATGAGCAGTAAGGTGGAAGGGAGGTTCCTTACCCTTAGCAGAATATGCTTGCACCACCGCCTGACGAATCCACTTAGCCGGAGGCAAACCCTTCCTAGGACCAGAAGGAAGAACAAAAAGAGCATCAGTCTTCCTGAAAGATTCAGTAGCTACCAAGTAAAACTTCAGAACCCTGACCACATCTAAAGAATGCAGAGTCATCTCGTTGGAATTAGCAGGATTAGGACACAAGGAAGGCAAGACAATGTCCTGATTGAGATGAAAAGCAGACACAACATTAGGCAAAAAATCTGGCTTAAACCGAAACACCATCTTGTCCTGGTGTCGCTCAAAATAAGGAGGCTTGATGGAAAGCGCCGCCAACTCAGAAACACGCCCGACAGAAGTGATAGCCACCAAAAAGGCCACCTTAAGAGTCAAAATGGGCAAAGCAGCCTCACGGAGAGGCTCAAAGGGACGACCCGGCAGAGCAGATAACACCAGATTCAAATACCAAACTGGTAACATAGGTTTACGTGGCAGACGCACATGAGAAACGCCCCTGGAAAAAAGTCTTAACCAAACGGACGGACTGGAAAAAAATTGCCAGAGCTGAAACATGACCCTTGAGGGTACTAAGTTGAAGGCCCAAATCCAAAACATGTTGCAAGAATTCCAGAATCCTGGGAATAGAAAACACCCGTCAGGGAAGAGATTTAGACTCACACCAGGCAATGTAAGCATGCCAGACCCTGTATTAGATAAAGGACGAGGACTTCTTCCTAGCCCTAATCATGGTATCAACAACAGAGGCAGGCAAACCCTTTTCCATCAAGATGGAGGTTTCAGCAGCCAAGCGTTTGTAAATTGGGATGGCACAGCTGCCCCTGAGTGAGCAGATCTGGATCCTTGGGCAGGACGTACTGATCTACTGCCAACTGCCAATGTCTACGGACCACACCCTTCTTGGCCAACAGGGGGCCACCAGAATGGTTGGCACCCCTTCCTGGGCTACCTTGCGCAGAACCCTGCCCAACAGAGGAAACGGAGGGAACACAGAGGAGCCGAAACCCCTTCCAAGGCGTTGCCAGTGCATCCGTGGCAAAGGCCCGAGGATCCTGTAACAGAGACAAAGAATGGAAGTTTGTGATTGTGACGTGAAGCAAACAGGCCCCCCAGCGGTGGCACAGGGAGTAAAACACCCTGTTGCTGAGGGACCACTCCCCCAGCCGAGACATCCCCCTGCTCAAAGAGTCTGCCTCCAGGTTCTCCACCCCCCGGGATGTAAACTGCCGAGATGCAGGGGACATTCTCCTCCGCCTAGGACAGTTCCTTGAGGGCTTGCTTGCTCCGAGTCCCTCCCTGATGATTGATGTAGGCGACCCCGAAGGTGTGGGGTCAACTGGGAAAGGGCCAACCTTATCACCCGCAGTTCCAGAATGTTGATGGGGGCATGCAAACAAGGCAACAATGCACAAACAAACCACTGCGGCTTGCAGAACCTTGCGGCCAAAAACAGCATCCGCAGAAGCCCGCACATCAACCTTATAAAACGTAGAAAAAGTATGAACGGAAGACCAAGTAGCAGCCTTACAAACTTGTTCAACAGAAGCCTGGCGCTGAAAGGCCCAAGAAGCCCCAACAGCACGAGTAGAATGAGCAGTGACCCGAAAAGGGGGAACCTTCCCCTTGGCAGAATAGGCCCCAACAATGGCCTGGCAGATCCATTTACTAATGGAAGACTTGGCGGGTGCCAAAGCTTTCCTGGGCCCAGAGGGCACCACGAAAAAGGCATCCATCTTACGAAAAGGAGAAGTAGCCACCAAATAGTACTTCACGCAACGAACCACATCCAAGGAGTGCAAAACCCTCTCCTTGTCATTGCTAGGCTTAGGACACAAGGAAGGGAGAACTACATCCTGATTGAGATGGAAAGCAGAAACTACCTTAGGAAGGAAATCTGGCTTAAAGCGAAAAACCACCTTGTCCTGGTGTCTCTCATAGTAAGGGGCCTGAATGGACAGAGCCGCCAACTCAGAGACACGCAGAACAGAAGTAATAGTATAATAGTATTGAAAAGCAGTGAGAAAAGAAGCCAAGAGAAACCAACCACCAACTGGTAACAAAGGTAATGATAACAATCACCATACAGGGGATCCAGAAAAATGTACAACCAGGGTGGGGTGGAGCAGGACGTTCTGTATGCATATAATACCAATTCTACAGGTGAGTATCTCACAGAATTGTATTATTCTAAGCATACAGCACGTCCTGCTCCATCTATAATACTTACACATGGGACATCCAATAGCAGTGTCCATAAAGTAGGGTGGGATCCCCAAAAACAAGGCACAGCAGACAGTAAAGGCACTGTCACCTGCAACTTTTGCAACCAGGTACGACATGAGCAGAGGCTCTAACGTCTATCTCATAACAAAACCTTAGAAGGTATGAACAGAGACAAACAACAGTCTAGTAACTTATTCAAATGAAAAAACCTGGTGCTGAAGGGCCAAAGGTACCCAAACACCAAAATAACTGGATAAAGTGAGAAAGGGAAACTCTTCCCCCTTAAAGGAATAGGCCAGTGTAACGGCCCAACCCGCCCACAGGCAACAGAAGCCTTGTGGAAAACATAGAACTCTCCCTAAGGGGAATGAAAACTGGTCTCCCGTCCGACAGGAGGGAATACTGACCCCTTCATTAGCAAGAAGCCGAAACCTTTACTCAGGACCAGGAAGGTATCCAAGTAAGATCAATCCAAAGGGCGCAGTGGCCCTGGAAGCAAGCGATATCAGGCGCATACATAGGGAGGCGCCCGCAGACCCCAAGGGCATAAGTCCCCCTAAGGGACAAGAACTCACCAGGAAAAATTGCAACACCTGTTGAGGGAATGTAGACCCTTTACAATAGCCTTATTAAGAATAAGGTCCGTAGTTAGACTGAAAGGACTTAAACAATGATCATAAAACACCACTTGAGTAAAGAGGTCCGGCATAAGACGGAATACTACCGCGGCATGGTGTGCATATAGATATATATAAACATATATATATATACATATATTTGTCAAGCCAAGGCTAAGCAATCAGATCCACCTTCTCAGGCACACGTCTGACTGAGGCAGGAGCCCCCAGAGAAGCGACTTGGACTACAAGGCAGCTGAGACAGCATTCAGCATAAGTCCCAAGGAAAAATCCGCCGGGCAAACAGGAAAATGGATCCCAACAGGAACCACAGAAACTACTTGGGAGATGCCATGAGAAAAACCCCAAGTGAATTCCTCACAAGGAAGACAGAACCAGACTCCTACAGGAAGACGGCCAGGACAGAACCTGGACCTTCAGAGTACCTAGATGGGGAGCCAACCCCAACCTATGCTGTAAGGACTCTAGAACCCGGGGAACCAAGAACGTCCAACAGGTAAAAGACCAAAGCTCATGCCCATCAGTATGGGTACACCATGAACCACAATAGACGGAGGAAGAGGAAGCCAATGAAGCTTGCTCCTTGCCCCCCATATACCAAGTCACCCAGAAGATAAGCCCGTCTCCAAGGGGTGAATGAATCATCCGTCAAGCCCTAGACAAGAGTCTGTAGATTGAGGCGACAAAAGAAGGGGCCTGACAAGGGCAGAACCGCACTCCCGAGAGAGCTTACAGGTCACAAGGCCACCCAGGCCATCAATCTCAAGGGTCTCTCTATCAGCACAACCGTGCGCAGAACCCCACATAGAATGGTGAACGAAGAGAAGGCATATACAATAGAAAGTCTATGCATGATTTTACTAAGCCCCCCTGACCAGAGTCAGAATATTCTGGGACAGTGAAAAACAAGGGCAGAGCCCCTGTGGTATAAGCGAGACCCAACAGAGCGCCACCAGGATAGCATAGCCTGCCACTGAAGGCCTCTATTGGAACGAATACCGCTGGAGGAGCAGGGGGCGTAGACCCCCGCCCAGAACAGGATCAGGAACCCTCTAGAGGGATCATCCTGCTTCAAGCTCCAGACCCATAATAAAACAGACCATTGTCTTTCAACAGACCAAGAGTCCCCAATAGACAGGTCCTAAGGAGGGGAAGTCCAGCCGTATAGAGTCAACGGAAGGCACACTGTTGCCACAACCAGTAGGCAAGATGGGCCCTCTAAGGAACCCTACCTAGGAACCACGGGAGATTTGGAAGAAAGTCCCCCCCACCCCCCGCCTACCTGCGAGACTTGGTACCCAGGTGACCATTCTCAGGAAGATGCAAGCAAGGAAGGTGGGTGCCCCCTGACAGGGTCCTTGAACATGATCAGCTCATGAGGAACCACCTTACCAAGGGGGAATGAGCACAGATCAAGCCCCAGGGGTGCTGGAACCCCATGTAGGATCAATAACCTACTGTGCCGAAGAGCCCAAGGGCTCGGTATATAAGGGACATTATCTGATACGCCACGAACGGGCCCACCAGCTGCAATCCTGCCTGGTGAAAGTAAGAAGTCAGCAAAGGGGGACAGAGCCCCCGTAACCAGGAGTCCACTTGTTGCCAGGGAAGAAGGCTCAAGCCTGACCCGAATCCAAGGAATGGAGATAGCAGATTAGGGACCAAGAGGGATTGAGGTGACTGAGCACCCATCCAGTAACTCCCAGGGGACACCGCCGGCCGACCAAGGTCCTAATGCGGGAGTCTCCCCCCCCCAGGCAAATCCGAGACATCACCCCCAGGGTGCCTGTGTCCCAAGACAGAGATGTCATATAGGAACTACCTGTGAGAGTAGAATTGCCAGGCCTACCATAGGCCAGCGTGGCCCAGACTGCCTCATGCTGTTGAGGGAAGGAGGAAGGTTAATATAGAGGCCATAGCCCCATACTGTTAAAGGCAACCTGTAAGTAAGCCCAAACTCTGTAGGCCCAGTACGGCCTGCACCAATACCTGAGGGAAAACCAGGGGCTAGAAGCACCCTGACAACCACTGAGAGGGACCGCCCAGCAAAAGCTATCCTGTGTCCAGGGGAACTAGCTCCTGGAACCACCAGAAGGAGAAGGTACATTCCTAGATGGTGGACAGCTGCTGCAGCAGTACCCTCGCCCAGAAGGGCGAGGGCGTCCCTTCATGCTTGGGAGGTCTTGACAGACTTGGACTTAGTCCTGCCAGAGGGCCCAGGGCGTTGCCTGCCCACCCCATGGTGGAAATCCACACCGAACAGTTGGAAGCACACCTCAGGTTCGCGTTTGACACTAACGTAGGGAGGTGGAGGGGTGACCTTGCCCCAGGGAGGCCGGAGCGTCCTTCTGCGCAAGGGTGCCTTACCCTTTTTACCAAAAAGGTCCAAACGGGCCCCAAATAGTCGCCGTCCTCTGAAGGGAAGGCAAGTGAGAGCCTTTTTCGTAGCATCGTCAGCACCCCACTGTCGCAGCCAGACCAGGCGGCGAATAGCTACCACAAGGGCAGAGGTTCTAGCACACATCTTAATGGTGTCATCCAGTGCTGAGAGGATAAACTTCACAAACACATCACAGTCTGATAGCACATTAAACACCCTCCAAGGGAGGTCCTCAGGACGGTGATCTAGTACTTTTCTGACAAGAGTCCTGGCGGCCACCGCAGTGATGGCCTCGGCACAGACCGGGCGCAGAGCCATCCCTGCACACGAGAAGGCGTGGGAAGCCAGTATGTCAATGCGCCGGTCCTCAGCATCCCGAAGGGTACGGTAATAAGGAGCCGTCAGGAAGGGGGGGGGTTAGTAACCCCTATAACCGGTGCATCCATCACAAGAGGTGCTGACCAAAAATTAACCACATCAGGAGGGAAAGGGTACTTCCAATCCCAGACCCCTGGGACCCCTTTAAGTTTACAAGGCGATTCCCATTCTTGGGATATAAGATTCTGGAAATTATCCTGTTCTAGGAACTCCAAGCGCGGCGGCGCTGTGTGGAAACTCTCCTTCTTAGGCTTGGGGGTGTCTCCAGGAGGGGAGATTGACAAAACCTCAAAGATCTTAATAAGAATTTCATCTGTGTCACACAGGCCCCAAGAACCGGGCCCAGAATCATCACAGCACCCGGGCATCTCGTTCGAGGAGCCCGAATCTGAGAATAGTTCACCCTCCTCAGAAGGATCAAGGTCCTGCATATCAGCAGAGTCATCGGTATCGTTAGGAACCGGAGAGCCAGGAGGCGTCAGGGACCGCTTCTTACCAGGGCCCATACGCTCCGCCAATCCAGACAGCACCTGCTCCACCGTAGGCAGCACGCGCGGCACGGTTTGCAGGTCATCCCCGCTCGAGTGGGACTCATCAGGAGTGAGATTTAGGTCCGGGGAGACGGGTGTATTGAAGGGAGGTGCAGCCACTGGCAGACCTGCCTGTTCAGCACACGGTCCGCAGACCCGTGCTCTGTCAGCATCAGCATGGGGCTGACCACACACTGCACACAGCCGGTCATGTTCCAGAGGGACCCCGGGTACATAATTCTGAGATGCCTCCATATGGTGATTATCTGAGCAGTATGCCCGCAGGGATTTACGCAATAGGCAACCCTGGATGCCCCAAGACCCGCTAGGAAGTGGGAGAATTTGTTATGTGGACCCGCTGTAATATATGTTAGGCCGGGAGAAGCCACCGAAGTCCTGGCGTCTGAAAGACATAATGGGACAAGAGGGGTGGTGTCAGTGCCATGCGCAGCCGAATACACATAGAACCATGCCGCCCCGGAGGGCACTTACATGACCAAGGGAGGAGGCGGACCGCACCGTACGCGCGAAGATTGTCAAAATGGCGCCAAGCGAACCTCGAGGGGCGGGCCATACCAGGCTGTGACGCGGAGCGCGTCATGCCGAGTCCCCGCCTCCCCCAAAGAGCGCGAAGCTCTAACCAACAGAAATAAGAAGGACAGTATTGGATAGAAGGCGCATGCATAAAGATGCTGTCACGCTGGAAATGATGCTGCCGTCTGGGCAGTTGTTAATGAAAAGAAAAAAAAAAACGGCTCGCAACTGTATAGCAAGGAGCGCGACACTGACACCCAAATAAAATAAAAACCAAAGGCCTTAACGTGTTATATTACACTAGGACTGCCACACATACCCCCCCCCCCCCCCTTTTCTTTTCCCCCGAGTTACGGGAGGAAGCGAGGGAGAAGCGGACCAGCGTCCATGGACTAAATCTGTGAGGGGCACGGGCAAGAATGCGGGAGGGGCATCCACTAGAGGCTCACCATCGGCCTAACCGCCTAGCCTATGGTGGGGGATTGCGGTGGAGCGTGGCTCCGTTCAGCACACAAGGTGCTGCCTACCTTCACCCGACCCACGCAGCCCAGGCTGGGAGGCATAATCTTCCGAAGAGGACGGGTGTTAATAGTCCCGCAGGGCTTCGGGCTGTAAAGCCCCGCTCGCCTGCGAGAGCGTGATACTTCCTGTCTTCGCAGTTCAGCACTGCAGAGAAATCTGGGGATTTGTGGGAGGTCCCTGGGTATATGAAGGGCCGGGAGGAGCCTGTTTTTGCATGTCTGCAGTGAACAGCGCCCTCTGGCGGAGGATTACCCATGTGTAAGTATTATAGATGGAGCAGGACGTGCTGTATGCTTAGAATAAAGTCTTAACCAGAGGATGTAGAGCAAAAGACCTCTGAAAGAAGACCGCCAGGGCAGAGACCTGCCCTTTCAAGGTACTAAGCTGGAACCCCAGGTCCAGACCGTGTTGAAGAAACTCCAAAATCCTAGGACTTGAAAACACCCTGCAAGGCAAGGCCCTAGCCTCACACCAGTCAATATAGGACCTCCAAGTCCTGTAATAGATGTTAGAGGAAGATCTCTTCCTAGCTCTAACAAGAGTCTGAATCACAGCATCAGACAAACCTTCCTCCTTTAAGATGGAGGTTTCAGCAGCCACGCCGACAAAGCCAGCGTTTGTAAATTGGGGTAACGAAGTTGACCTTGAGTGATCAGATCCGGAAACAGGGGCAACCTGTACTGATCTACCGCCAGCCGTACGACTTCGGCCAAACCTGTCTTGGCCACCTTGGAGCCACCAGGATTGCTGGCACACCTTCTTGAGCCAACTTGCGCACCACCCTGCCCACCATGGAGAAGGGGGGAAACAGGTACAGGAACCCCAGATCCCTCCAGGCCAGAGACATGGCGTCCACTGCCAGGGCCAGAGGATCCTGAGACAGAGACACAAATGCAGGAAGCTTGTGATTGTGACGTGAGGCAAAGAGATCCACCTCCGGAGTCGGCCACTTGTGGCAAAGGGACCGGAATACCTTGTGATTGAGAGACCATTCCCCTCGGCGAGAGGATCTCCTGCTCAGGGAGTCCGCCTCCGTGTTCTCCACACCCGGAATGTAAACGGCTGAGATGCATGGGACATTGCTCTCCACCCAGGCAAGAATCAGAGACACTTCCCTGAGGGCACTCCTGCTTCGAGTCCCTCCTTGTTGATTGATGTAAGCGACCACCGTCCGATTGTCTGACCGAACTTGAACCGGCAAGCCCTGCAAATGAAAAGTCAAGCGAGACAGAACCAACCGAATGGCCCTCAGCTCCAAGACATTGATGGGGGTGTGTGCCTCCCGAGGCCCCCACAGCCCCTGGAACTGATGTTCCCTCCAGAAACCCCCCCCCCAGCCCGACAGGCTGGCGTCCGTGGTGACCGTTTCCCAACAAGGGGCCAGAAAGGATCTGCCCCTCATCAGATTGCTTGGTTCCAGCCACCACTGAAGAGACTGCCGAACCCGGGGGGACATCAGAAACGACTGATCCAAAGACAGCGGACACCTATCCCAAGCCGCCAAAAGATGGAGCTGGAGCGTCCGCATGTGAAACTGAGCAAAGGGAACTGCCTCGAAGGAAGCCACCATCAATCCCACCAGTCTCATCCCCAGGCGTATAGACGGGCGAGGGTTGGATAGGAGAAGCCGTATCAGATCCTGAACCATCTGCACCTTGGACTGAGGTAGGAACACCCTGGTCTGAATGGTATCCAGAGTCATGCCCAGAAAGGAAACCTCCCTTGACAGGGAAAGAGAAGACTTGGGGTAGTTGATCACCCAGCCGAACATCTCCAGCATGGACACCACCGTTCTGGTGTCTAGCTTCGCCTGGCTGAGAGAGGATGCCATAATGAGAAGGCCGTCCAGATACGGCACAATGTGAATGCCCTGGGCTCTGAGAAGGGCCATTATACCCGCCAGCACCTTGGTGAACACCCTCGGTGCCGAGGTTAGCCCGAAAGGAAGAGCCACAAACTGAAAATGCTGATCTCCCACCACAAACCTGAGGAATCTCTGGTGTGCCGGGAAGATTGGTACATGCAGGTAAGCATCCTTGATGTCTATGGACGTTGTGAAGTCCCCCTGACTAAGAGAATGGATGGCTGATCGCAGAGTCTCAATGCGGAACTTCTTGGTTCTGATGAACCTGTTGAGAAGCTTCAAATCCAGAATAGGTCTTATGGAGCCATCCTTCTTGGGGACCGTGAAGAGGTTGGAATAGTAGCCCAGGCCTCTTTCCGAGGGAGGCACCAGGCAAATGACTTCCATGTCCAGAAGATTCTTTACAGCCGACAGGAGCCCCTGCGCAGCCCGGGGATCCAAGGAGACCCGAGATCTGAAGAATCTGGGAGGAGGCCGGAACTCAAACGCCAGCTTGTAACCGGAAGACACCACTTCCAAGATCCATTTGTCCGTGACCTCCCGGTCCCAGACCTGGAAGAAGGGCCGCAGCCGCCCCCCCTCCCCCCGCAAGGGTGAGGGCGCCCCCTCATTGCTGAGCTGGCTTGGCAGCGGGCTTGGGCTTGGAACCCCAGTTGTGTCCTGGACGAGCACGTCCTCTGCCTCTGTTCCAAGAATCACCTTTGAAGTTAGAGTAGGCACACCGCTTAAGGGCTGCAAACTCAACACTGGCCGGGTCAAGCTGGGAAACACTCAACAGGTCCCTAACGACAGACCTGGTAGCCACAGCCGAGAGCGCAGAAGCACAAACAGGCCGCAATGCTGAACCCACACTAGCAAAAGCATGGCTAGCCATTTGATCAATGCGCTTGTCCTCACCATCTTTGAGAGTGGTGGCATCAGGAGAATGTACAACCGAGGTATTGGACAGACAGCACAGGTGCATCGACCTCAGGAGGAAACTACCAGCGCTTCACTGCGTCCACCGGAAAGGGATATTTCCTATCCCATCCCTGAGGAACACCTCAAACAAGTGGGTCAGGACCTTGGGGGTATCTACAGCATCCCCCTGCCCATGTTCAGCATCAGCACCAACAAACTGCTGATCCTCAGATCCATCGGATTCCTCAAACAATTCCCCCTCTTCAAGCGGGGAATAATCTGACCAGTCAAGGGTATCATAGTCATCAAAATCAAGAACGGGCGCGGCCGGAGACAGGTGCCTTCTCTTAGCCGGGGCCTTTCTGGCCGCAGAGCTAGAAATCATTCTCTCGATGTTGGCCAGCCTAGCACATACATCAGATTGCGACTCCCTGCTAATGACAATGTCACTCGGGGTCCGGATCAGGCGGGGTAGAGTAGGTGATGAGGCCGGCGGCACTGACCCAGATGCCTGGGACCCCGACTGCCGCGTTATGGCCTGCTGAGCACATGGTATGCAAATCAGTACATTATCCCCCGTAAGGAATACCCCACAGCCCACACACTGCCGGGATTGCCCCCGAAGGGAGCCCGAGCCCGGTATCCTGGGAAGCCTCCATATGGTGAATCTTATGGTAGTCTCAATGACCAGAGGGAATTACGCTAGAAGCTACCCAGGATGCCCCTTAAGTCCCGAGTGGGAGGATTTGAATGATACCCCAATTTAAAACCAAGGGACCCCAGGACCGGGAGAACCCCCCTTTTTAACACTTGATAGGGAGCCCTCCTAAAAAACACAATTGCAGGGACACATAAGGCACAATCGGACACACAACCAACATACTTATATGCAGCTAAGAAAGGCATAAAAGCATAATTATATATTTAGACCTGGGAAGCTGCCCCAAGCGCTCAAATAGCCAGACACAGCGCTATATGTAAAAATAAGGAAAGGGCCCACAGGGCACTCACAGAGCGTCGTAATGGCGTCCAGCACGCAGCACAGACCACGGGAGAGAGGGAGAAGGGCGGGCCGGCGCGGATCGCGCCTGGCCCCACCCCCTACCCTCAGCCCAGGAAGATGCGGCTCCCAGCCAGTGGCTGGGCCCCCGCGATGGCGACAGTGAACAAGGGGGGGCGGGCCGCAGCAAGCACCCGGCCCCCCCTTCGAGCGCCTGAGGGGAAGATGCCCCCCCACCGTAAATGGCCACCACATGCGGCCAGCAGAAGTAAAAGCAGAAAGACTGGCCAGTACTGAAGTACACATCAAACACGCACACACACACATACAGCTCAGAAAAATAAAAGTTATGGTAGAAACGCCCCCCCCTAGAGGGGAACAGGGGAACCCAGAAGAGGGGAAATCAGCACCCCAGAAGTGGAAGGGGAGTTAGGGACGGGGCATCCCAAGCCGGGATCACCAACCCGGATACCGCCTACCCCCTAGTATGGGGTCTCACGGGGGAGCATGGCTCCCTGTATACACCACAAAGGTGCTGCTCACCATTGCCCGGGCCCACATCCAAGGCTGGGAGGCATAATAAGGGTTTAAATAACAAAGTCCGGGCAGCAATAGAAACTAATTGGCCGGGGGTAACCCGGCTACCTGCAAGGAGGAGATAAGGCCAGCTTGCTCGCCGTCTGCAGAGACGAAAAACGGGGAATGTGTGGGAGGTCCCAGGTATTTATTGACCGGGAGGGGCTTCCTTTTTTTTCTGTCATCTCTGCAAAAGTTCGCCCTCTACAGGTAATAACCCACATGTCATGAATATTGGAAGCGGATGTGTGACATACTTGGAATATACAATGTGAAACACCACCCCCCCGAGAGCTCCCCAGGGAGAGAGCGAGGCGGGGAAGAGCAACGGTAGGCGCACCCAAGGCATGCTTAGCTAGGGAGGAGGGGGGGGCAGTGGAGGGGGGGCAGGGGAAGGCCCACAATAAGGCAGGAAGGGGCATCCCACAAGGCTCACCATAAGCCTGAAACGCCTACCCTAGTAGGTACAGGGATTGCGGTTGGAGCAGCGCTCCTCCAGCACCTGACCCTGGCGCTGTCCTACCTTCACCCGAACCAGGCAGCCGAGGCTCGGAGGCAGTGGGTCCAGAACGGGTGGAAATAGTCCTGCAAGCTGATAAGCCCCGCTCGCCTGCGTAATATAGAGAGCCATCTTCTATCTTCGCAGTCCAGACTGCAGAAGGAAACTGGGAATTTGTGGGAGGTTCCTGTCCTTTTATAGGGTCGGGAGACGCCACAAGTCTCTTCTGCAGTCCACTGCGCCACCTTGTGGCGGATATCCCAAGCGTAAAGAACCGGCACCAGCTCCTCTATTCCAGCAGCTAGGGCTAACTGGATAAAGGGAAGCTGTCTCGAGCCCTGCATTGAACAACAGCCAGACCTGGCAATAACCACAATAACCAATAGGTGA
This sequence comes from Gastrophryne carolinensis, assembly GCA_027917425.1. Taxonomy (NCBI): domain Eukaryota; kingdom Metazoa; phylum Chordata; class Amphibia; order Anura; family Microhylidae; genus Gastrophryne; species Gastrophryne carolinensis. The sequence goes on along the minus strand of CM051243.1, from coordinate 43,040,951 downwards.
CAGTCTGGCCTAAGTGGCGTAAGGGAGCTCTCGTCCTGCAATCAGTGCTGTTCTCCCAATCTTGGACAAGCCCCCATTTTAGATAATTTTGTAATGATGTTTTACTACTCAAATAAGCCCAGGCGCAAGTCCCTCCATTCAGTGGAGGACTGGGGACAAAAATCAGTGCCGGCTTTTACCAGTCCCTGGCCGGCACCGAGACGTCCTTGCTGAGGCCCCCCCAACTACTAGGATACCGGGGCCATAGCATTAGGAGCTGGGGTTCCTTGTCTCATGGGTACAGCGAGGCAGGGATTGAATGTGGGTATTAAAAACAGCTGCCCAACTGGCCCCAATGCAGTGCGGCCCCCCAGCATTGTCCTGGGTCTCCCTATGGCTAGTCTGCCCCTGCCTCCAATCATCCATAGGTGGATGTCTGGTCCTGCTTTCAGTGCTGTTCTCTTGATCCTGGATGAGCCCCCATTATTTTAGATAATTTTGTAGTTAGATTTTTTTAACTAAACTCAGACCGTAAGTCCCTCCAATCATCTAAAGGCGGCACTCAGGAAAATCTGTTGCTGTTCTCTTAAAGGCAGCCGGTTTACTGGGACACTAAACTAATCGAACCCTTCCTCTCAGGCGATCAGTGACCCTGCATTGGAAAGATACTTACCTTTTTCTAAATGAACATCTGATGGACGGGGAGGTAATTGGCACCTTCTACAACAGGACACATGCTTTATTACAATGTGCAGATATTTCCTGTCCCCATCATACAGGGTTTCATACCTTCTTTAGAACTCTAACTGAAGAGGCAATACCAAATCAAGATCCTTTGGGGGAGATTGTTAAACGGGACCTAAAGAGGAACAAAACCCACCAGCAGTCGGGCTGGAAAAGAATCCAGGGACAGCCGCTGGTTTTTCCCTGGGGCATCCGTCATTCGGCAGGTGAATCTCATTGTTTTGAATGGGAATCAGATAGGATGGGGCTCCCCATATAAGTCAATGAGAGCTGCTTGCTGAAGGTGGTAAACACGGCAAAAGGCCCTCGTTAGCTGGACACCCATGCATGCACTGTTGGAACGTGGAAGAGGCAAGTTGCTTGGGGCTTTCACACAGCGGAATATCCCAATTTGGGATACCCCAGGGTAACTGAACAAAGCCAGGGAAAGACCAATTGTTATGCTTTTAACTGGAGGTTCCCTTAAAGTGGACAAACACCCAGCATGATCTTATAGATTCCCGGGCCGATCCAATCCCTCTCCGCTGGGCATCCAAAATCGGGATGCCCCGTTGTGTGAAACCCCCCAAAACGACTGCTGCACTTACCGGTCCAACGGTGCATGCGCGGGCCAAGGCCGCATCTCACGCTTCTCTCTAGCAGGGTGCGGGCGAGCTCCCTGTTAGAGGGAAGCGCGAGATGCGGCCGCCAGCGTGCTCGGAGCCGCTGCGGTAAGACGTCTCATTGACACGCATACCACAGAGGCTCCAAGCGCGCTGATTGGACGAGCAGGCCACGTATGCGCCGTAGGAGCGGGTTGAGGTGAGTTGATCTGGGCGTTCTGGGGGGTTTCGCATAGCGGGGCACCCCGGGGAAGTGGTCCAAAACCCAGGATAGTTAAAATACTGGGTGTTGGTCCACTTTAATCCATCATGGCAGCCTGGCAGGGGGAGTTCAAGAAACACCTGGTGAGGAATTGTGGGAATGGAAAATGTCTGGCTCCAGCCATCGGGCACAGTGATGGCAGAGGGAACAAGAGTGGATTCAGATTGGCAGGTTGAACACAGGTTGCTGCATTTTACCCTACATACACCAGAGGAAGACCACATCTTCTAGTGGACCAATCACCAACATTTTGACTATCCTGGTGATTGGTCCCTGCCCTGGGATGTCCCACTGTGTGTAACCCCCAGATCGGCCAAACCACCTTTCAGCCGTTCCCACGGTGCATGTGCAGGCACTCATCCAACTACTAATTCACGGCATAAAGGTGTTGTTTTGGACTGCATGTCTGCATCAGGAAGGCGCCTGCTGCATCCCCGGCTCACCTGTGGAGTGTGTGGTCCTGCGCGTCCGGCCTATTTGGATGGCTGGACGCAGAAGCTTGCACAGCTGCAGGAACGCCGGGGATTTGGCCACGGCCCGATGGGGCCCAGCAGAGAGATAAGGGGTTTGCGGATGATCACACAGGGGCACCTAGTCGGACAGCCCTGGGGTCTCTTAGACACCAGGGCTGTCCAACCTGTGATTGATCCACTTTCAAGATCATGATCTGCTAAGTGATATCAGGACCCAGGCAGGTCACATGGGTAGTATATGACATCATGGCTAACTACCCACTGACCTGACACGGGAACCAACGTCCACTAGTCAACCCCAGATCTGATTTGTGTCACAAACGCCCACCCAATAGATGAGGTCATGAGGTCAAGTAGACTGCCCCCGACATCTGAGCCACCACCCGCCTTGCCAAATTTTGACATAATTCAGGTTACATTTTCCAGCTTTGTTTTTTTTTTTTTTTAACAAAAGTCTTTAACTTAAATAGTTGAGGCCAACCTTAGCCAACAAACATATCATATAAAGTGGAGACAGATAAGTGAAACCTTAACTATAGTTAAAAATACAATTCTGTGATTACTCACCTGTAGAATTGGTATTATGGGTATACAGTACGTCCTGCTCCAAATAGAATACTTACAAGTGGGTATTACTCCGCCAGATGGCACTGGACTGCAGAGACATAGAAAAATAGGCTCCTCCCAGCCCCTCAAATACCCGGGGACCTCCCACAAATCCCCAGCATTGCAAAGCAGTTAACGAGAAGCCGGGAGAATTAAACAACCCAAACTATCAACTATAACAATGATAACAACCACCATACAGGGGATCCAAGATAATGCAAAAACCAAGGGTGGGTTGGAGCAGGACGTACTGTATACTCATAATACCAATTCTACAGGTGAGTAATCACAGAATTGTATTCTTAGTATACAGTACGTCCTGCTCCAAATAGAATACTTATAAGTTGGACATCCAATAGCAGTGTCCATATAGCAGTGTCCATAAAGTAGGGTGGGATCCCCAAGAAAAAAGTAGCAGCAGACAGTTTAAACCACTGCCGCCTGCAGAACCTTTCGGCCAAAAGCAGCAACAGCTGAGGCCCTAACATCAACCTTGTAAAACTTTGAAAAGGTATGAACAGAAGACCAGGTAGCGGCCTTGCAAACTTGTTCAACAGAAGCCTGGTGCTGAAAAGCCCAAGAAGCACCAATAGCACGAGTGGAATGAGCAGTAAGGCGGAAGGGAGGATTCTTCCCCTTAGCAGAGTAGGCCTGAATCACAGCCTGACGGATCCATTTGCTGATAGTAGACTTGGCAGGAGCCAAACCCTTCCTGGGCCCAGAAAGGACCACAAAAAGAGCAGGGTGCGGTAGCCACCAGATAGTACTTCAGACACCTAACCACATCCAAAGAATGCAAGATCCTTTCCTTAGCATTACTAGGATTAGGGCACAAGGAAGGGAGAACAATGTCCTGATTCAAATGAAAAGTAGACACTACCTTAGGCAGAAAGTCTGGCTTGAAACGAAACACCACCTTGTCCTGGTGTCTCTCATAGTAGGGGGGCTTGAATAGAAAGCGACGCCAACTCAGACACACGCCTAACAGAGGTGATAGCCACCAGAAAGACAGTCTTGAGTGTAAGAATGGCCAAGGAAGCATCCTGCACAGGTTCAAAGGGAGCACCCTGCAAGGCTGACAAAACCAAATTCAAATCCCAAACAGGCACCATAGGCTTACATGGGGGGCGCACACGAGTGACCCCCTGGAAAAATCAGAGGGTACTGAGCAAAGGACTTCTGGAAGAAAATAGCCAGGGCAGAAACCTGCCCTTTCAGAGTACTGAGTTGGAGCCCCATCTCCAACCCATGCTCCAGGAACTCCAGGATCCTGGGAATAGAGAACACAAGACAGGGAAGAGACTTAGACTCACAACAGTCAATGTAGGCACGCCAAACCCTGTAATAAATGGAAGAGGAAGACCTCTTCCTAGCCTTTACCAAAGTATCCACAACCGAGGAAGACAGCCCCTTCTCCATCAAGATGGGGGTTTCAGCAGCCAGGCCGTCAAAGCCAGAGTTTGTAAATTGGGATGGCGTAGAGAGCCCTGAGTGAGCAGATCTGGCACCAAGGGCAGAACGTACTGATCTACTGCCAGCTGCACCACGTCTGCGAACCACACTCCTGGCACCCCTTCCAGGGCAATCTTGCACAGAACCCTGCCCAGCAGGGGAATTGGAGGGAAGACATACAGGAACTGAAAGTCCTGCCATGACATTGCTAGAGCATCCGAGGTAAAGGCCAGAGGATCCTGGGACAGCGAGACAAAAACTGGGAGCTTGTGATTGTGACAGGACGCAAACAGATCCCCATCTGGTTGGCCCCAACGGTGACACAGGGATTGAAACACCCTGCTGCATAGGGACCATTCTCCCTGGCGAGAGGTCCCCCTGCTCAGAGAGTCCGCCAGGTGATTTTCCACCCCCGGGATGTACACAGCTGATATGCAGGGGGCATTGGCCTCCGCCCAAGTCAGGATCAGAGATGCTTCCTGGAGGGCCTTTGCTCCGGGTCCCTCCCTGATGATTGATGTAGGCAACTGCCGTCTGGTTGTCCGAGCGCACCTGAACAGGCAGGCCCTGAAGATGAGTAGTCAAGTGAGCCAGAACTAGCCTGATCGCCCGCAGTTCCAAGACATTGATAAGTGTGTGGGCCTCCTGAGGACCCCACCTCCCCTGGAACCGCAGGGACTTCCAGAAACCCCCCCAACCTGACAGACTGGCATCCGTGGTGACCGTCTCCCAGGGAGGGGTAAGAAAGGATCTGCCCCCCCAACAGGTTCCTTGAGTCCATCCACCACAAGAGGGACCTCCTGACCCAAGGGGAGAGCACACAGACCCCGTCCAGGGACGCTGGGTCCTTGTCCCATAGTGACAATAGGTGAAGTTGCAGAGGCCTCAAGTGGAACTGAGCATAAGGGACCGCTTCGAAGCACGCCACCATCAGGCCCACCAGCTGCATCCCCTGCCTGATGGAGGGATGATGACAAGATAGCAGGAACTGGACCTGCACAATCAGACTGTCCACCTTCTGTTGAGGAAGGAAAATCCTTGACTGAATTGTATCCAGATTCATTCCCAGGAATGGAGTTACCAAGGAAGGGGACAGTGAGGACTTGGGGTGGTTAATCACCCATCCAAATTACTCCAGAGTGGACACCACCAGCTGAGTATTCAACTCTGCCTGATGTAGAGACTGGGAAGTGATGAGAATGTCGTCCAGATAGGGAAGCACGCGGATGCCCTGACATCTGAGCAGAGACATCACGCCAGCCAGCACCTTGGTGAACACCCTGGGAGCTGAAGTGAGACCAAAGGGCAAAGCCACAAACTGGTAGTGTTGATCCATCAGAGCGAACCTGAGGAACCTTTGATGACCTGGGAACACAGGAATATGAAGTTAAGCATCTTTGATGTCCACAGAAGTCATGAAATCCCCTTGGCGCAGGGGACTGATGGCAGAGCGCAGAGTTTCCATGCGAATGCGCCTGCCCCTGACAAACTTCAGGATGGGCCTAAAATATAAAAAAAATTATAATAAAATATACCGGAAATAGCCTCAATCCGGACCAAACAGTATGGGCCTGACTGAACCATCTTTTTTGGGTACTGTGAATAGGTTGGAATAAAAGCCCTTGCCTTTTTCTCTTAAGGGGACCTGGCAGAAGACCCCCAGCTCCAGGAGGCCTTGCACTGCTTGCACCAGTTCCTGAACTGACACAGGCTCCTGAGGAATCCGGGATCTGATGAATCTTGGAGGGGGCAGGCAGCAAACTCCAACTTGTAACCGGAGGACACTACCTCCTGAATCCACCGGTCTGAGACATGAAGCCTCCAGACGTGAGCAAAGTGCTGCAGCCGTCCCCCCACCCGGATGGGTGAGGGCGCCCCGTCATGCCTGAGGGGGCTTGGGGGATGATTTTGCTTTGGAACCCCAGGAGGGGCCAGTACGTCCACATCCTCTGCCCCTACCCCAGAAATCTCCCCGGGTCCCAGGGAAGGAAACCCCCCTCCCCTGTCTGGCTCCATGGTAAGGGGAAGAGAAGGAACCCTGACCCCGAAAGGGCCGAGATTGCCGCCTGCGCTGGGGTAACCTGCCTCCTTTAGCAAAAAGGTCCAGGCGGTCCCCAAACAGGCCCAGTCCTTTAAAGGGAAAACCAGTGAGGGCCTTCTTGGCAGCGTTGTCAGCAGCCCACTGGCGCAGCCAAACCGAGCGGCGTATAGCCACCACGAGGGCAGATGTTCTGGCACACATTCTGATGGTGTCATCCATGGCAGAGAGGACAAAATTTACAAACACGTCACAACGGGAAAGTGCATTTAACACCTCACAAGGCAAATCATCAGGGGCACTATCAAGTATATTTCTGATAAGGGTTCTAGTGTCCACAGCAGTGATGGCAGAGGCACAGACCGGGCGCAGCGCCGTCCCCGCACATGCAAAGGCGTGGGATGCCAGCTGGTAGTAGAGTCACATGAATGCATGACAAAGGTGTTAGATAGCCCTAGGACCGGGGCATCCACCTTGGGGGGGGGGGGGGGGGGGGGGATGACCAACACTTCACCACCTCAGCAGGAAAGGGATACTTCCTATCCCAACTTTTAGGGACCCCGGGAAGTTTACTGGGGCGCTCCCATTCCTTGAGCACAAGGTTATGGAAATGTGCCTGCTCGGGAAATTCCAAAAGCTCCCCCCTTTGCCTGGGAGCCGCAACAGGGAGAGAGATGGACAGAAACTCAAAAATCTGGGTCAATAATCTGTCAATGTCATCCGGGGCGCAGGGGTCAGAGCCAGAATCGTCATGACCCCTTGGTCTCTCATCAAATGAGCCTGAGTCAGAAAAAAGCTCCCCTTCATCAGACTGGGTATAGCCACAAAGATTAAAAAACTCCTCAGTTTCCATAGGGAAAAGAGTGACATTAGGAGTTTTTTGCAGGGGCTTTACGCGCCAAGGTATTAGCAATCAACTTCTCAACAGTAGCCAGTCTAGAAGACACATCAGGTTGAGAATCCCCACTTGTATGCAACTCAGTAGGAGTGAGATTTAAGCTTGGGGGAGTAGGCGAAGTGAAACGAGGTGCAGCCACTGGCAGGCCAGATTGCAATGCAAGCACCTGCTCAGCGCAGGGTACACAGACCCGCGCCTTGTCAGCGTCAGCATGAGGCTGCCCACACGCTACACACAGCCTTGTCCCGAAGGAACCCCGGTCACATTATCCTGGGATGCCTCCATATGGTGATTATAGCGGCGCTATATGCCGATAGGGATTAACGCTATACAGCAACCCCAGATGCCCCAATAACCCGCTAGTGAAGTGGGAGTATTACACAAAGGCCTACAAGTTATATAACTAATAAAGGGCCGGGAGAAGCCAAAGGGTTCGCCCTGCCTGAAAGACATAAGAGGAGGAGGCCGTAAGTACACAGTAATAAAAGGTATCAAAATACAGCCGCCCGCGAGGGCACTAACGGACCGCGGTAGGTAGAGGTCCATCACGCATGGGCCAACCAAGCAGGTTAAAGATGGCGTCGGTACACCTCGAGGGGTGGGCCGGTATCAGCGCCATAGATGGGCCCTGCCCCCCCCGAACAGCACGAAGCCAGGACGTGACAAGCAGCCAATGACGGCGCACCAGCGCCTGAGGTAACGCCGCCGCCAAGCGCGGAACATAGTGACATAGAAGGCGCGCGGCGCCGTCAAAAACAGAAGGAAAAAAGCAAGCCAGCGCGGCGGCTGACACAAGACAGAAAGAATACAATATAAGGTGTAAAACACAGAGTGCATAGCATACACATTTACACCCCCCCCCCTCTTTTCCCCCCGAAGGCTACAAGGAGAATGAGGGAGGACAGCGGCCACTTAATAGGGTCCATCGATAGGCAGGGGCAATAGTGCGGGAGGGGCAGCCCATAGAGTCTCACCATAAGACTGAACCACCTACCCTTTGGGGAATTGCAGTGGAGCAGCGCTCCTAAGCACCTAACAGCGGTGCTGCCTACCATCACCCGACCAGCGCAGCCAAGGCTGGGAGGCATATTACTAATGGAACGGGTGGGAATAGTCCTACAGGGCCGCAGGCTAATAGCCCCGCTCACCTGCGAGTAGAGAGCCATTTCTCGTCCTTCGCAGCCAGACTGCAGAGAAATTCTGGAGATTTGTGGGAAGTCCCGGGTATTTGTGGGGCCGGGAGGAGCCTATTTTTCGATGTCTCTGCAGTCCAGCGCCATCTGGCGGAGTAATACCCACTTGTAAGTATTCTATTTGGAGCAGGACGTATTGTATACTAAGAATATATCAATTAATGTTAGAGGTCCCCTTTAAACAGAATAAGGCGCATTTACAGTGAAAGGATCATCCCGATTTAAACACCTTTTTGCAAAGCTAGAGGTCCCCTCCAACAGGATAGTATATTTTACTGTGAAAGAATTCCTCTAACTCGTTAAAGTTAAATAAATATGAGAATAAGGCGAAAGCATAATTCCTCTGTAACACCTTTAAAATGTATGTAAAGCTAGGAGGTTCCCAGAATGTCGTTTTAGAATGGAAGAATTTTCTATAGTGTATCATCTGCATATATAGCTAGAGCTCCCTTCATTAAAAAAATCCAAAACACCACAATCCCCAAAAAACCTCTTATTTTAGCTTGAACTCCTCTCCTACAATCTGTGCCAAGTAGACACTAACCTCCCCCTCACACCACTAGGGAGCCTTGCATTAAACACATACCGCACTCGGCTTTTCCTTTCAGGTGCAATATGATGTGGCACTGGAAACAGTTGCACACCCATGCGGCAGCTACACTTCCTCCAAGAGAACACATACACAACTGCAGTACGCAGCTGTTTCCTATCCTCAATAATACACAATCCCATGCCTGGTTTTGGCTTCCTATGGAATACATTATTCTGTTAAAGGGGGCCTCTAGCGTTAAATACAGTTATAGTATAAAAAAGGGAAATGATTCCTCTAAATGAAACGTCTATCTTTACAAAGAGACCAAAAACTTCCCTGCCCCACATACCACATATGCGGGCTCTCGTCCAATCAGCGCTGTATTATGACTGGCATACAGACCTGTTTTTAAAAGGCATAACAGAGTGCCTGCATCCCCGGTTTCCCTATGCTGTGCTTCCATCCCTGGCCTATCTGAAAGGCCAGGCACACCTCAGCTACAGGGATGTGGGTGTGCCTTCTGAGCACAGCTTGAGAGCCCTGGAAAAGGTGAATGAATGCAGGCAATCTGGGGGGCTCACACAGTGGGCATCCCAAATCAGGATGTCCCAATGTTACTTGATTGGCCAGACCCTGGCATCTTAGGCTCCAGGGCAAACCATGCAAGAGGGTCGTACTCTAAAGAGGGACAGTCTGTGGCCATCTCGATTGCTCAGGGAGGCGCTCACATTGGTGAAGTGAGATTGTAAGCTGTGGGGCCAACCCCCCACGGTGCTCACAGGATGACAGATTGGTTCCTAGATGTCTCACCACCTCAGCCACATGTGGGGGTAAACGAAGGATCCAGGAAGAGTGATGTCATCAGATATATGGCCCAGCCACCTCCACAGCTCTTAATGGAATGCTATGGGGCCCCACAGCTCCTCGCAGGAAGCGGCTTAGCTTGGTCAGGGGCTCAGTAGTATTTTGACAATACAGGTGATCGGTTTCCCACACCCTGTACATACAGATTGCTCACATTAAAAATCATCCTACCTGCATCTACTGCATGTTATGAGCCTTTAAACATCCAAGATGGCGGCTTATGGAAGCCGCCATCTTATCAGGCAGCCTGCAAACAGGAAGTGCCTCCTGACTGTGCTGCTCTGCATTCTGGGACTGCTGACCTTTACCTGACCCCAGCTCTGCTCTGTCTGAGCAAAACACAGCTATAACCTGCCCCCCTGTACCTTATCCCACTCTCCTCTCCTCAGTAAGTGTGATGCATCTGAGTCAAGATGGCGGCGCCCGTATCCTAAATTCCTGAACAGAGTTGCAGCCCAGTGGAGGAAAGAATAATAAGTTAGTGACTAAAAGCGTAAAGTATATTAATTTTAGATGCTGGGGAACCGTTTTTTAAGAGTTTGGGCTTTTCATTAAATCACGCTGAAGGTCCGGTTTAAGTCAAGTCACCATATTCACTTGTGAAGGCGATCATGTGACCAGTTACCATTCAGGTTTGGCCAGCAGCAGTCATGTGATCAACAACCAAACAATGAAAGCGGGAGAGGTAAGCATTGGCTGACTTTAGTTCCTCTTTAAAGATGAACCATAAACCTTGACATGCAGTGCCAGAGTCTACAACATACCAGGGCAGGATGGATGCCCCGTGTGAAACCCCCCAGGATTACCCAAAACCTTACCACATTGCTCGCTCCTGCAGCACATGGCCAGGCCTCCAGCTGCATCCTTCTGATGTGGAGGACTAAAGGTAAATTTCCTGGGAGTTGTTTAGTCCAGACTTATTGTAGCCCCCGCCCCACCTGTGCTAAGCTGGGCGTTAAAAATAAGAAAGCAACTCTTATGTTCCTGGTGGGGGGCGGGGCTCTGCATGGGTGCAAACCAACACAGGCACACAGCTGCACAGGATTGGGTGACTGACCTGTCATTCAGGGTCCCAGCGTCATCTATCATGCAAACTGGGGGTGTTTACAAAATGATTGAACTTCCTCTTAAAAAAAAGTCCAGTCTACATCCTTGTGGTGCATGGGAGCAGCCATGGTGGGATTATCGGTGGCCATCACCCCATTGTCTATTGAGATGTATAAAACAAAGCACCCCCTTATTCTTTCAACATAAGTCAATGGGGCAGCAGCTACAGTAATTCCATCATGGCTGCTCCCATGAACCACAAGAGTTATTTAGACTGGACTGTCCCTTTAATATTTATATAATTAATACAGGGGACATATTGGGCCATGTGAACAAGGTAAGATTTCGGGCAATCCTGGGGGTTTCAGACACAAGTCGGGATGCCCCCAGTTAAGGGTCAAAATCCTGGATTTGGGCCACTTTAGATAGGACCAAAACCTGCTTCACCCAAAACTGGGATCTAAAGGGCCTGGTGACATCCTGTCCACGCGTGGGCATCCCTATTTGGCATTGTGAGCGCCCCGGTGTGCCATAAACTCAGCTCGCTCCCAACTGTGTTCCCTGATATCCCTGCTGTACCCGCTTGCAGCTCCTGGCAGACTTAAATGCCGGCAGGCACAATTGCGCATGGCAGGCGATACCAGGGGTTACTGAAGGCGGACCTTCACTCTGAATAAGAGCCTCATATGTTTCCCACACCCTGTACATACAGATTGTCCACATTAAAAATCATCCTACCTGCATCTACTGCATGTTATGAGCCTTTATACATCCAAGATGGCGGCTTATGGAAGCCGCCATCTTATCAGGCAGCCTGCAAACAGGAAGTGCCTCCTGACTGTGCTGCTCTGCATTCTGGGACTGCTGACCTTTACCTGACCCCAGCTCTGCTCTGTCTGAGCAAAGCACAGCTATAACCCGCCCCCCCCTGTACCTTATCCCACTCTCCTCTCCGCAGTAAGTGTGATGCTTCTGAGTCAAGATGGCGGCGCCCGTATCCTAAATTCCTGAACAGAGTTGCAGCCCAGTGGAGGAAAGAATAATAAGTTAGTGACTAAAAACGTAAAATATATTAATTTTAGATGCTGGGGAACCGTTTTTAAGAGTTTGGGCTTTTCATTAAATCATGCTGAAGGTCTGGTTTAAGTATCAGGTGCACCGGGGGGGGTTTGCCCCACAAGGAAGTAGACCAAAACCGGAGGATGAGCAAAATCCTGAGTTTGGTCCCCTTCAATGTGAATTTAAATAATTACGTCTCTGTCCAGATTGGGCTGAAAAGAAAGATACCCCCTCTTCTCCCCTGCAGCAGCTCCAGTGATGTCGTGCTCTATAAAAACCTCCCCCGATCCTGAAATCTCTTCCACCCCCCTAAATCATCTTACAGAAGGAGTGTGTCAAGGCAGAGCCATCCAGGCCCCCCTCGTCTGCAGTGATTAGAGTTGGTGGCGATGTGATGCAGCGGGGGCGGCACACCATCTTTGCATTCACTTTTACATAGAAGATGCCACATAAAGGAATCATCAAGGCGCATGCACAGCGCAGGACCTGATCTTGGCATTGGCTAGGTATGACAGAACCAAAAGAGCCAGAGGAGGTATCTTTCTTGACTGTCCCTTTAAACTGTATCAACAAATTATACCTAAATCTTTGACTTTTTAAAAGTAGCCCTGTTAAGCCCATAGGCCAGCTTTATACAATGGAGGAATTCTTTCTACACGACAACATCCAATAAGGCTGGAAACTACTTGGCTTTGCTATGCAGGACAGAGCACATTGCTGTCTTTATGGGAAGATAAAGGCTGTGAACAAATGAAGACGTACAGACCAGTATAACACCCTAGAAGTGTGGATCTGTACTACAGAGAAATTTCCACCAAAGCCAAGGTGGCATCGTGGCAGACCAAAAGCTGAGCTTGTGTAAACCCTACTTTAAGTAGAAGTCCAGTCTAAAATGTAAACTTCCCCCCATGTTGCCACCATCCCCAGGGCAGGGCAGCCTCGCTGGGTTAAACAAAAAAAAACTCCCCACCCAGGATCCAGCTCTGACAGCGATTCCGGAGCTGGACGCAGCCATCTTGGATCTCCTGCACAGAGCGCCTTCCATCGCTGTGTGCGTGGCCCCATCTGCAGGTACTTACTGCCTCCTTGGCAATTTCTCAACTTCTAATGGTTATAATGGTCTGTCTTCCCATGTAACAGCATTTTATTAGCCATTATGAGAGCAATGTGCTCTGTCCTGAGGAGCAAAGCCCAGCAAATACTTGCCTATAGGGTGTTGTAATGCAGTTTCTTCCAACGCTGGTCGTGTATCGAATCAGAGGCTGGAAAATAATCAATAGGAATAGTTTGCATCCAATTTTAAACCACAATTTGCATTCCGAGCTTGATATCGTTGCTAAAATAAAGCCCATTAGCTAAAAACAGAAATGCAGATTACTTGTTATGCTGAGGTTTTAATATACCTCAAAGACGAATTTCACGCGCTCAGGTTTTTACTCCATCCCAATTCGGGATGCCCCACTGTGTGTATATCCCTGGGATCATCGCAAAACCCACCTATTCTGGGTTCCCATGCGGGTGGCTCAGACAATCAGCGGTGCTCACTAAATTCCGATTTCTGAGCTGCGCTGACAGCCGTATACCCGCTCACCGCTAGCTATGGGCGTGTCCATGCTGGCCATTCAGGAAGGATAGACAGAGGTATGGTGGGGATGCAACCATGGCGCAGAGGACCGTGTGAGTAAATTGGGAGATTAAAGTGGACCAAAACCCAGGAATTTTACTATCCTGTGTTATGGTCGGTGCCCCACTGTGTGAAACCCCCCAGGTCGCCGAAAACAACTTGCCTCTTCCTGGTCCTACGGCAAGCAGGGATGAGTCCTCCGATTGGCTCACACAAGCCGTGCCATGGGGACGAGGAAGTGTTGCATTTACAGGTGATCCCGGGGGAGACACACAGCAGGGCATCCCAAATAGGAGGAACAAAACCCAAGATAAGGTGAAAATATTGGGCTTTGTTCCCCTTTAAACTTTTTTTTTTTTTGTACATAAAAGTAAAAAAAAGACGAGCGGCGCTCTAATACTTCTGACAGGTGGTGTCTATACGCCTACTCCCAAACTTACCTGTTCACACACCCTGAACATGCTTAGGATCTAGTGACCGACCGACGCCACAGCGGCTACTTATCAACTGAAAGTTTTATTGGTTGGTTGAAATCAGAGAAGGAAGAAGCTCCTCCCCTCACTGCGGTCAGTACGGCGGTATATAAAATATAGAGTTATCTCTCAACGTCTGAGGGGGCGGAGTGTCTGACAGTAATTAGATGGTGGAAACAAACAAGAAAAAAGGCGATGGGGAGAGGTGCAGCGCCGCTGCGGTACGTCCCACCACCTGGCCGCCCGCAGAGCCCCATGCCGAGAATTTGTACAGCGCTACGACAGTGACGGCCCTCCCTTCCTCCTTTGCAGACGGCAGCTTCCACAGCTCTAGGCGGGGTTGCGACCTCAAACGGTGCTCCTCCTCCGGACATTGACATACAAAGAAAACAAGAATAGAAAGATGGCGTCAGCTGCTCCAGGAAGTGGGCGGGGCCATGGGCCCGCACGGCTCTTAGTACGATGGCGCCTGTGCTCAGTTAGTCTGTTAGTTTCCGGCGAGCCGCGCTCGTGCGAGTTTGGCGAATGGCTTTAGTGCTTATAAAAAGAAAAAAAAAACAAAAAAATAAAAATAAAATGGTGGTTGGCAAGTGGCTGCAGGCGGTGGCCGCCGCTATTTCACCTTCAGCGCCCACTTCAGGTCGTCGGAGCGTGGCTTCTCCCCCGTCACGCTCTGGATGAAGTCTTCTAGCCGCCGCCAGAACCCCACCTTCTCCAGAGGGTAGTTCAGCCAGCCTGGAAAACAGAAGAAAGGACGAAGTTGTATGAAGCCAACATTGTCTGGAGTGTTGTACAGGGCAAAGCTGGCCTGGTAATGTTTATTCCTCCTCCCTGTGTGAAACCCCCGGGTAAACCCAAAGCACATGCGTGGGTTCTCCTCCAATCAGTTTCTAAGCCGCTCACACGCCAGAGTGGCTCAGTAAAGCTTAAAGCAGGACTATCGCTATCCAGGTTTTATTCCTTGCTACCTTTCCCTGGTTCCATGCGGCATACGCCGGCCCTCTTCCAATCAGCAATGTATGCTGTGCATATTAATGATCAGCAATACGGCTCTGTTTACATGCAAAGATTGGCAATTACATGTATGTGCGCTCCTGTGCCCAGCTTATTTTACTGTCTGGGTTTGTGGGCGCGCCTCAGTGCAGAGATTCTGGGGATACGCGCCTCGGGGGTTTACATTGCAGTGGGAGCCAGGGCAAAGGTGACCCAAGGTTTACACAGCAGGGCATCCCGATTTGAGGTGCATTGGGAAACCAAGGTTTTGCCCTGCATTAAAGTGGCCAGAAAGCTGTGCCAGTCAGCTGGCCCAGCATTCTATAAGACTCCAGGGCCAGCTGCTAGCCTGCCCCCAGGGCATCAGAAATCGGGATACCCCGCTGTGTGAGACCCCCTAGGTGCTGGTAAACTCACCTTTACCGATGTTTCCCAGGACTCCGCCTTTCCTGCAGCCCGGGATGCTATATTATGCATGCTGGCATTCTTGAGATCAGCAAATCTAAAAAATGGCAGGTGGGTGTGACCACTCTGTGGTGGAACCACCCCCCCCCCCTTTTTTTTTTTTTTAAACTGGGATCTATAGCTGGGGCAATCGTTCACGGTACTCGGACAGAGAGGGCAGTGGGGGTTCGTGTCGAGGGTTTTTGTGCCTCTTTAAAGTGGACCAATACCCAGGAATTTGACTATCCTGGGTTTTGGTCCACTTCCCCGGGGCACCCCCAGATTTCCCGATAAAACCTCACCTCACCCCGCTCCTACGGCACATGCGCGGCCACTCGTCCAATCGGCTCGCTCGGAGCAGCTGAGGTATGCGCGTCAAAGCGGAGTCAAACCTCAGCAGCTCCGAGCACGCTGGCAGCCTCATCTTGCGCTTCCCTCTAACAGGGAGCGCCCGCGCTGGGCATTCACATACGCACCCTGCTAGAGAGAAGCGCGAGATGCGGCCCGCCATGCACCATTGTACCGGAATTCAGGTAAGTGCAACGGGCGTCCTGGGGGGTTTCACACAGCGGGGCATCCCGATTTTGGATGCCCCGCAGGGAGGGATTGGATCTTATAGATTCCCGGGCCAATCCCTCTGGGTGTTGGTCCACTTTAATGGAACCCTGTCACTCCGCAATGGCTGTGCATGCACGCACCAGCCATTCAGAAATGCCCGACACTGGTGTTCATGTCACATCAAGGCAATTTGTAGGATTTCTCACAGAGGGAAATCTCAATTGGAATGCCCTAGTAAGAGGGAATTATTGAGCCCTATAGTCTTTTATACTCCAGGGACAGCCTAAGAAGCTTTTGTTCCTTTTTAAAGGAGGAGTATCGCAAAATTGTGTAAATCCATACAAACACGTTGCCTAATGAGAGGAGGGGTCACCTGATCCAGGAGGTGACAGGTTTAGTGTATCAGGAGTGACAGCTTGTCCTCCCTGATTTCCTCTTCCTTCCATTAAAATAAAAAAATACAAGCCTGGCTGGATATTTCCACCCATGCAGCATATTTATATGGAATTTTATCATTGGGCCATTGCCTTCACAATAGTCCTCCTTTAAAGTGGACTAAAACAGAGCACGATTGATTCCCTCCCCCCGGGGCATCCAAAAATACAATTCTGTGAATACTCACCTTGTAGAATTGTTATTATAAGTATGCAGCACGCCCTGCTCCAGTAATGATTTATTACGCCTGGGATATAGTCCACAAGAGGGCGCTTTACTGCAGAGATGGCAAAAAAGAGGCCCCTCCCACTCCTTATATACCCGGGACCTCCCACTAAATTCCCCAGTATAAAAAAGCAGTAAGGGAACCAGCAGGAGCCAATAACAAGATTAACAACAAAAACCAGGAAACAGTCACCATATAGAGGATCCAAGAATAAGTACTCAGGGTGGGATGGAGCAGGGCGTGCTGCATACTTATAACAATTCTACAAGGTGAGTAGTCACAGAATGGTATTGTTCCAAGTATGCAGCACGCCCTGCTCCAGTAATGATTCATTACGTCTGGGACATCCAATAGCAGTGTCCAACAAAAGGGTGGGGATCCCAAAAGTCAACAATGCGCAGTTCAAACCACTGCCGCCTGTAGAACCTTGCGGCCAAAAACAGCATCCGCTTAGGCCCGAACATCAACCTTGTAAAACTTGGAAAAATTATGAACAGAAGACCAAGTAGCAGCCTTACAAACTTGTTCAACAGAAGCCTGGTGCTGAAAGGCCCAGGAAGCCCCAACAGCACGGGTAGAATGAGCAGTAACACGGAAAGGGAGATCCTTTCCCTTAGCAGAATAGGCCCTAACAATGGCCTGACGAATCCATTTACTAATAGTAGACTTAACAGGAGCCAAACCCTTCTTGGGACCCGAAGGTACCACAAACAAAGCGTCCATCCTTCTGAAAGGCGCTGTAGCCACCAGGTAGTATTTCAAATTCCTAACCACGTCCAGAGAATGCAAGGCCCTCTCCTTGTCATTACTAGGATTAGGGCACAAGGAAGGAAGCACAAGGTCCTGATTGAGGTGGAAGGCAGAGACAACCTTAGGCAAGAAGTCTGGTTTAAAGTGGAAAACCACCTTGTCCTGGTGTCTCTCGAAGTAGAAGGCCTGAATAGACAGAGCCGCCAACTCAGAAAAACGCCGGACAGAAGTGATAGCCACCAAGAAGGCAACCTTCAAAGTGAGAATAGACAGTGCAGCCTCATGCACAGGCTCAAAAGGAGGACCCTGAAGGGCTGACAATACCAAATTCAAAACCCAGACCAGTACCATGGGTTTGCGGGGAGGGCGCACATGAGTGACCCCCTGGAAGAAAGTCTTGACCAGAGGATGAAGAGCGAAGGACCTCTGGAAGAAAACAGCCAAGGCAGAGACGTGCCCCTTCAGAGAGCTGAGCTGAAAACCCAAATCCAAACCATGTTGAAGGAACTCCAGGATCCAAGGAATGGAGAACACCCGACAGGGAAAGGCCCTAGCCTCACACCAGTCAATGTAGGTCCGCCAGGTCCTATAGTAGATGGTAGAAGAGGATTTCTTCCTAGCCCGGACCCCGAGTCTGAACAACCGAATCAGACAGACCTTTCTCCCTTAAGATGGAGGTGTCAGCAGCCAGGCCGTCAAAGCCAGCGTTTGTAAATTGGGGTAACAGAGCCGTCCTTGAGTGAGAAGATCCAGAACCAGGGGCAGAGGGTACTGATCCACCGCCAGCTGCACGACGTCTGCGAACCACACCTGTCTTGGCCACCTGGGGGCCACCAGAACAGCTGGCACTCGTTCCTGAAAGGGAAACGGAGGGAAGAGGTACAGGAGACCGAACCCCTGCCAGGACAGAGACATGGCATCCACCGCCAGAGGATCCTGGGACAGTGAGACAAATGCTGGCCGCTTGTGATTGTGGCGAGAAGCAAACAAATCCACATCAGGCATCCCCCACCTGTGACAAAGGGATAGGAAGACCTCGCCGTTGAGGGACCATTCTCCCCGGCGAGAGGCCCCCCTGCTCAGGGAATCCGCTTCCAGATTCTCCGCTCCCGGAATGTAAACCGCAGAGATGCAGGGGACATTGTCCTCGGCCCAAGACAAGATCAACGACACCTCCCGGAGGGCACTCTTGCTCCGAGTCCCTCCCTGATGATTGATGTAGGCGACTGCAGTCCGGTTGTCGGAGCGAACCTGAACCGGCGGGCCCTGGAGGTGAGGAGTCAGCTGCGCCAGCACCAACCAAAACGCCCTCAGCTCCAGAACATTGATGGGGCCGGGAGCCTCCTGAGGGCCCCACAGCCCCTGGAATTGGAGGGCTCTCCAGTAGCCCCCCCAACCTGACAGACTGGCATCCGTAGTGACCGTCTCCCAACATGGTGTCAGAAATGATCTGCCCCCCAGAAGATTCCTCGAGTCCAGCCACCACAGGAGGGACCGCCGGACCAGAGGAGATAGAACAAAGGCCTGATCCAGAGACAGAGGACTCTTGTCCCAGACTGACAGTAGATGTAGCTGAAGGGGTCTCATGTGATATTGAGCCTAAGGGACCTCCTCGAAGCAGGCCACCATATGTCCCACCAATTGCATCCCTTGCCGGACGGAGAAATGAGGGCTCCACCTTCTGCTGAGGGAGGAAAATCCTGGCCTGAATGGTATCCAGAGTCATACCCAGGAAGGGGGTCACCCGGGACAGGGAGAGGGAGGACTTGGGATAATTGATCACCCATCCGAACCTTTCCAGGGTCACCACCACCATCCGGGTGTCCAATTCTGCCTGCTGGAGTGAATGGGACGTAATGAGAAGGTCGTCCAGATAAGGAAGAATGCGAATACCCCGGGCTCTGAGAAGGGCCATCACGCCCGCCAACACCTTGGTGAACACTCTGGGGGCTGAGGTGAGACCAAAAGGGAAGTGCCACAAATTGGTAGTGATGTTCCTCTACTGCGAACCTGAGGAACCGCTGATGCCCCCGGGAAGACTGGCACATGAAGGTAAGCATCCTTGATGTCTATTGACGTCATAAAGTCCCCCGGGCGCAGGGAGCTGATAGCGGAGCGCAGAGTTTCCATGCGAAAGCGTCTGGTCCTGATTAACTTGTTGAGAAGCTTCAGGTCCAGGATGGGTCTTATGGAACCATCCTTTATGGGCACTGTAAAGAGATTGGAATAGTAGCACTGACCTCTCTCTGTCTCTTGCCCTGACAAATGACTCCCATGGCCAGAAGGTTTTGTACCGCCAGAAACAGACCCCCGAGATGCCGAGGGTCCGTAGGAACCCGGGACCTGAGGAATCTGGGAGGAGGCCAGTCCGCGAACTCCAGCTTGTATCCGGAGGAGACAACCTCCAGAATTCAATTGTCTGAGACTCGTTGAGCCCAGACCTGAGCAAAGAGCCGCAGCCGTCCCCCCCACCCGCAAGGGTGAGGGCGCCCCCTCATTGCTGAGCGGGCTTGGCAGGAGATTTGGGTTTGGCACCCCAGGAGGATCCGGGCCGGGCACGGCCTCTGCCCTTGCCCCAGAAATCTCCCCTGTTCCCTGCGAAGGATACCCCCCTGCCTGACCTAGGCCCACAAAAGGAGGGAGTGAAGGGCCCAGAGCCCCGAAAGGGTCGCGGCTGCCTTTTGCGTTGGGGCAACTTACCTCCCTTAGCAAAAAGGTCCAAACGATCAGCAAACAGGCGCAGCCCCTTAAAGGGGAGCCCTGTGAGTGCCTTCTTAGCAGCATTGTCAGCTGCCCACTGGCGCAACCAGACTGAGTGGCGGATAGAGACAACCAAGGCCGAGGTCCTGCTACACATCCGAATGGTGTCATCTAAGGCAGAGAGAACATAGGTGATGAACATCTCACAATGTGACAAGGCTCTAAATTCAGCACTAGAAGGATCCTCATGGGAGCCGTCCAGAAGGCCCCTGATCAAGGTCCTAATAGCCACGGGTGTAATAGCGGAAGCACAAACCGGGCGCAAGGCCGAACCCACACAGGCAAAGGCGTGGGAAGCCAGCTGGTCAATACGCCGGTCCTCACCATCCTTCAAAGTAGTGGAATCAGGGGAATGCACCACAAAAGTGTTAGACAACCCCAACACAGGGGCATCCACTTCTGGGGGAGTTGACCAACATTTGACCACACCCGAGGGGAATGGATACCTCCTATCCCACCCCTTAGGGATACCGGGGAGCCGGCTTGGCCGCTCCCATACCTTGAGAACCAGATTATTAAAATGCGTCTGTTCTGGGAATTCCAAACATGGTTTTGCGGTACCAAACAATTCCCCCTGCTGCTTAGGAGCCGCTGCAGGGGGGGAAATGGAGAGTACTTCAAAAACTTGAGTCAAAAGTCTATGGGTGTCATCAGCATCCCAATGCTCTGAGCCGGCATCAGCGCCAAGGCAATGCTGATCATCAGAAAAATCAGAATTTGAGAATAATTCCCCTTTCTCGAGAGGGGTATAGTCAGACAAATCAAGGAAATCATCTTGTTCCATAGTAAAGGCCGGCGCGGCAGGCGCCACATGCCGTCGTTTAGCTGGAGCCTTACGGGCTGCAGAGCTAGCAATCAGTCTCTCAATGTTGGCCAGTCTGGTGGAAACATCAGGTTGAGACTCCCCGCTAGTGTTGATCTCACTGGGGGTCATAATCAAGCGAGGGGGTGCGGGGGATGATCCAGTAGATGCCGACCCAGATACATGTAGCCCAGATTGCCGCGTAAGCGCCTGCTGGGCGCAGGGTACACAGACCCGCACATCATCGCCCACATGGGATGGCCCGCACACCACACACAGCCGGGCTTGCCCTGATGGGACCCCGAGCACAACATCCTGAGAAGCCTCCATATGGTGATATTAATGTCACAATGACCAATGGGAATTACGCTGTGCAGCTACCCGGGATGCCCCTTAAATGTCCGCTAGTGGGAGGATTTAATAATTAAGCCCCTAATTTCAATATGGTTAATATAGGGCACAGGACCGGGAGAAACCTCTAATTAGGTTGTCCCGCCTGAAAGACACAATATAATACACTCAGTCAGCATGGTATCTACAACAAATAAACATAAGCAAATCAAAATACAAGCACGCTGAGGGCACGCACGGACGTCGCAGAGCTTGCACTCCACTGCGATGCCAGGGCAAGATGGCGCTGAGCAGCTCAGGAGGGGCGGGCCGCCTGCGGAACGCGCCAAGCGCTACGCCACGCCCCCTCCAGGAATGCGGGGACAGGCCAAAGACAAGCCGCCCCGCAGCCAATCAACGTGAATCAAGTGAATCAAAATGAATCAATGAGGAGAGGAGGAAGGAGCGCTGAGCCTATGTGCCAGCGCAGCCGTACAGTGTCACAAAGATAAAAGAGCTTTACTGTTGCAATAACTCATATACACACACTGACGACACCCAACCCCCCGACTAACCGGGCAAACGGGAGAAGGGGGAAAATAAGCCCATAGTTACATTTGGGGCATCCCATATACAGGCTCACCAAACTTGCGCCGCCTACCCTTTGGTGGGGGATTTGCGGTGGAGCGATACTCCATTAAAAACACCTCTAATAGGTGCTGCCTACCGTCACCCGACCATGCAGCCAAGGCTGCCAAGTAAAGAGTGGAACGGGTGGGAATAGAACATAGGGCCAGGGGCTAAGCAGCCCAGCTTACCTGCGAGGAGAGAAGCCATCATCTTGACCTTCGCAGCCCACTGCAGAGAAGAAACTGGGGAATTTTTTTTGCCATCTCTGCAGTAAAGCGCCCTCTGTGGACTATATCCCAGACGTAATGAATCATTACTGGAGCAGGGCGTGCTGCATACTTGGAATATTGGGATGCCCCGCTGTGTGAAATCCCCCCCCCCCAGTTCAACCCGTTCACTTACCTTGCTTCCTGGTCCAACGCTGCATGCACAAACCGCATCCCGCTATCCTTCTAGCAGGGTGCGTGCCAGCAATTTCTGAATGGCCGGCACGGGCACGCCCCCTGTTAGAGGGAAGCGGGGAATGCAGGCGTCTTCGAATGCCTTAGACGCCGTCTTAGATGGTGTGATGTCAGCGGCTCCAAGCGCGTTGATTGGACGAGCGCCCGCACATGCACCATAGGAGGTAAGATAGATAGGGCAATCCGGGGTGGTTTCACACAGCAGAGCACCCCCGATCAGGGTGCCCCCAGGGAAAGGACCAGAACCCAGGATAGTAAAAATCCTGGGTTTTGGTACACTTTAAGAGGACTTGGCTCGCACAGAGACATCCCGATTTAGGTTGCCCTGGTTTGTGACCCCCCCCCCCCCAGTTTACCTCATCAACACATGCACGGGCTCACATGCACAGCCAAATCAGCGCCCATAACCATGCATATTAACAAGCAGCTTAGAAATCTGAATTGAAAGATAGCAGGAGCCTCCCTCCCCGCAGGCTGTGCCTACCCCCACCAGCCATTTGCTGCTTGGTGCACCATGGGCAGGTAGATTGGTTGGCCCTTAAGTCTTTTAGACTCCAGGGCACCACCAGTAAACTCACCGCCTCCCTGATTTAGTGGGGCATGCTCCCGCGAAATGGGATTTGTGAGTGGGGTGAGATGGGGGGGGGGGGGGGGGGTCTGGGCAATAGCCAAAACCCAAAATAGTCAAAACAGCAAAGCAATGTGAATAAGGATGCCCTGGGGGCAAGCTGTAACAGGGCCCTGGAGTCTAAGGCCAGGTTACCAAGGCTTTGGTCCAATTTAAAACGGGGCTTGTTACAAATCAGAAGCAGGTACGTGGCTTGTCCTAGAATCTTATAGGGTCAGTTTTGGTCCTCTTTAAAAAACAACCATAGTGAAACGTGTGAATATAAAAACAATTACCAATATATTTTATTTAAAAAAATACCATTTTGTGAAATACTCACCTGTAAAATGGGTATTATAAGTATGTCACACACCCCGCTTCAAGATATCCATAACATGTGGGTAATACCGACCTGAAGTGGGCGTTCCTGCAGAGATGATAGCAAAAAAGAAAGCCCCTCCCTGATCCATAAATACCTGGGACCTCCCACTCATCACCGAGTATATAGAAGCAGTAAGGTAAGGGACCAGGAAGAGGCAAATATAAGTCATAACGCAAAGTTCACAAAATAAAGGATCCAGAAAACAAGAAGGGCGGGTGAAGCGGGGTGTGTGACATACTTATAATACCCATTTTACAGGTGAGTATTTCACAAAATGGTATTATTCTAAGTATGTCACACACCCCGCTTCAAGATATCCATAACATGTGGGACATCCAATAGCAGTGTCCATAAAAAGGGCGGGGATCCAAAACAAGGCAACAATGCACAACTTAAACCACAACAGCTTGCAGAACTTTGCGGCCAAAAACAGCATCCGCTGAGGCCCGAACATCAACCTTGTAAAACTTGGAAAAAGTGTGAACAGAGGACCAAGTAGCGGCCTTACAAACTTGCTCAACAGAGGCCTGGTGCTGGAAAGCCCAGGACGCTCCAACCGCACGAGTAGAATGAGCAGTAACACGAAAAGGGGGACTCCTCCCCTTGGCAGAATAGGCCCCAATGATGGCCTGACGAATCCATTTACTAATGGAAGATTTGGCAGGAGCCAAACCTTTCCTAGGCCCAAAAGGCACCACAAAAAAAGCATCAGTCTTGCGAAAGGAAGACGTAACCACCAGATAATATTTCACAACACGAACCACATCCAAGGAATGCAGCGCCCTTTCCTTGTCGTTGCTGGGATTAGGACATAGAGAAGGCAGAACAATGTCCTGATTCAGATGAAAAGCAGAGACCACCTTAGGAAGAAAATCCGGCTTGAAACGAAAGACAACCTTATCCTGATGCCTTTCGAAGTACGGAGCTTTAATGGATAAAGCTGCCAACTCAGAAACACGCCTAACTGAAGTGATAGCCACCAAAAAGGCCACCTTTTGAGTAAGTGAAGACAAAGCAACCTCATTCAAGGGCTCAAACGGAGGACCCTGAAGAGCAGAAAGAACCAGGTTCAAATCCCAAACTGGAACAAAAGGCTTCCTAGGAGGCCGTACATGCGTAACTCCTTGGAAAAAGGTCTTGACTAAGGGATGAAGTGCAAAGGACCTTTGAAAGAACACCGCCAGGGCAGAAACCTGCCCCTTCAAGGTACTAAGTTGAAGCCCCAGATCCAGACCATGTTGAACAAACTCCAGGATTCTGGAAATGGAGAACTCCCGACAAGAGAAAGACCTACTTTCACACCAGTCAATATAGGACCTCCAAGTCCTATAGTAAATAGTAGAGGAAGAGCGCTTCCTGGCTGAACCACCGCGTCAGAAAGACCTTCTTCCTTCAAGATGGCGGTTTCAGCAGCCACACCGTCAAAGCCAGCGAAGGTAAATTGGGATAGCGCAGCCGACCCTGGGTGAGCAGGTCCGGCAGTAGAGGCAGAACGAACTGATCCTCTGCCAGTCTTACCAGGTCTGCGAACCAAACCTGCCTTGGCCACCTTGGTGCCACCAGAATCGCCGACGCGCCCTCCAGAGTCAGCGTGCGCACCACTCTGGCTACCATTGGAAACGGAGGGAACAGGTAAAGAAACCCCAGATCCCTCCAGTTCAGAGACACAAAGACTGGAAGCTTGTGATTGTGACGAGAGGCAAAGAGGTCCACCGCTGGGGACCCCCACCTGAGACAGATCGAACGAAACACCGTGGGACTGAGAGACCACTCCCCCTGACGAGAGGAGGCTCTGCTCAGCGAGTTCGCCTCCGTGTTCTCCACTCCCGGAATGTAGACTGCTGAGATACACGGGACTGTGGCTCTCCGCCCAGTCCAGAAACAAAGACACTTTCCTGAGGGCACTCCTGCTGCGAGTCCCCACCTGGTGATTGATGTAAGCAACCGCCGTCCTGTTGTCCGACCGGACCTGAACTGGCAGGCCCCGCAACTGATGAGTCAAGCGAAACAGAACCAACCTGATGGCTCTCAACTCCAGAACATTGATGGGCTCGTGAGCCTCCTGCGGGCCCCACAGACCCTGAAACTGGAGGTCCTTCCAAACACCCCCCCAACCTGACAGACTGGCATCCGTGGTGACCGTTTTCCAACACGGGGCCAGAAAAGATCTGCCCTTCAACAGATTGACCGACCCCAGCCACCATTGCAGGGATCGACGAACTCGGGGAGTCATCAGGAAGGACTGATCCAACGATAGAGGAGACTTGTCCCAAACCTTCAACAGATGAAGCTGAAGCGTCCTTGTATGAAACTGCGCAAAGGGAACTGCCTCGAATGAGGCCACCATTAACCCCACCAGCCTCATCCCTAGCCGGATGGCCGGACGAGGGGCCGACAAGAGAAGCCGAACTAATTCCTGAATCAAAAGAATCTTGGCCTGGGGCAGAAACACCCTGGCCTGCGAAGTGTCCAGAGACATTCCCAGAAAGGTCACTACTCTGGACGGAGAAAGAGAAGACTTGGGGTGGTTGACCACCCAACCGAACCTCTCCAGAGTGGACACAACCACTCTGGTGTCCAACTCCGCTTGGTTGAAAGAGGAGGCCATGATCAGAAGATCATCCAAATAGGGCACAATGCGGATACCCTGAACCCTTAGCAGAGCCATCACCCCCGCTAGCACCTTGGTGAACACCCGAGGAGCCGAGGTGAGACCGAAAGGGAGTGCCACAAACTGAAAATGCCGATCCTCCACCACGAACCTGAGAAACCTCTGGTGTGCTGGAAAAATTGGAACGTGTAGATAAGCATCCTTGATGTCTATGGACGTCAGAAAGTCTCCCTGACGAAGAGAGTGAATGGCCGAACGCAGCGTTTCCATGCGGAATTTCCGTGGCCGGATGAACCTGTTGAGAAACTTCAGATCCAAGATGGGTCGGACCGATCCGTCCTTCTTGGGTACCGTGAACAGATTGGAATAAAAACCCCTGCCCTGATCCGAAGGGGGCACTGGGCAAATGACAGCCATGTCCAGAAGGTTCTGTACTGCCAACAGGAGCCCCTGCGCCGCTAGAGGTTCCGAAGGCATCCGAGACCTGAAAAATCTGGAAGGGGGGCGGAGCTCGAACTCCAGCTTGTAACCGGAAGACACCACTTCCCGGATCCATCTGTCCGAGACCTCTTGATCCCAGACCTGGGAGAAGAGTCGCAGCCGTCCTCCCACCCGCATGGGTGAGGGCGCCCCCTCATTGCTGAGCCGGCTTAGCAGCCGGCTTGGGCTTAGAGCCCCAACTGTATCCTGGACGGGGACGTCCTCTGCCCCTGCTCCCAGAATCTCCTCTGGAAGAGGGGAATGCAAATCCCCTGCCAGATCTGGCCCCACGAAAGGAGGGGGTAAAGGAAGGCGCCCCCCGAAAGGGACGGCGTTGTTTCTTGCGTTGAGGTAACCTACCACCCTTGGTAACAGAGTCCAATGTCTCTCCAAAAAGCCGTAATCCAACAAAGGGTAGAGGCGTTAGTGACTTCTTGGACATAAAATCTGCCGCCCACTGGCGCAGCCACACCGAGCGCCGAATAGTGACCAGCAGCGCCGATGTCCTACCACACATCATCAAAGTGTCATCCAAGGCTGTCAACACAAAGGATAAAAACAACTCACACCGTTTAAGGCTAAGGAACTCAGCACTACCAGGACGCAGCCCGGAAGAAGTCAACAGGTCCCTGACCACGGACCTGGCAGCCAACACCATTAGTGCCGATGCGCAAACGGGCCGTATGGCTGACCCAACGCTAGCAAAACCATGACAAGCCATCTGGTCAATACGTTTATCCTCTCCATCCTTGAGAATGGAACAATCAGGTCTATTTAGAACCGAGGAATTGGACAACCCCAAAACCGGTGCATCCACCTCGGGGGGAGATGCCCAGCGCTTAATCGCCTCCGAAGGGAAGGGATATTTCCTATCCCACCCCTGAGGGATGCCAGGGAGCCGAGCCGGCCTGTCCCATTCCTTAGCAATAATTTTGTCAAAATGCCTTTGTGTAGGGAATTCCAAGCGCGGCCTAGATTCCTCAAACAATTCACCCTTCTGCTGTGACACCTCCGCAGGAGGAGAAATATTCAGAACCTCTAACATCAGAGCCAGAGCGTGAGGAGTATCGGAGGATCTCCCCAAGTCACCAAGCTCGGCATCAGCGCCAAAGGACTGCTCATCGTCCGAAATATCAGACTCCTCATAAACTTCCCCTTCCTCTAGCGGGGAATAATCAGACCAATCCAGATTATTAACATCCTCCTGGTCCTCCACCAGCGGAGCCGGCGACAAATGCTTTCTCTTAGTCGGGGCCTTACGGGCAACCGAGTTGGAGATAATTTTTTCAAGGTTAGCCAATCTTGCACACATCTCAGATTGCAGCTACCGGCCCATGACAACGTCACACGGAGTGCGTGTCAAGGTGGGAGGAGGAGACGAAGCGACTAGCGGTGCTGACCCAGACGCCTGGGGTTCAGACTGCCGCGTGATAGTCTGCTGTGCACATGGTATACACAGAAGTACATCGTCCCCAGAAATGGATACCCCACACAACATACACTTCCGGGGATGCCCCGAAGGGGCCCCGAGCCCAGTATCCGGGGATGCCTCCATAAGGTGAACTTTTTTGGGAATAGTCGCTATGACCCAGGGAATTACACCACTAGACAACCCGGGATGCCCCTTTAATGTCCCGAGTGGGAGGATTTATGAGCAATAATGAACCCAGTGATTAAGGATCGGGAGAGACCCCCTAAATGCTACTGGAGATCCTCCTGAACCACCACCTGGAAGACACAGAAGGACACCCATACAGCACAAAGATAGGGAAGAAAGGAAAAGGGGCCATAGGCCACTCACGGAACCGCAGAGCTGGAATGGCGACCAAGAAGAATCCTCCTGATGCTGCTGACAGAAGAGGAGAAGGGGGCGTGGTCAGCGCGGGACACGCGCGACGCCGAGCCACGCCCCCCCTCCTCCTACACATGCAGAGCTCCGCAGCGGCGCCGGGGAAAGATGGGGGCAGGCAGCGGTGACGCGCGCAACACCGGCCCCGCCCCCAGTACATCGTGAGGAGAAATCTCCTCAGAGAAAAAAGGCGCCAAGAACAGGCCGGCGCCGCAGCAAGAAGTGCGGCCGCCGTGCCCGGTCACAACGTGAAAAACACACACACAGAGCCTAGCAAAACAGCAGGGACGGGTCCCGGCCCTGCGCCGACGGACTGGCCCCGCCCCCCCCCCCCCACTAATGTGTAGTATGATATGGCGTGAGGGAACTGCCTCCGCCATTGAAGACAGAGACAAGATGGGGGGGGGGGGGAGATAAGAACAGGTCCTTACAAGGTTCATCAGCGAAAAAGGCTACAGCGCTAAAGTAAAACATTTAAAGGAACACTAACACACAACATGAAAGAGATACTTCCACATACCCCCTGGGACTAATAAAGGAGGGACCCACACTCCCCATCCCCACTGAGGAAAAGGGAATTGGGGAGGGCCAATGAAAATTAAATCAAGGGACAGGGCATCCCAAACCGGGGTCACCAACCCGGTGTAACCGCCTACCCTCTCATATAGGGTCTCACGGTGGAGCATAGCTCCTGAGCACCTAAGGTGCTGATATACCCTCGCCTGGACCCTCAGCCGAGACTGGGAGGCATATGGATTTCTGGGGAAAAAAGGTCCAAACGGAAATAAATAAATAGCGGGCCGGGAGTCATCCCGGCTACCTGAAATCCCCCTGTGCAAGGAGGAGCCATCATCTTCTGACTTGCTCGCCGTCTGCAGAGATGGAAAACTGGGTGATGAGTGGGAGGTCCCAGGTATTTATGGATCAGGGAGGGGCTCTCTTTTTTGCTATCATCTCTGCAGGAACGCCCACTTCAGGTCGGTATTACCCACATGTTATGGATATCTTGAAGCGGGGTGTGTGACATACTTAGAATAAAAAATCTTCCCCTCTGTATTTTTTCACTATCACTATCCGGGTTTCGGTCTGTCCCCCTGGGGCACCCCAGCCCGGGATACCCCACTGGGTGAAACCTCTCAGATCTCCCACTAATCTTACCTTTCCTCGAGCCCACAGCACAGGCACAGCTTTCATCCAATCAGCTTCTCCGGACACACATATTAAACAGAATGAAAGCCCATGACTGCGCAAAGCTGTAAAAGAAGTGACGCCGCCACCCGCCGTGCATGCTCTGTGGGCTCGAGGACAGCAGGGCATCCCAAATCAGAGTCCTCCAGGGGGACGGACCAAAACTGGGATAGTGAAAATCCAAGGTCTTGGTCCCCTAGGTGCACCTCAATCGGAGATGTCCAACTGTGTGAGCCCCCCACAGTTTGACCGCAAATCCCCTTACATTGCTTCCAGTCCCTCGCCACAACTTCAGCGTCCCTGCACCTGTGCATGCTCAGATAGGCCGGTTACAGGGGAGAGCGCAATTCACAGGGAAACCAGCCGCCACCACGACCTAGGTTGACGCTCAGCCAAAAACAATGGGTTTATGCCACGCATAGTATGCACAGCATAAAGTGCTGCTTGGACGAGAGCCTGCGCATCCACCATAGAAGCAGTGAAGAGGTGAGTTGGATGGGGGCGATCTGAGGGGTTTCACACAGCAGGGTATCACACATCGGGATGCCCCAGGGGCATGGTCCACTTAAAAGTTGGATGAGCGCAGTCCTTTTGTGTGGGTGGGTGGGAAGGCCACAGACCCACTCCAGGGGAGGGTTGCTCACCTGTGGTTATGCAAAAGTAGGTCTCATGGGGGGACACGTGGTGGATGCGGTGGTGCTTGCGGGGCAGGATGACGTGCCAGTCCTGCAGGAAGACCACCCAGGATGGAAGACCAAAGTACGTGTGTGACCACTTGTGAATCTGGTTGGTCAGTGTGACAAACACGGCCAGCGCGAAGATGAAGCAGTCAGCGGCATAGTACTTGTAGATGACATCTGTAATGAGAGAGAAGGGTCACATTACATGCGAGGGGTGGGGGGGGCAGATGCTGAAGGGTCACTGTCTTTAATCCAAATGCCAGTGGGCTGCACTGGGTTTTGTCCTGCTTTAAATTAATCCAAATTCCTTGGGTTTTTGGTCTGCTTCCAATTTAGGATTTGTGTGTGAAATCCCTGGGTTTACTTACCTTGATTCACACTCTCATCCAATCAGAAATCACAGCCGTACAAAAACTTTGAAGCGGAACAAAACCCTAGATTTTGACTATCCCAGGTTCTGTTCTCTGCCCCGGGGGCATCTGGATTTGGGATGAAAAGCCCAAGAGGCACCAATAGCTCTAGTAGAATGAGCTGTAACACGAAAAGAGGGTTCCTTCCCCTTGGCAGAGTATGCCTGCACCGCAGCCTGTCTGATCCACTTACTGAGAGCGGACTTGACCGGAGGCAAACCCTTTCTGGGACCCTCAGTGAGAACAAAGAGCGAATCCGATTTCCTGAAGGATTCAGTCGCAACCAGGTAATACTTAATGGCTCTGACCACATCCAAAGCATGGAGGGTCCTTTCCTTAGAATTAGTCGGTGCTGGAGAAAGGGAAGGCAAAACAACTTCCTCATTAAGATGAAAGGGAGAAACGACCTTAGGCAAAAAAAATCAGGTTTAAATCAAAACACCACCTTATCCTTATGCCGCTCAAAGTAAGGAAGCTTCATACAAAGCGCGGCCAGTTCAGACACGCGACGCACCGAGGTGATAGCTACCAAAAAGACCACCTTTAGGGTCAAAATAGACAATGCAGCATCGCACAAAGGCTCAAAGGGAGGACCCTGGAGAGCAGAAAGTACCAAATTCAAGTCCCACACCGGTAATACAGGCTTACGCGGTGGACGTACATGGGTAACTCCTTGGAAAAAGGTCTTGATCAGTCTATGATTGGCAAAGGATCTTTGGAAAAAGATGGCCAAGCAGCAGCACTGCAAAATGAATTCTGGGAATTCTACTGAGACCTCATTTTTAGGGGGCCGGGAGGAGTTGCAGCTCTGGATCTTGCAGTAACTGCGCCACCTGGTGGCGGACTACCCATATGTCATCAGTTCTGGGATGACCTGGACTAGATATAGTGAAAAACTCACCTTTCCCATGTGCAGGCTATCGACAAATTAGAGACGTTTTTCGTGCATATTAATGCTTGGCAAACAACTCTGTGCACAGTAATAGGGAGTGAGCGGCCATATCCCTAGACATGGGCACGCTCCCACCCCCAACCTTTCTGAATGGCTGGAGGCTGGAGTGTGCCGCAGCCGCCGATATTTACGTCGGTGAGGGACCCAGGAGGAGGGTAAGTTTTGCCGTGACCCAGGAGAGGGGTGGGGAGCGGGGCATCGGGGGGGGGGGGGGGGGGAAGGCTTTTAGATTCCAGGGCCAGCCTTGTTGGGTTTTGTTCCACTTTACAGGTTCTGAATGGGATTAATCGCCTGGGCCTTCCTTTGGTTGGCGGCAGATACACGCAGCATTCAAATATGCTGAGGATGCCGCTGGAAGCCCACGCATGCTCCTTGGGATTGAGGCGAGTATATGGCCAACCAGCGAATCATCCCAAAAGGGGTTCCCCAGAGGCAAGCTGTAACCCGGCCCTGGAGTCTTTTCAAACTCTAGAGTTACCACAGCTTGGGTCCACTTTATAGCTGGACTTTTTACCCAGTATGGATGCCATTTATAAAACATGGAGGACATTTCACCTCTCCGCTGTGAGATTGTATACAGGATCTAGCCTGTCTGACAGCTTCCATCATCGCTTATTTCTTCCTGGCTCTGGGGGTCTTGGCTTCTATCAGCCAATCACAGCCTCTAATGACACTGTGGCAGATGCAGGAGAAGCGGATTTGCGCATGTAGCCCCGGGGGAGGGGCATCACCTGGAGGGTGGTAGAGGTATCTGTAGGCCATCCAGGACAGCGGAATGACGGTCACCATGCAGTTATCGCCGTTGGTTTCGATGAAATCATGGCGGGTGATGGCAGTGGGATCGATGTGGTGCTCCCGGAAGGGTCTGATGAAGGCCTGGAAGAGACAAAGCGAGGCAGTTATTCAGCACCTAGCTCCTATAATGGAGTCCCCTGTAGGGGGTGCTCTGGCTGATCGAGGCTGTCAGACTCACCTTGCCAACAATGGGCAGCTCTACAGAGCCCCAGGTATCTGCGCCCCAATGCACCAACCCTGAGGCGAAGTCGGCTGTGATGATTCCTGCAACTGAAGCGCATACAGAATTTGGTTACTATGACAACAGCACTCACCTAATACACTGGCAGTCACCCCCCACCTCATTATCCCCTACCCATGGGGCCTCAGGCAGCCCCCAGGAGCCCAACCAGGGGCCTCAGGCAGCCCCCAGGAGCCCAACCAGGGGCCTCAGGCAGCCCCCAGGAGCCCAACCAGGGGCCTCAGGCAGCCCCCAGGAGCCCAACCAGGGGCCTCAGGCAGCCCCCAGGAGCCCAACCAGGGGAAGGCACCCGACAATCCATTGCTACAACATTTATTGCAAGCTGTGGGAGTGGGTATTGAGGTAAAAAGTTGGGGGATCCCAGGGGTTTCATGCTGTGGGGCATCCTCCAGGAGTGCGACAGGGGTCTCAGGCAATACCTAGGAGCATGACATTGGGTCTGGCAGTATCCATGGGAGCAACAGCGGCCTTAGACAGCCTCCAGGAGCCTCAGACAATATCTAGGAGCATGACAGGGGCCTCAGACAGCCATCAGGAGCTGTAGACAGTATCCAGAAGCGTGACAGGGGCCTCAGGCAGCCTCCAGGAGCCCAACGAGAGCCTAGAGTAGCCTTACAAAAATATGGCAGAAGTCTCCAGCTTGAGGTGGGGGGGAGGATTTTGAGGCTTTGCGTCAGATACCACCGCAGAGATAAGCTGGCTTCAGGGCTATCTGTGGTTGACAGCACAACTCACGTGACCATTAATGTCTGCATGAATGGAGGCACTTGGGGAATAGAGAAACCTAAACCCTCCCTTTTCTAGCAGAGCTGTGTCTGAAAGGGGACAGGAAACATCTGCACACATGTCCAGTAGGTGCACATTAAAGCTTTACCCCATTATAGAGTTCTGCCTGATCTTGCGCCTGCTGGGGGAGGGGCATCCCATTGGCCTAGAAATCTATGGCCGCCCCCATATAGCTGGATAATGGCAGAGCGGCGGATCCTGGCAGAGGTCGGTCAGCAGAGGCAGCGGCGCTCTGGTAGCGGAACAGTAACAGGTTATCAGTTATGAGTTTATTGCCCCTCTTCACAGCCGGATATCTCCCCTATCAGCCGCTGTTCAAACACAACAATCGCAAAGCTCACTGATAGCAGCCGCCCTCCCTAACCTCATTCACCACTGTCATAGCTTCTGACCAGAGCAATTCCCAGGAGGGCACTAGAAATACCCCAACTCTGCCTGTAAGCTGAGGTGCCCTATGGAAAGGGTGGTGGTGAAGGACCACTTTAGTGACTGATTGTTTGGCCTCTCTGCGATGACTTAGCCACAGGTGTCACTGGGCCAGGAAATCCCATAGTTCAGGCAGGAACAAGGATTCCTATGGACAGTTTATAAAGGCGAATGGCTTGTTTTTTTAAACAGTAAGTGAGGCTAGATCTTCCCAATCACATCAAAGCCTAAATAAAAGGGTAGGCTTAAAGGGACAGTCCAGGATGGAGAAACAAAACAAAGAGCACCTGGAGTCCTGTGGGATGCAGCTTTCGGGTTTCAGCGTTGTCAGCCAGCCAGGGGCCTCAGCAACGCAGCACCCCTCTATCCAGTGCGTGCACCTCCGCCAGGCTTATCTGATTGGCTGGTAGCGGGTGAGCGCACCCAGGGGAAGGGGCCCGGCAACCTATTCCTTTAAAATTCATTGTGTTAATATGCACTGAAATTGGAGGAGAGTCTACGCATGTGCTGTGGGAGAGGGGATTGAGGTAAAAAGTTGGTAGATCCCAGGGGGTTTCATGCTGTGAGTGAGCCCCTGTAAAGAGGTTGAAAATCCAGGAGGGTTTTAGTCTGCTTTAAAGCGAACCAAAATGTCTGCTGAAGTGAAACCAGCATGCATGCATTTGGTGAACGCACGTTCCCCTAGATAACTCAAACCGATCACCGCCGGTCACGGGCGGCCATCAAAAATAGAGCTGGATGTAGGCAAGTACCCCTTGAGGTCCGCTTTAACCAGGCTTTAAATAGCAGAATTTGCGGCGATCCCAGGTTGGTTGTTTGAGGAGATGAGTGAGAGTCTCCCCAATGTAGGACAGGGAAGGGAGCAGCATCTTTTATGTGTAACCCAGTTGGTGGGAGCTGGACTGGGGAGGGGGGGGGGGGGACATCTATGGCAGCAGCGTCCCCGATTGCACCAGCTCATCATTCATTCAGCAGATCTGCCTGGAAGATAAACATCCTCCTGTTGCTGCCAGATAATGGTGGCCAGGGAGTGACCTCAATCAAAGCGTCGGGCCACGTTACACTGTAGAAAAGGGGGAGTCCCCTCTCCGGCCTGGCCTGATCGTCTCAACAATGACGCCAAGATCTCTGATATCTGTGCCAAGTTGCCTCATCAGTATACAAGTAGCAAATTATCTGCTGTCCAGCCAGCCTTCCTATTGGTGGAGGAAGTTCACATGATGCAGCAAACCAGGAAGTGTTATTATACAAAGCAGCCCCGGATTGCTGGGCGTTGTGGGACTCTGCTGGGCAGGGAGGACAATCAGGCTCAAGTGGAATTTTAGACAGGTCTGCCTAAATGCAGGTTTGCAAATTAGAATAGGGAACATGGAGGGCAGGTATAAAAAAGATTTTATCTATAAAATAAATTCCCTACTTGAAGTAACCCAACATACACCCCCTTGCAACTCTACTTGTAGCCCAGCTGGGAAATGTAGAGACAGCTCCAGGGACGCACAAGGAGGATGCTGGAGTCAGGCTTCAGCTCTCCCGTCAGGCCTTGGCGGGTCCTGCACCAGTGTGGCAGTGGAGCTTTTGGGGGAAGGGGGGGCATTCCTGCTTCAGGCCTAGAAACCGAGACACAAGTTCCTGGGTTGGGCTAAAATCCGGAGAAGCTCGTTTCTGGTTCTGGGCTAATATGCCTGAGGAGCCACTGAGGAACCTGTTCTTGGTTTGAGATTTCCGATGAGCTGCTGATCCTTAGCCAATATGCTGGAAGAGCTGCTGAGAAACCGGTTCCTGGTTTAGCGGATAAAGCAGAGGAGCTGCTTCATCGGTTGGGCTACAAGCCTGAGGAATCTGTTTCTGGTTCTGGGCCAAGATGACTGATGAGCCACTGATGAGCTTGTTACTGGTTTGAGTTAAGGAACAGGGTTGGGTTAAGATTCCTGAGGAGCTTCTGAGGAACCTATTCCTGATTTGGCCAGGATGCCAGAGGCTGAAGAACCTATTCCTGGTTTAAGCGAGATGTCCAAAAGTTTGCGGCGGAGCCTGATCCAAGTTTAAAGTGGACCAACACCCAGGATTTTGACTATCCTGGGTTTTGGTCCACTTCGGTGGGGCACCCCGATCGGGGGTGCCCCGCTGTGTGAAACCCCCCCAGAAACCCCAAAAAACTCACCTCTCCCCGCTCCCACGTGAACGCCGCAGCCAATCCCCGCCAACGTCCAGGCGGGGGACAGGAACGTACAAGCTGCTTCCGCCGCCGCCTCCCACGCGTCACTCTCGGCGCCCGCGCCGGCCATTCACAGAGGGCCGGCGCGCGCACGTCTGGAGGGGCGTGCGGGCGGCGGCGGAAGCGGCGGTGGATCAGGTAAGGTCTTTTTGGGGTTTCTGGGGGGTTTCACCCCGCGGGACATCCCGATCTCGGATGTCCCGCGGGGTGGGAGGTGATCGGCCCAGGAATCTTATAGATTTCCGGGCCGATCACCCCTGGGTGTTGGTCCACTTTAAGCTAAAATCTCTGAGGAGTCACTGAGGTAATTTTTCCTTGGTTGAGGCTTGAAGAGCTGAGATGCCTGGTGAGAGGCTGAGAAACCTGTTCCTTCTTTGGGATGCATTCTTGATGAGTTGCTGAGGACCCTGTTCCTAACTGGGACCGAGATGCCTTAGAGGAGTTTATCGGGAACCTGTTCCTGTTACTGGTTTGGGCTGAGAAAGATGTCTGGCGAGATGCTAAGAAACACATTACTCGTTTGGGGCAAGTTGTTGGAGGAGCAACTGAGGCATCTGTTCCCGTTTTGGGCTGAGATCTTGATGAGTTGTTAAAAAAACATCTTCCTGGCTTGGCCTGAAATGCCTAAACAGCAACTGAGGAGCCTGTTCCAGATTTAGCCAAGATGCCAGAGAAACGGCAGAGGATGGTTTGAGATGAGATGTCTGAGGAGCTGATGAAAAAACGGTGATTGAAGATGATTGAGTAACTTTTTACTGGTTTGGGCTAAGGGAGCATCTGATAAACCTATTCCTGGCTTAGCTGAAATGCCTAAAAAGCTGTTGGAAAACACATTTCTGGTTAGGACTTGGATTCTTGTGCCTAGTTTAACAGTGCCTGAGGAGCCACTGAGGCACCTCTTCCTCGTTTATGCTGAGATCATGAGACACTGCTGAGGAATATGTTCCTAGTTTGGGCAGGGGTGCCTGAGGAGCTGCAGAGGAACTTGTTACTGTAGATACCCAAGCAGCACTTGGAGAAACTTGTTCCAGGTTTAACTAAGATGGAGCCACAGAGAAAATCGTTTTTGGTTTGGAATGAAATGCCTGAGGAGCTGCTGGGGAACCTGCTCCTATGATGAGGGATCAACTGAGGACCCGGTTGCGGTTTCAGGCTGAAAAGCTGATGAGCCAACTGTTAATAGTTTGGGCTAAGATTCCCGAAGCACTTCAGAGCAACCAATTCCAGGCTTAGCTGGGATGCCCGATAAGCTGCTAAGGAACTGTTTCAGGCTGAGAAGCTGACAAGATAACAGTTTCTGATTTGGGCTAAGAGTATTCCTGGATTAGCTAGGATGCCTGACAGGCTGCTGAGAAACCTGACCCTGGTTTAACAGAGATGCTCGACGAGCGCTGAGAAACCTGTTCCTGGTTCGGGCTGAGGTTCTCTGAATAGATGGGAGCACGCTGTTGCTGACGGATTGCTGCTTGTGTGACAATAATATAGGGACTCCGGTCCCCATACCGAGATGAGCGTCTGTTGCACAGTTTTCCTGCCAGCGAGCAGAGTGGTGGAGCCACCCCGGGGATGCGTTAGCGCTTGATCGTTCCTCGCCAGGGACTCCGCCAATTCATTCCTGCTTGTTTACTGAGGAATCATGGGAGTTCCTGTGTGCTGTAACCCTTTACACACAGATTGCACATAACACATAATTGCATTCAATACACACACATTAAACTTCAAGAGCCGACACTCCAGTAGAACACGGAAGGGTTGGAGCCCATTGCAGTCTCACTTCTTGTCAGCAGTGTTGCCTGGCTTATCCTGTCCTCTTATCACATCACAGGGGTAGGCGGGTTATTACATTGAGCAATGCCAGCAGGGGGGTAATGCAACACCTGGCACATGCTTCATGTCACACACAGGATCAGGTGCCCTGGGGTGGAGAAATATCAGATAAACAGGATGACCACTCATAACTGCATTGATGGGATCTAACCACTCACCCCAGTGCTGCAATACCAAACACTCAGCCAGAAGTTCAGTGACAGATCACTGACAGCTGCAAGCCATCTATCCACCCCAATACAAGTGCCAAGAGAAATCCCCACCACCAATCAGAGCACACCTCTGAGCCTGGAATCTGATGCCACCGCCGCCATAGAAGCCTGGATGCCAAACATAGCGCAGGGAAAACCCGCCATGCGCTGCTGCACCGCCATTAATTATTAACAACAAAGCAAACACCTCTCTCGCCACAAGTGTCACCCGTCACGGATAAGCCAGCACTGATGACTGCACTGTATAAGCCAACGTGATGGGCAGGACGTGGAGCTTCTCAGGGGCAGTCACAGGGAGTGTGTCAGCGGGTGCCCCTCGGGGGTCAGCTACACAGAAAGAGCCAATCTACAGGGGGATAATACCAGGGTGGGTCACAGGTGGTGCTCCTCCAAGGACTAACCTGCCACTGATAAGCCAGCCCTGCTGCTTGTACTACATCTTCAGCCCATGGATGGGACATGAAGCCACTAAGGGGCAGTCTCAGCTGGTACCCCTCTGGGGTCAGCTACAAAAGTCAAGTCATAACAACAGGGTGGCTCACAGAAAGTGCTCCTCAGAGGTCATTCAAACACTGTGCACTGCAAGAGCATCCTGCCAGGGATAAGCCAGCACTGCTGCCTGTGCAGTACAGCCAGCCCATGGGTGGGACATGGAGCCCCTCAGGCCGGACTTCCACGAGAACCAATCATGGTCAGTTACAGGAACAGGTAAAGGGGTCAATCCTCAGGGGTAAGCCGCAGGATACGTTTTTAAGGGTCAATCACAGGGTAGGTCATAGGAGGAGTTCCTCAGGGGTCAGTCACTGGAATGGTCAAATGGGGGGGCAGTCTTCTGGAGTCAATCACAGGAGGAGGAGAGTTCCTCGGTGTTAAGTTACGGGGAGAGCCCCTAAGGGTAAAACACTAGGTGGGTCACTAGGGGGAGCTCCTCGGGTGTCAGTTATAAGGCAAGTTACTGGGAGAGCTCCTCAAGGTTCAGCCCAAGGGTAGGTCACAGGGGAAGTTCCTCTGGGGATAATATATATATATATATATATATATATATATATATATATAATGCAAGCCAATCAGAGGGTGGGGTTGGGGGGTCACAGTTGGATCACTTTAGGAGTCAGTCATGAAGTGAGTCACAGGAGGGAGATCCACAGTGGTCATTGGTAGGGTATATAACAAGGGTGGCCCCATCTCTGGTCAGTAACAGGATGGGAGAATACGGGAGTTCCTTGGAGGTCGGCGACCCATCAACTACAGCAAGAGGATCATACCCGTCGCATGACACCAGCAAGAAAGAACCCCATTCACACCTGCCACATTGCCACGTTAAGAGGGGGATCACCACGGGACAATCCGGGCACAACGAAACCATCTATTCCAACATTGTACAGTGCCTCCAATCACACAGCATGGCCTGTAATCAACCAGATTACTGTGCGTATAGCCAGCATTGGGCGGGAGGGGGGTGATTTCCCTCAGGAACATGGTTATGGGCCCCCACAGGGGTAGCTGGGAAACACCTACCTATGCTGAGGGCGATGGCGGCCGTGTGCTCCAGACTGAAGTAGTTGATCAGGTTGCAGAAATTAAAGGCCATCAGAAGGAAGCAAAGGATGACAGAGATCCATTCCTGAAATCTCTTCCCTGCAAGACACAAACACGTGAGGCGTTACACTCTTCATCTTGTCCAGCCACCCTCACCCCCAGGGGAGTCTCCTCAGACATAAGAGAGTTTCATCCAGCCACCCTCACCTGCAGGGGAGGCTCCCCTAATCTAACAGTGCCTCATCCAGCAACCCTCACCCCCAGGGGAGTCTCCTCAGAAATAAAAGAGTCTCATCCAGCCACCCTCACCCCCAGGGGAGTCTCTCCTAATCTAACAGTGCCACATCTAGCAACTCTCACCCCCAGGGGAGTCTCCCCTAATCTAACAGTGCCACATCTAGCAACTCTCACCCCCAGGGGAGTCTCCCCTAATCTAACAGTGCCTCATCCAGCCTACCTCATCTGCAGGGGAGTCTCCTCAAAGCTAGCAGCGTCTCGTCACCAACACCCACAGGGGAGCCACCCCTAATCTAACAGTGCCACATCTAGCAACGCTCACCCCCAGGGGAGTCTCCCCAAAGCTAACAGTCTTGTACAGACACCTTAAACTGCATGGGAGTCTCCCCAAAGCTAACGGTCTCATCCAGCCACCCTCACCCCCAGGGGAGTCTTCCCAAAGCTAACAGTCTCGTACAGACACCTTAAACTGCATGGGAGTCTCCCCAAAGCTAACGGTCTCATCCAGCCACCCTCACCCCCAGGGAGTCTCCCCAAAGCTAACGGTCTCATCCAGCCACCCTCACCCCCAGGGGAGTCTTCCCAAAGCTAACAGAGGAGCAGACACTCCCCCACACCCCTGTACCCATGGCAAGTCCCAGCCCTGGAGATGGTGTGCAGGCTTCACAGAGAGAGCACACATGGCAGCCATATGAGTGCTCACCACAAACTGTAATGACAGGGAAAGGCCAATTATTATTAAAGGAGGATGCTTCCTCAAACCCTGCCCACCATCTTGAAGCCATTATAGTCCCACTGGACCAATCCATGGATGCTGAGAACTCAGGCTGGGTGGTGGCCAAGAAGGACCCCACCCCCTGCCAGGTTCCCTGTCTGGGCCTATTCTATACAGCAACCAAACGCTGTACAGGGGTTCTAAACCTTCCTAACTGATTCCAGTCAGAAAACTGTGACACCACAGTGGATGGTGGGTTGTTTGCCTCACAGCTTGCTGTGGGGAACACCTTAAAATGGACCTATACGAGGAGTATATGTAGTCACCTTCTATCCCCAGCCCAGTGCCCCAAAACATCCTGCATTTCTATTTTTTACCTCAGCCTTTGCCCAATATCAGTAACAACTTGAACTGGATGCAGCCGGCCATAAGGCTCCCTGGATGAGCAGCCCCGCCCCCATTGATGATGTAATCAGTTAGAATGCACACAACTCAGCAGTGGGGAGCATTTCAACCTAACTGCCATTATGAGATTTGGTTGTAGCTGAATGAATTAGCATATGGTGGCCTTTCACTGTAATACTACTTCCTGTGTTTTTCCTGGTGCTTTTATGGATATTAGGCAAAGGCTGAGGTAAAAAAAAAAAAACACAGGCCGTTTTGGGGCGCAGGGCTGGGGATGGAAGGTGGCCACATAAACTTCCTTTCTGAGTATAGGTGCCCTTTAAGAAAGAACAAGGGTTGTGAAGGCTGACAGCAGGGTTAGACTCCAGGCTTCCTGCATAAGCTCCAGCTTCACGCTGCTCTTCTCAGAACTAAAGGTCTGATTGCATACCTCCCAACTTTTCAGGGTGGGAAAGAGGGACATCTGTTAAATTAGGCCACACCCCTTCATTGATTGATGGATAGGAGGTTGTAAAAGCTACACAATATAAACACTTTGAATACGTAAATGAATCATTTATAGATCTGCATATTAAACCTCGAAGATGGACAGAGAAGAACAACGGGGGAAAGGAGGACATGAACTCAAAAGAAGGACAGTCCCTTTAAATCCGGGACAGTTGGGAGGTATGTGATTGGTTGCACAAGGCAAGCGCTTCACTTTGTTTGACTGCCCGGAGCAACGGCAATTTGTGTACAGCGCTACGGCCTGCGGCGCAGCTCACCAGCACCCTACTGCATTCCTGATCAGCAGCTGCCACCCAACCCGTTCTGCAGCTTCACAAATGGTCACCCTGCGAGACCTACACCAGAAATGAACGGAATGTGGCGACACCTACCCCTGGAACGTGCACTACGCGGGCGACACCCACACCAGCGCTACAGTGAGAACTACTGTGCCCAAAAAATTAAAGGGAAATTCCACTATGGAATTTTAGAAAGTGTATTTTTTTGTGCAAAAAAGAAAAATGTCCAAGGTACTGAGGTCATAGGGTATTTTTTTCATATGTTAGAAAGCAGTGTTCAGTACCTGTAATCTGTTGCTATTGGCAACCGTACACCAAGAAGAGAGATGTGAGGCCTGTACACACAGAACACTGTTGCTATGGTCCTTGCTGAGGTGAGGAAGCTCCCTCAACTCTACACATGCCAAGCAGCAGTGTTCAGTGTGTACAGGACTCACAGACTTGGGATACATTGCCAATAGCAACAGATTGCTGAAAAATTCTCCTATAAAACACACTTTTTCTAACATAGGAAAAATAAATACTATATCAGCTCAGCATCTTGAGCACATCCCATTGGCACAAAAATACACTTTCCAAAATGCCATGAGTGGACTTT
Organism: Gastrophryne carolinensis; assembly: GCA_027917425.1. NCBI lineage: Eukaryota > Metazoa > Chordata > Amphibia > Anura > Microhylidae > Gastrophryne > Gastrophryne carolinensis. Next base: position 42,998,776 of record CM051243.1, on the reverse strand, counting down.
CCCTTTAAATATCTTTTTTCATTCGAGCCCCCCACAACCTGCAGCTTTAGGCATGGGACCTTTAAAGGGAAAGTCCACTTTCAAAGACATTTTTGAAAGGGTGTATTTTTTGGTGCCAAAATATAGTCCTCAAGGTGCGAGTTGATGTAGAGTTTTTTTTTTTTAATGTTAGAAATTGTGTGTTTTATGGAAGTAAACAGTTTTCACTACCTGCAATCTGTTGCTATTGGCAACTGTACACCATGAAGTGAGCCTTGTACATACAGAACACTGCTGCTATGGCCGCTGCTGAGGTGAGGGAGCTCACTCAACCTTACACAGGCAGCCTACACATTACCAGCGGCATGTTCTGTATGTTATGATTAAGGGCTCGTTGAAGCCTGAAACGCGTCACGTGGTTGGTGAGGGTTAGGGGTGACACCGCTGCTGCTTTTGACACTCTGCATGAATTTTATATGGACATTATTTTAATGACACATCAAGTAAAAGCTACATTTTACCTCGGGAGCTGGACATATCTTTGTTGGCATGTTCTGTATGGACAGGACTCACATCTTTCTTGTTTGAGTACAGACTTGGTGTGCAGAGGCCAATGGCAACACGTTAATACAGTCATAGCCACCCCTCACACTCCCATGACCCACCACAAGTCTTTTTTTTTTGTTACTTGAGCAACAATGCTGCTGCCCCCCTACAAGCTGCTGCCCTAGGCATGGGACCTAGTGGTTATTACAGCCTAGGCTGGAACCCTTCCATCTCCCATGAGCCACCACAAATCATTTGCCTGAACACATCTGTTGTGTTTCTTGTTTTAATCGAGCAGCTATGCTGACACCCCCACCACAACTTGCCGCCCTAGGCATGGGCCCTTGAAGGGCAAGTCCACTTTCAATTGAATTTTTGTGTAGCAAAATGATGTCTTAAACATGCTGAGCTGATCTACCATGTTACATGTTTTGCCAAATGTTTGCAGATTGCTTCCATAAAACACACATTTGCTATCTGTTGCTTTGGCAATGTACACCAAGTTCAGACTTTGTGTACTTTGCCAATAGCAACAGATTGCAGACAGTTACACAGAACACTGCTGCTGGGCATGTGTAAGGCTGATACCAGATCAGCTTAGCACCCTGAGCATTTTCATCTGGAACAAGAAAAAAAATACACTTTCTAAGATTCCATCAAAAGTGTCTCCTGGCCAATACAGCCCAGACCACAGGGTCTAACCCCCTCACAATCCTGAGTGACCCTCCACACACCCATCACTGTATCCCTTATTAAAGCCAACTGATCTACTCCGTACAAACCATAGCTTGTGATTGGATAATAGCAGTGCCATCCACACCAAGCAATATCTTATCTCTGGTCACTATGGGGGATGTCACAGTGTGAGAATCCTGCCCCCCGACACAAGAGAGGAACAATCCGCGCCCCACTTCACCGGGCACTTTGTTTATTCATTCATCCATGTGGTACAGAGTGACCTCTTGAGTGTGGACAAGCTGCATACACTTGTGTATAATGAAATATGCATCACCATGTCGATGTGCAAGAGGCCACGACACCCCCACCCCACAGGGGATAAGAAGCAGGAATACTTGCCATTAGGAAGGCAGAATTAGCGACCGGCTAAAGCTAAGAGCTTCCAGGAAGAGAAGAGTTTATAAGTAAATGGAGATGAGACTAATGTCAAGGATTTACCTCGCACATTTCGTGGAAAGAGCATGACGGGAGCCCATAGGGCGAGCACGCTTACTGCCTATCCCTGTCCAGTGGATCTTGTAGCTTATATGGCAGGCCCTGTACACAGATAGAAGCTTATATTGTGGCCCTGTACACAGATAGCAGATTATATTGTGGCCCTGTACACAGATAAAAGCTTATAATGTGACTCTGTACACTGAGAGAAGCTTATATAGTGGTTCTGTACACTGATAGCAGCTTATATGGTGGCCCCTGTAGACCAATATAAGCTTACATGGTGGCTCTGTATACTGATAGCAGCTCATATGGTGGCCCTATATACTGATAGCTTATATAGCCACCCTGTACACTGATAGCAGCATGCATGATGGCCCTGTATACTAATAGACATTATATGGTGGCTCTGTACCCTGATAGCAGCTTATATGGTGGCCCTGTGAACAGATAGAAGCTTATATTGTGGCTCTGTACACTGAGAGAAGCTTATATGGTGGCCGCTGCAGACCAATAGAAGCTTACATGGTGGCCCTGTATACTGATAGCTTATATAGCCACCCTGTACACTGATAGCAGCGTATATGATGGCCTTGTATACTAATAGACATTATATGGTAGTTCTGTACACTGATAGCAGCTTATATAGTGGTTCTGTACACTGATGGCAGCTTATATGGTGGCCCCTGTAGACCAATAGAAGCTTACATGGTGGCTCTGTATACTGATAGCAGCTTATATGGTGGCCCTGTATACTGATAACAGCTTATATGGTGGCGCTATATACTGGTAGCTTATATAGCCACCCTGTACACAGATAGCAGCGTACATGATGGCCTTGCATACTAAGACATTATATGGGTAGTTCTATACACTGATAGCAGCTTATATAGTGGCCCTGTACACTGATAGCAGCATATATGATGGCCCTGTATACGAATAGACATTATATGGTGGCTCCGTACACTGATAGCAGCTAATATGGTGGCCCTGTGCACAGATAGAAGCTTATATTGTGGCTCTGTACACTGAGAGAAGCTTATATGGTGGCCGCTGCAGACCAATAGGAGCTTACATGGTGGCCCTGTATACTGATAACAGCTTCTATGGCGGCCCTATATACTGATAGCTTATATAGCCACCCTGTACACTTATAGCAGCGTATATGATGGCCTTGTATACTAATAGACATTATATGGTAGTTCTGTACACTGATAGCAGCTTATATAGTGGTTCTGTACATTGATGGCAGCTTATATGGTGGCCCCTGTAGACCAATAGAAGCTTACATGGTGGCTCTGTATACTGGTAGCAGCTTATATGGTGGCCCTATATACTGGTAGCTTATATAGCCACCCTGTACACAGATAGTATGTACGCACATATACGCTGCTAAGACATTATATGGGTAGTTCTGTAGACTGATAGCAGCTTATATGGTGGCCCTGTATACTGATAGCAGCTTATATGGTGGCACTATATACTGGTAGCTTATATAGCCACCCTGTACACCGATAGCAGCGTATATGATGGCCTTGCATACTAATAGACATTATATGGGTAGTTCTGTACACTGATAGCAGCTTATATGGTGGCCCTGTACACTGATAGCAGCTTATATGGTGGCCCCTGGAGACTGATAGCAGCTTACATGGTGGCCCTGTATACTGATAGCAGCTTATATGGTGGCACTATATACTGGTAGCTTATATAGCCACCCTATACACTGATGGCAGCGTATATGATGGGCCTGTAGACTGATGGCAGCGTATATAATGGGCCTGTAGACTGATAGCAGCTTATATGGTGGCCCTGTAGACTGATGATAGATTATATAGTGGCCTTGTATAATGATAGCCACTTATATGGTGGCCCTTTACACTGCTAGAAGCCTATATGGTCCCCTGTATATTAATAAGACCCTGTTCACTGACAGCAGCTTATATGTAAGCATTGATAGCAGCTTATATGTGAGCACTAATAGCAGCTTATATGGTGGCCCCTGGAGACTGATAGCAGCTTATATGGTGGCCCCTATAGGCTGATAGTTTATATTGTGGCCCTGTACACTAATAGCAACTTATATGGTGGCTCTTTATACATACCTTCAAGGGTTTTTAGGGGTGGGAAAGAATTGTTAAATTAAGCCACGCCCCTCATTGATTGATAGATAGGGTACAACAGTTACAACCATTTAAACACTTTGAATAGGAGAGTGAATCATTTATAGATGCAGATTTACATATTAAACCTCAAAGAAGGACAGAGAAGAACAACGAGGGACAGGGGTACATGGACTCAAAAGAGGGACAGTCCCTCCAAATCAACACCAGATAGCTTATGCGATCACCCTTGAAATCAGGGAGATATCTATCAGAAATCTGGTTGTACAGAGCTAACCTTCTGCTGACCACACACTTCAAATTTGCAGTTAGTAATGAAGGGCCCCTTTAAGGTAAATCTCTCAGGAAGTGCGATTACAAGAAAAGCAGCACACGGTGCTGGGGAACGTGAGTGCATACACACAGCAGCATCAGGTGTTACCCCGGGACACACTACAGCCCAATGCCAGCCACGCAACAATACTAACCTATGGGCAGATCTCTTCCAGTCCAGACACTTATCTGCATGTAATACCATGAATAAACTGTCCTGGAAGAAGGGCACTGAGGCTGTATTTTCTGTACCTAAAACTCTATCCCAGAAGATGACCACTGAGGTTCAGCTATCCCCTTTAAATAAATGAGTCTGAAAGGGCGACCACTGAGGCTAAGCTTTCTGCATAAAAAAAACAGATGCACCAAGCTATCTGTATCCAATAAGCATTTCCTGAAACAGAAATAATAAGGTTAGATGAACACCGAGGCTAGATATTCTGCATCTACAAATAAAAAAACTGGAAGATCAGCACTACTGGCAGTCGATCACTGCTTCTCCTGTCAGTCGGGGGAAAACTGCCTCCCCCTGGCTCTCCCAGCAGTAGGGGGGGGCGTCTCCCCCTGGCTCTTCCAGCATTCGGGGGGGGGGGGGGCGTCTCCCCCTGGCTCTCCCAGCAGTCAGGGGAGGGGCGTCTCCCCCTGGCTCTCCCAGCAGTCAAGGGAGTGTCTCCCCCTGGCTCTCCCAGCAGTCAAGGGAGTGTCTCCCCCTGGCTCTCCCAGCAGTCAAGGGAGTGTCTCCCCCTGGCTCTCCCAGCAGTCAAGGGAGTGTCTCCCCCTGGCTCTCCCAGCAGTCAAGGGAGTGTCTCCCCCTGGCTCTCCCAGCAGTCAAGGGAGTGTCTCCCCCTGGCTCTCCCAGCAGTCAAGGGAGTGTCTCCCCCTGGCTCTCCCAGCAGTCAAGGGAGTGTCTCCCCCTGGCTCTCCCAGCAGTCAAGGGAGTGTCTCCCCCTGGCTCTCCCAGCAGTCAAGGGAGTGTCTCCCCCTGGCTCTCCCAGCAGTCAAGGGAGTGTCTCCCCCTGGCTCTCCCAGCAGTCAAGGGAGTGTCTCCCCCTGGCTCTCCCGTCAGTCAAGGGAGTGTCTCCCCCTGGCTCTCCCGTCAGTCAGGGGAGTGTCTCCCCCTGGCTCTCCCGTCAGTCAGGGGAGTGTCTCCCCCTAGCTCTCCCGTCAGTCAGGGGAGTGTCTCCCCCTAGCTCTCCCGTCAGTCAGGGGAGTGTCTCCCCCTAGCTCTCCCGTCAGTCAGGGGAGTGTCTCCCCCTAGCTCTCCTGTCAGTCAGGGGAGTGTCTCCCCCTAGCTCTCCTGTCAGTCAGGGGAGTGTCTCCCCCTAGCTCTCCTGTCAGTCGGCGGGTGTCTCCCTGTCAGTCGGATGTCTCCCCCTGGCTCGGGGTATTTCTCACCTGGGGAGTAGAGTTGGGCGAGCTCCCGGGCCCCGGCGTGTTGGGGGCCCCACCTCGGGTTGCCCTCCGTGCAGGGCTCGGCCGGGTCACAGTCGGCCATCGGGCAGAGCCGGGGGTCACTGTTGGCTCCTCCGTGCGCCGTCCTCGCCATCATCTCGCCCAGCCAACCACGGAAGCCGCCGTCACCAGCTCGCATGCCGATTGGGTGAAGCGCGCGAGTGGGCGGGAAACCCCGACCAATAGACAGCGGCGAGGGCGAGAAAACGTCTAATTAGAACCCTCACACGTAAGGTCGGCATGTGATACAAGGCCAATGGGGGAGAGAGAGGGGCGGGGCCTGAAGGGCGGCTGCCGGCAGACGAAGCCGAGGACCAGCTCGCAGAACGCGCTGCTCCGCCTGGCACGCCCATGCAGGCCACGCCTACCCGTCATCGGCGATGAATTCCTCCTGTGTGCAGCCCGCCCCTGCTCCTTCCGCACCCACCCACAGTCTCCATGGCAACAGCGACACCAAGCGAGGGAGATACGTGTGATAGGAGCATGGCAGCCGGGTGAGGGCTACATGAGCTCTCCCCGTCCCCTGTACAGCGCCACCGACTATAATGGCGCTTCTTGAAAAAAACAATATAGTTTATGATCGCTATACAGTAATTTACGTTCACAGACGGCGCTTTAAAAGAAAACAATCCCTCACTGCTCCAAGCGGCTATAGAAAGAGAAGCTGGTGAATGGCGGGGTCTGTTAAAGCGGTTCTTCTCTCTAAATAAGAGTCTATCTTATATGTTTCCCACACCCTGTACATACAGATTGCCACATTAAAAATCATCCTACCTGCATCTACTGCATGTTATGAGCCTTTAAACATCCAAGATGGCGGCTCATGGAACATCAGGCAGCCTGCATACAGGAAGTGCCTTCTAACTGTGCTGCTCTGCATTCTGGGATTGCTGACCTTTTCCTGACCCCAGCTCTGCTCTGTCTGAGCAAAGCACAGCTATAACCCACCCCCTGTACTTTATCCCACTCTCAGTAAGTGTGATGCTTCCGAGTCAAGATGGCGGCGCACTTATTCTAAAGTCCTGAACCGAGTTGCAGCCCAGTGGGAGAAAGACTAATAAGTACTGTATATACTCGAGTATAAGCCGAGTTTTTCAGCCCACTTTTTGGGCTGAAAAAAGCCGCCTCGGCTTATACTCGAGTCCGGGGCGGACTGCCAGGGAAGGCCGCAACCCTGAACCCAATAAATGCTGGAGGGTGAGGGGCGGCCGCTGCGGGTCCCTGCTGTACCCGCTGCCGCCGCTCTCATTCACACAAACACGCACACACATTCACACACTGACCGCCACTTCCAGGCTGCTGCGCGCTGGTCGTCAATGGGCGGCGTCCAATGTTTTCATTGGACGCCTGTCATATGGGGCACGCCCACCGACGACGAGCGCGCAACAGCCAGGAAGTGCTGGTGTGTGTGTAAGAACGGCGGAGGAGGGTAACCTCGGCCAAACCCTGACCCCCGACACCTGCGCGTCTGAGAGCGGCGGCAGCAGCAGGTACCCACACTGTGTGCATACCTTCCAACATTTCAGGGTGGGAAAGAGGGACAATTTTTAACTGAGGGAACATTCCTCACTAAGGAATGTATAGGAGATAGGGTGTAATACTTACAACAATAAACACTTTGAATAGGGGAATGAATCATTTATTAATGCAGATCTGCATGTTACACCTCAAAGAGGGACAAAGGAGAACAACGAGGGACATGGGGGCATGAGCTTCAAAGAGGGACAGTCCCTCCAAATCAGGGACACTTGGGTGGTATGGTGTGTGTGTGTCTCTGTTTCTTTTTCTGTGTGTGTGTCCCTGTGTGTGTCTCTTTCTGTGTGTGTCTCTCTCTGTGTGTGTGTCTGTTTCTTTCTCTGTGTGTGACGGCGGTTGCAGCCCCCCCCCCCCCCCCCCCCCCCGGCCGACGGCGGTTGCAGCTCCCCCCCCGGCCCGAGAGACGGTGGTTGCAGCTCCCCCCCCCCCCTCTGCCCATAAGGTACATGCAGTCTGAGATTTTGAGATGCTGTGCAATGGCTTATTTTACACTTTTTTCATGGGGCATAAAAAGTTAGCAGATGCCTGGCCAGGGACTTTAAAGGCAGCAGGCTCCCAGTATGTATGGGTCACCCTGTGTTAAAGTGGACCAAAAGCCAAATTTTTAACTAGTATTCCCTGAATTGGATTGGAGCATTTTCCCTGCTCCTGCTTTATTCTGCTCCCCGCTAATGCTGCTTGTTTTAGCTGTAACGCCTCACCCCCTCCTCCTCCATTCATGGTCACTGTAGTGCGTGGCAATAAGTGGTTATGCAATGGAAGATCATCTGCCATCAAGAGGACAGCAAAAAAAAAAAGACATTTCTGTAGGCAAAATATCAATTTCTAGGTTTACACCCTAAGAATGGAGTATTGGCAGGGGCTTGGTGGGCTTTGGTCCGCTTTAAAGGGGAACACCATACTGAAAGGACTGCTGCTAAATAACCATCTTCCTTGCTAGTCCCTGTGGCATCTCCCAACCCCTCCACACGGGTAACAGACCTATGAAGCTGCAGAACACACGCTGGAGTTTTAGAGCACTATAAAATGTAAGGTCCCTTTAAAAATGTTTCCAGTCATCTTCAGCACCCATATATATATATGCATGGCGTTTAAAGAGACAGTCCAGGCAAAATTTTAAAAACATAATTCAGCAGCTTACCTCGTCAGATCTACCCTCTCCCTTCCTGTAACCTTGCAGCGGCATTAACTAGAAGCAGAAACTTGCCACTGTCTTCTGGCGCTGCCCAATTCCCCTAATAGTAGACCACCAATCATAGGGCTCGATTGGTGGTCTGTAACATGGATATAAACACGCTGTCTGCTATTGTAAAGTTTTCTTCACTTTGAAGGGTTCGTTTTGAAAGTTGCCTGGACAATCCCTTTATGTTCATGTATAGAGGTGCAAGAATTTAGCTGATAACTGCACTTACAAAAAAGGGACAAAATAGGCAAAAAATGTTCACATGAACACTTTTTTTGCCCTGCAGAGATATACTATCATGGTGTTAAATTTTAATCAACCAGGTTGTCAAATTGCCTTCAGTCACAGTGACTAGCCACACCCACTCAATGGCATGGGTGTGGCCTGTCACTGTTGAGGCGGGGTCTACAATACAGAGGCCATAATCCTCGATCTGGAGACGGGACAAGTTTTATTAAACAGGGATTAGGACGGATCCCGTTTTCAGTTTTGTTTTTTTCCCCCAGACTGGGTTAGCTGACACAAATAAGTCTTCTCATGTAACTTTAGGGTGGCAAGATACAATCAAGTTTTATTCTCTAGTTGCCACCTATGATGTCATGGTGTGATATCATCACACTGATATTGTCTGGCAGCATAACAAATGATCCTAACTTGCATTTATTGTAATATCAAGTTCAATCCTGTGGGCAGGACACACACTGCAGACTTTCCTTCTGCGCATAGAGCATAATAGGCTGCCAGGCTTTGCACCAATCAGAAAGAGAGAGAGAGAGAGAGAGAGATGCAGCTCCTCCCTCCTTGGACCGAGTTAAGCGGATTCTCTTCCCAGATGGGAACTGGCTTAGCCCAGGATGACCTGGTGTATGGTGTTGGCTCCTATCTGCCCCACCTCCTCCAGCCCGGCCACTTGAATGCTGATGATGCTGCCGTCATCCGCCTGCACCGGCAGCACATGGTACTGGGTCACCGTGCTGGCCGCCTCCGCCTCGCTGATCACAAAGTGGATCTCCTGCTCGGAAGGCAGCACTTGGAAGGTGTACTCCTCTGCCTGGGCTGCGGCTATGGGCTCCGGCTCCACAACATTGCCATGATCAACCTGCAAACAGAGGTGGAGGGTTATTAATCATGTGCAAAGCCCTACAAAACAGATGTGCTATTTATCATCAATGTATCATTTATCAAAGCTTTATTTGGCGCAGCTGACTGCAAGACGAAACTTGTGGCTCCTCCCGGCCCATATAAAGGCAGCTATTTCCCCATAATCCCCAGTGTTGAAAAGCAGTAAATACAGAGACAAGCCGGGAGGCCAGAGACCATGTTACTTCACACAGCCCCACTATAAACTCTCTCAACGGTAATCACCGTAACAAGGCAAAAGAGGATAACAAAACAAGGGTGGGATGAAGCGACCCGAGCAGGATACCAATAAAAACAATTCTACAGGTGAGTAATCACAGAATTGTATTTTTCTTGGTATCCTGCTCGGGTTGCTTCATTCTTGACAATTGGGACATCCAAAAGCAGTGTCCAAGAAAGGGTGGGATCCCCAGAGAGCAACAGCACGTACTTCATGACACTACCGCCTGAAGCACCTTACGGCCAAAAACAGCATCAGCTGAGGCCCTAACATCAACCTTGTAAAACTTAAAGTGTGAACTGAAGTCCAAGTAGCAGCCTTACAAACCTGTTCAACCGACGCCTGGTGCTGAAAAGCCCAAGAAGCACCAATAGCTTTAGTAGAGTGAGCTGTAACACGAAAAGGGAGTTCCTTCCCCTTGGCAGAATACGCTTGTACTACCGCCTGTCTGATCCACTTGCTGATAGTTGATTTGGCTGGGGGCAAGCCCTTCCTAGGTCCATCAGGAAGGACAAACAGAGAATCCGACTCCGAAAGAATTCCGTAGCAACCAAATAGTACTTAAGAGCTCTGACCACATCCAGGGAATGGAGGGTCCTCTCCTTAGAATTAGAAGGCACAGGACACAAGGAAGGCAAGACAATGTCCTCATTGAGATGAAAGGCAGAGACAACCTTGGGTAAGAATTCCGGTTTAAGACGAAACACCACCTTATCCTGATGACGCTCAAAGTAAGGAGGCTTCATACAAAGCACCGCGACGCACCGAAATGATAGCTACCAAAAAGACCACCTTCAGAGTCAAAATGGGTAAGGCAGAATCGCACAAGGGCTCAAAGGGGGGACCCTGGAGAGCAGAAAGCACCAAGTTCAAATCCCACACCGGTAGAAAAGGCTTACGCGGTGGACGCACATGGGTAACTCCTTGGAAAAAGGTCTTGATAAGTCTATGATTAGCAGAAGATCTTTGGAAAAAAATAGCCAAGGCCGAAACCTGTCCCTTGAGGGTACTCCATTGTAGACCCGAATTCAAGCCATGTTGTAGGAACTCCAAAATCCTGGAAAGGGAAAAAGTGCGACAAGGGAAATTCTTAGACTCGCACCAGGCAATGAAAGCGTGCCAGACCCTGTAATAAATCATGGAAGAGGTTTTCTTCCGAGCCTGAATCATGGTACTCACGACCGAGGCAGTCAGCCCCTTTTCCGTCAGGATGGAGGTTTCAGCAGCCCAGGAGAGAAAAGAGGAGTCGGGACTCCATCCAAGGAATTGCTAGCACGTCTGTGGCGAAGGCCAGAGGATCTCTTGACAGAGAGATGAATTTTGGAAGCTTGTGATTGCGACGGGACGCAAACAGGTCCACGTCCAGTTGACCCCAGCGGTGACACAGGGCGTGAAAGATCTTGTTACTGAGAGACCATTCCCCCAGGGAGTCAACTGTAAAAGGACCAATCGGATCACTCTCAGCTCCAGGAGGTTGATAGGCACATGGGCCTCCTGAGGGCCCCCCCACTGGCTCTGGAACTTCAGCGACTGCCAAAACCCTCCCCAACCAGTCAGACTGGCGTCCGTGGTGACAATCTCCCAGTGCGGAGGCAGAAAGGACCTGCCCACTAGAAGATTTCTCGAGTCCAACCACCACGAGAGGGACTGTCTGGCCAGAGAGGACAGAGCGAATTCCTGCTCCAGGGACTCCATTTCCGATCCCAAACGGTCAAGAGATTCAACTGAAGAGGTCTCATGTGGAACTGGGCGAAGGGTACAGCCTTGAAGCAAGACACCATGAGGCCCACTAACTGCATCCCCAGACAGATGGATGGTTGTGGGCACGACAGCAAGGCCGGCGCCTGCGTCTGAAGACACTCCACCTTCTGCTGAGGGAGGAACACCTTGATCTGAGAAGTGTCCAACGTTAAGCCCAGGAAGGACCTCACCAATGACTTGGGATAATTGATCACCCAACCGAATTCCTCGAGAGTGGACAATACCTTCTGAGTGTCGCTCTCGGCCTGCTGAAGAGATTGAGCAGCAATCAACAAGTCGTCCAGGTAAGGAAGAATATGAATGTCCTGGCTCTTCAGCAGGGCCATGACACCCGCCAGCACCTTGGTGAACACCCGAGGGGCCGAAGAGATTCCGAACGGCAGTGCCACAAACTGGCAGTGTTGATGCTCCAAGGCAAACCTCAGGAATATCTGATGTCCCCGGAAAAATACCATTTTGTGAATACTCACCTGTAAAATGGGTATTATAAGTATGTCACACACCCCACTTCAAACATTAATAATTACACTAGGGTTAACGCACCGCTAGGTGGCAGCATTGCAGAGAACTCTCCAAAAAACTTCAACATGCCCCTCCCGGTCTATACATATATGGTACCTCCCAAGAACCTCCCAGTATTAGAACAGCAGTAAGACAAGGTACCAGAAACAAACAATGTAACCCTCAACATAAAGAACTAAACTTCACCAAATAAAGAGCCAGGATACCGAAAAGGGCGGGTGAAGTGGGGTGTGTGACATACTTATAATACCCATTTTACAGGTGAGTATTCACAAAATGGTATTATTCTAAGTATGTCACACACCCCACTTCAAACATTAATAATTACACTAGGGACATCCAACAGCAGTGTCCAGAAAATGGTGGGTATCCGAATCAGGCAATAACGCAGAAAAAACTCAAACCACTGCAGCCTGCAAAACCTTGCGGCCAAAAACAGCATCCGCTGAGGCCCGCACATCAACCTTATAGAACTTAGAAAAAGTATGAACGGAAGACCAAGTTGCAGCCTTACACACTTGTTCAACCGAAGCCTGGTGCTGAAAAGCCCAGGACGCACCAACCGCACGAGTAGAATGAGCAGTAACGCATTTACTAATGGAAGATTTGGCCGGAGCCAAACCCTTCCTAGGCCCACATGGCACAACGAAAAAGGCATCAGTCTTACGAAAAGAAGACGTAGCACGTAGATAGTACCTGACAGAACGTACCACATCCAAGCAGTGCAAAGCACTCTCCTTGACATTCTTAGGCTTAGGACACAAGGAAGGAAGAACAATGTCCTGGTTAAGATGAAAAGCAGAGACCACTTTAGGGAGAAAGTCTGACTTGTATCGAAAAACCACTTTGTCCTGATGATCCTCAAAATAAGGAGCCTGAATAGACAAAGCTGCCAACTCTGAAACACGCCTAACCGAAGTGATGGCCACCAGAAAGGCAACCTTCTGAGTAAGAATGGACAAAGCAACATCCCGCAGAGGCTCAAAAGGAGGAGCCTTAAGAGCAGAAAGAACCAAATTCAAATCCCACACAGGGAGCAAAGGCTTCCTAGGAGGCCGCACATGCGAAACCCTGGAAACTGGAAAAAGGTCTTGACCAAGGAATGACTAGCAAAAGACTTCTGGAAAAAAATAGACAAAGCAGAAACCTGCGCCTTCAAGGTACTCAGCTAAAGACCGGAGTCCAGCCCCGACTGAAGAAACTCCAAAATCCTAGACACAGAAAAGACCTGGCAAGGCAAAGACCTAGCCTCACACCAATCAATCTAAGATCTCCAATACCTGTAATAGATGGAAGAAGAAGATCTCTTCCTGGCACTAATAAGGGTCCGAATGACCGCATCCGAAAGACCCTCCTCCTTTAAGATGGAGGTTTCAGCAGCCAAGCCGTCAAAGCCAGCGTTTGTAAACTGGGGAAACATAGTTGATCCTGAGTGAGAAGATCTGGCCGAAGAGGCAGATCGAACTGATCTACGGCCAGACGAACGATGTCCGCGAACCACACCCGCCTTGGCCACCTTGGAGCCACGAGAATGGCGGGCACTCCCTCCAGAACAAACTTTCGCAGAACCGTGCCGAGCATGGGAATCGGAGGAAACAGATAAAGAAACCCCAGGTCCCTCCAGCTCAGGGTCATGGCATCCACCGCCAGAGCCAGAGGGTCCCGGGACAGGGACACAAAGGACAGAAGCTTGTGATTGTGACGAGAGGCAAACAGATCCACCTCCGGCGTCCCCCACCGGAGACAAAGAGACCGAAACACCTGGGGATGGAGAGACCACTCCCCCCGACGTGTTTTCCACTCCCGGAATGTAAACTGCCGAGATGCAAGGGACACGAGTCTCTGCCCAGACCAAAATCAGAGACACCTCCCTGTGGGCACCCAGACTGCGAGTCCCTCCTTGGTGATTGATGTAAGCAACCGCCGTCTGATTGTCTGAACGAACCTGAACCGGCAGACCTTGTAAATGATGCGTCAAGCGAGACAGAACCAACCTGATGGCTCGCAATTCCAGAACATTGATGGGCAAGTGGGCCTCCTGAGGGTCCCACTGCCCCTGAAACTGAAGTTCCTTCCAAAAACCTCCCCAGCCTGACAAACTGGCATCCGTGGTGACAGTTTCCCAAAGCGGGGTCAGAAACTACCTGCCCTTCAGAAGGTTGTCCGAGACCAACCACCACAGAAGGGACTGCCGAACCCGAGGGGACAACCGGAAGGACCGATCCAACGCCCCCGGACACCGGTTCCAAGACGCCAAAAGATGAAGTTGAAGAGTCCTCGTATGAAACTGAGCAAAGGGAACTGCCTCGAACGAGGCCACCATCAACCCCACCAGTCTCATCCCCAGACGAATGGACGGATGAGGATGGGAGAGGAGCAGCTGGACCAATTCCTGAATCAACAGAACCTTGGCCTGAGGAAGAAACACTCTGTGCTGGCAGGAGTCCAACGACATCCCCAGAAAGGTCACCACCCTGGCCGGAACCAGCGAGGACTTGGGGTAATTGATCACCCAGCCGAACCTCTCCAACATAGACACCACCGTGCTGGTGTCCCCCTCTGCTTGACTGAAGGAAGGAGCCATGATGAGAAGATCGTCCAGGTAAGGCACAATGCGAATCCCCTGAGCTCTGAGCAGGGCCATCACCCCCGCCAACACCTTGGTGAACACTCTCGGAGCAGAGGTGAGGCCGAACGGAAGAGCCACAAACTGAAAATGCCGATCCCCCACCACGAAACGAAGGAACCGCTGATGAGCAGGAAAGATCGGCACGTGCAGGTACGCATCCTTGATGTCTATGGACGTCATAAAGTCCCCCTGCCGAAGCGAACCGATCGCAGACCGCAGGGTTTCCATGCGAAACTTCCGAGGACGAATAAACCTGTTTAGGAACTTCAAATCCAGAATAGGACGGAAGGACCAGTCCTTTTTGGGAACCGTAAAGAGATTGGAGTAAAACCCGCGCCCCACCTCTGAAGGAGGAACCGGGCAAATGACAGCTAAATCTAGAAGATTCCTTACTGCCGCCAGGAGCCCCTGCGCGGCCAAAGGATCCAAAGACACCCGAGACCTGAAGAACCTTGGAGGAGGACGGGACTCGAACTCCAACTTGTAACCGGCCGAAACCACCTACCGGATCCATCTGTCCGGGACCTCCTGGTCCCACACCCGGGAGAAAAGTTGCAACCGTCCCCCCACCCGAACGGGTGAGGGCGCCCCCTCATTGCTGGGTGGGCTTGGCAGCCGGCTTGGGCTTGGCACCCCAGACGCGAGTGGGGCGGCCACGGCCTCTGCCCCTATTCCAACTGGCGCCCCTGGGGGCCGAGGAGCCCGCACCTCTACCGGATCCGACTCCCCGAAAGGACGGATTGAACGAGACCATCCCCCGAAAGGAACGGCGAAATATCTTGCGCTGAGGTAACTTACCTCCCTTGGCAACAGAATCCAGCCTCTCACCAAAAAGCCTCAAACCCAGAAAGGGCAGAGCCGCGAGCGATCTTTTTGAATTAAAATCGGCCGTCCACTGTCTCAACCACACACAGCGCCGGATAGCCACCAGCAAGGCAGTAGCCCTGCCACACATCAGCATGGCATCCTCCTGAGCGGCCAGGATAAAAGACAAAAAAAGCATCGCAGCGCTTAAGCCCAAGGGACTCATCACTGGTGGGCTCGAGATCCACCCCCAAGTCCCTGACAATAGACCTGACAGCAAAAGTCAACAGGGCCGAAGCACAGACAGGCCTTAACACCGAACCCGCACATACAAAACCGTGACGGGCAAGCTGATCAACCCGGCGATCCTCGCCGTCCCTGAGCGAAGTCGTGTCAGGGGAATGCACGACCGCCGTGTTGGACAGTCCCAGCACCGGAGTATCTACCTCAGGGGGAACAGACCAACGCTTCATCAATTCCGCCGGGAAGGGATACTTCCTATCCCAGCTAGACGGCACACCAACAAGACGTGTAGGTTGCTCCCATTGCTTAAAAACAATTTCTTCAAAATGCTGTTGGCTGGGAAACTCCAAACGCTGCTTGGACACCCCAAAAAGCTGACCCTTAGGCCTAGGAGCAACAACCGGAGGCTCCAAATCCAAAACCTCAAACATCTGGCTCAGAATGGTAGAGGAATCGAGAGGGAGGCCATCATCCTGATCCCCCTCAGAACCCAGCAACTGCTGAACATCAGAATCTTCCTCCTCAATGAGCTCACCTTCTTCACGGGGACGATCCGACCAATCCAGATCTCCCACCACTTCCTCATCTGAATCCGGCGGAGGCGGAGACAGATGCTTCCGCTTAGCTGAAACCTTCTGAGCGGCTATAGCAGAAAACCGCTTCTCAAGGCTGGTCAAGCGAGCACATACATCAGACTGCGAATCCCCGCCCAGGACAACGTTACACGGGGTGCGGAATAAGCGAGGGGGAGAGGGAGATGGCGCGGCTGAAGAAGTGCTAGGCACCGGAGTACTGGACTGCCGTGCAATGTTCTGCTGCGCACAAGGGATACACAAAATGACATCATCTCCCTGGAGCGGAGTCCCACAACCCCCGCACACCTTGGATTGTCCCGAAGAACCATTCCCGGTATCTGTGGCAGCCTCCATGTGGTGAAATTTATGGTATTCGCAGAACCCAGGGATTTATGCGGTACGCGACCCGGGATGCCCCTTAACCTAACAATTGTCTAAGGATAGTCACAGGATCCTGACCCAGGGGAATAGCATAAGACCCTTATAAGAATATATAAATATAAATATATATATATAAATATATATATATAAATATAAATATATATATAAATATATATATATATAAATATAATGACCGGCTCTCCCGGTCATATATACCTGGCTCGTGGGGGGTGTTTTTTCATTGATATATATATATATATATATATATATATATATATATATATATATACACCCCCCCACGAGCCAGGTATATATGACCGGGAGAGCCCTGCCAGACAGGATCCCAGGATCTGAAAGACACAAGGGGAGAGGGACAGACGTCAATCCAGCACCATATACCAAAATCCACATAACATACAAAACCCCCCTTACACCACCCCCCCCCCCCATTAACCAGAGACACAGGAATGGTTAATACAACCCAGCACCTTAAAAATGCGCCGGAGCGAGGAGGAAGGAGGAGGAGAGGACGCAATCCGAGGGGCCATCGCAAGAAAACTAAAACGCCTACCTGAGAGGGAGAGAGAAAACCACGCAGCCAGGCACCGCAGAAGATGGCGGCCCGCACACAGCGCTGTGAGGGAGGAGAAGACAAGCTCCGGGAGCGCAGGAGCCGAGAAGGCCCCACCCCTCCGGGACCTCCAATCAGTGCGCGGCGCGCGCGACCCCGCCCCCTGGCAGCGTCTGCCGGCGGAGACCGCGCTCAGACCTCAAAGACGGGACCGGCGGGACAACCCGCCAGTTCCCAGTGCACACCAGACACAGACCCACACACTGATAATCAGTTCCCCCCCCCCCCCCCTGGGCAGGCCGGACACGCAGGCTGTAAGCGCCGGACACGGCGCTCAGCCACAGGCCCCGCCTCCCCCCGGCTCCTGAGGGGAGAGGACAGACACACAGACAGGGGAACAGAGGGACACCCAGGCAAAACTTGCAATAAGGTAGTCACAGTAAAAATCACGAAAAGCCTCACAATGTAGCAGCGCAGCAGCCACACTCACACAGCATGTCACCGTCCCCAGCGCGCCCCACACCCCGGACTGAGAAATAACAATATCCCAGGGCTAGGCACATCCTGACCGCTAACCTATTAAATGGGGCATCCCACATCCGGATCACCACTCCGGGAATCCCGCTATGCCCCGCAATGAAGGGTCGAGCGGAGGAGCTAATCTCCTAGGCACCAATGGTGCCGGCTACCTTTTTTGCCCGGCCTACAGCCGAAGCTGGGAGGCTGCCATTAAATAGTATACTCTCAAACAAGAGCCGGGCAAAAATAGACCACGGAGGGGGGGCCGGGGGGATACCCCGGCTACCTGCAAGCAGGAGACTTCTTTCTTCTGTCTTGTCGCCACCTTGCAGAGAACAACACTGGGAGGTTCTTGGGAGGTACCAGGTATGTATAGACCGGGAGGGGCCTGTTGAAGTTTTTTGGAGAGTTCTCTGCAATGCTGCCACCTAGCGGTGCGTTAACCCGAGTGTAATTATTAATGTTTGAAGTGGGGTGTGTGACATACTTAGAATATAGGAACGTGCAGGTAGGCATCCTTGTTGTCCACCGTGGTCATGAAGTCGCCGGCCCGAAGTGAACTCACCCCTGACCGTAAGGTCTCCATGCGGAAGTGTTTGAACCTGACAAACCTGTTGAGACCCTTCAGGTCCAGGATAGGTCTCAGAGACCTGTCCTTCTTGGGCACCGTGAAAAGATTGAAATAGAAACCTCGACCCCGTTCCTGATTAGGCACAGGACAAATCACTCGGACGACAGAAGTCGTTGGACAGCCAACCTTAGGCCCTGCGCCATCAAGGGATTCTGGGAAATCCGGGACCAAAGAAATCTTTGGGCCGGCCAAGCTGCCAGCTCTATCTTGTAGCCAGAGGACACCACCTCCTGAATCCACCGTCCGAGACGCGCTGTCTCCAGACGTGAGCAAAGACAGAAGCCGTCCCCCCCACCAGGATGAGTGAGGGCGCCTCCTCATGCCTGAGGGGCCTTGGCAGGGGGCTTGGACTTGGACCCCCAGGAGGGACTGGGACGACCGCGGGATCTACCTCGTCCCTAGGAGTCCCTGCATCCACCAGAGAAGGAAGAACCTCGTCCCCCTTGGAAGGGACGAAAGGAAGAAGAGCCCTGAAAGGCTTCCGGCGCTGAGGGAGCCGCCCCTCCTTCGCCAAGAGATCAAGACGCTCCCAAAAAGACGAAGATCCAGGAAGGGAATCCCAGTGAGGGATTTCTTGGCAGCAGCGTTGGCCACCCACTGTCGCAGCCAGAAAGACCGACGAAGAGCAACCAGCAGGGCCGAAGCCCTACCTCCAAGCCGGACAGCATTGTCTATGGCTGAGATTACAAAGGCAAGGAAGTCCGCGCACGCCAAAAGTTCCTTATACTCCTCCGCTCGCTTGCAAGATCTGGCGACACCCACAAGGCATCTTACCTTCTTTTTTATGGCGATGGAGACAATGGCCGCGGCGCAGACAGGCCGCAGGCCAGCACCCACAAAGGTGAAAGTGTGGCAAGCAAGTTGATCCATGCGCCTAGCAGCATTATCACGCAAGGTAGTGGTGTCAGGCGAAGGCACAACCAATGTATTGGAGAGCCCCAGGACAGGGGCATCCACCTCCAGGGGATGGGACCATAGAGGAATCAAACCCTCCAAAAAGGGATACCATCTGTCCAGGCCCTTAGGCACCAAAGGCAATTTATTAGGTCTCTCACATTCCTTAAAAACCAATTAGGAGAAGTGACCTTGCTCAGGAAAAACAAGAGGCTGTCTCTCAGGGCGAAAAAGATCCCCCTGCTTCTTCTTGGCCGCCTTCGGAGAACAATGTGCAAGGTATCAAACACCGCAGACAAAAGCTTTTCTGTGTCATCGGGGAGCCGGGAGGAACCACAGTAAGAACAATATGGGACCTGCCTGAAAGACACAAGAGGGGACACACATGAGCGTCCCACAGCGCATGCACCACAAAAAAATACAATATACAATGCATAAAATATATCAAAATAATTAGACCGGACTCACAGACCAGAAGACAGGCCAGCAAGAGAAGGACCAACGACCGCCGTCTGCGCAGCCCCGGACACAGAGAGGGGAGCAGGATGCGGCCTACAGACAGAAGAGCTCCCACGCCGAGAGAATAAAATGGCGCCGGGCTCCTGAGCATGCAGCACCTTGAGGGGCGGCCCACGTCATCGCGCGCCCCCGCCGCGCGCAAACTCCGGGCGCCCGAGGAGCAAGAAAATGGCGCCCGGAGAGAAGACAGGCAGGGAGGGTCCCCCCCTCCCCTGCCACGGAGCGCGGTCGGCGCCCACAGCAGGCGGAAGGCGCGCAGCCCTCCAGTAAGACGGCGCCCTCCCCCCCCGCAAGAAAGGTAGGAGCGAGGAAGGCAAGTATCAGCACAGTGAACAAAAAAAAAGTAACAGTGAAAAAAAGTAAAGCACTAGAGCACACAGCAACACACCAATAAAGCACGTGGGATAAATAACAATAACCAGATCAGGCATAAGGGGTCCCTAGGTGGTTCCTCCCTCCTCCCATATAGGCTCACCATAGCCTATGGCCGGCTTACCCTTTGGGTATAGGGTCTGCGGCCCAGAGCCTAGCTCTGTGAACGCCTGACCCTAGGCGTTCCCCTACCTTCACCTGATCCGCAGCCGGGGCTGGGAGGCAGAAAGGGTCCTGGACGCAGGTGGGAATAGGGCTGCAGTGGCTGACAGGCTTGGGATGCCCCGCTCGCCTGCGATATCCATGCAAGAGATAGCATTCCATCTTTGCAGTCCGACTGCAAGAGAAAATCTGGGGGAAATAGCTGCCTTTATATGGGCCGGGAGGAGCCACAAGTTTCGTCTTGCAGTCAGCTGCGCCACCTTTTGGTGGATAACCCAATTGTCAAGAATGAAGCGACCCGAGCAGGATACCAAGAAAACAGAAGGTCAATGGCTACTGAGGATACATTAGCTCTCCTCCTTCAGCGCCTTACCTCATTCTGTTCTGGAACGTCGCCCTTTGGCGCCTGGGCAATCGATTTTGTCGTCTTTTCAGTTCGGTGAGTTTTCTGGTGCTCACGCAGCATAAAGCGCTCCCGAAACTTCTCTGAGCAGAAGCGGCACTGCAGCTCCTCCTCCAAGTGGGAATGTTGCTTCCGCATGTGAATTTCTGCAAGGTAAAGAAGAAGAAACTCACTCATCTTTTACAAATATTTTATTGGTTTTACATTTGTACACCAGTAATATCTCCAATTATTTACATAGTCAAGTCTTATTATGCAGCAGACTGAGTATAAGAAACACATACAGACTGCAATCAGGGGAAATATCAAAATGTTTGTTGTTGTTTGTTCAACTGTAGTAATATTATGATGTAACCTATTTCCAACCAGTAACAGGTAAGATACAAAGAAGGAAGGCGGATAAGAAGTCACAACACGAGGACTAACAGGGATCACGCTATTGCAGTTACCATTTCAGTCTATAACAAAGAGAGAAGAACCAACTGGGGAAGACAGATTATGAGTTTGAGGGTAAAGGGAGAGCGAGAAGCATTAAACGTTTATCAATAGTTTGAAGATTAAGAGCAAATTAATGGGTACCCCCATTTCCTCCCGCCGACCCAGAGCCAACACCATCACCCACCCAGCTCATAGTTGGGAAACTCACTCAGCCCACCTTTTTTTTCTCTAACAAAGACAGAATTTGAAGCCTGTAAGGATCAGCAGGCATACTCACTCAGGCTGTGCTTCCCAGTCAGGGTGGTGGTGCACAATGGGCAGATCAGTTTGGGGAGTTCCTTGGTGTGTTTGCGCTGGATGTGCATCTCCATGCTGGCCTTCTGTGTGAACCGAGCCTGACACAGGTGACATGAGAACGGCTTCTCCCCTGCAACATAACAGAACAAATAGGGGTGACTCAGAACAGAGAAACAAATCAAAGAGTGAGAATCGGGCAGCCTCACCCTAGACACAGACTATTAGATTAGCAATGAGCAGTCTACTACTGGCCACAGAGGCCATTTTATTTGCACAGAGCAGTCCAATCCTAGGCACAGAGGCCATAAGATTAGCACAGAGCAGTCAAATCCTAGGCACACAGGTCATTTAAATAGTACCAGGCAGTCCAAACCTAGACACGGAGGCCATTAGATTAGTATTGGGCAGCCTAATCCTAGAAACAGAGGCCATTAGATTACCACCAGCCCAACTCTGGAGATTCAGAGGTCATTAAATTGGCACTGGGCAGATTAATCTTAGACAAAGAACCCATGAGACTAGCATCGTGCAGCCTAACCCCAAACAAACAGGCCAAAAGCTTAGCATGGTGTAGACCAGAGGTACTCAACCACTTCTTGTAATGGTCCAATTACAAGCATCCGGTGAGAGGTGAAGGTCCGGGCGGGGGGGGGGGGGGGGGGGGGGGGGGGTTGTTGTGTGGTGGAGGGGTGGATAGTTAGAAATCAGCGCACTGGGTGGGAGGGCTAAAGATTCCACTGCCAAAGCTAAAAAAAACGTTGCTTGCCCCCACCCCAAGAACCCTATTGGGCACTAGGAAAAAAATAGCTTTTTTTGGCCCCACAGAACCTACAGCTCTGGCACACTGCTTTTAACCCCCTGGGCATTCTATGCAGGCCGTGTACAAGGGTGGGCTAGGGCTGAAAATGTTACTGGCAATAATGTCCGGCAACAAGTAAAGGGGGGCAGCACTGAGCACGGCAACACAGAAGGAACTGAGTGCAGGACTGTCAGGGCAGGGGTCCGCATTCGGACCCCGGTCCGCCAGTTGAGTACCGCTGGTGTAGACTAACCCTACAAACAAAGACCATCAGATTAGCCATAGGCAGACCATCGAGCCTAGAGTTAGATGGTCAGAGATGCCATGGAATTTGTTCTAGGTAGACACAGAGGCCAGCATATTAGCATGGGGCAGTCAAACCATAGGCCTAGGGATCATCACCCTGGGACTGAACAGTCTAACTCAAGAAAGAGAGGCCCTCAGACTAGCATAAGGCAGCCTAATCCCATACACAGAATTCATAAGCCCATCAAATACTAAAATTAGAATTTTAGAAAAAGTACAAGGGCAGATTTTGTACCCCCCCCCATATGACTGACCTGTGTGAGTCCTCATGTGCCTGGACAGCTTGAAGGTATCGGTGGTGGTGAAGCTGCACAGCTCGCAATGGAAGGGTCGATCATCATTGTGGACCTGGATATGAAGGATTAGCTCGAGGGCCTGGCAACAGACAACCAATCAGATTAGATTATCAGAAAATGAAAAGACATCCGCATCCAAAACCCGACCACTAGATAGTACTCACCCCAGTGGTCTCATGCTCACAGAAGGGACATTTGAAGATGTTCTCCAGCCGGTGGGATCTGCGGTGTTTCACCAGTTCCAAGCCGGTGGCAAAGGTTTCACTGCATTCTTTACAGCGGTGCAGCTTCACCTCTGTCACAACAAAAAGAAAGATGGAGAAGGTGAAACACACTCACGGGCAGGGACGGTTCTAACCCGACCAATCACATTGCTTCTATTCTTCAACAACTTTCCTACTTAAAGTGGACCAACACCCAGGATTTTGACTATCCTGGGTTTTGGTCCACTTCGGCGGGGCGCCCCGCTGTGTGAAACCCCCCAGAAACCCCAATAAACTCACCTCTCCCCGCTCCCACGTGACTGCCCGGTCCAATCCCCGCCAACGTCCAGGCGGGGAACAGGAACGTCCAAGCGGCTTCCGCCGCCTCCCTCGCGTCACTTTCGGCGCGCGCGCGCCCGTGTCGGCCATTCACAGACAGCCGGCGCGGGGGCGTGCACGCCTAGGGGGCGCGAGGGAGGCGGCAGAAGATAAGGTAGGTGATTTGGGATGTTGGGGGGTGGGAGGTGATCGGCCCGGGAATCTTATAGATTTCCGGGCCGATCACCTCTCGGTGTTGGTCCACTTTAACTACAGGACGTTTTTGGAGATGTTAACCAGGATAGAGGCCAAAGATTAGGGGTTATGGTCCAGATTTAGAGGGAGGGGCTTTCCTCTGAGTGGATCAATTTATGAATGCGGTAATTAATGTATATTTATTCTGTGATATCCCATGTACATTTAATGTAAGAGATTGATGTTAATATTTACGGGCTTTAATATAGCAGCATCGACCAACACCTGCAAAGCGCGGGTTGGTCTGCTTTAATTCATTTTTGATCATGAAGATCTCACATCTGCTCTGTAGTCCAGTACCTTTTGCTTTTTTTAAAGCACTGAGAGGTGGACCTGTCTCCACCCCACTTGAATCATACTGTGTGGGACACACCATTCATTGCCTGTGTCTGCAGGGGTATTGTGAAGTAAACTGCCAGCCAAAAAAATCTGCTGGCAGATATTTTACTTTTGATGCTGAGCAGAAACTGAAATCAAAACAGACCAGAGGAGACAGGAGCAACTCTTGCTTCAGAGACTAAATCATAACATTCTGGCTGTAGATATATTTGCAGCCATAGCTTTGCAACAGAAGGTAATAATGCATCAACAAAACTCCTCACAGCACAACAGACTGACAGAAATCTTGGAAGTAAGATAGGTTAACTTTTATTTTACATCCATCCTAGACAGTTCGGGGGGCACCCGCGCTGTCTGACTTATGGTTATTCCCTTTATTATTCACTCATTCACTCATTCTTACAGCCATTCCTTCTATTCTTTCTCACTTAGAGAATAGGTACTATTTTTCCTTTTTTCTGCTATTCTATACTTTACTTTCATTCATATCGTCTGTTCTTCTATTCCTTATATTCTTTTGGCAAAACTTTTTTTTCCTGACTTTCTGCTATACCTTCTATTGTTTCTTTTTCTTCTTCATATAATCATTCATTTTGATCATTCCTTATTTCTTCTCTTGTCAAGCAAAGCCAGGATGGGAGACCAAAACCTTCATCCACGTACTGTATTTTTCGCCCTATAAGACTTACATAAGCCCTGCGTTGCGGCCCCCGGGACAATGAAAGAGCTGCTTCTTGGGCTGGCATGCGCACACACCCGGTCCATGCAGCTGGGACATGGATGCATGGACCGGGTATTTGCGCACGCCGGCCTGAGAAGCAGCAGTGTTGGCAGCGGCCAGAGCAGGGACAATGGGCGGGTTCAGTTACCCTGCCCATCGCTCTTTCATCGGTGAGACTAAGTATCTTTTTTTCTCCAGTGCGGGGTAGGGATTCAGCCACACAGCCTATGGGATGGGGCAATGCCACACTGCCTATGGGAATGGGATGGGAGGTGCCACGTTGCCTATTGAATGGGAGGGGTAAATGCCGCACTGCCTATGGGAATGGGATGGGGGAATGCCACACTGCCTATGGGAATGAGATGGAGGAATGCCACAATGCCTATGGAAATGGAATGGGGGAATGCCACACTACCTATGGGAATGGGATGGGGGAATGCCACACTGCCTATGGGAATGGGAGGGGGAATGCCACACTGCCTATGGGAATGGGATGGGGGAATGCCACACTACCTATGGGAATGGGAGGGGGAATGCCACACTGCCTATGGGAATGGGAGGGGGAATGCCACACTGCCTATGGGAATGGGAGGGGGGAATGCCACACTGCCTATGGGAATGGGAGGGGGGAATGCCACACTGCCTATGGGAATGGGAGGGGGAATGCCACACTGCCTATGGGAATGGGAGGGGGAATGCCACACTGCCTATGGGAATGGGATGGGGGGAATGCCACACTGCCTATGGGAATGGAATGGGATGGGGGAATGCCACACTGTCTATGGGAATGGGAGGGGGGAATGCCACACTGCCTATGGGAATGGGATGGGGGAATGCCACACTGCCTATGGGAATGGGATGGGGGAATGCCACACAGTCTGTAATGGGGTGTTTTAGCACATTTGGTTAAGAATCTTTTTTTTTTTATTTTCCTCCTCCAAATCCTGGGTGCGTCTTATGGGCCGGTGAGTCTTTTAGGGTGAAAAATACGGTATGTCATAAGCTTGCAAGGCCAGGACTATTGTATCTTGTATTCAGAATATTCATTGTGAGGCTCCACAGACTGTTGTCCAAGGGCTCACATAACCCTGGCACCAGCCTGGTCCTGTTCCAGTTTAAAAGATTCAATCAACTTGACCTTTTTTTTTTTATGTATTGGCACTGGATGAAAGTCTTCGCTCTTCTTATCAAGGGGCTGCTTTGTTCTTTGGTTAGGTGATTTGTCTTCTGCTGAGATGTATGAGACAAAGCACTCCTCTCAATAGAAGTCAATGGAGCGGCAGCCACTGTAACCCCATTATTGCTGATCCCATGAACAACAAGACTCATTTAGACTAGACTGTCCCTTTAAGGTAATTACTCACAAATATATTAAACCCATAACTAATGCTGCCATTGCAATGACTGGCAAATCCTTTGTCATGCTCTGATCCTTGTCAGGTGTATCCCAGTCACTACTCACCTATCTGCTGCTCAGGGCTGATGGGCTGAATGCGCCTCCCCTTCCAGGATGCCGGCTGGGGTGTGGATGTAGCCAGAGGATGGTATTCCGTGGTCACTGGCTGCGAGGGAAAACAACGCTCATTAGAAAGCTGCGGCCTGGGAAGTATCCAGTGGCAACGCTGCACCTGGGGGGGTGCAACACGAATATGCAAACTCCCATTAAACATGCAAAAGGGCACAAGAGCACCGCCATGACATGTTGCTGACCAATTTCTAGTAACAGGGGTGCACCAGACAATACCACTGAATATGAACATGTGCTCACTCACATGAACCAAACAAGACTGAAGTGGACGTGTCCAATTACACACCTTTCTTCAAAAAGGAGCACCAATATCAATATGGATACAAAATTCTTTATTATGAAAAAGGAGATACTATTAAAATACACAAAAACACACTGGACAATTAAAATCACATGGATGACCCCATGGTCACAATAATATTAATGAAAAGCCCCCTAAGGGGAACAATGCATCAAAAGACCCTATGTGCGCTTATTAGATCCTATTATAACAGTTATTTTATGCCGGCATAAAAATTGTATGTGTAAACCCTCAAAGTGTACAACCTCTAATAAATATCAACTCTTAACAATACCTCATATATATTTGATGACCCTGTGATGCTGACTCTATGTGCCATTCTTTATTCTTGAATATTCAGGTTTGCTGGTGTCATTTAGCACGCACACGTGCACTTTGAGTATATCTTTATTGTTTCCATTCACTTATAACTGTTTGAACTGGGCGAGTCTGCCAATATATTTTCTGTGGAATTTAGTTTTTTATTCATTTTCACATATGAGGTATTGTTGTTAAGAGTTGATATTATTAGAGGTTGTACACTTTGAGGGTTTACACATATAATTTTTATGCCGGCATAAAATAACTGTTATAATAGGATCTAATAAGCGCACATAGGGTCTTTTGATGCATTGTTCCCCTTAGGGGGTTTTTCATTAATATTATTGTGACCATGGGGTCATCCATGTGATTTTAATTGTCCAGTGTGTTTTTGTGTATTTTAATAGTAACATGTTGCTGACCACATTTCTCAGACCACAGGGGGAAGTGCTGGGCCCCATTCTTTCATTTATAGAGTAAACTGGACCTTCACCCCAAATAAGAGCCTATCTTGCACGTTCCCCCCACCCTGTACATTCAGATTGCCCACAAATCATCCTACCTGCACCTAGAGCATTTTCTGAGCCTTTAAACATCCAAAAGTCTCAGGTTGCCTGCAGAAAGGAAGTGTCTCCTGACTGTGCCTTTGGGATTGCTGTCCTTTTGCTGACCCCAGCCCTGCTCTGTCTGTGCAGAGCAGAGTTATAACCCACCCCCTGCACTTGTCCCCCTTTCCTCTACTCAGCACATGAAGATGGGAAGGATCAAGGATTAAGAAGATGGAGGTGTCCTAAAAAAGAGCTGCAGCCCATTGGAGTAAAGAATAAGTAAGTGCCATAAAATATATTCATTTTAGATGCAGGGGCATAGTGTTTTTAGGGTTTGGGCTTTTCATTGCATGATGCTGAGGGTCGAATTTAATGACATTGGAAATGGATTACACAGTAAAATATCAATCATTGCATGCTACTGACTCCCTACAGGTGCCAACTCACTTGCATAACTTTATAACATGGTTTGCCGCTACCATCTTGGATATATAAGATTCTGTGGCAACCAAGAAAAATCTTTGTAAAAGAAATGATCGATCTTTGTAGAGGATACCAAGCTGTGTAAAGTAATTAAAGCGGACCAAAAGCCTCTGGATCACCTACTCCCACCGAGTCCCTCTGGTGACGCTCCTGGCTCGGTGGCAGCTCAGTTAAATAAATGTAACCCGCAACCCAGTACTTGCAGATCAAGCTTCTTCCTCTATCATTTCCCATTTCCTGTAAACTGGCTGCATCCCCAGTTTTCCTGTATTGGAGACACGCTCAGTCTATCTGAATGGTTGAGCACTGGAGCGCACCTGAGCCGAGGAAAGCCGGGAACACACAGCAAGCAAAAGCACTGTGGGATTGATTGCGGGACAGCTGAGATTTACTATGAACACGAGGGGTTTCACACATCGGGGCATCCCAAATCAGGACCCCCAACCCCAGGCTCGATCTCCAGTGACCACCACCCCATCTGTCAGTGACATTGGCATGCCCCCTACTGCAATGTAGGAGTCGTGTCAAGCCCTCACCATAAGATGAGATGCAGCTTTGCATAATCTTTAGTTCAAGCCTGACCTCTCCTGGTGCCAGGAGGATAATACACATGGGACTGAAGAGAAGAGAAAGGCTTAAACAGGTGAGGGAGGCCTAATAACAAGCTCCTACCTGCTGCTCTTCATTCTGCATCGCCTCATCTGCAACAGAATCCAGCGCCATGACCGCTGAGTGCTGCTCCACCAGAGGCTGCAGAACCTCCTGCAAGTGCTGCACCTCATACACCTCGGCGTGCATGGTCTGGGCGTTCAGCGGTTGGGCTCCCTGTACCACAATCGCCTGCACGATGCTGCCATCCGCCACCTGCACGGGGATGCTGTGCAGCTCCGTCACTGTGCTCAGCTGCTTGTCCTGCTCCAGGCTCACACACAGCTGCTGCTGCTGGACCTCGGGTGCCACCATGCCCCATGACACCACCCCTTCCTGGGTGCCGATCTCTACCGCATGGCCAACAGGCTCATCCATCTGCAATTAAAGAAGAGTCAGAGTCAAGAATATGGCACCACACAATATTCACACTGCTGGGATCACTGAAAGAAGGGAGCATATTGTGCCTGAGATTCAGCATAGCCCCCCAGCAGTCTGAGCTCTGTTACATACATTAATATTTAACCCTTACATGGCCCATCTTTCATTTAACAGAACTTTTTGCAGGTAGGTCTACAGTTGTAAATTCGTAGTGAGGTATCCAGGTGATGCACCACAGAAGAGGTATGCATTAAAAGGTTGGGTACATAAAAGAGGGGCTTCATCACCCAAATACCTACATTTTATTACAACCAAACACTGTAAATATCTATGTATTCATCTACATACATACATATATAATATAGATCAGCGGTAACAATAATGTGTACAGGTAGATAGTCCTAATCCACTTATATTCAGTGACTGCTAGGTCAAAATAAGTGACAATTAGTCAAATAATGAGGCTTTTGTTGCTTATTCCTAGTGGTGACAATGACTGTATAAGTTGGTTCTAGGAAATTCCCAGTGTTGGTTAAGACCCTGACGCTTTTCGCTCTAACAGGGCGTCATCAGAGGGTTGTGAGCATTCAACGTGTTGTATTGCTGAAATTCTGGGTTGGCAATTAGGAGTTCCAGGTATGCCTAGGTAGGTTGTAGAAGGTTTAGAGGTAGGATCTGGTGGGGCTCTGACTTTGGCAATGGTGTTGGTAAAGGCTCTCTCAGATAACAGAGTTGGGAGCCCTCAATCTTAGAAAGGTCTTTGTAGGTGGTTAGGTAGATACTCTTGGGCAAGGTATTGCCAGGAGGTTGAGGTGTGAGCAGGGTAGCAGACTCTGTAAATCCTATTAACAGGTGAAGAGGCTCCTCTTATGTACCCAACCTTTAATCCAGCTTTCATTTAAAGTGGACCAACACCCAGGATTTTGACTATCCTGGGTTTTGGTCCACTTCGGCGGGGCACCCCGATCGGGGGTGCCCCGCTGTGTGAAACCCCCCAGAAACCCCAAAAAACTCACCTCTCAACGCTCCCACGTGAGCGCCGCAGCCAATCCCCGCCAACGTCCAGGCGGGGATCAGGAACGTCCAGGCCGCTTCCGCCGCCGCCGCCTCCCGCGCGTCACTCTCGGCGCACGCGCGCCCCCGCCGGCCATTCACAGAGGGCCGGCGCGGGCGCGCGCACGTCTGGAGGGGTGCGCGGGAGGCGGCGGAAGCGGCGGCGGATCAGGTAAGGTGTTTTTGGGGTTTCTGGGGGGTTTCACCCCGCGGGACATCCCGATCTCGGATGTCCCGCGGGGTGGGGGGTGATCGGCCCGGGAATCTTATAGATTTCCGGGCCGATCACCCCTGGGTGTTGGTCCACTTTAAAGCAAAGTTTAGTGACCCCCCCGCCCCCAGCCCTGAGGCAGGATGAAAAAGATCCCTTACCTTTTCCAGGTGCTATGAATCCTGGGAAAGCACAAAGCTGAATCCCCTGGCTCCATGCGCTACGGTCCGACCATGGAAGTGAATTTGCTGCGGGAGCGTGTGCAGACCCAGGAGGTGCAGCTTTGGGCTTTCTCTGCCACAGCTGCACAGAGACCGGGGGAGCTGCACTGGCCTAGGGAGAAAGTAAGGGGTCTTTACCTTCCCCCCCCCCCCCCCCCCCCCTATACTGCCTCAGCCCCAGGTTAAGGTGGCAGGTCACTTTTCGGCTAAACTTCCACTATAAGCATTCCTGGAAGGAGGATGATGGGGCAGATTCCTGTGTGTCGGGGGCGGTGCAGTAAGCTTTGTGTCTGAATGCAAAACAAACTGTTGGACTAAAGGCAGGAATAAAAAATACCATTTTGTGAATACTCACCTTGTAAAATGGGTATTATAAGTATGTCACACACCCCGCTTCAAGATAATCATTACATGTGGGTAGTATGGTCTGAAGAGGGCGATTTGCAGAGATGATTGGAGGAAAGAAAGCCCCTCCCAGTCCTATAAATACATGGGACCTCCCACTCATTACCCAGTATAAAGAAAGCAGTAAGACCAGGAAGAGCCAAATATTAGTCATAGCAACGCAAGGTTCACAAAATGATGGATCCAGAATACAAAAGGGCGGGTTGAAGCGGGGTGTGTGACATACTTATAATACCCATTTTACAAGGTTAGTATTCACAAAATGGTATTATTCTAAGTATGTCACACACCCCGCTTCAAGATAATCATTACATGTGGGACATCCAAAAGCAGTGTCCATAAAGGGTGGGGATCCAAAACAAGGCATAAAGCACAACTTAAACTACTGCAGCCTGCAGAACTTTGCGGCCAAAAACAGCATCCGCTGAGGCCCAAACATCACCCTTGTAAAAACTTTGAAAAAGTGTGAACAGAAGACCAGGTAGCGGCCTTGCAAACTTGCTCAACAGAGGCCTGGTGCTAAAAAGCCCAGGA
This sequence comes from Gastrophryne carolinensis, assembly GCA_027917425.1. Classification (NCBI taxonomy): domain Eukaryota; kingdom Metazoa; phylum Chordata; class Amphibia; order Anura; family Microhylidae; genus Gastrophryne; species Gastrophryne carolinensis. The sequence continues at coordinate 42,967,541 of CM051243.1, read as the reverse complement.
AGCCCCAACCGCACGAGTAGAATGAGCTGTAACACGAAGGGGAGGATTTCTCCCCTTAGCAGAAAAGGCCCCGACAATGGCCTGACGAATCCACTTACTGATGGAAGACTTAGCGGGCGCCAAAACCTTTCTTGGGCCCAGAGGGTACCACAAAGAAGGCATCAGTCTTACGAAAGGCAGACGTTACCACCAAATAGTACTTCACAACTCGAACCACATCCAGGGAATGCAGGACCCTCTCCTTTTCGTTACTGGGATTAGGACACAGAGAGGGCAAAACAATGTCTTGATTTAAGTGAAAAGGCAGAAACCACCTTAGGAAGGAAATCCGGGTTAAAACAGAAAACCACCTTGTCCTGATGTCTTTCAAAATACGGGACCTGAATGGACAGAGCCGCCAACTTAGAAACACGCCGAACAGAAGTGATAGCTACCAAAAAGGCCACCTTCTGAGTAAGGGAAGACAAGGCAATATCATGCAAGGGCTCAAAGGGAGGACCCTGAAGAGCAGAAAGAACCAAATTCAAATCCCAAACCGGAATCAGAGCCTTCCTAGGGGGCCGCACGTGCGTAACCCCCTGGAAAAAGGTCTTAACCAGCGGATGAAGCGCAAAAGATATTTGGAAAAACACCGCCAGGGCAGACACCTGCCCCTTCAGAGTATTAAGTTGGAGCCCTAGATCCAAACCATGTTGCAGGAACTCCAGGATTCTAGAAATAGAGAATTCCCTGCAAGGGAAAGCCCTAGTCTCACACCAATCAATATAAGACCTCCAAGTCCTATAGTAAACGGAAGAAGAAAACCTCTTCCTAGCGCTAATAAGAGTGAATAACCGCATCAGAAAGACCTTCCTCCTTCAAGATGGAGGTTTCCGCAGCCACGCCCTCAAAGCCAGCGTTGGTAAATTGGGGCAACGTAGATGACCCTGTGTGTGCAGATCCGGCAGCAGGGGCAGAACGAACTGATCTTCTGCTAACCTTACCACGTCTGCGAACCAAACCTGTCTTGGCCACCTTGGAGCCGCCAGAATTGCTGACGCTCCTTCCAGAGCCAGCTTGCGCACTACTCTGGCTACCATGGGAAACGGAGGGAACAGATACAGAAACCCCAGATCCCTCCAGTTCAGGGACACGGCGTCCGTCGCGAAGGCTAGCGGATCCTTCGCCAGAGACACAGATGCCAGAAGTTTGTGATTGTGACGGGAGGCAAAGAGGTCCACCATCGGTGAACCCCACCTGAGACAAATTGAACGAAACACCTTGGGACTGAGAGGCCACTCCCCCTTGCGGGCTGACCACCTACTCAGAGAGTCCGCCTCCGAGTTCTCTACTCCCGGAATGTGAACTGCCGAGATGCACGGGACGTGGCTCTCCACCCAGTCCAGAATCAATGACACTTCCCTGAGGGCACTCCTGCTGCGAGTCCCTCCCTGGTGATTGATGTAGGCAACCGCCGTCCGATTGTCCGACCGAACCTGGACCGGCAAGCTCTGCAGGAGATGAGTCAAACGAAAAAGAACCATTCTGATGGCTCTCAATTCCAGAATGTTGATAGGCTCGTGGGCTTCCAGGGGTCCCCACAACCCCTGAAATTGCAGATCATTCCAGAAGCCCCCCCATCCTGAGAGGCTGGCATCCGTGGTGACCACCTCCCAACGAGGAGTCTGAAAAGATTGGTTGAGTTCAGACACCACCTGAGTGGTCGGCGAGCCCGGGGAGACATCAGAAAGAATTGATCCAGCGACAGAGGAGATCTGTCCCAGACAGACAATAGATGGAGTTGTAGCGTCCTCGTGTGAAACTGGGCAAAGGGGACTGCCTCGAAGGAGGCCACCATCAACCCCACCAGTCTCATTCCTAGTCGAATGGTCGGACAAGGAATGGACATGAGCGACCGAATCAATTCCTGAATCAAAAGAACCTTGGATTGAAGAAGGAACACTCTGGCCTGATCTGTATCCAGAGACATTCCCAGAAAGGATACTATCCTGGACGGGTAAAAGGAGGACTTGGGATAGTTGATCACCCAGCAGAACCTCTCCAGAGTGGATATTACCGTCCTGGAGTCCAATTCCGCTTGGCTGAATGATGATGCCATGATGAGGAGATCGTCCAGATATGGCACTATGCGAATTCCCTGTGCTCTAAGAAGAGCCATCACCCCAGCGAGCACCTTGGTGAAAAACCCTTGGAGCTGTGGTGAGACCAAAAGGAAGAGCTACAAACTGAAAGTGCCGATCTTCCACCACAAACCTGAGGAATCTCTGGTGAGCGGGAAAAAATCAGAACATGGAGGAAACGTCCTTGACGTCATGAAGTCCCCCTGACGGAGAGCGCGGATAGCTGAACGACGCGATTCCATGCGAAATTTTCGCAGCCTGTTAAACCTGTTGAGGATCTTCAGATCCAGGATGGGCCGGATAGAGCCATCCTTTTTGGGGACCGTGAACAGATTTGAGTAAAATCCCCGACCCTGATCTGATAGGGGCACTGGCGAGATGACCTCTATCTCCAGAAGACTTGAAAAGCGCCTCCCGAAGCCCCTGTGCGCCAGGTGCGTCCGGGGGCACCCTAGACCTGAAGAAAAGCGGAGGAGGACGGGACTCGAACTCCAACTTGTAGCCGGAAGACACGACTTCCCGGATCCGTTTGTCCGAAACCTCCCGAATCCAGATCAGAGAGAAGTGTCGCAGCTGTCCCCCCACCCGCACGGGTGAGGGCGCCCCCTCATTGCTGAGCAGGCTTGTTCGCAGGTTTTGGGTTATGAACCCCAGTTGTATCCTGAGCGGGCACGTCCTCTGCCCCTATTCCAGGAATCTCCTCTAGTGGAAGGGAAGGCGAAACCTCTTCCTGCTCTGGATCCGCGAAAGGAATGATTGAAAGAAGCCGCCCCACGAAAGGGACGTCGTTGCTTCTTGCGTTGAGGTAACTTACCCCCCTTAGCTACTGAATCCAATTTTTCTCCAAAAAGCCATAGCCCCACGAATGGGAGAGACGTCAGCGACTTTTTTGGCCCAAAGTCGGCCGCCCACTGGCGCAACCAAACTGAACGCCTTATAGTCACCATCAGAGCAGAAGCTCTCCAAGGCGGCTAACATGAAAGACAAGAATAACTCACAACGTTTAAGTCCCAGAAATTCGTCACTGTCCGGGTGCAAACCAGAAGATGACAACAAGTCTCTGACCACCGACCTGGTAGCCACCACCAGCAGAGATGAAGCGCAAAAAGGGCCGTATGGCTGCCCCAATACTGGCGAAACCATGACAAGCCATTTATCCCCTCCATCTTTAAGAGAAGAGCAATCGGGGTTATTCAAAAACGGCTGAATTGGATAACCCCAGAATTGGTGCATCCACCTCAGGGGGGGACGTCCAGCGCTTAACCGTGTCCGAAGGGAAAGGATATCTTTTATCCCAACTCTGAAAAATGCCTGGGAGCTGAGCCGGCCTCTCCCATTCCTTAGAAATAATCTTATCAAAATGCCTTTGATTAGGGAATTCCAAGCGCGGCTTGGATTCCTCATAAAACTCCCCTTGTTGATGAGGAGCAACCTCTGGAGGAGAAATAGCCAGAACCTCAAACATCTTGAGGAACCTCAAGGACGTTAGGAGTATCCAAACAACTCCCTGACCCCTTCTCAGAGTCCGCGCCAACGAATAGCTGGTCGTCCGAATAATCCGATTCGTCAAATAGCTCCCCTTCCTCCAGAGGGGAGTAATCTGACCAATCCAGGCGATCCTCATCGTCATATTCAAATGTCGGTGGGACCGGTGACAAATGCTTTCTCTTAGCTGGAGCCTTCTTGGCAACCACAGAAGAAATACATTTTTCAATATTAGTCAATCTAGCACACACATCAGATTGCGACTGCCCACCCGTGACAACATCACACGGGACATGGGCCAAGACGGGGTGGGAAGGGGATGACGCCGGCGGTGCTGACCCAGACGTCTGGGGTTCTGACTGCCGTGTAATAGTCTGCTGTGCACATGGTATACATAGAAATACGTCATCCCCTGTTAGGGATACCCCACAGCCCATGGACTTCCGGGATTGCCCCGAGGGGAGCCCGGTATCTGGGGATGCCTCCATACGGTGAACTTATATGTAGTCGCAATGACCGAGGGAATTACGCTAGTAAGCAACCCGGGATGCCCTTATAATTGTCCCAAGTGGGAGGATTTTAACATGGAATTTAACCCAGGGACCCAAGGACCGGAAGAAGACCCCTTAAAACCTAAGGCGTTCTACCTGAAAGACTGCCGGATATAAAGGGTTACATATAAGTAAATATACAGAGCGGAAAGCGGGCTCCGCAGTGGGTCTGCGCCCCTAATGGCAAAATGTGTGAGGTAAATTACCTCAGAAAAACACTATAGCGCACACATATACCGGCACCATGGCAAGAACAGCAGCCGCGGCGCCGGTAACCACAAAGACCCCAGGGATGCAATGGGTGCGGGCCGCGGCGACGCGCAATCGCCCGGCCCCGCCCACTGTGGCCAGCGCGTGAGGGGAGATCTCCCCTCACAAGATTAATGGAACCGCCAGCGCAAATACCCGCGCCGCGGCCATTGTGGTAGTCACCGCAACAAAAAACAGTAAAGCCAGGGGGACAAGCCAGCGCCAACAGCCGGCCCCACCCCCCAACTACAACTTCTGAGGAGAAAAGTTCTCCTCAGCTCTGGCGCCAGTAGCAGCAAGCGCCGCTGTTAAAGTGAAACAATGCTCAATAAATAAATCCTAACTCTGAGGTAAAAATACCATTTTGTGAATACTCACCTTGTAAAATGGGTATTATGAGTATGTCACACACCCCGCTTCAAGAATCCATAACATGTGGGTAATATCGTCCTGAAGAGGGCGTTCCTGCAGAGATGATAGCAAAAGAAAGCCCCTCCCTGATCCATAAATACCTGGGACCTCCCACTCACTACCCAGTATACAGAAAGCAGTAAGGTAAGGGACCAGGAAGAGGCAAATATAAACAACAACCACGCAAAGTTCGCAATAAAGAGGATCCTGAATACAAAAGGGCGGGTTGAAGCGGGGTGTGTGACTCATAATACCCATTTTACAAGGTGAGTATTCACAAAATGGTATTATTCTTAGTATGTCACACACCCCGCTTCAAGAATCCATAACATGTGGGACATCCAACAGCAGTGTCCATAACAAGGGCGGGGATCCAAAACTAGGCAACAATGCACAACCTTAAACCACAACAGCTTGCAAAACTTTGCGGCCAAAAACAGCATCCGCTGATGCCCTAACATCAACCTTGTAAAACTTGGAAAAGGTGTGAACCGAAGACCAGGTAGCGGCCTCACAAACTTGTTCAACAGAAGCCTGGTGCTGAAAGGCCCAGGACGCACCAACTGCACGAGTAGAATGAGCAGTAACACGAAAAGGGGGACTCCTCCCCTTGGCAGAATAGGCCCCAATGATGGCCTGACGAATCCATTTACTAATGGAAGATTTGGCAGGAGCCAAACCTTTCCTAGGCCCGCAGGGCACCACAAAGAAAGCATCAGTCTTACGAAAGGAAGACGTAACCTCCAGATAATGTTCCACAACACGAACTACATCCAAGGAATGCAATGCCCTTTCCTTGTCGTCGCTGGGATTTGGGCATAGAGAGGGCAAAACAATGTCCTGATTCAGATGAAACTCCGAGACCACTTTAGGAAGAAAATCCTGCTTGAAACGAAAGACAACCTTGTCCTGATGTTTCTCGAAGTACGGAGCTGTAATGGATAAAGCTGCCAACTCAGAAACACGCCTAACCGAAGTGATAGCCACCAAAAAGGCCACCTTTTGGGTAAGAGAAGACAAAGCTATCTCATTCAAGGGCTCAAACGGAGGGCCCTGGAGAGCAGAAAGAACCAGGTTCAAATCCCAAACAGGAACAAAAGGCTTCCTAGGAGGCCGAACATGTGTAACACCTTGGAAAAAGGTCTTGACTAAGGGATGAAGTGCAAAAGACCTTTGGAAGAACACCGCCAGGGCAGAAACCTGCCCTTTCAATGTACTAAGCTGGAGCCCCAGATCTAGACCATGTTGGAGAAACTCTAAAATTCTAGGAATGGAGAACTCTCGACAAGAGAAAGACCTACTTTCACACCAATCAATATAGGCCCTCCAAGTCCTGTAGTAAATAGAAGAGGAAGAGCGCTTCCTGGCACAGATAAGAGTCTGAATCACCGCGTCAGAAAGACCTTCCTCCTTCAAGATGGCGGTTTCAGCAGCCATGCCGTCAAAGCCAGCGATGGTAAAGTGGGATAGCACAGCCGACCCTGGGTGAGCAGGTCCGGCAGCAGAGGCAGGGCGAACTGATCCTCTGCCAGTCTTACAAGGTCTGCGAACCAAACTCGCCTTGGCCACCTTGGGGCCACCAGAATTGCCGACGCACCATCCAAGGCCAGTTTGCGCAGCACTCTGGCTAGCATTGGGAACGGAGGAAAATACCATTTTGTGAATACTCACCTTGTAAAATGGGTATTGTAAGTATGTCACACACCCCGCTTCAAGAATCCATAACATGTGGGTAATATCGTCCTGAAGAGGCGTTCCTGCAGAGATGATAGTAAAAAAGAAAGCCCCTCCCTGATCCATAAATACCTGGGACCTCCCACTCACTACCCAGTATACAGAAGCAGTAAGATAAGGGACCAGGAAGAGGCAAATATAAAAACGCAACCACGCAAAGTTCACTAAACGGAGGATCCCGAAAACAGAAAAGGGCGGGTTGAAGCGGGGTGTGTGACATACTTACAATACCCATTTTACAAGGTGAGTATTCACAAAATGGTATTATTCTAAGTATGTCACACACCCCGCTTCAAGAATCCATAACATGTGGGACATCCAATAGCAGTGTCCATAACAAGGGCGGGGATCCAAAACTAGGCAACAATGCACAACTTCAAACCACTGCAGCTTGCAAAACTTTGCGTCCAAAAACAGCATCCGCGGACGCCCAAACATCAACCTTGTAAAACTTGGAAAAAGTGTGAACAGACGACCAGGTAGCGGCCTTACAAACTTGCTCAACAGAAGCCTGGTGCTGAAAAGCCCAAGAAGCTCCAACCGCCCGAGTAGAATGAGCTGTAACACGAAAAGGGGGACTCCTCCCCTTGACAGAATAGGCCCCAATGATGGCCTGACGAATCCATGTACTAATGGAAGATTTGGCAGGAGCCAAACCTTTCCTAGGCCCGGAGGGCACCACAAAAAAGGCGTCCGTCTTACGAAAAGAAGACGTAACCTCAAGATAATGTTCCACAACACGAACCACATCCAGAGAATGCAACGCCCTTTCCTTGTCGTTGCTAGGATCAGGACATAGAGAAGGCAGAACGATGTCCTGATTCAAATGAAAAGCCGAGACCACCTTCGGAAGAAAATCCGGCTTGAAACGAAAGACAACCTTGTCCTGATGCTTCTCAAAGTACGGAGCTTTAATAGATAAAGCTGCCAACTCAGAAACACGCCTAGCCGAAGTGATAGCCACCAAAAAGGCCACCTTTTGAGTAAGCGAAGACAAGGCAACCTCATTCAAGGGCTCAAACGGAGGGCCCTGAAGAGCAGAAAGAACCAGGTTCAAATCCCAAACTGGAACCAAGGGCTTCCTAGGCGGACGTACATGCGTAACTCCTTGGAAAAAGGTCCTGACTAAAGGATGAAGTGCAAAGGACCTTTGGAAGAACACCGCCAGGGCAGAGACCTGCCCCTTCAAGGTACTAATTTGAAGCCCCAGATCTAAACCATGTTGAAGAAAGTCCAGAATTCTAGGAATGGAGAACTCTCGACAAGAGAAGGACCTACCTTCGCACCAATCAATATAGGACCTCCAGGTCCTGTAGTAAACAGAAGAGGAAGACCGCTTCCTGGCGCTGATAAGAGTCTGAATCACCGCGTCAGAAAGACCTTCTTCCCTCAAGATGGCGGATTCAGCAGCCACGCCGTCAAAGCCAGCGATGGTAAATTGGGATAGCGTAGCCGACCCTGGGTGAGCAGGTCCGGCAGCAGAGGCAGGGCGAACTGATCTTCTGCCAGCCTTACAAGATCTGCGAACCAAACGCGCCTTGGCCACCTTGGGGCCACCAGAATCGCCGACACGACTTCCAAGGCCAGTTTGCGCACCACTCTGGCTAGCATTGGAAACGGAGGGAACAGATAAAGGAACCCCAGATCCCTCCAGTTCAGAGACATGGCATCCACTGCCAGAGCCAGAGGATCCTGCGAGAGAGACACAAAGACTGGAAGCTTGTGATTGTGACGAGAGGCAAAGAGGTCCACCGCTGGGACCCCCCACCTGAGACATATCGAATGAAACACCCTGGAACTGAGAGACCACTCCCCCTGACGAGAGGAGGCCCGGCTCAGCAAGTCCGCCTCCGTGTTCTCCACCCCCGGAATGTAGACTGCTGAGATACACGGGACGTGGGCCTCGGCCCAGTCCAGAATCAAAGACACTTCCCTGAGGGCACTCCTGCTGCGAGTCCCTCCTTGGTGATTGATGTAAGCAACCGCCGTCCTGTTGTCCGACCGGACCTGAACTGGCAGGCCTCTCAACTGATGAGTCAAACGAAACAGAACCAACCTGATGGCTCTCAACTCCAGAATATTGATGGGCTCGTGAGCCTCCTGCGGACTCCACAGACCCTGAAACTGGAGGTCCTTCCAAACACCCCCCCAACCTGACAGACTGGCATCCGTGGTGACCGTTTCCCAACGTGGAGCCAGGAAGGATCTGCCTTTCGACAGATTGACAGACCCCAGCCACCATTGTAGGGAACGACGAACTCGGGGAGTCAACCGGAAGGACCGGTCCAATGACGACTGCGACCTGTCCCAAACCGTCAGCAAATGAAGCTGAAGCGCCCTCGTATGGAGCTGCGCAAAGGGAACTGCCTCGAATGAGGCCACCATTAAACCCACCAGCCTCATCCCTAGCCGGATGGTCGGATGAGGGGCCAACAAGAGAAGCTGAACTAACTCCTGAATCAAAAGAATCTTGGCCTGGGGCAGAAACACCCTGGCCTGCGAGGTGTCCAGAGACATCCCCAGAAAGGTCACAACTCTGGACGGAGAAAGAGAAGACTTGGGGTGGTTGATCACCCAACCGAACCTCTCCAGAGTGGACACCACCACTCCGGTGTCCAACTCCGCTTGGTTGAAAGAAGAGGCCATGATCAGTAGATCGTCCAGATAGGGCACAATGCGGATACCCTGAACTCTGAGCAGTGCCATCACCCCCGCTAGCACCTTGGTGAAAACCCGAGGGGCTGAGGTGAGACCGAAAGGAAGAGCCACAAACTGAAAATGCCGATCCTCCACCACAAACCTGAGAAACCTCTGGTGTGCTGGAAAAACCGGAACGTGTAAATAAGCATCCTTGATGTCTATGGACGTCAGAAAGTCTCCCTGACGAAGAGAGTGAATGGCCGAGCGCAGCGTTTCCATGCGGAATTTGCGCGGCCGAATAAACCTGTTGAGAAACTTCAGATCCAAGATAGGACGGACCGACCCGTCCTTCTTGGGAACCGTGAACAGATTGGAATAGAAGCCCCTGCCCTGCTCCGAGAGGGGCACGGGGCAAATGACAGCCATGTCCAGAAGATTCTTTACTGCCACCAGGAGCCCCTGCGCCACCAGAGGCTCCGAAGGCATCCGAGACCTGAAGAACCTGGAGGGGGGGCGGAGCTCGAACTCTAGCTTGTAACCGGAAGACACCACTTCCCGGATCCATCTGTCCGAGACTTCTTGATCCCAGATCTGGGAGAAGTGTCTCAGCCGTCCCCCCACCCGCAAGGGTGAGGGCGCCCCCTCATTGCTGAACTGGCTTAACAGCCGGCTTGGGCTTAGAGCCCCAACTGTATCCAGAGCGGGCACGCCCTCTGCCCCTGTTTCCGGAGTCTCCTCTGGAAGAGGGAAATGCAGAGCCTCTGCCAGATCTGGCTCCACGAAAGGAAGTTGAAAAGGCAGGCGCCCCCCGAAAGGGACGGCGCTGCTTCTTACGTTGAGGTAACCTACCACCCTTGGTGACGGAGTCCAAAGTTTCACCAAAAAGCCTCAAGCCAACAAAAGGTAAAGCCGTCAGACTTTTTTGACATGAAATCGGCCGCCCACTGGCGCAGCCAAACCGACCGCCGAATAGTCACCAACAAAGCCGACGTCCTCCCACACATCATCAAGGCGTCATCCAAGGCTGTTAATACAAAGGATAAAAACAACTCACACCGTTTGAGACTAAGGAACTCGGCACTACCAGGGCGAAGCCCGGAAGAGGTCAACAAGTCCCTGACCACAGACCTGGCAGCCAAAACCATAAGCTCTGAGGCGCACACAGGCCGTATGGCTGACCCAATGCTAGAAAAGCCATGACAAGCCATATGATCAATACGTTTATCCTCCCCATCCTTAAGGGTGGAACAATCCGGTCTATTTAAAACCGAGGAGTTAGACAATCCCAAAACCGGAGCATCGACCTCGGGTGGGGAAGCCCAGCGCTTAACTGCCTCCGAAGGAAAAGGATATTTCCTATCCCAACCTTGAGGGATACCAGGGAGCCTAGCCGGCCTGTCCCATTCCTTGTCAATGATTTTGTCAAAGTGCCGTTGCGTAGGAAACTCCAAGCGCGGCCTGGACTCCTCAAACAACTCACCCTCCTGTTGTGACGCCACCTCGGGGGGGGAGATATTCAGAACCTCCAACATCAGCGCCAGGGCGTGGGAAGAATCCGAGGATCTCCCCAACTCACTAAATTCCGCATCAGTGCCAGCAGACTGCTCATCGTCCGAGACCTCTGAACCCTCAGAAACTTCACCTTCCTCTAGCCCAGAATAATCAGAATAATCCAGATTATTAAACTCATCCAGAACATCAACTGGCGCAGCCGGAGACAAATGCTTCCTCTTAGCCGGAGCCTTGCGGGCGACCGAGCTGGAAACAATTCTCTCAAGGTTGGCCAATCTGGCGCACATCTCGGATTGCAGATCCCTACCCATGACAACGTCACAAGGAGCGCGTGTCAGGGTGGGAGGTTGAGATGACTCGGCCGGCGGTACTGACCCAGACGCCTGGGATCCGGACTGCCGCGCAATAGTTTGCTGAGCACACGGTACACAAAGCAATACATCGTCCCCAGAAATGGATGCAGCACACAGCATGCATCTTTTGGAATGCCCCGCAGGGATCCCTGCCCCAGTATCCGGGGATGCCTCCATCAGGTGAACTTTGAATAGTCTTTAAGACCCAGGGAATTACGCTGGTAAGCGACCCGGGATGCCCCTTTAAAGTCCCGAGTGGGAGGATTTTAGCAAGACTAAACCCAGGGATCTAGGACCGGGAGAAACCCCCTAATTACTATGGAAGGGTTCTCCTGGTAACTCCACCGCTCTAAAAGAGAAGGAAAAAGGGGGACCCCAATAAATGACTGACAGGAAAAAGGGCACAAACAGATGTAAAAAACCAAAATAAGGCCCAAAGGCCACTCACGTGTCCAGAAGCGAGGAGCAATGGCGCCGCACAGCACGAGACGCAGAGTGAAGGAAGAAGGAGGCGTGGCAACGCGGACCGCGCGAAGATGGAGGACCGCCCAACGCCGCCCTCAGCAGAGTCACCGCAAGCTCCGCAACGGAGCCTCCAGAGACGGCCAGGCAGCGGGGGAGGGGCGGAGCCGCGGGGTGCGCGCGAAGGCCCCGGCCCCGCCCTCCCCTCCCGACGCGTCTAGGAGGAAAGAACCCCGGCCGGGACACTGAGACCGGCGCCGCCGTCTACCACGGCGCCGGAGATGGAATGTCGAGCGGGCGGGTGTGACCGCCGGCACCGGCGGCACACCCGCCCAGCCAGCAGACTGTGAAGCAACAGCGGAGAGCCGGCCGCGGCAGCCGCCGCGGCCCGGCCCCGCCCCCAGCTCGCGTGAGGGGAATGCTCCCCTCACAACCACCAAAGTGAACACCCCGGCCGCAATGGCGGCCGCGGTGTCACACAGTAACGTTAAAAACAAAAAACATACATGCACACACAACAAATAAAGATGAACAATATAGAATGCTCCCTGACTACCAGACAACTTAAATATGGAGAGACCCCCCCAGACCCCACTGAATAGGACATGGGAATTAAAGGGGGACCCCCCCCCCCCCGGGGCCCAGCACCAAGGGACGGGGCATCCCAAACCGGGGTCACCAACCCGGCGTCCCGCCTACCCTCTTATTTAGGGTCTCACGGGGAACTTCTGCTGCAAGGCACCAAGGTGCCAGCATACCCTCGCTCGGGCCCGCAGCCAAGACTGAGGAGGCACAATTGTCAATCTGTTAGGAAAGAGGAAGCCCGAACGGAAATAACCAGAAAACAGGCCGGGAGTTACCCCGGCTACCTGACATCCCCCTGTGCAAGGAGGAGGATCATCTTCTGACTTGCTCGCCGTCTTGCAGAGATGGAAGACTGGGTAGTGAGTGGGAGGTCCCAGGTATTTATGGATCAGGGAGGGGCTTTCTTTTTTACTATCATCTCTGCAGGAACGCCTCTTCAGGACGATATTACCCACATGTTATGGATTCTTGAAGCGGGGTGTGTGACATACTTAGAATACAGGTAAAGGAGCCCCAGATCCCTCCAGTTTAGAGACATGGCATCCACTGTCAGAGCCAGAGGATCCTGCGAGAGAGACACAAAGACTGGAAGCTTGTGATTGTGACGAGAAGCAAAGAGGTCCACTGCTGGGACCCCCCACCTGAGACATATCGAACGAAACACCTTGGGACTGAGAGACCACTCCCCCTGACGAGAGGAGGCCCTGCTCAGCAAGTCCGCCTCCGTGTTCTCCACTCCCGGAATGTAGACTGCTGAGATACACGGGACGTGGGTCTCTGCCCAGTCCAGAATCAAAGACACTTCCCTGAGGGCACTCCTGCTGCGAGTCCCTCCTTGGTGATTGATGTAAGCAACCGCCGTTCTGTTGTCCGACCGGACCTGAACTGGCAGGCCTCTCAACTGATGAGTCAAGCGAAACAGAACCAACCTGATGGCTCTCAACTCCAGAACATTGATGGGCTCGTGAGCCTCCCGCGGGCCCCACAAACCCTGAAACTGGAGGTCCTTCCAAACACCCCCCCAACCTGACAGACTGGCATCCGTGGTGACTGTTTCCCAACACGGAGCCAGAAAAGATCTGCCCTTCAACAGATTGACCGACCCCAGCCACCATTGCAGGGATCGACGAACTCGGGGAGTCATCAGGAAGGACTGATCCAACGATAGAGGAGACTTGTCCCAAACCTTCAACAGATGAAGCTGAAGCGTCCTTGTGTGAAACTGCGCAAAGGGAACTGCCTCGAATGAGGCCACCATTAACCCCACCAGCCTCATCCCTAACCGGATGGTCGGATGAGGGGTAGACAAGAGAAGCCGAACTAACTCCTGAATCAAAAGAATCTTGGCCTGGGGTAGAAACACCCTGGCCTGTGAAGTGACCAGAGACATTCCCAGAAAGGTCAGAATTCTGGACGGAGAAAGAGAAGACTTGGGGTGGTTGATCACCCAACCGAACCTTTCCAGAGTGGACACCACCGCTCTGGTGTCCAACTCCGCTTGGTTGAAGGAAGAGGCCATGATCAGTAGATCGTCCAAATAGGGCACGATGCGGATACCCTGGCCTCTGAGCAGAGCCATCACCCCCGCTAGCACCTTGGTGAACACCCGAGGAGCTGAGGTGAGACCGAAAGGAAGTGCCACAAACTGAAAGTGCCGATCCTCCACCACGAACCTGAGAAACCTCTGGTGTGCTGGAAAAACCGGAACGTGTAGATAAGCATCCTTGATGTCTATGGACGCCAGAAAGTCTCCCTGACGAAGAGAGTGAATGGCCGAACGCAGCGTTTCCATGCGGAATTTCATCGGCCGGATGAACCTGTTGAGAAACTTCAGATCCAAGATGGGTCTGACCAACCCGTCCTTCTTGGGTACCGTGAACAGATTGGAATAAAAGCCCCTGCCCCGATCTGAAGGGGGCACTGGGCAAATGACAGCCATGTCCAGAAGATTCTCCACTGCCACCAGGAGCCCCTGCGCCGCTAGAGGCTCCGACGGCATCCGAGACCTGACAAATCTGGAAGGGGGGCGGAGCTCGAACTCCAGCTTGTAGCCGGAAGACACCACTTCCCGGATCCATCTGTCCGAGACCTCTTGATCCCAGATCTGAGAGAAGTGCTGCAGCCGTCCCCCCACCCGCATGGGTGAGGGCGCCCCCTCATTGCTGAGCCGGCTTAGCAGCCGGTTTGGGCTTAGAGCCCCAACTGTATCCAGAACGGGCACGTCCTCTGCCCCTGTTTCCGGAATCTCCTCTGGAAGAGGGAAATGCAGAACCCCTACCAGATCTGGCCCCCCGAAAGGAGGGGGTAAAGGCAGGCGCCCCCCGAAAAGGGCGGCGTTGTTTCTTACGTTGAGGTAACCTACCACCCTTGGTGACAGAGTCCAATGTCTCTCCAAAGAGCCGTAGACCAACAAAGGGTAAAGCCGTCAGTGATTTTTTGGACATAAAATCGGCCGCCCACTGGCGCAGCCACACCGACCGCCGAATAGCCACAAGCAGAGCCGACGTCCTACCACACATCATCAAAGTGTCATCCAAGGCAGTCCACACAAAGGATAGAAACAACTCACACCGTTTAAGGCTAAGGAACTCGTTACTACCAGGACGAAGCCCGGAAGAAGTCAACAGGTCCCTGACCACAGACCTGGTAGCCAACACCATTAGCTCCGAAGCGCACACAGGCCGGATGGCCGACCCAATGCTAGTAAAGCCATGAGAAGCCATCTGATCAATACGTTTATCCTCTCCATCTTTGAGAGTGGAACAATCAGGTCTGTTTAAAACCGAGGAGTTAGACAACCCCAAAACCGGTGCATCCACCTCGGGGGGAGATGCCCAGCGCTTGACCGCCTCAGAAGGAAAGGGATATTTCCTATCCCACCCCTGAGGGATGCCAGGGAGCCGAGCCGGCCTATCCCATTCCTTGTCAATGATTCTATCAAAATGGCGTTGCGTAGGAAACTCCAGGCGCGGCCTGGATTCCTCAAACAATTCACCTTTCTGCTGTGACGCCTCCTCGGGAGGGGAAATATTCAGAACTTCCAGCATGAGAGACAGAGCGTGAGGAGAGTCCAAGGATCTCCCTAAATCAGAAAGCTCGGCATCAGCGCCAGCAGACTGCTCATCATCCGAAAATTCTGAACCCTCATCAACTTCCCCCTCCTCTAGCTGAGGATAATCAGACCAATCCAGATTGTCTCTGTCATCAAGATCATCCACCGGCGGAGCCGGCGACAAATGCTTTCTCTTAGACGGAGCCTTACGGGCGACCGAGCTAGAGAGCATTTTCTCAAGGCTAGCCAATCTGGCACACATCTCGGATTGCAGATCCCTGCCCATGACCACGTCACACGGGGCACGAGTCAAGGCGGGAGGGGGAGTTGAGGTGGTCGGCTGTGCTGACCCCGCCGTTTGGGGTTCGGACTGCCGCGTAATAGTTTGCTGTGCACATGGTATACACAGTAACACATCATCCCCAGTAATGGAAATCCCACACAACATACACTTTTTGGGATGCCCCGAAGGGGTCCCAGTCCCAGTATCCGGGGATGCCTCCATAAGGTGAATTTTGAGTGGTCGCTATGACCCAGGGAATTACGCCAGTTAGACAACCCGGGATGCCCCTTTAATGTCCCGAGTGGGAGGATTTGTGATGCTAAAATGGACCCAGGGACCCAGGATCAGGAGAGACCTTCCAATACTACAGAAGATCCTCCTGGATAACCTTCACCTAAAAGACAGAGAGAGACCCATAAGTCCCTACAATAAGACTTAACAGATAAAGAAAAGAAGAAATAAATGAGGCCCACAGGGCCACTCACAAACGCTGCGGTGAACGATCCGCCTCAGAACAATGGCGATTTCTGAGGTGAAGTGAAGAGAAGAAGAACTGCCTTGTCAGGGGCGTGGTCTGCGCAGCCCGCGCAAAGCTGATCTGTGCCCCTTAAGCTGCCTAGTAACAGGGAGCTGCCTAGTAACAGGGAGCTCAGCTCCGCAGCGGCGCCAGTACAGAGGAGGGCGGAGCCGCGGCGACGCGCCGAAAGCCCGGCTCCGCCCCCCTTCCAATGTGAATGAAGCGTGAGGGAAGAAGTCCCTCACGCACCAGCCCAGAGACCGGCGCCGCCGGCAACCGCGGCGCCGGCTGCCATGACAGCGGGTGCTCCAGCTATCACTAGCGGAGCACCCGCCCCGCTCGCTGCGGCGAGGAATGAATGAGAGAACGGGGGCTGGCCGCGGCAGAGCGCCGAGTGCCAGCCCCGCCCCCCCAAAGCGTGTGAGGTAAAAAATTACCTCACAGACTGAAAAACCCCGGCACCCGGCTGCAATGACAGCCGCGGTGCTGCAACATAGTAACAACAGTGCAACCAATTCATTGAGGGATTACTTCCAGACGCTCCACATCAACAAGAGAAAGTGAATAAAGAGAAAGAGAATAAGCTAACCCCTATGAGAGGAACCCCCAGTCCCCATAGTTGGTAAAGGGAAGGGCCCCCCCCCAGGGGAAAAGTCAAGGGACGGGGCATCCCAAACCGGGATCACCTACCCGGTAAGACCGCCTACCCTCTCTTTTAGGGTCTCACGGTGGAGCTCTGCTCCTCAGCACCAGAGGTGCCAATGTACCCTCGCTCGGGCCAGCAGCCAAGACTGTGGAGGCATGTAATCTGAGGTAAATTTTGGGACAAACAGGGGTCCGAGCGGAAATAGACAAAATAAGAGGCCAGGAGTTACCCCGGCTACCTGAAATCCCCCTGTGCAAGGAGGAGCCATCATCTTCTGACTTGCTCGCCGTCTGCAGAGATGGAAAACTGGGTAGTGAGTGGGAGGTCCCAGGTATTTATGGATCAGGGAGGGGCTTTCTTTTGCTATCATCTCTGCAGGAACGCCCTCTTCAGGACGATATTACCCACATGTTATGGATTCTTGAAGCGGGGTGTGTGACATACTAAGAATAAAGGTGGCCCCCGACATTTTATCCCCACCACCACAGGAGAAGGGCATCAGGAAAGGGGGGCCAAGGGACAGGGCATCCCAAACCGGGGTCACCAGCCCGGATAACCGCCTACCCTCTGGTACAGGGTCTCACGGTGGAGCATGGCTCCAGAGCACTAAAAGTGCCATTCTACCCTCACCCGGGATACAGCCTAGACTGGGAGGCATGTGTATTGGGACTTATAAAAAACATAACCGGGTGGAAATAGAGAGAAAAGCGGGCCGGGAATAAACCCGGCTACCTGAAATCCCCCTGTGCAAGGAGGAGACATCATCTTCTGACTTGCTCGCCGTCTGCAGAGATGAAAGACTGGGTAATGAGTGGGAGGTCCCATGTATTTATAGGACTGGGAGGGGCTTTCTTTCCTCCAATCATCTCTGCAAATCGCCCTCTTCAGACCATACTACCCACATGTAATGATTATCTTGAAGCGGGGTGTGTGACATACTTAGAATATGACACCTAGTGCCCCCCTCCTCTCTTGGAAAAATACACTTTTAAATAAAGTATATTAGAAAAATATGTGGCAAGTTCCTGGCTATCATAACTCAGGAGTTTACTGTCCGCTATTTTAAAGCAGTATCCTTAAAATGCTTGAGTAAGGACATAACCCTGCAGGTGGCATTGCCCGAAGTGCTTTGCTTAGTTCCAGAACAAGAAAGATCTGATCATCTCCAGTTCTGCACTCTGCCTCTAAGCTTTGGTTAGAGACCAGTCCTCTGAGGCCACCGCTCTTCCATGGCCTGCAGCTCCAGTATGAAGCATAGAGCAGGATGACAGGGGCATTCCAGCAGCTTATTCCAGAGACCTTACCTTTTCCTGCAAGACACCTGTGTCCAGATCACCGAGTTTTGGCTCGACTGCCTTCATGGCTCTGTGAATTTCCTGATGCTGCCGGAAAAGGAAGCGCTCATGGAACTCCTCGGAGCAGATGCGGCAAGTGATGGGGGTCTCCAGGTAGGTGTGCTGCTTGCGGATGTGATTTTCTACAGAAAAATAGGAAAAGATCTGATCCAGTAACACACATAGAAAGGAACAATTGTCAGGAGGGTCCCTTAATGGGTGGTATCCCCCCACATCAGGGCCAACTTTTCCACATGTTTAAACATTATAGCTACAAACTTAAATGTATTTTATTGAGATTTTACACAAAGATTTACAAAATGTTTATAAAATAAAAAACTGAAAAGTGTGGCATGCATATGTATTCAGTCCCCCTGTGCTCCGATACCCCCAAAATAAAGTCCAGTGTGGCCTTTAGAAGTCCCCTCATTAGAAGATACAGTTCTATAGCTGGATGTAATTTCTTCTCGGTTGTGAGGGCTTCAGAGGTTTGTTAAAGAACATTATTGACCAAACAGCATAATAAAAACCCAGAAACCCAGCAGGCAGCTCAGGAATAAAGTTGTGGTGAGTTGAATTGCAGGGTGAGGCTATAAGCTCTTATGTCACAAAGCAATGTGCTCCATCATCTGTACCTGGAAGGAGAATGGCCCAACTGCAAACCTACCAAGACATGGTTGGCCACCGTCCACTGACAGGTGAAGCAAGAAGAGCACTAATTAGAGAAGAAGCCCAGAGTCACTGTGGAGGAGCTGCAGAGATCCACAGCTCAGATGGGACAGTCTACAGGACAACAATTAGTCATGTCCTCCACAAATCTGCCCTTTATGGGAGAGTCGCGAGAAGAAGCCATGTATAAGGGCAAGCCATTAGAAGGTCCGGGGAGAGTTTGCTGCCTCAGGCTATGTAAAGGACACAGCAAGCATGTGGGAGAAGGTGCTCAGAGGCAACCAAAGGTTAACCAAATTTTAGGTGTGGAGGAAAGCTGCTTATCCCCTGATAACACCATCCCCACCATGACACATGGTGATGACAGCATCATGCTGGGTAAGGGAGGGAGGGGGGGGTTCTCTTCAGCAGGAACTGGGATACTGGTCAGAGATGATGGGAACCCGGTTGGAGATAAATACGAGACAATACTAGAGGAAAACCTGTTATAAACTGCAAAAGACCCAGGACCAGGGCATAGCTTCACCTTCCAGCAGGACAACCACCCTGAACATACAACCAAATCTACAATGGGATGATTTACATAAAAAAGTCTAGTCATGTGCTGGAATGGCCCAGTCACAGTGCATACCTACATCAATAAATTGAGTATCTGCAGTGTGACTTTTCTGCACACAAACGCTCTCCATCCAAACTGACTGAGCTAGAGAAAAATAACGGGAAAAATACCATTTTGTGAATACTCACCTTGTAAAATGGGTATTATAAGTATGTCACACACCCCGCTTCAAGAATCCATAACATGTGGGTAGTATCGACCTGAAGAGGGCGTTCCTGCAGAGATGATAGCAAAAGAAAGCCCCTCCCTGATCCATAAATACCTGGGACCTCCCACTCATCACCCAGTATACAGAAGCAGTAAGGTAAGGGACCAGGAAGAGGCAAATATAAACCACAACCACGCAAAGTTCACAAAATAGAGAATCCTGAATACAGAAAGGGCGGGTGAAGCGGGGTGTGTGACATACTTATAATACCCATTTTACAAGGCGAGTATTCACAAAATGGTATTATTCTAAGTATGTCACACACCCCGCTTCAAGAATCCATAACATGTGGGACATCCAATAGCAGTGTCCATAACAAGGGCGGGGATCCAAAACTAGGCAACAATGCACAACTTCAAACCACTACAGCTTGCAAAACTTTGCGGCCAAAAACAGCATCCGCTGACGCCCAAACATCAACCTTGTAAAACTTGGAAAAAGTGTGAACAGAAGACCAGGTAGCGGCCTTACAAACTTGCTCAACAGAAGCCTGGTGCTGAAAAGCCCAGGACGCACCAACTGCACGAGTAGAATGAGCAGTAACACGAAAAGGGGGACTCCTCCCCTTGGCAGAATAGGCCCCAATGATGGCCTGACGAATCCATTTACTAATGGAAGATTTGGCAGGAGCCAAACCTTTCCTAGGCCCGGAGGGCACCACAAAAAAAGCATCAGTCTTACGAAAGGAAGACGTAACCTCCAGATAATATTCCACAACACGAACTACATCCAAAGAATGCAACGCCCTTTCCTTGTCGTTGCTAGGATTAGGGCATAGAGAAGGCAGAACAATGTCCTGATTCAGATGAAAAGCCGAGACCACCTTAGGAAGAAAATCCGGCTTGAAACGAAAGACAACCTTGTCCTGATGCCTCTCGAAGTATGGAGCTTTAATGGATAAAGCTGCCAACTCAGAAACACGCCTAACCGAAGTGATAGCCACCAAAAAGGCCACCTTTTGCGTAAGAGAAGACAAAGCAACCTCATTCAAGGGCTCAAACGGAGGGCCCTGGAGAGCAGAAAGAACCAGGTTCAAATCCCAAACTGGAACAAAGGGCTTCCTAGGAGGACGTACATGCGTAACTCCTTGGAAAAAGGTCCTGACTAAAGGATGAAGTGCAAAGGACCTTTGGAAGAACACCGCCAGGGCAGAAACCTGCCCCTTCAAGGTACTAATTTGGAGCCCCAGATCTAGACCATGTTGAAGAAACTCCAGAATTCTAGGAATGGAGAACTCTCGACAAGAGAAGGACCTACCTTCACACCAATCAATATAGGACCTCCAGGTCCTGTAGTAAACAGAAGAGGAAGACCGCTTCCTGGCGCTGATAAGAGTCTGAATCACCGCGTCAGAAAGACCTTCTTCCCTCAAGATGGCGGTTTCAGCAGCCACGCCGTCAAAGCCAGCGATGGTAAATTGGGATAGCGTAGCCGACCCTGGGTGAGCAGGTCCGGCAGCAGAGGCAGGGCGAACTGATCTTCTGCCAGCCTTACAAGATCCGCGAACCAAACGCGCCTTGGCCACCTTGGGGCCACCAGAATCGCCGACGCGCCTTCCAAGGCCAGTTTGCGCACCACTCTGGCTAGCATTGGGAACGGAGGGAACAGGTAAAGCAACCCCAGATCTCTCCAGTTCAGAGACATGGCATCCACTGCCAGAGCCAGAGGATCCTGCGAGAGAGACACAAAGACTGGAAGCTTGTGATTGTGACGAGAGGCAAAGAGGTCCATCGTTGGAACCCCCCACCTGAGACACAGCGAACGAAACACCTTGGGACTGAGAGACCACTCCCCCTGACGAGAGGAGGCCCTGCTCAGCAAGTCCGCCTCCGTGTTCTCCACTCCCGGAATGTAGACTGCTGAGATACACGGGACGTGGGTCTCCGCCCAGTCCAGAATCAAAGACACTTCCCTGAGGGCACTCCTGCTGCGAGTCCCTCCCTGGTGATTGATATAAGCGACCGCCGTCCTGTTGTCCGACCGGACCTGAACTGGCAGGCCTCTCAACTGATGAGTCAAGCGAAACAGAACCAACCTGATGGCTCTCAACTCCAGAATATTGCGGACTCCACAGACCCTGAAACTGGAGGTCCTTCCAAACACCCCCCCAACCTGACAGACTGGCATCCGTGGTGACCATTTCCCAACACGGCGCCAGAAAGGATCTGCCCTTCAACAGATTGACAGACCCCAGCCACCATTGCAGGGATCGACGAACACGGGGAGACATCCGGAAGGACTGATCCAACGATAGTGGAGACTTGTCCCAAACCTTCAACAGATGAAGCTGAAGCGTCCTCGTATGAAACTGCGCAAAGGGAACTGCCTCGAATGAGGCCACCATTAGCCCCACCAACCTCATCCCTAGCCGGATGGTCGGACGAGGGGCTGACAAGAGAAGCCGAACTAACTCCTGAATCAAAAGAATTTTGGCCTGGGGCAGAAACACCCTGGCCTGTGAGGTGTCCAGAGACATTCCCAGAAAGGTGAGAATTCTGGACGGAGACAGAGAAGACTTGGGGTGGTTGATCACCCAACCGAACCTCTCCAGAGTGGACACCACCGCTCTGGTGTCCAACTCCGCCTGGTTGAAAGAAGAGGCCATGATCAGTAGATCGTCCAAATAGGGCACAATGCGGATACCCTGAACTCTGAGCAGAGCCATCACCCCCGCTAGCACCTTGGTGAACACCCGAGGAGCTGAGGTGAGTCCGAAAGGAAGTGCCACAAACTGAAAATGCCGATCCTCCACCACGAACCTGAGGAACCTCTGGTGTGCTGGAAAAACCGGAACGTGAAGATAAGCATCCTTGATGTCTATGGACGTCAGAAAGTCTCCCTGACGAAGAGAGTGAATGGCCGAACGCAGCGTTTCCATGCGGAATTTCCTCGGCCGGATGAACCTGTTGAGAAACTTCAGATCCAAGATGGGCCGGACCAACCCGTCCTTCTTGGGTACCGTGAACAGATTGGAATAAAAGCCCCTGCTCCGATCTGAAGGGGGCACTGGGCAAATGACAGCCATGTCCAAAAGATTCTCTACTGCCACCAGGAGCCCCTGCGCCGCCAGAGGCTCCGACGGCATCCGAGACCTGACAAATCTGGAAGGGGGGCGGAGCTCGAACTCCAGCTTGTAACCGGAAGACACCACTTCCCGGATCCATCGGTCCGAGACCTCTTGATCCCAGATCTGGGAGAAGTGTTGCAGCCGTCCCCCCACCCGCATGGGTGAGGGCGCCCCCTCATTGCTGAGCGGGCTTAGCCGTCGGTTTGGGCTTAGAGCCCCAACTGTATCCAGAACGGGCACGTCCCCTGCCCCTGCTCCCGGAATCTCCTCTGGAAGAGGGAAATGCAGAACCCCTGCCAGATCTGGCCCCCCGAAAGGAGGGGGTAAAAGCAGGCGCCCCCCGAAAGGAACGGCGTTGTTTCTTACGTTGAGGTAACCTACCACCCTTGGTGACAGAGTCCAATGTCTCTCCAAAGAGCCGTAGACCAACAAAAGGTAGAGCTGTTAGTGACTTTTTGGACATAAAATCGGCCACTGGCGCAGCCACACCGACCGCCGAATAGCCACAAGCAGAGCCGACGTCCTACCACACATCATCAAAGTGTCATCCAAGGCAGTCAACACAAAAGATAAAAACAACTCACATCGTTTAAGGCTAAGGAACTCGTTACTACCAGGACGAAGCCCGGAAGAAGTCAACAGGTCCCTGACCACAGACCTGGCAGCCAAAACCATTAGTTCCGAAGCGCACACAGGCCGTATGGCTGACCCAACACTAGTAAAGCCATGACAAGCCATCTGATCAATACGTTTATCCTCTCCATCCTTGAGAGTGGAACAATCAGGTCTGTTTAAGATCGAGGAGTTGGACAACCCCAAAACCGGTGCATCCACCTCGGGGGGAGATGCCCAGCGCTTGACCGCCTCAGAAGGAAAGGGATATTTCCTATCCCACCCCTGAGGGATGCCAGGGAGCCGAGCCGGCCTATCCCATTCCTTGTCAATGATTCTATCAAAATGCCGTTGTGTAGGAAACTCCAGGCGCGGCCTGGATTCCTCAAACAATTCACCCTTCTGCTGAGACGCCTCCTCGGGAGGGGAAATATTCCGAACCTCCAACATCAGAGCCAGAGCGTGAGGAGAGTCCAAGGATCTCCCTAAGTCAGAAAGCTCGGTATCAGCGCCAGCAGACTGCTCATCGTCCGAAACATCTGAACCCACATCAACCTCCCCTTCTTCTAGCTGGGGATAATCAGACCAATCCAGATTATCAACGTCATCAAGGTCATCCACCGGCGGAGCCGGCAACAAATGCTTCCTCTTAGCCGGAGCCTTGCGGGCGGCCGAGGTAGAGATAATTTTCTCCAGATTGGCCAACCTGGCGCACATTTCAGATTGCAGATCCCTACCCATGACGACGTCACACGGAGCACGCGTCAAGGTGGGGAGGGGAGATGATACGGCCGGCGGTGCTGACCCCGACACTTGGGGTTCGGACTGCCGCGCAATAGTATGCTGTGCACAAGGAATACACAGAAGTACGTCGTCCCCAGTAATGGATACGCCACATAACATACACTTCCGGGGTTGTCCCGAAGGAGTCCCGAGCCCAGTATCCGGGGATGCCTCCACAAGGTGAAATTTTTTGTGGTCGCTAAGACCCAGGGAATTACGCCAGTAAGCAACCCGGGATGCCCCTTTAATGTCCCGAGTGGGAGGATTTAAGAACAATAAATGGAACCCAGGGATTAGGACCGGGAGAAAAAACCCTCTAATGCTACTGAAGATCCTCCTGACAACTTCCTCCTGAAAGACACAGAAGGTACTAATGAGGAGACGTTCAAAAGACATGCACACAAGCAGACAGTATAATAAAATGATTAGGGGACCACTGGCCACTCACATAACCTCAGGACTCGTAATGGCGGTGACCGTGAAGAGAATCCTGTCAGATGAGAAGAGGAGATGAGGAGAAAGGGGGCGTGGCCAGCGCGGGGCGCGCGAGACGTCAAACCACGCCCCCCTCCCTTCCCAAGCACCGATCAGCTCCTCAGCTGCGCTTGGAGATAGATGGGGGCGGGCCGCGTGACGCTGCAATACCGGCCCCGCCCCCAAGAGCATAGTCGTGAGGGAAGATTCCCTCAGAGGAAAAAAGAGCGCCAACACCGTCCCGCGCCGTAGTAACTATGCGGCCGGGGCGCTTAGTACCCCCAAAAGTGAAGACACACTCAACCTGTCACAAAATACAAAACGGAGGACACAGTCACACACAAGGAGGGACGGACCCCGGCCCGCGCCGAAGGTCCGGCCCCGCCCCCCCCCACTACATACTATGCATTGCGTGAGGTAAATTACCTCCACCATAATGAGGGAAATACAAAAAAACCACACAGAGGTCTCCAAACACGACCGCAGCGCTGAAAATGACATTTAAAGGCACAGACACACACACATAACAGTGAGAAAAGACAGCCTCTCGACTGAAAAAATAATAAGGAGGGGACCCAACAACCACCCATCCCCACTATGGAAAGGGATCCTGGGAGGGCCATTGCAATAATTAAACTAAGGGACAGGGCATCCCAAGCCGGGATCACCAACCCAGAGTAACCGCCTACCCTCTTTTATAGGGTCTCACGGTGGAGCGTTGCTCCTAAGCACCAGAGGTGCTAACAAAAAACCTTCGCTCGGACCCGCAGCCACGGCTGGGAGGCATATATATTCTAGGAGTAAATTGGTCCAAACGGAAATAATTAAATAGCGGGCCGGGAATCATCCCGGCTACCTTAAATCCCCCTGTGCAAGGAGGAGCCATCATCTTCTGACTTGCTCGCCGTCTTGCAGAGATGGAAAACTGGGTGATGAGTGGGAGGTCCCAGGTATTTATGGATCAGGGAGGGGCTTTCTTTTGCTATCATCTCTGCAGGAACGCCCTCTTCAGGTCGATACTACCCACATGTTATGGATTCTTGAAGCGGGGTGTGTGACATACTTAGAATACATGTCCAACACACTGAGACGTAGCCCAACACACTGCAGCTAAAGGAGCGCCTACACTGTATTGAATATAGATGCAAGCCACATTTATATAAAAAAACAAAAAAAGAAAAAAAACACACTGGAAAAGCTATTTTCTGTACACTTCAACTTTGTAAAAAAAAAAAAAAAATGACTTGGGTCCAACAAGGCTGATATATATGAATAGAAACCCCAAATTATCCTTGTATGGACAATGTGCTATATCTCTGTACGGTAACTTGAGAAGTATTTAAGTTTTGAAATTGTTTGAAAGTGACAATTTCCGATGAAATGAGCGGAGAAGTAATTTCCTATTGACGCACTGTGCAGTCCTTTATCTCCTAGATATACAGCACAACAGCGGACCGACAGTGCGTGGCAGACTGGACCAGTAGAATATTGCAAGGACCAGGTGGCTAACCGGCAGACCCAAAAGTGTTTGACAACAGGCGTTATCTGGAGCGCCAGGGCCTTCATATATATATATATATATATATATAGTGGCTCAGAATGGGGGAATGTCCCTCAACAGGTATTTAAAAATAAGGCATACTTAGCACTTGCACTGTTGCATTAAATGAGCAATCCCCAGTGACGGGTATTACTCAGAAAATAAGTTCTATGTAGTTACTGGAAGGTTCCCCGACTACTATGTAGTTTGTATAATGCGCCATACACAACTTCACAATACTAACCCAAGGACTTTCCTCCAAAGTTTTTTCTCGAATCACGGAACAAGGGATACAGTGCAGGGTGTTCATACAAGAATTTTGTGGGACAATGTGAGGATTCAATTTATACTTGTTACTTTGTGTTGCTCCATCACATAAGTTCATTTAAAGCTGTTCAAAACCCTCACGGCCAGGTGCCGGAATCCAAAAGATTCCAGGTCCGGCCGTTAGCCTGCCCCTGGGACATCCTATACGGAATCTTACTTGTTCCCGGTAGGTCCCGCGACGCGATCTCCGCTGGTGGCCAGCCGGCATCACCTCATCATTGTGGCACTTTTGGGAGAGCCAATCAGCTCTATCAAATGTGCCACAAGGCGTGGCTTTGTCCGTGGAAAAGCCTGGTTTTCTTTGAAAACTGGACCACTGCTGAGCCAAAAGCAGTGCTCGGTGACAGATGAGCAATGGACCCAGAAACGGGTTTCCATCCGCTTTAAGGTTGTGACTAAAGTTTAAAAATGTGAAAAAGTTTAGGGGGAGGAAGACTTTTTCAAAGCACTGTAAAAATGGTCTTTCAGGCAGAAGCCCCTTTAGCAGGATCCCCAAACAGGCAGCAGTGGAGGTACTTACTTACGTCGTTCTTGCCAAACATGGCCGCGTTACAGATGGGGCAGCTCTCCTTCTGCACGTTGTCCGTGTGCTTCCTCAGGATGTGCATCTTCAGACTGGCGTTCTGGGTGAACCTGGCCTGGCACAGCTGGCAGTAATAAGGCTTCTCACCTGCCACACACAGAGTTAACATCCAGGATTAGTAGGGTAAGGTGGGGGGCTCCACCTGCTGGACATGCTGAGGCACTGCGACCTCTGCATACAGGCTTGGAGGCAGCAGCACTTCACACTTTATATTACAGGCCAGTAACCATCCCTCCTCACTTTACTCACCTGTGTGCGTCCGTAGGTGTCGCCGCAGTTTAAAGGCATCTGTAGCTGCAAATGGGCACTGCTTGCAGGCAAAGGGTCGTTCCCCTGTGTGGGACCGGATGTGGACCTTCATCCTGCTGGCCTACAATGCAACACGACACAAGAGGAGGGGTAAAGATCCATTAACAGCAGAACAATGGCAGCCCCCGTAGGGCTGGATTATAGGCGTACTTACCTCCACACTGGTATAGTCACAGTAACAGCACTGGAAGGGTTTCTCCAGGGTGTGCACGGACCTGGTGTGACGCAAGAGATCTGTGGCCGTCCTGTACGCCATGTCGCACTCTTTGCATTTGTAAGGCCGAATCCCTGCAAAGTGAGCAGAGCTGCATTAATATCACCAGCGGTGTCAAGCAGACCGATAGCCGCACAATTTGATTTAAAATAAAGTTTAATTCACTTGGTGAAGGTGAAGACAATATCTGGGGTGCCTGCAGAGGGTGAGGACAATATGTGGGGTGCCTGTAGTGGGTGAAGGTGAGGACAATATGTGGGGTGCCTGCAGAGGGTGAGAATGAGGACAATATGTGGGGTGCCTGCAGAGGGTGAGGAGGAGGACAATATGTGGGGTGCCTGCAGTGGGTGAGGAGGAGGACAATATGTGGGGTGCCTGCAGAGGGTGAGAATGAGGACAATATCTGGGGTGCCTGCAGTGGGTGAGGATGAGGACAATATCTGGGGTGCCTGCAGAAGGTGAGGATGAGGACAATATCTGGGGTGCCTGCAGTGGGTGAGGAGGACAATATGTGGGGTGCCTGCAGTGGGTGAGGAGGAGGACAATATGTGGGGTGCCTGCAGTGGGTGAGGAGGAGGACAATATGTGGGGTGCCTGCAGTGGGTGAGGATGAGGACAATATCTGGGGTGCCTGCAGTGGGTGAGGAGGAGGACAATATGTGGGGTGCCTGCAGTGGGTGAGGAGGAGGACAATATCTGGGGTGCCTGCAGAGGGTGAGGAGGAGGACAATATCTGGGGTGCCTGCAGAGGGTGAAGAGGAGGACAATATCTGGGGTGCCTGCAGAGGGTGAGGAGGAGGACAATATCTGGGGTGCCTGCAGAGGGTGAGGAGGAGGACAATATGTGGGGTGCCTGCAGTGGGTGAGGAGGAGGACAATATCTGGGGTGCCTGCAGAGGGCGAGGAGGAGGACAATATGTGGGGTGCCTGCAGTGGGTGAGGAGGAGGACAATATGTGGGGTGCCTGCAGTGGGTGAGGAGGAGGACAATATCTGGGGTGCCTGCAGAGGGCGAGGAGGAGGACAATATGTGGGGTGCCTGCAGAGGGGGAGGAGGACGACAATATCTGGGGTGCCTGCAGAGGGCGAGGAGGAGGACAATATCTGGGGTGCCTGCAGAGGGTGAGGAGGAGGACAATATCTGGGGTGCCTGCAGTGGGTGAGGATGAGGACAATATCTGGGGTGCCTGCAGTGGGTGAGGAGGAGGACAATATCTGGGGTGCCTGCAGAGGGTGAGGATGAGGACAATATGTGGGGTGCCTGCAGAGGGTGAGGATGAGGACAATATGTGGGGTGCCTGCAGTGGGTGAGAATGAGGACAATATTATTCTTAGTATGTCACACACCCCGCCTCAAGAATCCATAACATGTGGGTAATATCGTCCTGAAGAGGGCGTTCCTGCAGAGATGATAGCAAAAGAAAGCCCCTCCCTGATCCATAAATACCTGGGACCTCCCACTCACTACCCAGTTTTCCATCTCTGCAGACGGCGAGCAAGTCAGAAGATGATGGCTCCTCCTTGCACAGGGGGATTTCAGGTAGCCGGGGTAACTCCCGGCCTCTTATTTTGTCTATTTCCGCTCGGACCCCTGTTTGTCCCAAAATTTACCTCATATTACATGCCTCCACAGTCTTGGCTGCTGGCCCGAGCGAGGGTACATTGGCACCTCTGGTGCTGAGGAGCAGAGCTCCACCGTGAGACCCTAAAAGAGAGGGTAGGCGGTCTTACCGGGTAGGTGATCCCGGTTTGGGATGCCCCGTCCCTTGACTTTTCCCCTGGGGGGGGGGGGCCCTTCCCTTTACCAACTATGGGGGCTGGGGGTTCCTCTCATAGGGGTTAGCTTTATTCTCTTTCTCTTTATCACTTTCTCTTGTTGATGTGGAGCGTCTGGAAGTAATCCCTCAATGAATTGGTTGCACTGTTGTTACTATGTTGCAGCACCGCGGCTGTCATTGCAGCCGGGTGCCGGGGTTTTTCAGTCTGTGAGGTAATTTTTACCTCACACGCTTTGGGGGGGCGGGGCTGGC
Source organism: Gastrophryne carolinensis (assembly GCA_027917425.1). Classification (NCBI taxonomy): domain Eukaryota; kingdom Metazoa; phylum Chordata; class Amphibia; order Anura; family Microhylidae; genus Gastrophryne; species Gastrophryne carolinensis. The sequence continues at coordinate 42,938,173 of CM051243.1, read as the reverse complement.
ACTCGGCGCTCTGCCGCGGCCAGCCCCCGTTCTCTCATTCATTTCTCGCCGCAGCGAGCGGGGCGGGTGCTCCGCTAGTGATAGCGGGAGCTCCCGCTGTCATGGCAGCCGGCGCTGCGGTTGTCGGCGGCGCCGGTCTCTGGGCTGGTGCGTGAGGGACTTCTTCCCTCACGCTTCATTCACACTGGTAGGGGGGGCGGAGCCGGGCTTTCGGCGCGTCGCCGCGGCTCCGCCCTCCTCTGTACTGGCGCCGCTGCGGAGCTGAGCTCCCTGTTACTAGGCAGCTCCCTGTTACTAGGCAGCTTAAGGGGCACAGATCAGCTTTGCGCGGGCTGCGCAGACCACGCCCCTGACAAGGCAGTTCTTCTTCTCTTCACTTCACCTCAGAAATCGCCATTGTTCTGAGGCGGATCGTTCACCGCAGCGTTTGTGAGTGGCCCTGTGGGCCTCATTTATTTTTTCTTTTCTTTATCTGTTAAGTCTTATTGTAGGGACTTATGGGTCTCTCTCTGTCTTTTAGGTGAAGGTTATCCAGGAGGATCTTCTGTAGTATTGGAAGGTCTCTCCTGATCCTGGGTCCCTGGGTCCATTTTAGCATCACAAATCCTCCCACTCGGGACATTAAAGGGGCATCCCGGGTTGTCTAACTGGCGTAATTCCCTGGGTCATAGCGACCACTCAAAATTCACCTTATGGAGGCATCCCCGGATACTGGGACTGGGACCCCTTCGGGGCATCCCAAAAAGTGTATGTTGTGTGGGATTTCCATTACTGGGGATGATGTGTTACTGTGTATACCATGTGCACAGCAAGCTATTACGCGGCAGTCCGAACCCCAAGCGGCGGGGTCAGCACAGCCGGCCACCTCAACTCCCCCTCCCGCCTTGACTCGTGCCCCGTGTGACGTGGTCATGGGCAGGGATCTGCAATCCGAGATGTGTGCCAGATTGGCTAGCCTTGAGAAAATGCTCTCTAGCTCGGTCGCCCGTAAGGCTCCGTCTAAGAGAAAGCATTTGTCGCCGGCTCCGCCGTCCCGTGTATCTCAGCAGTCTACATTCCGGGAGTGGAGAACACGGAGGCGGACTTGCTGAGCAGGGCCTCCTCTCGTCAGGGGGAGTGGTCTCTCAGTCCCAAGGTGTTTCGTTCGATATGTCTCAGGTGGGGGGTCCCAGCGGTGGACCTCTTTGCTTCTCGTCACAATCACAAGCTTCCAGTCTTTGTGTCTCTCTCGCGGGATCCTCTGGCTCTGACAGTGGATGCCATGTCTCTAAACTGGAGGGATCTGGGGCTCCTTTACCTGTTTCCTCCGTTCCCAATGCTAGCCAGAGTGCTGCGCAAACTGGCCTTGGATGGTGCGTCGGCAATTCTGGTGGCCCCAAGGTGGCCAAGGCGAGTTTGGTTCGCAGATCTTGTAAGACTGGCAGAGGATCAGTTCGCCCTGCCTCTGCTGCCGGACCTGCTCACCCAGGGTCGGCTGCGCTATCCCAATTTACCATCGCTGGCTTTGACGGCATGGCTGCTGAAACCGCCATCTTGAAGGAGGAAGGTCTTTCTGACGCAGTGATTCAGATTCTTATCTGTGCCAGGAAGCGCTCTTCCTCTTCTATTTACTACAGGACTTGGAGGGCCTATATTGATTGGTGTGAAAGTAGGTCTCTCTCTTGTCGAGAGTTCTCCATTCCTAGAATTTTAGAGTTTCTCCAACATGGTCTAGATCTGGGGCTCCAGCTTAGTACATTGAAAGGGCAGGTTTCTGCCCTGGCGGTGTTCTTCCAAAGGTCTTTTGCACTTCATCCCTTAGTCAAGACCTTTTTCCAAGGTGTTACACATGTTTGGCCTCCTAGGAAGCCTTTTGTTCCAGTTTGGGATTTGAACCTGGTTCTTTCTGCTCTCCAGGACCCTCCGTTTGAGCCCTTGAAGGAGATAGCTTTGTCTTCGCTTACCCAAAAGGTGGCCTTTTTGGTGGCTATCACTTCGGTTAGGCGTGTTTCTGAGTTGGCAGCTTTATCCATTACAGCTCCGTACTTCGAGAAACATCAGGACAAGGTTGTCTTTCGTTTCAAGCAGGATTTTCTTCCTAAAGTGGTCTCGGAGTTTCATCTGAATCAGGACATTGTTTTGCCCTCTCTATGCCCAAATCCCAGCGACGACAAGGAAAGGGCATTGCATTCCTTGGATGTAGTTCGTGTTGTGGAACATTATCTGGAGGTTACGTCTTCCTTTCGTAAGACTGATGCTTTCTTTGTGGTGCCCTGCGGGCCTAGGAAAGGTTTGGCTCCTGCCAAATCTTCCATTAGTAAATGGATTCGTCAGGCCATCATTGGGGCCTATTCTGCCAAGGGGAAGTTTTGCAAGCTGTTGTGGTTTAAGGTTGTGCATTGTTGCCTAGTTTTGGATCCCCGCCCTTGTTATGGACACTGCTGTTGGATGTCCCACATGTTATGGATTCTTGAGGCGGGGTGTGTGACATACTAAGAATAATACCATTTTGTGAATACTCACCTTGTAAAATGGGTATTATGAGTATGTCACACACCCCGCTTCAACCCGCCCTTTTGTATTCAGGATCCTCTTTATTGCGAACTTTGCGTGGTTGTTGTTTATATTTGCCTCTTCCTGGTCCCTTACCTTACTGCTTTCTGTATACTGGGTAGTGAGTGGGAGGTCCCAGGTATTTATGGATCAGGGAGGGGCTTTCTTTTGCTATCATCTCCGCAGGAACGCCCTCTTCAGGACGATATTACCCACATGTTATGGATTGTTGAGGCGGGGTGTGTGACATACTCATAATACCCATTTTACAAGGTGAGTATTCACAAAATGGTATTATTTGCACTTTAATATGGCAATGCCTAGAACCCCAAATAAATCTCCCCTAGAGCTCAGCAGAGGGCCAGGCTCACCCATGTGGCCATTAAGGTGAAGCTGCAGCTCCCTGGTGCAGGCGAAGGTCTTGCCGCAGATCTCGCACTTGTGTTTGTTGGAATGTCTGCGCATGTGGCGCCGGAGCGCTGAGAGGATAAAGGAGCTGAATGTGCACTGGCCACACTTATAGAGGGTCTTCATCCCTGTAGAGAGAGAGAGAGAAAGAAAATATATTAACTCCAGACTCCATGCGTTACACTTCTTAAAGTGGACCAACACCCAGGATTTTGACTATCCTGGGTGTTGGTCCACTTAGGTGGGGCACCCCCGATCGGTGTGAAACCCCCCCGATAGCCGCAAAAACTCACCTCTCCCCGCTCCCATGTGACCTCGTCCGGCCAATGACATTGCTCAGAGCCGCTCTGGTATGCGCGTCCAAAGCCGCTTGGACGCGCATACCAGAGCGCTGTCATTGGCTGCGTCTCTCGCTTCCCTCTAACAGGGAGCGCGCCTGCGCCGGCCATTCACACAACGGCCGGCGCGGGAGCGCGCCCTGCTAGAGGGAAGCGAGAGACGCGGCCGCGTCTCGCGCATGCGCCGTTGGATCGCCGGTAAGGTGAGGATTGTGGGCCTCCTGGGGGGTTCCTCCCCGCGGGACATCCCGATTTCGGATGCCCCGCGGGGAGGGATCTGATCGGTCCGGGAATCTTATAGATTCCCGGGCCGATCCCCCCTGGGTGTTGGTCCACTTTAAGGAAATGAGGAAAACAATGGGTGCCCTGACCGGGACCCTGTACATTATAAAGCACATGCAGCGCTGTGTACTCCCTCCCCCCATGAAGAGAGGCCTGTCAGTCCAAATAAAGCAAGTCAGCACCTGATAGGTCGGACTTCCCCTCTTGCTGGTAGGCAGATGGCGGTTGCGGAGGAGGCGGAGCTTCTTCTGTGGCCTCGGGTGGTGTGACAGCCGGTGCTTGCGGATGGCTGGGATCTTGCTGTGGAACCTGAGAGGGACAAAACCATTATTACCATAAAAAACAGGAAGGCGGCAGCGCTGAATAATACAGCGCTGTGCTATAGGAAGGAAGAGTGACAGCCAGGGGAGCAGTAGATTACAAGAAGGCATCATGATGGCCAGGGGGAGTGGCTCACTATAGAGGGTAAGCATGATGGCCAGGGGGAGTGGCTCACTATAGAGGGTAAACATGATGGCCAGGGGAAGTGGCTCACTATAGAGGGTAAGCATGATGGCCAGGGGGAGTGGCTCACTATAGAGGGTAAGCATGATGGCCAGGGGGAGTGGCTCACTATAGAGGGTAAGCATGATGGCCAGGGGGAGTGGCTCACTATAGAGGGTAAGCATGATGGCCAGGGGGAGTGGCTCACTATAGAGGGTAAACATGATGGCCAGGGGGAGTGGCTCACTATAGAGGGTAAACATGATGGCCAGGGGGAGTGGCTCACTATAGAGGGTAAACATGATGGCCAGGGGGAGTGGCTCACTATAGAGGGGAAGCATGATGGCCAGGGGGGAGTGGCTCACTATAGAGGGTAAGCATGATGGCCAGGGGGAGTGGCTCACTATAGAGGGTAAGCATGAGGGCCAGGGGGAGTGGCTCACTATAGAGGGTAAACATGATGGCCAGGGGGAGTGGCTCACTATAGAGGGTAAACATGATGGCCAGGGGAAGTGGCTCACTATAGAGGGTAAACATGATGGCCAGGGGAAGTGGCTCACTATAGAGGGTAAACATGATGGCCAGGGGAAGTGGCTCACTATAGAGGGTAAGCATGATGGCCAGGGGGAGTGGCACACTATAGAGGGTAAACATGATGGCCAGGGGGAGTGGCTCACTATAGAGGGTAAGCATGATGGCCAGGGGGAGTCTCTCACTATAGAGGGTAAACATGATGGCCAGGGGGAGTGGCTCACTATAGAGGGTAAACATGATGGCCAGGGGGAGTGGCTCACTATAGAGGGGAAGCATGATGGCCAGGGGGGAGTGGCTCACTATAGAGGGGAAGCATGATGGCCAGGGGGAGTGGCTCACTATAGAGGGGAAGCATGATGGCCAGGGGGAGTGGCTCACTATAGAGGGGAAGCATGATGGCCAGGGGAAGTGGCTCACTATAGAGGGTAAACATGATGGCCAGGGGGAGTCTCTCACTATAGAGGGTAAACATGATGGCCAGGGGGAGTGGCTCACTATAGAGGGTAAACATGATGGCCAGGGGAAGTGGCTCACTATAGAGGGTAAACATGATGGCCAGGGGAAGTGGCTCACTATAGAGGGTAAACATGATGGCCAGGGGAAGTGGCTCACTATAGAGGGTAAACATGATGGCCAGGGGGAGTCTCTCACTATAGAGGGTAAACATGATGGCCAGGGGAAGTGGCTCACTATAGAGGGTAAACATGATGGCCAGGGGAAGTGGCTCACTATAGAGGGTAAACATGATGGCCAGGGGAAGTGGCTCACTATAGAGGGTAAACATGATGGCCAGGGGAAGTGGCTCACTATAGAGGGTAAACATGATGGCCAGGGGGAGTCTCTCACTATAGAGGGTAAACATGATGGCCAGGGGGAGTGGCTCACTATAGAGGGTAAGCATGATGGCCAGGGGGAGTGGCTCACTATAGAGGGTAAGCATGATGGCCAGGGGAAGTGGCTCACTATAGAGGGTAAACATGATGGCCAGGGGGAGTGGCTCACTATAGAGGGTAAACATGATGGCCAGGGGAAGTGGCTCACTATAGAGGGTAAACATGATGGCCAGGGGGAGTGGCTCACTATAGAGGGTAAGCATGATGGCGAGGGGGGAGTGGCTCACTATAGAGGGGAAGCATGATGGCCAGGGGGAGTGGCTCACTATAGAGGGTAAGCATGATGGCCAGGGGGAGTCTCTCACTATAGAGGGTAAACATGATGGCCAGGGGGAGTCTCTCACTATAGAGGGTAAACATGATGGCCACGGGGAGTGGCTCACTATAGAGGGTAAACATGATGGCCAGGGGGAGTGGCTCACTATAGAGGGTAAACATGATGGCCAGGGGGAGTGGCTCACTATAGAAGGTAAACATGATGGCCAGGGGGAGTGGCTCACTATAGATGGTAAACATGATGGCCAGGGGGAGTGGCTCACTATAGAGGGTAAACATGATGGCCAGGGGGAGTGGCTCACTATAGAGGGTAAACATGATGGCCAGGGGAAGTGGCTCACTATAGAGGGTAAACATGATGGCCAGGGGGAGTGGCTCACTATAGAGGGTAAGCATGATGGCCAGGGGGAGTGGCTCACTATAGAGGGTAAGCATGATGGCCAGGGGGAGTCTCTCACTATAGAGGGTAAGCATGATGGCCAGGGGGAGTGGCTCACTATAGAGGGTAAGCATGATGGCCAGGGGGAGTGGCTCACTATAGAGGGTAAGCATGATGGCCAGGGGGAGTCTCTCACTATAGAGGGTAAACATGATGGCCAGGGGGAGTGGCTCACTATAGAGGGTAAGCATGATGGCCAGGGGGAGTCTCTCACTATAGAGGGTAAGCATGATGGCCAGGGGGAGTGGCTCACTATAGAGGGTAAGCATGATGGCCAGGGGGAGTCTCTCACTATAGAGGGTAAGCATGATGGCCAGGGGGAGTGGCTCACTATAGAGGGTAAGCATGATGGCCAGGGGGAGTGGCTCACTATAGAGGGTAAGCATGATGGCCAGGGGGAGTCTCTCACTATAGAGGGTAAACATGATGGCCAGGGGGAGTGGCTCACTATAGAGGGTAAGCATGATGGCCAGGGGGAGTCTCTCACTATAGAGGGTAAGCATGATGGCCAGGGGGAGTGGCTCACTATAGAGGGTAAACATGATGGCCAGGGGGAGTGGCTCACTATAGAGGGTAAACATGATGGCCAGGGGGAGTGGCTCACTATAGAGGGTAAGCATGATGGCCAGGGGGAGTGGCTCACTATAGAGGGTAAGCATGATGGCCAGGGGGAGTGGCTCACTATAGAGTGTAAACATGATGGCCAGGGGGAGTGGCTCACTATAGAGGGTAAACATGATGGCCAGGGGGAGTGGCTCACTATAGAGGGTAAACATGATGGCCAGGGGGAGTCTCTCACTATAGGAGGGTAAACATGATGGCGAGGGGGGGTGGCTCACTATAGAGGGTAAGCATGATGGCCAGGGGGAGTCTCTCACTATAGAGGGTAAGCATGATGGCCAGGGGGAGTCTCTCACTATAGAGGGTAAACATGATGGCCAGGGGGAGTGGCTCACTATAGAGGGTAAGCATGATGGCCAGGGGGAGTGGCTCACTATAGAGGGTAAGCATGATGGCCAGGGGGAGTGGCTCACTATAGAGGGTAAGCATGATGGCCAGGGGGAGTCTCTCACTATAGAGGGTAAACATGATGGCCAGGGGGAGTGGCTCACTATAGAGGGTAAGCATGATGGCCAGGGGGAGTGGCTCACTATAGAGGGTAAGCATGATGGCCAGGGGGAGTGGCTCACTATAGAGGGTAAGCATGATGGCCAGGGGGGGTGGCTCACTATAGAGGGTAAGCATGATGGCCAGGGGGAGTCTCTCACTATAGAGGGTAAGCATGATGGCCAGGGGGAGTGGCTCACTATAGAGGGTAAGCATGATGGCCAGGGGGAGTGGCTCACTATAGAGGGTAAGCATGATGGCCAGGGGGAGTGGCTCACTATAGAGGGTAAACATGATGGCCAGGGGGAGTGGCTCACTATAGAGGGTAAGCATGATGGCCAGGGGGAGTGGCTCACTATAGAGGGTAAGCATGATGGCCAGGGGGAGTGGCTCACTATAGAGGGTAAACATGATGGCCAGGGGGAGTGGCTCACTATAGAGGGTAAGCATGATGGCCAGGGGGAGTGGCTCACTATAGAGGGTAAACATGATGGCCAGGGGGAGTGGCTCACTATAGAGGGTAAGCATGATGGCCAGGGGGAGTGGCTCACTATAGAGGGTAAGCATGATGGCCAGGGGGAGTGGCTCACTATAGAGGGTAAACATGATGGCCAGGGGGAGTGGCTCACTATAGAGGGTAAGCATGATGGCCAGGGGGAGTGGCTCACTATAGAGGGTAAGCATGATGGCCAGGGGGAGTCTCTCACTATAGAGGGTAAACATGATGGCCAGGGGGAGTGGCTCACTATAGAGGGTAAGCATGATGGCCAGGGGGAGTGGCTCACTATAGAGGGTAAGCATGATGGCCAGGGGGAGTGGCTCACTATAGAGGGTAAGCATGATGGCCAGGGGGAGTGGCTCACTATAGAGGGTAAACATGATGGCGAGGGGGAGTGGCTCACTATAGAGGGTAAGCATGATGGCCAAGGGGAGTCTCTCACTATAGAGGGTAAGCATGATGGCCAGGGGGAGTGGCTCACTATAGAGGGTAAGCATGATGGCCAGGGGGAGTGGCTCACTATAGAGGGTAAGCATGATGGCCAGGGGGAGTGGCTCACTATAGAGGGTAAGCATGATGGCCAGGGGGAGTGGCTCACTATAGAGGGTAAGCATGATGGCCAGGGGGAGTGGCTCACTATAGAGGGTAAACATGATGGCCAGGGGGAGTGGCTCACTATAGAGGGTAAACATGATGGCCAGGGGGAGTGGCTCACTATAGAGGGTAAGCATGATGGCCAGGGGGAGTCTCTCACTATAGAGGGTAAACATGATGGCCAGGGGGAGTGGCTCACTATAGAGGGTAAACATGATGGCCAGGGGGAGTGGCTCACTATAGAGGGTAAGCATGATGGCCAGGGGGAGTGGCTCACTATAGAGGGTAAGCATGATGGCCAGGGGGAGTGGCTCACTATAGAGGGTAAACATGATGGCCAGGGGGAGTCTCTCACTATAGAGGGTAAACATGATGGCCAGGGGGAGTGGCTCACTATAGAGGGTAAACATGATGGCCAGGGGGAGTGGCTCACTATAGAGGGTAAACATGATGGCCAGGGGGAGTGGCTCACTATAGAGGGTAAACATGATGGCCAGGGGGAGTGGCACACTATAGAGGGTAAGCATGATGGCCAGGGGGAGTGGCTCACTATAGAGGGTAAACATGATGGCCAGGGGGAGTGGCTCACTATAGAGGGTAAACATGATGGCCAGGGGGAGTGGCTCACTATAGAGGGTAAACATGATGGCCAGGGGGAGTGGCTCACTATAGAGGGTAAGCATGATGGCCAGGGGGAGTGGCTCACTATAGAGGGTAAACATGATGGCCAGGGGGAGTCTCTCACTATAGAGGGTAAACATGATGGCCAGGGGGAGTGGCTCACTATAGAGGGTAAACATGATGGCCAGGGGGAGTGGCTCACTATAGAGGGTAAACATGATGGCCAGGGGGAGTGGCTCACTATAGAGGGTAAACATGATGGCCAGGGGGAGTGGCTCACTATAGAGGGTAAGCATGATGGCCAGGGGGAGTCTCTCACTATAGAGGGTAAGCATGATGGCCAGGGGGAGTGGCTCACTATAGAGGGTAAACATGATGGCCAGGGGGAGTGGCTCACTATAGAGGGTAAACATGATGGCCAGGGGGAGTGGCTCACTATAGAGGGTAAACATGATGGCCAGGGGGAGTGGCTCACTATAGAGGGTAAACATGATGGCCAGGGGGAGTGGCTCACTATAGAGGGTAAACATGATGGCCAGGGGGAGTGGCTCACTATAGAGGGTAAACATGATGGCCAGGGGGAGTGGCTCACTATAGAGGGTAAACATGATGGCCAGGGGGAGTGGCTCACTATAGAGGGTAAACATGATGGCGAGGGGGGGGTGGCTCACTATAGAGGGTAAGCATGATGGCCAGGGGGAGTGGCTCATTATAGAGGGGAAGCATGATGGCCAGGGGGAGTGGCTCACTATAGAGGGTAAACATGATGGCCAGGGGGAGTCGCACTCTATAGAGGGTAAGCATGATGGCCAGGGGGAGTGGCTCACTATAGATGGTAAACATGATGGCCAGGGGGAGTGGCTCACTATAGATGGTAAACATGATGGCCAGGGGGAGTGGCTCACTATAGAGGGTAAGCATGATGGCCAGGGGGAGTGGCTCACTATAGAGGGTAAGCATGATGGCCAGGGGGAGTGGCTCACTATAGAGGGTAAACATGATGGCCAGGGGGAGTGGCTCACTATAGAGGGTAAACATGATGGCCAGGGGGAGTGGCTCACTATAGAGGGTAAACATGATGGCCAGGGGGAGTGGCTCCCTATAGAGGGTAAGCATGATGGCCAGGGGGAGTGGCTCACTATAGAGGGTAAACATGATGGCCAGGGGGAGTGGCTCACTATAGAGGGTAAACATGATGGCCAGGGGGAGTGGCTCACTATAGAGGGTAAACATGATGGCCAGGGGGAGTGGCTCCCTATAGAGGGTAAGCATGATGGCCAGGGGGAGTGGCTCACTATAGATGGTAAACATGATGGCCAGGGGGAGTGGCTCACTATAGATGGTAAACATGATGGCCAGGGGGAGTGGCTCACTATAGATGGTAAACATGATGGCCAGGGGGAGTGGCTCACTATAGAGGGTAAACATGATGGCCAGGGGGAGTGGCTCACTATAGAGGGTAAACATGATGGCCAGGGGGAGTGGCTCACTATAGAGGGTAAACATGATGGCCAGGGGGAGTGGCTCCCTATAGAGGGTAAGCATGATGGCCAGGGGGAGTGGCTCACTATAGATGGTAAACATGATGGCCAGGGGGAGTGGCTCACTATAGAGGGGAAGCATGATGGCCAGGGGGAGTGGCTCACTATAGATGGTAAACATGATGGCCAGGGGGAGTGGCTCACTATAGATGGTAAACATGATGGCCAGGGGGAGTGGCTCCCTATAGAGGGTAAGCATGATGGCAAGGGGGAGTGGCTCACTATAGATGGTAAGCATGATGGCCAGGGGGAGTGGCTCACTATATAGAGGGTAAACATGATGGCCAGGGGGAGTGGCTCACTATAGAGGGTAAACATGATGGCCAGGGGGGAGTGGCTCACTATAGAGGGTAAGCATGATGGCCAGGGGGAGTGGCTCACTATAGAGGGTAAGCATGATGGCCAGGGGGAGTGGCTCACTATAGAGGGTAAACATGATGGCCAGGGGGAGTGGCTCACTATATAGAGGGTAAACATGATGGCCAGGGGGAGTGGCTCACTATAGAGGGTAAGCATGATGGCCAGGGGGAGTCTCTCACTATAGAGGGTAAGCATGATGGCCAGGGGGAGTCTCTCACTATAGAGGGTAAACATGATGGCCAGGGGGAGTCTCTCACTATAGAGGGTAAACATGATGGCCAGAGGGAGTGGCTCACTATAGAGGGTAAACATGATGGCCAGGGGGAGTCTCTCACTATAGAGGGTAAACATGATGGCCAGAGGGAGTGGCTCACTATAGAGGGTAAACATGATGGCCAGGGGGAGTGGCTCACTATAGAGGGTAAACATGATGGCGAGGGGGGGGTGGCTCACTATAGAGGGGAAGCATGATGGCCAGGGGGAGTGGCACACTATAGAGGGTAAGCATGATGGCCAGGGGGAATGGCTCACTATAGAGGGTAAACATGATGGCCAGGGGGAGTGGCTCACTATAGAGGGTAAGCATGATGGCCAGGGGGAGTGGCACACTATAGAGGGTAAGCATGATGGCCAGGGGGAATGGCTCACTATAGAGGGTAAACATGATGGCCAGGGGGAGTGGCACACTATAGAGGGTAAGCATGATGGCCAGGGGGAATGGCTCACTATAGAGGGTAAACATGATGGCCAGGGGGAGTGGCTCACTACAGATGGTAAACATGATGGCCAGGGGGAGTCTCTCACTATAGAGGGTAAACATGATGGCGAGGGGGGGGTGGCTCACTATAGAGGGGAAGCATGATGGCCAGGGGGAGTGGCTCACTATAGAGGGTAAGCATGATGGCCAGGGGGAGTGGCTCACTATAGAGGGTAAGCATGATGGCCAGGGGGAGTGGCTCACTATAGAGGGTAAGCATGATGGCCAGGGGGAGTGGCTCACTATAGAGGGTAAGCATGATGGCCAGGGGGAGTGGCTCACTATAGAGGGTAAGCATGATGGCCAGGGGGAGTGGCTCACTATAGAGGGTAAGCATGATGGCCAGGGGGAGTGGCTCACTATAGAGGGTAAACATGATGGCCAGGGGGAGTGGCTCACTATAGAGGGTAAACATGATGGCCAGGGGGAGTGGCTCACTATAGAGGGTAAACATGATGGCCAGGGGGAGTGGCTCACTATAGAGGGTAAGCATGATGGCCAGGGGGAGTGGCTCACTATAGAGGGTAAACATGATGGCCAGGGGGAGTGGCTCACTATAGAGGGTAAGCATGATGGCCAGAGGGAGTGGCTCACTATAGAGGGTAAACATGATGGCCAGGGGGAGTCTCTCACTATAGAGGGTAAGCATGATGGCCAGGGGGAGTGGCTCACTATAGAGGGTAAGCATGATGGCCAGGGGGAGTGGCTCACTATAGAGGGTAAGCATGATGGCAGGGGGAGTGGCTCACTATAGAGGGTAAGCATGATGGCCAGGGGGAGTGGCTCACTATAGAGTGTAAACATGATGGCCAGGGGGAGTGGCTCACTATAGAGGGTAAACATGATGGCCAGGGGGAGTGGCTCACTATAGAGGGTAAGCATGATGGCCAGGGGGAGTGGCTCACTATAGAGGGTAAACATGATGGCCAGGGGGAGTGGCTCACTATAGAGGGTAAGCATGATGGCCAAGGGAAGCACAAAATAGAAGGGAAGCACTACAGGGAGGCAGCGTGACAGGTGGCACACTATAAATCACAGGTGCTTAACCTGCAGCCCAGGGGGGGCACATGTGGTCCTGGGAGTCAACTAATTATTGCCCCTGACCTGCTGTGGGTAACGTGGGAGGGGTAAATAGAACTGACGTGTAAGGGTAGTTTACTAGGGGTTCAGTAAGAATGGGCGATTGCAGGGAGAGTGATGTAAGAGGTGCATTGGCAAAAAGAGGTGACAGCAGTGGCTTGATGAACACAGTGACCATGATTGTACAACACAAACCCCTGGGTAACATCTTTGTATGCTTAGCATTGGAGGGAGCTTAGGTGGGTTAAGTATTTAGAACATAAGATGTGAAACTGAAGGGGAGGGGGGGGGGGACAAAATAAGGGACCAATGTATTCAGAGCGGTAAGCAGATCAGCATGTGTACTACTAGCATGTGGGGTTGCTATATATGAATGTAGGGGTGTGGTGGAAGGAGCAGAGTTTGTGAAAACTGTTGGTATCCTGATTGTTGTAGAAAATATTCATTATGTTAATCCAAATGAAAAAATTCTGAACCTTTTTATTGTGGCCCACAGCCAGGTTATTATTTCAGTGGCCCATGTTCATCAAAAGGTTGAGCACCCCTGCTATAGATAGAGGTCAGTCATGATGTGTCACTTACCTGAGGCTCCTGGATGGGGGTGACGCTGGGCTCTGGTGATGGCAAGGGTGGTGGTGATGGCAATGGGGGGGTGGGCGGTGGCTCCTCAGCTTCAGGCGGCTCCTCCAGGCTTCGCACCTCAAACATGCGTGTGGGGAGCTGACTGCTGCCTCCCTTGTCATCCTGCTGGATACCGGTCACCTGCACCCCCACTATGGAGCCATCCTCCCCCTGCACCGGCACCACGTGGTACTCGGACACCTGGCTGTACTCCTCATTTCCGTCCAGCAGCCGACACACCTGGAAGGCAAGCTCTGCCTCATTGCGGGCGTCCTCCACACAGATCACCTCACCCTCTGGGTGCTCCATGTCGCCGCCCTGTAGGGAGAGAAAAAGGGTCACTGAGCAGTGTGCAACCTGAAATACATTCCCCAGAGATGAGGGTGTGTGAGGGTAGAGAGTCACTAGGTGCAACCTGAAATATCTTCCCCCAGTCATCACAACACTTTCCCACTGAGCCAGTATGAGCAGTGTGCAACCTCAAATACATTCCTAAGAGATGATCACAACACTTCTGTATAAGGGGTCAGTATCAGAAGTGTGCAACTTGAAATCGCCCCCCATATTATCATGAGGACACAGAGCTTGCTACTACATAAGGGAAAGGGTTAACCCGGCCCCTGTCACAATCGCCAGTCACGTGGTCTAAACTCTCGCCGCCATCGCGAAAGTGAGACCGTACGATTGGATTAGGACCGGGAGAAGGCGTCAGCGGGAAACCTCCGTTACTTGCCTGTATCGCTCGGTCTCCCGGACATAAGGCGCCCAACGGGGGGAAGTAATTCTCTGTAGCGCCCACTTACCGGAAGCGCATCCGACTTCCTCCTGCTGGAGCGCTGACATCAAGGGGGCGTGACCTGCTACACAGCGCGCGCCGGGACCAATACTTTCTCTAGAGAGAGTATGCTGGGACATGTAGTTCTCACTCAGCTTCACAGAGGGTATGCTGGGACCTATACTCCCTCTTCGGCCTCACAGAGGGTATACTGGGACATGAGGTTCTCAGCGTCACAGAGGGTATGCTGGGACGTGTAGCTCCTCTTCGGCCTCACAGAGGGTATGCTGGGATCTATAGTCCCTCTTCGGCCTCACAGAGGGTATACTGGGACATGAGGTTCTCAGCTTCACAGAGGATATGCTGGGACCTGTAGTCCCTCTTCGGCCTCACAGAGGGTATACTGGGACTTGTCCCTCTTCAACTTTACAGAGGTGTCTCCCTTAACCTTTACAGAGGGTATTCTGGGACCTGTAGTCCCTCTTCAGCCTCACAGAGGGTATACTGGGACTTCAGATTTACAGAGGGTATACTGGGACTTGCCCCTCTTCACATTTACAGAGGGCATACTGGGACTTGTAGTCCATCTTCAGATTTACATAGGGTATACTGGCACTTGTAGTCCCCCTTCATCTTTACAGAGGGTATTCTGGGACCTGTAGTCCCTCTTCAGCCTCACAGAGGGTATACTGGGACCTGTAGTCCCTCTTCAGCCTCACAGAGGGTATTCTGAGACCTGTAGTGCCTCTTTAGCTTTACAAAGGACATTCTGTGTCCTGTAGTGCATTCTCAGCCTGACAGAGAGAATGCCAAGACCTGCATTCCCTCTACAAGCTCATAGAAGACATGTTGGGACCTGTATTTCCTCCTCAGCCTCACATAGGATATGCTGGAACATGGTGGCTCCTAAGCCTCACATGGGGCAGGCTGGGACCTGTGGTCACTCTACAAGCTCACAGAGGGTATGCTGGGACCTGTAGTGCCTCACACTATGTGAGTGTGGAGGGCACATTAGAGTGTGAGCTTTGTGGGGAATGCAGTATATCTATGTGCTCTGTGCAGCGCTGTGGTATATGTCAGCGCTATATAAATGTATATTAACTGTGTGAGTGTGGATGGAACATTAAAGTGTGAGCTCTGTGGGGAAGACCATACTTCTATGTGCATTGTACAGTGCTTTGTCAGTACTATTGTCAGGACATTGTGAGCTCTGAGGGACACGCCCCTGTACTGTAAATTAGACACAGTGACAGATTTAAAGAGAAATCGCTTTATTCTCAGAACTGCTGGAGAGGTTGGGGCAATCGCAGAGGCCCAGTGTATACGATCGCTCCTGGTATTTCTTCAGCGCGGCATGCTGCACCCGGCACGTGAAGGTGCTCCCATGATCCTCTGTGTGTGGGGTAAGCCGCAGAATGCTGCACATGGAGTACAGCTCCCTGGAGCTCTGTAAGCACACAGAGTTACTGACCCCGACCTCCTGCTGAACGCCGTCCCGGAACCAGCACGCCTCCGCCGGCATGGGGGAGAAGTTCCGGATCATGCAGCTGAGCCGCGTCTCCACCCCTGCACTGGGGTACGGGGGCTCCACCGAGATGAACTGCACTTCTGGTGGCTTCCCTGGGAAATAAGAATGAACAGAGGGGCCATATAAGTCTCATGAGGGCAGAGCGTGCTGGCGCGTCCAAATTACAATCTGGAATGACCTTTCTTGCCTCACTCCTTCTGCAAGCTCCTGTCTATAGTTATAGTTCACCCATTATTTAAATCCACAATTTACAATGATCACAATCCATGATCAAAGTGTGCCAGACGGCATGACACACCCCGCCATGTCGCTCATCTCTCCCGCAGTGTCAGTATGAGAAGCTGGACAGAAGCATGTTCTGTGTACGCCGGCTCCCATTGTACTCAGTAGGGTCCAGTATACACAGACTTGGCTTCTGATACCGGCACTGCAAGCACAAGGTAAGCGAGTTGCAGGTAAGTGGGGAGAGTCACGCTCTCAGACACTTTGCTCTGATCGTGAAGCCTGTGGGGAAAGTCCATAAAAGCAGTCTTTCCCTTTAAAGTGGAACAAAACCCAAAATGACCACCCTCAAATCACGTCATGTGAACACTCCCCTAGGATGTTGCAAAACTTACCTCCTCCGGCAGCTTCCTTGACTATGAACGTTGGGGAGTGAGTTGTGTGTGTGCTCCGCTCAGATAGGCTGGGGGGGGGGGGGACTTTCATTCCAGTTTGCCGAACATTAACCATGCACAGCAAATGGCTCTGATTGGGCGAGAGTCCACGCACGTGTCCTAGGACCAAGGGGGGTTGAGTTTCTATGGCCAATCTGGGAGGGGGTTCACACAGAGGGGCATTTAAAGTGGGATGCCTTGGGAGAAAGGAACGAAACCCCGGAAAGTCAAAATCCCGGGTGGGGTTTCAATAGGATTTGTTTTAATTTAACAATGAAAGTGGACCTTCACTCTGAATAAGAGTCTATCTTATCTGACATACAGATTGTCCACATTAAAAATCATCCTACCTGCATCTACTGCAAGTTATGAGCCTTTAAACATCCAAGATGGTAGCTTATGGAAGCCGCCATCTTATCAGGCAGCCTGCAAACAGGAAGTGCCTCCTGACTGTGCTGCTCTGCATTCTGGGACTGCTGACCCCAGCTCTGCTCTGTCTGAGCAAAGCAAAGCTATAACCCGCCCCCCTGTACCTAATCCCACTCCTCTCCTCAGTAAGTGTGATGCTTATGAGTCAAGATGGCGGCGCCCGTATCCTAAATTCCTGAACAGAGTTGCAGCCCAGTGGGGGAAAGAATAATAAGTTAGTGACTAAAAACGTAAAATATATTAATTTTAGATGCTGGGGAACCGTTTTTTAAGAGTTTGGGCTTTTCATTAAATCACGCTGAAGGTCCGGTTGAAATTTATTCCACAATGACACACTGTGAAAACCATCTCGTACGATAGACAGAGATAGATGTAATCATCTATCACATAGAAAACATCCATAAATCACATCCTTTTGTTCTGTATGAATTCCCTTATCTGCAGCAGGGATAATTCCCACTCTGAAGTCTTCACAAACAAAGTCTTGGTTGACATTTCCAGCACATTTTCACTGTTTCAGGCTTCTTGGGGAAGAAATTACTTTTGTGTTTTTAGATGGCAAATAAAACATTAAAGCAATAGGGAGTGGTAGCGGGTTCATCACCAGGTGTAGGCATGCTCCTACCTCCAGCCTATGTTAATGGCTGAGTGCAGGGGCGTGTCTAAGGCCAGAGATGCGGGGGGGACCCACAGTGGGGCTTCACAATTTGAAATGCCCTAGGGGAAGGCCAGCAGCAAGTTTCATGAAATCTGATGAGAACAACATTTTACTTGGTAATTGGTGAGATACAACTGGAAAGGGTCCTTTGTTCACCTGAGGAAGCCTGACACAATGAAATGTGTCACGAATATCAACAAAGGCATCTCTTTCACTAGTATTCCCTGCCTTTTTGCCGAGTAATGGATCCAGAATTTCCTTGAAGTCTGCGGGGGGTTCGAGGGGCAGGACCAATGATTGCCGACTGCATGATGACCCAGTGTAAAGGAATTTATGACTTTGACCAAATCTACTGAAAACTCATATCTGAACTTATCTAGTTTCAATTCAATTGAATTATATACAGACCAGCAAGGAAAGATGAACAGTTGTCCCTATCAATCAATGTATGATGTAATGTGTGCATTCGGTTGTGATAGGCATTTCTCTATATATGGGACTGTAACATAGTTACATGTAAAGGCTGTGAGCAGCTGTTGCCATCTATCAGATGAATCAGCATGATGAGCTAATGCAAGCTGCTTTTATGTTGTTGCCCATATATGCTGTATGCTATATGTATATGCTGAAGTACGTAGTTTAAGACTTGTTCTGTGATTGGTTATAATAGAACGTTTCCTTGTAAGTCTTCTCTGTAACGCTATATAATAAAGGGGAGTGGCAAACATCCCACACTTGCCCACAACATCATGGCCGTGCGTAAGTAAGCATTGTTGTGTGTCTCTCTTTGTCTTTAAATTATTTTCCCCAACACCAGTGCTTAGGATTTGAACATGCCCACCCCCGCTGCTGCCGCAATCCTATGACATAGGAGACAGGAAATAGGACACCAAAGACAGGGTTTATAATATGTTAAGGCAAACCTGCTTACCGTCCAGGTTGACCTCGTAGCTGATCTCCTCGGGGCTCCCCAGACTGCTGTGGCTGATCTGACAGATGAAGTTTGCACCGTCGTCGTCCTCACTCAGCACAACCTCGATCTGGCTCCAGGCACTGTAGTACTGGCCGTCGCAGGGAAAGGGTCCGTACAGGGTGATGTCATGAAGCTGCTCACGGTTTTTCACCCAGGTCATGCTAATGGGTTTGGGGTAAAACTTCTCCACAATGCAGCTGAGGGTCAGCTTGTCTCCGGAGTGCGGCACCAGCGGCAGACTCGTCAGGTACATCTTTGTTGGCCGAGCTGAGCAATGGAGAGAACAACGGATCAAGCCTGTCCCAGCTGGCCAAACACCAAGCAATATGGCTGGCCAATCTAGGCATTACTGAATACATCCCTGATCAAATAGATGGATTGGTTTTGCCAGTGTATAGTTGTCTTGCACAGGACAGGCCCTAAATATTTTGCCCAGGACAGAAGCTGAGAGGCACTAAATATTTTGCCAAGGACAGAAGCTGATGGGAACGAAATCATTTACCCAGGGCAGAAGCTGATGGGCAATAAATCATTTGCCCAGGAAAGAAGCTGACAGGTGCTAAAAATATTGAACAGGACAGACGCTAACGATTTTGCTCAGGGCAGATGCTGAGAGGCATTAAATATTTTGTCTAGGAGAGATACAGACCAATGCTTAATATTTTGCCCAGACCAAAAACCGACAGACACTAAATATTTTCCTATTGCATGGCACGGCCTGCTTCAAGAAGTCCTTACGTATGGATATACGTGGCGCATATCCATACCTATGGATATAGGTGGCGCAGTGTACTGCAGAAGAGTTGTGGCTCCTCCCGGTACCATATAAAAACAGGATCACCAATAGACCTACCCAGTGTTTCTTCTGCAGTGATTCTGCGAAGATAGAAGATGGCTCTTTATATTGCGCAGGTGAGCGGGGCAACCAAGCCTGCGGCCCTGCATGTCTATTTCCACCCGTTTCTGGACCCTCAGTGCCTCCCAGCCTTGGCTGACTGATCGGGTGAAGGGTCAAGGAGCGCTGCTCCAAGCCGCAGACCCTGTACCACAAAGGGTAGCCGGCCATAGGCTTTATGGTAAGCCTACTGAGGGATGCGGAGTTCCTGTCCTAGCTTCTGAGGGGGTGAGTGTTTTGGGGACTGTGTGCCTTGGTTCTCTGGCTGGGGTCCCCCACCCCCGTCCCTGGTCTGGCTCTCGCCGCTGCCTGCTCGCTCTCCTCCCCCCCCTCTCCCTGACGTGTGTTCGGGGGGGGGGGGGGGCGGCGAGTGTTTTTGACTGTGTTTATGTTTAATCAAATTTTATTGAATTGAGTTTTCGACATCACATATACATGAAATGACAATACACATTGCAAAATGCAAAACATATGACATTACATAGCAATACCAAAGAAAGTTAACCCTCTGCACATTCTCTCACAACCCTCTCCTCATACTATTGAAAAACCTAGCTAACACTTGTTAAGAACATAGACTGTTACTTAAAATAGATTGCAATGAATGTAGAAGCGAGGTAGCCACGTCAAGGCCGTCCAATTAGTACCCCGTCCCTAACATTACTAAGTTTAAAATGGACCAACACCCAGGATTTTCACTATCCTGGGTGTTGGTCCACTTCCGCGGGGCACCCCGATCACCGCTGTGTGAACCCCCCAGAAGGCCCCTAAAATCTTACCTTATCGGCGACAGACAAGCGACGGATAAGCCGCCGCCTCTCGCACGTCCCTCTTACAGGGCGTGCGCCCGCGGTGGCCATTCACAAATGGCCGGCGCGGGTGCGCGCCCTGCTAGAAGGACGCGCGGGAGGAGGCGGCGGCTTATCCGTCGCTTGTCCGTTGCCGATAAGGTACGTTTTTGGGGGCTTTCGGATGCCCCGCGGGGAGGGAGCTTATCGGCCCGGGAATCTTATAGACTCCCGGGCTGATCAGGGGTGGGTGTTGGTCCACTTTAAAAGTTTGTGCAGACATTGCTACTTCTTTACTTGTGTGTGCACAAGCAATGCAATACATGAATCAGCCTGTCTAAAGACATTGCAATAACTTAACTTCATACCTCCCAACTTCTGTAAACTTGAAAGCGGGACAAGCCATGCCCCCGGCCACACCCCCGTCACGCCCCGGCCACACCCCCGTCACGCCCCGGCCACACCCCCGTCACGCCCCGGCCACACCCCCGTCACGCCCCCGTCACGCTCTCCAGCTCCAGCAATGTCGGCTGCCTGGCTTCACCCCTGCATGCGGTACGTAGCCCCCCCACCCCCGTGCGCCTGCCCACCCACCCCCGTGCGCCCGCCCCACTCTCTCACCCCACGCGCCAGGAAGTTATCTTCCCGCCGGCGTCATTGCGGCCCTGGGTGTCACAGCGCAGGGGGTCCCGGGACATTTGGTAATGTTCCGGGACCGCGGGATCCTTCTTAAAAATCGGGACAATCCCGGGAAAATCGGGACAGTTGGGAGGCATGTTAACTTGCTTGCACACACACAATGAAAAATGCTTTACTTGCCTGCACAGTGTTACAGTTCAAAAAGATTTTTTTTAGGTAGAGGCCAATTGGACTCCCTGTTTGGGAGAGCTACAATCCAGCAGATATGGCCACTGACCTAACAGCCCAAGTGTTAGCTAGGTTTTCCAATAGTATGAGTGTGCAGAGGGTTAACTTTCTTTGTTGCTTGGTGTGTGGTCACACCCCTCTAGCACCTCTTGACTGCTATATATTGACTGGATAAGCACATCCTATTTTTCTTTTTGCTATTACATAGCAATACCGCAACTAACATGGTTCCACGGTTACCTCCCCCACCTCTTCACAATCTCTTCCGCATTCGTTAGAACCCTCCATGTCTCCCAACATAGCATCTCTAGTAGGACTAGCCATATCTCCTTTTGCGTTCTATTCCTCCAATCCTCAGAGGAGGGGGGTATGGGAGAATCAGCATCATCGTGATTGTACTTTGTGAAGAGGACGTCCAAGCCCCCCAGAGCAGTCTAGGTTATCAGAATGATGTCATCTGACCCGAGCCTATGCTCGCCCAATCTACTCCGGTTCCTTATGGTGTATCAATCTGTGGGTCGGGTAAACTCGATGCACACAATGGAAAATGGACAGACAAACATCACACTTAGACGCTGACACACAAGGACCGGGGGGGGGGGACGGAGGAGAGGGGAAAAGAAAAAGAAGGGGGGGAAACAAAAAGGGGCAGGGGAACTATATCCCAGCTATCTTTCTCTTCCCCTGGTCCGAATCTTTAAACATTATCCAAGCTACCCATGTGTTCCTGAACTTCTCGCCCTCTCCCCCCAGATCAGCCGTGAGCTCCTCCAATCTCATGATGTTATTGAGCTCTTCACACCATTCTATCAAGGAGGGAACCGCTGTTTTCTTCCAATATCTTGGAATCACTGATCTAGCCGCTGTCAAGAAGTGTCTCAGAACTCCGCTTTTACCCGATTGTCTGCTACCTGGGAGCATGGATAGCAATGTTATTTCAGGAGTGTTTGGGATTGGGAAAAGATAAACCTCCTCATACAAGGAAAGAATGCTAGTCCAGAGGCTATTGATGCTGGGGCATTCCCACCAAATATGCAAAAGAGTACCCCGTGCTACGTTACATCGCCAGCAAGTATCCGGAACTGTGGGGAAAATCTCATGGATGCGGGCAGGACTTCTGTACCAGCGTGAGATCAGTTTGAAGTTTTGCTCTTGGGCTTTGCAAGGCCTTGCCATTTTATGGGTAAGAAAAAATGCCTTCTCCCACTCCTCCTCCCCAAAGGTCCTCCCAATCTCTCCCTCCCATTCTGCCACAAAGTCCAATTTCACATCCCCTCCCCCCCATCATTATCCCATACAGGGCCGAAATTACTCTCTCTGGTCTGTCCTTCGCTTCCAGCAGGTTCTTAAACTTGGAGCACTCTCTGGTAATCCGCCCTAAGTCCCCTAGTGAACTCGGGTAATTTCGCAGTTGATTTACTGCCAGCCAGGACACCCTCCCAGGCGCTTAACTCCCCACCGTGGGTGGCCTGCCCTGTACTAATGTTTGCCTCAACTTAATACTCGGAGATGTGTTCCAAATCAAACATTTCTGGACTCCCATTCCTGGTTCGAACTCTGGGTTATCGAATAGAGGCGTCATTGGCCGTCTGGCCAGTTTACGAAAGCTCAGTCTGGGCTGTTTACCTCTCCATACAAACCTCACCATCTCCGATCTAATTTATCTGAAAAAACGTTTATTGCCATAAATGGGAATTTCTTGAAAAACGTATAACAATTTTGGTAGCATATCCATCTTTAGGACGTTTATTCTTCCCAGCCAGGAGATGCCTTTTTTCCCATACCCCTCCAGGTCCCTCCTAATCCTTGCAAGTAGGGGGTTGTAGTTCAGATTGAATAATGAGGCGGGGTCTGCCGGAACAAGGACACCTAAATATTCTATAGCCTCCTTACACCATTTATAGGGGAAGTTCCTTTCCAATCGCTGTACCAGGGCCTGATCCTCTATGCTTCCAACTTGAACATATTGACCTTGAAATTGCTGACTCTGCTAAACTTCTGAAACTCCTTTATTATTGATGGCAAGGATATATGAGGAGATGTAATGTATAGCAGTAAGTCGTCTGCATATAACGCTAGTTTGTGCATCTTACCCCTTACATCTATTCCTTTAATGTCGGGGTGCCTACGTAGTGCAACAGCCAAATGCTCCATAACCAGGACAAATAGCAGAGGCAATAAGGGGCAGCCCTGCCTCGTCCCATTCCCTATCTGGAAGGCTGATGACAAAAGCCCATTCGTTCTGACCTTTGCTGTGGGGCTGCTATATAGGGCCTGTATCTTCCCCCTGACCCCTGTCCTAACCCCGCCTGTCTCAACGTTTGTTCCAAGAATTTCCAGCTGACCCTGTCGAATGCCTTTTCAGCGGCGACTGACAGTAGGCACATGGGGATTTTATTGGACCTAGCATAAGAGTTCAGGAGAATAGTCTTTATGGTATTGTCTCGGGCCTCCCTTTCCAACACAAACCCCACCTGGTCTGTGTGTGCCCATGCGGGTAAAAACCTTTTTAATCTGTTAGCGATCATTTTGGAGAAAAGTTTAATATCTACGTTGATTAACGAGATTGGTAACTGTTACAGATCGTGTGCTCTTTCCCTGGCTTGGGCAGACCTAGGGTCTGTGTCAGGAAGCCGCACCCCTCTGAGACAGCATTAAAGTGGACCAACACCCAGGATTTTGACTATCCTGGGTCTTGGTCCACTTCGGTGGGGCACCCCCGATCGGGGTGCCCCGCTATGTGAAACCCCCCCGATCACCCTAAAAACTCACCTCTCCCCGCTCCCAGCGCCGATGGACAAGCGATTGGACAGCCGCTTGTCCGTGGCTCCTCCGCCGCCGCCTCCTGCGCGTCCCTCTTGACGCGCGCGCCCCCGCGCCGGCCATTCACAGACGGCCGGCGCGGGGGCGCGCACGCCTAGAGGGGCGCGAGGGAGGCGGCGGCCGGCCGCCACCGAAACTAAGGTTTGGGGGTTTTGGGGGGGTTTCACCCCGCGGGACATCCCGATCTCGGGGAGGGAGGTGATCGGCCCGGGAATCTTATAGATTCCCGGGCCGATCACCCGAGGGTGATGGTCCACTTTAAAGATCTTGTTAAAGATCTTGATCATGAATGGGGTCAGTTGAGTCTGGAATTGCTTATAGAATTTTATTGTAAACCCGTCTGGGCCCGGGCTCTTCCCCGACGGCGGCGAGGCCATAGCCGCTAGCAGTCCCGCTTGGTCAAACGGCTCCTCCAGCACCTCTCTATCCTGGCTGTCCAAAACTGGCAGTCCTGTCTCCTCCACATACGCCTATCTCCCTCTCCCAATCCTCCCCCCTCCTGCCCGTCCCCTATGTTGTATAATTGGGAGTAAAACTGTCTGAATACCTCTACGATACCCTTCGGATCATGTACTAAATCGCCTCTCCCATCCTTTATGGTCGGTATGTACGTCTGGCACTGTCAGGGGTGCAATAGTCTAGCTAAAGGCCGACCACATTTGTTGCTGTGCTCGTAATAAAATCTATTTGCCAATTCTCTCTGCCTGCTAGACAATTTATTTAATAAGCTCAACAACTCACTCCTGGCTTCTGTCAGTTCCATCAGGATCCATGGTTTCGGACCCCATTTGTGCGAGATCTCCAATCTGGATATTTTGTCTATCAATCCCGCCACCTTTGCCCCCCTCTCCCTCTTCAGCCTTGATGCATGTTGGATAAGGATCCCCCGCAGGCTACATATTCTTAGTACACAGTACGTCCTGCTCCAGATATAATACTTACTATCGGTACTACTCCGCCAGATGGCGCTGGACTGCAGAGACATCGAAAATAGGCTCCTCCCGGCCCCTCAAATACCCAGGGACCTCCCACAAATACCCAGATTTTCTCTGCAGTCTGGACTGCGAAGGACGAAAAATGGCTCTCTCTACTCGCACGTGAGCGGGGCTATTAGCCTGCGTCCCTGTAGGACTATTCCCACCCGTTCCATTATTAATGTGCCTCCCAGCTGGTCGGGTGATGGTAGGCAGCACCGCTGTTAGGTGCTTAGGAGCGCTGCTCCACCGCAATCCCCCACCAAAGGGTAGGTGGTTCAGGCTTATGGTGAGCCTCTATGGGATGCCCCTCCCGCACTATTGCCCCTTGCTCCTGCCTATCGGTGGGCCCTATGTTAAGTGGCCGCTGTCCTCCCTCATTCTCCTTGTAGCCTTCGGGGGGAAAGGGGGGTGTGTGTGTGTATGCAATGTATTTACGTGTATTGGCCTTGTGCTTTATTTCATTCTGTTTTGTGTCAGCCGGCGCGCCTTTTATCACTATGTTCCGCGCTTGGCGGCGGCGTTACCTCAGACGCCGGTGCGCCGTCATTGGCTGCTTGTCACTTGTTGGCTTCTCGCTCTTCGGGGGGGGGCGTCTCTGGCGCGTTCCGCGTCATTGCTGGTGCCGGCCCGCCCCTCGGGGTATACCGACGCCATTTTGTCTGCTTGGTGGGCTTGTGCTTGACGGACCTCTACCTACCACGGTCCGTAAGTGCCCTCGCGGGCGACTTTATTGCCACCTTTTTATTATTGTCTGCTTACGGCCCCCTTTTATTATGTCTTTCAGACGGGCGAATCCATTGGCTTCTCCCGCCCCTCTATTAGTTGGTTAACTTGTGAGGCCTAGTGTAATTACTCTCACTTCCCTAGCGGGTTATTGGGGCATCCAGGGTTACTATATAGCGTTAATCCCTATCGGCCTATAGTGCCGCTATAATCACCATATGGAGGCATCTCAGGATAATGTGACCGGGGTTCCTTCGGGACAAGCCCGGCTGTGTGTAGCGTGTGGGGAGTCTCATTGTGGGGAGTCTCATCAGTTGACACTGAGAAGGTGCGGGTCTTTGTACCATGTGCTGAGCAGGTGCTTGCGCTGCAATCTGGTCTTCCAGTGGCTGGGCCTGCACCTCGTTTCACTTCACCTACCCCCCCAGCTGGCGTCCCATGCCTTTGCATGTGTGGGGACGGTGCTGCGCCCGGTCTGTGCCTCGGCCATTACTGCTGTGGCCATTGGGACCCTGATCAGAAGTATACTTGATAGTGCCCCTGATGATTTGCCTTGTGAGGTGTTTAATGCACTCTCCAGTTGTGATGTTTTTGTAAATGTTGTCTTTATTGCCTTGGATGACACCATTAGAATTGCGCTGCAATCTGGCCTTCCAGTGGCTGGGCCTGCACCTCGTTTCACTTCACCTACCCCCCCCCCCCAAGCTTAAATCTCTCTCCTACTGAGTTGCATACAAGTGGGGATTCTCAGCCTGATGTGTCTTCTAGACTGGCTACTGTTGAGAATTTAATTGCTAATACTTTGGCGCGTAAGGCCCCTGCTAAAAAAGCGGCACTTAACGCCTAATGTCACTCTTTTCCCTATGGAAACTGATGAGTTTTGGAATCTTTGTGTCTATACCCCTCCGGACGAAGGGGAGCTGTTCTCTGACTCAGGGTCATCTGATGAGAGGCCCAGGGGTCATGACGATTCTGGCTGTGACCCCTGGGCCCCGGGTGATACTGATAGATTGCTGACCCAGATTTTTGAGGTTCTGTCCATTTCTCCCCATGTTGCGGCTCCCAGGCAAAGGGGGGAACTTTTCCATACCGCTAAGTCACGCTTGGAATTTCCTGAGCAAGCACATTTCAATAACCTTGTGCTCAAGGAATGGAAATGCCCCAGTAGACTTCCCGATGTACCTAAGAGTTGGGATTGGAAGTATCCCTTTCCTGCTGAGATGGTAAAGTGTTGGTCATCCCCTCCTGAGGTGGATGCCCCGGTCCTAGGGCTATCTAACACCTCTTCATGCACTCCCCTGACTCTACTACCCTGCGGGATGCTGAGGACCGGCACATTGACCAGCTGGCGTCCCATGCCTTTACATGTGTGGGGACAGCGCTGCGCCCGGTCTGTGCCTCGGCCATTACTGCTGTGGCCATTAGGACCCTGATCAGAAGTATACTTGATAGTGCCCCTGATGATTTGCCTTGTGAGGTGTTTAATGCACTCTCCAGTTGTGATGTTTTTGTAAATTTTGTCCTCTCTGCCTTGGATGACACCATTAGAATGTGTGCCAGGACATCTGCCCTTGTGGTGGCTATACGCCGCTCGGTTTGGCTGCGCCAGTGGGCTGCTGACAACGCTGCCAAGAAGGCCCTCATTGGTTTTCCTTTCAAAGGACTACGCCTGTTTGGGGACCGCCTGGACCTTTTTGCTTAGGGAGGCAGGTTACCCCAGCGCAGGCGGCAGTCTCGGCCCTTTCGGGATCAGGGCTCCTTCTCCTCCCCCTACCGTGGTGCTAGACAAGGGAGGGGGGTTTCCTTTACTGGGGCCCGGGGAGATTTCTGGGGTAGGGGCAGAGACCGTACGGGTAGAGGACGTCCTGGCTCCTCCTGGGGCCCCAAGGCTAAATCCTCTCCCAAGCCCCCTCAGGCATGATGGGGCACCCTCACCCATCCGGGTGGGGGGACGGCTTCAGCACTTCACTCACGTCTGGAGGCTTCATGTCTGAGACCGGTGGATTCAGGAGGTAGTGTCCTCTGGTTACAAGATAGAGTTTGCTGCCTGGCCGCCCCCAAGATTCATCAGATCCCGGATTCCTCAGGACCCTGTGTTAGCTCAGGAGCTAGTGCAGGCAGTGCAAGGCCTCCTGGAGCTGGGAGTCATCTGCAAGGTCCCTTTAAGAGAAAAAGGCAAGGGCTTCTATTCCAACCTATTCACAGTACCCAAAAAAGATGGGTCACTCAGGTCCATCCTGGACTTCAAGATCCTCATGCTTCCATGCTTTCGCATGGAAACTCTGCGCTATGCCATCAGTTCCCTGCGCCAAGGGGATTTCATGACTTCTGTGAACATCAAGGATGCTTATTGTAGCGATAACCCTTATCGCCTGAGGGCTTCACCGCCCGAGACGTCCTTTTCCCAATCGTAAGAGGTGCTGCTGGAATTCCAGAGTCGTCCGTGAGGAAACAGGAACAGCCCTTACAAGGGCTAGTGAATTGTAATATAGCGTTTCCCCCAATAAGAGACAGAACTCAGTATTGAGGGTGAAGGTGAAGTGAACTTTATTAGTGCCACACTGGGCCTTATATACACAAGTCTCTATTCCATGACACACACACCGACCAATAGCAGCAGGGCAACCAATCCCTCAACTCTGCCGGTGACGCAATCAGTAGAACAATAGCAGGCTGTAATATAATTATAATCAATCAGGACAATGCCATTGACTGTGACGTAATCAACAATACACAATGGCAGTCAAAATACAATGACATTGCCTGTAACAGTATCAAAATACAATGACCTAATTAAGAAAAGGCCAGTGAATGACCCGGTGGGCAACTGAATAGTGATGACATCCAAAAGACAGAGCGTCTGTCACACTTATCTTCATATTCCTGTATTTCCAGGTCATCAAAGGTTCCTCAGGTTCGCTCTGGAGGATCAGCACTACCAGTTTGTGGCATTGCCCTTTGGTCTCACCTCAGCTCCCAGGGTGTTCACCAAGGTGCTGGCTGGCATGATGTCTCTGCTCAGGTATCAGGGCGTCCGCGTGCTGCCTTATCTGGACGACATTCTCATCACCTCCCAATCTCTACATCAGGCAGAATTGGATACTCAGCTGGTGGTGACCACCCTGGAGTCATTTGGATGGGTGATCAACCACCCCAACTCCTCACTGTCCCCCTCCTTGGTGACTCTATTCCTAGGAATGAATCGATACAGTTCAGGCAAGGATTTTCCTTCCTCCTTCCTGGACAGTCTGATTGCACAGGTCCAGTTCCTGCTATCTTGTCATCATCCCTCCATCAGGCAGGGGATGCAGCTGGTAGGCCTGATGGTGTCGTGTCTCGAGGCGGTCCCTTATGCTCAGTTCCACTTGAGGCCTCTGCAACTCCACCTCAAGGTCCCTCTCATGGTGGATGGACTCAAGGAACCTGTTGGGGGCAGATCTTTTCTTACCCCTTCCTGGGAGACGGTCACCACGGATGCCAGTCTGTCAGGTTGGGGGGGTTTCTGGAAGTCCCTGCGGTTCCAGGGGAGGTGGGGCCCTCAGGAGGCCCACACACCTATCAATGTCTTGGAACTGCTCAGTTGACTCCTCACCTTCGGGGCCTGCCTGTTTAGGTGCGCTCGGACAACCAGACGGCAGTTGCCTACATCAATCATCAGGGAGGGACCCGGAGCAAGAGGACCCTCCAGGAAGTGTCTCTGATCCTGACCTGGGCGGAGACCAATGTTCCCTGCATATCAGCTGTGTACATCCCGGGGGTGGAAAATCTCCTGGCAGACTCTCTGAGCAGGGGGACCTCTCGCCAAGGAGAATGGTCCCTATGCAGCAGGGTGTTCCAATCTCTGTGTCACCGTTGGGGCCAACCAGATGTGGATCTGTTTGCGTCCCGTCACAATCACAAGCAACCGGCCTTTGTCTCCCTGTCCCAGGATCCTCTGGCCTTGACCATGGATGCTCTAGCAATGTCATGGCAGGACTTTCAGTTTCTGTATGTCTTCCCTCCATTCCCCCTGCTGGGCAGGGTTCTGCGCAAGATTGCTCTGGAGGGGGTGCCAGCAATTCTGGTGGCCGCCAGGTGGCCAAGAAGAGTGTGGTTCGCAGACGTGGTGCAGCTGGCAGTAGATCATTACACTCTGCCCATGGTGCCAGATCTGCTTACTCAGGGCTCACTACGCCATCCCAATTTACAAACTCTGGCTTTGACGGTCTGGCTGCTGAAACCTCCATCTTGATGGAGAAGGGGCTGTCTTCCTCGGTTGTTGATACCTTGATAAAGGCTAGGAAGAAGTCTTCTTCTATTTATTACAGGGTTTGGCGTGCCTACATTGACTGTTTGAGTCTCAGTCTCTTCCCTATCGTGTGTATTCCCAGGATTCTGGAGTTCCTACAGCATGGGTTGGAGATGGGGCTCCAACTTAGTATTCTAAAAGGTCAGGTTTCTGCCCTGGCTGTTTTCTTCCAGAAGTCCTTTGCTCAGCATCCTCTGATAAGGACTTTTTTTCCAGGGGGTGACTCATGTGCGTCCCCCACGTAAGCCTATGGTGCCTGTTTGGGATTTGAACTTGGTTTTGTCAGCCTTGCAGGGTGCTCCTTTTGAACCTGTGCAGGATGCTTCCCTGGCCATTCTTACTCTCAAGGTTGTCTTTCTGGTGGCTATCGCCTCTGTTAGGCGTGTGTCTGAGTTGGCGGCCCTTTCCATTCAGCCCCCCTACTATGAGAGACACCAGGACAAGGTGGTGTTTCGCTTCAAGCCAGATTTTCTGCCTAAGGTAGTGTCTGCCTTTTATTTGAATCAGGACATTGTTCTCCCTTCATTGTGCCCTAATCCTAGTAATGCTAAGGAGAGGGTCTTGCATTCTTTGGATGTGGTTAGGTGTCTAAAGTACTATCTGGTGGCTACTGCACCTTTCAGAAAGACTGATGCTCTATTTGTGGTCCCTTCTGGTTCTAGGAAGGGTTTTGCTCCTGCCAAGTCTTCTATCAGCAAATGGATCCTTCAGGCTGTGATTCAGGCCTATTCTGCTAAGGGGAAGAATCCTCCCTTCCGCATTACTGCTCATTCTACTCGTGCTATTGGTGCTTCTTGGGCCTTTCAGCACCAGGCTTCTGTTGAACAAGTTTGCAAGGCCGCTACTTGGTCTTCTGT
Source organism: Gastrophryne carolinensis (assembly GCA_027917425.1). Classification (NCBI taxonomy): domain Eukaryota; kingdom Metazoa; phylum Chordata; class Amphibia; order Anura; family Microhylidae; genus Gastrophryne; species Gastrophryne carolinensis. The sequence continues at coordinate 42,907,571 of CM051243.1, read as the reverse complement.
TCATACCTTTTCCAAGTTTTACAAGGTTGATGTTAGGGCCTCAGCTGATGCTGCTTTTGGCCATAAGGTTCTGCAGGCGGCAGTGGTTTAAACTGTCTGCTGTTGACCTTGGGGATCCCACCCTACTTTACGGACACTGCTATTGGATGTCCCGATAGTAAGTATTATATCTGGAGCAGGACATACTGTATACTAAGAATAATACAATTCTGTGATTACTCACCTGTAGAATTGGTATTATGAGTATACAGTACGTCCTGCTCCACCCCACCCTTGGTTTTGCATTATCTTGGATCCCCTGTATGGTGATTGTTTTCATTGTTATAGTTACCTGTTTGAGTTGTTTTAATTCTCCCGGCTTCTCGTTAACTGCTTTTCAATGCTGGGGATTTCTGGGAGGTCCCTGGATATTTGAGGGGCCAGGAGGAGCCTATTTTCGATGTCTCTGCAGTCCAGCGCCATCTGGCGGAGTAGTACAGATAGTAAGTATTATATCTGGAGCAGGACATACTGTATACTCATAATACCAATTCTACAGGTGAGTAATCAATTGTATTTTTAGTGCCTCCCATTGCATGGGAAGCCTAGTTGTGTCGAGTTCATGGTTTCTCAGGAAATCCTTAATCCCCTCTGACACTGCCCTAGAGCACACCTCATCCTGCAAAAGGTCTTCGTTCAGTCGCCACTGCCAAGGCCTGTCCGCCAGCCCTGGCAACTCCAGTGACAACAGGGGGGCATGGTCCGACCATATTCTAGTACCAATGGTTGCTGACGGGGACCACTGAAGCGCATGGTGACTTACGAAGAAGTAATATATCCTGCTGTATGAGGCATGAATGTTTGAGTAAAAGGTAAAGTCTTTAAGCCCGGGATTACATATTCTCCAAACATCAACCAGTTGTCTGTCATGTAGTAGTTTTTTAAATGCCCTCAGTTTTGCATAAGACAAAGATGACCGTCACGTTGAGGTGTCTATCAGTGGTTCAATGGCCATATTGAAATCTCCCCCTATTATCTCCACCCCCTCAGTAAAGTCATCCAGGGCCCGAAAGATTCTATGGACTGCTTTCATCTGATCTACGTTCGGCAGGTATACATTGGCCAGCGTAACCTTCTTTCCTTCTATTTGGGCCTTAACGAATAGGTACCTTCCCTCTGGGTCTATCATCTTGTCCAGTAACACGAATGATGCATTTTTGTGAATTGCTATTGATACCCCCTTGGACTTGGCTTCAGGGTTCGGGGCATGAAACCAAATGGGGAAGTTTCTGTCTCTACAGTTCAGCACCCTACCTTCCTTAAAATGAGTCTCTTGTAAAAAGAGAATCTGACATCTCCTCTTATGTTGGGAATATAAGATCTGAGACCTTCTTGCGGGGCTATTTAAACCCTCCACATTGAACAAGCACATTGTAAGGTGTCGACCCTGCCCCCCCCCATCCCGCCCATCCAGCCACCGGAGCTTGAGGGACAGGAAAGAAACACTAGGTAACAAGAGACTAGGGACAAACACACACACTACAAACTATCCTAACACCGGTTACCTCCGATGTCTGAAGTTTTTAAGGGAGGCTAGCTCTCCCAATAACTATGCTAACCACTCAGGGAACTACTCCCAAAATCTAACCACCCCCAGCAAAGCTAGCTTTACTGAGGCAGTCAGCCGCCTATTTGGGGAACTTGATTGAACACAGCCGTTGTGAGATCTCCACGGCCCTAATTAACAGTAGACTTTTAGTGCCTACCAACATTGCATTTTCTCACATTCAAAATAAACACAGAGCTTCCTACGTTACCAATCAGATGTAAATAGATTGTGTGCAGACAATTCTTCCACAAGTCCACTTATAAGTGCTTTTATAGAAATCTTATAGTCCACCAGTTCCAGGCGGCGATAATACTCCTCACTTTCACTCCTTAACCGACTCCAGATGAGATTCCAGATTGACACCCACGACTCTTGGTGCAATAGGGAAGACCTCCAAACAAGATGCAAAGTAAAACAGAAAACACCTAGTGTGATACTGTAAACCACACACTGTTTTAATGGAGAATAATAATGCACTCACATGTACAAAAGGATAAAAAAACGCTCTAAAAACCAGAGGGTGGCATTCCCCAACTCCTCATGCAATCGGATCTGGCCAGATCAGTTGAAGTCACACATGGATGCCGCCCGCCGCCACCGCCGACGCGTTTCGTTGCCTATAGCAACTTTGACAAGGCTGTGACTTCAACTGATCTGGCCAGATCCGATTGCATGAGGAGTTGGGGAATTCCACCCTCTGGTTTTTAGAGCGTTTTTTATCCTTTTGTACATGTGAGTGCATTATTATTCTCCATTAAAACAGTGTGTGGTTTACAGTATCACACTAGGTGTTTTCTGTTTTACTTTGCATCTTGTTTGGAGGTCTTCCCTATTGCACCAAGAGTCGTGGGTGTCAATCTGGAATCTCATCTGGAGTCGGTTAAGGAGTGAAAGTGAGGAGTATTATCGCCGCCTGGAACTGGTGGACTATAAGATTTCTATAAAAGCACTTCTAAGTGGACTTGTGGAAGAATTGTCTGCACACAATCTATTTACATCTGATTGGTAACGTAGGAAGCTCTGTGTTTATTTTGAATGTGTGATTGAACTCTATGGACAAGGGGTTTTACACGTTGAGCATCCCCCCTGTTTTATGACTCCTGTGGAGGAGTGAAGATAATCAGTTCTGCTTTGTAAGCGCGGTATTTTAACTATTTTATTGCATTTTCTCAGCTTTGCAACAACAAACATCTTATCTATGATTAATATAAACAATATAATCAATATAGCGGTCACTTTTCTAATTCAAGCTATTCTCTGAGTTACCACTTCTCCACAAACCCACACCAGGACCCCCCTAGGGGGGCCCCCCACCCCAGGCGGCGAAGCCAGCGGACGGAGTCCCAAGCCTGTCCAGCACCGCTCCTCCTGGGCAGGTCGGCACCCCGGGGGGGGGGGGGGCGGGTAGGGGCAAAAAAGCCGCACATCGTGCAGCGCGCCTCCTTCCATCCACCGCTGGATGTGACCAAATATAGCAACACAGAGATCAATTATAGTTGAGCATGCACTTTTAAGACGTATCTGAAGGGAACCCCAGGCCCCCCCCCTAACCAGGGGGCCACTAAGGGCGAACTTACCCTGGTTGTACCCCCGAAGAACCCCCATGTCCCCCCCCCCCCGCCCGAGGCCAGCCAATAGACTACCTTTAAGGCCCCATCTGGGGTACCCACCCCTCAGGACCGAGGGGAGGGGGGGCGGCTGGGGAAGCAGGGGAAACTCCCGCCCATGCAGGCGAACCCCCACCCCCCCGCCGGCAGTACACAAAGAAAACCAAAGTCATGGGGATAAAATATTAAACATCAAAACATGAGACCATCTAATCCACTCCCCCCCGGCAGGGGGAGCAGACCCACCGACCCCCTCCGGAGGCCTGACCGAGCCATGCATCCCCCCAGCGGGAGGGGGCCCCGTGGGGGGAGGACCGGAAAGAACACATCTACCGCACGTCATAAGGAAGCACGTGCGGTGCTCATGAGGAAATGATCACAAAAATAAAACATACAAGGCAATGATGTCACCCATGACTGCGACCAAAGAAGGGACAAGGCGGCCCCACTCAGCCCGGCCCAACCCCGTTCGGCACCCCGTCCGTTCCTCTAGTAGTGGTCACGCCCGGTCCAGCCTACCACCCCTCCCACCCCGTGGCTGTCAGGGGGGACCCTTCCGGGGCAATCTGGCCACCCCTCTCCTCTTATCCCACTGCCGCATGCCATGCCTTTCCCTCCTTGCACTCCTGAGTGGCACTGAGGCTCATTATCTGCCATCTCTGTCCTGTGCCCACCTCCTGCGATAGCAGCCTGCATCCTCTTCTGGCCACAGTCACCGCCATATCGGCCCAGGTCCGGCGTCACCTGCTGCGCCTCCAGCTCCTTCCTCCTCCTCACCTCGGTCTGCGGCGACACTCGCTCCTTGCGGTCGCTGCCCCGCTGGCTTCTCCGCCGTCTGACAGCCTCCCGCTTTGCTTCCCAGTTCTGCGCCCCCCTCGGCGTCGCCTACCCCTCCACGCCTGCATTTAGCCCCCAGTGAGGGGGATATTAGCAGGGGGTCACAAGCTGATCTGGCACTTCGTGTGGCCAGCATTGAAAGGCAGCTTGCCAGGCCTGTTCCACGTAAGGCCTCTGGCAAGAAGCAGCACCTGGCCCCCACGCCCTCCCTCTTTGCTGAGAAGGATGAGGGAATTGCTTTTGGTGGCCGTTACTCCCTAGAGGAGGGGGAGCTTCTCCAGGACTCTGACTCCTCTGGGGACCAGCAGGAGGATTACGACAGTGACCCTGGGTCTGCGTCTGGGGAGGACTCATGGTTCCCTGATCACAATGATAGTCTTTTGGCTCACATTTTTTAAATCTTGCACATTGTCCCCCCTGAGGTGGCTAAGAGGAAGCAGGGTGAGCTCTTTCGTCCTGATAAACAGCGTCTGGAGTTCCCTGAGCAGGGCCATTTCACTAATATGGTGCTCAAGGAGTGGGAACGTCCTAGTGGATTGCCTGCGGTGCCCAAAGGGTTGGATAAGAGGTATCCCTTTCCTGCTGACCTGGTCAAGCAATGGTCGTGTCCCCCTGAAGTGGACGCTCCCGTGCTAGGGCTGTCCAACAACTCGGTCATGCCTTCCCCTGACACTACTACACTGCGGGACAGCGAGGACTGGCGCATGGATCAGCTGGCCTGCCATGCTTTTACATGTGTGGGGGCTGGGCTGCGTCCGGTCTGCGCTGCTGCCATTACAGCTATTGCCCTTAAGAAACAGCTCATGCGTCTCCTTGATGGCGCTATGGCTGGTAGGAGGGGGAAGGATTATAGGGCCCTCTTGCTTTTCTCTGATTTTGTTGCCTTTGTCCTTACTGCCATGGATGATGCGGTACGGCTGAGTGGTAGGGCCTCTGCCCTTTTTGTGGCTATGCGCCGCTCTGTTTGGTTGCGTCAGTGGTAAGAAGGCTCTCACTGGGCTCCCCTTTGCGGGGCTGTGGCTCTTTGGTGAGCGTCTGGATGTTCTAGCCAAGGATGGTAGGCTGCCTCAGCGTAGGAGGCAGCCTCGGCCTTTTCGCGGGCCCTCCGCTTCCCTCCCCTCCTTTCGTGCTCCTAGAGGAGGTCGTGGCTCCCTCTTCTCGGGTAGCTGCAGAGATTCTTGGGGCCGTGGCAGATCCCGGGGTCGTCCCGGTCTCTCCTGGGGTTCCAAGCCCAAACCCCCTCTCAAGGCCCCTCGGGCATGAGGGGGCGCCCTCACCCATCCGGGTGGGGGGACGGCTTCGGCTCTTTGCTCACGTTTGGAGGCTCCGCATCTCAGACCGGTGGATTCAGGAGGTGGTGTCCTCCGGTTCAAAGATAGTTTGCAGCCTGGCCGCCCCCAAGATTCCTCAGATCCCGGATTTCTCAAAACCCTCTGTCAGCTCAGGGTTTGCGCCTTGCGGTTCAACGTCTGTTGGAGTCAGGAGTCATTCGCCCGGTGCCTTTCCTGGAACGGGGTCAGGGGTTCTACTCCAATCTTTTCACAGTCCCCAAAAAAGACGGGTCCTTGAGGCCCATCCTGGACTTGAAGGGTCTCAACAAGTTTGTCAGGTTCAAGCACTTTCGCATGGAGATGCTACGCTCGGCTGTCAGTACCCTTCACCCGGGCGACTTCATGACCTCTGTGGACATCAAGGATGCCTATCTTCACGTGCCAATCTTTCCAGGTCATCAGAAATTTCTGAGGTTCACTCTAGAGGATCAGCATTACCAGTTTGTGGCTTTACTGTTCGGTATCACCTCAGCGCCTCGGGTGTTCACCAAGGTGCTGGCGGGCGTGATGGTTCTGCTGCGGAATCAGGGCATTCGCATCCTCCCTTACCTGGACGACATTTTGATTGCGGCTCAGTCTCTTCATCAGGCCGAGAAGGATACTCAGGTGGTGATCTCCACTCTAGAGTCCTTCGGCTGGGTGATCAACTTTCCCAAGTCTTCACTGTCTCCGTCTTTGGTGAGGTCCTTTCTGGGCATGACTCTGGATACCTATCAGGTCAAGTGTTCCTTCCTCAGCAGAAGGTGGAGGGCCTTCAGAAGCAGGCACGGGCTCTGCTCTTGTGTCCTCGTCCCTCCATCCGGCAAGGGATGCAGTTAGTGGGCCTGATGGTGTCCTGCTTCGAGGCGGTGCCCTTAGCTCAGTTTCACATGAGACCTCTTCATTTGCACCTCTTGTCTGTTTGGGATCGGGACCCTGTGTCCCTGGATCAGGAATTTGCTCTGTTCCCCCTGGCCAGACAGTCTCTCTCGTGGTGGCTGGACTTAAGGAACCTTCTAGTGGGCAGGGCCTTTCTGCCTCCGTGCTGGGAGACTATCACCACAGATGCCAGTCTGACCGGTTGGGGGGGCTTTTGGAAGTCTCTGAAGTTCCAGGGTCGGTGGGGCCCCCAGGAGGCCCATGCTCCCATCAATGTCCTGGAACTGAGGGCGATCAGGTTGATTCTTTCTCAGCTGACCACACACCTTCGGGGTCGGGCTGTTCAGATCTGCTCGGACAACCAGACAGCGGTTGCCTACATCAATCATCAGGGAGGGACTCGGAGCAAGCAAGCCCTCAAGAAAGTGTCCCTGATACTGTCTTGGGCGGAGGAGAATGTCCCTTGCATATCGGCGGTCTACATTCCGGGGGTGGAGAACCAGGAGGCAGACTCACTGAGCAGGGGGACGTCTCGGCTGGGGGTATGGTCCCTCAGCATCGAGGTATTTCACTCCTTGTGTCTCCGCTGGGGTCAGCCGGATGTGGACCTGTTTGCGTCCCGCCACAATCACAAGCTTCCCAGATTTGTCTCCCTGTCGCAGGATCCGCTGGCCTTCGCCACGGATGCGCTAGCAATGCCTTGGACGGAGTTTCGGCTCCTCTATGTGTTCCCTCCTTTTCCTCTGCTGGGCAGGGTGCTGCGCAAGATAGCCCAGGAGGGGGTACCAGCCATCCTGGTGGCCCCCTGTTGGCCAAGGAGGGTGTGGTTCGCAGACGTCGTGCAGTTGGCATTAGATCGGTACGTCTTGCCCAAGGATCCAGATCTTCTCACTCAGGGACAACTGTGCCATCCCAAATTACAAACGCTGGCTTTAACGGCTTGGCTGCTGAAACCTCCATCTTGATGGATAAGGGGTTACCAGCCTCTGTTGTTGAAACTATGATTCGGGCTAGGAAGAAATCCTCGTCCTTTATCTACTACAGAGTCTGGCATGCTTACATTGTCTGGTGTGAGTCCAAGTCGCTTCCTTGTAGGGTGTTTTCTATCCCCAGGATTCTGGAATTTGGTTTGGATTCGGGCCTTCCACTTAGTACCCTCAAGGGACAGGTGTCAGCTCTGACAATTTTTTCCCAAAGATCCTTTGCCAATCACCGGTTGGTTAAGACTTTTTTTTCCATGGAGTTACTCATGTGCGTCCACCACGTAAGCCTATGCTACCGGTTTGGGACTTGAATCTGGTGTTGTCTGCTCTGCAGGGTCCTCCCTTTGAGCCTATCCGTGGGTCTGTGTTGCCCATTCTGACTCTTAAGGTGGCCTTTTTGGTGGCTATTACTTCGGTCAGGCGAGTTTCTGAGCTGGCGGCGCATTTCCATCAAACCTCCTTATTTTGAGCGCCATCAGGATAAGGTGGTGTTTCGGCTTAAGCGGGATTTCTTAACTAAGGTTGTGTCTGCTTTTCATCTCAATCAGGACATTGTTTTGCCTTCTTTGTGTCCTAACCCTGCTAATTCCAAGGATTCCTGGATGTTGTCAGGGCTCTGAAGTTTTATTTGGTTGCTACTGAGTCTTTCATGAAATCTGATGCTCTTTTTGTTCTTCCTGCTGGACCTAGGAAGGGTTTGCCTCCGGCTAAATCCACTATCAGCAAGTGGATCCGTCAGGTGGTGGAGCAGGCCTATTCTGCTAGGGGGAAGATTCCTCCTTTTAGGGTTACTGCTCATTCCACTCGTGCTATTGGTGCTTCTTGGGCTTTTCAGCACCAAGCTTCTGTTGAACAAGTTTGTAAGGCCGCGACTTGGTCTTCTGGTCATACCTTTTCCAAGTTTTACAAGGTTGATGTTAAGGCCTCAGCTGATGCTGCTTTTGGCCGCAAGGTACTTCAGGCGGTAGTGGTTTGAACTGCCTGCTGCTACTTTTTTGGGGGGGATCCCACCCTACCTTACGGACACTGCTTTTGGACGTCCCATACGTAAGGGCTTCTTGAAGCAGGCCATGCCATGCAATAGGAAAAAGACAAATTTGTGAGTACTCACCTGTAGAATTGCTTTTACTATGCATGGCACGGTCTGCTTACCCCCACCTTTGTTAGTGTTATTCTTGGTTGCCTCTTTATGGTGATTGTTCTAAGTTAGTTGGGGTTTGTTACCTTTTTTACCTTTATTATCTCCCGGCTTCTTAAAAAACTGCTTGTCAACACTGGATAGGTCTATTGTGATCCTGTTTTTATATGGTACCGGGAGGAGGCACAACTCTTCTGCAGTACACTGCGCCACCTTGTGGTGGAATATCCCATACGTAAGGACTTCTTGAAGCAGGCCGTGCCATGCATATTAAAAGCAATTCTACAGGTGAGTACTCACAGAATTGTCTTTTTGTCTAGGAGAGATACAGACAAATGTTTAATATTTTGCCCAGAATAGACGACGACAGGTGCTAAAGATTTGGCTCAGAACAGATGCTGAGAGGCACTAAATATTTTGTCTAGGAGAGATACAGACCAATGCTTAATATTTTGCCCAAAACAGACACTGACAGACCCTAAATATTTTGTCCAGGACAGAAGCTGACAGGCTCTAATCTATTTGCCCGGGACAGATGTCATCAGGCGCTATAGATTTTGCCCAGGACAGGTGCTAAATATTTTACCCAGAACAGATGCTGACATGTGCTAAATATTTTACCCAGGACAAGAGCTAAATATTTAGCTCCAGGTCCGATGCTGACAGGCACTAAATATTTTGCCCAGGGCAGATGCTGACAGGTGCTAAATATTTTGCCCAGGACAGATGCTGACAGGTGACAGCATTCCAGCGCATCATTCAGCAGTGACAGTTGTAATTCAGTGACAATGATGGCTACCATATCTCAGCTGGCCACATCACAATGCTTGGTGGGTCGATTCTGGACTGTGGGACTTGAGTTTAAAACCTGTGATCTAGGGCAAGGGCTGGACCCACCTGTGACATTAATGCGGCGCTCCTGTCTGGTCACACCCCCCAGGGCTTTGTGTTCCACCGTGCACACCAACTTGGAGCCATCATCCTGAACGCCTGGGGTGTAGGAGAGCTGTGACATCACATGAAAGACCCCATCCCGTTTAGTAAAAGAATTCTGCGCATTTCCTGTTAGGTCTGTGGTCAGTAAAGGTCCCGCCTCTGAGAATTCATCTCCCGCTTCTTCACCAGGCTTATTTACATACCAGCGGATGCCAATTGTTTGAGGCCGGAAGCCGCTGATGCTGCACATGGCGACCATCTTCTCCCCAGCGGTGTTCTGCTCAGGAATGATCAGCGGTGACACCATCGGCGGTGCTGCGAGGAAAAGGAATCAGAATTAGATCAACCTGAACATGTCATGCCCATCCCGTGGCTTCTGGGCTGACACTAAACATTTTTGGACCCCATACAACCTCAGGGTGCCTTGGTCCACATGCTGCCCCAAGTAACAGACCAGATCCTGATTAGCGTCAGGCTGTAATAGGCAGGTAGCACCCAGATTACCTAAAAGTGCAGGAGTAGATGGGAGGACACAGAGCTGCCATCAGGGCCTCCTGAGAGACAGACTGGAGTATGGATGCCCTACCCAGCTTTATTCACTTGCCCCTGTCACTCCTAAAAGCAGGCTTTGGTTTACCAGGAAGGAATACTCACACTGTCCAGGTTTCATACCTCACAACTTTTCAGGTTGGGAACGAGGGACATTTACAAACTCAAAAACTCATAACACACAATAGGCAAATTAATCATTTATTGATGCAGATCTGAGTGTTACACCTCAAAGAGGGACAAATGAGAACAACAAGGGACAGGGAGACATGAACTCAAAAGAGGGGCAGTCCCTCCAACTGAGGTACAGTTAGGATGTATGCTGTTATCTGCGCTATTCCCACAGGACCGCCAGTGACCAGCGGGCGCTTACTAGGCACATGGCCATGGCAGCATGCACGTCTGCCCGGTGAATCTGGTTGCCAGCAGAGCAAGCAAACACAGATACTGTTGCCACAGCTCCAGGAACATGGCAGGGTGAATATTCTCAGGTGTATTTCACGATTATTACTATTTTGGGTTTTGTTTCACGTGCTGCTGCGTATGCAGAGGACCATCACAAATCTGGGGTTTAAAGGACCCATGATCATTTTTACTTTAGGTCTGCCTTGAAGAGGAACAAAACCTCCGATTTTCACTATCTATTAAATCTTAATTTGGGGTGCCCCACTGTGTGTATCCACTAGGATCGCCAGTAAACTGACCTTTTCCCTGTTTCCATGGCACATGCCCAAGCTGCTCAGCCCATTATCAGCTTGCATTTTATTTAGAAAATCTGAATGGTGTGAATGCTGCCGACCACATCTCACCTCTGTTCAAAAATGCCTGGTGTGGATTCATTCCCTAAAAATGGGGATAACCTCTGGAATGTTTCATTTCTCACTGCTTCTCGCCAGATGACATCACTACTTCTTACAGTCACGGGTCTGGTTAAAGTGGACTTCCAGTCAAGAAAATAAAGTTTAGTAATTTGCTTCCCTGTAGCCCCCCTTTGATGATCAGTGGCATATATGCTGCTTGAGAGGGCTTAACCACATGCACATGTTGTGGAATAGCTGGGCTTCTACATGGGAGCTGCCATCTTGGATTACACCTGAAAGCCCTGCTAACACATAAGCATTAATTTGGGGGGGAGGGAGTCTTTGCTTGCACACAGACCCACTGCAGTTGAGCTGGGAGCTCCCTTATGATCATCCCAACTAGTCAGAGAGAGATTTTATCTATTTCCACACAGAATGTTAGGAGGTAATGCTGGCTGCATTGAAGTTCAGCATGGCTGCAGTAAGTATGTGTGATATTGACTCTCCACACAGGGCAGGCTGGAGCTTGGGATTTTGCTATAAGCAGTCCACAACAAACTGAGAGCTATTTACCTCAGAAGATGGATTAGCGTGCCTCTCACATAATACACACACATTGAATCAACAGCTGCTGGGGGAGATGAATGTAACTATGTATGAATGTAAGTCAATAGGTTCGGCTGCTGTAGAGATGTTTACACTGTTGATACAATATTTTAGGAGCTTTCTAAATGCTGAGTCAGTACAGCTGATTGCTTTTTACTTCTAGCCAGAGATTTAGCATTATTTCAAAGAGAGTTATGGTAATTTTGTAGGACTAGGTTTTTCACAAGCAGGTCTGTCAGAATTGTGGCAAGATGGCTGCCCCCATGCAGTTCAATAGCACAGAATCTCCCTGCTATCCCAACAACATCTGAATGGATTTGAGCCTTCTCAAATATATTACATCACTGATAAAGAGATGGGGACTGGAGGTTTACTTTAAGCCCTAAACCAACAGCTGGAGAAGCAGTTGGGAAACTGGACCAGTGGCATGGTGTAGAAATGGCCGATGCCAAGTATTGCCTGACAGGAGCCTCTAATCTACAGAGGATGGAGAGGTATTTTATGACATCATACCTTTACTTAGAAACTGGCGATGGAGCATGACAAACACTGCCACCATGATTCCTACCAGAGACACGCTGCAGACTGCAGCTGCTGTGATCACTGCACTGCCTTTACCTGGAGTCTCTGCTGGAGATGAGAGAAGACAGATCAGATACAGGAATCTCAATATTACATCACACAGTATTATAACCCTGTATCACACAACCCTGACTCTATATATAGATAATTGACACCACACTGATTTATGACTACACAGCACCATGACATCACATGGCTATGACCCTATTTAGCGTCATGACATCACACATTTCTGCCTCTGTAGGGATACATGACACCACATGGATATAAATCCATTCAGCATCATGTCATCACACAGCCCTGACTCTATACGCATACATGACACCACACTGACCTATGACAACATAGCACCATGCCACCATATGTCTATGACACCATACAGCTTCATGACATCACACAGCCCTGACTCTACATATACAAATGATACCACATGACAATAAATAGCTATGACTGTATACAGTCTCATGACATCACACAGCCCTGGCAACATACTGCCCCATTATACCTCCTGGCCTTTGCGCCATACAGTTATGACAGCACATGCCAATGGCTTCATACTTCGTCATGACATCACACAGCCATGATTCTATGCGTGACACCACACAGCGCTAACTATGACAACACAGCACCATGAAACCAGACAGCAATGGCTCCATACATCCTCATGACACCACACAGCCATAACTTCAACACAGCACCATGACACCACATGGCTCTATTCAACTTCATGACATCACATGGTCCTAATTGTCATGGCAATGACTTCACACAGCCCCATGAATATGACCACACAGCACGGTAATACCACATGGCTATCACAATACAGTCATATTACATCACACAACCCTGCCCCTTACTGCCCTATGACATCACACAGAATAAGGAATGACTTCCCTCCATAAGTCTGCCTGCTCCTGGGGGTTGATACAGCACTTGTTACAGTTCAGGGCCTCCACTATATACAAACACTGACCCTTCAGGTACACAGTGCTGTCTATACGCAGAGGCTGCAGCAGAGACACGTGCCGGGCTTCACAGGTCAGTACGGTTTCACCATCTTCCAGGGAGAACTCTGACGCAATCTGGCTGCTGAGCCTGAACGTGCCGCTGTCCTCCGCCACCGCCAGACCCGTACAGATGTTCTTCGCCACAGCTGCTTCTCTTCCTCTGCTCCTCTTATACCAAATAACCTCCAGATCTTCTGGATAGAAGCCGCTCAGGTCACACAGAAAGGTCCGTGACTCGCCCGCCATCAGCGATGGGTTCATTGGTAACAGCGACATGGTGGGCTGTGCTGCGGGAAAGAATAGGAAAAGTGAGGGGGGGGGGTTAGCAGAGAAGAATGGCACCACAATAATGGTCCTTATAACCTGTATCGGTATTATAACAGAGCGCTACCAATACCTTCATGAGACTCCTGACAGCCTGAGCTGATGCATGTAAGCAATAAAGCTTGTAGCTACAGTAAGCATTAATATTAATAAGATATCACAGCAATTGTCCTCATAACTCGTATAGGAATTATAATAGAGCGCTACCAATACCTTTATGGGACTCCTGACAGTCTGCCCTTCATGGTCACCCACTGAATTGTAAAACTAAGCAGATTTGTGCAGGGAATGAAGATTATAGCCATGCATTATTATAAAATGTTATAATAGAGCACTAGCAATACCTCTATGAGACTTCTGACAGCCTGCCCTCCATGGTGACCCCAAATACCCTGTGTCCCAGCAAACCTCAGAAATGCAAAACCTGTGCTCAGCTATTTTTGATAATTCATTTTTGGAGCTATGCTTAAAGAGGACCAACACCCAGGGGTGATCGGCCCGGAAATCTATAAGATTCCCGGGCCGATCACCTCCCACCCCGCGGGACATCCGAGATCGGGATGTCCCGCGGGGTGAAACCCCCCAGAAACCCCAAAAAGATCTTACCTGATCCGCCGCCGCTTCCGACGCTGCCGCCTCCCGCGCGCCCCTCCAGCCGTGCGCGCGCCCGCGCCGGCCCTCTGTGAATGGCCGGCGGGGGCGCGCGCGCGCCGAGAGTGACGCGCGGGAGGCGGCGGCGGCGGAAGCGGCTTGGACGTTTCTGATCCCCGCCTGGACGTTGGCGGGGATTGGCTGCGGCGTTCACGTGGGAGCGTTGAGAGGTGAGTTTTTGGGGTTTCTGGGGGGTTTCACACAGCGGGGCACCCCCGATCGGGGTGCCCCGCCGAAGTGGACCAAAACCCAGGATAGTCAAAATCCACCTACCACCACCCACCTCCAATTTATAAGCCTCTTGGGGCGGTAGTCTACCTCACATCTTCCCCAAGCCCTTGCCGGATCTCGGTGCCACAGCCGCATCCCTAGCACACCTCTAGATAGGCCATTCTGAATGGGCACCCTCTCAGCTAGAGGCAAGCGGAGATGAGGCCGCCGGCACTCGCTCCATTCAGATATCCTCGGCTCTCTTAACGGAAATCTGAATGGAATGAGCGCCACTAAGTGGCCCATGCATGCACCATGGGAATGCGAAAAAGGTGAGTTTATGGGTGAAAGCTTTACAGCGCCTTTAAAACGACCTCCCTGAGGAAGTCTCTGCCTAGCAAAACGCATCAGAAGGTGGTCTAAAAGCGTATCCAACAGGTCTCAATGAAAATGTAAGTTTACTGTGCTCTTGATTTAAGTGTATAATTTAAAGTAGTATACACAGTGTGTCCATGTAATATGCTGTATGTGATAAGAAGTAGGGCAATTATTAGGACTGACCCGCTTATCATTTTTAGCTCCCCTGCCTTACCTGCCACTTTCAGAGTGAGGGTCGCTTTGCCAGCGTCGTTGGCCGCGAACACGGTACAGGTGTACTCCCCTGCGTCCTGCAGTGTCAGGTCAGGCAGGTACAGGGACGCGTTCCCTGTGGCTAATGCTGTGACATCCAGCCAGCTCCCGGCTCTCTCTGCTGTGGCTTTCTGACCATCGAACTTGTACACCTGCCGATGGGAGTCGCCACTTTTCACCTGCCAGATCACCCCGATGTCCACGAGCACCGTCGCCTCCACCATGGAGAAATTGCAGGGCAGCAGCACATCTCTGTACAGCAGGGCTGGGGCCGGAGAGAAGTGTGATTTCACATCCAGACAATCTACGGAGAAAAAGAGGGACTAGGATCAGCTGCCAACCTGTCTGACACAACCCTTCACCCCATTGTGGAGGTCTGGAATGACTTCCTGTCTACACCAAACAGAAAGTTCCTTCAGCAGAAATGACATGGGTGTCACTGCCACAAAACCCCCATCTTTTGTGCTGGCTGCTCTCCTGTTTTCTATGCTGAGTACACCCATAGATTGTCCATTCAATTATCTTTCTGTCCCTTGGTCCACTCACTTGCCCATTCTCTTAGCACAGGACATTCAAAATTGGGCAGAACACTTACTTACCTTTTCCAAGCAAAGAGATTTGCTGCTATCTTTATGTACCTGGTGACCTCTAATCAAAAAAGACTAGAGGTCTGCTCACTTGCCCTTTGTATGGAGATTCCTATTTAAAACAGAATAGCACATAAAAGATTGGGCAGAATACTAACTTTTCGCCAGCTAGGTGTCACCCAGTCCTTGCTTCCTCTCTATTCTCATGTTCTCTGCTCCCCCAGCTACCAAATGAACTTGCCTTTTATCGTGCATGGCGATGCGCTTGCTTGCCCATATAACCCCATATGCCACAAGCAGCCTTGTGAACAGCACAGGAGCACAGACCAGGTAAAGCAATTTGAAATGCCCGGCTGTGTGAAACGCCTCCATAATCCCCGGGGGGGGGGGGGGGGAGTTGGGGGGGGGGGGAGTTGGAGGGGGTAGAGATTTCCATTACATTTTGACTGGAGGTCCCATTTAAAGTGGACCTTGTGAAACACCCACCGGGAATGGCCAAATGCTCCTAGTTCCCACAGCGCATGCACAAGTCTTCTTCTCCAGCATCCCAAGACAGAACAAGTACTTGATATGGGGAGGTTGGCTAGTTCCACCTGAGGGCCCCAGCTTCCCCTTTCTTTCCAGTGACCCAAACCTCTCCAAGGACACAAATTATGGGCTGGTACGAACTCACAGTCTAAGAACAAATCCAAATAACTATTTTGTTGGGCATAGGTTGGCCACAAAAAATGCAAAAAGACCTTTGGGTTCGACCCCGCCTTAACATTAATAACTCAAAATATTTAGATAAAATCCATGATCAATTTATTGAATTTTCAGTTTAAAAAGAAAATTGAATATGACCTGCTATTGTAGCACCTAAAGTGCTGCTCCTATGTCATTTGTATGCAATTATAAGAACATGATTATTCACCAAATACATAATAATTATTACATTGAATTCCTATCTCCGAAATAATTATAGGGATATACACAAACAGCTGATCATCATATGTTACATGTAGCTTGACAAGCAGTGAAAGCAACGTTTCGCCCATTAATGGGCTTCTTCATAGCTATATATCACCAGGTATTGTAGTATGATTATACAGATTTCATGATCAGATTGGCTGCCAGCTTCTCCAGCGTCCCTGAACTGCAGGCTTCCATGCCAGGTAGATCTGAATAGCTGCCCCTGCCAGTCACTTCCCTTCAGACATTCAGACTGGAGTGCACAGCAGCCAGAGGGATGCTGGGGATGCCGCCAGTCACCACAGTCTACTCATGCATCATGGGATTGCCAGAAAGATAAGCTTTATGCCAATCCCAAGGGATTTCACACAGCCCCAGGGAAAAGGAATTGGCATCCCTTATGGGAAAAATGCTCCATAAGTTTCATCCCCCAGCACCTGGGCATCCTAATTTGAAATACCTGCCCACTAGAAGCCTAAAAGTCTGGCGTATTACTCACTCTGCTTGTCTGGAGCGGCAACCCTGTGTTCAAATCAACCATAGAAGCAGGTCAGGCAGCTGCTACCGGACCTGAGATAGAAAGGTCCCCCCTGCAAGCTGCCTTCCCTCACCGTGATGCACCTGTGGGCTGTCTCGTTTTGTTTGTTTCATGTCTGGGGTGCCATCATAGTATACTGGCACCTGGGGAGGGAGGAACAAGGTGATGGCAACTTTGATCCATCTCGTGGCCCTTACCCCTGGCACACCATACCGACAATGCTTATGGTACAGATGTGGAGCAGCACTTTTTACAGTGATCAGCCTTCTGTGATGGAGAGAGGACTCACACATTGCAGAAAGCTAGTAGCTGTTAACATTGTAATAGCAGGTTGGTATCTGCTACAGAGGCTACAATTGTAACACCTAAGCATGTGGCACAGCAGGGAGTTGGCCAGCTTGTTACCTGGCTCCTGCTTGTTACATTGCACAGCAACTGTTAGTGCTGTTGTTTCTGTATTTCAATAGTACCAAGACATTATATGGACCACTGGAACGTAGAGGGGGTGAGTATCCCTGCCAGATTTTCAGATTTCTTGCGCCAGGTATGGAACCACGCATGCCCAGCAGTCGCATTAGATGCATGTGCAGTGCTGGAGCATGGACAAGGTGAGTATTCTGGTCCAATTCTTCTTGCACTAGGTATGACGCTACGCATGACCAGCAGTCACGTAAGGTGCATGTGTGAGGCTGGAGTGTGGACAGGGTGAGTATCCCTACCAGATTCTCAGGCTTCTTACGCCAGTTACGCATGCCCAGCAGTCCCATAAGATGCATGTGCGGTGTTGGAACATGAACGGGGCGAGTATATCCCCCAACTGGGGATATATGTGAACAGGCACCACCTAGACCCTCTATGAAATTATTCATCGGGAGGCCTGCTTTAACCCACCCTCCTCCCCTCTACTCCACTCCACGCGATCACAGGCAGTGGAGATCCTAAAGGGTGACCCTAACCCTCCCCTACCTGCAGTTAGGCTTTACCAATCTAAGCTGTTTTGAGAGACAAATCAGGACCAGGCTGCTGTTAGTCAATGCAGAGCATTGGGCTTGCTGGGCATTGTGGTGCTCCCCTCTATGTCATGTGTCACACCCCACAAAGGACGGCTCAGGAAAGGCACAGCTCCCGGCAGCATAACAGTGGCTTACCAGCTAGAGTAAGGAGGGTGCAGATGACAGCAGGGGATCCATAGCCCCGAGCGATCCCCATTTCCTAACACGGCAAGGCATGGACTTTGGAAGCCTGCCCGTCGTGCCTGACAGAGGCCCTGCCTTTTAAAGGGATAGGACTGCCTCACCTGGCAGAAGGCTCTCCCAGCTCTCTCTGACACGATGATCTTTAAAACTCCAGACACAAAGCCATGGATGTCACTGGCACAGTGGATGCCCCTTGCTATGACGCCAAGGAATTTCTTTGAAATAACCCTCTTTTTTATAAAACAGGAAGGTCAGTTGTCCATCACGGGGTCAGACTGGTACAGTAGGGAATGGTTAGCATTTGTACGCATAGTGGAGATCTAGCCTCACTTCCTGTTTGATCAGCAGAGACCCGAAGTCCATGGGTGTCATCAGGACCCCATGAGCACCCACAGATGTTCTGCTGAAGGCACTTCCTGTTTGAACAGTAGACCTCAATTATAAGCAGAAAGGTGCAACAGCCCTTTGGTCCTGGTGACCAAAGTTCCAAGTTCCAAGTTTTTTTTTTTATTCTTAGCATTGGGGGGGAGTTAAAGACACTTATTTCGACTGGACTTTGAGCCACCGTCACCGTTGAAATGTTGGTAGACCAATGGAACCTCCAGCCTCACAATAGAAGGTTGAGCACCTGTTTAGGGGTTAGCTGATTTTTTTTTTTTAATTTAGGGCACACAGTGGTTTAGGGCTTAGCTTAGGTTTCTGGCTCTGGTTTGTGGTCCAGGTTATGTGCTAGTTAAACACTTAAACTTAGTCACTAAACTAGACCTTGACATATAACCTGGGGCTGAGCTGCAAACCTAAACTGACCCCAACACATAAATGTATCCAGAAACGTGCGCCTAAAAGTTAACATAACTACAGAAACATACCCTAACATTTAAATCAGACTCTAATTAAGCTGACCTAAGTCATTACCGAACTCCTAAAACCTGACCTGTAACCTTATCCCAACAATAAGCTTAGGTTTTTGTCTCAAGTTTGGGTTCCAGGTTACATGTTGGGGTTAAGTTTAGGCTTTTGGCTCAAGTTTAAGGTTTGGGTTATGTGTTGGGTTCAGGGGTTAGCTTAGGTTTTGAGCTCAGGTTTAGGGTCCGGGTTAGGTGTTGGGGTCAGCTTAAAGGGTTAGTTAAGTTTTGGGTCAGATTTAGGGGTTAGTTTAGATTTCCAGCTCAGGTTTGGGGTCCAGTTTACATTTTGGGGTTAGTTTATGTCTTCGGCTCAGGTTTAGAGTTTAAGTTGTATATGGTGGGGGTCGGGTTTAGCCTAGGATATGGGATCCAAGTGTTGGGGGTCAGGTTTAGGGGTTAATTTAGGTTTTTGGCTTGAGTTTTGGGTCCAGGTTATGTGTTGGGGTTAGTTAAAGTTTTTCGCTCAGGTTTAGGGGTTAGCTTTTTGTTTTTGTATCAGGTTTAAGGTCCAGGTTATGTGATGGGGTTAGTTTAGTTTTATGGCTCAAGTTTGAGGTTCTAGATATTTGTCAGGGTCAGGTTTTAGGGGTTAATTTAGGTTTTTGGTTTGGCATCCAGGTTTAGGGGTTAGCTAAGGTTTTTGGCTCGGGTAATTTGTTGGGGTTAGCTTATGTTTTTGGCTCAGCTATAAGGTCCAGGTTATGTTTGGGTTTTTGGCTCAGGTTTAAGAGTTAGTATAGGTTTTTGACTCAGGATTAAGGTTGTTTTTTTTTTTTTTTTTTTTGGGAGCCAGGTTTGGGGTTTTCGACTCAGGTTTGGTTTAGGTTTTTTAGCTGGTGGCTTTTCTATTTAATAGCAACTTATGACCAAATGTTTCTTTTACTCTTGTCATTGAATAAAGTTGCGGAGGGTTAAAGTCACTTATTCAGCTGGGCTTCGAACCAACTTCTGAAGACAGTCACAGGATAAAATGTTGTTAGACCGGTGGAACCACAACCTCATCAGAGGAGGTTGGGCACTTGATCCAAACGCTAATCTGGCAAGCGTGTAAATACGCAGCAGGCATGAGCAGCTTGCAGCGCTAGGACGTCTTGCCGGGCCCGGGACTCGAACTCGCGGCTCACAGGCGCAAGGCAGAAACCTTCTTTACTGAGCCATAAGCTGCTGGGAGTACACGCCCCCTTCCAGCTGCCTCTGATTAACTCACACTGCCTCATTGTCCACAAGTCCTACTCCCTCCACTCAGCATGCCTTTAAATTAACCCCTAACTGACCAGAAGGCCTCAATGCACGAGCATTCCACTGAATCACCAGATAGAAAGACAAGGAAAGGCAATGGCCCTTTTTTATCAGAATAAAAAGTTCAATACTTATCTCAGGAGTAAAAAAAGTGCCATTGACTTTCATTGTATTTCTATCTGGTAATTTTTTTTTTTTTTTTTTTTAAGAATCACATTTTTTTTCTACCACAAGAATATTTTTCAACTCCTAGTCAAATCAAGGCAACTAACTGCGCCCGAGTCCAAAACAGAAACGTATGCCTAAATCCCAACCTGTTGTCTAAATGTAGCCCTGAAACCAGTACTAAACTTTAAGCTAAGACTTATGTATCACCTGACCACGAATACCTAAACTAATTACTAACCCTGACCCCAAAATATAACTGAGGCCCTAAACCTGAATCTGACACATAACCTGGGCCCTAAACCTGACCCAGACACAAACTAAGTGCTAAATCTACCACTTAACCTGACATAACCTGGGCCCTACACCTGACGAAGGCACATAACCTGGGCTAAACCCCAAATTAACCCCAGCAAATAACATGGGCCCTAAACCTAAACTTTACCCTAACACATACATTTTTCCACAAACCTGAAGCCAACACATAACCTGGGCACTAAACCTGTGACTGAAACCTAAATCAACCCCTAAACTGCCGCCCCCCCAACCCATACAAAAGATGTACCCTATATCCGCTTGTAGAACTGAAACGAACCCCTAAATCTGATCACAACACGTAACTTGTGTCTAAATCCTAAACTTTAGTTCTGCAAAACCTGACCCCAATGTGAAGCTTGTCCCAAACCATGAACCTAAACTAGCTATTAAACCCAACCCAACACATAAACCCTACATTAACCCAAATTAATCTAAACTTACCCCTACACCTGACCCACTGACACATACACTGGGGCCTAAACTTGAGCCTAAACTAACCCCTAGTCTTTAGGCTACCACATACATCTGTCCAGAAACCTGCACCTAAAACCCAAAGTTACACCTAACCTTGGTCCTTACATGTAACCTGTGTCCAAAACCTAAACCCCAACACATAAACCTACCCAATACCTGAGCCTAAGATATAACAGAATGTATGTAAACCATATCTCTAAACCATAACAGGTATCTTGGCCCTGAGGCAAAGATCTAAAACAACTTCTAAATCTGGCTCTAACACATGTCCCCATGTGAGCCAAAAAACTAGACCCAGGCACGTAATCCTAACCCTACACTGGAGCCCAAATGAACCCCTAAACCAAACCTGAACATGTAAACCCCTTCCTAAAAACTTAGCTAAAGCCTAAACGGACCCTAACACATAACCCTAACATATAAGCTTACCTGGTAATGGTGTTGTGATCAGGCAGGGCAAACCATAGACTCTCAGTCTCCATCAATATCCAGAGGCTGGAAAGGACAGCCGCACACACCATCTTATTAGGACAGCAGGTGGTACCAGGCAACTTCTTGATATGGGGACAGTTGGACAGTTACAACTTCTACTTAGGTTGCCAGCATAAGAACGATGAATAAACACTCTGATTATTTATGATAGAGGAGCCACCATGCTAGATTTGAGAGGTTCTCCATGAATATATGGCAACGCATGTGGAGATTTGCACTCATATTATGGTACCTAATAAACAATCCAGGATTGGGACAAGAATCTAAAGGTCTGTGGAGTCTTGGGAATTGGATTGGCATCTAATAGATAGACACCTAACAGAGCTGTTAAAGGTCTGCAGAACCTTGGCATCTAAGGGAGCTGTTTAAAGTGGACCAAAACCCAGGATTTTGACTATCCTGGGTTTTGGTCCACTCCCCCGGGGCACCCCGCTATGTGACACCCCCCAGATCAACTCACCTCACCTACGGCGCATGCGCAGCCGCTCGTCCAATCAGCGAGACGTGCATTGCTCAGCGGTTCCGTGCTCGCTGGCGGCCGCATCTTGCGCTTCCCTCCAACAGGGAGAGCACCCGCGCCGGCCTTTCACAAATGGCTGGGGCAGGCACGCTACCTGCTAGAGAGAAGCGTGAGATGCGGCCCACGCATGCGCCGCTGGACCAAGATTAAGGTACATGTAGTGGGAGTGCTGGGGGGTTTCACACATCGGGGGCACCCCGATTTTGGATGCCCCACGGGGAGGGAATGGATCGGTGCGGGAATCTCCAGCTGGGTTTTGGTCCACTTTAAGGTATGTGGAGCCCTGGGCCTGGGGTAGGCATCTAATGGAGCCGATGAAGGTATGTGGAATCTTGGGGCTAGGATAGGCATTTAATGAAGCTGCTGAATGCTTGTGGGGTCTTGGGTCTGGGACAGGCATTTAAATATGCTGTTAAAGGTCTGTGGGGGGGTGTCTTGGGCCTGGGATTGGCATCTAATAGAGCTGTTGAAGGTCTGTGGAAACTTGGGTCAAGGATAGACATCTAACAGTGCTGTTGAAGGTAGGCACAGCCTTCGCATCTAAGGGAGCTCTTGAAGGTCTGTGGAGTCCTGGGCCTGGGGTAGGCATCCAATGGAGCTGATAAAGGTCTGTGGAGTCTTGGGTCTGGGACAGGCATTTAAAGTGGACCAAAACCCAGGATTTTGACCATTTTTGACGATATTGGAGCTTCCTCTCCCAGAATCTCAGCCATGCTGCTGCCTGGATTCAACTGACATAACTGACAATGCACTGTAACAGGAAGCCCCGCAGCACTTCCTGTCTGCAGGAGGCCTGCAAATGCATAACCCGTCATGTTGCTTTTAACATTTACTACAGGAGGAGTTAGAAAAGGGTAAATGAATTTTTATGTGCATCAATCTAAATTGCCCTGGGAAGGGATGCATATGAGCACGGTTTGCTGTGTTGGTCTGGTTTAAGTCATTTTTGACTGATGGTCCGCTTTAATGCAGATTTGATACACCACAAACGCTTACAATTAATGTTGCTGATGCTCATGGCAGCTTTTACATCACCATATAAACCTTTTAATATTTATTGTGGTAACATATACCATAGAGATGTACAGACTGCAAGTGGGCAGTGACACCATTTCCTGTATTCCAAGAGAGCTGACACTCTACAGCTGTCCCCATGACTTTTGCAGATGCTGAACTTTTTGGGTGGGGAGACAGAAACCCAAGGGACTCATTCTTCCACATCAGCCAATCAGGCACAGCTAAAATTCCCTCTTTATGGATGGGCAGATCCCCAACAGAACGTCAACATTGGATTAGTCAGAAACGGTTTAAACCGGACCTTCACCATGATTTAATGAAAAGCCCAAACTCTTAAAAAACGGTTCCCCAGCATCTAAAATTAATATATTTTAAGTTTTTAGTCACTAACTTATTATTCTTTCCCACACTGGGCTGCAACTCTGTACAGGAATTTAGGATACGGGCGCCGCCATCTTGACTCAGAAGCATCACACTTACTGAGGAGAGGAGAGTGGGATAAGGTACAGGGGGGCGGGTTATAGCTGTGCTTTGCTCAGACAGAGCAGAGCTGGGGTCAGGTAACGGTCAGCAATCCCAGAATGCAGAGCAGCACAGTCAGGAGGCACTTCCTGTTTGCAGGCTGCCTGATAAGATGGCGGCTTCCATAAGCCGCCATCTTGGATGTTTAAAGGCTCATAACATGCAGTAGATGCAGGTAGGATGATTTTTAATGTGGACAATCTGTATGTACAGGGTGTGGGAAACATATAAGATAGACTCTTATTCAGAGTGAAGGTCCGCTTTAATAAAAAAAAAAAAAATATATATATATATATATAATATATATCTGCACTTCAGCCGACCATGGATCGCTTCCTCCCACGTAGCCGCACCTCATCCAGCTTCTTGATGACGGCGGCGGATCTCTTGGAGGCGGAGGAGTAACTCTTTAGCAAAGCGCTGAAGACGTCCTCGGTGTTGGGGTGAGTACTGAGGAAAGCCTTCTCCAGCACATAGAGGTCCACGCCCTTATCCTCAGGCAGCGCCGACGTAAAGCTCAGGCCAAAGTCAATGAGGACCAGTTCCAGGCCCGGCCCCCGCAACAGCATGTTAGAGGTGGTAAGGTCCCCATGGATGACGTCCTCTTCGTGCATGCGTGCCAGGATGCCGCCCATCTTGTCTGCCAGGCTGTACAGACTGTCGCCATTCTCCTGAGCGGAGAAGATGAAGTCCCGAACTGTCACAGAGTCCCCGATGTCCTCCATGTAGATGGAATGGGAGACATGGTCAATGAAGTACACGACCGGAGCACAGATCCCTGCCGGAGAGAAGAGGGGGGAGAGTCAGCCACCACCTACTATGACATCACTGCAGCCCACATAGCCCCACGTAGATAGGGGACTGCGCACGCACCCCCCACCGGCCCTGAGAAGGGGGGCAGCCCACGCACCACCCCCCGCCGGCCCAGAGAAGGGGGGCAGCCCACGCACCACCCCCCCCCAGGCCCAGAGAAGGGAGGCAGCCCACGCACCACCACCCCCCGGCCCAGAGAAGGGGGTAGCCCACGCACCACCCCCCGCCGGCCCAGAGAAGGGGGGCAGCCCACGCACCACCCCCCCCCAGGCCCAGAGAAGGGAGGCAGCCCACGCACCACCCCCCCCAGGCCCAGAGAAGGGAGGCAGCCCACGTACCACCACCCCCCGGCCCAGAGAAGGGAGGCAGCCCACGTACCACCACCCCCCGGCCCAGAGAAGGGGGTAGCCCACGTACCACCACCCCCCGGCCCAGAGAAGGGGGTAGCCCACGCACCACCCCCCCGGCCCAGAGAAGGGGGGCAGCCCACGCACCCCCCCCGGCCCAGAGAAGGGGGGCAGCCCACGCACCCCCCCCGGCCCAGAAAAGGGGGGCAGCCCACGCACCCCCCCCGGCCCAGAAAAGGGGGGCAGCCCACGCACCCCCCCCCCCCCAGAGAAGGGGGGCAGCCCACACACCCCCCCCCCGGCCCAGAAAAGGGGGGCAGCCCACGCACCCCCCCGGCCCAGAGAAGGGGGGCAGCCCACACACCCCCCCCCGGCCCAGAAAAGGGGGCAGCCCCTGCACCCCCCCCCCAGAAAAGGGGGCAGCCCACGCACCCCCCCCCCCGGCCCAGAAAAGGGGGCAGCCCACGCACCCCCCCCCCAGAACAGGGGGCAGCCCACGCACCACCACCCCCAGCCCAGAGAAGGGGAAAGCCCACGCACCCCCCCCCCCCCCAGAGAAGGGGGCATCCCACACACCTCTCCCTGGCCCAAAGAAGGGGGAAGTCCACACACCCCAATCACACAGAAAAGGGGGCACTCCATCCACGGAGATGGGGCCCTCGGCTGGCCCGCCCTACGTATACACATTACATTAGAGTGAATAGACCTGGCCGGAGTATAAACAGACATTACATTAGAATGAATAGAGCAGAGCGCCCTCTGCTGGCCTGCCCTATGTATATACATTACGTTGGAATGAATGCAGCGGGAATCTCATACAAAGAGCGCCCCTCTGCTGGCCTGCCGCATATATACACTTTACAAGGAACAGAGTGGGGTGTGTTGAAGGTAGCGCCCTCTGCCGCCTGACCTGCCTTCCTGCACCTCAGTATGGCGCGCCCCTCTTGCGCCGTCCTCCGGTGCGTCAGCTTGTCGTCCAGCACCGGGTGGCGGTAGGTTTTGGGGAACCTTTGTTTGATCACCGCCGCCTTCCCCAGGAAGCTCCCCCGGTACACCCGGGCCTCGGCCCCCTGCTTGAGCAACTGCAGCCCATCCAGGAGCTCCCGAGTCCTCTGGCGGCTGCAGCTCTCCGCCTGCTCGGCCATGGCGCGCGCTGTCACCAAGCTGCTGCGCAAACAGAGCAGCGGCCTGCCGACAGACTGCGTGTGACGTCACCAACCAGCGTAACTGCGACTCGGAATAGCGGCCAGCGCAGACAAGAGCACAAGAGAAGACGTTCCGGGCGGAAGCTTCATGCCAAGAAGAAAGCTTCCGGCAGCCTATGTTCCTGTATGAGTGATGTGCCACTATCGTGACGAAAAGCTTACCTAACAATTTTTGAGGGTGGGAAAGAGGGACATTTGTTAAATTAAGCCACGACCCCTCACTGAGGGTTGGATAGGGTGTAACATTTAAAGCAATATAAACAATTTAAATAGGCAAATTAATCATTTATTTATGCAGATCTGCATGTTACACCTCAAAGAGGGACAGATGAGCATAATGAGGGACATGGACTCACAAGAGGGACAGTCCCTCCAAATCAGGGACACTTGGGAGGTATGAAAAGGTGTCCCCACAGCTCACCTGTATGAATGTATTCTGTGTATAGCAGACATCTTGTCTTCCCATTATATACAGGTTATATACATTATATTTGTCAATTGATCAGAAGCCAACTTGAATATCTTTAAAGTTAACCTAAACCTTCTTTTGTAACTGTATTAGGGTGGGTCCTGGTCCACACTAAACCAACTTCACCTACCCCCTCATGCCATCAATGAGCCCTGCGTTAGAGAGATACTCACTTTCCTTAGCAGGGCTCCATCTGATGGGGGACATGAAACAAATCTTCCTCCCCTACCATCATATGTGAGTTCTGCATTCGATATACTCACCTTTCCCTAGCAGAGCTCCATCTGATGGGGGACATGAAACTAACCTCACCCACTCCCTCATGCCATCAGTTCTGCATTATTATTATTGTTCATTTATAAAGCACCATCACAGTCCATGGCGCTGTACAAGGTAGTACAGAGAGATACCTATTCCTAGCAGAATTCTGCCTGGATACTCACCTCTCCTCACCAGCTCCTCATCAGGCTTGTTTGGCCTAGTGGTTTCACAGTTATGGCACAGCCCCTGGTGAACCTGATAGGATGTTCACGGTCACGTGGGTCATGAAACCCAGAAGAGTTGAGTATCCGGACAGAGGGCGGGGCTGTCTGGATACTCGACTTTTCCAGATTTCATGCGACCGTGAGCATCCTATCAGTTTTTTGCTGGATATTTAATTGGGAGTTTGGTCAAAATCTTTGACCGGACTTACTCTTTAAAGGAAAAGTCCACGAAAGTTGCTTGTTTCATTGATGCTGCATGCAGAGCCACACCTACTCACAGTGACAGCTTCTCATACTGGCGCTATGAATGAGCGAGGGGTGTTGTGGCTGGCAGGCAAGAGGGGAGTCTGACCTGGAAGTCCACAGTAAGCCCTCATCGGACTGCCCCCCCCCCCCTCCAGTTTCACAATTGGGCACTATTTACTCACCTCACCAGTAGGATCCATCTTCTGGGTCCTTCGGATTCCGGGCGACCTTCTGACGGGCGACACCATCTTCCACCCCATTATGCACTGCACGTGCACCCGATCTCGCCCCCTGGGAGGTGAAATCAGGCAGCCCTGGAGTCTTAGAGATTCCAGGGCACCTATGATGGGTTTTGGTCCACTTTCAATAAAGGTTATGACTAATGCGTTCATAGCGAAAAACGGCTGTAAGAGGATCGGACAGGGCTTAAACCTGCTCCTTGAAGGATCAGGAGAACCCGAGCTGTCATATCACCTGAGGTACTTCCTCCAGTCACTGT
This sequence comes from Gastrophryne carolinensis, assembly GCA_027917425.1. Taxonomy (NCBI): domain Eukaryota; kingdom Metazoa; phylum Chordata; class Amphibia; order Anura; family Microhylidae; genus Gastrophryne; species Gastrophryne carolinensis. The sequence continues at coordinate 42,879,943 of CM051243.1, read as the reverse complement.
GATATACTTGTTCAGATGACTTGTTTTGGGTGCAGATCACCAGAATAGAGACCTCCTCTCAGGGCTACCTATAATGAGGCAAGGTCAGGAGGCCTTCTCAGGCAGCGCCATCTAAAGTAGGCAGTTCAGCAGTTCATTGCTAGTTCACTAGGGAGAGTGGAACCACTGTATGGGGTCATGTTGTTTTTTAATACATTCAGTCATTGGTGTTTCAGTAGCCCCCCACGATAGTCCACATGGCATGAAGCATTCATATTTGATATACAGGTAGTTTACTATTTGATAAGCAACCTGCCCCCCTGTACTTTATCCCACTCTCCTCTCCTCGTGATGCTTCTGAGTCAAGTTCATTTTAGATGCTGGGGAATCATTTTTTAAGGGTTTGGGCTTTTCACTAAATCATGGTGAAGGTCCAGTTTAACATGGGACCTGATCAGCTGAGATAGAGAAAAGGGACGTGTTCAAGTTGAGTTTACTGGTCACATACAAAGCCATGAACAGTATTAGATGCAGTGAAATGTTCTCTATGTCCCAAAAACTGCAATGCAAGGAAATGAAGCATAGAATAAAACAAGTACTAATATAGAAATAAAACATATAATACACATTTAAAGTATACAAATTAAATATACTGTGAATAGGACATAACAGAGGCACATTTCTGCCCAGATTTCTGCCCACGCACCCCCCCCGGCCCAGAGAAGGGGGGCAGCCCACGCACCCCCCCCGGCCCAGAAAAGGGGGGCAGCCCACGCACCCCCCCCCCCCAGAGAAGGGGGGCAGCCCACACACCCCCCCCCCGGCCCAGAAAAGGGGGGCAGCCCACGCACCCCCCCGGCCCAGAGAAGGGGGGCAGCCCACACACCCCCCCCCCCCCGGCCCAGAAAAGGGGGCAGCCCCTGCACCCCCCCCCCCCAGAAAAGGGGGCAGCCCACGCACCCCCCCCCCGGCCCAGAAAAGGGGGCAGCCCACGCACCCCCCCCCCCCAGAACAGGGGGCAGCCCACGCACCACCACCCCCAGCCCAGAGAAGGGGAAAGCCCACGCACCCCCCCCCCCCCCCCAGAGAAGGGGGCATCCCACACACCTCTCCCTGGCCCAAAGAAGGGGGAAGTCCACACACCCCAATCACACAGAAAAGGGGGCACTCCATCCACGGAGATGGGGCCCTCGGCTGGCCCGCCCTACGTATACACATTACATTAGAGTGAATAGACCTGGCCGGAGTATAAACAGACATTACATTAGAATGAATAGAGCAGAGCGCCCTCTGCTGGCCTGCCCTATGTATATACATTACGTTGGAATGAATGCAGCGGGAATCTCATACAAAGAGCGCCCCTCTGCTGGCCTGCCGCATATATACACTTTACAAGGAACAGAGTGGGGTGTGTTGAAGGTAGCGCCCTCTGCCGCCTGACCTGCCTTCCTGCACCTCAGTATGGCGCGCCCCTCTTGCGCCGTCCTCCGGTGCGTCAGCTTGTCGTCCAGCACCGGGTGGCGGTAGGTTTTGGGGAACCTTTGTTTGATCACCGCCGCCTTCCCCAGGAAGCTCCCCCGGTACACCCGGGCCTCGGCCCCCTGCTTGAGCAACTGCAGCCCATCCAGGAGCTCCCGAGTCCTCTGGCGGCTGCAGCTCTCCGCCTGCTCGGCCATGGCGCGCGCTGTCACCAAGCTGCTGCGCAAACAGAGCAGCGGCCTGCCGACAGACTGCGTGTGACGTCACCAACCAGCGTAACTGCGACTCGGAATAGCGGCCAGCGCAGACAAGAGCACAAGAGAAGACGTTCCGGGCGGAAGCTTCATGCCAAGAAGAAAGCTTCCGGCAGCCTATGTTCCTGTATGAGTGATGTGCCACTATCGTGACGAAAAGCTTACCTAACAATTTTTGAGGGTGGGAAAGAGGGACATTTGTTAAATTAAGCCACGACCCCTCACTGAGGGTTGGATAGGGTGTAACATTTAAAGCAATATAAACAATTTAAATAGGCAAATTAATCATTTATTTATGCAGATCTGCATGTTACACCTCAAAGAGGGACAGATGAGCATAATGAGGGACATGGACTCACAAGAGGGACAGTCCCTCCAAATCAGGGACACTTGGGAGGTATGAAAAGGTGTCCCCACAGCTCACCTGTATGAATGTATTCTGTGTATAGCAGACATCTTGTCTTCCCATTATATACAGGTTATATACATTATATTTGTCAATTGATCAGAAGCCAACTTGAATATCTTTAAAGTTAACCTAAACCTTCTTTTGTAACTGTATTAGGGTGGGTCCTGGTCCACACTAAACCAACTTCACCTACCCCCTCATGCCATCAATGAGCCCTGCGTTAGAGAGATACTCACTTTCCTTAGCAGGGCTCCATCTGATGGGGGACATGAAACAAATCTTCCTCCCCTACCATCATATGTGAGTTCTGCATTCGATATACTCACCTTTCCCTAGCAGAGCTCCATCTGATGGGGGACATGAAACTAACCTCACCCACTCCCTCATGCCATCAGTTCTGCATTATTATTATTGTTCATTTATAAAGCACCATCACAGTCCATGGCGCTGTACAAGGTAGTACAGAGAGATACCTATTCCTAGCAGAATTCTGCCTGGATACTCACCTCTCCTCACCAGCTCCTCATCAGGCTTGTTTGGCCTAGTGGTTTCACAGTTATGGCACAGCCCCTGGTGAACCTGATAGGATGTTCACGGTCACGTGGGTCATGAAACCCAGAAGAGTTGAGTATCCGGACAGAGGGCGGGGCTGTCTGGATACTCGACTTTTCCAGATTTCATGCGACCGTGAGCATCCTATCAGTTTTTTGCTGGATATTTAATTGGGAGTTTGGTCAAAATCTTTGACCGGACTTACTCTTTAAAGGAAAAGTCCACGAAAGTTGCTTGTTTCATTGATGCTGCATGCAGAGCCACACCTACTCACAGTGACAGCTTCTCATACTGGCGCTATGAATGAGCGAGGGGTGTTGTGGCTGGCAGGCAAGAGGGGAGTCTGACCTGGAAGTCCACAGTAAGCCCTCATCGGACTGCCCCCCCCCCCCCTCCAGTTTCACAATTGGGCACTATTTACTCACCTCACCAGTAGGATCCATCTTCTGGGTCCTTCGGATTCCGGGCGACCTTCTGACGGGCGACACCATCTTCCACCCCATTATGCACTGCACGTGCACCCGATCTCGCCCCCTGGGAGGTGAAATCAGGCAGCCCTGGAGTCTTAGAGATTCCAGGGCACCTATGATGGGTTTTGGTCCACTTTCAATAAAGGTTATGACTAATGCGTTCATAGCGAAAAACGGCTGTAAGAGGATCGGACAGGGCTTAAACCTGCTCCTTGAAGGATCAGGAGAACCCGAGCTGTCATATCACCTGAGGTACTTCCTCCAGTCACTGTGATATACTTGTTCAGATGACTTGTTTTGGGTGCAGATCACCAGAATAGAGACCTCCTCTCAGGGCTACCTATAATGAGGCAAGGTCAGGAGGCCTTCTCAGGCAGCGCCATCTAAAGTAGGCAGTTCAGCAGTTCATTGCTAGTTCACTAGGGAGAGTGGAACCACTGTATGGGGTCATGTTGTTTTTTAATACATTCAGTCATTGGTGTTTCAGTAGCCCCCCACGATAGTCCACATGGCATGAAGCATTCATATTTGATATACAGGTAGTTTACTATTTGATAAGCAACCTGCCCCCCTGTACTTTATCCCACTCTCCTCTCCTCGTGATGCTTCTGAGTCAAGTTCATTTTAGATGCTGGGGAATCATTTTTTAAGGGTTTGGGCTTTTCACTAAATCATGGTGAAGGTCCAGTTTAACATGGGACCTGATCAGCTGAGATAGAGAAAAGGGACGTGTTCAAGTTGAGTTTACTGGTCACATACAAAGCCATGAACAGTATTAGATGCAGTGAAATGTTCTCTATGTCCCAAAAACTGCAATGCAAGGAAATGAAGCATAGAATAAAACAAGTACTAATATAGAAATAAAACATATAATACACATTTAAAGTATACAAATTAAATATACTGTGAATAGGACATAACAGAGGCACATTTCTGCCCAGATTTTTTCCGATATATTTCGCAGGTACATACTTACTAGGACATTCTTGTGGCACGATTAGGGAGTACAAGAAGTAAGGGGACTTAGTAGTAAAAAACAATTCCAAAATAAGCAAAACAGGGAATAAAGGAGCACAGAAACAGGGTTGGGGATCCAGGAGAAATGTCTTCTTTGCCCCCCTGGAACCACCTGCTTAGGCAATCATTCCAAGGCACCATAAGTTGGGCTCCAGGCTTAGGTATGTGAAGAGTAGATAGTGTGGGTACAGCAGCAAGGTTAGTGTGAGCAAAACCAGAGGGTTCCCCGCTGAACATAGGTCTTGTTTAGCAGACGTCCAGAGCTCCTACCAAGGCCACTATTCTGATACCCGCCACCACAAAGAGGGGTTACTTATCCAGATAAGAGGTGAGGGATGGGGGATGTATAGTGAGATTTGGTGGTGAGACTCAGGGGCTGCCAGGTGGTTAGAGTGGTGGATGGTGAGTTGTGGCTGCAGGGTTGTGAGTCTTGGGAGTGGTGGCTGCAGAGTGTTAAATCTTGGGAGTTGTGGCTGCAGGGTGGTGAATCTTGGGAGTTGTGGCTGCAGGGTGGTGAATCTTAGGAGTAGGGCTGCCAGGTGGTAAGGCTTGGAAGTGGTGGCTGCAGGGCGGTGAGTCTTGGGAGTGGTGGCTGCAGGGTGGTGAGTCTTGGAAGTGGTGGCTGCAGGGTGGTGAGTCTTGGGAGTTGTGGCTGCAGGGTGGTGAGTCTTAGGAGTAGGGCTGCCAGGTGGTAAGGCTTGGAAGTGGTGGCTGCAGGGTGGTGAGTCTTGGGAGTGGTGGCTGCAGGGGGGTGAGTCTTGGGAGTGGTGGCTGCAGGGTGGTGAATCTTGGGAGTAGTGGCTGCAGGGTGGTGAGTCTTGGGAATGGTGGCTGCAGGGTGGTGAATCTTGGAGTGGTGGCTGCAGGGTGGTGAATCTTGGGAGTGGTGGCTGCAGGGTGGTAAGTCTTGGAAGTGGTGGCTGCAGGGTGGTGAGTCTTGGAAGTGGTGGCTGCAGGGTGGTAAGTCTTGGGAGTGGTGGCTGCAGGGTGATGAGTCTTGGGAGTGGTGGCTGCAGGGTGGTGAGTCTTGGAAGTGGTGGCTGCAGGGTGGTAAGTCTTGGGAGTGGTCGCTGCAGGGTGATGAGTCTTGGGAGTGGTGGCTGCAGGGTGGTGAGTCTTGGAAGTGGTGGCTGCAGGGTGGTGAGTCTTGGAAGTGGTGGCTGCAGGGTGGTGAGTCTTGGGAGTGGTGACTGCAGGGTGGTAAATCTTGGGAGTAGTGGCTGCAGGGTGGTGAGTCTTGGGAGTGGTGGCTGCAGGGCGCTGAATCTTGGAGTGGTGGCTGCAGGGCGGTGAGTCTTGGGAGTGGTGACTGCAGGGTGGTGAGTCTTGGAAGTGTTGGCTGCAGGGCGGTGAGTCTTGGGAGTGGTGGCTGCAGGGCGGTGAGTCTTGGAAGTGGTGGCTGCAGGGTGGTGAGTCTTGGAAGTGGTGGCTGCAGGGTGGTAAGTCTTGGGAGTGGTCGCTGCAGGGTGGTGAGCCTTGGGAGTGGTGACTGCAGGGTGGTGAGTCTTGAAAGTGTTGGCTGCAGGGCGGTGAGTCTTGGGAGTGGTGGCTGCAGGGCGGTGAGTCTTGGAAGTGGTGGCTGCAGGGTGGTGAGTCTTGGAAGTGGTGGCTGCAGGGTGGTAAGTCTTGGGAGTGGTCACTGCAGGGTGATGAGTCTTGGAAGTGGTGGCTGCATGGTGGTGAGTCTTGGAAGTGGTGGCTGCAGGGCGGTGAGCCTTGGAAGTGGTGGCTGCAGGGCGGTGAGTCTTGGGAGTAGTGGCTGCAGGGTGGTGAGTCTTGGGAGTGGTGACTGCAGAGTGGTGAGTCTTGGAAGTGGTGGCTGCAGGGCGGTGAGTCTTGGGAGTGGTGGTTGCAGGGTGGAGAGTCTCAGGAGTAGGGCTGCCAGGTGGTAAGGCTTGGGAGGGGTGGCTGCAGGGTGGTGAGTCTTGGAAGTGGTGGCTGCAGGGTGGTGAGTCTTGGGAGTGGTGGCTGCAGGGTGGTGAGTCTTGGGAGTGGTGGCTGCAGGGTGGTGAGTCTTGGGAGTGGTGGCTGCAGGGTGGTGAGTCTTGGGAGTGGTGGCTGCAGGGTGGTGAGTCTTGGGAATGGTGGCTGCAGGGTGGTAAGACTTGGGAGTGGTGGCTGCAGCAGGGCTGTGGAGTCAGAGTCAGAAAAAAGGTACGTATTCTGACTCCAGCATTAAAAAATGGGCACCCTGATGCCCTGCTGTTTCAAACCCCCGAGATCTCCCACTACAGTCACCTTTCCTCTGTTCCCATGGTGCATGCGCTTATCCAATCAGTGCTTTATGGTGTGAATACTAAGCCGTTGTTTTGGGTTTAGTGTCAGTATAGGGAGTGGCACAAGCCACATCCCAGGGTTCCCTATGGAGTGCACGCTACCCTGTATTTGGACTAGATAAGTGTAGGAGCGCGCACATCAGCAGGGATACCAGGGAGCCCTTTAGGCTGCAGGGCCTTCCATGGCGGTGACTGGTCAACTTTAAAGTGGAAGATTTGCCTCTCGTGGGCAGCCATGGGGTCTAAAAGATCACTTAAAATATAGATGGGCAACTTACAACCCCTGGGGCATCCCTATTAGGAATGCTCTGCTCTTTGAAATACCTTTCGGGGGTCCATATTCACAAGTCCCAGCATATCCCTGGTCTCGCTACAGTCAGTAGCTTATCTGAAGGGCTGGGCGCAGGAGCACGCCTCAGCTTCAGAGATGTTGGAGAAGCACCGAGAATAGGTCGTAAGACCCCATAAAGGTGGGTATTTGTGGGAGTTTCACACAGCAGGATGCCCCGGGGGAGGATGAAAATCCTGGGTTTTGGTCCACTTTAGATAAATGTTTTTTTTTAATATTTTGGGGTGGTCATTTTTCTGTCTGGTATATTTTTGTTATCATGGTATTATGTATTGTTTACATCACTAACATTTGTCAAGATGTGCAGCAGCATCCAATGCGCTAAATAAAATATTTCACATGTCCACTGTCCTGTGTGTGCCACTATGATTTATTTCATATAAATGTTTTTGCTAATATTTGTGGGAGCCTATATTAATTATCATTTTACACACTTTCATGTTCCCTATGGTGTACTATGGGCTTTTTTGCAGGCACAGTGGATGGAAGGACTCCATGGTGAAAGTCAGAAAACACTTTCCTCCTCCTGAAAGCTGAAACATTTGCATGAAACACTTGAATTTACCTCATATGTGAAGCCATTCCATGGCACCTGAATCACAAGAATTATTTTGCACTCAAAAATTCCAATTATTTTTGAGTGCTTTTTCTCACACTCAAATTGTGCATGGAATTTTCGTGCGGAAAATCTGACCTTTTTCTCAAAAAAACACAACGATTTGAATTTGACCTTTAATGAATAAAGCCCATTGTGTGATAATGCTGACTGAGAAGTACTCACACAGAATCTGGGTATTGTACAGAGGTGGCACCACCCTGGCAAAGTCAATGACCTGGGCCCAGCAGTCTGTGGAGGGCAAAAGACATGGGGGTCGATTGAGAGTCAGCTGAGAATTCTCACTCCTTTTTTAGGAGAGAAAACTGCCATTGACTTTCATTGTTTACCGGGTGTCATTTATCCCCTGACTCTGAATCAGCCCTAAGATAGACAATGAATATCAAGGGCAGTTTTCTTTTCTAGAAAAGGAGTGAGAATTTTCACCTGACTCTGAATCGATGCCATGATGGCACAGAGTACTGTGGAGCCCACTGTCGGCCCAAATGTGGACTGTCTGCAGAATTGCCACCTCCAGTAAAGTGAAAACTAGAGGGAAAGGATGAAGGAGGAGGCTGCTCTTGGAGCATTTCAGCAGGGGGGGGGGGGGGGGTCACAAGATGAACACTAACCCTGTCCCTTACTTATGTAAGCGACTAGTTCTACTTGCCGGGTCGTCTTGTCTGCACAAGATGGCAATTTTGATTGAAAAATATCCTTTATTTATATAGTTGCACATATAAATACATAAGACAGTACATTCTCGCCATGTATTGCGTCGCAGCGCACAAGTCACTACAATACAGATACACTTCAATACGTACAATAAATTCCATTCATATTTAGCGGCAGGACGCCTGATGTGCAGTGCCTGGCTAAGGGCCCTGAACCTCACATCCTGCGTTCCACCACCTCTACTCATATACAGAGTGCGCCATGCCTAATGTGTAGCCTTGGACTAAGGGTCCCCGACCTCACATCATTCATGAGTCCACCACATTCATACCGCAACTATCAGAATATTTTTACATTGTGGGCGATGCCTGATGTGCCGCCCTGGACAAAGGTCCCTGGCAGCACATCATTCATGGGTCCACCGTACATTATACACAATACAAAGCGTGAAGACATAACGGTTTGTATATACAGTGTGGGCCATGCCTGATATGCCGTCCTGGACAAAGGTCCCTGGCAGCACATCATTCATGAGTCCACCAATTCAAAATGTACATGAAATAAAGCGACGGTCTGTGAGGGGGGGGGGTGGGTGGGAGAGGAGGGTAAGACAGGGGGAAACACAGGGCTGAAGCTTTATTTAAATCTATAAGATTAAGATTAAATCTATAAGATTCCCGGGCCGATCACCTCCCTCACCCTGGGGCATCCGAGATCGGGATGTCCCGCGGGGTGAAACCCCCCCAAAAGCCCCAAAAAACCTTACCTTATTGGCGATGGATCAGCCGCTGCCGCCTCCCGGGCGCCCCTCTAGCAGTGCCCGCGGCCGCCGTTTGTGAATGGCCGGCGCAGGCGCGTGTCCCTCTTACAGGGCGCGCGCCCGCGCCGGCCATTCACAAACGGCGGCCGCGCGCACTGCTAGAGGGGCGCGCGGGAGGCGGCAGCGGCTTATCCGTCGCTTGTCCGTCGCCGAAAAGCTACGTTTTTTGCGGCTTTTGGGGGGGTTTCACACAGCGGGGCATCCTGATCTCGGATGCCCCGCTGAAGTGGAACAACACCCAGGATAGTGCAAATCCTAGGTGTTGGTCCACTTTAAGATCTGGAACATGGAGGGGAGGGAGGGGGGAAGGGAGAAAAACAATCGAAGAGCAACTCAATCGTCTTCCTCATCTGTGTGGCCTCTGGTGGTCTAGTGGTTAGGATTCGGCCCTGGGTTCGATTCCCAGTCTGGAAAAACAAGATGGCAATTTCCTCAAGTGAAGGTGACCTGTCAGAGGAAGTCATCACTCAATCTTCACTGATCTAGTATCAAGAAATGACTGCTGACCCCCTTTATGTGGACCACCACCACCGCCCGATAACAGAAAGCCAAGACTTACCTCCACCCGCAATTGATTTGCTAATACGCTATATGTTGGTATTAGCTCCAGATTCGCAGTAATGAGAGGCTGAATAGTAATGAACACCTGGGCCCCTGATATGCTAATTATCACAGATCCAGTTACTATGGCTGCCCTGACTGGGCGACTGGCATCATCACTTTCTATTGTCTATCCACAGTAGTAGCTTCACGCAGTGACTGAAATGTCTCCATAAAACTGGTCAGGTCAACATCCAGAGGCCAGAGCGGAGACATGCAGCACCTGCCCCACCTGGTAAGTGCATTACACTGCTCAGGGGAGAAGGGGGCGTGGCTCTACATTTATTGGCTTGTGGACAGGGCTTACCTGTGCGCCCACACAGAGCGTCTCCACCTTTTTTATTTACCGTAATTATTATTATTATTATTAATTATTTACCTCTTTTACACATTCCCCCACATTCTTTCTTTTCTATATTTCTTCCATCTTTCTCTCTTTTTCTTGTTTTCATATTTCATTTATCATTCTTATTTCTCATATGCTCCGTTAATATTTTTCTTTTACATTCCCTCTGCTTGCTTTTGTCCACATTCCATCAATCTTTCTTGCTTTTCCAAGTTGCCTCCTTCATTTACTCTTTTTCTTACATCTTTCCTCTCATTTATTCTTTTCACATTTAGTAATCTTTTTTTATAGCTCCAACAGCATCTTTTTTTCTTCATCTTTTTCCACCTTCCTGCCATCTTTCTCTCTTTTTTCAAGTTCCTTCCTTCTTTCCCTCTTTTTAACATTCCCTCCATTGTTCTTTTTGTTTCTTATTATGGCTCTCTCTATTCCACCTTCCCTCCACCACTTACTCTTTCCCCTCCTTATTTACCTTTTCTTCAGTTTCCCTCTTTTTCACATTCCCTCTTTTTACAGCTCTCTCTACTCCACTTCCCCTCGTCCACTTACTCTTTCCCCCTCCCTTCTTCAGTTTCCCTCTTTCTCTCTTTTCCACATCCCATCATATTCTCTCATTTCCACATTCCTCCCTCTTTCTCTATTTTTCATGCTCCCTCCATTGTTCTCTTCTTTTTCACATTTCCCTTTATCTTTCTCTTTCACCTTCCATCCTTCATTTGCTTTTTCAACATTCCTTCTTTCTATTTCCCCTTCCTTTATTGTGCTTTCTTTCTCTGCATTTTCATTGTCTTCTCTCTGTCCCTATTTCCCCTCGGTTCTCTCCAATTCGCTCGTCAACTTCCTTTCATCTTCCTCTTTTTTCACCTTCTCTATATCTTCCTGTTTTTTATGCTTTCTTGTCCATCTTTTCTATCTTTAATCTTTCTGTTCTTTCTTTTTATATTGTTCATTCTTTCTTTCCCTGAATTTACATTTTTGTCTCTTTTTCAATCTTTTTTCTTCCTCCTTTTTCCTTTCTTTCTTTCTTTCTCTGAATTTCCATTTTGTCCTATTCCCCCCTCTTCTCCATGTTCCCACCATTTCTCTCTTGTCACCTCCCTCTCTTTTGACTTTCTCTAGGTCTTCCTGTTTTTTTTATGCACTGTTGTCTCTTGTTCTTTCTGTCAGGTTTTTGGGGTTCTGGAATGTAATATAATCATTTGTGTTAGCATTGTGGCCCCAGGCCTGTGATTTACTTATCTGCACCCTTCCTCCATGATTCTCATATTCCTGGGGCTCTGTTTTGCTACAATGGAAGTGGTTTTTATGGCCTTGAGTAAAAAACATGGACTACAATTCTTCTAATATAAAAGGTGAACTCTTGGCTAGCCTAGTCTAAGCAGCCTAATGACCTCTCCAGATGAGAACCCAGACATTAACCCTTGCTACTGGAACACAAGACTGTGATCGTTCCAAACTGAAGAGGTTGAATTTTAACAGAATGGGTTAAACCCATCACCCATGCCTTAGCCAATCAGATGATTAGCAAGCTAGAGTGAGGAAGTCTATGATATGTACTCGAAATCACTGCTTTGGTGTACATAGCTAAGGTAAACACATTGCTGCTATGGAAAACTGTTTTCTTTTATAACACAGAGTTGCAAACAAAATAATAGATAAGCTCAGCGCATTCAAGACATCATTTTGCCACACAGTAATTGAATTAACCAATGAAAGTGGAATTACCCTTTAACTAATAACATTTATCATCTGTGGTCACCTGTACTCATTTATTACTATGGAGTATGGGGGTCTGCTGCCATCTACTGGTTGTTCTTGTGTATATGTTTTTAAACTGGACCAACACCCAACTGGATCTATAAGATTCCCGTGCCGATCCAATCACTCCCTGCGGGGCATCCAGAATCGGGATGCCCCGCTGTGTGAAACCCCCCCAGGACGCCCGCTAACTTTACCTGAATCCCGGTCCAACGGCGCATGCACGGGCCGCAGTCGCATCTCGCGCTTCCCTCTAGCATTTGTGAATGCCAGCGTGCTCGAAGCCATTTTGGCGCGCATACCTCAGCGGCTCCGAGCGTGCTCATTGGACGAGCGGCCGCGCATGCGCTGTAGGAGCAGGGTGAGGTGAGTTTTATCGGGAGATCTGGGGGGGTGGAGGGAGGATAAGGTACAGGGGGGCGGGTTATAGCTGTGCTTTGCTCAGACAGATCAGAGCTGGGATCAGGTAACGGTCAGCAATCCCAGAATGCAGAGCAGCACAGTCAGGAGGCACTTCCTGTTTGCAGGCTGCCTGATAAGATGGCGGCTTCCATAAGCTGCCATCTTGGATGTTTAAAGGCTCATAACATGCAGTAGATGCAGGTAGGATGATTTTTAATGTGAGCACTCTGTATGTACAGGGTGTGGGAAACATATAAGATAGACTCTTATTCAGAGTGAAGGTCCGCTTTAAGTTTTTAGTCACTTATTATTTTTTCCCCTACCGGGCTGCAACTCTGTTCTGGGCTCAAGCATACGGGCGCCGCCATCTTGACTGAGAAGGATCACACGTACTGAGGAGAGGAGAGCAGGATAAAGTACAGGGGGGCGGGTTATAGCTGTGCTTTGGTCAGACAGGACAGAGCTGGGGTCAGGAAAAGTTCAGCAATCCCAGAATGCAGAGCGACACAGTCAGAAGATACTTCCTGTTTGCAGGCTGCCTGATGTTCCATGAGCCGCCATCTTGGATGTTTAAAGGCTCATAACATGCAGTAGATGCAGGTAGGATGATTTTTAATGTGGGCAATCTGTATGCACAGGGTGTGGGAAACATATAAGATATTCAGGGTGAAGGTCTGCTTTAAGTCCCTGCCGAAGCTGTAAGAAAAAAAAAAGGAGGGACACCTATCTGCGAGCCTGAAGTCTCAATCTCGGGTTTTAGCCCTTGTGTTGCTGTGGTGCTGACAGCGTGCTTCTCATCTAACCGCGCTGAGCATCCCTGGCGCTGATTGCCAGGTAACCCGTTAATTGGCAGCAGGGGCTGCATCATGTGACCGCGCTGTCAGCACCAGACCAGACAGAGCAGAGTACTTGAGGTAGGTACTGTAAATGCCCTTTCATTTTTTTTTACTGCCTGGATTGCCCCTTTAACTTCACGTGTGCTGCGCCACTCCCCTGGAATGCTCTTCCCCATACAATTTCCCACTACCCAACCCATAAACCTTCGAAAGAGGAACAACACCCAAATATTTACTTTTGTGGGTTTTGTTTCTCTCTGGCAAAGCATCCAAATTTGGGATGCCGGGCTGTGTGTACCCCCCACAGGATTGAGTGAAAAAATTCACCTTTTCCTCAGTCCCACAGTGCAGTCAGCCAATAAGCGGCACTTGTACCAGTCAGATTTCATTTGCCGCAGGAATCTCAGTGCGGCAAGGAGATCTGAATGGAGTGAGTGCGGCATCCCTGCTCAGCTCTAGCTGTGGCCGTGCCTAATATAGAGGTAGACAACTCCACAAGAGTCATATACTCAATTGCGGAGTTGCTCCAAAGTGGACCAGAACCCAGGATTTTTTTCACTATCCCTGGTTTTGGTCCTTGCATCTCGATTTGGGATGCCCCACTGTGTGAAGCCCCCTGGGCCTCCCCTGAAACAAACATTCCTGATGTTCCCACAGTGCCTGCACGGGTTCGTCAAATTCAACCTTCATATGCTGTACACAGGGCCAGATTATGAGAGAGGCGCAAGCCCCGGGGCCTCCATCACTTGCCCTACAAAGGGGGCCTCCACCAACCTTTGGGCTATGGTCTGGTCCAGGAGGCTTTTCAGTCTTTGGTCTGACGGGCTGCGGGGACAGCAATAAAGCTATCGGCAGCAGCGATAGCTCCCTACGCCTGGGCAGCCAAAGCCACCACAGGACAGGACGCTACAGTGATGGGTGCGTGCAGAGCTGTCACTGCACATAAGCCACCAATGCAGGGAACTGTTTTTTGCTGGACCAGTTGGGCAACTACACTACCCCCCACCCAGAATGGCAAAGCAGGAGTTCCCGAGCAGCACGCACCCGCACAAGGGGGGCACAAGGGACTCGATCTGATGTTCCAGTAAGTAGGCGAGTGCCAGACAACCACCAATCAGTTACCTGGATGGACTATTATTTTAAAGAAAAAATACTGTATTTGGGGCCTCCACCAGATTTTGTGCCCAGGGGCCTCCACCACACTTAATCCAGCCCTGGCTGTACATATTAATGTACATTATACAGCGCTGTTTGAAACAGAGATTTGGCATCTAGAGCGGCCACATCCCCAGTCTCCCTGTGGTCTGTGTCCAGCCTGAGTGGCGGGCGCAGGTACGTGGCTCAACCGCTGAGATGGGGTGTGTGTCACCCAGAAAAATGAGTTTGTGTGCGATCTTGGGGGGGGGGGGGGGGGGGGGGGCACAGTGGGACATTCCTATTGGAATTTCCCTGGCTAGTACATTGGACTCCAGGACTTGCCATTCAAGTGGGTGGTCTTCTTTAAAACATATATTTTATCTATCAGCTGGTTAAAGTAGAATTCCAGTCTAAATAAACCCCCCCTCCCCACCCGGTAACCCTCTGCTGGCAGGAGGGAGGCCCACCGCTGAGACAGAAAGCAGCATCCCCTGGCTCCACTCATTCAATGAAAGCCCACCACCATTAAAGTGGACCAAAACCCACATTTTGCATCCCCTGAATTGCTCCCCCTATGAGGAGAACCTTTTGCCAATTTTCCCTGCTCCTACTCTAATCCCAGATAATGGCGCCTGTTTTAGCTGTAAAACTCAACCTCCTCCATTCATTTCCACTGCTGTCTGTGGCAATGATGACATTGCCACACCGGTGCAATGACTGATCTGCCAGCTTACAGAGAGGGACAGTTGAAAAATCAGGATGATTTGAAAAGCGGAAATACCCATTTCTAGTTTTTCACCCTAAGAAGAGAGTATCAGCAGGGGCTTTGGCCAAATGTATTTCACAAGTTCAGTGGGTTTCGGTCCGCTTTAATGTGCCCCGGCGAACGGCACGGGACCGCAGAGGGGCAGAAGTGCCCCCTGTCCTGCGCCAGGAGCTTGTATTTTTATTTATTTATATATTTATATTATTACACTCTTGTCCCCTTTCGGAGCACTCACCACAATGCTTAGTACCTTTACACTCCTTGTCTCCACCTTTAGATTGTAATCTCATAAAGTCAGTGCCCTCACACTAAGGTACTCTGTACCAATGTGTTTTGTCATGGCTATGTCATTACGGCCTGTGTATTAGAAGTATGTGACTCATACGACCCTCCTGTCATTTGTACAGCACCATGGAATGCGATGGCATGCTATAAATAACCAATAATAATAATAATGTACTGGGCAAATAAAAGTGATCCAGATTCTGGTCAGACTCCAGGGGAAATGCTGGGGGGAGAGAAACAGCTGCAGCAGTCTGAGGTTGGAGGGGGCTGAGCTGTCGGACGTGCTCTCTCGCATTCCTCACTCCCAGCACTTCAGGGAGGAGAGCTTTTCCTGCTTGCCACGTCCTCCCAACTTCCTGAACTTCCTCCAGTCCGGTTGTGCTGGCAGTGTGGGAATGAGGAGCTCACCTGAGTGTTCGTCTCTCCCTATTTACAGGTAACTGCCGGGCTGGGGGCTACCCTGCCGCGTCTCAGAAGTTCTCTGCACCCCCCTCCGCCCACGGAAGCTAAACATAGGCATCCAGGTGTCCTATGACATCATAGAAACATAGAGGACATCCAAGTGCCCTATGACATCATAGAAACATAGAGGACATCCAAGTGCCCTGTGACATCATAGAAACATAGAGGACATCCAAGTGTCCTATGACATCATAGAAATATATGATGCATCCAAGTGCTCTATGACATCATAGAAGCATATGGTGCATCCAAGTGCCCTATGACATCACAAAGGTTAAGGGAAACATTGCTTAGAACGTAGTCACAGGCATGGCCGATCCTTACAGCATGGAGGGTGAGAAATGATATTGATGAATCAGAAAGGATCTGTCATACTCTATCTCAGTGTCGGCTACCTAGGTGGGGGACAAGAAACACAAGATTGGAATCGATTGGTTGCTGTAAAATAAGTGAGATTAAAGCTTGAGCCAAGTATTAGCTCAATGTGCTAGATCACAGCTGCCTCACCTGGGTTTAAAGGTCTAGGCCTGGGTGTGTCTCCTCACCCCCCATCGATATGCCTCTGGAGCGTCTCATTCATCCAGGTCATTGTATATCTGTAGTAATAAATCAAGGCAACTGGACTTGCTTTTACTTGTTCTTTTCTTGGTGACGTTTCTCTAGTCATCTGACTGGCGAAAGCTAAAAGGAAGCCTAGAGAAACGTCTTCAAGGAAAAAAAAAAGACAGTCCTGTTGCCTTAACTTATTACTGCAGATATCCACTCCATAGAGAGTATTATCTTCCTTCTCAAGTAAAATAAAGCGTGTTAAATACCTTCCAATCTGGTTGTACAAATAAAGTCATGACAGGCTGAGCAGATCTGCCATTCTGTGTGAAAGGGGATAATGAGGCCACTGTACAGGGCCACCATTATGAATCTCTTAACCTAAATATGATGGCTCGTCCTAATTCAAACTGGGCCAACGACCCCACGACAACTGGATGCTTCTTAGTATTCAGTCTATGTAGGAAAATTACATTTAAAATTAGTTTGGTGGCCCATACACAGTATATGCTGGTTTCCTTTGGGGTCCAGTTCAGACTAGGGATCCAGCCATCATATATAGATATAGGCTCATTCATCATCAGCAGTGACAGCGATATTTTGGCAGCCAGCTGCGCTCAAGGCAGGGCTCCCTGGCTGGGATTCGAGGGGGGGCCACTTTGTGTCCAGGCCCCTTGGGCCCCATAATGGAGTCTTGGCTCTCGTCTTGTTCAGATTATAGGTTGTGGGGGAGCCCAGACACAATATAGACTGTGTAGAGTCTGGGCCTCTTTGTAACCTATAAGTGAAGGCTGGGCCCCAGTATTCAAGTTATATCGTATAACATTGTTCATACAAAAGTCCTAGCCATTAAATTATAGGTTATGGGCGGCCCAGGCACAATATACCCTGAAAAGATTCTGGCCAACCCTAGGCCCCTAGTTTAAATTCGGGCCCAAGGCAAACCAGCCTGGGAAGGGGGGGGGGGGGGGGGGGGTAAGTGCCAGGTCAGGGTTCCCTGACTGGGGTCCCCTCCTTTTGGCCGGCCTATCGGGCCCCATACTGGAGACAGCCATGGAGGTAAGAGGACAGCATGTCGGGAGAGCTATGATGAAGAAGGTCAGCAGGGACAGGAAAGGTCAGGAGATGGGGGCAGATATAGACCCTCTCACTCGCTTGGCTGGACCCCCCAACATGGCGTCTATGGTGATCCTGTCACGGGGGTAACTATATAACCTCTATTCTGTGTTTATTCTGTGTTTATTTTCTTTTTCCAGTGTCCAATGAGATGAGTGGAAGCCAGTAATGAGCCACGCCCCCACCATGGGTATGTTGTCCTCTTTGTAGCCTTACTTTATCACTATAGTACCAAGGTCACCTCTCAGAAGCCTTGCTATGCCACAGCACTTCACCGCTTCTACCCTGGATGCAGAGGGGTCCCAGACATAAAAAGCAGGTCCAGACTGTGCCCCATAGCAACGACACCCCATTCTCCGTCCTATAACTTTTTTCACATCTCAGACTAGTATATGATCTAGCACAAACAAACACCGGTCTAAATGATTTTTTCTTCAGTTTAAGGGATTGCCATGCAGATGATTCAACTGGGTGAGCTGTTGAAAAAGGCTGCTGTTACTGAGATCCAGACCCTTTTCTGTAACCCCTGGATTATATTTATTCACCTTTTTTAGCACTGAAAGGTGGACCTAAATGCCCTGCTCTCTGCTAAGCCTCATTTTGTAAAGATTCCTGAGCAGAAACAGCTTGCTTATTTAAGCTGGATTTCTCATGCAGTCTTTTTAGTACAACCCACATGCCTTTTGCGGTGGATGGTGAAGGTGAGTGGCGTGACATTGTTTCCATGATCTTTACACTTACTATGCTTCTGCTGGGTGCCGGCGCTACCCGTATCTGAGGTGGGTAGCACTGATGACTGGCAGCGGCATAGTATGTGTAAAGATCTACATTGTATTTGCTGCCCAAGCTGCCTGGGGACATTTCGGGGCCCCACCAAAAGCCCTGAAGGTGAGCCCATCCTTTAATTTAGCACACACATGGGGGTGTAGAGAGAAGCTGGAAGATGATTTGGAAGCAGGGGTGGAGAAGAAGGATGGAGATGGAGGGAGTTTATGCTGCCCCCACAACAGCTGCTGGTGGCAAGCACCTGGGGGCTTTCCTGAGACCCACCAACAGGACTGACAGTTGGGGACATCATTATTCACCCAGCCCACACATGAGGAGGCAGCTAGCTAGAGATATGGGAGCAAGATGCAGATAGGGGTGCAGCAGGGAGTAGGATGGAGATGGGGGTGTAGCAGGGAGCAGGATGGAGATGGGGGAGCAGTATGGAGAATCGGGGTGCAGCAGGGAGCAAGATGGATGGGGAAGTGCAGCGAGTAGCAGGATGGAGAAGGGGGAGCAGGACGGAGATGTTGGTGCAGCAGGGAGCAGTTATGGAGATGAGGCAGGAGTGAGATTTGGGAATAAAGACTGGGTGGGGGACAGTGGATGGAGGAGCATGACTTACATGGGGTGATGGGCAGAGAAGAAGGGGGTGGTGTGGCTGCAGGATGGGGAATGGGGGTGTGAGTGTGGCTGCAGGGATGGGGAGTGGATGGTGTAATTGGGGGGTGTAGGTGTGGTTGCTGGTGGAGCAGTGATTGCAAAGAGGAGCAGAGGGCCCAGTGGAGGGAGCGAAGACCAGGCAGCAAAAACTAGGAGACCCAGCAGAGAGGACAGACCAGCTGAGGTGTTTCGGTGAAGACAGCAGAGACCGGCAGTGAAGGTGGTGGTAAGTGCCACACTGCAAAGTCTTATGGAAGCCATATTTATGTCTTAGGAGCTCTGTATGATGGGGACAGGGAATAGATGCACATTGCAATGTTGCCACCTCCAAATAGGGTAAATGAGGTTACTGCAAGTGTGTGCACGTATTCCTGTCCCCATGGACACTGCAAGGATTAGATCCACTTTAGGATGCTGTGGACCTTAGGTTGCTGTGGACCTTAAAGCATACCTAAATGTAATATACCCACTCTGCCAGGAATGACTATGGTCCACAGAGACACTAAACCACCCCCATCTAGCCCCATATTCAGCAGATAGCTTCCTTTTTCCTGCAGAGATTTGCATAATAAGGGATCCAGACACTGCTACATCCTAGTACTACTGACCTCCGAAATGGGAAGATTTAGCTCTCACGTGTGTGTTGCTCAGGTTAAGTGCCAGCAATCTCCCCCTCCTAGAGGTACCGCCCCCTTTTTGCGAGCCTCCTCAGTGATATGTGCCTATTCCGGCCATTCAAATGAACGGCTGCCATGGGACTGGCAGCTAGATTACTTTATTTATTTTTTGTTACAATGTGCTGGTGAGGGCAGCTGTAGGTCGTGCACGTGTTGGGGGGGCCCAGTATAGAATTTGAACTGGGGCCCATAGGATTGTAGTTACACCACTGATCCTGTGGCCTCTCTGTAGTGATAACCTCCCACAAATCATCTCATTTCCACTTTTAAGTTCCATAGCTGATAACTGTCATTGTTTAGCTTGGCCACTGAGAGTTTAATCTCTGGGATGCTGGTCATTCTCTCTCCTTTATATATAACAGTCTTACTTATATACAGGAGATGCTTGCATCGGCCGTGCTGTCTCCTGTTCGGGGCTCTGCACTGTCTGAGCCGTGCTTGGTCACTGGAAATTATCCTGTCGCTGTAGCTTCATTCGGTCACTGAGCCTGTTGCAGAGTGTGAGTGCTGGATGCAAGTCATAATCCAGATAGACATTAGTGGTATAACAGGAACTGGCTTTACTGGAACATGCATGCAAGAGAATGTCACCATACACGGTGGCTAACATAGACAAGAAATTATAGATCACATCTGAATATAAGTATTGGTAACAGCGCCATCTACTGTCATAACTTGTCATAACTGTAAACTGCTGTCAATCTGGCAAAAGTCCCAAATTTACAAGCAGAAGCTGTTGCAATGTATTGTATCTCCAACAGTTCTGACAGTTACAGCCCATACAAAGCCTTGTTATGGTGGCATGCAGGTCCAGTTGTTACTGACCATGTTGTTACATAGTTGACATGGTGATTCTTTACCGGAGGAGGTCCATGTATTGGACATATTTGGCTTTATTTAATTGATGGATTTATTGGCAGGGCATAGTGTCCATCTATAAAACCTCCCATTGAACCGCACATCTTCCCTAATGCATTGTGACAGAGGCAGAAGTCCTGCCACCAAAATTGGGATGAAGTGGCCTATACTGTGAAAGATCGTTGGAAAATATAATTTCATAACTGCTGCCGGCCTCATGACATTTCAGGAACAATGGACCTCATTTAAAAAGCCTGCTGTAGACATGGTGGTGCCATAATTTCATAAGGGATTAAGGCACTGCTCTGCATCCTTGGCAGTTACGATTACATTTTCACAATTTGTTGACAGAGACGAGCGACCCAGTGAGACTTTTCCCGGCTGGGACCCCCAGATGAAGAGATTGTGACAACTCCTGTTGGGGGCCATGTAGGAAGGCATTGTGTGGTCGCAAAGCGTAATCAGAACCCTCACGTACCCCAACACCAAAACCAACCCTCTATGACCGTCCATCAGAATGTTATGAGGGTATCTAGACGCATCCCAGGGGTGGGGGTGACCGACAGGAGTTTAAATCTAGACGGAAGGGAGAGGCTGTTCACTGCTGGGGGGGGGGTCATGCTGGATATCGCGATAGAAGGCACATTATATGCATATTGTTTGCCTAGTGTGCACCCTGCCACCCTTCTCTACCGCTGAAGCAGAGTTACATAAAAAAACCTCTTACCTGGCCCGCAATCCAGCTGGGCACCGCCATCTTCCTTCGGCTTTCTGATGCAACCCGTAGAGTGCAGTCCCCACTCCTGTACATGCTCCCATCTACACATTCAAGTGGATGAGCAGGAGGACCATTCTCTACAAGATGGCAAGGAAGATGGTGGCGACTGGCGCTTCAATTGTCCAATCATAGGCACTGGATAGCAGGCCGGGAAAGAGTTTTTTTTAATGTATCCCGGTACATATAACGTTACATGCTGCCAGGGCTGGTTTCTGGCCCAATCTAACCCTGCTAATGGATGGGGGCTATCTCAGACAGTAAGCTGATGGCAGTCCTACTGGGATGGTGGGGCTCTGTTCACTGGTGATAGTGAATGGGCCCCTCAGCCTGTCAGGGTTGTGAGAGCGTGTTGTCTGGACCAAAGTCATTTCCTGTGCTGTCAGATGAACCCACAAGGCACAATACTTCACAATTGTTTTACAGATTTGCATCATGTTCTCAATTCTTTTTCTTATTTTTAGGTCTCCCAGCATCGACTCTCCTGTTATCCGCCACTGTGTCCTTCTTGGGTGGAGTAATATTTGGATACGAACTGGGAATAATTTCTGGAGCCCTACTTCAGCTGAAACATGACTTTCATCTCAGCTGTTTCCAGCAGGAGGCGCTGGTCAGTGCAGTTCTGATTGGTGCTCTTCTTGCCTCTCTAATTGGAGGATTTCTGATTGATCGCTCGGGACGTAGGACGTCTATACTGGCCAGCAATATTGTGGTGTTGGCAGGGAGTACAATTCTCATATTTTCCACCTCCTACTTTTCTTTGATGGTTGGACGCGTCACTATTGGTTTTGCCATATCCATATCCTCCATGGCGTGCTGCATATACGTTTCAGAAATTGTCAGGCCACACCAGCGAGGGATGCTTGTGTCTCTTTACGAAACTGGAGTGACCACTGGCATTTTACTTTCTTATGGGATGAACTATTTCCTATCTGGCTCCTCTATGGGTTGGAGGTACATGTTTGGATTGGCCATTTCACCAGCCATCTTCCAGTTCATCAGCATCCTCTTTCTTCCATCCAAGCCCCCAAATATAAACAGGACAGACAGCGAATCCCGAAAAGGCTTCATTCCACTCCAAGATCTGGAGGAAGGTGAGGAGGTCAGACTAGCCCCCATTATTAGAGACTACTCCTTCCTGGACCTCTTCTGTTCCAGAGACAACATGAGGATGAGGACGCTGGTGGGCCTGGGCCTGGTTCTTTTCCAACAACTGACTGGCCAGCCCAATGTGCTTTATTATGCCTCTACTATCTTTCGGTCAGTGGGGTACCAAAGCAACGCCTCGGCAGTACTGGCATCTGTGGGCCTGGGCGTTGTAAAGGTCCTCTCCACGCTGGTGGCCATGAGCTGTGCTGACAAAGCTGGAAGGAGGGTTTTGCTTCTTGCCGGATGTGTCATGATGACCCTCTCGGTGACCGGGGATTGGAATTGCAAGTTTTGCGATCGAACTGGATACCCGAAGCGGCTGTGAGTCCTTTGCCCCAACAAATTCTACTCTGAACCTTTCAAATTCTCCCGTTGCGTTGGACTCTCTCAGTGACGTCATTGAAGCTCAATATAGAGTCCCAGTAACGAGGGCACAAGGCTCCAAGGCAGCACTAATGAACAAGTCGGCAACAAGACTGCCCAGTCACTCCTCTGCATGGATGCTGTACTCTTCTCACTCAGGCAGTGAGCAGCTGAAGTACCCAGAATCCTTTTCTAGAGAGCAGAAGTTCGCCAGTCACGCCTTGTTGACATGGATTACTCTGTTGAGTTTAATGGCATTTGTAAGTGCTTTTTCTATTGGATTTGGACCAAGTAAGTGTGACGCAAATAAGTACGTAAGACCTCAGGTGCTTTGTGGGCTGACATGGGTTTGGCACAGAGGGAGGAACACTGAGCAAACATCACATTTAATGTTTGGTGAAGAGTATTGTGGCTTTTTTGGGAATATGATCAAATAACACTTCTGGCACAAGTCCTACACAACCCAGCAAAACAATGACCTGTGTGTGATGAGGACGGGGACCTAGTGCTTGTCTCTAAGCTGAAACCCCATTTGTCCTCTGACCTTCAGCTAATCCACCATGTGCTCTGCATCTCCTAGGGTGGTGCTCTCTGGAAATACCAGGGCCATGTTTGGTATTCAAGCTGCCCTAGTCACTTTTAGCATACCTCTATTATTCTATTTATGGGGAAAATTGTTTTGGGATGCCTCATTGCGTGACCCACCCGCCAGACCTACTCACCTCTTCCACTAGCTCGCTCTGCATTTGCATCCCCAGCATACCTGTAACTGGGCCTATTTGACCAGCCCACAGCTAGAGGCTGTGGGGGAATGTGACGGGCATCGCTCACTTCATTCAGATTTCTTTAAATATATTTATATTTCTTTAAATATGAATGGAACAAGCACCACGGATTTGCTGAGTGGTCCGCATATGCGCCATGGAAAAAAATTATGGGCGTCCGGGGGATACACACAGAGCAAAGCAAAACCACAGAATGTCAATTCCTTGGATGTTGTTCCTCTGGTGGTGGACTAATCATCTTTTGTACCAGCCCTGGAGTCTAAAAGACTCCTGAGCCAGCCAATCAATCCCACTGGGGCATCCTGATTCAGGATGCTCTGCTGTGTGAACCCCCCTGTGATCGCCCTGTAATCACTTACCTTTCCGGTGTTCCCAAACTGGTTTTGCGGGCTGCATCCTTGGCCTTCCTACAGCCGAGCCACGCTCCTCCTTATGCCAGAGATTTGCAATGGAAATGTTTTGAAGGTATGTTTTTAGGGGCTATCATGAGTTTCACACACCGGGTCATCCCAAATTAGGACCCCTGGGGGGTGGGCAAGGAACAAATTCTAGGAATAGTGACAATCCTGAGTTTCAGTTCAATTTAATGTGCTGCCAATGGGACATAATGCAGTAGCGCCACACACTTTGGCGCCCCATGCAGGCCTAGGGTTGCCTAATGTGAAAAACTGCCTTGATTGCAGTAAGGCAGAATTCCAGACAGAGCTGTGAAGCCCCTCAAATCTTTCATGTGTGGCCAAATAGTTGGCCAGAGGTGGGCTTCCAAAAGATCCATGTAGGTCTATCTCGAAACTGCATTTGCTTTGCGCTTAATCATACTTGTATTGCTCACAGGTAATCTTTTTGGAGTGTACATGGTGTGGTGTGTACATGGTTTACTTGAATACCGAGAGCCCATTTACACAACCTCGCGTTTCACCAGTCCAGATGGATCTAAATACAATGCAACACAAATGTAATGTGTATTAGTTTAGTTAGCTTAGTGTATTTGCATGTTTCGGAGACTTGCCTGTACTCTGTTCATGATGGGTCCATCCCCTTACTGTCCCCTAACACCCATCCTCCCTTTATCTACCCCAGTGACATGGCTGGTCCTCAGCGAGATCTACCCAGCTGAAATTCGCGGCAGAGCGTTCGCCTTCTGCAATAGCTTAAACTGGGCGACCAACCTGCTTGTGACGCTGACCTTCCTGGATGTTATAGGTAAGTGGGGTCTGGGCACAGTTACTTGGTGTGACCTGTATAAATAGAAGATAACTGTGCAGATATACAGCCACGGGAGTGTGTGTAAATTCTGCACACTCCCGTCATGGTGAGTGTGCAGTTTAGCTCATAGTGTGGCTCTGGGCGTTAAAGAGACAGAATGTACAGTGGGGGGGGGCAGTTTTATCAACACAGATCCCTCATATGGATCCTAACCAGTGGTACAGGGGCGACATGGGGATAAAAAACGGCCCAGGAATTTTTTGGTCACCCCGGCCCTTCTGCAGTTTGTCTGACCCCGTATAATACCCCCCCCCCCCCCCCCCCGATGTTAGGCAGTGTGCAGAATCCCCCAAATCACTCCATCACAAGCAGTGCAGTGGAGCCTTCCCCCAAATCACCCCATAACCAGCAATGCGGCAGAGCCTTACCCAAATCACCCCATAACCAGCAATGCGGTAGAGAATACCCCCCAATCACCCCATAACCAGCAATGCGGCAGAGCATATCCCCAATCACCCCATAACCAGCAATGTGGCAGAGCATACCCCCCCAATCACCCCATAACCAGCAATGTGGCAGAGCATACCCCCCAATCACCCCATAACCAGCAATGCAGCAGAGCATACTCCCCAATCACCCCATAACCAGCAATGCGGCAGAGCATACCCCCCAATCACCCCATAACCAGCAATGAAGCAGAGCATACCCCCCCAATCACCCCATAACCAGCAATGCGGCAAAGCATACCCACCAATCACCCCATAACCAGCAATGCGGCAGAGCATACCCCCCAATTGCCACATAACCAGCAATGTGGCAGAGCATACCCCCCAATCACCACATAACCAGCAATGCGGCAGAGCATACCCCCCCAATTGCCACATAACCAGCAATGTGGCAGAGCATACCCCCCAATCACCACATAACCAGCAATGCGGCAAAGCATACCCACCAATCACCCCATAACCAGCAATGCGGCAGAGCATACCCACCAATCACCCCATAACCAGCAATGCGGCAGAGCATACCCCCCAATCACCACATAACCAGCAATGCGGCAGAGCATACCCACCAATCACCCCATAACCAGCAATGCGGCAGAGCATACCCCCCAATCACCCCATAACCAGCAATGCGGCAAAGCATACCCACCAATCACCCCATAACCAGCAATGCGGCAGAGCATACCCCCCAATCACCACATAACCAGCAATGCGGCAGAGCATACCCCCCAATCACCACATAACCAGCAATGCGGCAGAGCATACCCGCCAATCACCCCATAACCAGCAATGCGGCAGAGCATGCCTCCCAATCACCACATAACCAGCAATGCGGCAGAGCATACCCCCCAATCACCCCATAACCAGCAATGCGGCAGAGCATACCCCCCCAATCACCCCATAACCAGCAATGCGGCAGAGCATACCCCCCCAATAACCCCATAACCAGCAATGCGGCAGAGCATACCCCCCCAATCACCCCATAACCAGCAATGCGGCAGAGCATACCCCCCAATCACCACATAACCAGCAATGCGGCAAAGCATACCCGCCAATCACCCCATAACCAGCAATGCGGCAGAGCATGCCTCCCAATCACCCCATAACCAGCAATGCGGCAGAGCTCCCGACCAATCACCACATAACCAGCAATGCGGCAGAGCATACCCCCCAATCACCCCATAACCAGCAATGCGGCAGAGCTCCCGACCAATCACCACATAACCAGCAATGCGGCAGAGCTCCCCACCAATCACCCCATAACCAGCAATGCGGCAAAGCATACCCCCCAATCACCACATAACCAGCAATGCGGCAGAGCATACCCCCCCAATCACCCCATAACCAGCAATGCGGTAGAGAATACCCCCCAATCACCCCATAACCAGCAATGCGGTAGAGAATACCCCCCAATCACCCCATAACCAGCAATGCGGTAGAGAATACCCCCCAATCACCCCATAACCAGCAATGCGGCAGAGCATACCCACCAATCACCCCATAACCAGCAATGCGGCAGAGCATACCCCCCCAATCGCCACATAACCAGCAATGCAGCAGAGCATACCCCCCAATCACCCCATAACCAGCAATGCGGCAGAGCATACCCCCCAATCACCACATAACCAGCAATGCGGCAGAGCATACTCCCCAATCACCACATAACCAGCAATGCGGCAAAGCATACCCACCAATCACCCCATAACCAGCAATGCGGCAGAGCATACCCACCAATCACCCCATAACCAGCAATGCGGCAGAGCATACCCCCCAATCACCCCATAACCAGCAATGCGGCAGAGCATACTCCCCAATCGCCACATAACCAGCAATGCGACAGAGCATACTCCCCAATCACCACATAACCAGCAATGCGGCAGAGCATACCCCCCAATCACCCCATAACCAGCGATGCGGCAGAGCACCCCACCCTCCTCGTCACCCTACTCACCTGTTCCATGCCAAAGCTGGCTGTCCGATGCTCTGTGCATCAGATTATGACGGCTGGGCGGCAACACCGCATCAGCATGAGCGTTCTGGCAGAGCTGGGACTCTCATGCTCATTCTGTGCGCTGCCCGGCCATCAGAGGTGGACCTCCGTCTGCTACACACTGCACTCAGCCACCCCCCCAATTGGCCACCTGCCACCCATGACTCCTCTTGCGACCTGCCACACTGGCCACCAGCATGCCTCGTACTTTAATGCTGGCTCTCCGACAATGCTTCTTGCAGCAGGTCGAGTGAATGGGAACCGCCGCCAACAGGATTGCTGGAGCTGGTAAATTGCTGGGGAGGGGGGGGGTGGTGGCCTACTGGGCATCTGCCCGGTGTCCCCTCTGCCTTATTAGTTCATATTCATGGGAGATGTACAGGAGGATTATTAATGATTATTAGTTCATGCTGATGGGGGATGTGATGGGTGAGGGGGGATTATTAATTAATTTATGTTGGTAGGAGGAATATTAATGGTGATGGGGGATGTAAGTGTGGGTTTTTAATGGAATGCTGTAGGGGAATTATTAGTTTATACTGATGGTGGATGTTAGTGGTAAGGAAGGGCTTTTAATTGAATGCTTTTGGGAGGGTGATTATTAGTTCATACTTATGTGGGATGTGAGGGAGGTTTATTGATTAAATCCTGTTGGGAGGGAGGTTATAAGTTCTCATTGGGGGGGGGGGGGGGGGGGGTGAGAGAGGATTATTAAATGCTGTTGGGAATATTTGTTAATGCTGATAGGGGGTGTGAGGGAGGATTATTAAATTGCTGTTGGGAGGGGGATTTTATTAGTTAATGCTGGTTGGGGATGTAAGGGAAGGTTTTTAATTGAATGCTGTTGGGAGGGAGGTTATTAATGCATGCTGATGTGAGGGCTGAAGTCTATAGCTTATCTGTATTCAGATAACAGTAGGGGATAAAACTATAATTTATTCAAAATGTGTCAGTTGTTGAGGACCTTTCATCAGGGCTTTTTCTGTAAGAGTAAAACTTTATACCTTCTTGCTTTTTGCAAAAGTGCTACAAGGCCTGTGTCCTGGTTTACAGTCATCCTCCTGCTCATCTTCATCTTCTCATACTGCTCTGTCTTCTATGCACAGAATCCATTGGACTCTCTTGGACTTTCCTCCTTTACGGCCTGATGGGAGTCGCTGCCATCATCTTCATTTACTTCTTCATCCCTGAGACCAAGGGCCGCTCACTGCAAGAGATTGACAAGGAGTTCTCAGAAAAAAGGTACCTTCAGCTCTGGGGATGGAGGAGGCCACCACCCCCTGTGGGACCTTTCCCAGATACAGGTTGCTATTGGAACATGTAGTATCTGTGTTGTACCTCAAGGGGGGGATATAAAATAGAACAATGTTGGTACTGGGGTTCCAGTTCGTACAGTTGATGACATTTCACCACTCATCCCAATGGCTTTTTTTCTGGATGGCAGATACAGAGAGTATCCCCCTGCACATGAGCGGTGTCAGTAATCCCAGGTAAGGTTTTCAATGGAGGAGCGAAGTGTTTAAAGTGTAGCAACTATCGGCCTAGAGACTGTATAAAACTTCAGGGCCAGTGGTCTCCCAGTTTGGGAAGCCCCAAAGTATGAAACCCCGTGTTCGCCCAGGATCTCGATGTTCTGCCGACATTCCAACAAATGATGTACACGCCTGCGCCAGGTCTATCTAAGCTGGCATGGGTGGGCACAGCCAAAAGATAGCAGCCAAAGGGATGTCCCTAGCTCTCCATTCATTTAGCTGCTAATATGCGCTGCATAGAATGCTGATTGGAGGAAAGCCATCAAATGCACCGTAGATTTGCTGGAGAGGTAATCGGACTTGGCAATGCAGGGGTTTTCACACAGCAGGGCATCCCGATCAGGCAAGGCCTGAGGGGCTCACCCCCAGGAGCCTCCACCACTTCTAGCCACAATTGACGAGCGGAGCCGAGCACGCTGTAGGACCAGAGAAAGGTAAGGTTTACTGGGTGATCTGGAGAGTATCACACAGCGGAGCATTGGGGACAAGTTCCACTTTAAGATCTGCATAGGAAGCCCCCCTTAAACACAGCAGGGCATCCCAAATAGTTTAATCCGTACCAACACCCGTTTTTACTTTAACGGGTGTTGGTCCCGCTGTATGGTGATTGCAAAAAGCTTGGGGGGGGGGGCATCCAAAATGCTGGAACCCCCTCGCAGCTACCGCACATTAAGCTCGTAATACTTACATTCATCATGAGCCCGCAGTGAGAACGGAGTCCTGCGATTGGCCGCCGGACAGTCATGTCAGGTCCTGCGGCGCAAAGGACGCGACTGCGGGCCATGTAACCGCCTGGCGGCCAATTGCGGGACTTCATTCTCAGGCAGTTTTGCCAGGCACTAGTGAATGAGTAAATGGTTAATATATGGACATAGGTCGCTTTAAGAGCAAAGATCTAAGTAGTACATCCCTGTACTCCCCCCCCCCCCCCCCCCCCCCATGCTTTTGACCGCTGAAAGGTCGGCAGTAGTCATGTGATATGAAGGGAAAGCACGGATTCTCTGCAGCACGAATACACTGAAATAGTAAGTAATTTGGCTCATTCTTGGGATTACTTTTACTATTGTAAATTGGAATGCCATAAAGAGAGGCACCTAAAGTGGATCAAAACCTGGAATTTTAAACATCCCAAGTTTTTGTCCACTTTTCTGGGGCCTCCCATCTATTTGGGATGCCCCAGTGTGTGAGGACCCCCCCCCCCCCAGATCGTCCTAAAAATGCGCTGTTCTCAAGGGGAAGGAGCAGGCTCTCGTCCAATCAGCACTGTAGGACATGCATATTATTTGCAAATTGCAGCATAAGGTAGGGGTGTGTACTCAGTAGCAGGCAGACCACAGCCCGTGCATGCACAGTGGTAGCCCCAGTATGGTGAGTGAATGAGGGTGTTCGAAGAGGGGTTCACACTTTGGCTCATCCTGAATCGGAATACTCCAGGGGTACTTTATTGTCTGGCCCTGGTCCTGGAGTCTTTTAAGCTATGGGTGGTTGGTCCTCTTTTAGACCTTAAGTTTTAAGTCTTCTTTAAGTCACCCAGTAAACTCACCTTCTATGTATGTGTGAGCAGCCGCCGCTCCCTGCTATACCTCTGGCAGGGTGAGCGCTCGCGCCTGCCATTTGTGAGTGGCTGACGCAGGCATGCTCCCTATTAGAGGCTGCCGGGGGGGTTGGCTCAGCTGGGCTAAACTCTGCTGAAGCCAAGTGCCTAGGCGAGTTTTCTGTCAGCACAGTCAAGTGCACTGATTGGACAGGAGGCCACGCATGTGCAATAGGACCAGGGAAAAGTGACCTGGGGGGGGATTCCCACAGCGGGGCATCCCGCATCTATGTGTTCGGGGGAAGAAGACCAAAACCTGGGCTTTGGTCCACTTTAAAAGAGCTGTATTGTAAAACTGTGTCATTTTAAAATTCGATGAGAGGAGGAGTCGCTTATCCAACAGGGGTGACAGGTTATAGAGTGTGCCATTCCACTTTTACAGGGGTGATCTGCTCCATTCCAAAGTCTCCTGAGCCAGCCTGCGGGGGAGCAGCAGCATTAATTAAAGTATTTTTGTCTAAATATCTAACAAAAGCTTTGGTGGGTAAAAACAACTACACACATCGGAAGAACTGCAAATGCAATAAGCAGTTATTCAATCAAAAGTTGTCTCAGGGGACAGGCCATCAGCTGAGTTGAACATTCCCTGTAAAAGCAGAATGGAACATTTAAAAACTACCCCCCCCCCCCCCCCCCCGTTTTTTGTTTCTTTCAAAACCCAAGATTTTGATTATCCAGGGCATTGTTTCTTGCCCCCTCCCCCCCCCCCTTTGAAATTCTAATGGTCTATCTGGGGGGGGTTTCACACAGCAGGGCATCCCAAATTGGGTTGCCTCAGGGGGCAAGAAACAAAACCCAGGATAGTCAAAATCTTGGGTTTTGTTCTTCTTTAAAGTGAACCACCAAGCTTGCTCCTCATAGGCTGCGGGTGGGTGTGTGGGCGCGCTATACCATCATTGTTTTGGGCAAAGATTTTGGCGGTGAGTATTGATGGGGCGGCAGCAGTGGTGCCCCCCCCCCCCCCCCATTCGGACTCCTTTTTGTTCTATTTGTCTTCCTGCATTGTTTGATTTGAGCCTCATCTGTGCAGTATGTGGGGGTAACCACACTTCATGATTGCGGCCTGAACCTCTAATTGCCTCTCTCTGGTTTTTACTGCTCTGTGATCCAATGGGACTATGGTTACCTCACCCCCCAAAGATCCTCCTGATGTTTCCACTGGGTTTGGGTATCAATGGCAGCGGGGAGCCCAACCACATGTGTCTGCAGATGATTGGCTGAGGGAACGCCATGGAAAAATCTGTGGAGGCTCAAGGGCTTATGGGGTTTGGCAAAGCCACGGAGCCATCTGGCGAGCGCGGCCTGGCATCCATGTTTATGCGATGGCTTCAGAGGCTGATTTATAGAGCTGACATTCAGGAAGTCATTAAAGAGGTTCCTTTCTGCCAATAACCCGGTCAGTGCTTTCTATTGCTTTGGCTGTCTGGGGGTAACAATATGTGGTGCACAGCTGATATGTGGGGAAAATATTATGTGGTGCACAGCTGATATGTGGGGACAATATTATGTGGAGCACGGCTGATCTGTGGGGAAAATATTATGTGGTGCACAGCTGATCTGTGGGGAAAATATGTGGTGCACAGCTGATCTGTGGGGAAAATATTATGTGGTGCACAGCTGATCTGTGGGGAAAATATTATGTGGTGCACGGCTGATCTGTGGGGACAATATTATGTGGTGCACGGCTGATCTGTGGGGAAAATATTATGTGGTGCACAGCTGATCTGTGGGGAAAATATTATGTGGTGCACGGATGATCTGTGGGGAAAATATTATGTGGTGCACGGCTGATCTGTGGGGAAAATATTATGTGGTGCACGGATGATCTGTGGGGAAAATATTATGTGGTGCACGGATGATCTGTGGGGAAAATATTAGGTGGTGCACAGCTGATCTGCTGGGAAAATATTAGGTGGTGCATGGCTGATCTGTGGGGAAAATATTATGCGGTGCACGGCTGATCTGTGGGGAAAATTTTATGTGGTGCACGGCTGATCTGAGGGGAAAATATTATGTGGTGCACGGCTGATGTGTAAGGACAATATTATGTGTTGCATGGCTGATCTGTGGGGACAATATTATGCGGTGCACGGCTGATCTGTGGGGAAAATATTATGTGGTGCACGGCTGATCTGTGGGGACAATATTAGGTGGTGCACAGCTGATCTGTGGGGAAAATATTATGTGGTGCACAGCTGATCTGTGGGGAAAATATTAGGTGGTGCACAGCTGATCTGTGGGGAAAATATTATGTGTTGCACAGCTGATCTGTGGGGAAAATATTATGTGGTGCACGGCTGATCTGTGGGGACAATATTATTTGGTGCACGGCTAATCTGTGGGGAAAATATTATGTGGTGTACAGCTGATCTGTGGGGACAATATTATGTGGTGCACAGCTGATCTGTGGGGAAAATATTATGTGGTGCACGGCTGATCTGTGGGGAAAATATTATGTGGTGCACAGCTGATCTGTGGGGAAAATATTATGTGTTGCACAGCTGATCTGTGGGGAAAATATTATGTGGTGCACGGCTGATCTGTGGGGACAATATTATTTGGTGCACGGCTAATCTGTGGGGAAAATATTATGTGGTGTACAGCTGATCTGTGGGGACAATATTATGTGGTGCACAGCTGATCTGTGGGGAAAATATTATGTGGTGCATGGCTGATCTGTGGGGAAAATATTATGTGGTGCATGGCTGTGTAAGGGCAATATTATGTGGTGCATGGCTGATCTGTGGGGACAATATTAGGTGGTGCACAGCACATCTGTGGGAACAATGCTCATCTGCAGGGGAGGGGACAATGTGGGGCACGGCTGATGTGCAGGGGAGGGGACAATGTGGGGCACGGCTGATGTGCAGGGGAGGGGACAATGTGGGGCACGGCTGATGTGCAGGGGAGGGGACAATGTGGGGCACGGCTGATGTGCAGGGGAGGGGACAATGTGGGACACGGCTGATGTGCAGGGGAGGGGACAATGTGGGGCACGGCTGATGTGCAGGGGAGGGGACAATGTGGGGCACGGCTGATGTGCATGGGAGGGGACAATGTGGGGCACGGCTGATGTGCAGGGGAGGGGACAATGTGGGGCACGGCTGATGTGCAGGGGAGGGGACAATGTGGGGCACGGCTGATGTGCAGGGGAGGGGACAATGTGGGACACGGCTGATGTGCAGGGGAGGGGACAATGTGGGACACGGCTGATGTGCAGGGGAGGGGACAATGTGGGACACCCCAGCCCTTTTAAGTCATAAACCCACCCTACCCCAAAACCTAACTAAACAACTCCCGGTCAATTCACCAATCCGGGGCCCAGCTGAGATTCCAGACTTCACTCTAATGCTTATTTGTAAATCTGCAACACTGACTATGGTGTCCTGTGTGTGTTTCAGGATCCTGTCTGGACCCCGCCGGCGGGGGAGAGCTGTTGAGGAGCGCTTCTCTGGTCTCCATTACAGAAGAATGGGAGAAGGGGCAGCCTGGGACTCGGCCTCATCCAGTGGCTCCTGAGGGCTGAAGAGGACCTGACACTAAGAGGAGGACCTGCAGCTGCCTCTTGCTGGAATTGATCTTCCCTCTAGAGGGAGCAAACTCTTTTCTGTAGAGGTGCTGGGCACCGAAGCCTCTGATCGGTCTGCTGCAGCTTGGGGAGCACCTTACCATGGGATATGTGCTGGGCCAGCTGTGGATCCGGAGACCTTTTTTAATATGTGTGCTCAGAGGTCCAGATATATTTATTTATACAGTCCTGATTGGTCAGTCAGGTTACCTTCTGTTTCTGGACACCAGAGAGTCCAGGGCTGCATTTAGCCTCCCCCTATGTCCCTTCATGAACAGATTGGGGGGCAATTTAAAGAGGAGCTAACACTCGCCACTTCCTCCTTCATTGTGTGGCTGCCCCTCATGTGCATCGCTGGTGACCAATTGGGTTTGCACATCAAAGCTGAATGGTTGCCAGTGGTCACATGAATGAAGAAGTGGCAACTTTATTTCCTCTTTAAACAGGACCTTCACCATGATTTATTGAAAAGCCCAAACCCTTAAAAAACTATTCCCCAGCATCTAAAGTTAATTATTGGGCTGCAACATCCAAGATGGCGGCTCATTGAAAATCAGGCAGCCTGCAAACAGGAAGTGCCTTCTGACTGTGCTGCTCTGCATTCTGGGATTGCTGACCTTTTCCTGACCCCAGCTCTGATCTGTCTGAGCAAAGCACAGCTATAACCCGCCCCCTGTACTTTATCCCACGCTCCTCTCCTGAGTATGTGATGCTTCTGAGGCAAGTAGATGCAGGTAGGATGATTTTTAATGTGAGCAATCTGTATGTACAGGGTGTGGGAAACATATAAGATAGACTCTTATTCACAGTGTAGGACCGCTTTAAAGTGGACCAACACCCAGGATTTTGACTATCCTGGGTTTTGGTCCACTTCGGTGGGGCACCCTGATCGGGGGTGCCCCGCTGTGTGAAACCCCCAAGAACACCCGGAAACACTCAGCTCACCACGTTCCTACGCGGGCGCTCGTCCAATCAGAGTGCTCACAGCCGCTGCGGTATGCACTTACAAGCGGCGTCCAACCACAGCGGCTCTGAGCACTGGAGGCCGCGTCTCGCGCTTCCCTCTAACAGGGAGCGTGCCCATGCCGGCCGCGGGTGCGCGCCCTGCTAGAGGGAAGCGCGAGACACGGCCCGTGCATGCTCCGTTGGAACGGGGTTAAGGTAAGGTTTGTGGGCTTCCTGGGGGGTTTCACCCGGCGGCACATCCCGATTTCGGATGCCCCACGGGGAGGGATCTGATCGGCCCGGGAATCTTATAGATTCCCGGGCTGCTCCCCCCTGGGTGTTGGTCCACTTTAAGTATAAATCCATGGTGGTGTTCACCATAGCAGACAACTGTGGATGACATGAGCTTGTGTTTGGCGCAGAAACAGAAAGTGATGTCATATTATTATAAAACAGAAAACCAATTGGGTTCAAACTCCACTTCCCAATTAAAGCAGACCAAAACTCTAGTGGCCCGGCTCTAGAGTCCTGGACATCCTGTTGTGTGAAATCTCTTGCTGATAAACATATCTTGGGAATCTATCCCTTGGCACATGCGCGGTATCCCCAACACTCCTCTAGCAGAACACAGCAGGAGAGGAGCGGCCAGCAGGAGGCGCCTAGAATACATTGCCAGACATGTATATTGTATCAATCTAGGACTGGAGCCCGTGCATGCACCATGGGGAGAATAGTTTCAGGTGAGTAAATAGGGGTTCTTGGGGTTTGGGGATGCCCCTGTAGTGTGGACCAATACTCAGGTAAGTAAATTCACTGGGTTTTGTTCTGCTTTTGGTGTATCCTATTTTGTGGTGTTAAAGGCCCCTTGACACCTGTATTTGCTGCAAAAACAGGAAGTGAGGTCACAAACAGCAAACTAAACCAAAACCCAGGATTTTCACCCTCCTAGGTTGTGGTCCAATTAACTGGGGGGAACCCAATTTGCATGTGAAACCCCAGGGAATCGCCAGAAATCTTACCTCAATCTATGCTCCAATGGCACATGCTTAGGCTCTCCCCCAATAAAAATAGATTGCTCTGCATATTAAAGTGGACCAAAACCCTTATCGGATAGGGATTTACTGAAACTCGCATGGGTCGGCCCTGGAGTCTAAAAGTCTCGAGGGCCGGTCTATGCGAGTTTCGGCAATTCCCTATCCCTGGGGCATCCCTGCTGTGTGAAACCACCTGACATGGTCTGTATATTCACCTTTCTGGTGCATGCTCCCATGACCAGCTATTCAGATGGCTGACACAGGAGCGTCAGCCTGAGGGGGACTGGGATGCCGTGTATTAATATACACAGCACAGCATAGAGCACTGATTGGATGAGGGCCTGCACATGTGTGGTGGGATTGCTAGCAAGTATAGAGGTGGTTCCAGGGGATTTTACACTGGATGCCCCATAGACATGAACCAAAACCCCAGATGGGGAAAATCCTAGTTTTAGTCCACTTTAATGCTCAGAAATGAATGCTGTGGGAACTGGGAAAAGGTACACAGGCAATCCCCAGGGGGGGTTCACACTGCGGGGCATCCCAAACCCCTGAAAAGGGCATTTGGATGCCAGGGCCGGGTGGGTTCTGGGTTCGATCTAAAATGAAAATGTCTGGTGTTGGGCTTTACCTGTGGCAATGTCAGAGGCCTCCTTTAATCTGTGTTTCCTCTCTGAAGCTGGCCGGCCTGTTTTTTTTTTTTATGGAAGCTTGTTTTAATAAAGGTTTTTTACAGACATAGTGGCTTCTAATCATTTTTAGGGGTGAGGCCAGGAAGGGGAGAAATGCCTATTTACTAAGACATCCCTGCCTCGGCGTCCCATCATTTTCACTTCAGTTTGGGATATAGCTGAGCAGGGTTAGAACCCCTTTTGGTTGGAAGATGCTGTTATATCCCCCAGGATCTATTGTACACTCTCTTTTCCCTCGTTCCCATGGCGCATGCGAGGGACACAGCCAATCAGCGGCGCTTGTTCCATTCGGATTTCCTGAATTGAAACTGGAATCTGAATGGAGCGAGCTCCGCCTTGGGCTACCCCAGGGGTACTCGATCGTCTGGCCCTGGAGGCTTTTAGGAATCCAGGGCTGGCACAATAGTTGGTTTTCCTCTTAAATGAAAGTGCACTTTACCTTTAAAGAGGGTTTTGGTCCTTGCCTCCAGGGCAGCGCGATCGAGGGTGCCCCGCTGAGTGAAACCCCCCAGGTCACCGAAACCAACTCACCTCTTCCCGGTCCTACGGCGCATGCGTGGCCGCTCATCCAATCATTGCGCTCGGAGCCACTGAGGTCACGTTGTCTAAGACGACCGTCTCTAAGCTCGCTGACGGCCGCATCCCCCTCTAACAGGGAGCATGCTCGCGCCGGCCATTCACAAATGCCTGCCGCAGGCACATGCCCTGCTAGAGTGATGGAGGGGATGCGGCCGCGGCTCGCACAGCGCCATTGGACTGGGAAAGAAGGTTAGTGTATGGGGCAACCTGGGGGGTTTCACACAGCGGGGCATCCCGACTTTGGATGCTCCGGAAGGGAATTGATCGGCCCGGGAATCTTATCGATTTATAGGTTTTGGTCCACTTTAACATCATGTATACAACAGCCATCCCCTCCCACTTCTCACCCCAATGATGGGTTGTGTGTAGCCATCGCTTACCACAAAGTTTGTGAATCACTCCACCGCATGGTGAATGAGAGAGAGCGGTTATTGGCCTGATTCACAAAAGTGCCTTAAAGTGGGCCAACCATCTATTGTGCCAGCCCTGGAGTCCTACAATGTTTTAGGCTGAAACCCCGTGAACTCCCAAATTCACTCAGCTTTCCGGGACTCCCATGTCACATTCACGGGCTGCAGCCGCATCCTCGGCTTCCCTGCGGATAGGCTGCAGATGGGTGTGTGCCACAAACCCGCAGGAAGTCCAGGGATGCAGCCGCCCCCGCTTCACTCCTCTTACAGACAGCGCTACTTGGGCGAGAGCGCGCCCATGTGCCATGGAAACGGCGACAGTAGGTTTTTAGATCTAAAAAAGTTGATACAGCACCACCACTGGCCAGAGGTGCTGGGGAAGAGCTTGTGCGCCTGGAAGAGCACTGGAACCGTGCTGAAGGGGTGTGGCCACTCTGACACCCGGGCGGGGGAGACATACAGTGGGGCATTCCAAATCGCGGGTGGTGTTCCTCTTTAATAACACACACACACATTGCAGGAGAGGAGAGGGCCAGCCAATTCTTACCATGATTTTTCAGTTGATTGAAGGTGTTTGTTATGAATAGGCCACTGGATGGCGCCAGAGGGCTTTGTGTCCTCAGCTGTAGATGTGTGTGTATACATTGCTGTATACAATGGATGCTGCAAATGGGAAAGAAAAAACATTCAAATGCGGGAACTGGCATTTCATCCTCCTGTTGGGATCAAGTGCAAAAAAAAAAAAAAGGAAATTAAAGGCACATTCCATAATCGCCTTATTCCCAAGTGACCTGAGCCAGCACAGCACCTGACACAGCAGGCCACTGTGCAGGTAGCAGTGTGTGATCACATGACCGGCTGCCATGCAAGTGAATGGTGACCTGACTTAAAGTGGACCAAAACACAGGATTTTGACTATCCTTGCTTTTGGTGGTGCCCCGCTGTGTGAAACCCCCCAGGGCGCTGATACCAACTCACCCCTGCCCGGTCCCACGGTGCGTCTAAGAGCGCCCTGATGGCCGTATCCTCCGCGTCCCTCTAACAGGGAGTGTGCCTGGTCAGGCCATTCCCAAATGCCGCATCCTGCTAGAGGGATAGCGGGATGCGGCCGCTGGACCGGGAAACAAGGTAAGTGTATGGGGGGGTTTCACACAGCGGGGCATCCTGATTTTGGATGCCCGGGGGGGATCGGCGTGGGTTTTGCTCCACTTTAATCTTCCCTTAAACGAGCTCCTAAACCCTTCCTGGCAGGTTTGTGCTGGGTTCTAAAAATCAGAGGCTGAGCTATAGAAAATGAGCTGAATCTTAGTACCAACATCTTTATTCTGCAGCTGAATCCTTTGCATGGCAGGTAAGCAGAGGGAATGCCTAGAAGAGAGAAAGGTGGAGGGAATGTGGAAAAAGAGAGAAATATGGGGGGAATGTGAAAGGGAGAGAAAGATGAAGGAGCGTGGAAAGGAGGGAAAGTTGGAGGGAATGTGGGAAAGAGAAAAAGATGGAGGGAATGTGGAAAAGAGAAAGACGGAGGGGATACGGAAAGGAGAGAATGTCAGAGAAAATGTGGAAAGGAGTGAAAGATAGAGAGTATGAAAGAAAAGAGAGAAATATGAATGAGAAGTGGAAAAGATGAAAAGAAAAAAGATGGAGGGAATGTGGAAAAGAGAGAAAGATGGAAGGAATGTGGAAGATAGAGAAATACGAAGGGGGAGTGGAAAAGAAAAAGATGGAAGGGATGTGGAAAAGAGAGAAAGACGCAGGGAATGTGGAAAAGAGAGAAAGATGCAGGGAATGTGGAAAAGAGAGAAATATGAAGATAATGTGGAAAGGAGTGAAAGATAGAGAGTATGTGGAAAAGACAGAAAAGAGAGAAATTTCAATGAGAAGTGGAAAAGATGAAAAGAGAAAAAGAAAAAAGATGGAGGGAATGTGGAAAAGAGAGAAAGATGGAAGGAATGTGGAAGATAGAGAAATATGAAGGGGGAGTGGAAAAGAAAAAGATGGAAGGGATGTGAAAAAGAGAGAAAGACGAAGGGGGAGTGGAAAAGAAAAAGATGGAAGGGATGTGGAAAAGAGAGAAAGATGGAGGGAATGTGGAAAAGAGAGAAAGATGCAGGGAATGTGGAAAAGAGAGAAAGATGAAGAGAATGTGGAAAGGAGTGAAAGATAGAGAGTATGTGGAAAAGACAGAAAAGAGAGAAATTTCAATGAGAAGTGGAAAAGATGAAAAGAGAAAAAGAAAAAAGATGGAGGGAATGTGGAGAAGAGAGAAAGATGGAAG
Organism: Gastrophryne carolinensis; assembly: GCA_027917425.1. Taxonomy (NCBI): domain Eukaryota; kingdom Metazoa; phylum Chordata; class Amphibia; order Anura; family Microhylidae; genus Gastrophryne; species Gastrophryne carolinensis. The sequence goes on along the minus strand of CM051243.1, from coordinate 42,840,448 downwards.
GAATGTGGAAGATAGAGAAATACGAAGGGGGAGTGGAAAAGAAAAAGATGGAAGGGATGTGGAAAAGAGAGAAAGATGGAGAGAATGTGGAAAAGAGAGAAAGACGTAGGGAATGTGGAAAAGAGAGAAAGACGCAGGGAATGTGGAAAAGAGAGAAAGACGCAGGGAATGTGGAAAAGAGAGAAAGACGCAGGGAATGTGGAAAAGAGAGAAAGACGCAGGGAATGTGGAAAAGAGAGAAAGACGCAGGGAATGTGGAAAAGAGAGAAATATGAAGAGAATGTGGAAAGGAAAGGAAGATAGGGATAATGTGAAAAGTAGGAAGACAGTGTCAACATGGAAAAGAAGAAAAGAGAGCTGTCGCTTGGAGGTGTTTCCTGTCACCCCCTTACAAAGAGTTTGCAAACCCCATAGAGCGGCCATGAGGATGAAGGGGGTGTATGATGGAGATGACGGGTCAGGCTGGTTTAGGAGAGTAATCCAATAATGGCCGCCTGTCAGGGAGGGTGATGCGCAGGTAACACGCTCGCCGACACTTCCTCCTAATCCCTTACAAGGAGGCGGCAGGTAATGGCGCGGCGGCCCCTTTGTTCCCCCGTCAGCCTCCTGTTGTCAGGTAATCCCGGTGGATCAGCAAGGTGACCGGGCCGCCTGTTGGCTCACTGAAGTGGGTAAAGCAGTGGCGCCGGGCTGGCTGCAGGTGCGTGCCCCGACACGCCATCTTACCTGCAAGCTCCCCGACCGAGGCTTACCTGGAAACCAACGATCAGGAGGGACAGAGGCGGCTTCAGATCTCTTCTAGTTCTGCAAGACAATCAGATTGCATTGTGTTACTGCTGGGATCACACACACACCCTAATGCATCACATAAAGGAACTCTTGTCATCACTCACACTGGCCACTGTGACCTCATAGATGAATGTGTTTTGCTTATGTCACTGGAATTTAACCATTGGCCACCTTTACCTGATGAGCCATTGACTCTTATCACACATAAATATGGACCCAAGGGCTTGGTGACACACTAGGGCAGGGGAGTAAAGGGGGGCATGTGCCTTGGGTGCAGCAGGTGAGGGGCGTGCCAAATAGGGGCCTGAGCACAAGTAAGGGGTGCCATTTTGAATCTTTGTCCTAGGCACCACCTATGCACTAAGGGATGTTTAGGTGCTTTCAGTGCTTGCTGACACACAGGATCACATGACCACAGTGTATACTACACTACTACTACTATAGCAGGTGGCCACCCTAGGCACAGGCCTATGCTTGCCCAATAGGAAATACAGCCTGAACAGGGGCGTAACTACAGGGGATGCAGAGGAAACGACCGGACAGGGACCAAGGAGGTCAGGGGCACCCTTTTTTGTTGCTCCATATGTATCAGATGTGTATTCCCTCAGCATAATAGCAAGTACAGAAAAAGGAGCACCATTTGTCTCGGCTGTTTCACTCTTGTCTATTTGTATCCAACTGAGATAAAACTCAGGATTTCGACTTCCCTGGGGGCATCCCAATTTTGGATGCCCCGCTGTGTGAAATCCCCCAGATTGCCCATAAAAAACTCACCTTTCCCCCGTCCTATGGCGCATGTGCGGGCTCTCATGCAATCAGAGCTGTTTATCGTGCATATTATAGGCGTGCTAGGGGAAAGCCAGTGACCAGCTCTGGAATCTTTTAGTTCTGCTTTAAAGGGACAAAACCCTATATTTTCACTATCCTGGTTTTTTTCCTCCTGTCTGGGGAAACCTATTGGGTTTCGTTCTACTGTACTACTAAGATTACAGAAAAAGGGTCGTTGCATGAGCTATGATTGGGCCCCTTTTCAAGCAGAACAAAACCCTGCTTGGCTGGCCCTGGAGTCTAGAAGTCTTCTCTGGGGCATCCCAGATCGGCATACCCTGCTGTGGGGCATACCCTCCACCGGCACTGCAAAACTCACCTTTGCCCTGGCTCCCACACGGTGATGCAAGCAATTGTGGCCACGTCTCTGGGCCGAGGCGCGCTCCGTGTCCAGCCATTCAGGCTCCTTCTTACCAACAGCTGTATGCCGATCATTGGTATGCACAGCAAGCAATGCTGATTGGAGGAGAGCACATGCATGCACCGTAGGAAGCAGACTTTTTATGGGTGATTTGGGGGGTTTCACATAAGGGGGCATCAAAAATTGGGATACCCCTGGGGTAAGGAACAAGTAAAAAACGTGGGTTTTGTTCCGCTTCAATGTTTGCACCAGGGCCGATCACATTTAGTAACACCTCTGGCCCTGGGCACACTGTGGGTAGCTGATCAGTAATACTGTAGGGAATCGGATAAGAGGCATTATACGAGCAGAGCCATACCTGCCGCCATCACACATCCTGACCAGCAAAATGTGAAAGCTGATTGGCAGTGGTGTGATGGGGCCCTGGTGCAAAAATTAAAATGGAGCCCTGTCAAGGCTCAATTTGATGCAGCTAGGCAACTAAAGACTGAAACCTCAGAGACAAATGGTGCTTCCTTTCTCTAAATGATGTCAAGTGAGTACAAATATGATACATAAGGTGAAGGAGCAACAATGATGGGGACCCCTGACCTCCTGGTTCCCCTATAGTTACACGCCTGTAGATTGCAGGATGCCTTTGCATGGTAAGCCAGCAGATGGCGCTGTGCTTCTGCCTCTCTGGTATGCTTATTATTATTGTTTATTTATAAAGCAACATTATAGTCAGTTGCTCTGTAAAAGGTAGAAATGACAGGGTGGGGGTAAGGCAAGAGAAATATTTATAATACAACAATGCATATAATACATGTGGTATTATGAGTCAGATACATTAGGAGATCTTGCCATCTTACCATATAAAGATTATTATTTATTATTAATAATTTTATTTTGGCACAATCATCTTCCGTGGTGCTGTATAAGGAAATAGAATAACAGACAGAACTATAATTGAAACACATTTAGAAGGGCAGGGTGGATGGATTTTGTGGGAAATGCACTGTTTGTTTCTTGGGCTGGGCTTCCTCCGGCTAAAACCTTATTACCTGGACTCACCTGTGATTAGAAAATGCTTTTGCCGTAAACTCTCAATGCAAATATCTGTGAAACTATCTGATGCTCATGTATCTACAATTTAACAAATGTTATACACAACAAAAATATTATTTAACAAAAAAGGGAAGCGTGCTCTGTTCTAATGTACTTGTACTTCTGTCACATCCGAGTCACGATACCCTGCATATATGTTAGGTAAAATATTCTCTGCCATTTATACCTTGTACAGCACCACGGAAGATGAGGGCACTCTATAAAAAGACCATAATAATAACATTAATAACCCGATGGCTATAACAGTCAGTTGTGACAGAAAAGCAACAAATACACATAGATAACAGGTATATATAGGCAGGAAATATGTAGGTAGGTATATGTAGTTGTTTAGCAGGTGAGTGCCACCAGATCTGCCTTAAAGTGAACAAAATCCACCAGCACCTGGCCGGCAATCTAAAAGATTCCTGGCCGGCTGCTGGCTTTCCCCTGGATGTGTGAAACCCCCAAGGGAGTGGTATTAACTCACCTTTCCCCGGTTCAACGGCCCATGCATGGGGTCTCGTCCAATCAGCGCCTTTTTCAATGGGGAGCGCACGCTGCCGCATCCGCAGGGGCATTCTCCTGCCGTTCAGATAGGCTGGGGCAGGAGCACGCACACCCCCGGGGACACAGGCTCCCCATTTAAATCAATCAGAGCCCTTTGGCATGTGCCGTTGGACCGAGGAGAGGTGAGTTTTACTAGACAAACTGGGGGTTTCACACAGCAGGGCATCCCAATATGGGATGCCCCAGGGACAAGGAGCAAAACCCGGGCAATTCAGATTACTTTGTTCCGCTTGCATCACCGCTTTGGCCCACTTCATCTCGATCCTGATCCCCCCTTCCTGAATCACAGCTTTCTTACCTTACTCCTTGCTCCCACCAGACATGCGCAGGCCTTCCCCAATGATCATTTATTGCCACCGACCTCCTAATCGCAATTGCCTTTGGCTATGCTCACCAGCCGCCAGCTATTTAGATTTGCTTGTCGCAGGGTGCATGCCGTGCAGGGATGCCGGAGGAGGCCCACACATGCACTATGGAGCAGGGAAGAATCGGGTGATTCTGTTACGGGATGCCCTTGGGAAGCCCTTTTATCCAACCCTAGATTCTGGTATAAGTGGGTTTTCGATTTTACTGAGACAATCAATAAAAGATAAAGAAGGGTAATTGCTTTCATGTTGCTGGATGAGGAAGGGCTTCTTAAAGGGCCAGTAAAGACACCGGGGAAAAGAGCATACATATACCAAGCAATCGGATTGTTCAATCAAACGGAATCAGACCTGACCATAAAGATTGTTTGATGGGAGTATTGGAGGAGGTCATAGGTCAGACATCAGGGTGGCCCAGTGTCGGATATCACTGGATAATTCTGAGATGGTTGTTGACCATTGACCATGGATGTCGTGCCTTTCCCTGACTCTGTGGCTGTGTCGCCCCCAGGGGAAATTCCTCCCGTCACAGCTCGGGTGTGGGAAAGTGCAAGTAATGATGTCAGGTAATATTTATAGCCGGAGCCCTGGGGCCCAGAGCGCACACCTACACAAAGGCCCAGCAGCCTGCATACAAGAGGACCTGTCCTGAAATATGTCTCCAGTCAGGTAAAACTGGAGCCATGGGTATCTGGCACCATGCAGACTGCAGTGCACCCCACAGCTCCATAGAGCCAACAAGGCCATCAAGGTGGTCCCACAGATGCTCAATTAGGTTTAGAGTGGACCAAAATCTACAGCCCTACAGCACATGCGTGTCAGTGAATCAGTGTGCTCAGCTCCGTTCATTATTTTCGGCTAAGAAATGGCTCAGGCTGGTTTGGAGCCAAATGCAGCCGAGTATGCCGATGACCACATTTCCATTAGCCTCTAGCAGGAGGCGTGCCTGCGTCGGCCAATCACAAATGCCTGGTGCAGGTGCTTGCCCGGCAAAAGGTAGTGTAGTGTGCCCACGAGCCCCATATGCCTCTGGCTTTACTTCTGTTTCTGGGTGTGGCTGAGCTGGGAAGGGCGTGTCTTTATGAGCCATAAGCATGCTCTGCTGTGGTCAGAGTCAGCTGTGGGACCACTGTGGGTCGCCATGCTTGCTTGCACTGAGAGCACCAAGGGACTGAGTGGCTGTTAGACCACTTTTTTCTGTGGTCATGGAGCAATTAAATTGAAAGGATGGCAAATTTTGGAGCCCATCTACGGCTTCTGCAGGAAATAGAGAAGAGGCTCACGGGACGGGCACCACGTGAGCTCATTGCTGCCTTATTATTGCCGTTGGGTTTACAGTCCCTTTAGGGTGACAGCCAGGGGAAGGTGAGATGGAAGCTTTGTATGTGTGTCAGTGTTTGAGTAACAGATTAGTGGTGCAGAGGAGCCAGCCTGCTATTGGCTGGAGGTTTTTCCCCATCATTGACCCTGAGCTCCGGGGTGACGGGTCTGGAGACGGGATTTGGAATTAGCGACAGACGGGTGACGGGAGAGGCTGCGCTGCGCTTCAATGCCATTCAGTCTCCGTATCGGGATTAATAGGCGATACGAGGGAAGGTGCTCTCGCCAAAATGGCGCTCGCTGATGCAGAAATTGCTGATGTCCTCCCGGCATGGTGCCCGATTCTCAGCGTAGAAGCCAAAACTAGGAGAATGTGCTGACAGGAGGCGTGAGATCCCCTGAAAAGTAGCGCTGTCAATCTGCATCCCCCTCTAGGGAGATTATCTGTCCTAGGAAGCCTCAGACCTCCCCCCTTAGTAAAATCCTACAGAATTTTGCTGACAGGGACCTGCCAACCCCAGTGACACCCATAGTCTTACAGTGAGAGCTATTTCTGTCTGTCTCACACACCATGAGAACATACCTCCCAACTGTCCCTGATTTGAAGGGACTGTCCCTCTTGAGTCCACGTACCTGTGTCCCTCGTTATTTTTCTCTGTCCCTCTTTATGGTGTAACATGCTGATCTGCATCTATAAATAATTCATTTGCCTATTCCAAGTATTTATTATGTTGTAACTGTTACACCCCATCTCCTATCCATCAATCAATGAGGGGGCGTGGCTTAATTTAACAATTGTCCAACTTAATAGTGGTCCCCAAACTCCATCCCCTACAGACATTTCTGCCACAGCAGGGGGCAGAAGGATGGGGCAGCAGGTAAGTATGGTGAGGCAGTACAGGTGCCACTGGACCATAAGTGCACTTCATGCAGTTAATAGATGATCAGCCATAATGCAGAGACAACCTGAGCCATTGCTGCAGGGTGATATTTCTCCACTGACCATGTTCCTGAACACACCTGGGCTCAGCCAATGAACTGGGCTGAACAGAAGTTATAATTATCTAAGTCCAGGTGTGTTGAGTTTAGGACTGGAGAAAAATCACCCTGCAGGAATGGGGGTTGACATCCATGCTAATGGCCTGTGATCCTAGCAGGGGGCGCCCTACACAGCCTACTGCTATTGAAGCCTCCACACTGTGTCCACCGCCATGATGTCCCCACAGCCCAGCCAGAAACTAGGCCCCTCCCCCACAAACTCCTCCCCTTTCAAGGGGGGTCGGGTGTCTCCTATCCCCAATTTCACCAGCTGTGGTCAGGTGACTGCTTCTTTGTGCTCTGTACAGTGCTGTGGAATAGGTCAGTGCTATATAAATGTATAATAACAGTGTGTGAGTGTGGAGGAGACATTAGAGTGTAAGCTCTGAAGGACAGGGAGTCATGTGACTGCTTCTATGTGCTCTGTGCAGCGCTGTGGAATAGGTCAGCGCTATATAAATGTATAATAACAGTGTGTGAGTGTGGAGGGGGCATTAGAGTGTGAGCTCTGAGGGACAGGGAGTCATGTGACTGCTGCTATGTGCTCTTCTGCGGGAGGCTGTGATGGGTCCTCTTAGCCCTCTGCAGCAGGGTGTATGCTGGGATGTGTTAGGGCAGGTGAGATGTATTAGGCCTGGCAGGCTCATCAGGCAGAGGGGGCCCCAGAGGTCCCGCTGTCAGGATGGACTGACCACTCTGGAAAAGCTGGAGTCCCCCAGAGTCCTGCACAGCGGCCCTTGTTAAAATAAATGGCTCTTAGGGAAAATAAACAATGGCGGCTGTAATGAGTCAAGCGGACTGCGATTAGCTTCTAATTAGGCCGATAAGATGCAGCTGTTGCTGGAAGAGGTTGTCCATTATCCAGACTGAGCAGCTCCCAGCAACCTAGCAGGGCACTTAAACTGATCCATACCACCACTTACCTCACTGATTCTTAGACTATACTCACCCTACAGGCCTTCCCGTGCTTAGCTAGGCCCCACAGCAATATTGGATGCTCATTTCTTAAGAGTAATTCTTGTTTCAGTCCTGGTCACCTGCTAACTTGCATAATGACTCAGCTAAGGGGTAAAAATCCCTTGTTTGGTTCCAAAGAACCTGAACTTAATAAACTGGGTTCCTATAGTCCAGCAGTGTACACCTTTTACCAGGCTAAGCACAGACGGAAGTGGTGTAAAGTACACTGACGCTGGACCCCGGAGCAGTGGAAATGCTCCTTGTTTGCCTGGCTGTGGGCCCCTGTGCTTGGATGAAGATCTCGTTATTAAACCCCACACAAGAACTGTTCCTCCTGAGCTTTATGAACTGAGTTTCTATAGCCCAGCAGTGCATACTTGCAGGATTAGTGCAGGGAAGGATCGCCATGCCCTTACACGGTCACTGGCCCACACTGCAGATCCGCATAATCAAATTAGCGGTGCAGCCTAATGCCGGCGCGATTCCTGGTTTCCTCCTGCCTGCCAAGCCAAACACAGCCTGCTCACCGACATGCAGGGGCGCACGCCTTCCACACCCCCACCCTGCATTACATCACACCGCAGACACTGGGGCATGTCCCCGTGCTTCCATCTATTTATCTATCTATATGTCCATCCATCCCATATTATGCTATGCTATAGTGCTATGTGGTGGATTCTCTCTGTTTTGGATGTGCCATGTGGTGGATGCTCTCTGGTGTGGCATGTGATGTGCGTTGGATTTTTTCTGTGTTGGGTGTGACATGCGGTGTATTCTCTTTGTTTTTGGTGGGCCATGTAGTAAATGCTCTCTGTGTTGGGTGTGCCATGTGGTGGAAGCTCTCTATGTTGGTTGTGCCATGTGGTCTGTGTGCTCTATTTTGGGTGTGCCATGTGGTGGATTCTCTCTGTGTTGGGTGTGCCATGTGGTGGAAACTCTCTGTGTTGGGTATGCCATGCGGTGTGTGTGCTCTGTTTTAGGTGTGCCATGTGGTGGATTCTCTCTGTGTTGGGTGTGCCATGTGGTGGATTCTCTTTGTGTTGGGTGTTTTGTGCAGTGGATATTCTGGATTTTGGAGCTCTATGTGGTGGATGATCTCTGGTGTGCCATGCGGTGTCTGTGCTCTGTGTTGGGTGTGCCTTGTGGTGGATGCTTGGTTTGTTGGATGTGCCATGTGTAAGGTCTAATTGTGTCGGATTCTCTGTGTTTTGGGTGTTTTGTGCAGTGGATATTCTGGATCTCTGTGTTGGGTGTGATATGCGGTGGATTCTCTCTGTGTTGGGTGTGCCATACGATGTGTGCGCTCTGTGTTGGGTGTGCCATACGATGTGTGTGCTCTGTGTTGGGTGTGCCATGTGGTAGATGCTCTCTGTGTTGGGTGTTTTGTGCAGTGGATATTCTGGATTTGGAAGATCTATGTGGTGGATGCTCTCTGGTGTGCCATGCGGTGTGTGTGCTCTGTGTTGGGTGTGCCATGTGGTGGATGCTTGGTTTGTTGGATGTGCCATGTGTAAGGTCTCACTGTGTTGTATTCTCTGTGTGTTGGGTGTTTTGTGCAGTGGATATTCTATATCTGGGATGTGTTGGATGCTTAGCGTGGCACATGCTGCCTGTGCTGGGAGCTTGGTGTGGCAGATACTTCTTGTGTCTTGAGATTGGGGTGTTGGGGTCTGGGTGTATTGGGTGGTCTGTGTGTTGTATTCTTCATGTATTCTGCGTCCCATGTGGTAGATGAAACATAGAAGGATGATGATAGAAAATACAATTCAGTGATTACTCACCTGTAGAATTGTTTTTATGGGTATCCAGCACGGGTTGCTTCATCTTCAATTCTTCACATTTGGGTAATCCGCCACAAGGTGGCGCAGTCGACTGCATGAAGACTTGTGGCTCCTCCCGGCCCATAAAAGGCAGGAAAATACCCATAATACCCAGTGTTGAAAAGCAGTAATGCAAGAAGCCAGGAGGCAAATACCATGTTAATAAAACACAGCCCCACTAAGAACTCCCTGAAGAAAATCACCATAACAAGGCAAAAGAGGATAACAACAAGGGTGGGATGAAGCAACCCGTGCTGGATAACCATAAAAACAATTCTACAGGTGAGTAATCACAGAATTGTATTTTTCTTGGTATCCAGCACGGGTTGCTTCATCTTCAATTCTTCACATTTGGGACATCCAAAAGCAGTGTCCAATAATGGGATCCCCAGTGAGCAACAGCAGGTAGTTCAAGTCACTACCGCCTGAAGCACTTTGCGATCCACCACCATCTGGATGATGTCCGCGAACCATACTCTTCTCGGCCAGCGGGGGGCCACCAGAATGGTCGGTACCCCCTCCTGGGCTATCTTGCGCAACACACGACCCAGCAGAGGAAAGGGAGGAAATGCATAGAGGAGTCGAAACTCCGTCCAAGGAATTGCTAGAGCGTCCGTGGCGAAGGCTAGAGAATCTCTTGACAGGGATACGAATTTTGGAAGCTTGTAATTGTGACGGGACACAAACAGGTCCACGTCCGGCTGACCCCAGCGGCGGCACAGGGCGTGAAAGATCTTGTTGCTGAGGGCCCATTCCCCTAGGCGAGACGACCCCCTGCTCAGTGTCGCTCTCGGCCTGCTGAAGAGATTGAGCAGCAATCAGCAAGTCCTCCAAGTAAGGAAGAATGCGAATGCCCTGGCTTCTCAAGAGGGCCATGACACTGCCAAAACCTTGGTGAACACCCGAGGAGCCGACGAGATACCGAACGACAAGGCCGCAAACTGGTAGTGTTGATCCTCCAAGGCGAACCTCAGGAACTTCTGATGTCCCCGCAAGATAGGCACGTGCAGATAGGCATCTTTGATGTCCACCGTGGTCGTGAAATCGCCGGGCCGAAGGGAGCTCACCGCCGACCGTAGGGTCTCCATGTGGAAGTGTTTGAATCTGACAAATCAGTTGAAGCCCTTCAGGTCCAGGATGGGTCTCAGGGAACCATCCTTCTTGGGCACCGTGAACAGATTGGAGTAGAACCCCCGACCCCGCTCCTGAAGAGGCACAGGACAACTCACACCGGACGATAGAAGCTGTTGGACAGCCAACCTCAGGCCCTGCGCCGTCACGGGGTTTTGGGAGATCCGGGACCGAAGAAATCTCCGGGGCGGCCAAGCTGCCAGCTCTATCTTGTAGCCGGAGGACACCACCTCCTGAATCCACCGATCTGAGACGTGAAGTCTCCAGACGTGAGCAAAGAGCAGAAGCAGTCCCCCCACCCGGATGGGTGAGGGCGCCCCCTCATGCCTGAGGGGCTTTGGTGGGGGGCTTGGATTTGGGCCCCCAGGAGAGACCGGGATGCCCGCGGGACCTACCTCGTCCCCAGGAGTCCCTGCAACCGCCGGAGGAGGAAGAACCAGCCCCCCCTCAGAAGAGGCGAAAACAAGAAGACCCCTGAAAAGGCCGAGATTGCTTCCTGCGCTGAGGGAGCCGGCCATCCTTGGCCAGGAGATCAAGGCGCTCCCCAAAGAGACGCAGTCCCGTGAAGGGGAGACCAGTGAGAGACTTCTTGGCGTCAGCGTCAGCCGGCCACTGCCGCAGCCAAATGGACCAACGGAGAGCAACCAGTAGAGCCGAAGCCCTACCGCCAAGCCGGACAGCATCGTCCATGGCCGAGTGCACAAATGCAATAAAGTCAGTGCAAACCAAAAGTTCCTTATAATCATCCGCTCGCTTGCGGGAGCGGGCGGTCTCCACAAGACGCTTAACCTTCTTTTTTATGGCAATGGCGACAATAGCCGCGGCACAGACCAGGCGTAGACCAGCCCCCACAAATGTAGGGATGCCCCGCTCGCCTGCAAAAATCTAGAGAGAGAAAATCTTCTGTCTTCGCAGTCAGAACTGCAATGAAAAACTGGGTATTATGGGTATTTTCCTGCCTGTTTATGGGACGGGAGGAGCCACAAGTCTTCATGCAGTCGACTACTACATCGACCTTGTGGCGGATTACCCAAATGTGAAGAATTGAAAGATGAAGCAACCCGTGCTGGATACCAAGAAAAAGGACCACAAGATCCATCCAGCCTTTATCTTAGAATCGATGTGTATTTCAGGAATGTTTACATACACTAACTGTTGATTTTCAAATTACCTCTGTTGGAAGTTTGGCCTGGGCATCCATTACACTGTGCAGTGGATTTTCTGTGCACTGGATTCTCTGTGTGTTGGGTGCTCTGTGAATCTGGAGTTTGGTGTGTTGGATGCTCTTTGAGGTGGATGCTGTGCGTGTTGCGTATTAGGAGCTTGGTGTATTGGGTGCTCTGTGTGTCAGATTTCCCCATGTGATGTACTGTACATTAGAACCTCTGTATGTTAGCCTGTCCATTTGTTGGGTGTTTAGAGTTTAGGGTGCTCAGTGCAATCACAGCATGGTGCGGCAGGCTCAGCGTGCAATGACAGCGCAACGCCTCATTAATCATCCTGCGGAAATGGCAGCTATGCATGAGGAGACCACGCGGGGGTAATGGCTTTCCTGCAGCGCGCCTTATCATGTCTGTGAGGGATGATTAATGAACTACCGAAACCCAATCCTCCCACCTGATCATGCGCCATAATTCCCAGCAATCCCCCTCACCACCTCCACCCGCCTGCTTGGACCCTGCCCCAATGTCCATTATTGTAGTACAATGCTACCTGCTCGACCATGGCACCAGAGTCACCTAAAAATGCCCAGTCTCAGGGCCATAGTGGCGGGTCAATGACATGCCAATGGCAGGGTGGGAATTTCAGAGCCTGGGATAGAAAGTGAGATGGTCACTGGGCAGGGATGCCCCTTCCTCATGCTTAGTGTGTTTACTGCCTTGGCACGCAGGCAGCTGATCTTTTCTGTGGTTTTAAATGGCGCTGGCAGGAGCTGTGGTGTATCCAGGCACGCGTGCACACACGCAGATAACATTTCTGGGAATCCCAGTGGGAAAGTGATGTGGGAAAGTCTCTGGTTACAATATAACCTGCAGGGTGACATAGAGGTGGGTGGGGACCCGTCTCTTCTGACACCTGCAAGCTGTAAATTGTGTATAGAACATTAAGCAGCCTCCCGGGGCCATGCGGCTCCCCTATAGGGTGTCCTTGTACACAGCATTACTAGAACCGCACCTTTCTTAGCCCATAAAGATCACACCTTGCAGCGGTTTGGTTGGGTTACCAGCCATTGTGAACTTCTCATGAGAGGAGATGTCTGCCTGAGGGAGCACATACACACACTCACCTTAAAGGGGAACTCCAGTGTCACATAAACTGTGTGCTTCTAGCAAATCCTTCATTGCAAGGTTGACATTGAGAAATCTCCAAGCTCCATCAACGTAATGGGTCTCATAGGTGCCTTAGTGTGCTGAGCATTAATCAAGTAAGGGTACTTCCCGGGGCCTTATTTATAACAGGAGTGTGAGAAGCAGGAGAGTACCAACTGTGTTCACAGGTGATGTGACTGTGACAGGACGGGTGGCAGGCCCAGAACCTGTGTTAATAGCCACAGACTGGTGCTGGTCGGGTTCTGACAGCTCTGTGCCCTGTGATTTCATCTCCTCCTCTTTGGTTATACTTATTTGGTCTCAATATGACTACACAAACTTTATGACTCCACCTACCAAGCTTCACCAGTGCGGGACTTTCTGAACCCAGCAGTGGTAGGGCACTCAGAAAGGACAACATGATGAAGGCATGCTGTCTCCTGACCTGGACCTACCTGGTGGATGTGGAAAGGTAGGTCACCTGCAGATGAGGCAGTAACCTGTTAAGTGTCCCCCTCTATATACTTAGCTTCCCTGTGCTGAGGCATCCTGCAGAGAAGGCATGGTAACCCATAGCAACCAATAAGATATCTACTGGCTAGTACCATGCATGAAAACAAGGATCAAACTGTTTCGGGATGCCTGGAGAGGACCTGGTCAGCAGAACTATAGAGCCCCATAGGTGCCTGTGGCGTGGACGTGGAGTCACCGGGAGCCCAGAGTGTGCAAGGCCTGCGAAAAGTGTCCCTGGACACTCTGCTGACTGTAGTGGAACTGGAACTGAGTCAAGTAGGCCATAGCCCTAAGGTGGAGAAGCTCTTCCTTAGTGAATCTTGTCCTGTGTGATTCCCTGCCTTAAATTGCAAATGCAGAGGTAATTGTTACACCATTGCGTCGGGCTACATTAGGCACTGTCCAAATGTTTTTAAATTAAAGAAGAAAAGGCCAAGGTATCGGGTTTATGGTTTCACCTCATGATTTCTCTTCTGGAGAAAGTGGACGTGGCCCTTGGATCTGTGATGCTGCATAACAATCAACATAATGGGTGGGGTCTTTAAGATTCCCAGAACTTGCGTAAAACACCTTGACCGTGCTTCTCCCCTCTCCCCCTGTTGCTAGGCGACATTGGAGCCTAGAGCAGCACTCCCAGACACACTCCCAAAATGAATGCTGGGACCCCCAGAGTGCATGCGTGCACCCCCAAAGTGCATGCGTGCACCCCCAAAGTGCATGTGCACACCTCCAAATTGCATACCTGCACACTGGCCCCTGGCACACAATACTCCCACAGCACACAACACACAGGAACACGCTGCGCTGAGTGGCGGTGTAGCTCTCCCTTTTGCTGATCGGCAAGGAGGGTAGCTGCGTGTCCCCTCTGCGGAGATGTCGGCGGTAGCTGGGGCATATTTCTTCTCCCCCTGCTACATGTTTGAGCCCCGGGGGGGGGGGGGGAGAAACATGCCATTGTCAAACATGTCATTGGCTGAATCTGTAAACCTCGATATCTTGGCCATTTCTGCTTCAATTTAAAATGAAAAACTGTTTAGGACAGCGCCAAATGTAGCCCGATACAATGGTGTAACAACTACCTTTGCCTGCAGTATCACTTTAAGGAGCTGACCGGGAGGGAGTAGTTTAATAAAAGTGGGTTGATCTATGCTGGTACTTGTTCTGGGGCAAAGATATTAGGGATGAGTACCAACATTTCCTGCTGTAGACCCAGCATAATAAGTTGTTATATCACTCAAACTGCTCCATAATCAGGCTGAATGTTATTCAGGATGGTGCAAAAACTGTGGGATCCTGGCCCCAAGCCGATAGCAGGTCACTGGGGTGATGGATAACAGTGGGTGACGTCGCTTCTGGTGAACTCTGTTTTTCCAACAAGACGCCGTATATGGAAAGATCTCCTTCAATCTGTGGGAATGCTCCCAAATCTCTGCCTTGTCAAGATCTGATCGGCTGCCAGAAAATCTTACAGCTTCTATGAGAGGTAATGCTGGACACAGGTTATACAATCTGATTGTACAACTGAGTTGTAATGTCACACAAAAATTATCTCATGAGATCCCAAGATGTATTAAGTTGCTTATGATGTATTTAAGTTGTAACAGGGTGATCAGATTAAATCCCAAGGTAGGTAAGTGTCCTATGCTCCTTCCTAGTCAGAGCATGCCTTAGACCATCCATGAGTGAGCAGAGGAGGATTCTGGCAGCTCGATGGTTAATAGAGTGGAGTAAAGCGATCAATGATGGGCTCAGAGAGGCAGGAGGAGAGCATTCCATTAGTGGAGCTGGCCTCTGTACGGACTCACAATTGATTACCTGATGAAATTGTAGCCAAAATCTTTTTATTTGAAGCCATTATAAGCAGCAGTGGGGGGCTGGAGGGCGGCTGGGAAGTCCGTGCTTGCGGGCAGGCCATTGGCGAGAGAGTTTAATTCTGGAGCTGGCCGCAATGTGTCGGGTTACAAGTAATTGGACAAACAGGATTATCCAGGAGGATACATATTGATACAATGTATCAGTTTCACCACACCCCCGATTAATCCCCCTGATTTATTTTATTTGCCCTCCGTTGGGCCGCAATCTTATGCAGCAGCGCTGGTGGGTCCCGCTATTGGAGTGCCGTAATTCCTCTGCAGGCTTGCCTCACCATGGTGCAACCGGCAGCAAATGGAGAGCAATCAATTAAAAGCTTCTCGTTGTGATTTGATGAGGGAATTCATTAGAGGAACGTGGAATCCTTCTAGTCTGACCAACACTGCTGCTCACTACCACCTCTAGAATATATCAGCCAATGAGAAGCAATGCATAGCTTCCAACTTTTCAGGGTGGGAACAGTTTGAATAGGCAAATTAATAATTTATTGCTGCAGATCTGCATGTTAAGACTCAAAGAGGGACAAATGAGACCAATGAGCGACAGGGGGACATTGACTCAAAAGAGGGGCAGTCCCTCCAAATCAGGTACACTTGGGAGGTATGGAATTGGAGGAGGAATTACCTCTAAAGAAGGTCTCACCACCCCACTCCTGGAAGTAATTTGACAATCATGTGTAAGTGGTCACCCTGTGTATGTTACGTGTGCTTGAAGGGTGAGTTAAATGATAAGGATAGAGCCTGGTTGAGAGAGGGTCTTTCTGGTTCTGGAAGCAGGGTAGTTCTTGGGAGTTAGCTTTCTGTAGTGTCTATGATTGTAGGTCAAGTAAGAGGCAGACACAGCCCAAAAACGTTCCAACCAAACCTTCTTAATTCAACGGCTGAACAGTCACTGGCACTTAGGACTCAAGTCCCTGCGACATCCTGTGGTTGGCCCTTACCTGGTCCACCCTCTGGGAGTCTTACCCAAAGGCCACAGACAGAGTGTCAGACTTGGATGTTCTTCTGCTCCTTACAGAAGGGTACTCCGCTGGTCCAATCCCTAAGGTTCTCCAGTCTGGGGTGTGGCCAGTCTATCAAATTTCACTACTGATATTTCAGCAGCCTTTTCAGACTGCGTGAGTTTAAATTTATAAATGATGCCCCATCTAGGGTGTCATATGTCGTATCTGCTTGGGTTTGGGGTGCTCAACAAACAATGGTAAACCATAGATTCGAAGAGTATGTGATTTATTTATAAGGAAAGTATCTAGATAAAAATACAAACCTACTCAATTTAAGGGACAAAAAGGGGAAGTCAGGGGGAACATAGGAGAGAGATAATGGGAAGGTGAGAAGAGATTCTCTTTTCAAGTGGCAAAGTCTTGTCTTATATCCATCTATACACATTCTAATACCACTTCCCTGCCCCTGGGAGGTGATAGCAGGTATAAGCTAAATGCTTATTACCTCTGTCACGAATGACTTACCTTCTACCCGTGCCCGTGGTGTCCCTAGGCAACGGGCTCGGGTTCCTCCTGCCCAGGAGCCGCTTATGCCTCGATTGCCATCCCCTGTGGCGCATGTGTCGCCGAGTAAGTCCTTCCCCCCTGCCCATTGTCGCTCAGCTTGTGCTTGCTGGCCTATACAGTCAGCTCATGTCTTCCGAGGGTGCAATACTCAGAATGGCCACCGGAGGCTGTTTAAGAGAACAAAGTCTAGAAGGTGCAGCTCTGAGCAGTCTGCCTGGGAAGCTCAGCTGGAGCAATCAGCCCAGAGCTCACCAATCAGACTACAGGCCCAGTGCTCCAATCTGCTGTCAGATCCTAAATGCACCAATCCAAGCCACCGTCTCTCTGTCCAATCCTGCCGGTTTTCCCACTATAAAGGGATTTCCACTGCAGTGTGTCATTGCCTGTTATAGCGCCTAGTACCAAGCTTGTCTTGTGCATTGAAGCTCGATTGATTTCCAGTTGCCAACCTCTGCTTTGCTGACGCCTCTCGATCTGAAACCCTGTTGCCGACCTCTGCCAGTTTTGACCAACCTCGATCTTGATTCCTGTTGCTGACCTCTGCTTGATCCTCGACCACGATTTGTCCAACCCTATTGTACCGCTGCCATCTCAGAACTTCCGTTGCTGACCCTAAGCCTGTTTGGACTTCCGTTATACGCTCAGCGATCGGGCTGCTCGGCGCCACTTCCAGCCGCGGGTTCTCCAGGCCTCTGAACAGTAAGACTCCAATCTTTGAGCCATTGAAGTCCTGGGGGCAACCGATCCCGGGCAGGCGTGCTCTGCGTCCCGGCAAGCGGGGGCTCCTAAAGGTGAAGCTGGCTGCGGAGATTGGGGGTTGAGGTCTTACTGAGAGGACTGGAGTTATCTAAGTGGATAGCTGTAGTACCCGGAGCGTGACATTATAACAGGCCCCAATATGGATGACCTGGTGCAGCAGGTGCAAGCTTTGACCACCGCCATCAACCAGCTGGCCCAGCGAGTAGCCACTCAGGAGAGTTTTGATTTTGAGCGACTTGAACAACAAGTGCTTGGCATGGGTACCGCCATTAACTACTTGTCCCAACGTGTGGCTAATCAAGATCGCCAGCCGGCTGCACCACCTTCATCCTTACCTCTTGTCGAGCCGAAGGTTCCCCTTCCTGAAAAATTTAATGGGGACCGAAAAAGATTTTCCAACTTCAGGAACTCGTGTGAACTTTATTTCAGACTACGGCCCTACTCCTCGGGCACCGAATTGCAGAGGGTTGGTCTGGTTATCTCTCTGCTCCAGGGTGATCCACAGTCCTGGGCGTTTGGCTTAGCGCCCACTGATGAGGCCTTGCAAACTGTCGCAGCTTTTTTCTCCTCTATGGAGATTCTGTATTCAGACCCAGACAAGACTTCGACCGCCGATGCCAGGCTTCGAAGCCTGAAACAGGGGAAGCGTTCAGCAGAGGAATATAGTGCTGAATTCCGCCGCTGGGCGATTGAATCCCATTGGAATGATCCTGCTCTCTGTAGTCAGTATCGAATTGGTCTCTCAGAGAGTGTTAAGGATGTTCTAACGAATTTTCCCTACCCCAGAAGCCTGGATGAACTCATGCCTATGGCCATTAAAATTGACAGACGGCTACGGGAGAGACACATGGAGAAGAATCACTCTTACTTCCGGGAATCTTCCCACCGGGAGTCATCCACTGAAGGAGTTGTCTCATCTTCGCCCCCTGATGAGCCTATGCAACTTGGTGCTACTCACCTTTCCCCTAATGAAAAGAGTAGACGTCGCACCTTAGGCCTATGCATGTACTGTGGGACTTCTGGTCACCTGGTTAGGACCTGCCCCAATAAAAAACCTTTGGCGGGATTGCAACGTCCTGACAAGACTGAGAAAGTTTGTCAGGACGGTCAGGTAACTTCCCTTCATAGAAATAAGATGTCGTTACCTGCTACTGTGGGTTGGGAGTTGTCCAGGAAATCCATCCCCGCTCTAGTCGATAGCGGAGCAGTGGGCAACTTTTTGGATAAATCCATAGTGACCGCCTTAGGCATTCCATTAATACCCCTTGGGAAGCCCCTCCAGATTTTGGCTGTAAATAATACTCCTGTTCATGGAGGAACTGTAACCTCCAAAACCCCTTTTATCAGCCTAGTTGTGGGACCCTCCCACTCTGAGAATCTTGAATTTTTTGTTTTTGACTGCCCTGAAACCCCGGTTGTCTTAGGGTTCCCTTGGTTGAAGATGCACAACCCTACCCTTAATTGGAAAACTGGGGAATTGACTGGATGGGGCCCACACTGTGAAGAACACTGCTCTAGCATCACTGTTGGGGCAACCCTGGTCTCAGAATTTGTTTGTCCGCCTGCCTCTCCATCCAGGAGGGGACCTCGTGTATCTTCTTTGAAGTCTGTCAGAACTATTCGGGGCGGTTGTCCTCTGGAGTCTGGTGAGGGTCCGGAGGCCCCTCGTGAAGGGGGGGGTAGTGTCACGAATGACTTACCTTCTACCCGTGCCCGTGGTGTCCCTAGGCAACGGGCTCGGGTTCCTCCTGCCCAGGAGCCGCTTATGCCTCGATTGCCATCCCCTGTGGCGCATGTGTCGCCGAGTAAGTCCTTCCCCCCTGCCCATTGTCGCTCAGCTTGTGCTTGCTGGCCTATACAGTCAGCTCATGTCTTCCGAGGGTGCAATACTCAGAATGGCCACCGGAGGCTGTTTAAGAGAACAAAGTCTAGAAGGTGCAGCTCTGAGCAGTCTGCCTGGGAAGCTCAGCTGGAGCAATCAGCCCAGAGCTCACCAATCAGACTACAGGCCCAGTGCTCCAATCTGCTGTCAGATCCTAAATGCACCAATCCCAGCCACCGTCTCTCTGTCCAATCCTGCCGGTTTTCCCACTATAAAGGGATTTCCACTGCAGTGTGTCATTGCCTGTTATAGCGCCTAGTACCAAGCTTGTCTTGTGCATTGAAGCTCGATTGATTTCCAGTTGCCAACCTCTGCTTTGCTGACGCCTCTCGATCTGAAACCCTGTTGCCGACCTCTGCCAGTTTTGACCAACCTCGATCTTGATTCCTGTTGCTGACCTCTGCTTGATCCTCGACCACGATTTGTCCAACCCTATTGTACCGCTGCCATCTCAGAACTTCCGTTGCTGACCCTAAGCCTGTTTGGACTTCCGTTATACGCTCAGCGATCGGGCTGCTCGGCGCCACTTCCAGCCGCGGGTTCTCCAGGCCTCTGAACAGTAAGACTCCAATCTTTGAGCCATTGAAGTCCTGGGGGCAACCGATCCCGGGCAGGCGTGCTCTGCGTCCCGGCAAGCGGGGGCTCCTAAAGGTGAAGCTGGCTGCGGAGATTGGGGGTTGAGGTCTTACTGAGAGGACTGGAGTTATCTAAGTGGATAGCTGTAGTACCCGGAGCGTGACAACCTCAATGCAGAGCTGTATTCTCCATTGCTCTCCTGGAAGAAGCCTTTATCACCTTTTCATCAAATGGAAGCCCAGACATCCTGGGGGGTAGAGAGTCATACATTTGCAGATAACATCAATAAACAGTGACACTTGGGTTGATTTAGCACCAAGTGAAAAAAAGGTTACTAGTAACAGCCTTCACTTGGAACTGGATGTCATTTTTTACATGGTGAAGAATCGGGCCACAATGTTGACAATGAAAATGAATGGCGGTTTTCTCTTCTAAAAACATGTAGCTTTTTTCAACTGGTGCTGGATAAACTCTACTGTGTCTTCCATCTAAGAAGGCTGCAGAAAATGTGAATATTACAGTCAAGAACCAGCCAAGAATCAGTGGCTCTCTCCTACTCTGTGCTTAGGCTCTCTTATCCTGAAATACCTAGTGCCTAAACGCCCCTGCTTCTGTTCCTACAATAAACACTAACTAAAACTGTCTAAGCATTAATCACAGTGGCGATGGCTAATCCATTACCCTGTTACACACATACAGTGGATATAAAAAGTCTGCACGCCCTTGTTACGATGGCAGCTTTTTGTCAAGTAAAAAGAGAAGCAAGCAGAGTAAGAAGAATAATTTCAGAATGTCCTCCACCTTCAATGTGGCATTTCTATTAAAAAACAAACTGAAATAAAAAAATAACAAAATCAAATTATGAGGCTGCGTAAGTGTGAGGCCCTCTTATTATTTGGGGTGTGTTCAGAATTAGCCAATAACATTTAAACTGGATCAACTCCCGTTATTACTTTAACAGGAGTTGGTCTCTCTCTCTGCAGATAGCAAGAAGCTTGGGGGGGCATCCAGAATGCTGGAGCCCCCTCACACCTAACTGCACAGGACGCTTAGAATACTCACCTTCCTTACGAGCCAGCGCCGGAAAAGGTCACATGGGCGGGTCCTGCCGTCGGCCGGCACAGAGAACGCAACTGCGGCCCACGTGATCGCCCAGCGGCCAAACGCAGGACTCCTTTCCCGGTGCTGGCTCGTAAGGCGAGTATTCTAAGTGTCCTGTGCAGTTAAGTGCGAGGGGGCTCCAGCATTCTGGATGCCCCCCTGAGCTTCTTGCTAGCAGCAAAGAGAGAAACCAACACCCGTTAAAGTAATCCCATTCATCCCATATAAAGTTTTGCTGTCCCAGCAGGATTTTCCTGACATTTTCTTGAATTCCACAGCAAAACCTAGCAACACATCAAAGTTTCACCAAAAGGTTTCAGTTAGGAGCATAGAGGAGCATAGGCAGATTGGGGCCAGATTTAACTGGCCCAGGCCAGCCAACTAGCTGCTGAGCCTCGCCCACGTTTCCCGGGTGGTCATGGATTGTGTTTTTCAACTGAGGCTTTTGCTTTAGTCACATATCATAGTCAGGGAGGGATGTGGCCAATCTTAAAGCAATGGTACTGGGGAGGGGGAGTCTTGGCTGGGGGATACAGCGGGGCCACAGTTGAGGGGGGATCTGAAGAGCAGAAAGTGGAGTGGGGCTAGTAGAGATTTAGATGAGGAGGGCTGAGTGCTGTAGTACTGTGCAGCACAATGGGAATTCTCCCTGTACTTCCTATGGTCAGTTTGTCCCTGGTCAGGAATGTTGCAGAGTTTGAGTGCTGGAAGCAGCAGAGTCAAATCCAGATAGACATTTATGGTGTTCCCAATTTGAGAAGTCCCAAGGACAGGAACTCGGACAGTCTAGGAGTCTTTTAGACTCCAGGGCCTCTGGAGTTCTTCTTTAAATTTGCAAAGGTGATTCTCCTTTGGTTTTTTTTCGTAAAAAAAAAAAACTGCCATTGTCACAAAGGCACGCATACCATAACATAACATCGCTCACCACAAGCCACAGGGACACCTGTCCCGTATATGGTTAGCAGTGATTTTTTTTTGGCCCTGGGACACAGTATTGTGAAACATGGAAAAGGCATACGGCATAAAAGTTTACATTGGCAACGTCACCATGCACGTCCTCCATTTTTACAGCACAAGCGGTCATTTGGGACTACTGGGCCACATCAGCCTTCACAGTTGCGGTCGCAATGGAGAGTCAGCGCGGTTTCCGCACAGCTTCTCTCCCCTGCACAGGAAACCTATCTGCCTTTTTTGGCATATCGATCGCCATCAAAGCCAAACTTCCTTTTCCAAAACCACAAAAATCCCCAAAACGTCCCAAACACGCAGCTTACATCTTCCTTCTCTTTTATAGAGGGGCTCCGCCAGCATGGCCTGAACTGCACATTCAGCAGAGGTTGAGGAGGAGAGGGGAGGTAATGCATATTACCTACTGTGATGAAACCTCGCAGTCTCATCTGCTCATCTGTCACTGCCACTGAAATCATGTGGTACAGTTCCTTGATACCGGTCCTCACGACTCTGACTAGCTGCTTTCACTAGCTTTCCCCCATAATAATGCCATTGGCCACCGACTCTGGATTGATACAGCCCTGGTCTGCCAAGGGGACAATATCAGGCCAGAAGGCAGCCCGTTAGCATGTAATATAACTGAGAAACACAGACAAGTGGGGGTTTGGGATCAAGATACAGAGCAGCTCAAGATGAATTTATATATTTAATTTACTTTTAGGGCACACTAGATAAACAATATACATATAAAGAACTGATACATTTACAGGTAAAAAATACAAGTGAGTAGTTACAATCAGAATTAGAGGAGAAAATGTCAGTTACCTTATTTCAGACAGATGATACTCAGTTATGCAGACAGCCACAGGGGACTTGTAGAGTCTGATTCTTCCTGGTTCCTTTAGACACTATTCTCAGCGTTACCCCCTCCCCAGAAGAACAACCAGAAGGGCCTTAGCTCTCAAACCTTTATGCTCAGAAGGGACAATCCCCCCTCGCTGGAACTGATCCTCAGCCCAGGAACAGGGAGGCATTGCAGGAGCTGGCAATCGACGATCCTGGAATGCAGCAGGGACCACCGGCACCGTACAAGATGTTGCTGGCAAGGATGAAACAGGGGACTGGATCTGACAATCCCATTAGTGTGCAAGCAAATGCAGGCATTATTTTTGTTATGTGACTTTGCTGAACTATTATTTTAAATAGGATGTCCAGTGTCTTCATAACCCCGACCCCCCCCCCCCAAGTGCTGCGATGGGGGTTACAAAAAAAAGCATTACCTTACCTCTCATTCAGCACTGTCACAGCAGCTGCACAGAGAGTGCACAGAGTGGCATCCCCTCACTGTGCACACACCTGCCCACCCATGGAAAAATGGGGTTAAGAAGTCACTGGACTAAATGGAAAAAAAATACTGCATCAGGGGCCTCCACCAGTGTTTCTGCCCAGGGGCCTCCACCACACTTAATCTGGTCTTGCTCGTAGCCAAGGGATATTATAAAAATATGAAAAGGACTTGACTATGATGAGACGTTTTCTCCAACAGCCAAACATGTTACAATAAGGATTTGCTGACCATAGTGACCATAAGGAAAATGCAAGCGAAACACTTTGATTTGAAAACAGCGTTTCTACATGGCGAGTTCTCAGAAGACATCTACATGGAACAACCACCAGGGTTCAAGCATGAACAAAGGCCAGACCTAGTGTGCAAACTTCAGAGGAGTATATATGGTCTAAAGCAAGCCACCAGAGCATGGAATATGAAAATAAATGAAGTGCTTACAAAAGAGGACTTTCAGAGTAGTAAAGCAGACCCCTACATATACACAGATGGAACTATGTGCTTGTACATATGGGTGAACTTCTAGTTTGTTTTGAGCAAGAAGGGGATAAAGTAGAAATACTACAACCCATAAGTCAGCACTTTGAGACCAAAGATCTTCAAGAGCAGGGACTTCTTCAATTACTTTATTGTCGTACTGAGGATATGACAGCAGAAATCCTTACCAAGCCCCTGACCTCTGAAAGACACTTGAGGCTTACAAAAAAGATACCAGACTAAGCCTCAGCTGTTGAGGAGGAGTGTTGGAGATACTGTGCAAGAGCTTACAGCTTGTCTCAGTATGTGATCTGCATCTATATTATTAGGTTATTGCACTTTACATTTATGACAGTAGATGGCACTGTTACATATTATCTATGTGAAGTCTCTGTTGTACATTCTCTGCTGCATGTTGTGTTTCCTGTACAGTGAGGTGAATGAATTGTTTTCCTGTCTGTTATCCACCATGTAAGGTTACCTCTTTTACTGCACTCATGTTCCAGTAAAGCCAGTTCCTGTTACACCACAAATGTCTATCTGGACTTGACTCTGCTGCACCCAGCACTCACACTCAAGGGCCAGATCTCAAAATGTTCTGGGAGCTTTACCATTCTTCCTATGATCTAGGAATCAGTGTGATGTTGCCGGTGCCCATGTCCACCAATCTGCAGTCCTATAGGTGTAGGGTGGGACAGGCACACAGGTACACAGGTCAGACCCTGGTACAGTACTGCTGGTGGCCAGGTTTGGGGTCAGAGGGCCATTAAAACAGGTCGGGGTTTGTGTGGGATCCTGAGTACAAATTTTATGGGGCTGGTTTAAGTTTGAGAGTCAGTGAAAAAGCAGATGCCAGTTGATCAAGATAAGCAACGGCTGCACGCACATTAACTCGGAGCAAGTCTATAGCTGACCCTTTGGAAATCCCAAAGCAATTTTTAAAGTCCTTAAGTATTGCTATATTTAGTCCCTTATTATCCTGATACCTTATTTAGTCATTGTGATATTTAGTTCTTTATTATTGTGATATTTAGTCCTTTAGTATTGCTATATATACATAGGCGCACAGCGGTGTGCAATTCTCCGTGGGACGATTCAAGTAACTTCAATTTAGTTCACCACGTGAATCTCCAAGACTTTCAAATCAATGTGTGTCCACCACCTGACACACCACACACGTACCAGATAGAGATTGGAAATGCGCTTCTCAATATACGATAAGAAAACAACTGATTATATATTGAGAAGCGCATTTCCAATCTCTATCTGGTACGTGTGTGGTGTGTCAGGTGGTGGACACACATTGATTTGAATGTCTTGGAGATTCACGTGGTGAACTAAATTGAAGTTACTTGAATCGTCCCGTGGAGAATTGCACACCACTGTGCGCCTATGTATATTGTATTGAGAGTCTCTAGTGACAGACTTGGGCCCTTATTTAACAAGGGATAGCGCCAGGTAGCGAATGGTGAGCGAACGGTAATGACGCTCACCGCCACGAGAACGCCGGCTCCCCTCCGCAATCACACATTTATCAAGCCGATCCTGCTTAGCGACTGACAGAGCGCCAGATAGCGAATCATTCATCATTATTCCAGCCTCACCCCACAGCGCCAGCGAGCGACCTTGAACAGCGACAGGTATGACCTCTTGCTACCTGGCGCTCTCCAATGCATTTCAATGGAGCAATCTTTAAATATTCTTAATTAATTACTATTAATGTTTTTTTTTTTTTTTTTAAATGGCAAAAATTCTGCGACCACTTCTGCAATGTTAGATATTTTGTTTAAGGTAAAAAAAAAAAAAACAAAAGAAATTTGTGCAGAATTGATATTACAGGTCTGATATTAATGTATTCATATTACAAAATGTTTGTAAAAACATGTTTTTTTTTTTTCAAAAAATATGGTTGTTTGGGGGTTAAAAAACTACTTTTAACCCATCGCCGCCAGCGCTCTGGGGTTTAAACAAGCATTTCACAGCGTGAGAATTTTTTGAGCGTGATTTGTTAATGAATATGCTGGGAGCCGTTCGCTATGGCCATTCGCTGTCATGCGCTCCCATACAGCGCGGAACCTGTCAAACAGCGACTCCTAACCCCGTATTCAACATTACCGCACACCGACTGAGTCGCTGTCAACAGCCGAACAACGGCCAAGCACAGCGAATACTAGCGTGCGCTGTGAAAATAACGCTACTGGCGCTCATCTGTCGCTACCTGGCGCTATTAATGAATCGGCCTCCCGGTATATTTTCTACTTGCGCTGAGGACTTTATTAGTTTATTTGTTTATAGAAATTATAGAGGATATAATTAAGCGCGCTTCCACAAATATTTTGTTGTTTAGTATTGCTATATAGCCCTTTAATTTTGTTGTATATTCTTTTAGGAATGCTATATAGTCCTTAAGTATTGCAATATTTAGTCCTTCAGTATTGCTATATTGTCCTTTAGTATTGCTGTATTTAGTCATTTGGTATTGCTATATTTAGTATTATTAAATAATCCATTAGTATTGTTATATTTAGACTTTAGTATTACCATATAGTTTTTTAGTATTGTGATATTTACTCCTTTTTTATTGCTTTTCAGTCATATACTATTTCTATATTTAGCCCTTTAGTATTGTGATATTTAACTCTTTAGTATTGTGATATTAGGTGCTTTAGTATTGCTACAGTTAGTGTTTTAGTATTCATAATTAGTCCGTTAGTACTACTTTATTATTATATATTTTTTGTCCTTTATTATTACAAAACGTATTGCTTTAAAGTCCTCTACTATTGCGATATTTAGTAATTTAGTAATGATTTTTAGTCCTTTACTATTGCTATATTTAGTCCTTTAGTTATTACTATATACAGTAGTCCTTTAGTATTGCTACTATTACTATAAAGTGCTTTCATTTTGCTAAATTTAGTCCTTTAGTATTGCAATATTTAGTTCTTTATTTATTACTATGTAGTTCTGTAGTATTGCTAAATTTAGTCATTTAAGATTGCTATATTTAGTCCTTTAGTATGACCTGATGGCCAATGCTTGGGGGCACCTACCTACCTGCCTTACCCTGCTGCTTCATTCATGTGAATAGAGGATGTATGATTGTGACATGCAGAAGGCTGACGGGGAATGGAAGCTATAAGGGAAAGACAATAGTAATATGCCTGCCATTGCCATAAAATATTGGGATCAGTTTCTCCGTCCCGGGTGTCCAGGCCTCACCATACTTTATAAGCCCAGCAATGGGGGTCTCTTCCAACTCTGTGGTGACAGGTTCCCTTGAAGGTATTTTAATGGAAGCACTGATGTATAGAATCGTCAGGCCGGTGTCAGGTTTATAAGGAATTGCCAGGACAGATATTCCCTGGCTGCTATTAAATCCTGACTTCAAAGGATGGGAGGCCGGGCCCAGACACTTCGAGGCAGCCACTTCCATCTTGTGTGACGCCCCGGCCGTCAGTGTCAAGTTGCTAATAGCAGTTATTAGGCTGCAGAATGGGGCGGGGCTCCGCTAATGACCCCCATTAGCTGCCCCTGTGTTCTGAATGATATTACGCATGAACAGATTTCATGCTGTAAACGTCACAGTTCGCTTCTTATGAGAGGTGAAGGCGAGTGGCGGTTTTGCCTCAGCAGGATTGCCCATCTCTCATTAAAGTGGAACAAAACCAGGGATTTTGACTTTCCCAGGTCTTGTTCCTTGGCCAGGGGGCATGCCGATCTGGGATGCCCCACTGTGTAGAACCCCTAGATCACCCAGAAAAGTGTACCTTTCCCTGTTCCTATGGCGCATACGTGGATTTATTGTGCATATTAGTACTCAGCAAACGGCTCTGTGCACGGCATTAGGGTTCACATAGCTTTAGATTTAGGATGCCCCAGGAAAAGCTAGTGTTTTAATGTACCACTCCATCTCTGGGATGCTGCGACCTGGAACAGGAAAATGCAGCCACTGCTAAGCTCCCTAACTGCAGGCTTTTGTTCCTGCTCCCTGGGCTTCTAGATTTGGGATTCCCTAAAGTTGCCCCGCTGTGCTTACCTTGCCAGAGATCTCACAGTGCAAGCTCTCTCCAATTAGCTTTCCTAGCCGTGCATATTAATGAGTGGCTTGAAAGCCTAAATAGCAGGATAGCCACTGGCCGCTCCCCTCTGATTCGAGATTCTCCTCTGTGTGAATCCCCGGAATTGCCCATTTACTCACCTTATGAACTGACCCCATGGCGCATGCCCGGCCCTCTGGCAGCACTTTCCTAACTTTCAACCAATGTTGGGTTCTGAATGGAACAATTGCCGGATGCTTCCTGCTGGCCACTTCTCTCTGCTACACGCACCTGCCACAGAAGGGGGGTGGGCAGCGTATCTAGCAATTGTTCCAGCCAGAACTCATTGTCGGGCGTGAATATATACTATGTACAGTTGTGAGAGCCTGCATGTGCATTGAGGTAAGTAATCCGTGAGGGGGTCACATATGGGGCATCTGTAAATCAAACCAAAATCCAGGTAAGTGAAACTGGGTTTTGGTTGGCTTTAAAGTGGACCAACACCCAGGATTTTGACTATCATGGGTTTTGGTCCACTTCCCCTGGGGCACCCCGATCGGAGGTGCCCTGCTATGTGAAACCCCCCAGATCGCCCGATAAAACCCACCTCAACCCGCTCCTACTGTGCATGCACAGCTGCTTGTCCAGTCAGCGTGCTCGGAGCTGCTGAGGTATGCGTGTCAAAGCGGCATCAAACCTCTGCGACCCCGAGCATGCTGGCAGGCCGCATCTCGCGCTTCCTCCGCGATTCACAAATGGCCAGCGCGGGTACGCGCCCTGCTAAAGAGAAGCGTGAGATGCGGCCGTGGCCCGCGCATGCGCCGTTGGACCGGGAGTCAGGTAAGGTTAGCGGGCGTCCTGGGGGGTTTCACACAGTGGGGCATCCCGATTTTGGATGCCCCGCGGGGAGGGATTGGATCTTCCCAGGCCGATCCCGCTGCGTAATGGTCCACTTTAAAGGGAAGGTCTGCTTTTGTACACTTTAGAAGACTAGAACTGCCATTGCTTTACAGGGCTCTTCTGCTTTCCTGCAGCCGTTCCCATGCTGCATTTCATTCTTAAAGAGGCCATAGGGAGCACAAGAAGAATTCCTAGTGGGCCTTACTGCTT
This sequence comes from Gastrophryne carolinensis, assembly GCA_027917425.1. Classification (NCBI taxonomy): domain Eukaryota; kingdom Metazoa; phylum Chordata; class Amphibia; order Anura; family Microhylidae; genus Gastrophryne; species Gastrophryne carolinensis. Next base: position 42,811,738 of record CM051243.1, on the reverse strand, counting down.
TAGGGCCAACTAGCATTTCACACAGACCCTGTGCCAGTATTGGAATATTGGAACACTCCTTCTTTTGCCTGCCTCCCAAGTGTCCCCAGTACCTGGCTGCATTGTATCCCCAGCCAAAGTTTTGTTCTATATAGCTTCAGTATCATGGCTGGGGGGGGGGGGCATACCCACTCCTGAGACAGTATCTGCCCCTGCAATACTAAAGGTTCACTACCATCACTTGACAACAGGCCATGTACACCCCTGCCCATGATCTGCCCCTGCAGTGCTAAAGCCTAAGCTGGGGAAAAGCTCTTATAAAGCCCCCTGGGGTTGGGGCTCAGCAGCTCGTGGGCGGTAATGGACTGTCCAGGCTGATTTTTGGCTCCAGCGGTCCCTAACTAAGACCAGGCCACTAGCACCCAGAGAGAATAACAAGCACCTTGGTTTGGTCTTGAACATTGGACCTACTGTACACCTTCTAGAGGCCAGAACTACAGGACCCAGTGTGGGTATGAGCGACAGTGGAGGCAGACGAGCCTTGTACGGCAACAATAGAGGGGTTCTGGAATCTGCTTCTAAAATATTTTCCTTTAAAAAGGAGCAACACCCCCCTTAAGTCTATAAGAAACCTGGGGTTGGTCTACTACTTTATAGGGCATCCGGAATTGGGAGTGTGAAACCCCCCCCCCTTCCCGGATTGGCAGATCCGCTCACCTCAACCACGAGCCCTCACTGCATCTCTACACTGTGGCAACATTACCAGCATGTCTCTAGCTAGGTGCACACCTATGCCAGGATTTTTTAAATGGCTATGCAGATTTCCTTTGTCGCGCTGATGGAAATCAGAATAGAATGGAAAAACAAAACCTAGGATTTTGACTATCCTGGGTTTTGTTCCTTGCCCCAGGAGCACCTCGTTTTGCATTGGCTCTCGTTCAGTCAGAGCCATATGCTGTGCATATTAATTATCGTATTTGGCTCTGTTTAGATTCAGAGCACAGCAATAAGGAGCAGGAGTGGCCACATCCCCAGTTCCCTTTAGATAGGCTGGGGATGGGAGTGCACTCCAATCTGAATAGCTATATCAGCCCAGAGATGCTGGAGATGTGGCTTCGATTGTTCACATCGCTGAGAGAGCCATCGGAAAAGGTGAGTTTTGTGGCGACCCAAGGGGGTTTCAAACAGTGGGACATCCTGATTTGGGATGGCCAAGGGGTAGGCCGGCATGCTAGGGTTTTGTTCCATTTTAAATACCGAATGAGGGGTGTGTACTTTACAGTAGAGAGCTCTCCCTATTTGGCCACTGACCTGTGATCAGATGAGATGTGACTTGACGTGACTCCGGGGAAGAAGGCGTGCTGGGTAACTGGCATGGCATGCTTGCTCCCCTCCTTGCAGGATTCTTTTTCAGGAGCATGGCTGCTTTTATTAAGCCTTAGTGAAATCCTGTGAAATAAATGGGATGTCATAAGGGCCATTAAAATGACAAGTGCGAGCGGAGAGAGACGAGATCGGGCTGGCCGGGGAGAGAAGAGCCGCTTGGCGACACCAATCCACTAACACTGGTGCTGCAGCCGCCACTTCCCCGCTGTTATCCAATCCTTAAATGCTACCACTTACTCAGCGCTGTAATCAATCCGCATTACAAGCCGCCGAGGAGCGTTACAAAGTGTGTTTATACTGGGCACTCGGAAAGCAGGTGGCTCGCCACAGCCGTAATCTCCGCCCTGACACCATGTTGGCTGGTGGTCAAGATGTAGAAGAGGCTCCCAGCCTCCAGCTGCTGCCAGAAGATTGTGCGAGGCAGAAAGAGGCGCCATCACTGCCATTGTCATGCTGATCCCATAGTACACCACTCAATAAGTAGCTCCTCGACTTCTGCAACCCTGTCCTCTGTGCTCTAATAGTAGCTTCCCCAAGCAGAATGCCCAGGCATCATACTGGCCTCCTCTCTCTCATCACACCTCACGTTCAGTCACTTGCCCCACCTCCTGTCATCTCCAACTCATCCCCCATTTCCACCTCTTCCTGAAACCACTAACCACTGCCCTGATCATCTCCGTACTAGACTACTCCATGATGCCTGGGCGTCATACTGGTCTCCTTTCTCTTTCTTCACACCTTACTTTCAGTTATTAGCCCCGCCTCCTGTCATCTTCAACTCATCTCCCACCTCAACCCCTTCCTGACACCACTAAACATTGCCACTATCTCCCTAAGCATGATGGCCAGGCGTTATATTGGCCTCCTCTCTCACTTCACATTCAGTCACTAGCTGCCTTCCTGTCATCTCCAACTTATCCCCCACCTCCACAACCTGTCCAATTTATTTTCAACTCAACTCCTCCACCTCTCTTTTCCAGTACCGCTCTCTTCTGTCAGTCCCTTTCAAATTCTAACCCTAGAGACAGACCTGTGTGAGGGGGCTTGGCTGTGTGCGGGGCTTGGCTGTGTGTGTGTGAAGGGCTTGCCTGTGTGTGTGGGGCTTGGCTGTGTATGGGGGCTTGGCTGTGTGCGGGGACTTGGCTGTGTGTGTGTGGGGGCTTTCATGTTTATGTGGGGGGCTTGGCTGTGTGTGGGGGGCTTGGCTGTGTATGGGGAGGGCTTGGCTGTGTATGGGGGGCTTGGCTGTGTATGGGGGGCTTGGCTGTACGTGGGAAGGGCTTGTCTGTGTGTGAGAGGCTTGGATGTATGTGGGGAGGACTTGGATGTATGTGGGGAGGGCTTGGATGTGTGTGTGGGGGCTTGGCTGTTTGTGGGGGGCTTGGCTATGTGTGTGGGGGCTTAGCTGTGTGTGGAGAGGGCTTAACTGTGTGTGTGGGGGGCTTGTATGTATGTGGGGAGGGCTTGGCTGTGTGTGGGGAAGCTTGGCTGAGTGGGGGGGCTTGACTGTGTGTGGGGAGGGTTTGGCTGTGTGTGTGGGGGGGCTATGATGTGTATGGGGGGCTTGGCTGTGTGTGTGGGGGACTTGCCTGTGTGTGTGGGACTTGGCTGTATGTGGGGAGGGCTTTCCTTTGTATGTGGGGCGGCTTGCCTGTATGTGTGGTGGGGCTTGCCTGTGTTTGTGGGGGGCTTGGCTGTGTGAGGGGAGGGCTTGGCTGTGTGAGGGGAGGGTTGGCTGTGTGTGGGGAGGGCTTGGCTCTATGTGGGAGGGGCTTGTGTCTGTCTGTTGGGGCTGTAATTTATTATTTATTATTATGGAAATATTAGGTGTTTTTCTCTTTAAGGGCATGGCTGAGGTGCGTGGCTAGCGGGCGTGGTTTAATGACGACAAAAATTCCGCACATGTCCCTTTGTTTTCAAAAGTTGGGCGGTATGCCTTAGTCTTGCTACGTCTTATTCTTGCTACGATGCTTAGTACAGTTCACTGGTGGTGCCAGTACTATTTTTTTTTACTGGTAATGATAATTGTGGGTATACTTTTCCCTTCCTCAATTATTAGTAAATAACTGCCAAGCCAGTGGCCAGTAAAGTAAAAAAAAAAATGCCGGCCAGGTGGCAACGCTATGGTCACAACCTGCGTTATATAACTTGTGTCACCCTCCTGTGTAATTTTTACCCTGTACACAATGATAATAATAATTGGCTGGTAACAATCGGTGGCCCTATCACAATCTTCATTGGGCCCCTGGCTTGCTGTCACCCCGAAGCCCACTGGGTATTGTCCTGAAATAATCAGGGCGCAACAACAACCATGTTTAGCTGTGCGCACATCAAATGGAAAGGTGCTGAGGATGCCGCCAGAGGCTCATTAATATACCATGGGAGGAGAGACTGAGGTAAGTTTACAGATTATCCCAGGGGTTTCACACAGTGGGGCATCCCAAATTGGAGTCTCTTAGATTCTAAAGCTCTAAGACTCTTAAAGCAGACCAAAACCCTGGTCACCCATCTCTAGAGTCCGAGAGACCCCAGGGCCAGGTTACAGCTTGACTCCAAGGCATCCAAAATTTTGGATACCCCCTGGTCACCTTAATATTCGATCCCACGACACATCTGTGGGCCTCTGGCAGCATCCCAAGCACTTCTACATCTGATGTACACACTCCCTCCCCCACCCGCATATCTGAAGGGGAGTGGCCAACCAGTGAGAGGCGCCCGGCCATTCAATCTGAACTCATGGCCGGGCTTGAATATGCTCTGCAGTGAGCTATGATTGGATAAGAGCCTGCACATGCTCGGTGGAAGCGTTAATCAGGGTTAGGGGATGTGTAAACTCAGAGTGCATTCCAAATCGGGATGCCCCTGTAAAGTGTACTAAAACCAAGGTAAGTGAAAATCCTAGGTTTTAATTCACTTTAAAGCATGCCCCAATCTAAAGTGCACTGGGGATGTAGCTGCTCTTGCTCCTGCTTGCTGAACTCTGCATCTAAAGAGAGCTGTGCTGCCGATCATTTTTAAGCGGTGGTTAGATTACTGGGGGTACGGGGGGGGGGGGGTTTACACAGTGGGGCATTTCAAAATCAGAATTCCCCTGAGCCAAAGAACAAAACCTGCTATAGTAAAAATCCCGTTTTTTTTTCTTGAATTACTAAATAGGAACTGAGTGCTCACTTACCTTAATTCCAAAAACTTCATCATGAACAACATAGGATATAGCTCGGTGTCGGTGCCCCACATGACTGGGTAAGGGAGCCTCCATACTCATCATCCTACTGACTTTAAACAACGAACCCACACCTTCAATCTGACCCCTAATTAAAATACCCACCAAATATCCCACCAAATGGGGGAAGCATCTGCCTCTTTCTCCTGCCCAACCCCAAGACCCATCACCACATTCCTGGCCAGCCATCCCTATACGTAGAAAGAAAGTTTATGTTGTCACCTTCCATCCCCAGCCCAGTGCCACAAATCAGCCTGTGTTGATTTTTTCACTAAAGCCTTTGCCCAATATTCATAAAAACACAAACCGGTATGGCTCCCTGACCATGCAGCAGCGCCCCCTAGTGATTTCCAGTGGTGATACATACAGTTGCACTCAGCATTGAGGGTCTGTCTTATCAGTAACTTATAATTGCAATAAATCTGATAGCACTACAAGAAACTGAATGAATCATCATTGGAGAGAACCAGGGGGTGCTGCTGCATGGCCAGGGAGTCATACGGCCACCATTAGAATATTAGACTGAACCCATTAATGTTTTTATGAATATTGGGCAAAGGCTTTAGCAAAAAAGAAACACAGGCTGTTGGGGCACTGGGCTGGGAATTAAAGAAACACAGGCTGTTGGGGCACTGGGCTGGGAATTAAAGGAACACGGGCTGGCACTGGGCTGGGAATTAAAGAAACACAGGCTGTTGGGGCACTGGGCTGGGAATAAAAGAAACACAGGCTGTTGGGGCACTGGGCTGGGAATTAAAGGAACACAGGCTGTTGGGGCACTGGGCTGGGAATAAAAGAAACACATGCTGTTGGGGCACTGGGCTGGGAATAAAAGAAACACATGCTGTTGGGGCACTGGGCTGGGAATTAAAGAAACACAGGCTGTTGGGGCACTGGGCTGGGAATAAAAGAAACACAGGCTGTTGGAGCACTGGGCTGGGAATTAAAGAAACACAGGCTGTTGGGGCACTGGGCTGGGAATTAAAGGAACATAGGCTGTTGGGGCACTGGGCTGGGAATAAAAGAAACACATGCTGTTGGGGCACTGGGCTGGGAATAAAAGAAACACATGCTGTTGGGGCACTGGGCTGGGAATTAAAGAATCACAGGCTGTTGGGCACTCAGCTGGGGATAAAAGGTGACAACACCTAACAAAAACCAATATGGCCAACCCACGAAGCCTCACTGTGTGAACCCCCCCAGGGCCCCCGACAAAACTCACCTTTTCCGGCTGCTCCCTTGAGGATGTAAACAATGGGGAGCGAGGGCTGCCGCATCCCCAGCATCTGTGGTGTGCTACCATGCCCAGCCATGCAGATGGGCTGGGAAGTCGTAGCGTGTTTACATCTGGAGATGTACTTCCAAGCGCACACTTGCCGAACACAGAGCCATATGTTAACCATTATTATGCATGGCAAATGGGTCAGTTTGAATGTAAGCCCGCACATGCGCTATAGGACTGGGGAAAAGTGAGTTTTTCATGGACGTTCTGGGGGGTTTTACACAGCATGGCATCCCAGATCGGGGGACAAGGAACAAAACCCAGAATAGTCAAAATGCCAGGTTTTGTTCTGCTTAAGGAGCTAGGCACCCTTACCTGGAGGTGACAGCCATCTATGGATGGAGCAGGAGGACCCTACTACAAAACATAAACATGACGCGTGAAAATAGGAAGCAACAAAGTGACACAACGCAAACATTTAAAAAGACCTGCGCAATATCTGATCTCCGACCTGCCGACGGGCTGCCATGATGGACACAGATCATGGCTACCGGTTAACTACCAGCAGCTAGAGATTATTCAGCACCTTGTTAATCCCATGTCATCACATCTGTGTTTAGCAGGTCCATGATGTGTGCTGACAGATAAAGCTTCCATGGGAATGTGCCCCGGGGGGGGGGGGGGGGGTGCAATCTTAGAGGGGTGAAGTTGGGGGCTGTGGAGTCACTGAGGTCAGAAACGGGGGTGTCAGCTTCCCAGCAGATTGTTAGATTCCTAATTCACAGATTAATGAGGGGCTTGGTTACAGGTCACTATGGCAACGCAATAATAGATCACAAAAGCTGAAGCCCACCATGAAAGCATCAGTAGTCCGTCATGATCAGGTGGGATACCGCACGCACTTCTATGCCAATCACCACCAAAATCCCCAATACATTCCCAATCCTGCACTAATAAGGAGGAAAGAAACAGATCCATTTCTTGTATAACAAGTTAAAGGGATTGTCTGGGCAAAAATAAAAAGCCGGCACTTCCCACCTTTTGTCCCACACAGCTCTACTGCCCATACATGCGGGTGTACAGCTCACTGAGATTTTGCCAGTCTGATACTGGTTGCAGGGGTGTATCTATATGGGGTTCCAGCAAATTAGATGCCCCGCCTGATTCTGCAGTCAGCACCTATTTGTATCAGTGAGATGTGAGAGCAGCAGAAACACAGAGATAAAAGGGTAAAAGGGGGAAAGGGTCCTGCCCTTATGAGCTTGCAATCTAAAGGATAAGGGGAGACGAGGGGCTGGGTCGCAGGCAGTATGTACCAAGCATGGTGGCACTTGCCAGTAGGCAGAGACTGCAAGATAGGAAAAAAAATAGCTCATCCCAGCCTATATATGACAGGCTGTGGCAGGATCTCCTCAGTACTTTTCTTGCAGTTTTGGGTTTTGAGCACAGTGGGAACTGGGGCTCCAACTCCATCTACCAGCCCCTCACCAACTGCAGCGTTCCTGGGGATCCCCGTTAGATGCCTGAAGTTGGTTCCTAAGTCGATAGCGTAGGATCGTACAGAGTGAAGGGAGCATGCATGGGTCCAGGAAAGCGCACAGGGTACCTGATCTCCAGGCCTTGCATGGTGGCCCTGCAGACAGCAGGGCTAGTTTTTTTCCTAACTTGCAGTCTCCACATGTTGTTAGACAAGCCTATCATCTGACTTAACCAGGGCACTTCTCACCCTTTGGGCACTTGCTACCATGCTTGGTTCTCATGAGCTGAGGATCGACTCCAGTGCCATGGTTTTCCCTGGTCAGGTAGGGCCCTCTCGAGGGTAAGCCTTTTGACTTTTACAGATTCTTTCTGCATCTGTCATTGTTGATGTTGTTGCAGGATGGGGGTTTGGAAACTGCTGCATCATTGGCCGGTGGGTTGATCTGCGCAACCTGCCGTAGACAAACAGGTGTCGGGTCTGGTTGTTTCGTCCGGATACAAGATCAAGCTCTGGACCAACCCTCCACACAGGTTTGTGGCGTCCTAGCCTTCTCGCGTTGTGGAAATGAAGAAGATGGCTCATGCAACATAAAGGATGCTTATCTATATGTCCCGATCTTCCCTGGTCACCAACAATACCTGCGCTTTGCAGGTATGGGTGATCAACTAGTTACCACCAATTGATCCAAGGTTAGGCACCCTCAGAATTTTGTCAGGCTTGAGATTATGACCACACCCACATAGTTATATAAAATTCAATTTATTGGAAATATCACTATATTAAAACATTTTTTACCATTGTACCATTCATGCAATTACCCCACTTACTATACAATCTTATCACATATTATCGCATATTGGTGTATACTCTAGGTATATTAGTTCTTAATATTTCCTTATGGGGCAGACATGTATCATGTTTCGCCAATCCCGGCTTCCTCGATACCCCTGGAAAGCTGTGATAGACAGATGTGGACCATTAGTATGTTAGTATTATTAGTATTTTCTACTGGTAATGCATGAATCCTACATTAAACACTCTGAACATATCATCATCATTTTAGTAGTGTTAATATTCATCCATTATAATTCATATATTGCATAGGTATAATTGATTAAAAATGTCCTATAGAATTGTTATGCATAGCAGATGTATTAAGTCTAAGAAAGAAGAGAAGAAGAAGTACCTCTATTGTGAAGTATATTGCTCATGAAATCTTCCTACTCTTTAGAACATGGTTTTCCTTTGCCCCAGGGAGAGTTGGATAACGGCAGACACTGCCCTAGTTTTATAAGAAGAGGCCATATAGGCAATATAATACTAGTGGGCGCAGCATTCAAGTATTTTGGATCATAGAATTCACTGTTTTTGCCTACCTGTATATTGTAGCCTGTGTAGATGTCACAACAGTCCCTACTAAGGGTTTCATCTACTTTCCACACTGCTGTCTTAGTAGGAATCTATATGGTAAAGAAACCATTTATAAATCCTATGATCCTTGTTAGTATGTAAACAGGCTTGATAATGCCTATGAGTCCCGCTAAGTACCTGTATCAGCTGGTAATGGCGCCTGGTGGCCGCAGCAGCCGGTGTGCGTCACGCTCGTGTCCAGGGGTTCGCGGTGGTCCCTCGATACCCCCCCGGAATGATCTCCCGTGATGTCAGTGCGGGCGCAGTGCTACTCACCCGCCGCCGCGCCAGTGACGCCTCTTATGCGCTCCATTACCTGGTGCGCATCTGACGTCACATCCGGCTTCCGCCGGATATGACGTCCCGCGTCGCTGGTCCGGCCCGCTTGTCTTCAATAGCGGCACCATTTTCCCGAAGATCCACCATTTTGTTGGTGACCTTTTGGTGTTATAATCAGGCGCCATTTTGTTGAAGATCCACCATTTTTCTGGTGGCAGAATTTCAATGTCTTTTGATGTCAGTTCGCCCATCACCAATCCCTTTGCAAATCTACATAGGGGATATCTATTTTTTACATGTTATTTAGCAAGCAATAAAAGTCATTATTCTACACATTATATGTTTTCATCTAAGGTTTATAAAAATTGTGTATAGTGCTTAACCACAATTGGGCCAGAGCTCACCAGGCACAAAATCACCAGCCAATGACAGCAGTTACACCAAGTCTCAGGTGGTTCCCTCCATGGTGGCGACATTGAATACTCGACGGGCACGGGTCCTTCTTCCGATGCAGAGGTACACAGCTCTTCAGGAGGCGGTGAGGTTGCTGCTGACAGACGAACATTCCACAAGCCTCTACAAATGCTGCTCCTATCGAAATGGAGCAGGACTGTGTAGACAATGGATCGTTGTTTTCATATTGACGGGCAATGCCCAGAGATCCCTGAATTGGTGCCTGGACCAGAAGTCGCTGGCAGTGGGATGATCTGTCCTGCCAGTCCGGTGGGGCATCCTAACCCTAGACACCACTCTGACGGGTTGGGTGGTGTTCTGGGCAACCAAAAGGTTCAGGGTCTCTGAGACTTTAGCGGCTTGGCTGTTGAAACCATTATATTGGGAGAGAGGAGTTTGTCTGCTGCGGTAACACGGACATGGGTTTGAACGCCAAAACAGTCATCCTCCTAGAATTTACTACAGGACTTGGTGGGCCTTTGTGTCTTGGTGCGAATCTAAGGGCCCTTTCTTTTCCTCATACCCCAAATTATGGAGTTCCTCCAGCAAAGCCTGGACGCTGGTCTACAGGCCAGAACTCTTCAGGGCCTTGTCCAATTTTTTCCAACGGATGATTGCGGATCATAGGTTAGTCCGCTGCGATAGTCCTGCCCTGGGATATTAATCTGTTCCCATCAGGGCTTCAGGGCCCCCCTTTGAACCATATGGTGGGGGCTTCCATGATGATGCTTCTTTCTAGTGGCAATCACCTTGGGCCTGGCAGCGCTTTTGATCAGATCACCCTTTTTGGTGCTGCATGAAGTCAAAATGGTGTTTCATGTGAAGCAGGATTTTTTCTGCCCAAGGTGGTCTCTCCCTTCCATCGTAATCAGGAGATAATGCTACCCTCCTTGTGCACATGCCCCGTGCGCCATCAGGAGTGACATTCCCTCATTGTAGTCAGGGCATTAAAGTATTTACTTGGCTGCTACTCGTGAGGTTCGTAAGATGGATGTTTTGTTCGTGATCCTGGTAGGGCCAAGGAATGGTCTGGCAGCTGCCAGGTCCCCTCTTAGCAGATAGAGCTGGTGTTTATACAAGCCTACGCCTGCAAGGGGAACGAGGCGCCCTTCTGGGTCACCACTCACTCCACCAGGGCAAATGCCGCAAACATCACATGCCTGACCTCAGCTGTGTGACAGCAAGCTGGAAAGACAGGATGAGCTGAGCTAAGGGTGAGGCTCTTGGCTGCAACCTGCTGGCCGCACCTATGCTGTGCACACGCATGTCCATTATTCTGTTATTAGGTGCTGCCGCCTCTGAGATCTGGAGGTGTCATTAACAAGCTCCTCTAATCCAGTTGGAAATATTACATTATCTGTTTTTAAGTAAACAGTGCTCACCTCTCCATCGCATCTCGCCAGGCTTATGGCGGTTTTGCCGTAACCTAATTAACGCTTTTCAAACTTCATTTTCTCTGAAACACAATCAATTGTAACTCATTTTCCAATCGGGCCGCCTGCTCTAATTGCAGCACGCATCTCTGGAGACCGGACGAGTAAGCAAATTACAGACGCCCGGAATATGAGAATTGCACTATTTACAGTGACAAGCCGGCGGAGTAACTGATGAGCGCGCCATGCTTGATTGAATCATGCAAATGCTCCGAATGCCTAATAAACCCCAAAACATAATGAAGCCAAATTAAAACCTCGGAGGTCCCTCATCTCATCAGCATTGCGACACTGGGAGCGCTGCCGGGAATTAAAGTTATCCATAGGGGCAAAGCAATCATCTGCTCATTAGCAGGAGGAAATTATTGCCCAATGCCATTGGCCGGCTAAGGAGTCGTTGCTTAGTCACATCGAGCGCGCTCCATTCCATGTTCTCATATTCTAGATCTCATTGGTCAGTGACATATGACTGGCCACAGTGCTGGATCATGGCTGTGATGAGCCGTTCAAAGACCCCCCCAGAGCCACACAGACAGGGTTCCCCTCTGGGATGAGGCCAGATCGACTAAAATGGAGGAATAACAACAAAACATTATGTCAGGCCCCCTCTGCCAGGCCAGTGGTGTAGGGTGTGAGGAGCGAGGGGGTTCTTGAACCTGGGATGGGTGACATTGGTGTGGTACACTTACTCTTTTTACTCTTAGGTGTTATCCAGGAAAAACTTTAGTCGAATACAAATAAAGATGTCTATTCTCAGGATTCTTCCAACATATGCTTCCAATGTGACATTTTCAAGTTGCACCATAACTGCTTTACAGCGTCCATCAGCTTGCTGTTGGTCATAGTCTCGCAGCTCCTGCAGGTCACTGTGCACAGTCCAATCATTGCAATGGAGGGGAATGCCTGGCCCGCCCCTCCATTGCAATGAATGGACGGCTCTGTGTTATTGACGCGCAAGGCACTATAAGGTTTCTGAGCAGCAGTGTAGCCAGGACCTGCTGCACAGGAGCTAACAACCCTTTAAAACATCCACTATCATGGATCTGATTGTATGAACCAAGAACTATGGCAGGACTCCCATTAAGTACTACTTGATGTAACAGCTTATTAACAGATAATCTTATAGTCCCTCCCAGGCATTAGTGGCATGTTTCTACCACGTGTAGTGCATGACTCAAGGCACCTGGTTGACTGGTACTAACTGGTTCTGAGTGGAACTTGCTATTCTGAGTTTTCCTTCCAAGGCCCACAATAACCTTTCCTTGGGTAACATTTACTATTGATTGGATGAAGTGTCGTCGCATGGTAACATCTAATGTGCTTCCTTCCCCATTCTACAGTCTCATATTTTAGATCTGATTGGTCAGTGAGACATGATTGGATGAAAGGGGGTCTTAGTGCTGGGTCATGGCTAGGACGAGCCCTCCAAAGACCCTCCAGAGCCACCACAGACAGGGTTCCCTGTCCTCCTCAGCTGAGCTTTATAAATGGCTGTGCAACTCTGGTAAGCCAGTGCCCTGAAGCCCAGCACCCAGCAGATACAGGGGTTGCGGGAAGGCAATCACCACAGGAGCAGGTGAAGGTAGGCAAGGAAGCCTTGTGTCCCTCTGGCAGCCATTATCTGAGGTCTGCTGTATGTTTCTGTGAAGAGAGTGGGGCTAATTCTCCATGTGTCTATATAGTTAACCACAGAGAAACAATACACTTCTAGCATAACAACTGGATTATTTTCTTTCAGTGAATGTTAGAGTTTACAAAGAAGACACAAGACAATCAGAGAAAGAAGCAGCTATCCTTTCACCAGAGGATGGTGTGTGATGAAAGAGGGGGGTAGTTTCCCCCTCGTGATGTAGCAATATCAGCCATTTCACACCAATACACCCTAAGAGCAGCTAGCCCTTCTAGGTGCTCCTGCCCCCACATCCCTTTTGGGTTTCACCAGAGTTTGCTAGCCCATGTCTGATTTAAGTCCAAAGGTGTAATCCAAGGTCAGAAGCACAGACGAGCCCCCAGAACCCGGAACCTCCATTCAACCGCCTCCTCATGTCTAACAATCTTCTGACAAACTATCAGATGGGAGTTGTGGGGAGAACTGGCTGTCTGCCTACACGGGGAGGAAATGCCCCCCTAAATATTTGCTCAAGACATTAATAAATTTGAAGTGTTGACTTTTACAAAAAGTTAAAATACTTTAGGCTGGGGAGCCTCCACTTCCTGAACAGTCTTCCCCGCACCAGAGACGCACTTGTCTCGAGGTGCTGAAATCTTAGATGGAGGATGATTCATGGTTTGGTAATGTGGTGGGGTGGGAGGGGGGATAGTGAGGAGTGGGCAGACATATATTTACATATAACATCACCCGAGACCATGTAGCTTCATACATAGAGGCAGTGTGTGTATGCGGTGATAGATAGGAGTGGGGCCACAAGGCACAGGCAATATGGCCCTCTTCTCTGTCAGCATGCAGGTCCCTTCCACCGTCCCATCCTGCACAAATCTATTCACGTTCTATAAGGAGCCAGTGTGCGTGTGCCCTATAGGTGCGGGAGTGGAGACAGTGGTGCAGTAGGAGGTGGCACAGCAGCATTGTCCTCGTGGGAGTTTTCATTTGGCTTAAACTGCTATGCAGTCCCGGAGGTGGAGTGAAGAAGGGGGTCTCAGAATATATTGGTAGAGGAGGGAGAAGAGTGGATTAGTGCGTGCAAGGTATGAGAAGGAAGGGTTGATCCAAGAAAGCTGGAGATCTGACACCGCACGGGCAAGTACCTGTAGAGTGAACCCACCCCTGCTGTTTTCTCAGAAGTCAAGGCCTAGTCCTGCCTGCCTCTCTGTAACCTCTCCCCACCAGGAAGAATGGTGGCCCGGCCCTCAAGAGATGTTGCTAGGAATCCCAAAAGGGGTCAATACCACTGCAAGACCTACGAACCTACGTCCTAACCCGTCTTTGGTAGTACTCTGCTGTGAACCTTTACAGTCTAGGGACACCTTGTGCTGACTTGTAGTAGGGTGGTAGAAGACCATGTGGGAACCTAGCCAATCTGTTTTAAATCTTGGGCTTGCATGACAATAAAAGGAGTGTCGGTGGCCTCCCCAAATAATTTGACTTGGTTTTGTTTTTGCCAAGGTCCCGTATCGGAGACCAGAAGTTTTCTGTCCACTACAGTTCAAAATCCAATCACCTGTTTATGCATTGAACAAGATCTGAAAGGTTCCTACACATAACTAGTGGCTCTAGGGCCAGCTCTAGGATTATACATGCCCTTGGGTAAGAGAGTCTCATTGTCCCTTTGTTGCAATGTGTCACGTCACATGCCACGTCATGTCATTTCACCCTTCAGCTCCACTGGCACTGATGGATCCTCCCCTGCTGCTGATCATCCTTCGGTCCTCAGTGCCTTCCTCCACTGCCGTCAATTCGTCCTCTGATCATCCTCCTCATTGCCGCCTCAAGTGCCGCGAATCGCCCTTCAGTTCTGGCTGCTTCTTTATTCTCTATTGATAATTCTGCCATTGAAGGGTCAACCTCTTCCACCAATCAATCCTGCAGCCCAGTCCATGTGCCATGGAATATGATGGTGCTATATTATCATTTTACATAACAATACACCCAAAGGGTGGTCGAGAGGAACATGACCAGCACCAATTAACGAGGTTCCTGACCTGTGATGCCCTCTTCAGTCCCCTGAGCAGTCATGGCTTATTACCAGAAAAAGGATATAAGGCTAAAATTTTTGTGCCCCCCCCCCCCAGCATGGAAGCCTCTCCTGTACACGCCCCACTCTCATGTTCCCCTTCACCAGTCTTTGGTCATCTCATTTTTTCCCACAGACAGGTTACCCTCCCGACATGGTCCCCTTTCTCCTCACCAAAGTTTCACCATCACATCAGATTCAATACACATATATTGGCAATGCGCCCAATCGCAAATGCATCCTGAAACCCAGCATACAAACAAAAGTGCTGCGCAGCTTTATTCAGCAGCTCAGATGGATGAATCTTCTGCATGGCGGGGAAGCGAATAATTGTTTGTTTTTACACTTAGTCTGAAAAATCCATTTAAAGTGGAACAAAACCCAGGATTTTGATTATCCCGGGTTTGGTCCCTTCTGAGATGCCCCATTGTGTGAAACCCACCAGATCACCCAGAAAGTATCACCTTTCCCTGGTCCTACGATGCATATGTGGGCTCCTGCCCAATCAGAGCCATTTGTTTATGGCAATCGGGAGTGAGAGCTTCCACATCCGCCAGCCTATGTGAATCGCTGGGGGCATGTGCACAGCCCAAAAATGCTGGGGATGCATCCGTCGATATTTATATCAGTGAGGGTGCAAGAAAGGAGGTGAGTTTTGCTGGGACCATCGAGGGTTACACACAGTGGGGTATCCCAATTAGGGATAACCCATAGGAAGGCCAGCCCCCGGCCCCAGAATCTTTTAGGGCGGCCCTCGTGGGTTTTGTTCAGCATTATGTGTGTGTGTGTCTATGTGTAAAAAACCTAGGGTGTATGTGTGCCCCTCTCTTTGTGTGTTGGGTGTGTTGGAGGTACTGAGGGACATTCTGCACAGGGGCCTTAACCACACATAAAGTTATACTAAAGACAAAGACATATAAAAGTATTAGCGCATAGGAGATTCATAGAAAAAATAAAGAGAAACAGTGGGTATGGCAACAGGGTTGTGATGTAAGCACAATGTGTGATTAGCTTATTAATAATGAGCCATGCTTGGATAAGTGAGCTGAAAGTCGCAGCTTGTACATAAAGGTGGATCATAGAGAGGCATGCTGCAGGCAGATTGTCTGTACCCTGTTAGCAACTAGTGTTCATGGATGAAAGGGGAGTTTGCTGGGTATCTGACCTGTGGCAAGGCTGGCAAACAGAGGAAAACACCGGAATACAGGATGGGCAGGCTGTTGATTGCTGGCAGCCTGATCAAAGACTGGAGCCTGACTTCTGAACACTGAGAGCAGAGAGAGGAGGGCGGGGTTTCAGAGCTGCAGAGAGAGGCAGCCGGTCAGGATGTCTGGGGAGGGAGTGGGGGGTGTTTTCGTTCTCTGTCCAGAGACAGACAGACAGGAGAGGAAGGACAATGCTGAAATGACTCAATGTAAGGTAAGCTACGGATATTTATTTTTTTACTTTTGACTTGCCAAACACTTCAATCCAGCCCTGGGTGGGACCCTGGACATGGCAGGTTGCTTTCAAGAAAGGGTGAAGGGAGTAAGAGCAACGCAGAACTTTATTTGCAGTTGTTTTAATAGCGAGTGAGACACAACTAGAACAGTTATGGATTTCTTGGTGCCAGAAGAGGCCAGACCCAGCGGACTAGTTATCCAGAGGTCAGGCCAGGCTCAGTGCCCCATAAAGCAGACGGGTAAACATGTGGTAAGTATGAGGAGTGTAAAAACAAGCGGCAGCCGCGGATGGTGAACAGCTTGTATTGTAATCTTCTGCAATAATGTCTAGACGCAGGGCTCTCCCGGGGATGCGGAAACACGGCGAATGTTCCGGCAGCGGCCAGAGATAAGACACCTCCACCAATGTGCTGAATGATTCATACATGCTTTATTTACATCCTAACCAGCCACTGGGAGACCAATCATGTCATTTATTTACATTTTCTACAGCGCAATGATGTCATCCTGCAATGTGAATGATTTCTATCTACCTGTAACCCTTCCCTACAATAACCCCGCCATGACTTCCCCATCGCTGGCTCCTGAAAGCAGAAAGGAGGGGGAGAGCTGCTTCGGCCAGGCTCCTCCGATCTGTCAAGAACTGACAGCGTACAGAATTCAGGAACAAATTCAGAAGACAGGGGGATGACCACACTGACTAGTATAAATAAATCATAAATGCTCTCTCTTGCTCTGCCTTGTATTTCATATTTCACCATCAACTTCACTTCAGCAAATATACCAAAGGTGTTGCAGTGAAAACACCAGCAGACTTTGGGATGCCTTCTACAAGTAGGATAAGTTTTAGGTACATATGAATGAAGGGGCCTCTGGACCAGCCCACAATGTAGAAGGGGTTTCTCCTGGGACAGGCTGCAGAGGATGTGAAGTTACTTACTCATGCCATAGTGTGGATCTCCTGGAGGAGGAACCCAGGTCTGTGTGAAGTTGGAAATTGGATACCCTCTTTATTGCGGCATGCAAAACAAAACTTCTCAGGACCCCTGGCCCATCGGGCCCTTCACCAACTAGCTCCTGCAATTATTCCTCACTGGGCCCCTCCAGAATTCTGTACCACCATGGTTTCCTCCTCCTCAAGGCTATGGAGAGTGCATCAACCCAAAGGGGGTACTCATTCATCTGTACCACCAAGGCTTCTTCTTCCAGTGAGCTGGCTAGTAGGCTCCCTTTAGCACACCCTAACAACGCTCTTCACAAACTGTCTCTTCTTTTTTCTTTATCCCTCTCGATTGTCTCTCTTACAGCCAGCCCTGGTCTATTTATAGGCCCAGGTAAATAATCAGCCAGCTCTAACTGGATTTTCCCAACACATCCTCTAGCTACAGCTATTCGGGTAAACAACCAGCCTATCCCTACCTGTTTTTTCTCTCTGTTTTTTCTAGCTAAAGTTATCTTTTGGGAGGAAGGCCAAGCTCATCAAGAGATCCCACAGCACGGAGCATACAACCAATGACAGCAGTTGTTCATCCAAACCATTTGATCCACCACCTGAGTTAATGCTGATGTTTCCTTCCAGATCTTACAAGGAGAAGACACCTGAGTTGGCATTGATTGGACAGCCTGTTCACCAAACTGCCTCTAGAGATGGTCTAAAATAATGTTAGGCCCCCTTCGCTGAGCTAATTTGGTTTTGCATCACTGGTCAGTTTTGGGCTTTGATCCATTACCTGCCAGCCTACTGTCAGGCCCACCAGTTAGCAGATCCAGATTAGTTGATAACACCCAATGTCCACCACTATCTTCACCTCTAGACACGCCCCCCACTTGGGATGGGATGCAAGCAGGCCTTATCGGACACAACTTCCCCCAGGTCTTATAATGCGCAAACTATATCAACCTGCAGGTGGGTGATTGTAACTGGGGCTCACAGGAGGTCAGACGAAGCAAGGGTTATACATAAGAAGTCAGTCCAACAGGCATCAAATGCAGAGGGACATCCGAAGTCGTGGTCAGAGGACAGGCCGGAGGTCAAAACCGTAGCTGGAGCGAGGTACCGAAGGAAGCTGGCAGGAGCAGAGTCAAGGATTCTGAGGTTGGCAACAGGGAAACAGAGAAAGCGAGGTCAATCTGGTTCAAAACACCATAGGAAAGAAATACATAGCAAGCCCAAAGCACTAGCTATCAAGGGCATCGATGACAGGGGCTGGGGCAACTTTATTGGGGATGTGTGCAGAGACTGGCTGGGATGGGGCTAATACTAATTGTTTTGCTTGCGTGAGCAAATTAAAAATTTGCTCTCAAAAATCACACCTCGTTGTCTAATAAGTTTATTTGTCAGTAACTCCAAGGAAGTGCTAAATGATGCACTTTAAAGAGTTATTTTTATACCTTGCTTGCAAAAAAATGTACAAATATAAATAACTGCTACAAGCACTGTCACAAACACAGAAAGCCTTAAAACGGGCAAAAGCGAAACATATATTAAAAACAGATTACTCATCTGTTTAATCTGGTCCAGGCAGAAAGAAGCAGGCCTATCCAATCTCTAAACAAGATGGCTGCGGTATTCAAGTACACAAAGCAGGTCTCTCTATCCCAAAGCAAATCTCATCATGGTCCATCTCTGTCCGTCTCCATTCAAAACAATAATCCTTATAAGGAAATTAGTGCAAATCACGGACAAATCCCAGGAGAGCCTCTAATTGTTATATTTTCTGCTGGCCCACTTAATTTGCATGCGAATGCACAAAGGAAAATAAACTCAGGCCAAAGCTACCAAGGCAGTCTTCAGAATAAAGGCAGGTCTCCTACCATGCTGAAAATTAATTAAGGAACCAACCATGCTGGCTAAACATAAGGGCTCATCCTATATACAGTGCAATTTTGATTGTATAAGATTTTTACAATTTCTTTGGGAACAAAATATATAAAAATATCATAGCTTTACACTAATTGAGGGCGAGGTCTCCTTGGTATCAAGGCTAGGGCTCACTGGGAGCAGGAGGACGAGAGTCGCGGCATAGTCTCTAGACTTCATTCACAGACCCGGGGTTTCCCAACTATTCTTCATGAAGTACCACCTCCCATTTTCTAATGATCTTAAAACTCTGAATAAGAGTCTATCTTACATGTTTCCCACACCCTGTACATACAGATTACTCACATTAAAAATCACCCTACCTGCATCTACTGCATGTTATGAGCCTTTAAACATCCAAGATGGTGGCTCATGTAACATCAGGCAGCCTGCAAACAGGAAGTGCCTTCTGACTGTGCTGCTCTGCATTCTGGGATTGCTGACCTTTTCCTGACCCCAGCTCTGCTCTGTCTGAGCAAAGCACAGCTATAACCCGCTCCCCTGTACTTTATCCTACTGTCCTCTCCTCAGTAAGTGTTATGCTTCTGAGTCAAGATGGCGGCGCCCGTATCCTAAAGTCCTGAACAGAGTTGCAGCCCAGTGGGAGAAAGAATAATAAGTAAGTGACTAAAAACTTAAAACATATTAACTTTAGATGCTGGGGAATCGTTGTTTAAGGGTTTGTGCTTTTCATTAAATTATGTTGAAGGTCTGGTTTAAGTACTGCTCAGTTCAGACCTCCCCTGCTTCCCAGGTCACTGTGTATTCTTCAGGATGATTAAGGAAGTATCAAGCCCCACAAGATGTCCTAATATTTGCAGAAACCCCCTATGTCTTCACACAGCAAGGAGGTCTAAAGAAGCTGAAGCTGGAGCAGGGACAAGTTGCATTCCTGGAGGAAGATTTGT
The DNA here is from genome assembly GCA_027917425.1 of Gastrophryne carolinensis. Lineage (NCBI taxonomy): Eukaryota > Metazoa > Chordata > Amphibia > Anura > Microhylidae > Gastrophryne > Gastrophryne carolinensis. The sequence goes on along the minus strand of CM051243.1, from coordinate 42,791,971 downwards.
AAAAAGGCATGTTGTAATGGCTGCTTTAATTACAGACTGCCAGTAGGGGTAGTACCCAGTCTTGTATCAACGTCTTTCTAATCACATGGGACACTCTTGCCCAGTGCCAGGAGTCTTGTGTGCTCATCTCTGTTGTTCCTCTAGTTTGAAATGGATTCACAACCAAATACTGTCCTCCTTAGGGGCCTTCCGTCGCCCATGACACAGAAAGGACAAGAGGAGGGGGTGGCTGAAGAAGAGGTGGCTATACCCGAGGCCAGGTCTGAGCTGTCTTTACAGACTCTGGCCAGCTTCCTTGGGGTTGGAGCAAAAGGGCCTGTACATGGGACAGACCTTGAGATTCTTCTCCTGTGGGGGGATCAGCCAATAAGGTGGAAAACCTGGCCAGGGTTCTGCCTACTTCATACAGAGGTAAGTTGGAGAGATGACGGTGACCCAGTAGTACTCCTGCCTGGAGACTGCAGCCCCCCTTTTCCTCCAGGGTGGGCCGCTCTCTTGGAGGTCAACAGCTGTGTCACACCTTCTCCTACTCCTCAAACTCATCCTTTGATTCCTGACAAACAACTCTTCCTTCGCACCTTCTCTCCTTTTATACTTTGTTTCCACCCAACGCTCTTCTGGCCCTGACTCTAGCCCTGCCTTCTTTATTGGCAGGCTTTCTAACATGGTACCTCGCTAGGGGATACCTCTAGGCAGACTATGATGCCTGGGGCCCACCAGTAGAAGTGACTACCGGCTTACAATCAGGACCCATGTACCGAAACACTATTCCAGACTGTATTGTCTATGTGTCTGCAGTTGGGATACCACAAATATGCTCTACATAGTTCAGGTTTTGAGCTGGAGGCCCGTAAATGGGCCTCTGGGACCAAGGGCCCACTAGGATTTTTCTGGTAACCTTGTGGGCCAGTCTGAGCTTACCTCTAGGCCTTTCCACTACTGGGTGTCAGATTCTTAATGAGCAGCTGGGTAATGATCTTGATCACCTTGGGGGATCCCTATCTAAACTTCACCTAATACCCAAGGGCTATTGCTCATCTCCCTGTCTTGCTCAAACCGCAGCCCCAATACACAAGCCCAGCTGCACCAATCGGAGCCTGGGCCTCCCCTTTGATGGCTCTACACTGTCTGCCTGGAAGGAGGTATTAGGAAGATTCCCTTGTTTGTTCTGACTAATGTATGGAGTCAGAACTGACACTCGTCAGAGTATGGAAGTAATCCCTACCCCCCCCCTACCCCAGGACATGCAATGCTGATGGCACCTTATTGAACTTCTCGCTTCCATATGATGACACAGACGGTTTCAATTTAGCGCCTGATGCTCCTGGTAAATGAGGGGCCTTTCCACACTGCCTGCCACATTAACAATGACAGGCTGTGGGATTCACAGAAGCCCAGCACCCCTGTGAGTGGCTTTTGGTGAAATCACAGGGCCATCACCACAAATTAAGCTCAAGCGGGACAATTTAATGGAAACCAGTTTGCACACCAGGCTTCAGATTGGAAATAATACTGGCTGGGGAAAGGGTTAACCCATGTGCATGCCAAGTATGGGAATTAGCCGGGGAGCCCCACAGCATGAAGCATTTAGGTGTAGTCATTATTTTTATCAGGCCCGTACCTTTCATCACATGCTGATGTATGGCGGGAGGAGGCAATCCGGAGCAGGACACTATGGTGGGATCAGGTTGAGGAATGCTCACCAGGGCTCTGTCAAATATGGAGGGGGAGGCTGAAATTTTGCATTACCTGCAAAAGGTTCTGATAGGGTCACAGGCTAACCTTCAATCTCAATCAAATAATGAGCCCTGGGATGGCCGAGCGCCTGGAAATCTCAAGCCCTGAGTGATGTCTGCAGAGTGTCCACACCACAAATATGCAGCAAGCAGGGCAGTTTCTAAGTAAAATAGCTTGGTAAAAAAATCCGCCCTCTCCTCACCCATCCTAGGGTGCGGCTTCTGTCCCATACAGGTATGTGCCATGCTGTACTTCTTTCTTAACAGCAGGCAGTGCCTCCTCCTCATAACTGAGCTCATTATGGGGTATGCAGGGGTATGCAGGGCTGCTTTATGGCCTGCATCATGAACAATGGCCCTGGCCCATCTACAAAAACACGATGGTGAGGATAAAGGCCTTCCCAATGGCCTTAACGCCCAGGGTAATCGCCCTCCCCTTGACACCGCAAGTCAGATCCTATAGCATGAGTCGCCGGGCCTATACACACCCTAACCCTGATAATCCTGCAGTTTATGGTTATTTCATACCTCCCAACTGTCCCTCATTTGGAGAGATTGTCCCTCTTTTAAGTCCATGCCCGTCTGTCTGTTGTTGCTCTTATTTGTTCCTCTCTGAGGTGTAACATGCAGATCTGCATCAATAAATTATTCATTTGTTTATTCAAAGTGTTTTTATTGTTGTAATTGTTACACCCTGTGAGAGGGCTTAATTTAAACATTTTTCATCTTTCCCACCAGGATAAGTTGGAAGGTATTTATTTATGTATATATCCTAATCATGACCCTGATAACATAGCTACCTTTCAGGGTCAGAAAGAGGGACATTTGTTAAATTAGGCCACTCCCCCTCATTGAGGGATAGATGAGATGTAACATTTGAAACAATACAAACAATTTGCATGGGCAAATTATTTATTTCGTGATGCAGATATGCATCTTACACCTTAAAGAGGGACAAATGAGGACAACGAGGAACAGGGGGACATGGACTCAAAGGAAGGACAGTCCCTCTATATCATGGACACTTGGGAGGTTTGCTGATATACAGATATACAGCATACATGTATTTTTATGTATACAGTTTAATCTTGACCCTGATAATTCTTCAGCATACAGGTTTATTTATGTATATACCCTAATCTTGACCCTGAAAATCCTGTATCATACAGGTTTTTTATGTATACACTATAATCCTGACCCTGATAATGCTGCTGCATACAGCTACTTTTATGTATACAGTTTAATCTTGATCCTGATTTCCTGCAGCATACGGGAATTTTTATGTCTACACTTTAATCTTGACCCTGATAATCCTGCAGCATACAGGTGTTTTTATGTATACACCTTAAACTTTACCCAAATAATCCTGCAGCATACAGGACCTCTCATGCACACTCCTTAATGCAGATACTTATAATTCTTCAGCACAGCTCCTCCACATATCAGATCTGTATACACCCAGGTCTGTACACTAACCCATTAATGGTTTGGTCCACTTTAAAGTTATACAAAAAGGCAATTGTTCCATTGTCTCGGGCTACACGTTGCTCTGTCCTAAATTTCAATCCGTTTTCAAAAAGACACTGTATATCCTAACAGGGGCTTACATAGCTTTTACAAATGTCATAATGGGCTCCCACCCCCAAGAAACATCAATGGGAGATAATAAACTGGCACACAGTGGGGCATCTCAGGTAAAGCAGACCAACACCCAGGTTAGAGAAAAGCCTGAATTTTTGGTCTGTGTAACCAAATCCCAGGTTTTTCACTATCCAGATTTGCTCACACAGTGCACCCCCATCTACACCCTGCTCCATGCTGCACTTCCATCTTGGCCTGCTTCATGCTGCACCCCCTAGCCCCACCCTGCTCCATGCTGCACCCCCACCCTGTCCTATTCTGCACCATCTCCACCCTGCTCCATTCTGCACCCCCATCTCCGCCGTGCTCCATTCTGCATCCCCATTACCTCCCTGCTCTATTTGTCACCCCTATCTCCACCCTGCTCCATGATGCACCCCGATCTCTACCCTGCTCCATGCTGCACCCCCACCCTGCCTTATTCTGCACCATCTACACCCTGCTCCATTCTGCACCCCCATCTCTGCCCTGCTCCATTCTGCACCCCAATCTCTGCCCTGCTCCATTCTGCATCCCCATCTCTGCCCTGCTCCATTCTGCACCCCCATCTCCCCCTGCTCCATTCTGCATCCCCTTCTCTGCCCTGCTTTATGCTGCACCCCATCCCGACCCTGCTCCATTCTGCACCCCTATCTCCGCCCCTGCTCAATGCTGCACCCTGACCCTGCTCTGTTCTGCACCCCCATCTCCGTCCTGCTCCATTCTGCACCCCCATCTCCTCCCTGCTCCATGCTGCACTCCAACCCTGCTCTATTCTGCTTCCCCACCCTGTTCTATTCTACACCCCCGAACTCCACCCTGCTCCATTCTGCACCCCCATCTCCATTCTGCACCCCCATCTCCGCCCTGCTCCATGCTGCACCCCAATCTCCGCCCTGCTCCATTCTGCACCCCCTTCTCTGCCCTGCTCTATTCTGCACCCCCATCAGCGCCCTGCTCCATTGTGCACCCCCACCTCTGCCCTGCTCCATGCTGCACCCCCATCTCCGCCCTGCTCCATTCTGCACCCCCATCTCTGCCCTGCTCTGTTCTACACCCCCATCTCTGCCATGCTCCATTCTGCACCCCCACCTATGCCCTGCTTCATTCTGCACCCCCAGTTCCGCCCTGCTCTATTCTGTACCCCCCATCCCCATATCGACCTTGCTCCATTCTACTCCCCCTCTCTGGCCTGCCCCATGCTGCCCCCACCCTGCTCCATTCGGCACCCCCATCTCTGCACTGCTCCATTCTGCACCCACATCTCTGCCCTGCTCTATTCTGCACCCCATCTCCGCCCTGCTCTCTTCTGAACCTCCATCTCCACCATGCCCCATTCTGCACCCCCATCTCCACCCTTCTCCATGCTGCACCCCATCTCTGCCTTGCTCTACTCTGCACCCCCACCACTGCCCTGCTTCATTCTGCACCCCCATTTCTGCTCCATTCTGCACCCCCATCTCCACCCTGCTCCATTCTGCACCCCCATCTCCGCTCTGCTCTATTCTGCACTCCCATCTCTGCCCTGCTCCATTCTGCACCCCCATCTCCGCTCTGCTCTATTCTGCACTCCCATCTCTGGCCTGCTCCATTCTGCACCTCCATCTCCACTCTGCTCCATTCTACACCTCCATCTCTGCCCTGTTCAATGCTGCACCTCCGCCCTGTTCCATTCTGCACCCCCATCTCCACCCTACTCTATTCTGCACTCCCATCTCTGTCCTGCTCCATTCTGCTCCCCCATCTCCACCCTGCTCCATTCTACACCCCCATCTCTGCCCTGCTCCATGCTACACCTCCACCCTGTTCCATTCTGCACCCCCACCCTGCTCCATTCTGCACCCCCATCTCCACCCTGCTCTATTCTGCACTCCCATCTCTGTCCTGCTCCATTCTGCACCCCACCTCTGCCCTGCTTCATTCTGCACCCCATTTCTGCCCTGCTCTATTCTGTACCCCTATCTCCACCCTGCTCCATGCTGCACCCCCCATCTCCGCCTTCTCTATGCTGCACCCCCATCTCCACCCTGCTCTATTCTGCCCTCCTCCACACTGCATCCCACCTCTGCCCTGATCCATTCTGCACCCCCATCTCCACCCTGCTCTATTCTGCACTCCCATCTCTGTCCTGCTCCATTCTGCTCCCCCATCTCCACCCTGCTCCATTCTACATCCCCATCTCTGCCCTGCTCCATGCTGCACCTCCACCCTGTTCCATTCTGCACCCCCACCCTGCTCCATTCTGCACCCCCATCTCCACCCTGCTCTATTCTGCACTCCCATCTCTGTCCTGCTCCATTCTGCACCCCACCTCTGCCCTGCTTCATTCTGCACCCCATTTCTGCCCTGCTCTATTCTGTACCCCTATCTCCACCCTGCTCCATGCTGCACCCCCATCTCCGCCTTCTCCATGCTGCACCCCAATCTCCACCCTGCTCTATTCTGCCCTCCTCCACACTGCATGCCACCTCTGCCCTGTTTCATTCTGCACCCCCATCTCCACCCTGCTCTATTCTGCCCTCCTCCACACTGCATCCCACCTCTGCCCTGCTTCATTCTGCACCCCCATCTCCGCCCTGCTCTATTCTGTGCCCAGAAATGTCCCCCAAAGGGCCCAGATGGCTGACAGCATAAGGAATGCTATGGTCGAAGCAGGTTGGTAAGCCAGTGGGGGACAGTGTGTGAATGGTGGTTCTTGAATGGTCCACAATGCAGAGAACACTCAGGGAGCTCTGCGTGGCAGTCTTACTGCTTATGCCATGTGTGTGTGACAAAGTTCCGCCCCCTGGTCCCATTCTCATCGTTCCTGCTCTGCCGCTGCCTACTACTTTGACTTACTGGGGCAGGGCAGAGCATGGCACTGGGGAGCGGGACATCACCAGACATAATTAGTAGACCGCAGCTCAGTGCTTCAGAACACACTGCTATCAAACACTGCCCCCCCCTTTCTAATGGCTTTGTCTTAGCCAGCAAATACCTGCACTGGTACGGGGGGTGCATTTTTTTGCAGGGGGACCAGGGCGAGCAGGGCAGATGCTACAGGGGAGGAGGGAAGGCAGCTTGCAATGGGCACCCCTGTTCTGCAGGCACAGTAGCACCTGCCTTCATTGAATGTATGCCTCTGGATCCTAAGCATTAGAGACACAGAGAAAAAATGAGGAAAAACAGTGGGTGTGGCAACAGCCTGCCAGCACATAAGGTTACCAGAGAGGTGGGCGGGGTTTCATAAATGCAGGTAGAGGCAGCCAATCAGGGCATCTAGGGAGAGAGTGGGGGTGTGTGTCAGAGATCGCCGGACACCCCTCTCTCATAAGCCAACAATCCCCAATCTCCACCGCCTCTTGTGCCTATAGTCAAGCCCCCGCTTGCTGGAGACACGGGTTATGCCTCTCCAGACTCGGTTGCCCCCAGGACTTACTGGCGCAAAGATTGCTGGCTTATGGTGAAGACAGGTGAACAGCAGGGCATCCCAAATCGGAAGTTCAAGCGGGCTGAGTCCGAAACGTCGAGTCCAGCAGGCTAGGCAAGAATGGTCAAGACGAGCAGGGGGGTCAAAGCCGGGTGGTCACAGAGCGTGGTATCAAAGGGGTAAAGCAGAGACAAGGTCAGACAGGCAGATGGTCGGTGCGGGCAGCGGACAGGAGTGGTCAAAGTCGGAGCCGGATCGAAACACACTAAACGCAAATCCAACAGCACACCCAAGCTAATAACGGCTATAACGGGCACTGATGGTCAGGGCAAGGCCACTTTTAAAAGGGAACTGGCCAATGGGCAGGGAGGAAGGGGTGTGTGTGATTGGTGCAAAACTGGTGATTGGTGCAACATAACAAACCTGCCTCTAATAGGAGCCCCCCAGGGACTGGACCGCCCTGACAGCCAGGCTGTCCAGTCCCTGGGTTCATTGACCCAGAGAAAACCCCCCCTGGACCTGGATAGGTCCTTTTAAACTTGTCCCCGGCAAATGCGCTGGGAGCAGAGCCGCCGGGGAACAGAACTAGAACTAGAGCGCGTGCGGACGAGCACGAGACTGTCTGCCGGGCGCGCTCCCCGAGGAGGAGGGGGAGGACGCGCCGGCAGACGCTGCAGAGCCGCCGCCGCCGAGGACACCAACCGCCGCCGAGCAGGGGGCGGAAGCCGGAGCCCCAGCGCGGGAGAGCGACGGCGAGGCGGCCCCCCGGCGCGCCCGCCGGAGGATGGAGGACGGCCGGGAGTGAGCGGAGGTGCCAGGTAAGTACCTAACAGGGTGTTTCCGTTCTCAATCCACTGATGGTTGATTGAAGGACCAAGTCAGCAGGGTGGAGGCTGAAAGCTGAATGAGGAAGTGATTTCCTCACTAAGGAGACCTACATCACTAAAAGGAGAGCACTGGAGGTACTCAATGTAAGTTACTGATATCTATTTTTTTACTGTTGATGTGCCAATCACAGTGGACCAAAACCCAGGATTTTGACTATCCTGGGTTTTTGGTCCTTTCCCCAGGGGCACCCCGATCGGGGGTGCCACTCTGTGTGAAACCCCCCAGATCGTCGCAGCCAACTCACATTATCCTGGGCCTACAGCACATCTGAGAGCAGCGACTCTGACGGCCGCATCCTCCGCTTCCCGCTAGCAGTGCATGTACCCTGTTAAATAAGCTCCTGATATACCATGTTAAAATTAGCACAAGTAGCAGTAGAGAAGAGGACAAAGAACCAGAAGAGATCAGTAGAGAAGGGGACAAGAACCAGAGAACATCAGTAGCAGTAGAGAAGGAGCCAAGAACCAGAGGAGATCAGTAGCAGTGGAAAAGGGGACAAGGACCAGAGGAGATCAGTAGCAGTAGAGAAAGGGACAAGAACCAGAGGAGATCAGTAGCAGTAGAGAAGGTGAGAAAAACAGAGAAGATCAGTAGCAGTAGAGAAAGGGACAAGAACCAGAGGAGATCAGTAGCAGTAGAGAAGGTGAGAAAAACAGAGAAGATCAGTAGCAGTAGAGAAAGGGACAAGAACCAGAGGAGATCAGTAGCAGTAGAGAAGGTGAGAAAAACAGAGAAGATCAGTAGCAGTAGAGAAAGGGACAAGAACCAGAGGAGATCATTAGCAGTAGAGAAGGTGACAAGAAACAGGAGATCAGTAGCAGGAGAGAAGGGGAAAAGAACGAGAGGAGATCATTAGCAGTGGAGAAGGTGACAAGAATCAGAGGAGATCAGTAGGGCATGGGACAAGAACCAGAGATCAATGGCAATGAAGAAGGCAACAAAAACCAGAGGAGATCGGTAGCAGTAGAGAAGGGGACAAGAACCAGAGGAGATCAATAGCAGTGGAGAAGGGGACAAGAACCAGAGGAGATCAATAGCAGTAGAGAAGGTGACAAGAAACAGAGGAGATCAGTAGCAGTAGAGAAAGGGGCAAGAAGCAGAGGAGATCAGTAGCAGTAGAGAAAGGGGCAAGAAACAGAGGAGATCAGTAGCAGTAGAGAAAGGGGCAAGAAGCAGAGGAGATCAGTAGCAGTAGAGAAAGGGGCAAGAAGCAGAGGAGATCAGTAGCAGGAGAGAAGGGGACAAAAACCAGAGGAGATCATTAGCAGTGGAGAAGGTGACAAGAACCAGAGGATATCAGTAGGGCATGGGATAAGACCAGAATGGCAGTGAACAAGGCAACAAGAATCAGAGATCAGTAGCATTAGAGAAGGGGACATGCACCAAAGGAGATCAGTGGTTGTGGAAGAAGGGGACAATAATCAGAGAATATCAATGGCAGAAGAGAAAGGGGAATAGAATCAGAGGAGATCAGCAGCAGAGGACCAGGAGTACGACATGACGCAGCATGTGACATTGACACACCACTAAGGGACCCAACATTCTCTTGCCCAGGGGCCCACATAGACCTGGAGCCAGCCCTGATCATTAACACCATAGTGCTAAAACCTGAACAAGAAGCAAGTGGCTCATTCTTTTCCAGCAGCCGCCACTTCTCCACCATGCAGTTCACGGATTGTGTATATTGGAAAAATTAATCATCAGAGAATTAGTGTGTCATTTGCCAGGAAGAGGTTTCCGAAAAAGGGTTTTGTAAACTTTGTCTTCCATCATTTCAGGCGTGGAGTTCCCTGGGTGTCCCAGAGAGGCTGTGAATTATTTCCACCCGCTCACCCAGGGCAGCACAGCGCCTCACCCCTCTGCTTTTTAATAAGAAAAACAATAAATTAAAGAAGAACCTTCTGACGCAAGTGGCTGTTGGCTGAGGGGCTGTTTTAGCTGGATGCTGCGGGGGAGATTTAGCGGCAGGAAGAAGTCCGACTCAGTCATAATTTCCCGACTGTGGGAGTGAGGGTGGGGGGTCCTGTTAAATATCCAGAATAATCATATAGTGGGGGAGTGGTCAGTACAGGAGACTCTGGGGGGAATGACCGTCCAAGCCGCAACTCAACAGCTGTATGAGGGAGAAGGAGGGGTGCACGGAAAACCTCAGGGCAGACCATTAGGAATGGGTCATGGATTTATCCAGTCACCAGCATGCACATGTGGGGTCCTCTGACAAGAGGTCTAAAAGTAGGCCTACACCTTTCTTTCCAACATTAGGCCAGGTAAGGCAAAATACCCCAACTGATAATTTACGTTCCTGTTAATACAGGCCTTTACGACCGAGGATTTGGGGATTAGCTGATGCCCTGCTGGTGGCTTGCGCTATTCACTACCTGGAACACAGTTTGGACAGCCACCAGCGGTGTCAGCAGAGCCACTGGATGTTCTATCTGCCTCTCACCTGCTGCACCTGCTGCTAGGCCCATATAAGTAGGAACCCCCTTCTCCCTGGTGGAGGAGGATTTTGTAGATCTCTTGGACTCTCTGTTACTACTGGTGCTTCGCTGACTCAGCCTGAATGATGGTCTCCATCCATATCAGGTAGCAAGCAGGCCTCTTCCTGGCTTCCCTGAGGCTGTTTGGCTACCTCCTATCCCCATAATCCTTGATGCAGCTTGCCTCCTATTGGCCCCTGGAGGCTGCTGGCTCCTGTCCTGTGCCCTTGGTGAGTGTACCAACATCTTGGGGTCCCTCTGGGTTTCCCTGTATTCTAATGCCCTGTATCTTTTGTTTCTGCCTGAGTTATAGGTCATCCTTTGTTTGCCATTTCTTAACAAAATCCATTTTAGTACATTTATTCTGTGTTGTGTCATTGCTCTGGCCTAAAAATCTGATCCCGGGTGGAGAGCTCCATCTGGAGAGTTCTCTGGCCTGACACCTATATTCACAGGTTGGACACTCCCCCCACCCACTGGAGATGGCCCACCATCGCTTCCCACCTGGCAAACTCACTATGCGACACCGGTCCCTGTACATCCTGGAATGACAAAGAGGTATTATGAACCACAGATTCCAAAAATGTGATCAGTTTATGATAATGTACATTCCCTGTACTGCACTGAGGCCGCTATGTCTGCTTTTTTTGAAGCCTGAAACCAGTCAAGGCTCACGCTGTCATGCCATCAGTGAGATCTTCATTAACGATACCCACCTTTTCCTAGCAGAGCTCCATCCAATGGGGGACAGAAAATTAACCTGTACTACCCCCTCACAACTACAATGTGCCCTGCATTAGAGAGATGCTTGAGATGTTCTAGCAGAGCTCCATCCGACCGGGGACAGGAAACTAACCTCACTCACCCTCACACCATCAGTGATCCCTACATTAGAGAGATACTTTTTCTAGCAGAGCTCTATCCGTTGGGGGACAGGAAACAAACTTCACCTACCTACTCAAACCATCAGTGGTCCCTGTATTAGAGAGATACTCTGCCTTTTCTTGCAGAGCTCTATCCACTGGGGGACAAGAAAATAACCTCACCTCCCCCCTCAAAAAGGCCAGGTTACAGCTTACCCCCCAAACCTGCTGGGTAACTCCCCCCCCACCGGTTCACCAGTATACGCAATTCGGGATTCAATGCCATATCACATGCATGGTTGGCATCCCTAGCACCTCTCCATACATTGTGTACATTCCCAGACAGGCATAAATGAATGTTTTTGTGCAAAATTAAATACTGGCACTAATATGCATGGAAATTCTGACTGCAGGAGAGTCTGTGCATGCACTGAAACATGAGCCCCATTAACAATTTCCGCTCTTTCATCACAAGCAGCGGAGGACATATCAACAGCAGAGGACCCATCGGAAGCAGAGGAGGACCCATCGGAAGCAGAGGAGGACCCATCGGCAACAACAGAGGACCCATCAGAAGCAGCAGAGGACCCATCAGAAGCAATGGAGGATCCGTTTAAAAGCAGCGGAGGACCAATTTAAAGCAGGGGGTGGCCCCATCAGCAGCAGCACAGTCCCAATTGGAAGCAGTGCAGGACCCATCGGCAGCAACTGAGGGCCTATAGGAAGCAGTGGTGGACCCATCGGCATCTGCAATGGACCATTTATAAGCAACAGGGGACCCATCGGCAGCAGTGCAGCAAAGGACCCACCAGCAGGGCCCTGTGAATTTTTTCCTTGGGTGGCAAGATTCTCTTGCCCAGCCTTGAAAAAATACTATACTATATACTATATTACTATATAATGTATAGTCCTGGCAACAATAAGTCTGACTCTTCATGTGTTATGTCAATGCTATATAAATATACCAGAAATATGTCATTCTAATCAGTAGCAACAGAGGACCCGGCAGCAGAGCTGAAATATAGGCCCCATAAATGATTTGCTTTTCTTAACTGTTGAAAACATTTGTTTTGAGCTGTTCCTCTGCTTGAGCACCTATTAGAAGCAATAGAGGACCTATAGGTTGCAGCAGCAGAAGATCCAATGGTATCAGCAGCAGCGGACCCAGCAGAAGCATGGGCTCCATAAATTATTTCCTTTTTTTCATTGTAATTTTACACGTATTTTTTGCTGGTACTTGGGAGCAGCAGAGGAACCAATGCCAGCACCTGGGGACCCATCGGCAGTAGCAGTGAACTCAGCAGACTCGTACACAGTATAAATACATTTGTTTTTGGCTGATCCTCTGTATGACAACCTATTGGCAGCAGCAGAGGTTCTATCAGTAGAAACAGAATTGTTTCTTGGCTGATCTTCTTCATGAAGACCCTTCGGCAGTGACAGATGAACCAGCAATAGAGGACCCATAGTTTGCAGCAATGGACCCAGCAGCAGCAGAGCTGAAACATGGGGTCCATGATTTATTTTTTCTCCTTTTTATTTATTATTATTATTGTTTATTTATATAGCGCCATCAACTTCCGTAGTGCTTTACAAAGTATGATTACAGACAGGGTAAAACATATAGTACAGAGAACAATACAAAATTAGATGCCACAGGTTAAAACCAAGTGTTGTGAGCACAGGAGACAATAGGAAGGAGTGCCCTGCCCTTGTGAGCTTACAGTCTAAAGGATGGGGGTGGAGACAAAAGGGGTGGGGTCACAAGTGGCAGAGCTCAAGTTTGGCTGCATGTGCCATTTGAAGGTTATAGGAGTTGCTTAAGCCAGGTTATATGCTTGTCTGAAGAAGTGAGTTTTGAGGGCACTTTTAAAGGCTTGGAGTGATGGAGAGTGGCGGATCGAGTGGGGAAGTGCATTCCAGAGAAGTGGGGAGGCACGGGAGAAGTCTTGAAGGCAGGAGTGCGAGGAGGTAACCAGGGAGGAGGACAGGAGAATGTCAGAGGCAGAGCGGAGGTTGCGCTTGGGTTGGTAACGCTGGATCAGAGATGAAATGTAAGAAGGGGCCTGGTTAGAGAGAGCTTTGTAGGTTAGTGTTAGAAGTTTGTACTGAACTCTGTGGGAGACAGGTAACTAGTGGAGGGATTGACAGAGGGGGGCAGCACTGGAGAAGCGAGAGCAGAGGTAGATGAGGCAAGCAGCAGAGTTTAGAATAGATTGGAGGGGAGCCAGTCTGTTTGTTGGCAAACCACAGAGGAGGGTGTTGCAGTAGTCCAGTCGGGATATGACGAGGGCATGTACTAGCATTTTAGAGGTGACAGGTGAGAGGAAGGGATGGATGCGGGAGATATCCGTCGTTGGAGACTACAGGAGGTGGCTAGGGAGTGAATGTGAGGTGTGAACGAGAGAGAGGAGTCCAGAATGACGCCCAGGCATCGAGCTGGATGAATTGCAGTTATTGTAAGATTATTTACAGAAATTGTGGTGTTAGAGAGGGGAGGGGAGTGAGATGGCGGGAAAATGACCAGTTCTGTTCTGTCCATGTTTAGTTTAAGAGAGCGAGATGTCATGAAGGAAGAGATGGCTGTTAGACAGTCAGGAAGGCGAGAGAGGAGAGAAGAGGGATTCGGGCCAGAGAGGTAGATCTGAGTGTCGTCTGCATAAAAGTGATATTGGAAGCCTAGCGAGGTTATTAGTTGTCCAAGACCAGAAGTGTATATTGAAAAAAGTAGGGGTCCTAGGACTGAGCCTTGTGGTACCCCAACAGACAGAGCCCGGGGAGAGGAAATGGTGTTTGAGTAAGATACACTAAATGTGCGGTGAGAGATATAGGAGGAGAGCCAAGAGAGTGCGAGACCTTGGATTCCAAGAGAAAAAAGAATATTGAGAAGCAGAGCATGGTCGATAGTGTCAAAAGCAGATGATAAGTCGAGAAGAATGAGAGCAGAGCCAGTGAGATAAATTCATGCAAGCACAGGTAGGGGGATGAGAGCAGTGATGGAGAGATATAGAGAGACTTGCAGGTGCAGGGGGATGATGGGAGTTCAGGAATTTTAGAGTGAGAGGAAGCAGGTGAAATACCAGAGGAGCATTGTTGGAGGATGAGTTCTTCAGACAAGCAGAGTCTGGTGCCTGTTCCCTTCTGGTCACTTCGGGCCTAATTCTTTGATGGACTTAAAATACTGTACTATTACACGTTACTGTAATATTACACTTATTTTTGGCTGGTCCACTGCCTGACCTATCAGCAGCGAAGGACCTTTAAGCAGCAGCAGAGGAGAGTTTGGCAGCAGCAGAGGACCCATCAGCAGCAGCAGAGGACCGTTTGGCAGCTGAGGACCCATAGGTAGTAGCAGTGGACCCATCAAACTCTTTCTCTGTATAAATTGACTTGTCTTTGCTGGTTCTCCGAGAAACCACTGGCAGCAGCAGTGGACCCATCAATAGCAGCTGCTGACCCACTATTGGTAGTAGTGTTAAAACATAAGTCCCATAAATGATTTCTTATCCATCACTGCATAAATATACTTGTTTTTAGCTGGTCCTCTCCCTTAGGACCCATCGGCAGCATTGGAGGACCTATCAGCAGCAGCAAAGGACCAATCCGCAGCAGCAGAGGACCCATGGGCAGTTTCAAAGGACCCATGGGCAGCAGAAGAGGACCCATGGGCAGTAGCAAAGGACCCATGGGCAGAAGAGGACCAGTTGGTAGCATCAGAGGAACCACTAGTGGCAGCCAAGCTAAAAAATGGGCCCCATAAATGATTTCTTCTGGTGGGTCAAAGATACTCCTGTCCAGCACGGAATATATATACTTGGCAACAATAAATCTGATTGGGATTCTATCTGCAGCTGCAGAGTCAGTCCCCTTTGACACATAGCGGCCTCCATCTTGAGGGGGGGCAAAAGTCCCCATGTTGCTCCTCTCTGAACAGCTTGATTTACAGGCTGCCAATTTCTAGAAAGAAAAACTAGCCGGAGTGGAAGAATTCCCAGCAGCGGTTCCAGTCAAAACAATCCCAAGGAGTTATTTTGGAGGGCATCTGATCAAGAGCACATGTTATTAACTCGACCCAACGCTAATTAGTCCACTCACATCACAAGCTGCAAGCCTCATTGGCAGGAATTTACGGCGTTTGCAATGGTGGAAGCTCTCAAGCGTGTCACACCTACAGGCAGCACGTTTCCTTCTCGGGCTGCTTTTATGGCTTCTCCCTGCTTTGGGGCCAATCTCCCGGCACCATAAATTCCCCCATCATGTAACAGACATATTGCTTTGATTAGAGGGCTCAGGGAATCCACGGGGATTTCAAATGTCGGGATTAGGAGGTAGATTTGGAGAGTTCGCCGAGGTCACTGGTGAGAAACTTCTCCCAAATATTACTTCCGTTCTGCTTTTATTTTATTTTTTTCCAAGAAAAGCAAAATTGCGCTTTTCAAGATGAATTAGGGAAAACAACAGTGACGGCACTCGCTGCAAGAAAGTCTGTGCAATCTGCGCAGCCGCTGGTTATCGTAAACCTGAAAACTAAAGGACTCGTATTGAATTGAATTGACCAGTCAGACTTTAAAATCCTTTGCCTAGCAGCTTACCTGATGCAGCACGAGTTGCACACTGTGTCTTCGCTGAAAGGAAAGGGAATTTCTTCTTCCAGCGAATCCCCCCCCCCAGATTCTGACCACCAATACAATCCTAAGACTTATGTCAGGTTGACATCCCTCTCTTAGTTTAGCTCACTCCAATCCAGATTGCCGAAGAAAACTCATCTTCTCCAGGTCCTACGGCACATGCATTGGCTCTCGTCCAATCAGGTCGTTTGACCTGCATATTGAAAATTCGGCAAGCAGCTCTGTTTATGGCAGGATCTCGAGCGGCCGCATCCTCAGAATGGGGCGCACTCCTGCACCAAGCCTATCTTAATGGCTGGGGATGAGAGTGTGCTCACAGCCCAAAGATGCCGGGAATGCAGCTACCTGATGTTTACGTCAGTGAGGGAGCTGGGCATGCAGAAATGGGAGCATCACCTTGCCCCCAGCGGTATGCAGCTCATTCCCGTCCCTAGCCTACCTGAATGGCTGGGCACAGGAGCACAGCTCAGCTACAGGAAGGCCGGAGCTGCAGCTCACAATTATGGAGTGTTTGCGGAGCAATTACATAGGGGCCACACAATGAGGCATCCCAAATCGGAATGGCTTGGTTGTTGTTTATCAGTTAAAAGTGAATACATTTCAGTTTTCTTTATGGTATAAAATCAGCATATAAAGCCAAGAATACACATGTATCGGTAACTGTTACACTGTATCATTAGGTGTTAGAATTGTATCAACAGAGAGAGTGACAGTTACTAAAGTTCACTCCTTTTCAAGCTAAACATAGGTTATTTTAAAGTGGACCAACACCCAGGATTTTCACTATCCTTGGTGTCGGTCGACTTCCGCGGGGCACCCCGATCGCTGTGTGAAACCCCCCAGAAAGCCCCTAAAATCTTACCTTATCAGCGATGGACAAGCGACGGATAAGCTGCCGCCGCCGCCTCTCGTGCGTCCCTTTTACAGGGTGCGCGCCCTCGCTGGCCATTCACAAATGGCCGGCGTGGGTGCGCGCCCTGCTAGAGGGACGCGCGGGAGGCGGCGGCGGCTTATCCGTCGCCGATAAGGTACGTTTTTAGGGGCTTTCTGGGGGGTTTCACACAGCGGGGCATCCCGATTTTGGATGCCCTTCGGGGAGGGAGCTGATCAGCCCAGGAATCTTATAGATTCCCGGGCCGATCAGGGGTGGGTGTTAGTCCACTTTAAGGAGAGCTCTAGCTTTATATACAGATGTTATACTAAAGGAAAAGGGAAATGCCTCTACTCTAAAATTCTATTGTTCTGTTAAGGGAAACCTCTAGTGATTTGGATTCAGGTGATGCAGAACCAGAATATTGCAAAATATTCTTCAAAAGAGAAAAGAGGCAGATTCGTCTTGTCATGATCTAGAATCTTACAGACCAAGAGGTAGGGTTGTGGGGGTCCTATGACCAGAGGAAATACAGCAATGACTTTGATCTCCAGCAATTCTGACTTCACCCATTGCTCTCCATACCGCCAGCCTGTATCTTGAAGCCAGGCTCTGACTCTCATCCTCAAAGTAGCCCCTGCTCAGGGCACCGTGGCTTGTACAGGTTTCTAGAACCCTCAGTTGTCATGGGTTAACTAGAATTAGCAAAATGCTTTTGTGCAGATTTCTGCACAATTTCTTGCACACACTATGCATATACAAATGTTCAACTGCATTGTGCAGACAATGGCACATGCCCAAAGGCCTTTAGAATATCTGTGCCAGGGTATCACAGCTTGCCTGTCCAGACCCTTGTGATTCCGCCAGTGGAATGACTTGAGGCTTCCCAAGCTGCCTTGCGAAGGGAGAGGGGTTAGGCTCTAGTGAAGTTGAGGGTTTGCCCTTAGATAGCGGGACTGCTGGGTCGAGTCTTGGACTCTGGTTAGTAGGAGCGTAAGTATAGTGGATGTGACTGCACCAAGACCCAGAAGGTCAGGAGGCCCCATTATTGTTATTGTTATTGTTATTGCTCCTCCACCTTATTTATCACATTTGTGCCCACTTGAAATTATGTAATGGAAAAAGCACCATTTCCTTTGGATGTTTAAATCGGACCTTCACCATGATTTATTGAAAAGCCCAAACCCTTAACCTCCCTGGCGGTGTTCCCGAGCGTGACTCGGGGTTAATTTTCGCTGCGGTAACTCGGTAACCCCGAGACACGCTCGGGGTAGATTAGGCAGAGGAGTCTGGCAGCGGAGTCTCCTTACCTTTTCCCTGCGATCCAGCGATGTCCCCGCTGTGATCGCAGGTGAGAGCCCCGGCAGCTGCGGCCGTCTGACTTCCTGGTTCCGTCTCTGTGAGCCGCAGAGGCTCATGGGGGCGGAACTGGGCGGCAGATTTAAACGTCATCCTAACGCTTTGTGCACAAAATTGCACATAGAATCAGAATGCCAGGGAGGTTAAAAAACGATTCCCCAGCATCTAAAATTAATATATTTTACGTTTTTAGTCACTTACTTATTATTCTTTCCCACACTGGGCAGCAACTCTGTTCAGGACTTTAGGATACGGGCGCCGCCATCTTGAGGAGAGTGGGATAAAATACAGGGGGGCGAGTTATAGCTGTGCTTTGCTCAGACAGAGCAGAGCTGGGGTCAGGAAATGGTCAGCAATCCCAGAATGCAGAGCAGCACAGTCAGAAGGCACTTCCTGTTTGCAGGCTGCCTGATGTTCCATGAGTCGCCATCTTGGATGTTTAAAGGCTCATAACATGCAGTAGATGCAGGTGGGATGATTTTTAATGTGAGAAATCTGTATGTACAGGGTGTGGGAAACATATACGATAGACTCTTATTCTGAGTGAAGGACCGCTTTAAGTCTTTTAGTTACATCTACCTGAGTTAAAATAACAGGAAAATGGCTTGTTATGAGCCATGGCAGTGTCCCATCTAATGTTTTCACCAGGGCCACCTCACATTTAGCTCTGCCACTGAGTCTCTGGTGTCTATGTGAAGATGACACCAGCACGCTAGAGCTGATTCAGCTGTGCAATTTGTATTTACATTTACACAGCTAAATATGGTGCTGAATTAATAATCTCACAAAACAATGCAAAGGAAAAAAAATCTGATAGTGCTGAATCAGCCCTTCTGACTATTGAGCACCGTCTAGAAATAGAGTTATAATAGGTAAAAACTGCTCCTGATTTCAGATGAGGCATAATGTTAGCAGTATCAGACTGGGCTGTCTGGGGCCCACCAGTAGAACTGACTCTGGGGGCCTAGCCCACACTTATATGCAAGTATTACCGGCTTACACACAGGGACCATGTTCAGTGACATGGGGAGACCGATTCATTAATAGCAGCAGGTAGCGACAGTTGAGCGACTGTAGCGGCATTTTCAGAGCGCCCGCTAGTAGTCGCTGTGCTTGGCCGTTGTTCGGTAGTTGATAGCGACTCAGTCGGTTTGCCGTAATGTTGAATATTGGGTGAGGAGTCGCTATTTGACAGGTTCCGCGCTGTATGGGAGCGCATGATAGCGACCGGCTCCCACCATATTCATTAACAAATCACGCGCAAAAAATTCTCGCGCTGTAAAATGCATGTTTAAACCCCAGAGCAATGGCGGCGATGGGTTAAAAGTAGCTTTTTAACCCCCAAACAACCATATTTTTGGAAACCAAAAAAAAACAAGTTTTTAAAATAATTTAGTAATATGAATACATTAATAATATCAGACCTGTAATATCAATTCTGTACATTTTTTTTTTTTTTACCTCTAAAATCTGAAATGACAGAAGTGGTCACAGAATTTTTCACATTTAAAAAAAAAAAAAAATAAATAACAATTAATTATGAATATTTAAAGATTGTTCCATTGAAATGCATTGGAGAGCGCCAGGTAGCGAGAGGTCATACCTGTCGCTGTTCAAGGTCGGACGCTGGCGCTGTGAGCTGGAATAATGATGAATGAGTGGCTATATGGCGCTATCTCAGTCGCTAAGTAGGATTGGCTTGATAAATGTGTGATTGTGGTGGGGAGCCGGCGTTCTCGTGGCGGGGCCCGTCATTACTGGCCGCTCACCAGTCGCTACCTGTCGCTATCCCTTGTTAAATAAGGGCCTATGTGTGTGCACCTGGTATGCAGTAAATAAGCTGTACAGTAGTTCAGGTCTTGGTGATCGAGGACCACAAATTAGTCCAGGGGCCCACTGGGGATTCCCTGGTAGCCCTTCAGGCCTTAGAGAGAGCAATGCATTCTGGGAAGCAGAATGTCAGGGAAGTACAAAGCGCTGAAAGAAAAATAAACTCGAGCTAAATGAAATTAAAGAAGATAATCCCCCCTGATCCCCATAACCCCTCCAGTCACAGCAGAGCTGCCAATCACTGCGCCCTTCGCCTCCTCCTGTATGGAGTGTGAGCATAGAGGGTGATGTAAATGCCCCCAGAGTGGCTCCCAGGCAGAGGGGTCCAATCATGATCAGCAGACATCGGGAGGCCATGGTGGGGATGCTGAATTTCAATGAACCCACTTGTGCACACACATTGATTTTTTACTGTCTAATTGGATTCCGTGTAATCTAAAGCATGGATGAGGTTCATAAAAGGCTGGACTAAATTAATCAGTTTAACAAAAAATAATGCATGCGTAAGACATTAAAGGGGCCCTGGTGCAGGAATAAACATGGAGCCCTGGTGCAGGAATAAACATGTTTTTAGTTTATATTAACCTTTTGATAGGTTTAGCTTTATGGGGTAAGTAATAACTGGGTCATGGATAAGAGGCAGTGATGTCAGGGTCAAGGTTATAGGACTGGGAAAATCTTGGTCAGGGTTTTGAGGTTGGGGATTATTGGGTCAGGGTTATGTGTTTCAGAATAACTGGCTCATGTATAAAGGGTTGGGGATGCATAGGTCCCATAGGCTTGGGATATCTGGGTTAGGGTTATGGACATGGGAATGCCTGGGTCAGGGTTATAGGGTTGGAGATGCTTGAGACAGGGTTTTGGGTATGTCTGGGTCAGGATTTTAGAAAGTCCTGTTCATGGTTATAGGGCTCAGGTTGCTGGGGCAGGGTTATGGGATGGGATATCTAGGTCAAGGTTATGTGGTTGAGAACACCGCTATCGGGGTCATGGGGTTTGGGATTTCTGGGTCAGGGTTTTGGGGTTGGGGAGTCTGGGTCAGGGTTTTAGAGTTGGGAATATCTGGGTCAGGAATATGTGTTTGAGAATGTCTGGGTCAGAATTATTGGGTTGGGGATACTTGGGTCAGGGTTATGTGATTAGGGATGCCTGGGTCAGGCCTGTCTGGGTTCGAGTTACAGCAAAACCTGGCATGGTCTCCTGGGTCTCCTGGGCCAAGCAGTTACTTGGCAGCCTGACCCGGGGTGTACCAGTGGGAGCCAGCGGCTGGGCACTAATTTATAGGAGAAGTGATGGAGACAGACATAGCTGTTGGAACACAGCAGCTCCACCATTATTGGTTATACATGGTTCAGGGCACAGGCAGCGCTATCTGACACATAAGGAGAAAGTGTGTCACAATCTCTGCATTGCCCAACAGCAAATATTTGCTCTTGTCCTTATGATGGCGGGTGAAGCAATGCGGGCGGCGGGCTGTTTGCCGGGGGATGAAGGAGTATTAATCAGGAGTCATGCAGAACAATGGAGGAATTATTATTGGGAAGAGGGGAGGGGGGCTGGAGATTGTTCTGAAGGTTACTGAGTACACACTGTCCACAGCGGCCTGCACATCACGCTGCATGCCGGGAAGTGCCACTTGTGCTGCCATACTGGCAGCAGGCCCAGGCATGGAGGTGGCACCAAATGCTCCAGAGCCCAGATGCCTTTACCCTACTGCCTGCATTATAGATCCTTCCCAGCATAGCCAAACCCACTCCCAGTGCTCTTCCACCTGTAAGGGCCCATCAACCCCCTCTCCACTTTGAATCAGCCCCTCTGGCTCCTCCTTCTTAGGTTGTCGCTGGACCAATCATTTCCCTCTACATACAGCACTCCCCCTTCATCCACCTATTGCCTCTCTATATCTCTCTAGCCCCTTCCCCTTTTTTAACCCTACGCTTCTATAGCTTTCCAATCCCTCATACCATCCATCAATATGATCTCACACGATTCTTCCATCCACTATGCCTCTAGCCCCTCCACTTTCATCCACCCAGCTCCTCCCTTTATCCACACTGTGCCTCTCTATATCTATCAAGTGCTTATCTATATTCATCTACTCCCCCTTGATCCCAGTGCCATCTTTATGATCCAGCCTCTCCCCTTTAGACAACTATTGCCCTTCTATAGCTTCTCCAGCTTCTCCAATTAATCCAACCAATGACTACCCAGTGCCCCTCTATACGAATCTATCATCTCTCCTTCACCCATCCATTGCCCCTCTATATACATCTATCATCTCTTCTTTATCCATCCATTGCCCCTCTATATACATCTATCATTTCTCCTTCATCCACCCAGTGCCCCTCTATACGAATCTATCATCTCTCCTTCACCCATCCATTGCCCCTCTATATACATCTATCATCTCTCCTTCACCCATCCATTGCCCCTCTATAAACATCTATTATCTCTCCTTCATCCATCCATTGCCCCTCTATATACATCTAACATCTGTCCTTCATCCATCCATTGCCCCTCTATATACATCTATCATCTCTCCTTCATCCACCCAGTGCCCCTCTATATACATCTATCATCTCTCCTTCATCCACCCAGTGCCCCTCTATATACATCTATCATCTCTCCTTCATCCACCCAGTGCCCCTCTATATACATCTATTATCTCTCCTTCATCCACCCAGTGCCCCTCTATATACATCTATCATTGCTCCTTCATCCACCCAGTGCCCCTCTATATACATCTATCATCTCTCCTTCATCCACCCAGTGCCCCTCTATATACATCTATCATTGCTCCTTCATCCACCCAGTGCCCCTCTATATACATCTATCATCTCTCCTTCATCCATCCATTGCCCCTCTATATACATCTAACATCTGTCCTTCATCCATCCATTGCCCCTCTATACACATCTATTATCTCTCCTTCATCCATCCATTGCCCCTCTATATACATCTATCGTCTCTCCTTCATCCACCCAGTGCCCCTCTATATACATCTATCATTGCTCCTTCATCCACCCAGTGTCCCTCTATATACATCTATCATGCCTCCTTCATCCATCCATTGCCCCTCTATATACATCTATTATCTCTCCTTCATCCACCCAGTGCCCCTCTATATACATCTATCACCTCTCTTTCATCCATCCATTGCCCCTCTATATACATCTAACATCTCTCCTTCATCCATCCATTGCCCCTCTATATACATGTTTCATCTCTCCTTCATCCACCCAGTGCCCCTCTATATACATCTTTCATCTCTCCTTCATCCATCCATTGCCCCTCTATATACATCTATCATCTCTCCTTCATCCACCCAGTGCCCCTCAATATACATGTTTCATCTCTCCTTCATCCATCCATTGCCCCTCTATATACATCTATCATCTCTCCTTCATCCATCCATTGCCCCTCTTTATACATCTATCACCTCTCCTTTATCCACCCAGTGCCCCTCTATATACATCTAACATCTCTCCTTCATCCATCCATTGCCCCTCTTTATACATCTATCATCTCTCCTTCATCCACTCAGTGCCCCTCTATATACATCTAACATCTCTCCTTCATCCATCCATTGCCCCTCTATATACATGTTTCATCTCTCCTTCATCCAGCCATTGCCCCTCTATATACATCTATCATCTCTCCTTCATCCATCCATTGCCCCTCTATATACATCTATCATCTCTCCTTCATCCACCCAGTGCCCCTCTATATACATCTATCATGCCTCCTTCATTCACCCAGTGCCCCTCTATATACATCTTTCATCTCTCCTTCATCCACCCAGTGCCCCTCTATATACATCTTTCATCTCTCCTTCATCCACCCAGTGCCCCTCTATATACATATATCATGCCTCCTTCATCCATCCATTGCCCCTCTATATACATCTATCATCTCTCCTTCATTCACCCAGTGCCCCTCTATATACATGTTTCATTTCTCCTTCATCCACCCAGTGCCCCTCTATATACATCTTTCACCTCTCTTTCATCCACCCAGTGCCCCTCTATATACATCTATCATCTTTCCATCCACCAAGCATATCTCTATAGGCACTCTTCTGTTTCTCCCTCTAATGTCTGTCTCCCTCCTGTCTCTTTCTTTACTCAAGATTCTTCCTCTCCTGCTTGTCTCTCTCTCTCCTGTGCCATTTTTCCTCTCTCTCTCTTTCTCTCTCTTCCTCTCTCCTGTTTCTCTCTTTTGTCTGTCTCTTGGTACTCTCCCCTTCCCTTGTATCTGCAACTCTCTGCTCTGCAACTTTCTTTCTCTCTTGCTTGTTTCCCTCTCTCCTGTTTCTCTCTTTTGTCTGTCTACTCTTCTTCTGTTATCTCTCTTGCATGTGCATGCTCTTGGGATGCCACAAATGAGCTATACATGGTTCAGGTTTTAGTGAAAAATGCCCCCAAAGGACACCTGAATCCAGGGGCACACAGGTGGGTAGTCCTGTGAGCCAATCCAAGCCTCTTTGTTTCACTTCCCTTTGTTTTCTTGCTCTCTGGTCACCTGTAAGGTGCCCCATCCCCCAGATACCAGGCGCCATGTTCAGCCATCAGGTGGTGGTGGCGGCGGCGGGAGCCTATCCCAGAAATCCTGGGGACAGACAGCCAACGCCTGAGGCCGGGATTATCACGCGAAAGGCGCGTCTGTCAATGTGTCCTCTAAACACTAAACGATTGAGCGCTTGTATTAAAGCCCCATTAATGGCGGATTAGTGTTTCCCGAGCCCAAAGGGGGGGGGGGTGTGCAGGCGCGCCGGAGGTGTCAACGAGGGGCAGCGTGGCCACACCGGGTGGGGGGGTTGCGGTGCTAACGTAAACAGTCACATGGGGGGGTCCGTGCTGACTCACACTTCCTTATTCAGGATCCTGTTACTAATGAGGCTCTTCTCCCCAATCATATTTACCTCCCTCCACCACCCAAGATGGCTGTGGCCCTTCTCCATCAACATTCCGAAACATTCCCGCTAGACTGAAAGGAGCTAATTTTCCCAGAATGCAATTCTGCTCCTGTATCCAATATAACGATATCCGTCGCAGAGCTGACAATCACTGCAGCTCACCAAGCAAAATGCCTGGTGCTATACTGGGCTCTTCTCTGTCATCACACTTCACATTCAGCCACTAGTCCCGCCTCCTTTCATCTGCCTCCGCCCCTTCCTCACACCTGACACCAATAACCACTGCACTGATAATCTCCCGACTAGACTACTGCAACCCTGTCCTCTGTGCTCTACCAGCAACTAGATTGGCGCACCTCCAGTCTTTTTTCCACCTCTGCTGCTTGACTCGTCCACCTCTCCTCCTCCAGTACTGCTCCTCTCATCACTCCCTCCACTGGCTGGATATATATATATATATATATATATATATATATATATATATATAGTTTAAAATACTAACTTAAAGCTCCCTACACCCAGGCCCTTATCACTTATCCAAAGATACCACACTTGACGCAGCCGACAATTTCCTCCTGTCCTTATCCCTAATCACCCCCTCACACTCCCAACTTCAGGACTTCCCTATACAATTTGCCAACCCTTCATAAGTCACCAATTCGGACGAGCATATCCATCTCAGCCGATCCCCTCTCCCTGGTGATTGTCGGGATTTCCCCAGATCAGGATGCCCCTCTGTGATCACCGCATTAACTCACCTAGCCATCAAAACATGCATGCTCGGGTCTGTGGCTGCGCTATATCTTTAGCTAGCTGCGTACCCATGCCAGGCATTTGTGAAAGCCCGGCTAGAGGCGAACGGGGATGCAACCAGCGGCGCGCTCACGTTTCTTTTCCACATCAAAAACTGAATGGAGCCAAGTGCGCTGATTAGATGCCCACCATGCTTGCACCATGGGAACGCCAGAAGGGTGAGTTTTCTACACAGTGGGGCATCCCACAGAAGTGATTATGTTAATTTACAATTAGATCAGACCTACATCTAAGCTTCCAATTAACCTCCGCAGAGGAATGTGAGGAAATGAGATTGGGCAGCGCCATGCACGGGCAGATCAGATGCCACCTGGACCAATATTCACCACAAGATATGGTGAAGCCGCATGCCTCTATTTCTTGGTGCCCTATTACGAGGCTAGATATAAGAGGAAATGGTTTCAGGTGAGGATAGAGACAGTAAATAGTATGGAGTGGGGGGGGGGGGCTCAGAGGAAGCGCCGATGTTTAGGGTGGGAGCAGCTTCCCAGAACTCCATTAAATGGCGGCGGGGGGGGGGGGGGGGGGGATAGAGTTTCACCAGTGAAATTATTCATCACATCACCTGTCACAGCAGCGCTCATAAATCTCTCTCATCTTCCAGACAGAGGACAGCAAAGGACAGAGCAAGACACAGGGAGAGAAAGAGAGATATTGAAAGAGCAATAAAGAGAGAGGGAGATAAAGAGATATATTGAGCCAGAGAGGGAGAGAAAAAAAGATAGAGACCAAAAGAGAGAGAAAAAAAAGACAGAGAGGGAGAAAGTGAAAAAGAGTGTGAGAGAGGGAGAGAGCAAGAGAGAGAGAAAGATAGAGATAGCAAATGAAAGAGAGACAGCGATATTGGCACAGACATGACTGATGCCCTCACTGACAGTATGGATGTGGACATCACATGACAACACCTGTGCTCTGATCAGAGGGCCCTTAGTTGTGCTTTGGACATAAAGCTAAAGACATGTGGCAGGCATAGATCAAACATAAGACACACATAAAGAAGATACGAGGCAGGTATCAAAGCAATTATAAAGAAGACATAAGGCAGATATAAGTCAGACACAATCTGGACATACTGAAGATGCAATGCGGGCATAAAGCAGAAAAAAGGTGTGCAGACAAATTGCAGGCATAACACAGACAAAAAAGAAGACACAAAACAGACATAAGCCAGACACGTGAGAGATATAAAGGCATAAAGGAGACACAAATATGGCAGGCACAATGCAGCCATAAGGCAGGCATACAGCAGACACAAGTCACAAGCATAAGGCAAAGCTTAAGGCAGGCAAAATATATATAAAGAAGACTAAAAAAGGCAAATGCAGACATAAAAGAGGTATAAAACAAGCATAATAAGAGGATAAAGGAAAGGCATAAAGCAGACAGAAAAAAGACAAGCAGACAGAATATGTATGTGAAGCTGAGGCAGATATAAAGCAGACATAAGGCATAAAGTAGGGATAAGGCAGACACAAGGCAGGAATAAAGAACGCATAAAACAGGCATAATAAAGGGATACATAAGCAAAAGGACAGGCATAAAACAGACATGAAGCAGATATAAAGCAGACAGAATAAGGATGTGAAGCCGAGATGCGGCAGACATAAAGCAGATGGAAGACATAAATCATAAGACAGGCATAAGGCTGACACAAGGCAGGAACAAAGTAGGCATAAGGTAGGCAGGCAAAGCAGACATAAATTTGGCATACAATGGCAGGGTTAAAGCAGACAGAAATCAGGTATACACAATGCAAAGCTAAAGCAGAGTCGGCGTGAAGGGAGCAGGTTCCTATTTCGGGGACCCCAGCATGATGTCATGAGAGATCAATCGCTCTCTCAGATCTATATGACAGCCCAGCGGAGATTTGTGGCACTAGAGGCTATGTAATCTCCTGGCCTCCCTCTGTCCTCCCCACCTGGAGGTCCCCAAAGCATCCCATGGTGATCCCAGGCTCAACCCACCATCCATCTTCCATCGCACCTGTCACCCTGTGTGCTTACTGCTGAGAAACTCTGCCAGCCGACGCCAAGAGCCCGACTCTAATTCTCCTTTATAGCGTATAAATTGCAATTACAGTAGAGCCTGCCAGATACTGGCCGTGGCTAGGAAGAGGCGGCACAATACCAGCCGGGGCCAGGAAGAAGCAGCACATATAACAGCCAGGGAGAGGAACAGGCAGAACATGTAACAGCCAGGGCCAGAATCAGACTGCACAGGTCTCAGGTGGGGCCAGGAACAGGCATCACATGTAACAGCAGGGGCCAGTAACAGGCAGCACATATACCAGCCGGGGACAGGTACAGGCTGCACATATAACAACTGGGGCCATGTACAGGCTGCACATATAACAACTGGGGCCATGTACAGGCTGCACATATAACAACTGGGGCCAGGAACAGGCAGCACACATACCAGCTGGGGCCATGTACAGGCTGCACATATAACATCTGGGGCCAGGAACAGGCTGCACATATAACAACTGGGGCCAGGAACAGGCAGCACATATAACAGCCGAGGCCAGGAACAGTCTGCACATATAACAGCCAGGGCCAGGAACAGGCTGCACATTTAACAACTGGGGCCAGGAATAGGCAGCACATATGCCAGCCAGAGCCAGGAACAGGCAGCACATATAACAGCCGGGGCCAGGAACAGGCAGCACATATAACAACTGGGGCCAGGAACAGGCAGCACTAATAACAGACGGGGCCAGGAACAGGCAGCACATATAACAGCTGGGGCCAGGAACAGGCAGCACATATAACAGCCGGGGCCAGGAACAGGCAGCACATATAACAACTGGGGCCAGGAACAGGCAGCACTAATAACAGACGGGGCCAGGAACAGGCAGCACTAATAACAGACGGGGCCAGGAACAGGCAGCACATATAACAGCCGGGGCCAGGGACAGGCAGCACATATAACAACTGGGGCCAGGAACAGGCAGCACTAATAACAGACGGGGCCAGGAACAGGCAGCACATATAACAGCTGGGGCCAGGAATAGGCAGCACATATACCAGCCAGAGCCAGGAACAGGCAGCACATATAATAACTGGGGCCAGGAACAGGCAGCACATATAACAGCCGAGGCCAGGAACAGGCAGCACATATAACAGCCAGGGCCAGGAATAGGCTGCACATATAACAACCGAGGCCAGGAATAGACAGCACATATACCAGCTAGAGCCAGGAATAGGCAGCACATATACCAGCCAGGGCCAGGAATAGGCAGCACATATATCAAACGGGGCCAGTAACAGGTGGTGCAGATAACAGCCTGAGCCAGGAATAGATAGCACAGATACCAGGTGACATCACATTTCATGGGGTAGCTACACATAATGGAACATGTCTAGACACTGCAACCCTCTCCCAACACCTACCCGTGCACACTTCCCTGCTGCCTGCACCACTCTTCTACCCTGATGAATGGTGCATACTACATGCCCTTCTGTCACTGACCACTACCGCTTAGGCCCCCAGTTTCCCTAAACCTCCTCCGGCTTCCCCATGGTCACATGGCCAGGCTGTGATGATTCTCAGCTCAGAGGACGGGTCACATGACACTAGGGAGATTATTGTGTGTTGAGTGGCAATAGGCAGATTGGGCCACATGGTCCCGCTAGGTAACTGGTTGTGATTTGCTGCCAGCTGACAAATATTTAGCGCACAACTACGCTGACATAACCAGCTAATCAGATGTAAGCGGCACCAAATCCCTCCTGGCCCAGCAACTCGCAGCAGTCACCCGGGAGCCAGGAAAATATGAGACCACTAGGATCAACGGCCTCCTGGTCATAACAGCATGCAGACGGGATGTCCGGTGCAGGGCATGTGGCAGCACAATGATCTCAGACACCAGAAGAAGACGAAAATATCTGCAGTAGTATTATTGTCCCTTTGTTTTGTCAGGTGACAGCCGACATTCTTCATGGGTCCAACGCATGACAGGCACCCCCAGTCCTGTCTGTAATTTCACATGACTCCCAATCTTCTCTGGGGTAAAGGGCTAAACCAAAATGTTTTGTTCCATGGGAGACGCAGTAGCCAATCAGATACAGCTGGGTTAGAACCACCCACTGGCGGGATAGAACACTTGAGATGAGGTACATAAACCTGCTAGCAGGAAGTAGCATTTAAAGTGGACCAAAACTCTTCAAGGGACAGTCCAGTCTAAATACCTCTTGTGGTTCATGGGAGCAGTCATGATGGGATTACTGCGGCTGCCGCCCCGTAGTCTTCTATTGAGCTGTATGAGACTGGACCGTCCATTTAAGGCTCATGTGATCCCCTTTCCCCAGGGGCAACATGAAATTTTCTGAAATCCCTGCATCCTTACCGATCCAATGCACACCCCTGCACCATGCCATCTCTTATCTGTAAATAGCACTTTACGCTGTTCATTCATATGTACTGGGCGTTTCACACAACAAGGGAAATATGAATTTCAATTGCACCCTGCAAAACAGGGCACATTAGAGGAAATCAAAAGGAAATTTACCGGTGAGTACACAAATTCCCTTTTGCTGTTATGAATATGAATTCATCTTTTTGTTTGTGTATCTCTTAAAGGGACAGAGCCAAGTTATTACAGCCATACCAGTCGAAGGAAGGTAATTCACTACAGGCATACAGTGAGCTATATGCTCCTCAAACTGGACAAAGCTTTAAAATGAAGCCTGCAGAAATCCTAAATCAGTCTTGCACCGCTGGATTGCGGTCTACGTAAATATACTGGGCAATGTCGGAGGTTTCATACACCGGGGCATCCCAGCTGTGGATTTGGAAAAAAGCCTCCCTGGAGTTTTTCACATGTGTCTTTTTGTTGTTCCTCTTCAAATCGACCAAAATCCATGTTTTCGTCCTCTTCCATTCCGGGGCACCAGCAGCAGCAACATGTGGTTTAATCTCAGCCGTAGCCGGGGACTGCAAGATAGAAAAAACTAGCTCCTTCCAGCCAATATAGGACAAAAAAGTGCAACCACAGCCCAGAAGGGGGCTAACCTGCGCATAATGCATGCATCTAGATAAAACCATGTACAGGGCATCAAGCGCCACCGACGCTTTCATAACACAACAGTAGGATGCGTGGGGTGCCCCGGAATGGAATAGGAGGAGAAAGGAAATTTACAGGTGAGTACACAAATTTCCCTTTTCTCATTTCTTCCATTCTGGGGCACAAGTAGAAACATGGGGGGCGTCCCAAAGCAGTACCCTCAATAAGGTTGGAACTGTGCAAGAACAGCCAACAGCCGACTGCGTCAACCTAATCAAGAACAACTTAGACCCCCGGAAAGGGGTTCACCGCTGTCTGCAGCACCTTACGCCCCAGAGCAGCATCGGTAGATGTCCTAACATCAGGTCTGTAACACTTGGTGAAGGTGTGGAGAGACGACCAGTTCGCCATCTCGCCACCTTGCAGACCTGTTCCACCAACGCCTGGCGTGAGCACCAAAAAAACAAAAAATCTGGCTTCACATGAAAATACAATTCTGTGAAACTCACCTGTAGAATTGTTTTTGAGTATATCCAGTCCAGGTCGTCCCAGAGTGATGACATGTGGGGGTATTCCGCCCCCAGGTGGCGCTCGACTGCAAGATCCAAAGCTGTCGCTCCTCCCGGCCCCCTATAAAAGCAGGTGTCTCACTATGATTTCCCAGTGGTTAAAAAGCAGTAAGAACAAGAGACAGGCCGGGAGGCCAAGAAACCATGTTACTTCACATAGCTTCAGCATGTACTCTCTCCAACGAAAAACCTTAAGGACAACAGTCCAAGATAAATATGGTAATCACCATAACAGGCAAACAAGAGATAATGAAAACAAGGGCGGGGTGGGACGACCTGGACTGGATATACTCAAAAACAGTTCTACAGGTGAGTTTCACAGAATTGTAATTTTCCCTATATCCAGTCCAGGTCGTCCCAGAGTGATGACATGTGGGACATCCAAAAGCAGTGTCCATTAGGGCGGGATCCCCAGTGCGGAACAGTATGTAGTTCATTTCACTACCGCCTGAAGCACCTTTCGGCCAAAGACAGCATCAGCTGAGAGGCCCTAACATCAACCTTGTAAAACTTTGTAAAGGTATGAACTGAAGACCAAGTGGCAGCCTTACAAACTTGTTCAACAGATGCCTGGTGCTGAAAAGCCCAGGAGGCACCAATAGCTCGAAAAGGGGGTTCCTTCCCCTTGGCAGAATATGCTTGCACAACTGCCTGTCTGATCCACTTACTGAGAGTGGACTTGGCTGGTGGCAAACCTTTCCTAGAACCTTCTGTTAGGACAAAGAGCAAATCCGACTTCCTGAAGGATTCAGTCGCAACCAGGAAATACTTAATGGCTCTGACCACATCCAAGGCATGGAGGGTCCTTTCCTTAGAATTAGTCGGTGCTGGACACAAGGAAGGCAAGACCACTTCCTCATTAAAATGAAAGGGAGAAATGAATCAGGTTTAAAGCGAAAAACCACCTTATCCTTATGCCGCTCAAAATAAGGAGGCTTCATACAAAGCGCGGCCAGCTCAGACACGCGACGCACCGAGGTGATCGCTACCAAAATGACCACCTTGAGGGTCAAAATAGGCAATGCAGCATCACACAAAGGCTCAAAGGGAGGACCCTGGAGAGCAGAAAGTACCAAATTCAAGTCCCACACTGGTAATACAGGCTTACGCGGTGGACATACATGGGTGACTCCCTGGAAAAAAGTCTTGATCAATCTATGATTGGCAAAGGATCTCTGGAAAAAGAGACCTGGCCCTTGAGGGTGCTCAGCTGGAGACCCAAGACTAAACCGTGTTGTAAAAACTCCAAGATCCTAGAGATAGGGAATGTGTGACAAGGGAGACTCTTGGATTCACACCAAGCAATGTAGGCATGCCAAACTCTGTAGTATATCATGGAGGAAGACTTCTTCCATGCCTGAATCATTGTATGCACAACCGTGGCTGACAGCCCCTTTTCCGTCAGGATAGAGGTTTCAATAGCCAGGCCATCAAAGCCAGCGTCTGTAAATTGGGGTGCCGCAGCGACCCCTGTGTGAGAAGCCCTGGGTCGTTGGGCACGATGTAGCGATCCACATCTATCTTGCGCAGCACTCGGCCCAGGAGTGGAAACGGAGGGAATGCATAAAGAAGCCTGAACTCCGTCCAAGGAATTGCCAGAGCGTCTGTGGCAAAGGCCAGAGGATCTCTTGACAGGGAGACGAACCTTGGAAGCTTGCGATTGTGTCTGGACGCAAACAGGTCCACGTCTGGCTGACCCCAGAAGAGACACAGAGCGTGAAAGATCTTGTTGCTGAGAGATCATTCCCCCAGAGTCTGCCTCCAGATTTTCTACCCCGGGAATGTAGACCGCTGAGATGCAGGGAACATTCTCCTCTGCCCAAGTCAGAATCTGGGTCACATCCTTGAGGGCTTGCTTGCTCCGAGTCCCGCCCTGGTGATTGATGTAGGCGACAGCTGCCTGATTGTCCGAGCGAACCTGGATCGCATGACCCCTTAGATGGGGAGTCAAGCGAAGCAGCACCAACCGGATCGCTCTCAGCTCCAGGAGATTTATGGTCAAGTGGTTCTCCTGCGGGCCCCACTGACCCTGGATCTTCTGCGTCTGCCAAACGCCTCCCCAGCCGGTCAGACTGGCATCCGTGGTGACAATCTCCCACCTGGGTGTCAGAAAGGACTTGCTCACCAATAGGTTTCTTGAGTCCAGCCACCACAAGAGGGACTGTCTGGCAAGGGGGACAGTGAAAATTCCTGTTCCAACGACTCCTGCATCCAGTCCCAGCTGGTCAACAGGTTCAACTGAAGAGGTCTCATGTGGAACTGGGCGTAGGGCACTTGAAGCACGACACCATTAGGCCCACCAGCTTCATTCCCAGGCGGATCGATGGCCGCTGACAGCAAGGCCTGCACCTGTGTCTGGAGGCCCACCACCTTCTGCTGTGGCAGGAATACCTTGACCTGAGAGGTGTCTAACGTCATGCCCAGGAAGGACCTCACCATCGAAGGAGTGATAGAAGACTTGGAGTAATTGACTACCCATCCGAAATCCGCGAGAGTGGATAACACCGTCCGGGTGTCGCTCTCGGCCTGCTGAAGGGACTGCGCCACAATCAGTAAATCGGCCAGATAAGGCAGCACGCAAATGCCCTGATTCCTCAGAATAGCCATGATGCCCGCCAGCACCTTGGTGAAAACCCAGGGGGGGCTGAGGATATCCCGAATGGCAATGCCACAAACTGTTGGTGCTGATCCTCCAGAGCAAACCTCAGGAACCTCTGATGCCCCTGGAAGGTCCAGACGCTCCCCGAACAACCTGTGCCCCATGAAGGGGATAATAGTGAGCCGACCATTGCAGCAACCAGAGCGAGCAGTGAAGTGCAACAAGCAGCGCCGAAACCCTGGCACCGAGCCGGACACCATCGTCCATGGCAGCAACAACGAAGGCAATAAAATCCACACAAGCTCTGAGGTCTTTATACTCCTCCGCCCGCTTGCGAGACTTAGCAATATCCACAAGACGTCTCACCTTTTTCTGATGGCTAAAGAGACAATAGCCGCCTCACACACAGGGCGAAACCAAGCACCAGCAAAGGTGAAGGCATGACAGACCAGCTGATCCATGCGCCTGTCAGCTGGATCACGTAAGAAAGCGGTATCAGGTGAAGGCATAACCGTAGTGTTGCACGATCCCGACACGGGGGAATCCACCTCGGGGGGACGGGACAATAAGCGGACCAGCTCCTCAGGAAAGGGATACCGCCTGTCCAGGCCCTTAGGTACCGACGGTAGCTTGTTAGGCCTTTTCCACTCCTCAAAAATCATATTAGAAATATGGGGCTGCTCAGGAGAGACTCGCCTCTGTCTCTCAGGCCGAAACAAATCACCCTGCTTCCTCTTAGCCGCTCTTGAAAATACAATGTGCAACGTCTCAAAAACTGAAGCCAGCAACTTCTCCGTATCATCAGGGAGCCACGTATCCTCGTCCGAGGCTGCAGGCAATAAAGGACTAGGGGCAGATACGCCCCCCGCCCGATCATGCTCCAAAATGACGCTCCTGGCGCAAGTGACACAAACAGTGCTGAGTCCGCCAGAGGGCTAGCACTGCACATGGGGCAGAGCTTCACCCTCCCAGAAGCCTCCATTATGGTGATTCGCAGAAAAAAATGTATGCAGGTTACAAGGCATTTCCCGGGCCAAACTTATTTAGCCCTACTATATATTCCTTCTTTTTGTGATTCCTCTTAATAAAAAGGGAGAGGAGGTGGGGCGGGGGACCAGGAGGAACCACAACCCACAATCTATCAATGGGCCCAACCTGAAAGACACAAGCAAAAAGGGGGCCATAAGCATCCCACAGCACATGCGCAATAATGGTATACAATAGATATCAATAAAAATAGGGACTCACGACACCGTCAGTAAAGCCACACCGGAGGGGTCCCAGGCAGCGAGGCAGAAGAGGCAGTCACAAAATGGCGCAGAGTCACCAGCTCAGAACGTTCCTTGAGGGGCGGGCCGCATGGCAGTGACGCGAAAAGCGTCATAATGCACCCCCGCCCCCCCTGACGGTGCGAACAGCAGCGCCCGCCTCCTGCCTCCTCACAGCCCAAGATGGAGGCCTTCCTCCAAGAAGCCCCCACAAGACCACAGGGCGGCCTACAGTGGGGCCCCTGCACAAACGTGCGGCGCACGCACCGGCTCATACCGCGCCGAAGCAAGGAAGCCTGCGGTAAGGAGAGACCGCCGAGTGGTGTCCGACCCCCCCCCCCCTCACAGCGTAACTGCCCAAGATGTAGGGGAGAGAGGAGCAAGAAGGAGACAACTCGAGGGAGCGAGGGAGGCAAGTATGACATGTGCAAGTGAAATAAATACACAGTGACAATGATCACACACACCACAATAAAGCTTGTGGGGCAGAGGGAATAAGCCAGAGGGCAGTAAGTGGTTCCTCCCACACCCCTATAGGCTCACCATCAGCCTATGGCCGGCTACCCTTTAGAGTTCTTTTAGCTCTTAGCTTTTAGCCAAAAACGCCTGACCCTGGCGTTCTCCCTACCGTCACAGTCCCAACAGCCATGGCTGGGAGCCAGTAGTGGGTCCACGGGAACAATGGTAATAGGGTCCGCAGCGGCCGACGGGCTAGGAGGCCCCGCTCAGCTGCAAAAATCCAGGAGAGAGTATCCAACGATCTTCAGCAGCCAGACTGCAAGATGAACACTGGGAAATCATAGTGAGACACCTGCTTTTATAGGGGGCGGGGAGGAGAGACAGCTTTGGATCTTGCAGTCGAGCGCCCCCTGGGGGCGGAATACCCCCCCATGTCATCACTCTGGGACGACCTGGACTGGATATAGGGAAAATACCACTTTGTCTTCATGCAGCACCAAAAAGGTGAATATTCCTACGCTTGGCCGTAGCCTTCCCTTCTTGGTGGGCAGAGACAGACTCGGGAATCAGTACAAGTCAAAAGGCTTTGCCCCCAGAGGGAGCCCTACAAGACTAGGGAAAACGGTGGGGCGGCAGTCGCGCTGGATACGATTTTAAGCCCAGGAGAACAGGGAGGCAGTGCAGGAGCTGCCAAGCGTTGATCCTGGGATGCAGCAAGGACCTCTGGGCACTGCACAAGATGGGGCTGCCTTGTGCTGTTAGTGACTAGAAAGTTTATAAATTCGCGCACCCTACCCCCTCTTCCCGTCCTTCACTGTCGCAGGTGTGGCCAACCCACCCCCTTCCGGAGTTAGCCAATAGGCAGACCGCATGGCCTGTGGCTACAGCCCCTTTGCGATGAGGCCGCCAAACACTGGTAGCTGAGCTCTGAATGAGCTCTGACCAGCATGGCAGTAGCAATCACAAACATACTGACACCAGGGAGCCGGTGTCATGGAGTACATGACTCAGGAGGTAGAGGGACCGGGGCTCAGTAGGAGACAAACAGCAGGACCACCATGCAAGGCCCAGAGATCAGGTACCCTGCTGCAGTGGGGTTCTGATCCTCGGGGCTCAGACCCAGTGGATCCCATGCACACTTCCCTCACCCTGCATGATCCCATGGTATTGGCTTTTCACAGTCCCTTGCTACTGCAAGAAAAGAACTAAGATCCTGTTATAGCCTGCCCTATATAGACTGGGAGGAGGTAGTTTTTCTCTATCTTGCATAATCCACACGTTGCTACTGGTGGTGCTGCTGGAATGGAAGCCATCTGGATACTCACCGCTCCTGGGATCCCCTTCTACGGCTGCCGTGGAGGAGCCTATCAGCCACCATGGCCGGTGCCGGTTAGCGTTGATAGGCTTGGTCGTCTGCCGCGAATCACAATGACCCGCTATGTAAAACCCCCCAGGTCAGCCAGTATACTCACCTTCAGTCCTGGTCCAACGGCGCATGCACAGGCAGCACCGCATCTCCGCAATCCCTTTAGTAGGGTAAAAGCCCGTGCCTGGCGTTTGTGAATAGCCAGTGCAGACACACTCCCTATGAGAGGGTAGTGGGGATGCAGCTGCTGGTGTGCTCGGCTGGACTCAAGCCGAGATTGCGTCAGCGCAGTCGTGCGCAATGATTGGATAGGAGGCTGCGCATGCTGGGGAAAGGTGAGTTAGTATGGGCGAACCGGGGGGGTTTCAAACAGTGGGGCATACCCAATTACAGGGCACCTGAGGCAAGGACCAAAACCCAGGATAGTTTTGGTCCTCTTTAATGGTGGGGGTGCGCCCTTTTGAAGAATTGATCCATTTAGACCCTTAATCTGGCCTTGTTTGGATGGTATTCATTAAAGTTTAGTGAACCTCCATGTCTTCTGGAGATTGTCAGCAGCTTGGAGTGGTTAAGGGGGGTTGGAAATCAGGCCTAGGTGTAAGGAGAACCGCCATGTCTTCTGGAGATTGTCAGCAGCTTGGAGTGGATGTAGGAGCTGAGACTCAGGCCTAGGTGTAAGGAAGACCACCATGTCTTCTGGAGATTGTCAGCAGCTTGGAGTGGTTGTAGGAGCTAAGACTCAGGCTCAGGTGTAAGGAGGATGCCTTGTCTTCTAGAGATTGGCAGCAGCTTGGAGTGGTTGTAGGAACTGAGACTCAGGCCTAGGTGTAAGGAAGACTGCCATGTCTTCTGGAGATTGGCAGCAGCTTGGAGTGGTTGTAGGAGCCGAGACTCAGGCCTAGGTGTAAGGAAGACCACCATGTCTTCTGGAGATTGTCAGCAGCTTGGAGTGGTTGTAGGAGCTGAGACTCAGGTTCAGGTGTAAGGAGGATGCCTTTTCTTCTAGAGATTGGCAGCAGCTTGGAGTGGTTGTAGGAACTGAGACTCAGGCCTAGGTGTAAGGAAGACTGCCATGTCTTCTGGAGATTGGCAGCAGCTTGGAGTGGTTGTAGGAGCTGAGACTCAGGCCTAGGTGTAAGGAAGACCGCCATGTCTTCTGGAGATTGTCAGCAGCTTGGAGTGGTTGTAGGAGCTGAGACTCAGGCTCAGGTGTAAGGAGGATGCCTTGTCTTCTAGAGATTGGCAGCAGCTTGGAGTGGTTGTAGGAGCTGAGACTCAGGCCTAGGTGTAAGGAAGACTGCCATGTCTTCTGGAGATTGTCAGCAGCTTGGAGTGGATGTAGGAGCTGAGGCTCAGGCCTTGGTATAAGGAGGACGCCATGTCTTCTAGAGACTGTCAGCGGCTGAGAGTCCCAGTAGGAGATGAGGCTCGTGCCTTGTCAGGAGGACCGCCATGTCTTCTGGGGATTGTCAGCAGCTTCGAGTGGATGTAGAAGCTGAGTATCAGGCCAAGGTGTAAGGAGGCCTGCCATGTCTGTGAGTCACCAAGTGGCTGGAGGCACTGTACCCATGCCAGCATGTAAGCGGAAGCAAGCCTATCACTCCAATCTATGACTCCTCGATGAAATCTCACGTCTAGTTATTTAGGAGCAAAAGGCGCTGGCAGAAGTTTTGTGCTGCAACTTTAAGCTTGAGCTGCTTAATAGGAACAATGGCAGCTAATGAGCTACATGAGCAATACGCTGCCTTAAGAGCTCAGTGCTCGGTTACCCGAGACGAGGAATGTGTTTTATTTGGCCGGCGCAGCCCCTATGCAAGAGCTGCCCGCCATCTACAGGCGTGAGATCGCCGGGCAGATAATGGCGTGATGGGAACGCGGGAGACCTTTCGCTGGGAAAATGCTTTGTGCGATATGACAGCTTCACGCTATCTCACCCGTCTCTGTTGTGCAGCGGCCAAGCCAAGGTGCTCTAACAGTGCAGAGGGGGTCACCTGGTAGTTTCCTGTGTGTGAAAAATGGTGCGTCCGTTTGTGTTGGCTTCATCTAACTGCTGCAAACTGACTGTAACCGCGGAAACACAAAACTCCTGGAAGCATGGCCCAGCCAAAGCTCGCAAAAAGAGCAGGGAAGGGTTGTTACTATCCTGACTGGATAAAGGATGGTTTACCAACAAATGATCTAAATGGTTAGAGGTTGGTTTAGGCCCATATATAATCTAATGACCTGATTGGATAGAGGCTGGTTTAGGCCTATACATAATCCAATGACTTGATTGGATAGATGCTGGTTTAAGGCCATAAATAGTCTAGTTACCTACATTGGATAGAAGCTGGTTAAGTCCCATACATAGTCCAATGACCTGATTGGATAAAGGTTGGTTTAGTCCCATCATGCATAGTCCAATGACCTGATAGCATACAGTTTAGTTTAGTCCCATACATAGTCCAATGACCTGATTGGATAGAGGTTGGTTTAATCCTATACATAGTCCAATTACCTGATAGGATAGAGGTTGGTTTAGGCCAATACTTAGTCCACTGGCCCAATAAGACAAAGGTTATCTTAGCCCCATACCAATTTTAATGGCCTGATGGGATAGACCTTGATTTAGTCCATACATAGTAAAATGATCTGATAGAACAGAGGTTGTTTTAGCCCTATACATGTCCTGATTGGCTAGAAGCTGGATGAAGGCTGGTTTAGTCCCATACATAGTCCAATATGACCACATACCAGGGCTGAACCAAAGGAGAAGTGTTTTAACTTTTTTTGTTAAATAAAAAATGGTACAATATTTTGATAAACATTCTGCATACAGGAGACCCTCAGTTCAATATATATCAAAAAGGAGATCACAGATGCACACCATGTACAAAATATGTAAAACATGAATTGTATTTAGACTTTAATAAAAGTAATACGATCTGGACATTTGGATACATAATACAAAGATTATCACTATGACAAATTGTAACACTCTCTAAAGAAAAGTATATCATACAGGCAGCAGTGTCTGGCATATGTAACAAGATGTATGTAACAAAAATATAGATACATCATGTGTACAAGATACTACATTACTTTAGTATTAGTTTGATACAAATGACTGATGCTGTTTCAGATCTGTTATAATGTACAGCTCCACAGTCACACTCCACAAACTATAGATATTACAATTGAAAGCAGAAAAAACTACTTGTAAATATAATACCAAAAAAAAAATTCTGTGAAACTCACCTGTAGAATTGTTTTTGGATACATCCAGTCCAGGTCGTCCCAATATCCTTACAGATGGGTGTTCGCCCCTAGGGGGCGCTTGACTGCAAGATCAAAGATGTAGCTCTTCCCGGCCCCCTATAAAGACAGGTGTCCCTCTATCATTCCCCAGTGGTTAAAAAGCAGTAGTCAAAAAAGAGGACAGGCTGGGAGGCCTAAGAAACCATGTTACTTCACATAGCTTCAGCTTGTACTCTCTTTAAGCAAAAGATTAGAACAACAATGTCCAATGAAGAAAAAATGGTTGATCACCCTAACAGGCAAACAGGACATAATGAACACAAGGGTGGGGTGGGACGACCTGGACTGGATGTATCCAAAAACAATTCTACAGTGAGTTTCACAGAATTGTATTTTTCCCTACATCCAGTCCAGGTCATCCCAATATCCTTACAGACGGGACATCCAAAAGCAGTGTCCATATGGGCGGGATCCCCAGTGCGGAACAGCATGTAGTTCATTTCACTACCGCCTGAAGCACCTTTCGGCCAAAAACAGCGTCAGCTGAGGCCCTAACATCCACCTTGTAAAACTTTGTAAAAGTATGAACTGAAGACCCAGTGGCGGCCTTACAAATTTGTTCAACCGATGCCTGGTGCTGAAAAGCCCAAGAGGCACCAATAGCTCTGGTAGAGTGAGATGTGATCCGAAAAGGGGGTTCCTTCCCCCTGGCAGAATGTGCTTGTACCACCGCCTGTCTGATCCACTTACTGAGAGTGGACTTGGCTGGTGGCAAACCTTTCCTAGAGCCCTCTGTTAGGACAAAGAGCAAATCAGACTTCCTGAAGGATTCAGTCGCAGCCAGGTAATACAAGGCATGGAGGGTGCATTCTTTGGGATTAGCCGGTGCCGGACACAAGGAAGGTAAGACAACTTCCTCATTAAGGTGAAAGGGAGAAACGACCTCAGGCAAAAAATCAGGTTTAAAGCCAAAAACCACCTTATCCCTGTGCAGTTCAAAGTAAGGTGGTTTCATACAAAGCAAGGCCAGCTCTGATACACGACGCACCAAGGTGATCGCTACCAAAAAAAACCACTTTGAGAGTCAACTTAGACAAAGCAACATCGCACAATGGCTCAAAGGGAGGACCCTGAAGAGCAGATAGTACTAAGTTCAAGTCCCACACCGGTAATACTGACTTACCAGGTGGCCGTACATGGGTAACTCCCTGGAAGAAAGTCTTGATCAACCTATGGCTGGCAATGGATCTCTGGAAAAAAATGGCTAAGGCCGAGACCTGACCCTTGAGGGTGCTCAGCTGAAGACCCAAGTCTAAGCCATGTTGTAAAAACTCCAGAATCCTAGAAATAGAAAATATGCATCAAGGAAGACTCTTGGTCTCGCACCAAGCAATATAGGCGTGCCAAGCTCTGTATATCATGGAAAAATATTTCTTCCGGGCCTGAATTATTGTCTGCACAACGGTGGCTGATAACCCCTTCTCCATCAGGATTGAGGTTTCAATAGCCAGGCCGTCAAAGCCAGCGTCCGTAAATTGGGGTGCCACAGCGACCCCTGTGTGAGAAGCCCTGGGTCGTCGGGCATAATGTAGTGATCTACTGACATCTGAACTATGTCTGCAAACCAAATCCTTCTCGGCCAGCGAGGAGCCACCAGGATGGCTGGTACCCCTTCCTGGTCTATCTCTGCCCAGGAGTGGAAACGGAGGGAATGCATACAGAAATTTGAACTCCGTCCAAGGAATCGCCAGAGCGATGGCCAGAGGATCTCTTGAAAGGGAGATGAACCTTGGAAGCCTGTGATTGTGTCTGGACGCAAACAGATCCACGTCCGGCTAACCCCAGTGGAGACACAGAGCGTGAAAGGTCCTGCTGCTGAGACCATTCCACCAGGCGCAAGGAGCTCCTGCTCAGGAAGTCTGCCTCCTGGTTTTTCACCCCGGGGATGTAGACCGCCGAGATGCAGGGAACATTCTCTTCTGCCCAAGTCAGAATCTGGGTTACCTCCTTGAGTGATCTCTTGCTCCGAGTCCCGCCCTGGTGATTGATGTAGGCGACAGCCGTCTGATTGTCCGAGCGAACCTGGATCGCACAACCCCTTAAATGGGGAGTCAAGCATAGAAGCACCAACCGGATCGCTCTCAGCTCCAAGAGATTTATGGGTAGGCGGTTCTCCTGCAGACCCTACCGACCCGTGGTAACTTTCTCCCAATGTGGAGTCAAAAAGGACTTGCCCACCAGCAGGTTCCCGGAGTCCAACCACCACAAGAGGGACTGCCTGGCCAGGGGGGACAGCGAAAAGTCATGTTCCAGGGACTCCTGAGTCAGATTCCAGACGGTCAGCAGGTTCAAATGAAGAGGTCTCCTGTGAAATTGGGTTAAGGGCACTGCCTCGAAGCATATCAACGGCTGCTGACAAGACAGCAAGGCCTGCACCTGCATCTGGATACCCAAAACCTTCTGCTGCGGAAGAAAGACCTTGACCTGAGCGGGGGACTTGGGGTAATTGATTACCCAGCCGAAGGCCTCCAGGGTTGACAACACCGTCCTTCTGATGTCCCTGGAAAATCGGGATGTGCAGATAAGCATCCCTGATGTCCACCGTGGTCATGAAGTCGCCAGGCCGAAGCGATCTCACTGCCGACCGTAATGTTTCTATGCAGAAATGTCTGACTCTTACAAACCTGTTGAGACCCTTCAAGTCCAGGATAGGTCTTAGCGTTCTGTCCTTTTTGGGAACTGTGAACAGGTTGGAGTAAAATCCCAGACCATGTTCCTGCCGAGGTACAGGGCAAATCACACCTATCTGCAGGAGGTGTTGCACAGCCGCTCTCGAGGCTTGAGCTTTTAGCGGGTTTTGGGATATCCTGGAATGGAGGAATTTTGTGGGCGGACTGGCTGTCAGTTCTATCTTGTAACCGGAGGACACTACCTCCTGAATCCACCGATCCGAGACGTGCCGCCTCCAGATCTGAGCATACAGCAGAAGCCGTCCCCCCACCCGGATGGGTGAGGGCGCCCTCTCATGCCTGAGAGGGCTTGGCGGGAGGGCTTGGATTTAGCTCCCCAGGAAGGATTGGGTCAGCCGCAGGACCTACCTCTTCCCCAGGTATCTCTGCGGCCACCTGGAAATGAAGAACCTCTTCCTCCTCGAAAGGAACGAAAGGAAGAGGGGTTCCGAAAGGACCGAGCAGGCTTCCTTCTCTGAGGAAGTCTACCATCCTTGATCAAAAGGTCCAGGCATTCCCCAAACAGTCTGTTCCCCACAAAAGGGATACTCGTGAGAGACTTCTTGGCAGCCGCGTCAGCCAACCACTGCCGCAGCCAAAGCGAACGGCGGAGCGCAACAAGCAAAGCCGAGATCCTGGCATCAAGCTAGACCACATCATCCATGGCAGCAACAACAAAGCCAATGAAATCCAAGCAGGCCTTGAGGTCCTTATACTCCTCAGCTCGCCTGCGAGCCTTAGCTCTATCCACAAGGTGTCTCACCTTCCTTCTGTTGGCTAGTGAGACAATTGCCGAGGTGCACACAAGGCGAAAGAGGGCACCGGCAAAGGTGAACGCATGGCAGACCAGCTGATTCATGTGCTTGTCAGC
Organism: Gastrophryne carolinensis; assembly: GCA_027917425.1. Lineage (NCBI taxonomy): Eukaryota > Metazoa > Chordata > Amphibia > Anura > Microhylidae > Gastrophryne > Gastrophryne carolinensis. The sequence goes on along the minus strand of CM051243.1, from coordinate 42,748,459 downwards.
GGGGTCACGTAAGGAAGCATTGTCAGGTGATGGCATAACAGTACTGTTGGACAAGCCTGACACGGGAGGATCCACCTCGGGAGGGTGAGACCATAGCCGAACCAACTCATCAGGGAAGGGATACCGCCTATCCAGGCCCTTAGGCACCGCCGGTAACTTGTTAGGCCTTTCCCATTCCTTAAAGTGGACCAACACCCAGGATTTTGACTATCCTGGGTTTTGGTCCACTTTGGTGGGGCCCCCCGATCGGGGGTGCCCCGCTGTGTGAAACCCCCCAGAACGCCCCAAAAACTCACCTCTCCCCGCTCCCACGTGACCGCTCCAGCCAATCACAGCGCGCATAGCAGCTCAGCGGCTCTGAGCGCTGGAGGCCGCGTCTCGCGCTTCCCTCTAACAGGGAGCGCGCCTGCGCCGGCCATTCACAAACGGCCAGCGCGGGTGCGCGCCCTGCTTGAGGGAAGCGAGAGACGCGGCCGCGGCTCGCGCATGCGCCGATGGAACGGGGCTGAGGTAAGGTTTGTGGGCCTCCTGGGGGGGTTCCTCCCCGCGGGACATCCCGATTTCGGATGCCCCGCGGGGAGGGATCTGATCTTATAGATTCCGGGGCCGATCCCCCCCTGGGTGTTGGTCCACTTTAAACCAGACCTTCACCATGATTTATTGAAAAGTCCAAACCCTTAAAAAACGATTCCCCAGCATCGAAAATGAATATATTTTAAGTTTTTAGTCACTTACTTATTATTCTTTCCCCCACAGGGCTGCAATTTTGTTCAGGACTCTAGGATACGGGCGCCGCCATCTTGACTCAGAAGCATCACACTGAGGAGAGGCGAGTGGGATAAAGTACAGGGGGGCGGGTTATAGCTGTACTTTGCTCAGACAGAGCAGAGCTGGGGTCAGGAAAAGGTCAGCAGTCCCAGAATGCTGAGCGGCACAGTCAGAAGGCACTTCCTGTTTGCAGGCTGCCTGTGGTTCCATGAGCCGCCATCTTGGATGTTTAAAGGCTCATAACATGCATTAGATGCAGGTAGGATGATTTTTAATGTGAGCAATCTGTATGTGCAGGGTGTTGGAAACATATAAGGTAGACTCACATTCAGAGTGAAGGACCGCTTTAAGGATCATGTTAGAAAAATGGGCCTGCTCAGGGAAGACCCGCCTTTGCCTCTCAGGCCTAAACAAATCCCCCTGCTTCCTCTTAGCCGCTCTAGGAGGAAGTATAGTGTATCAAACACTGAGGAAAGCAACTTCTCCGTATCATCCGGGAGCCACGAGTCCTCGTCCGAGGAAGAACCGGACATACTGTCATTGCCAGCAGAATAATCCACCGTGGAGCGGGAATCATCTGGCAACTCACCTTCCTCCGCAGAGCCCAGACCATCAAAAAGATCATCATCATCATCCGAGTAAATGGGATCCAGATGCCGCTTCTTACTCGAGGCCTTCTTAGGGGCTGACAACGAGATCCATCTCTCGAGATTGGCCAGCCTATGCGCAAAGTCAGCATGAGACCCCTTGCTGGCTCCCCCGTCGCTGGGGGCTGAATGCAGCAGCGGAGGATCCGGAGAGATGCCGATGGTAATACAGGGCTAGGGTCATGGACGACCGCCTGCTCATGGTCTAAAATAATACCTCTGGCACATGTGGTACAAACTGAATCCGCCCAGAGGATTCCTACTGCACAAGGGGCAGAGCCTGTCCTGCCCAAATGGGGCCCCCAGCTCACTATCCCCTGATGCCTCCATTATGGTGATTGAAAATAGTCAAATTCAATAAAGCTACAAGACTCTAATGGCCCAAGCCTATAAAAACGATCCATCTTATTAAAAAGGGGGACCGGGAGGAACCACAACCCCCAACCTCGACCTATACATGAGAAGGGGAGAAGAGACCATGATCAGATTAGGCATAATGCAAATAGACAATTAAAGCAGCCAGAAAAGAGGGACTCACAATGCAGACAGAGGGACTCCGCAGACAGAAGCACCAGCGTGATCCCCCAGCAGCAGCCGCAGGAACGAGGCCGCAGGCTTCACAGCGTCCAGCCAGGCCCCCAGCAGCAGCGCGCGCAGGCCCACCTTCCAGAAGGATCCTCGGGGGGATCCTCGCGACGTTATCGTGTGTCGGCGCCAGGCTCCGCCCCCCTCCGCGGCACGTCTTGGGAAGATGCCTGCCCCTTCGGAACACTGCTGAGCTGCTAAAATAGCGGCGGCGCCGCCCGAGGCCCACCGCACCTACAGTGCCATCATGCGTCTCTCCCCCCCCCCGTCACAGACAGCGCCGCACAAGCGGGGATGTGGAAAGCCCGTGGGGCGCGGCGGCCCCGCATCCCAGCCGGCCGACGAGGGAGCGAGGGAGGTGAGTGAGAGCCCAGAGCGCTCCTCGTTGAGCCAGCGAGGAGCCAAGTCCAGAAGCACAAAGAGTCCACACAGTAAAGACACAGCAAAAATAAAGCTTGTGGGCAGGGAGGGACACAGACAACAATATCTATATATAGTGGTTCCCCCTCAGGCTCACCATAAGCCTGTGACCAGCTACCTTTTAGCATAAGGTCTGCGGCCCAGAGCCTAAGCTCTGCCGAACGCCAACAGACCTCGGCGTTCACCCTACCGTCACGAATCCCGTAACAGCCAGAGGCTGGGAGGTAGGAGTGGGTCAGGAGGGATCCATGGAAATAGGGTCCGCAGCGGCCGACGGGCTAGGTGGCCCCACTCTGCTGCCATTATCTGAGAGAGAGTGCCAACGATCTGATGCAGCCAAGACTGCAAGATGAACAACTGGGGAATGATATTATACACCTGCCTTTATAGGGGGCCGGGAGGAGCTACATCTTTGATCTTGCAGTCAAGTGCCCCCTAGGGGCGAACAACCATCTGTAAGGATATTGGGACGACCTGGACTGGATGTAGGGAAAAAGAAAAGACTCTATACATTTATTTACAACTGCATCCATCTGACTCTATAATAAAGGGCAGCATACAGGGACAATATGAAGTCCCTAATTCAGGAATAGGCTGCTTATTCACATACATTATCTCCATCACTTACTATGCCCGAATAGGGGATGATAATTAGATACATGGGCTGAGATCTACCTGTTCATTAAAGTGCACTTCTACTCAGAGGGAAGTTTATGTCATCACTTTTCATCACAGCCTGTGATTTTTTTTTTTTAACTAAAGCCTTTGTCCAGTATTCATAACAACACATTGGATGCAGTCAGCCATATTGCTCCCTGGCTGAGCAGCCATGCCCCCAGTGCTGATATAGAAACATAGAAGGGTGACGGCAGAAGGAGACCATACGGTCCATCTAGTCTGCCCTTATGTGTATACTGTATGTACTCTTTATCTTAGGATAGATGTGTGCTTATCCCAGGCATGTTTAAATTCAGTGACTGTTGATTCTTCAACTACCTCTGCTGGAAGGTTGTATCTACTACTCTTTCTGTAAAATAACATTTTCTAACATTGCTCCTGATCTTCCCCCCGACTAGCTTCAGGTTGTGCCCCCTTGTTCTATCGTTAAGTTTCTTCTTAAAAACACTTCCCTCCTGAACCTTATTCAATCCTTTCACATATTTAAAGGCCTCAATCATTCCCCCCCTCTCCCTTCTTTCCTCCAGACTGTACAAATTTAGTTCTTTAAGTCTCTCCTGATTTAAGTCCTTCCACCATTTTTGTTGCCGGCCTTTGGACACGTTCTATTTGAATAATGTCTTTTTGCAGGTAAGGTCTCCAGAACTGCACACAGTATTCTAGCTGTGGCCTTACCAGGGCTCTATACAGCGGCATCACAACCTCCCTCTTCCTACTGGTGATGCCTCGAGCTATGCAGCCGAGCATCCTGCTTGCTTTTCCCACTGCCTGGCTACACCGTCCACTCATCTTGCAGCTATCAGTAATCAGTACCCCTAAATCTCTCTCCTCCGAGGTCCTGGATAACACAGTGCTGCCCATACGGTGCTCAGAGCAGGGATTCCTTCTACCCAAGTGCATGATTTTACATTTAGAGACATTAAACTCTATTTTCCACAGCTTTGACCATCTATCCAGTAAAGCTTTTTCCATGTTGCAGACACCTCCAGGCGTGTCCACCCTATTATTAACCTTTGTATCATCAGCAAACGAGCAAACTTTTCCTACCAAGCCTTCTCCTATGTCACAAACATATTAAAAAGAATGGGGCCCAGGACAGAGCCTTGCGGCACACCACTTGTAACTCGCCTTTGTTCAGATTGCACGCCATTAACAACAATGGTGTGAAATTCTGTCACAGTACACACAGCTCAGCAACCGGGAGCACTTCAACCTAACTGCCATAATTGCTGATGCAGCACCATGAGAACTTTTTTCCTTACTTTTTGTGTGATTGTGTGAGTCCTCTGTGCAATTCCTCTGTGCACCATGTTTAGCTGTGCAAATGGTTTATACATTTGCACAACTAAAAAAAATGCTGAACTGCATTGTGGGAAAAAATCAAGATGACATTTTTTAGAGCATGAGCAGCTGGCCAGAAGGAAGCCAGAGATGGCAGCACCGTGGGAACCATTCAGAAATGCCTGGCGCAGGTGTGTGCATCAGCCAGAGGGAAGCCAGAAACGGCGGCACAGCCCGCACATGCACCATGGGAACCTGGGTGAGGTGAGTATACAGGGCAATCTGGAGAATTTCACACAGTGGGGATAGGGAATCAGTGGGCCCTGGAGCCTTTTGTGAGCTTGACATTAGGTAGATACTTAGATACTTGGTCTCTAGGAACCTAAAATGCACCAAACTCGCCCCCTACTGCCTTTTGTGAGCCTGACATTAGGTAGATTCTGCTCATTGTTGATGTTCTGTCTACAAAGGAACTATGAAATGGCTGCTCTCATGTCACACTTAAAGGAAGGTGTGCTCTGCAGTAGTGTACAGCTATTTCCAGGTCAGGAGTGTGGCATGGGCGTGGCTTGTTTGCAAAAACATTACCTATGCCTAGCCTCCTTCCCCTCTTTTCTATCTTGAAAAGTTGAGAGGTATGGTCCTCTTGTGATGACACCCCTCTTCCGGGCCACACCTCCTCCAGGCCATGCACCCCTGCCTAAACCGTCCTCCCCAGGACAAAATATTGGTTGTTTTAGCCCTATACATAGTCCAATATCCTGTTTGGATAGAATCTTCTTTAGTACTATGCAAAGTCCAAATACCTGATTGGAGGATGGCTGGTTCAGTTTAGTCCCATACATGATCAAATGATCTCCTTATTTAGAGGCTGGTTTGTTCTTTACATAAGCCAACAATCTGATGAGATAGAGGTTAGTTTAGGCCCGGACATAATTCATTGATCTTATTGGATAGTGGCTGGTTTAGTCCCATACATAATCCAATAACCTGACTGGATAGAGTTGGTTTTGGCCCATACATAATCCAATTACCTGATTGGATAGAGGTTGGGTTAGGTCTATACAAACTGTAGGCCAATGACCTGATGGTATACAGGCTGATTTAGGCCATACATAATCCAGTGCCGTGATTGGATAGAGGTTGATTCAGGCCCATACATAATCCAGTGACCTGGTTGGATAGAGGTTGGTAGAGTCAAAAAGACTAATAACCTGATTGGATGGAAGTTGATTTAGATGCAAAGGCAATCTAATGATCTGATTGTAAGTCCTATACATAGTCCAATGTCCTGATTGATTACTAGAAAAGAAAGTCTCTGACTGGATAGAGGTTGGTTTAGTCTCCTATAGTCCAATGGCCTCATCAATTATTTGGCATCTCAACATTTTATTAGAGGTAAGGCAAAGCAGCCCCATAAATGAAGTAACAATCTCATTGGATGCCGATTAGGAATCTGATTGGATACTGAGTGACTCAGATAAAGGATATAAAAGCCACCCTATCTGTGTTCTCATGGGAGATGCGGTTGGGCAGATCATTAATCACGCAATGACAGCGGCTGGCTCCTTGGTGCGCACTCCTGCCAGGGTATCGCTTAGCACCATCAGGCATGCTGAACATACAGTGCAGCATGACAGCACAGAGGAAGGGTTATTCCCTGGCCACCGGCTCACACACCAAAGTGAGCTTGGTCTCAGTGCACTAGATAATGGCGCAGCACAAAGATGAAACAGATACAGGCACCGGGATTCTGTTCCTAAGGGCTTACACTCTTCTGGAAGCAATCAGCAGAAGCCCATACTGTACAGGGCCCCTCACACTGCCCAATAGCAGCTGCTGGCTCCCTATGGCCTGTTACACTGTCCCCTGACAAGGCTGCAGTGACCTTACATAGCAATAAAATCTTTCCATATAATGTATGTGTATCCTCCACAGAGTAGGGGTTCAGGCTGCGGGCACACTCCCTCCGCTTCCAGCTTTCTCCAGCTTGAATGATCTCAGAAATCATTAAATCCAATTCTTAAAGCCACTAATCCGCCCTCGTCCTCACCCCCCAACCGCCAGCAGACTTGGCCCGTGCTGGGTTTAGCACATAGTTGTGTCAGCGTCCCCGTACTGTACAGCATACGCTCCCCCGCACCACCCCTAATCCAGCCCCACATCCACTACTCTCATACCCACCGCACTCACACACTATTATTAGCACTGACATAGTCCACAGCTCTGCACAGAGAACATTGAAGCAGTCACATGACTCCATGTCCCTCAGAGCTCACACTCTAATGTCTCCTCCACACTCACATCCTATTATTATACATTTATATAGCGCTGACATATACCACAGTACTGTACAGAGCACATAGAAGCAGTCACATTGTTATTAGCACTGACATATTCTACAGCTCTGTACAGAGCACATGGAAGGAGTCACATGACTCCCTGTACCTCAGAGCTCACACTCTAATGTCCCCACACACTGTTATTATACATTTATATAGCACTGACATATTCTACAGCTCTGTACAGAGAACACTGCAGCAGTCACATGACTCCCTGTCCCTCAGACTGCCCCTTTCTGCTCTAATGCCCCCACCATGCTCACATACTGTTATTATACATTTATATAGCACTGACATATTCCACAGCACTGTACAGAGCACATAGAAGCAGTCACATGACTCCCTGTCCCTCAGAGCTCACACTCTAACGTTTCCTCCACACTCACACACTGTTATTATACATTTATATAGCACTGACATATTCCACAGCACTGTACAGAGCACATACAAGAAGTCACATTTTTTGGGGGGGCATAGATGGCCAATGTATGCTTGCACACACATAGGTAATCTTCCTCCCCTTTCGTGCAGTGAGAGGCCCAGAGCGGTGGGCTGCCTTAATGACAGTGTCCAGGGAGCAGTTGGGGGGTTAGGTGCCTTGTTAAAGAGCACTTCAGTAATGTCCCATAGCTGGGATTCAAACTTGCAACCCACCGCTCCCTTACCTTAGGCCACGACTGCCCCCCATGATTCCCAGACCATCAGAGCTCACACTTTAATGTCCTCTTTACATACTGTTATTATACATTTTACTAGCTCTGACATTCCAAATGGGGATGGCCCTGTAAAGCAAACCAAAACCCTAGTGAGTAAAAATCCTTGATTTTGGTCTACTTTAAAGTAGATTTTCGCTATCCTAGTGTCTGGTCCGTTTCCTGTGAAACCCCTCAAAACGTACCTTTCCTGTGGTCCCATGTGCCATGCGCTGGCCCTTTATTTTAATGCATGCCATACAGCTCTGTTTGAAAACAGAGCTACGGCATAGAGAAAGGAGAGCGGCAGCATCCTCGCTCCCCCTGCAGTCAGCACCTCTTGCATGCTCCCATCTCCAGCCTACCAAAATGGCTGGGCGAAATAGTGTGCCTCGAGATGCCGGGGATGCGACCGCCGGAAACACAAGTTTTGCAGGCAATTGGCAGGGTGTCACTCAGCATGCCATCCCGAAGTGGGATGCCTCAAGAGTAAGTAATGTGCCGACCCCAGAGTCTTTTAGGGGCAATAGAAACATGGATTGGTCCACTTTCTTCGATATTAAAGAGACACACACTTCCCTATTCCCTCTTCGCAGACACAGCAAGTGACACTACAAAGAAACACAAGCCTACTCTAACCATGATTTGTAAAGCTGTGCTCCTCTTTTATAGTAACATCACACATGGCAGTTTTCTCTGCTTCCCATTGCTGCAAAATGACACCAGACTCCAGCTGAGCAACAAATACCTTCCATGGATTAATTAGTAACTGCCCCACCGGCACTCTGCCCCCTCACATAATGCCACCTTCAATTGACTGGCTGTTGTGTGTCAATATAACAGAGGTTTTTACCGGGTGATAGGCTAAGTCTGAATGCACCGGGAAGTTGACATTTCTCTGGACCAGTGGTTGGCATCACTGATGAATCTCGGAGCAATGGCGGTGGGCTGGGCATGTGGCCGGGGTGACAAAATGCAACTGATATAAGATCTGTGTATAAGCGGGTAAAATGTCCGCTGGCCCGGAAGCGATGGCGCCTGCGTCTGATCAAGCATTTGGCGGTCAGGCCCATTCCTGCCTAACGATCCCTCCTTGGCGAGGGAAGTGGCGGGGAAGTTGGCGGTAGAGCCTGGGGTTGGAAGTGCGGCGATCGCAGCAAAACAAGGGGGTAATGAGGTCTGTGTAAATATTAGATGAGGTGACGGCGGTGGGGGTCCCGGGCTGATGTGAGCGCTGACGCTGATTGCTGTAATCCTGCTTGCCAAGTTTTAGTCGCAGGCGCAGCGCGACTCATTCCAAATGAGGTGAGAGCTGCTTTATTTTGATTAGTAAAGTGTCAGCTAAAGGCGACCTATCATGTGCGGCGTACTTGTGGCGAGGTTGGGGCACTATGCGTGTGTGGTGGAATATATATGAGGTAATGGGGGGATGAAGGAAAGCAATGACGCTTGTATTTGATGGCTCTATGATATAGGTGTCTAGGGGTGCACCTATAAAGAGGCAAGGTGAGGCAGCCACCTCAGGCGGAGCTATCTAGAGGAAAGCAAGGGGCAACGATTCCTGGACCTAGCATTTGTTTTTTTACTAGCTCATTTGTGGTTCTTAATGGATCGGGGCTGCCGCTGCATGTCATCATGTTGTGTTTTCAATACATTCATTCTTTGGAGGCTCGGGGGCCCCACGCCCTATGCATGATCACATGCTGAGCATGTCTCCAACACGTGAGCCATGTGAGTTGGTTGATACAGAGTTGTAGTTGTGTCTGGCCAGAGGCGATTAAGGGAGAACCCTGCAGTCAGTCATCCACTACCTATTTGAAAGCTCTGTACAGGCCAGTAAGGCGGGCACTTACAAAGCCCCTCTCGTTTAGTGTTTTATACAGACTACTGCTCTGCCCCAGGCTATTCCCAGTCAATGCCATCCAAAGAGCAGGAAATGGGGTGGGTGACAATCGCTCAACTTGACATCTTGATCTGTTCACACCTTCTGCTAGAAATTTTGACCTGTTCACATGTTGACCATGTCTCGGATATGTGCGCCATGTGGCATGGATGATACAAAACTGTTGTTAGGGCCGGGCCAGAGGCATTTTATGACGGAACCCTAGCCATATGACATATATGTACAGGCATGAGAAGGCAGAATTAATATAGCCCCTCCATCATGGTGATTTTCACAGACCAGAGAGAAAGAGAGAAACCTGCAGTCAGACAGTGGGTTATGACAGAGGAGCCGAAAGAGCAGGAACCTAAGAAAAAAACTATGGCAATGAGAGAGAGTCAGAATTGGGGAAATGGAAGGGCAGTGGCAGCCCAGAGGCCCTGGGTTGGAACCAACACCCAGCACCTTGAACTTGTGCAACTGCAAGTAACTGGGGCTGGGCAACACCCTACACCAGCTCAGACCTACACCGGGTACCCTGGCTCCAAAGAACACCCGGTCGTCCCCCTCTGGCCTCTAGAAACTTCAGTACTGGCCTGAGAAGCCAGTTAGCCAGCTTTTTACAGTCACTCTCTTGTGATGCTTTGCCCAAACATCTGATCTGCTGAAATCAGTATATCATCTGGCGAGCCCCTGTCCAATCTTGGTCTGCTTGAAGACTTTAGAAAGGGGAGTCCTCTGACTGCGCCAAGTCCCTTTATTTCAGCATTCTGTGGGAGGTAACACACAGCAATGGGCACCGGTGAATAGTCGTCTTCTCAGTAAATTAAGCTTCAGGGCTGTGCCGGAACAGGTAAGTATTTTGCTGTGGCCCCAAATCACGCAGGCTCAGGAACACATCTACTAGATGTCCCCAATGACCTGCCAAAGGACTCAAAAATGCCCACCCAGGCCAATTGTTAAAATTGTGCACTAAGTAATTGGAAATAATGTTGGTCTCTCCATCAGCTCCAGCTGCCCAAATCCAACATGTCACTTCCATTGTAGGCACATGCTCAGAAGGTACCTGTGAAACAGGCAAAGTACAAAACACACACACCCTGAACTTATGGCATCACACATCATAATGAGCCCTTACAGCACCACAGCCTATGATGGCACTTTAAAAATAAACAAGATTAAATTTGTAATAAAATTCCTCCCAAGTGTCCCTCAATATGGAGGGATTGTCCCATTTTTGAGTCCAATTCTCCCTGCCCCTCATTGTTCTCATTTGTCCCTCTTTAAGGTTTAACATGCATATCTGCATCACTAAATTATTAATTTGCCTATTCAAAGTGTTAATATTGTAACTGCTACCACCTATCTCCTATCCATCCCTCAATGAGGGGGTGTGGCCCAATTTAACAATTGTCCCTCTTTCCCACCCTGAAAAGTTAGAAGGTATGATAATAATAACGACACTGAAGGCCAGAGTTTGACATCAGCGCTCTAACATCTATGTCCAGGCCTCCCCCATTGTTTCTTCCCTTTTTCTGGAGCTCCACTAATGCTTGTAACACTTCTAGAGTGTAAGCTTCTGGGGCTAGTCTTGTACCTTTATTCCTTTAAATTTTTGGATCCTACAACTGGGGCCACCTAATTCCCTATTTCCATACCTCATTCTTCTAGAGTGTAAGCTTCTGGGGCTAGTCTTTTACCTTTATTCCTTTAGATTTTTGGATCCTACAACTGGGGCCACCCAATCCCGTATTCCCATACCTCATTCTTCTAGAGTGTAAGCTTCTGGGGCTAGTCTTTTACCTTTATTCCTTTAGATTGTTAGCTCCTACTACTGGGGACGCCTCATTCTTCTAGACTGTAAGCTTCTCATCTCATCCTATTATGGTCAGGTCTCTGCTACCGCCACCCCCCATTCCTCTAGAGTGCAAGCCCCTATGGCCAGTTCTGGATACCTCTACGATTTAAAGAAAATGTAAATTGCCTGATACTGCGCCATTAACTGTGTGGGCACTATCACTAGTAATAACAACAACGGCAGTCAAGACGGTGTGGGGGGACTCAGCGGCGCGTGTCAGTGGGTGTGAAGACACTTCCTGACATTCCTCTGGTCACTGGGACCGTCTGTCTGTCTGTCCCACCTGTTGTTATAGCGGCTGATTTAGGGCTCCCCGTGTCAATAACAGGACATTTCCAGACACGTGACACTATAAAGATTCCCCTATTAATTTCAGAGGGGACTGAAAAGAGGGAGAACACAGGAAGAGGGGTTATACGGGGTGTAAATCTGTCGCCCACTAACACTCCACACACACACTTCAATAATCTCCAGCAGAACTCCTGACCCTTGCAATGGCCGCAGCTGGCCTGTAATGATATGGCACCATCCTACTCTGTGGCGCTTTACAAATGGATTATTACAAACAGGGCAGGCGTCAGCGCCGGGCTTACCTGGGCAGGTGCCGGGGCCCCTGCACCTTGGGGGGCCCACCTCATTCCTTGTACCCTGGGCAGCCCCTATGCAGCACACAGGGCTGTGCAGGAACGAGGACTAAGGACTGTCAGCCAGGGGCAGATTGGCCATTGGGAGGGACTTTCTTTCTTCTGTCAAGTTGTTCAACTCTTTGTTTCTTTCCTTCTATTTCTCATTCTGATCCCCTAGAACGCAGCCTGAACACAGCAGATAGCAATCCATTCAAAGTGCAAGTGACCACTGGGGCAGTGGTGAGAGGGTTGCAGTGCACCGTTCGATTTAAAGTGGACCAACACCCAGGATTTTGACTATCCTGGGTTTTGGTCCACTTCGGTGAGGCACCCCGATCGGGGGTGCCCCGCTGTGTGAAACCCCCCAGAAAGCCCCAAAAACTCACCTCTCCCCGCTCCCACGTGACCGCTGCTGCCAATCCCCTCCGATGGACAAGCGGGAGGCAGTGACGGACAAGAGAGCGCGCCCGCCGCCGCCGCCTCCCGCGCGTTACTCTTACAGGGCGCGCGCCCGCGACGGCCATTCACAAACAGCCGGCGCAGGTGCGCGTCCTGCTAGACGGATGCGCGGGAGTCGGCGGAGGGCGACGCTGGATCGAGGACCAGGTAGGGATTTAGGGGTTTCTGTGGAGTTTCACACAGCGGGGCACCCCGATTGGGGGTCAGGGGACTGATTGGTCTGGGAATCTTATAGATTCCCTGGCCAATCAGTGGAGGGTGTTGGTCCACTTTAAAGCAGAGTTGAATACTGATTACTGAATACTACTGATTACTGAATACTTTATTGACCGCCAAGTAAGTACAGGATACATACAAGGAATGCTTTTTGGCAGGAGATTAGGGAAATGAACGGGGTGCCATTCAATTTTAAGCCAGACTAAAGGATCATTAGTGAAGCAATGAGAGGTTTACAGCATCCCATTTAAAGTAGGGCTGAAGTGACCATTAATGAAATGATGAGAAGGTTACAACATAACATTCAGTTTAAATTGAGGCTGAAGTGACCATTCAATTTAACCCCAGACTAAACGATCATTAGTGAAGCAATGAGAGGGTTGCAGCATACTATTTAATTATAAGAGGGTTACAGGGTTACAGTGTACCATTCAATTTATATCAGGACTGAAATGACCATTCAATTTAAAGCCAGACTAAAGGGTCATAAGTGAAGCCAAGAGGGGGGTTACTGCTTACTATCTGATTTAGAGCAGGGCTGAAGTGACCATTAGTGAAATTATATAAGGGTTACAGTGGACCATTCTATTCAAAACTAAAGTGACCAGAGAAGACTAAAGAATCACTAGTGAAGCAATGAGAGGGTTAGGGCGTACCATTCAATTTAAACCGGGACTGAAGTGACCATTAGTGAAATGATGAGAGGGTTACAGCTTACCTTCAATTTAAAGACAGAATAAAGGATCATTAGCAAAGCAACGGGAGAGTTATAGCGTACCGTTACCGTTTCATTTAAAGAGGACCATCCTCCCCTGGTGGTCTATTACAGTGGTTCTCAACCTTTTTACGCCAAGTACCCCCTGGAAACAAGCAATTAATTGATAGGAAGACTTATTATTACTAATGTTAGCAATATAAGCAGCAAGGAAGGAGAATGTTTTACTGCTAAAATAATACCCCAGTCCCCCAATAACCTTTCTGCTGCTGCCCTATCGAACGCTGCTGATTCCCCCCCGGGGTACACGTACTGCAGCTTGATAAGCAGCGCTCTATTAGGTCGCTTCCCGTTGTTGGATGCCCCGTCTCCCGAGGACCCAAGCACATACTCAGCCTTTCCCATGGGTCCTACAACACATTTGTAGGCCTCGGCTGCATTCCCTGGCATCTCCGCACTCTCGTGGACAAGCCATTCAGATGGCTGGCAGGAGCGCGCTGCAGATCGCAGGGAGACGAGGGGTGCAGTCGCTCCATTCTTTGTATACCGGAGCTCTGCCTGAAACAAGGTTGTATGCGCTTCATTAGTGAATTAGATGAAAGTCTGCTCATAAACTGTAGGAACATCAGTAAGGAAAGGTTGTGGGGCAATCCAGGAAGGAAGGGTCCCAAATTGGGATGCCCCATGGGCAGGGACCAAAGCCTAGGATAGTGAAAATCACAGATTTTGGTCCACTTTGAAGCAGAACAAACTCAGGATTTTGACTTTCCCCGGGATGTCCCCCACTGTGTAAAACCTCCAGATCGCCCAAAAAAAACTCACTTTTCCCTGACCCTATGATGCATGCACAGGCTCTGGTCCAATCAGAGCTGTTTGCCGTTTATATTTAATGCTCGGCAAGAAGGGCCACGTGTGCTTCCGCGCCCAGCCTATCTGAATGACTGAGGGGTGGGAGCGCATGCAGCAAAGATGCTGGTGATGAAGGCGTTCTCGCTTCTAGTTGTTTACAGTCCTGAGGGAGCCATCCCAGGGGTGTTTTACACAGTGGGGTATCCCGATTAGGATGCCCCAGGGGGAAAACCAAAAGCAGATTCCAGGACTGGTGCATTGGGATTTGTTAAAGTGACCATTAGTCAAGAAATGTGAGGGGTAAATCCTACTACTGAGGTTAAAGTGGGTTGCAAAAAGCTTGGACCTCCTCTTTAAAGCAGACCAAAACCCACTGAGCTTGTAACATAATGTGTGCTGTATTAATCACAGATTGCTCGGGTTGTAAGGTGTGTGGCCCAAAGCCCAACTCCAGACATACTTTTTATTTTTAGTGTGGATACAACATGGAGAGTTAGAATCCACTTGCTGCTCTAGTTTCTATTACTAACACTTTGAAGGAGAAACAGTCTCACTTTCTGTCAATGGTGGACTATCACGCTTGTGCCTGCTGCCTTTGATCTCCTGTAAATATCAGACACTGACATAAAAAAGGAATTGGTTGGCTGGAGTGGGGCTTTAAAGTGGACCAACACCCAGAATTTTGACTATCCTGGGTTTTGGTCCACTTCGGTGGGGCACCCCGATCGGGGGTGCCCCGCTGTCTGAAACCCCCCCGAAAGCCCAGAAACACTCACCTCACCACGCTCCCACGTGACCGCTCCAGCCAATCACAGCGCGCGTCCAAGGCCGCTTGGACGCGCATAGCAGCTCAGCGGCTCTGAGCACTGGAGGCCGCGTCTTGCGCTTCCCTCTAACAGGGAGCGCGCCTGCGCCGGCCATTCACAAACGGCCGGCGCGGGTGCGAGCCCTGCTAGAGTGTGCAGGGAACGGGGCTGAGGTAAGGTTTGTGGGCCTCCTGGGGGGTTCCTCCCCGCGGGGCATCCGAAACCGGGATCTGTTCTTATAGATTCCCGGGCCGATCCCCCCTGGGTGTTGGTCCACTTTAAGTATAATGTCTGCAAAGGATGTACAGCTAAGGCACACAAGCTGTCACTTCCTGCCATATCCTGGCTGCCAGCAGGGGGAGTTCTTCAATGCCTGCACACACACCACACTGTATGTATATGGATAACCACAGCCACAGAAAAACACCTATATAGAGCTGACATATTCCAGAGAACTTAGACGCAGTCACGTGACTTCCTGTCCCTCAGAGCTCACACTCTAATGTCCCCGCCACACTCACAGACTATTATTTATTTATATAGCGCTTACATATTCCACAGCACTGTACAGAGCATATAGAAGCAGTCACATGACTTCTTGTCCCTCAGAGCTCACACTCTATGTCCCCTCCATACTCACAAACTATTATTATTTATATATATAGTGCTTACATATACCACAGCACTGTACAGAGCACATAGAAGCAGTCACATGACTCCTTGTCCCTCAGAGCTCACACTCTAGTGTCCCCTCCATACTCACAAACTATTATTTATTTATATAGCGTTTACATATACCACAGCACTGTACAGAGCACATAGAAGCAGTCACATGACTCCCTGTCCCTCAGAGCTCACACTCTAATGTCCCCTCCATACTCACAAACTGTTTTTATTTATTTATATAGCGCTGACATATACCACAGCACTGTACAGAGCACATAGAAACAGTCACATGACTCCCTGTCCCTCAGAGCTCACAATCTGGGACTTGTAAGGTGGCCTCTAATATTGGAGTGCCCCCTGGGGGTGGGGTGGGGAGTGGTTCCCTTGCAGCCAGCTGCCTGGAAGTCCCCGCCATGGCAGGAGTGAGGGGAGCGCTGGCGGTGGTGAGCGATGGAGGTGATGCATTATAGATGAGAGTGGTGGCACAGCTCATCCATTATTCAGTGGCACATTCATTAGGGATAATTGAATTAAGAGACAGGGAGAGGGTTCAGGACCCCCCTCCTCACCCTCATTATTAATTAGCGTATGCTAATGGAATGGAGACACTTATTTATTAATGGCCGCTTAAGTGTCATTCTGCGCTGCCCTCGCCGGATGGAGATCATAATAGCTCAGTTGTCCTTTCTGCTACTCGTTATTTATTGTCTATGCTGAAATGTCGCTGCCATATGCCGAGGCGCTGTACAGGACACCATTAATGACGCAGGTCACAGGTGACAGCAGGTCATATTAAAGCGGACCAAAACCCACATTTTTAACTTGCATCCCTTGTATTGCTCCCCCCATGAGGAGCCCTTTATGCCAATATTAACTGCCCCTACTTCACTCTAATCCCAGATAATTCAATTCATTGCCACTGTTGTGTGTGGCAATGATGTAATTGCCACACTTATGCAATGACTGATCCTCTGCCATCTTACAGAGAGGGACAGCAAAAAAAAAAAAACAATGTTCTAGGACAATTTGAAGTGAGTATCGATAGGGGCTTTGGCCAAATGTATTTCACAAGGTTAATGGGTTTTGGTCTGCTTTGAACTAGTGCTGATATCTCCCGTCTCCTGCAGGGAAAGCTTGTACAGAGAGCTTAATATTACTCACTGTACAGCCAATGGCTGCTCATTACCTCTGTATCTTTTAAAGAGGAAATTTACTTTCTTGTTAGTTTGTAGGGGGACATTCCCCGCTGTATGTATTCCCCGGGATTGCCTGTAAACACAATGTTTGCTTGCTCCCATGGAGCATGTGCTGATCAGTGGCTTTGTTCCATTCAGATTCTCTTTGCCGCAGTGCCAGGGATGCGCCTGTGGCACAGAGATGTGGTGCAAGCTCTTGGAAGAGGTGAGTGGCTCGGGTGATCTGCGGGGATTCACACAGTGGGGCATCCCAATTTGGGATCCCTCACACAGCCCTGCTTTCAATCACCTTTTCAGCAGTCCCTCGATTACGAGCCACACCTGTAATCCCGCCGCTGTGGTGCGTTCCCGAGCTCAGACATTCAGATAGGCTGGGCACAGGAGTGCGTTGAACATTGCAGGAAAATCAGGGATACAGCCACTCACGCTCCCCATGCCAATGCTCAGTTTGCTTTATGCCATGTATTAGTATGCACAGCATAAATTGCTGATTGTACTAGAGCCTGCGCATGCGCAGTGGGAATAGGGGGAACGTGGGAGGAGTGGGGTGATCTTAAGCCCCGATCACCAGACAAGCAACACGCTGGATACGGAACTCTCCATACCAAGGGGAGATTTCTCCTCCCCCAGCGCTCCAGCTGCAAGTGCCACAAAAACTGATGGCATGCCACAAATGACGACAAAGTAAACCACAGTGAACTCCACAACCTAGGACCTCAGAACACGGTGGCGCAATACCCTTTAAAGGGCCAGCACATCACGGCGGTTCAATACTTCCTAAAGGGTCAGCACACTTTATGCAGCTCCCAAAAGGATATATGGACTTGACATTTCTCGGGGAAACAATTTCAGTTTACAGCACTTCACCCCACTGCATGTATGGAAATTCCCTAATAAGGTGAATAGGGCATTGATAAAGCCTTGTCATAAGGCGAAACATGTCTTCCCACCTGAAAGGTATTTCCTAGTCTAACTGAAAAAAGTGACAATGGTCAGATAATTCTTCATGTATTAGAACATTGAAGCATCAATTGTATGTGAACTATATAGACAAATGTATTTTTTTAATCAAATTATAAATAAATGTAAACAAACTTTTTTTACTAAACGGTGTGGTCACAGTCAGAGACAAAGAACAAAAACCGGGGAAGCCTAACCCCCGGACCCTTTCGAAAATATTTGATCTGGGAGGGTTTCACACAATGGGGCATCCCAAATCCGGATACACCAGGGACAAGAATAGTGAAAATCCTGCTGATAGTTCCACTTTAATTTACTCAGCTCATTAAAGCGGACCTCTAGTCAACATGGAATAGAATAAGCGTATTCACCAAGTACACAACAGATTTTTTTCTGGCATTTTGCACCATTTCAATACAAGGAAAAAGTAATAGAAAGTTTTTTTAAACATATCTCTCAAGAGATCTGATTTGGGATGCCGCTGCAGTTAAAGCAGATCAAAAACTAGTTGCCACCCCTCAGGGGGTAAACTTCAAGGACAAAAAAAACGCTCACGCTGGCCGTTGAGTGTAAAAGCCCTGCTGTGTGAACCCCATCCCCCGGCTTCACCAGATATCTTGGGAATCCATTCTATGGTGCATGCATGGGCACAGTGTGTGAGTGTGTAGGGGACATTAGAGTGTGAGCTCTGATGGACAGGGAGTCATGTGACTGCTTCTTTGTGCTCTGTACAGCGCTGTGGTATATGTCAGCATTATATAAATGTATAATACCAGTGTGTGAGTGTGTAGGGGACATTAGAGTGTGAGCTCTGAGAAACAGGGAGTCATGTGACTGCTTCTATGTGATCTGTACAGTGCTGTGGAATAGGTCAGCGCTATATAAATGTATAATAACAGTGTCTGAGTGTGGAGGAGACATTAGAGCGTGAGCTCTGAGGGACAGGGAGTCATGTGACTGCTTCTATGTGCTCTGTACAGTGCTGTGGAATAGGTCAGTGCTATATAAATGTATAGTAACAGTGTGTGAGTGTGGAGGGGCCATTAGAGTGTGAGCTCGGAGGGACAGAAAGTCATGTGACTGCTTCTATGGGTTCTGTGGAATATGTCAGCGCTATGTTAATGTATAATAATAATAGTAGTTGCATTGGAATTGCAGGGCGTGTGATGGCTCAGGACATGGTGAGACCTGATTGGTCTGGGGAAGTCTCTCTTAGTAAATGCGCTCCATATTGCAGTGTTTACTTAACTCATCAAATATTGATGGGTGGCCACTCAGGGCGAATCCTTGTTTTTCGCCCATTTCCTGAGTGGGGAAGGGGGGGGGGGGGTTGGGGAATATGGGAGCGATCCCTGGAGGGAGGCTTTTCATTGGTTGGCTGATCGATGTGTGGCCAGTTTCCCGAGGCAGACAGATACAGGAGGCCGCTGCTGCTTGTCAATGTGTCATATGTATCAATAAGTGATGAAATATTCATGGTGCGGGCGGCTGACATTGAACGCCTTGTTATTTTACACATTGTGCCGGCTGGTATTAAATGGCGGCACATATGGACAAGGGAAAGGGGGGGCAAGGAGGATCAATAGAGGCAGCCGGGGTGATACCATAGTGGAGGGGAAGGGACACATCCTCGGGGGTATGTAAGTGAAAGCCTTTTCACAGTATATTGAGTTTCTCTGAGACTCCCCCCCTAAGGCGGTGCGGGAGAGGTGCAGGGTGGGGTCCGCGCCCGAGGTATTCTCAACATTTCACATGTGAAAAATCCCTAATGAAAAATACACCTTCCTCATATTGCTACATGTAACAATACACACCACAGCCCAGCCCATCTGAAGCATCTCCCCCAGTCAGAGCCCTGTATAGCCAGGGTGTAGTGAAGAAGGTTAAAGTGGAACAGGGGTTTCACTCACCTGAGTTTTACAGGGGCAAAAAAATGTAGTAAACCTTGATGATAATAAAAATTAAAACTGATGATTCCTATGATAAGTTCAGGAAAGTGTGGGACCCATGGGTGGAAGATATAGGCCTGCAGAACTCCCGGGTTGACCCGGTCTTCCCGGTGTAATTAATTACCCCCCTCTGGACTATCCTGAAGAACACCAATACACCATCCCTGGTAATCTTACTCAAGCCACTTCCCCCACCCACTCCAAACCTATTTCTTCCAACTCTAATTTGTTTGTGTTATTCTTAAAATCTATGTCTATAATGTTTGATATCAGCAAAGACAGCACTTTGGACCAAAGCAAAGATAAGATCGAGGTTTACCTTAGAAGGTTTAATCAGCAACCAGTTCAACTAAATTTCAGTTAAATATTCTTTTATATCCTTTTATCCGTCAAATCCAGGACACTAGCGCACAAAATCAGACAACGAGATCCATAATAGTCAGCAGAGAGACTATAAGCTTTATTTCAGCAGTTTAAGACACATCTGTTAGACAATGTCATAGCATGTGATTTTTGATATGCTGTCTTTTGTACTTGAAAACCTTAATAAAACCTTTGTAAAAGAAAAATTAAAACGGAAAAAAAAATGGGATTTTTACTATCCCGGGTTTTGCTTTTTGCCCCGGGTTTTGCTTTTAGCCAATCAGCACCGCATGCTGTGCTTATGTAAGTGGAACAAAACCCAGAGTGGCCTATCAAATCGAGATGCCTTTCTGTGTGAACCCCCCGGGACACAGCAATACTCACATACTTTTATTGGGCGACCTGGGGGGTTATCACAAATCGGGATGCCCCGGGGTGCAAGAAACAAAACCCAGGATAGTCAAAATCCGGGGTTTTGTTTCATTTTATTGATTGGCATACCGCTCTGTTTAGACACAGAGCTTGGCAAAGAGTTGTCTGAGCGGTTGCATCCCCAGTTTCCTTTTAGAAGTGGGAGTGCTCCTGCCCTCAGCCCAGAGATGCTGGAAATGCGACCGGTGTTAACATCGCCATGGGAGCCAGGGCATAAGTGATCAGAGAGTTTCAAATTGCATAGTCATGCAAATAAAACACAAGGAAGACCCTTCTCGCAAGAGTTTACAATTGAAGCTCTGACCTCACTCCACGCCCCCGTGTTGCATGCACAAATCAGAATAGATTGCTGTAAGAAGCAAAATCCAAGATTTTCTCTTTCTTGAGTTTTGTTCCTCCCTGGTGAGGCATCCTGATTTGGGATGCCCTGTCGTGTGAATCCCCCAGTATAACCTCTTCCTGGTTCCCACGAGGGTCGCTCAGCCAATCAGCAGCGCTCATTCCATTCTGATTTCCTTTGCTGCTCTGAGCTCAGTGAAGCAAAGGAAATCTGCATAGAGCAAACTCCGCTGGCAGCATCCCCGCTCACTTCAAACTGTTGACGTACCTGCACCAGGCATTCCGGAAGGCCTGCCACAAGTCCACACCCCAGATAGAGGTTTGGAGTTTCACACAGCAGGTCATCTTAATTCGGGGTTCCCCCATAAAGAGGGAAACCACTGGGCCTTGAGTCTTATAGAGTTGAGGGGTGTGGTTGCCCCAGGAATCTCCTTGTGTAGTTTATAGGAGCAGCCATGATAGGATTACCTGCTGTCCCATTAACTTATATTGAGAGGAGAAAGGGAGGAGGAGTGCTTTGTCTCATACAGCTCTATAGAAGACAATGGGGTGGCAGCCACAGGTAATCCCATAATGGCTGCTCCCATGATCCACAAGAGTTATTTAGACTAGACTGTCCTTTTAATACCCAGAAATCTGCTTCCCTCTGGCTGTGCGCCCGAGGTGGTTGCATCAGCAGCCACAGCCTGCACATGCACCATGGTATCACTGAAAAGGTAGGTTTTACAGCAATCCCCAGAGATTTCACTCAGCCTTTCACAAAACTTCAATTGTATTTCACACAGCAGGGCATCCCAAGTCAGCATTCCCCCAGGGGGAGGGGAGGTCAGCTCTTTTAGATTTCATGGCCAGCCTAAATGGTTTTGGTCCATTTACAGAGGAAAGCCTTTAACAGCTAAAGTGGACCAAAAGCAGACCTAGTGTCTATAAGTAAGGCATCCACTCCCTGTGGCATCCTGATTTGGGATGTCTCACTATGTGAAAGCCCCGAGTTGCCCGATATCCTAACCTCGCCAATGAGCCCACGGCTTATTCTTGGCTGGCAGAGCATTCCTCACATTTTTCTCGGACTGTGTGCGCTTTTGCCTGCTGTAAATAAATGGCTGACATTTCTAAATGACTGGCGCGGACACGCCCCCCCCCCCGAATCACAATGCCCCCATACCTAAAATGTAGAAAATGGGAATGGGACAGCTATAGGTGAGTGGGGATGAGTCTGTCATCGTGATCCTCGTGGCTTCTGTGTGGCTAACAGAGCCGAATGGAGCTGAGGAGGCAAGGAGAGAAATCCCGGTGGGCTGCCGCCTCCCCCGCACAGGCCACCTGCACGGGCCCATAGTCTAATGCCGGCTCCTTCTATGCTTTTTGCCACAGACTAGTTGAACTGGGTCGACATGGGCCACCTGGCACTCTGCGCACCAGCCTATGGAGGCCAGGTGGCAACAGAGGAGGAGTATTGGAAGGGTAAAGAGAAGAAAATATGTTATATGACAAAATGTGAAGAAAATCTGTGAGGAAGGGAAGGGAAGAAAAGAAAAGCAGGTGACAGGACACGACAGCCCGGCACGGACACAACAAGGACTCCTCACATCACTTCACAGGACAGAGAAATTCTACAAAATGTCAACAGCGCCTACGCCTACGCCAAACAATGGGCCCCAGTGTGGCCCTCAGGGAGGACAGCTCCATTTACTGTAACACCTGACATATTTCCCAGCATTGGCAATGCACAGGTCTGGTGGCTTCTCCAGCAGCATTGTTTGCATTGCTGAGATGTCATGTGTCATGTGACGTAATCTGACGTTTCCCATCCCCGTGTTTACTAAACTCTAAACATTCCTTTCTCCCACCCATCACTCGTTTCTTGCCAATGCTACAGTCCCCCGTGGACCTAAAATAAGAAAAAATGTGGGTTGCTTTAACCTGCATCTCAATACGGGATGCCCTCCTGCTGGATACCCTCAAAGTATTTGCATCCAGAAATAGGTGAATTTTTAGGTGATCCAAATTGGGATGCCCCACTGTGTGAACCAACCCCCCCACCCAGGGCACTGCAAAACTCACCCTTACCTTTGCTCCCACAGCGATGTAAACATCAGCGGGCCCATCCCCAGTATCTCTGGGTAGGGATCAGCTCGGGGTGGGAGGTTACCCTCGTCTAACGGGTGCTAGGGATACGGCTACTCTCGCTCCTAATTGCCAAGCTCTTTCTGTAAACAGAGCCATATGCCAATCTGAATGGAACAAGCGCCACTGATTGACTGAATGGCCCACACATACACTGTGGGAACATGAGAGTTTACCGGTAATCCCAGGAGATACACACACCCTTGGGGGGGGGGGGGTTCCTCTTTAAAGTGTTCCCACACCCATTTTCTACATAATGGTTGTGGGGCTGTATGGTGACAGGCTCAGGGGGAGGGGCATCCAAACCCCCACCAATCCTTTTCTGAACCTCGATCCACTGGTGAAATTCATCCTGCAATTGGCTGCCGGCAGTCACTTGGGCCAGGGTTGCTTTGACTTGCCCACATGACGGCCAATCGCAGGGGCGCATTTTCCTAGCAGATTGAAGTTCAGGTGAGGATTGCAGGGGGGTTGTGGAGGTCTATTCTCAGAGGGGGGTGCTCCAGCAATCTAGATAACCCCCTCCCTAGTCGCAATGTGTCCCCACACATAATATGTTGAAAATAGGAGTGAGAGTTTTTATTTTGCATTTTAAAGAAACAAAGCGACTGCAATACACCAACACGGTGCAGCAGGCACCAACGCACAAGGACATCATTTACACACACATTCTTACTGAGACTCGTACCAAAACCCACATTTGAAACTAGCATCTCCTGAATTGCTCCCCTATGAAGAGTACCTTTTGCAAATTGTCACTTGCCCTGCTTTACTCTAATCCCAGATAATGGCACCTGTTTTAGCTGTAAAGCTCCGCCTCCTCCATTCATTACCATTGTTGTGTGTGGCAACGATGTCATTGCCACACCTATGTAATGACTGATCACCTGCCATCTTACAGAGAGGGACAGCAAGAAAAATCAGTGTTCCAGGACAAACTGAAATGCAAAACTATCCATTTGTAGTTCTAAACCTTAGAAGAGCGTATCGGCACGGGCTTTGCCCAGATGTATTTCACAAGTTCAGTGGGTTTTGGTCCACTTTAAATTCATGTATTACTTCAACCGGACCAACACAAGTTTTTCCTTTAACGTTTGTTAGTCCCACAGACAACTAAAAAAAGCTCCAGAATGCCCCGCACATAATCCTCCCCCAGAACGCCCAATATCCTTACCTTCACCATGCGCTAGCAACGGGAAAGGAGTCTCGCGATTGGCTGCCACGTGGTCAGGAGTGGGTAGGGCGTCTGGTAGCCGGCACCAAGGATGCAACCATGGCCCACGTGCGCATCGACGGGACTCCTTTCCCGGGGTGCTAGCTGGTAGTTAGGGTAAGGACATCGGCCTTTCTCCAGCATCCTGGATGCATCCCTGAGCTTGTTTTTATTAGCTGTCTGCAGGACCAACACCCGTTAAAGAAAAAAGCAATTCTGTGAGTACTCAACTGTAGAATTGTTTTTGTTCTTGCATGGCACGGCCCGCTTCGGTATTCATAACAGATGGGTTATTCCGCCACTAGGTGGCGCAGTGATACTGCAGAAAGCTGTGGCGTGTCCTGGCTCCCTATAAAAACAGGATTAACCAATAAGTTCCCAGTGTAGACGAGCAGTGAGACAAGAAGCCGGGAGAGAATAAAGGTAAGAATGTAGAAAATGTAAAAAAACCCCAATTTAACTTGGAACAATCACCATAAAGAGGCAACCAAGAACAACGATAACAAGGGTGGGGCGAAGCGGGCCGTGCCATGCAAGAACAAAAACAATTCTACAGGTGAGTATTCACAGAATTGCTTTTTTCTTTAATGCATGGCACGGCCTGCTTCGGTATTCATAACAGATGGGACATCCAAAAGCAGTGTCCAAAAGTAGGGTGGGAACCCCAAAGAGTAATGGCCAGTAGTTCAATTCACTAGTTGTAGAACTTAGAAACAGTATGAACAGAAGACCAAATAGCGGTCTTACAAACTTGTTCAACAAAGGCAAGGCACTGAAAAACCCAGGAGGCACCTATAGCCGAATGGAATGAGCAGTCACCCTAGAGGGAGAATTCCTCTCCTTAGCAGGACAGGTTTGAACCACCTCCTGACGGATCCACTTGCCGATAGTGGATACAGCAGGAGGCAAAAACCTCTTCTAGGCTCAAAAGTGAGAACAGATAGAACATCAGATTTTCTAAAAGTCTTAGTAGCAATCAAATAGAACTTCAGAGCCCAGACCACATCCAAAGAATGTAGAGTCCGCTTCTGGGAATCAGTAGGATTGGGATACAATGAAGGCAAGACAATGTCCTGATTGAAAAGAAGAGCAGACGCAGCCTTAGGTCGGAAATCTGGACTAAGTCTGAAACAACCCGGCCCATCCTGATGCCACTCAAAATAAGGAGGTTTGATGGAAAGCGCCGCTAGCTGAGAACTTGCCTTATATAAGTGATAGCCACCAAAAAGGACTACCTTATGAGTCAAACCGGGCAAGGCATCCTCCCAGAGAGAATCAAAGGGAGACCCCTGCATAGCAGACAACACCAGATTTAGATCCCAGACTGGTACAAGGAGTATGGTGTGGACGCAGGTGAGAAACACCCTTTAAAAACCTGAACCAGCCAGAAAGTGGTAAAAGCGCAATGAAAGAAAATTGCCAGAGCAGAAAACATGGCCATTGACAGTACTAAGTTGAAGGTCCAAACCAAGTTGCAAGAATTCCAGAGTCCTGCCACGGCCCCAAGAATCTCTGCAGCCACTAGAGAAGAGGGAGCCACGACCTCCTCTGGGAGTATGAAAGGAAGGGAGGGGGACGGAGGACCCCGAAAAAGGGCCGAGGCTGCCTCCTGCGCTGAGGCAGCCTGCCATCCTTGGCTAAAACATCAAGACGCTCCCCAAAAATCTGCAGCCCTGCAAAGGGGACACCAGTGAGAGCTTTCTTAGCCGCAGCGTCAGCTGCCCATTGGCACAACTAGACAGATCGGCGCATAGCCACCAAGAGGGCGGAGGCCCTACTGCTCAGCCGCACAACATCATCCATAGCGGTAAGGATAAATGTAACAAAATCAGAACAAAGTAAGAGAGTCCTATGTTCCTCCCCTCCACTACCAGCAGTAGCACCATCAAGAAGACGCTTGAGCAGCTTCTTAAGGGCAATAGCTGTGATGGCGGCAGCACAGGCCGGGTGCAAACCAGCCCCCGCACAAGTAAAAGCATGGCAGGCCAACTGATCCATGTGCCTGTCCTCACTGTCCCTCAGAGTGGTAGTGTCAGGAGAAGGCACAACCCAAGTAATGGACAAGCCTAGTACAGGAGCGTCCACTTCAGGGGGAAAAGACCACCTCTTAACAAGATCAGCAGGAAAGGGATACCTTTTATCCAGACCCTTGGGCACAGCCGGCAGCCTCTTAGGACTTTCCCATTCTTTAAGCACCAAGGTGGTGAAATGTTCCTGCTCAGGGAACTCTAGACGCTGTTTACCAGGGCGAAAAAACTCCCCCTGCTTTCTCTTAGCTACCTCAGGGGCAGCAATGTACAAAATCTCAAAAATATGTGACAGCGTATTATCAGTGTCCTCAGGGTACCATGATTCCTCTCCAGACGCAGACCCAGGGTCACTATCGCAACCCTCCTGCTGGTTCCCAGAGAAGTCAGAATCCTGGGAAAACTCTTCCATCACAAGGGGGTGACATTCTCCAAGATCATCAATCCCCACATGCATCTCAGGAAGAGGGGAGGATCTGGGATCCAGGTGCCGCTTCTTGCCAGAGGCCTTCCTAGGAACAGACCTGGCAAGCTGCTTCTCAATGTTGGCCACCCGCAAAGACAGATCAGAGCGTGACTCCCTGCTAATGTCCCCCTCATTGGGGCCCAATTGCAGAAGCGGGGGAGTAGGTGAAGCCGAGGGATGTGCAGAGCTGGGAAGCGAAGCAGCCAAACCAGCTTGGAGCGCAAGAACACTTTCAGCGCACGGCATGCACACCGTGACACTGTTACTCACCGGGGACACCCCACACATGGAACACAGCCGGGCTTGCCCCGAAGGGCCCCCAATCATGCTATCCCAAGAGGCCTCCATATGGTGATTAATACAGGCACAATAGGCCAGCAGTGGGTAAAGGCTAAGACAGAAGCCACCCGGGATGCCCTCCCACAGGATGCCCCCAGAGTAGTGAAGGGGAAAATAAGGGGGAGGAAGGAGTGGAGCTGGAAGAAACCACAACCCAAGGGTATTCCGCCTGAAAGACATAAGTAAAGCATCCCACAACAAATACACCCCATGTAATAAACCCCCCCCAAGGGTGACTCACGGACCAAAGACAACGTAGGGTCGCTCAGGCACAGACCACCGGATAAGTCAAGACACCAAAGGAAGCAGCGCTGCAGTCAGGAAGGGAGAAAGCCAGACGCGCAGCTCGTCCAAAATGGCGTCGGCAGAGGTACATCGAGGGGCGGGCCGCGGGGGGGACGTCGCGATACGCATCATCATCACCAGTCCCCGCCCCCCGAAGAGCGTGAAACCTGTGCTCACGTGACCCGGCCGGCGCCATGACGAAGCAAAATCACCTCAGGATATAGCGCCCACAGCCGAGTAGCGTAGTACAAAGCAGCGCGCCTGCTAAAAAACACCACAAAATACACCAAAAACATCAAAACACCACATATATCATCGCTCGCCGCCACCACCTGCCCCCCCGAACAAAGTCAGAGAGGGGGGAGAGAGAGAGACGAGAAGGCAGCGGCAAGCAGCCATGGCCAGGGGGAGGTGGGACCCCAAAAGTGAAAATAAGGGAACACAGTCCCCGAGCAACTCACCCCATCAGAAGCCTGGACATAAACTCTGCATCCCTATTAGGCTCACCATAAAGCCTATGGCCGACTACCCTTTGTGGTACAGGGTCTGCGGCTAGGAGCATCGCTCCTGGAGCACTTGACCCTAGTGCTCTTCTACCTTCACCCGATCTGTCAGCCGAGGCTGGGAGGCAGTGAGGGTCCAGAAACGGATGAAAATAGACATGCAGGGCCGCAGGCTTAGTTGCCCCGCTCACCTGCGCAAGAGAGAGAGCCATCTTCTAACTTTGCAGTGTCACTGCAGAGAAAACTCTGGGAACTTGTTGGTTAATCCCGTTTTTATAGGGAGTCGGGAGGCGCCACAGCTTTCTGCAGTATCACTGCGCCACCTAGTGGCAGAATAACCCATCTGTTATGAATACCGAAGCGGGCCATGCCATGCATTAAAGAAAAAGCGTGTGTTGGTCTGGTTAAGGTCTGCTTTAAGCGTTAAGACCTAAAGTCTAAAAAGATCTTAGGCTGCTGAACAGCCCCTCATCAGGCGTATCTTGTCCTGGGAGGTATCTCAAAGTTTCAGTGCTGCAGATCAGAGAATGAAGCACAACTTCATCTGCGCACAGCACAATTGAAGAACAAATGGGATAACAGGGGGGTAGATGTGCAGCACAATTCACAGCCCCCCCCCCATGATGGTGCCATTCATAGAAGAGGGAACATGGGTAGCCCTTTGTGTTTCAGCAGATTTCAGGCTTCCAATTTCGGGATGCTCCCAAGCGGGGACTAGGGCAGGGCCGACATCAGCACCAGGCAAGGCGGGGCAGCTGCTGGGAGCCCCCACTCTGTGGGGGGGGCACTAACAAGGCTGGCATTTGGGTGTGCAATGGCATTTGAATGGTGGCGAACTGGGAGGGCAGCACCACAGCTGGTGCCCACATCTCCTTGAATGGCGGGGTTCCACACAACGAAGCATTTCGATTTAAATTCCATTTACATTTGGTCCCCTTTACAGCGGCATCTCAATTTGGGACGCCCCTGTTTGTGAAAGAACTCCCCTGGTTTGGCCATTAACTCAAACTGATGAGCTCATAGTGCATTCACCAGTTCAAGGAAAGTAATGAACAAAGGGGGGGGGGCTCACACACAGTGGGGACAGCACAGGTAGCAGCGAAACCTTATTACTGCGTACAGTTGTCCCCGCCCAGTAGTTGCACCGCCTCTCCCAGTCAACCGCCGGTCAAGCGCCGTCGCACACCCCACAGGCCAGTCCTGTCAGTGTGTCCCCCTGGAGGCCAGCCCCGGGCAGCTGCCCTGCCTTGCCGGGTGTTGACGCCGGCCCTGGTTTGGGCCTATGAAGGATCTCAAGAGTGGCTCCTAAATCCAAGAGCCCACCAGGGGAATTAGATCCTGCACTGAAGAAAAAATCTAGGACGCTTTAACATAGCAAAAAGTAGAGTGCTGGGCTACAAAGCTTCTAAACCTGACACACCCCCATTCTTCTGCCCTTTTCCATACAGGCTCCAGACATGCTCACCCTGTTGGTTCCAAAGCATCGCAGTGGCTGATCAGTACAATTCTTTACAAATACAAGCGGCTTTCGCCACCCCAAAATAAAATGCCGGAGCCAGGCGTAGTATTGTCACTGGCTTCAGCGGCGTTGGCGAAGCAGGAAACCCAATCCACAAAGGGGTGGGGGGGGGGGGGGTCGTTTCTCAGCAGGCAGGGTATCGGGCTCGTCGTACTCCTCTGGAAAGCTGTCAGGCCGCGTTTCCCCAGGAATTCTTCATCTAAAGCTGCTTGCTGGAGTGCAGCAAAGCTCCAGGGTCCTCTCGACCCAAATGGGGGCCCGTCAGACTCCGGCAGGAAAGAGGGTTTATTAGTTTTGTCTCTGGCCGTCCTGTGACGCACTGTGCCAGGAATTCTGGGGCCAGACGTTTGCAGAGAGTGGGGACTGTCAATCAGAGACTTGCAGTCACTCACACGGCTCTGTCCTGGGGGTTCCCGTATCCCAACCCCCCGCAGGCACTCTATATGGGGCCTGAATGTAGCTACTCAGCCCTGTGTTTACAGACTTCCTTTATGGCTGAACAGCGCAGGCCAGTGTCTCACCCCCATGCAGACTCTCTAAGGCAAGTGTCTTCTGCCTGTGGCCTGAATGTAGCCACCTATCCCTAAGTCTATGGGCTTTCTTTATGGCTAAACAGCGCAGGCCAGTGTCTCACCCCCATGCAGGCTCTCTATGGTGTCTTCTGCCTGTGGCCTGAATGTAGCCACCTATGCCTATGTTTATGGGCTTTCTTTATGGCTGAACAGCCCAGGCCAGTGTCTCACCCTCATGCAGGCTCTCTATGGTGAGTGTCTTCTGCCTGTGGCCTGAATGTAGCCACCTATCCCTATGTTTATGGGCTTTCTTTATGGTTGTACAGTCCAGGCCAGTGTCTCACTCCCATGCAGGCTCTCTATGGTGAGTGTCTTCTGCCTGTGGCCTGAATGTAGCCACCTATCCCTATGTTTATGGGCTTTCTTTATGGTTGTACAGTCCAGGCCAGTGTCTCACTCCCATGCAGGCTCTCTATGGTGAGTGTCTTCTGCCTGTGGCCTGAATGTAGCCACCTATTCCTATGTTTATGGGCTTTCTTTATGGCTGTAGACCACAGGCCACTGTCTTACCCCCATATACGAGGTGTGTTCATTAAGTTATCTACCCCCGAATGTTCTTTCAGTGTTAGAGAGCTGAGGGAGCTGTGCAGGATGAGACAGGCAGCACACACAGTAGCATTTCAATCAGATGAAAGCAATGAAAGGAAGCCTAAAGAAATCTATGAAAGGATGACTACTATATCTGCTGATGCTGCAACTTCCTAACAAGTTTTAGGCCAAATATTGTAAATGGTTTGGTGCATCAACTGAAGATGGAAGACCTGATCTTCAGAGGCAGTGGTGTTTCAGTTTCCAGTATCAGTCATGATACATAATCAGTCACGGTACCAGCCATGCTACTGCCTGAATTTAACTGACATAACTCACAGTGCACAGCACCAGGAAACTTCCTCTTTGCAGGCGGCCTGCAGCTCCATGTGATTTGTTTTTAATTGGCTACAGCAGGAATAGTTACAAAAACAAAAAGGTCAATTATTTTTCATTTACAATAAGTAATCTGAGTTGTCCTGGGGAGGGATGCATATGAGCACTGGTACTTGTAAGGGTGTTGGTCCGATTTTATCAGCACTGCAGTTGAATGCATTCCGTTCAAAACCTATTTTTGCATGGATGCGAAAGTGTGCTTACATGCAAACGCATGAAGAAAGGCAAGTAATGTCTGAAAAAATGGCAGATCTGTGTGAATATATATACGGTATACATGCATGGATGCTTATCTGCTTAGGGGAGAAAGCATGTATCTATTTGCACAGACATGCCGAGACTTAGTACATTAGGTTGTTACATTACATTAGGAACAGGGAGTGGCTGTTCCCAGAAGCTTGCCTGTGAATGGAGACCGGCCCTGGATGGTGAAGGACTCTTAGCTCACCAGCAAAAAACAATAAGTATAGATTTTTTTTTATTTTAGTTGCCAAGACCACTGTTTCTCAACCTGCGGTACACTTACCCCAGGGGGTACACAGCAGTGTTCAGGGGCATAATAACAGGGGGGTGTCTGATTGGTCTGGTATATTATTATAATAATAAAGTGAATCATTATTCTTTTTTGCTTTAAAATTGCTACAAGACTTGTGGCCTATTTAATTTGGTACCATTTATAATTGATCACCACCTTGGTGGCTACTTGGTTGGAACTTATTGTTGCTAGAGGATACTTGGTGTAAAATGTTTGAGAATCCCTGGTCTAGACCACTGTTTCTCAATCTGTGGTATGTGTACCCCAGGGGTACGTAGCAGTGTCCAAGGGTGCACTGATAGGGGGAAACTAATGGATTTGGTATATTATTTTAGCCCTTTCAGTGCCAGCCTACCTAGAGATGTTGTCACCCTCTGCCAGACCATTTTCACCATTTTGCACTATATATGTTTAACTGTGATTGTCACAGAGATTTCCAGGAATGGGAGTATGGGTTTTAATAAGCATGGTCTTGTTTATATTTGTTTTAGTGATTTCTTACTACTTCTGGGTAAAAATTATATATGTTATATTTTGTTTTTTAAAATAAAAAATGTAAACATCGCAGTGGGATGCATCCCTAACATGTCTGGGCTGAGGTGCGCTCCTGCGCCAAGCCATTCAGATAGGCTGCACGCTTCTAAATAAAACTGGGGATAGGGCCACACCCGGAACTCTGTCTCTATACAGAGCCATATGCCGGACGTCAATATGCTTTGCATACAGCTCTGATTGAACACATGCATGAGCACATGCATGTGCCGGGGTATCAGCAGAAAGGTGAGGGGCGTTCACATAGCAGGGCATTCTAAATTGAGATGTCCCCGGGGCATAGTACAAAACTTGAGAAAAGGAAAATTCCAGATTTTTTCCGCTTTAATAATTATTTAATAATAATTTAATTTCTCCTCCTAGGGGCTACTTGGTTGGAATTTTCTTGTTGCTAAGAGGGTACTTGCAATAAAAAGTTTGCGAACCACTGGCCTAGATTGTCAATTTAATATCATAAATGCTCTTAGTTTAGCAGGTAAGGCCTTCTAGAAGGGTTTATTTTCATCCAGCTGATACGGGAAAAGAAGAACAGCTTGACTTCATCCAGCCAGTAACGTGAGCGCACCGCTGGGAAATAAGTAGGGGACGCCGTTATGGCTGGACCCCCTGACCCCATGGGCCCAGGAGCAGCCGCCGCCACTGCAGTTGCACCCGGGGACACAGGTCTGTGGAGCCGGGGTCAGTTACAATTGTTAGGGATTACAATTGACTTTCTAGGGATGTGCGGGGTCAGTGTTCGCGCTCAGCAGCTGTTTTACGCTCCTCTCGAGGGCATTCACTCTATCGGCCAGGTGGAGAGGAATGAAATAAAGGGCTTGGGGGGATTGTGTCTGCAGGTATCGGAATAAGGTGTTTTATTAGTTTCCTTGATGCCTTTAAAATGAGTAGTAACACAGCGTAAAAATGCCAGCGCCGCTCGGGAGGAAGCTAGCGGCTGGGCTTAGCTGGGATCAGCGTCGCAGAGGGCTGCGTGGCGTCTGCCATGACCGGCCTTTTCCCTTCCACAGCTGTTTATGTCTGCGCATGGGCTACTTGTAAATGATGTCTGAGGCAATAAATGAGAGGTGACAAGTTTACGTCTAACGCCAGGAGACTGGCAGCTCCGCCTTGACGGAGTATCTGTGGCTCAGAACAATGAGAGACGCCTGGTCACCTTTTCCCCTACAATTCCTCCCCAGACGGATACCATGCTATAGAACAACGCAGGCATTAATTTCCTGCTCTCACCGATGTGGCACAGGTCCAGCACTGCCCTCGGGCCTATGTCGGCCTTACAGGAAATAAAGAGAATTAACCAATCCGGCAATGCAAAGGCTCATTGTTTGCCATTCGGAAGCTGTATGCCACATTGGAGCTATTTGGCATCAGTAGAAGTGATTGGACAGTGGGATTGTTGGTTTTCTACATGGGGTCAGCCAGTCTGGGGGGGGGGGGGCAAAATCTAAGAGGGGGACCAAGAACACCATAATAAAGCACCTGTGGGGAAAGCTGTATCATGTTGCCCCGGATGACGTCACGGTCACCGAAATGATGTGGTATGTTTCCATTAATACATGTCCAATTACCCGACCGGATGTGGGACTCCTTCACTGGAGAAACAGCCACCAGCTCTATTAGATACACGCTCAGTCCGTTAGTGTGTTTATATCGAGCCATTAGAAAGCCGGAGTAGCGTCTCATATAACCGAAAGACACAGACGATGGCTTCTGGATCAAGATACAGAACAGCCCAAGATTAATTTTTATATTTAATTGCTTTAAGTGCACACTAGACAAACTATATACATGCAATGAACAGATTCATATACAGGCATGAAGAACAAATACAAGAGGTAAGTTACAATTTACAATCAGAATAAGCAAATACAATGCCATTTACATTATTGCAGTTAGGTGAGATGATATGCGGTGATGCAGGGCGACCATAAGGAGGCGTGAGACAGCCTGTAAGTTCCTGAATCTTTCAGCACAAAATTCCATGTGACCTTCCCTGCACAGAGACAACCAGAGGGGTTTAGCCCTGAGACCTTTATTCACAGGTCTGACGCTCCCCCCTCCCCTTTTGGAGGGGTTGAAGCCACTTCCCTTTAGCCGTAGTAGCTAAAGTCCTGAAAACTATTATGGTTACCATAACTTTTCAATAAAAAGTCGTAGGACGCATTTTGCATCTGTAGAAATGTGTGATTATTGGTGATCTACACAGGGTCAGGCAAATCTGGGTGGGGCAAAATCTAAGAGGGGACCCAAAACACCAAAAGAAGGCTACCCAGACTCAGCTCAGGTCACTCTGCGGCACACACTGCCAAAGGTCTGTAGAGGAGCCACCTTAGGTTGAGATCCATGTTAGGTTTAAGATAGGATGGGTTTGAAGAGACCTATATAGGGGTACAAAGTAAAGAGCACTTTCTTTAAATGGACCAAAACCCTGATCCTAAGCTTTACTTTGAGGCACCCAACTCCTCCATTCTCTGAATACTCACCTCAACTCGGTAATCCCGTGTGGGCCTTTGTGGCATCCCTTGTCTGTGGAGGGAGAGGGCCTGTCACTGGGTGCTGCAGCAATGACGTACATGTTGTGGCATCACCAGACCAAATATAGGGAGGAAGGGGGTGGGGTCTCATGAAGTGGGGCAACCCAAATCAAGATACTTCTAGGAGGTGGAGTGAAATTCGGAGGAATATCTCAAGTCCCCAGAAAGAGAGACCTGGCTCTGCAATGCATGTGGACAGTCTCAGGTTATTGACCCTCATCAAAGCACTTTTTACCTGGTATCCATAAAACGGACCCAAAACACATATTTTTGACTCCCCCCCCCCCCCCCACATCCATTGGGGCGGTTCCACTATCCTGCCTCTGCTTTCCCAGCAATAGATTGGGTGATTTCCCTGAAGTCCTGTATTGCCGGGGGTTTGAGTGGCAAGACTAGTGATTGGGAGATTGCATTATGGTCCAACGGTTATTGTTCCAATAACATGAGGCAGGGTCCTCTATCATTATGTCTGAAATGCCCACCACCCCGGGGCTGCGATCTGATGTAGGAGTGCCCTCATGCCCAGCATAATAAAACTGCCAATCTGCTTATACAGAATGAGGTGGTTAGTGCCAGCCATGAGCATGCAGAGACTGAGAGAACCAAAGCGAGGATCCGCACTCCTTAAAAGTCTTGAAGTTTATTCACACAATAAGTTAAACCAGAATCTCCATAGAAAAAAGCAGCATAAAAACAGTAAAGAACCCCGGCAAGTCAAAGCAAGCCACGTGTTCTAACGTGTTTCGGACACTGTGTGTGGGTCCTTAGTCATAGATAATATGTGGCCATTGTGGAGATTAGCTCTGGTAGGCGACCGGGTGTCAGCAGTATAGAGGCAGAGGCAAACAGTTCAAAGTAAAGTCTGTGTTTATTTCACATAAACATCCACAAAAGCATAGGTCCAAACAGGTTACATCACCTTTTCAGGAAACCGCAGCATAAATGATTCAATCAGGCAAACAGCTTTTAGTCCTTGAGCAAAAGTCCTGTTTACAGTCAAAATAGGCCTCAGGTCCACATGAAACAGCCTCCACAGGAGATTTCAGCCAGGCTCACAGAGTCTCACTCCCATGTGAGCTCTAGACAAAGGACAGGGCACAGCTGATTCCCCAGGCTATTTAAACAGCCCGCGAAACCCGGACCTGGGTAGTGGGATGGAGTCCCACCCTGCTCTACTCCATCCCAGTAAAGCCGTCCCAGGTTAGCCTTTCGGCTATTCTAAATCATCAGCAGCAAACTGCCACCAGCAGCTGATGCTGGAAAACAAGCTATACGGCTTTACTGCACCAATGCCAGGTACATTGGTGCTACATACCTGCCGTCAATAACGGCCCCTTGCACCTTACCACATACCCCCCCCCTTTGTTCAACCCTGAGGGGGTGGACACATGCCAAACAATGTGCTCGGGACAGGGCATCCGCATTACCCAATAATCGTCCCGCTCTGTG
Source organism: Gastrophryne carolinensis (assembly GCA_027917425.1). Taxonomy (NCBI): domain Eukaryota; kingdom Metazoa; phylum Chordata; class Amphibia; order Anura; family Microhylidae; genus Gastrophryne; species Gastrophryne carolinensis. The sequence goes on along the minus strand of CM051243.1, from coordinate 42,712,688 downwards.
CTCTACTGTAAACTTGAAGTTTTGTAATGACAAGAACCATCGGGTGACCCTGGCATTTCTGTCCTTAGCCTGGCACATCCACTTGAGGGGAGAGTGGTCCGTAATCAGCCGGAACCTTCTCCCCAGCAAGTAGTAGCGAAGAGACTCCAGGGCCCATTTAATGGCCAAACACTCCCTCTCCACTATACTATACCGGGTCTCCGCGGGTGTTAATTTGCGACTCATGTAGACAACGGGGTGCTCCTCCCTGTTGACTTCCTGAGACAGTACAGCACCGAGACCTACCTCGGAGGCTTCGGTCTGCACTATGAACTCCCTCTTAAAGTCGGGTGTCACCAACACCGGAGACCCACACAGGGCAGACTTCAAAGCGGAGAACGCTTTTTCGGCCTGTTCATTCCACTTCACCATGACAGACTTGCGTCCCTTTAACAGGTCTGTCAATGGTGCCGCTAGGGTGGCAAAATTGGGAATGAACCGCATATAATATCCCACCAACCCCAGAAATGACTTTACCTGGCGGGTGGTGTTAGGCCGGGGCCAGTTACGGATGGCTTCTAGTTTGTTCACCTGGGGCTTGACCACTCCTCGTCCAATCACATAGCCCAGGTATTTTGTTTCTTCTAGGCCTAAAGCACATTTTTTCGGGTTTGCCGTCAACCCAGCCTTCCTGAGGGAATCCACTACGGCCTGGACTTTGGGTAGGTGACTTTCCCAATCCGTGCTATGGATAATTATATCGTCCAGATATGCCGAAGCATACCGACGATGTGGCCTGAGGACAATATCCATTAACCTTTGGAACGTAGCGGGAGCGCCGTGTAACCCAAAGGGTAATACCTTGTATTGGAACAGTCCCTCTGGTGTAATAAAGGCTGTTTTCTCCTTGGCAGCCTCAGTCAAGGGCACCTGCCAGTACCCTTTCGTGAGGTCCAAAACCGAAAAGTACCTGGCTTGGCCTAGCTTCTCAATGAGTTCATCTACCCGGGGCATAGGGTAGGCATCAAACTTGGAAACTTCATTAAGTTTGCGGAAATCGTTACAGAACCGCAACTTACCATCGGGCTTGGGAATCAAGGGCTGGCCCACTCACTCTTTGATTCTTCAATCATGTCTAACCGGAGCATTTGCTGCACTTCCTCCGCGATAGCTTGTCGCTGGGACTCAGGTACCCGGTAAGGCCTCAACCGGACCTTGACCTGAGGTTCCGTGACAACATCATGTTGGATGACCGAAGTGCGTCCAGGGAGTTCTGAAAACACGTCCGTGTTTCTGCTAATAAACTCCCTGGCTTCCTGAGTCTGTTTAGAGGAGAGGTTGTCGCCAGTTTTCACCTCGACTACTGCTTCTCTAATAACAGACCGAGGAATGGGAAGCTCCACCCCCACCATACCTGGTCGGGGACTGTCACCCCCAGGGGTCTCCCTGTCTTTCCACAGTTTCAGCAGGTTTACATGGTACACCTGCTCTGGCTTCCTCCGCCCAGGCTGATGTACCTTGTAAGTCACTTCCCCAACTTTTTCAATGACCTCATAGGGACCCTGCCACCTAGCTAGAAATTTACTGTCCACCGTGGGTACCAGAACCACAACTCTGTCACCTGGGTTAAAGTTCCGTACCCTGGCTTGCCGATTATAAATCATGCTTTGGGCCCGCTGCGCTGCCTCCATGTGTTCTCTGACAACCGGCAAGACGGTCTCTATCCGTTCCTGTAGGTGAGTAACGTACTCTACCACACTTTTGTGGGGTGTGGGTTGCTGATCCCAGGCCTCCTTGGCTATATCCAACAGGCCCCGTGGATGTCGACCGTATAAGAGTTCGAAGGGCGAGAACCCCGTAGAGGCCTGGGGCACCTCTCGCACTGCGAACATCAGATAGGGCAGCAGCAAGTCCCAATTCTTCCCATCCTTGGCGACCACCCTTTTTAACATGGTCTTTAAAGTTTGATTAAACCGTTCTACTAGGCCGTCTGTTTGCGGGTGGTAAACGGATGTCCGCAACTGTTTCACCTGCAGCAGTTTACAGAGCTCTTTCATTACTTTCGACATAAACAGGGTACCTTGATCGGTCAGGACCTCTTTAGGCAGACCTACTCTGGAAAACATTTCCATAAGCTCCTTAGCAATGAGCTTGACAGAGGTGTGACGCAGGGGCACTGCCTCAGGGTACCGCGTGGCATAGTCCAAGACCACCAGAATATGTTGGTGCCCTCTAGCGGATTTTGGCACTGGACCCACTAGATCCATGGCAATCCGCTCAAAGGGTACCTCAATAACTGGGAGAGGAACTAAGGGACCACGGTAATGAGGCTGAGGGCTGGTCATCTGACATGTTGGGCAGGACTCACAATATCTCTCCACCTCCTTGTACACACTGGGCCAGTAGAATCGTTGTAAAACGCGGTCCAGTGTTTTCTGCTGGCCTAGGTGTCCACCCAGAACATGTTGGTGGGCCAAATCCAACACCAACTTGCGATATGGATTGGGTACCACCAATTGTTCCACCACTTCTTCACGTACCTTGTTTACTCGGTACAACATTTCCTGGTGAACCACAAAGCGAGGAAACTGTAACTCCGCCCCTGGCTGTTGTGGTTCACCTTCCACCTCAAGAACATTCTCCCAGGCCCGAGACAGTGTCGGGTCCTGGTGTTGAGCGGTACCAAAGTTAATTGTGGAGACATGGAGATCTGCCAACTCTGGACCTGTTGCCAACTCTTCCACATCTCCAACCATAACATTTAGTGGGGTTGACTCCCCCTCTTCCATTTTAGGGGCGGGCACCTCTTCCACGGTGCCTCCTGATTCCGGTTCCCAGGGCACCGGGGTCTCCCCTGAGTAGGGCCAGTCTATAGGGGACACACCCGCCTCGCGGGTATCCGGAACTGCCAACTTGGCCCACAGTGACCTGAACCCTGGAAAGTCTCTCCCAATAATCAGTTCATACGGGAGTTTAGCGGCGACAGCGACTTCATGTTTCCAGCTGCCGGAGACGGTGGTGAGAGACACTTGTGCTGTGGCATAGTCTCTCAAGTCCCCATGAATGCACAAAACCCCGGTTTTCCGCCCAGTGTACTCATCGGGCAGTACTAAGGCGGGTCTTGCCAGGGTAACCATACTCCCCGAGTCCAAAAGGGCCACAGCCAGGGTGTCTCCCACTTTCACCTGACAGAGCTGACAGAGCCCACAAGCTCAGGGACACCGGCAGCACACAGCCTCCTGGCATACATGGAAGGGCGGTAACCAAAGTTCACGTCCATGGGCTCCCCCTGGTGGGGACAATTGGCTCTGATATGTCCCGGCTCCTTACATCCCCAACACAACACTTGGGCAGGGACTTTGGGGGGTAGGTCCTGAGGGGGTTTAGGGGACGCCACTCGCCTGAGCTGGGGCGCGGACCTCCGGGGTTTCCCCGAATCCCGCCTTATGGAGCCGTTCCTGGTGGCCTCATATCGCTCCACTAGGTCCACCATCCCTAGTGCGTTGTCAGGGGATACCTGGCCAACCCAGTGCTGAAGAGGGTGCGGTAAAGCCCTCCAGAAAATGTCCACCAGCAAGCGGTCCAACATGGCAGTGGGGCTTAACAACTCCGGCTGCAGCCATTTTCGCAGCAGGTGCAGCAGTTTATAATACTGGGGTCGGGCGGGCTCTGCCGACTGGTAGCTCCACTGATGCACCCGCTGAGCCCGAACCCACACATTCACCCCCAGTCTGGCCAGTATCTCACCCTTCAAAGTCGGGTAGTCAGCGGCTTGGTCCTCTGGGAGATCAAACAACACCTGCTGGGGTCCAGACGCCAGAAATGGAGCGATGACATCAGCCCACTGGTCATGTGGCAACTTCTCCCTTGCAGCCACCTTTTCAAACACGGCCAGGTAAGTCTCAACATCATCTGAAGGGGTAATTTTTGTGAGCGCCGAGCAGACAGCTTTCCGGGCATCAGGAATACTTTTGGGCGCACCTGCAGCTTGCTGCGCCATCATATGTTGCAAAAACAGCTGGTTGGTCTCATGCTGCTGCCTGTTGGCCTCCACGAGCGCTTTCACGACCGCCTCCATTTTGTCTGCAGTCCCAGGTAGCAGCCTGGCAGGTTTAATATAGGACATGCACAACAAAAAAAACTTTTTAGTCGGTTGCTCCTAGCAACGGCCTCACTGCTGTGCCCGCATCCGACACCAAATGTGGAGATTAGCTCTGGTAGGCGACCGGGTGTCAGCAGTATAGAGGCGGAGGCAAACAGTTCAAAGTAAAGTCTGTGTTTATTTCACATAAACATCCACAAAAGCATAGGTCCATACAGGTTACATCACCTTTTCAGGAAACCGCAGCATAAATGATTCAATCAGGCAAACAGCTTTTAGTCCTTGAGCAAAAGTCCTGTTTACAGTCAAAATAGGCCTCAGGTCCGCATGAAACAGCCTCCACAGGAGATTTCAGCCAGGCTCACAGAGTCTCACTCCCATGTGAGCTCTAGACAAAGGACAGGGCACAGCTGATTCCCCAGGCTATTTAAACAGCCCGCAAAACCCGGACCTGGGTAGTGGGATGGAGTCCCACCCTGCTCTACTCCATCCCAGTAAAGCCGTCCCAGGTTAGCCTTTCGGCTATTCTAAATCATCAGCAGCAAACTGCCACCAGCAGCTGATGCTGGAAAACAAGCTATACGGCTTTACTGCACCAATGCCAGGTACATTGGTGCTACATACCTGCTGTCAATAACGGCCCCTTGCACCTTACCACACCATATAAACAATCTTAAATAGTAAAGGGATGGACTCACCTGTGATCATCAGCAGCCCCGAGCGTGTCCGTTCCTCCCGCCGCCGGAAGTGGAATTATGTCATCCGCCGGCGCAGCCGGACTAGCACCAATCAGGCGTCGGAGGCGTGAACCAATCAGGGAAAGGAGCATAACACGTCGTCTTCCGGCAACGTAAAGAACGTTGCTAGGCGACAAGGACGCCAGACAGCGGGGGGAAAGGAGGCGAAGCAGGGTGCGGCTGTGAACATACAAGTAATCAATAAATGTAAAAAATGTAAACAATTAATAATAACAATGGCAATAAACAATACACTCCATAAAAATAGCACATCACAATATACCGGCCTCTAGCCAGTATTATAATTGGCTAATCTGTCAAAATTGGGATAAAGCCCAAATACAATAAATGTGCGAGACATGCCACAGCCCGAGAGCTGTCACATCCTGGTGATAAAATCATGATCAGGGTCAGTGCCATTGAAAGAGTGTGCTTGGGTCCAAGGGGGGGGGGGGATATATATAAAAGAAAATTGTTAACTAGAGAGGCATATTGGATTTTTACCCTTAATACCCGTTCCCCCCTTGGCCTCAACCATAAGTGGGACATCTCTTTCGTTACTACTAAATAAAACTATTTGGTTCTATATTTTTACATTTTATGACAGTAATTTTATGATGCATAAGGATTCCGAGGTGTCTGATCTGTATATAGATTTTCTGTAGTATATACTTACATTAAGATCATATTGGTCAGCGTACCTGCTGACATTTGTATGATATGTTATCTAGCGTGTATGCTAGCATGCCACACTCTGATGGCGAGCTGCGGACCTTTCCTTTTTGACAACCAGGCCTAGATTTGGTTGAACCGACTCTCGGGCTGTGGCATGTCTCGCACATTTATTGTATTTGGGCTTTATCCCAATTTTGACAGATTAGCCAATTATAATACTGGCTAGAGGCCGCCATATTGTGATGTGCTATTTTTATGGAGTGTATTGTTTATTGGCATTGTTATTATTAATTGTTTACATTTTTTACATTTATTGATTGCTTGTATGTTCACAGCGGCACCCTGCTTCGCCTCCTTTCCCCCCGCTGTCTGGCGTCCTTGTCGCCTAGCAACGTTCTTTACGTTGCCGGAAGACGACGTGTTATGCTCCTTTCCCTGATTGGTTCACGCCTCCGACGCCTGATTGGTGCTAGTCCGGCTGCGCCGGCGGATGACATAATTCCACTTCCGGCGGCGGGAGGAACGTACGTCCTTGTCCCCTAGCAACGTTCTTTACGTTGCCGGACGACGACGTGGTATGCTCCTTTCCCTGATTGGTTCACGCCTCCGACGCCTGATTGGTGCTCGTCCGGTAGCGCTGGCGGATGACGTCATTCCACTTCCGGCGGCGGGAGGAACGGACACGCTCGGGGCTGCTGATGATCACAGGTGAGTCCATCCCTTTACTATTTAAGATTGTTTATATGGCCACATATTATCTATGACTAAGGACCCACTCACAGTGTCCGAAACGCGTTAGAACACGCGGCTTGCTTTGACTTGCCGGGGTTCTTTACTGTTTTTATGCTGCTTTTTTCTATGGAGATTCTGGTTTTACTTATTGTGTGAATAAACTTCAAGACTTTTAAGGAGTGCGGATCCTCGCTTTGGTTCTCTAATTCACGTGGGGCAGGGACGGCCCCTGATCTCGCACCCAGCAGCCAGAGTGCGTTTGTTCCCCATTTTTTGTGCATGCAGAGACTGACCCTGAGGCTGGTAAATTTCTTCTACCACAGGTTCATATCACGTCTAATAATCCTGCCCCAGTGATGTCAGCAGTAGCCATGTCTAATAATCCTGCCCCAATGATAGCAGCTGCTGTAGAATCTGTTACAACAGCCAAGGGTGAGAATGGAAAAAGCAGCAGGAAAAGACAAGTCCAAGAAATTATCAAGTGCAAGAAAGCCCCACGAGCCGGCCCTTTGGACATTTCCGGGGTCGCTATTGTTAAAGAGACAGTAATAAAAATCTGGACGAGCAAACACCGGTTAGCATGGCAGAGGATAAAGATCTGGATAATGGGGCCTCCCAGGTGTCTATCAATACCACTGAGAACATCAATGAGGAGGAGGAGGAGGCTTCAAAGGACATAGCAGTGGGAAGAGGAAAAAGGCAAGAAAATCCAGGTGACCTATATGAGGCGCAGGGTCTGTTCACTGAATGTGAATGGTATGAAGACCAAGAGCCGTGGCCAGGCAATATTGCAGCATCTGGTCAAAAAAGATTATATGTTACTGCTGCAAGAGACCAGACTAAAAACCAATGCTGACGTTTTCTTTGCTAAGCGAGAATGGTGTCATGGGGCCTCCTTTTGGTCCTTTGGGCTGGATCGTAATGATGGGGTTGGGGTTTTGTTTAAAAATGTTAATATTAATGTAGATAGGGTGGTGGAGGTGTGTACAGACAGGTGTCTGTTGCTGGACTTTACCTTAGAAGATGTTGCTTTTAGAATTATTAATGTGTATGTAACAGACCCCAAAAGAGCTAAAGAACATCTAAAGAACCAATCCTGGGGGGTCAGTTTAATTATACCTCTAGCAATTGTGACCATTCAAGTAATAAGGTACTGAAATATGATGCACATTTTTTAAATAATCTCATAATGCAAGGTAATCTAGTAGATAGACACACAGCATCTGTCCAGGGTAAAATAAGTTATACCTTTCGCAAGGGGCAACATTCCAGTCGGATAGATCAGATTTTTTTTATAAAAAGGGAGCTGGGGAGCTCAAACCTCAGGATCACCCCGCTAGTTCTCTGACCATTGTTTGGTCAGTGTGATACTCTAGGTGGTGCTGTGATATGTGGGAAGGGTTACTGGAAGCTAATTCAATATGATTATTTCAAATCCATTGGGAGAAAGGGGTTTTATGATGTCATTCTGAGGGAACAATTTAGAGCCCAGATCAAGCTAAAACCACCGCCAGTATGGATATATTGACTGCAGTGAAAATAATGGCTGACTATAGGGTCCCCCCACATATGAGGGACACACTATGGCTGGGCTTCCATGAGAAAATGTATGTGAAGACCGGTTCTGCCCCTGGGAGGGTTGTAGTCCTGTACTGGAGTCTATGGAGCATTAATTGTTGAAATGTGACTTTGCCCACAAGGATTCCCCCAATTGTCACTGGCCCTGCAGCTGCCCCATCGCATGTCCCAGCCCTACACCCAAGTCATGTATGGTGACTTCAGTCTGGTGCCAGAATCTTATAATAGGAGCACTCAGTATGTTATTAATGTGGTGGCCATTTACCATCTGTGGTGTTCCTGCTGCACCCTCACCCTCCGCCAAGAGGCCTTGTCTGTCCCAAATATATTGCACAATATCTTGCAGAGTCTGAGGGGTGTGCAGAACAAAGACTGGGAGACCCACCCCTGCAACACTTACTGTTGACACATTAATACCTCACTGTTTGTTTCCATGTGAACTTATCATTTATGTAGTGTAATATATCTGTATATGATAGAATGTGTATATATCTGTAAATACTTGTCAGTGAGTTTCTTACAATAAAAGATATGTGACTCCTTCTATGTGATTTGTACAGTGCTGTGGAATATGTCAGCGCTATATAAATGTATAATAATGTGTGAGTGTAAAGGTGACATTAGAGTGTGAGTTCTGAGGGATAGGGAGTCATGTGACTGCTTCTATGTGCTCTGTACAGCGCTGTGGAATATGTCAGTGCTATATAAATGTCTAATAACAGTGTGTGAGTGTGGAGGAGACATTAGAGTGTGAGCTCTGAGGGACAGGGAGTCATGTGACTGCTTCTATGTGCTCTGTACAAAGCTGTGGAATATGTCAGTGCTATATAAATGTATAGTAACAGTGTGTGAGTGTGGAGGAGACATTAGAATGTGCGATCTCTGGGGGGAAGACAGTGCTTCTATGTGGTCTGTACAGTGCTGTGGAATATGTCAGTGCTATATGTATAATAACAGTGTGTGAGTGTGGAGGAGGCATTAGAGCGTGAGCTCTGGGGGGAAGGCAGTGCTTCTATGTGGTCTGTACAGTGCTGTGGAATATGTCAGTGCTATATGTATAATAACAGTGTGTGAGTGTGGAGGGCAGTTGTGAACAGTGTAACATGTTCCCCCCTCCTGTGCCCAGCAATGGAGTGCAGTAAGAACATTATATTTTTATATACTCCCAGCCTCCACCTTCCTGGCCGCTTGCCCGTGGGTTTTATGGCGACAATGAAATATGGATATTTCAGTGAATAAAAGTCACGCTGCACTTTCTCTGAGAAATCCTCTCATGGCTTCTAGTTTCCAGTCGTAAACAGTGGAATAATGTGTACACGGGATGCCTGGCGGCTTTCACATTGCCATCAGCCATAGCGCAGAGCTCTCTCTCCTCAGGGGTTAGGTGCCTTCTCCTGGCATCCAATGCTGCATTGTGCCAGCCCCAGTGAACACCCTTTCCCTAATAATCCCATAATCATTAATAATTATCCTACTGTATTTGTGTAATATTAGCTGATAAGACACTGACTGACAGCATCAGAGGATCCAGCATGGCTGCTCACAGGCTTCAAACACTTTCCTGACACACAGGCATAGGTGTGACAGGTATGTAGGAAATGAGGCAGTAAAATAAAACTAATGATGGGACAGGGCTTGTGATTTGTGTCTCTGAAGACACGGTTTGGGATGCCCCAAGAATACTTACCTCATCTGAGATTGGACAATGTGACATCTGAGCCGCAGAGAAGCATGAGGTTACATTTCCATCTCTTTGATGAGATGGTATGTACATTAGCCCCTTCTTGGGCTTTCTTTTAGTGTTAGGCTATGGGGCATCCCAAATTAGGATGTCTCCCAGAATTGCAGCAGTTTTTTTTTTATTTAAAGTGGAGCAAAACCCAGGATTTTTTCTATTCCATGTTTTAGTCCTTGTCCCTGGGGCATGCTGACTTAGCATGCCCCACTGTGTGAACCAACAGGATTGCCCGTAAAACTTACCTTCCCAACATTCCCACAGCAGGTGCACATGTTCTTCTTGAAAGGAAAATCTAGGCTTTTGTTCCTTGCCCTGGGGGCATTCTAATTTGGGATGCTCCGCTATATGAAAAAACCCAAATCACCAATAAACACTTTTCCCAATTTGGGATGCCAGGAATACTCAGTTAAACTGGCGATCCCAAGACAGAACAGGGAAATGAGTACGGTACATCTATAATTCCTGTGCCCTCTACCCGAACTAATAGGAACTCCTTCACACAGCCTGGGAGCAGCATCTCAGAGCAGAACTGGCTCCTTTCGTGATGCCAGCGATAAACAAATGCTGCTGACGCCATTTCCTGAAGCAAGCATGTTCAGCAAAGCAATTAAAAGGTGCAAGATGCTTAAAGGGGATATCTTCGTAGTAATAAAAGCGGTGGGGGGCAGCTTTGTAATTCGATGGCTGCGGGAGGGCAGGACCCGGTCTCCTGGCTTTACACATCTGTGATAATTTCCTTTAACTTTCACTTTTATGGCAGAGTCGTTAAATTCACATTGAGTTCTTACAACATAAAAAAAATGCTGAAAACAGATGTGGCTGAGAGTTACAATATGGATTTTACCACGCTGGAAGGAGGTGCAGCCCGCAGGGTCAGTAGGGGATGAGGGGCGCTGACCTAATACACACCTAACCATAAACTCAGCGGAGACATGTTTCCCTGGTCGGTCACACGGCCACATCCGCCATCGGTATGTAAGTGATACACAGCAGGCGGCCCGACACTTCTGCAAAGGTAACAGCCAACATTCGGTTCACTTCAATGAGCAGCCACATATTCATGAGGGACAGCAAAGTACCCACCTAACACATATACCAACTTAGACTAAAACTTAAACCAAACCAACATCCATTTTTCCATTACTGGGTGTTGGTCCTGCTGTCTGTTCATCACAATAAGCTTGGGGGGGGGGGGGCATCAAGCGCCAGGAAAAGAGTCCCACCATTGGCAGTCGGGTGGTCACATGGGCCATAGTCGCAACCTCTGTGCCGGCCATCGGCATGACCTGCCCGCGTGACTGCCGGGTGCCCAATAGCAGGACTCCTTTCCCAGCGCTGGCTCGTAATGAAGGTGAGTATTACGGGCGTTCTAGGTGGTTATATATGAGGGGGGCTCCAGCATTCTGGTTTAAACGAGCATATCATGAAAAATTTCCCAATTAAAAAAATCAATATAAATATGCTGGATGGCTGTAGGAGGGGTCACTTATACTCCCAGCATCAATAAATATCCAACCAGGCTTGTATTTTTTATTTTAAAGGAAGGAAGAGAAAATAAGGGATGACAGGTTTTGTCACCCCGATACACTAAACCTGTCACCCCTTTTACCAGAAAAAGAAAACCACAAGCTTGGAAGGAGTTTTATTCAGTTCAGGTCTATAAGTAACCCCTCCTTTCATTAGCCAACGTGTTTATATGGATTTGTATTATTTTTTTTGGGGGGGGGGGTTTGGATTGGATTTTCTCCTTTGCATTTAACCTATCCATGCAGCGAGACAAATACAAGCAGTGGGTGCACATGTACCCAGCGTCCAGGGAGTGGTTGGGGGTTTGGAAGCCTCAAGAGCAGTCAATATTGATCATTTAACTACTGGGCCATGACTGCCCATTTAGGTATGTAAGATATACCAGTGTTGCTTAATATTTAGATGATGAGAGAGTTAAACTGGGCGGTAAATTAGTTCCCAGGCCCTGAATAATAATAATAATTTTGTATAAATAATAGTGATTGAGCTACTCCCACCCCCCTTTTATTCATTTGAATTGCCATAAGCACAAGCAGGGAGGGATTCAGTCAATATGGATTTCTCCCTGTGAAGTGTTCTAAAGGGAGGCTGGCAGCTTCCCAGGTGAGTAGCTCTCAAATATTTGACTGCATTGCATGTGCCAATTTTGGGGACTCAGAAATAAGAGTAGGGACCACACTAGACACAGAGTGCCTTGGCTGGGCGGTGTGGCTTCCACATGTATCTGCAGATATATGCAACTAAATCTCTGTCTTTCCACACATCTAGACATGTTTGTTGCTTAATATTTAGATGATGAGAGGGTTAAACTGGGCGGTAAATTAGTTCCCAGGCCCTGAATAATAATAATAATTTTGTATAAATAATAGTGATTGAGCTACTCCCACCCTTCTTTTATTCAAGATATACCAGTACTTTGCTACCTGCCATCAGAAATTGAGTGTTTTGGCTGGGTTGTGCTGTGTGTAGTCATGTAAGGCTGTAGTCCTTGCGGTACCTGTTGGATGTGATACAGGTCATATCCTAAATACAGACAGCCTATGGTTTTCAGTTACAGGGCACTCTGGTTTTCATTCCCCCCAATTGCACAGATGGATTTTGTACTGCAGTGGAATCTTGAGTTATGTAATTACTGTAAGAATCAAGAGATTTGAGTAAGAACAAAGTCCTATTGAAATCCAAGGTTGAGGACAGGCAGCACGATTCAGAATCAATTTCCAGGGTAAAGTTGGAGGTAGACAGCACCGGTAGTGTCAATATCTAGTGTAAGGTTGGAGGTAAGCATCACAGTTTCAAAATTAATATACAGGGCGAGGATGGAGGCAGGCAGCACATGCTTGATACAGGAGGAATTCCCCCTATTCTGCATTGCTTCCCCCCCATCTGCCTGTTCTCCACCCCACATGGGTGGTCACATTGGCAATAGACAGATAGTAGGATGACGCACTCCAGGAGGGCGTTCATCCTACTATTTGTCTATAGCATTCTTTTGAGGTGCATAGTGGAACCTTGAGTTACAATAGGTGTGCCAAAACCTAAATACTTACACTATGGTCACATGGGCAATGAACTGACAGCCAAACGCTTCTGCGATTGTGTATACGTCTGCCTGGCATAACCTTGACGATAGGTTATGTGGCAGCTGGCTACAGACTTCCATGCAGTCCATCCCTTGGTGCATTAGTCTCCTGGTCATTCTACGCAGCAGTATGGTTGCAGGCCTCTTCAAGGTCCATCCAATGTTGGCAGCCTGCACCTCAGGCTTGTCAGCCCTATATAATCCCTCCGGCATGGATCAGGACTGGACTGAGCTACTTGGGCCCCAGGTAGCGACTGGTGTGCGAACGGTAATGACGGTCACTGCCACGAGAACGCCGGCTCCCCACCACAATCACACATTTATCAAGCCGATCCTGCTTAGCGACTGAGCTAGCGCCAGATATCGACTCATTCATCATTATTCCAGCCTCACCCCACAGCGCCAGCGAGCGACCTTGAACAGCGCCAGGTATGACCTCTCGCTACCTGGTGCTCTCCAATGCATTTCAATGGAACAATCTTTAAATATTAATAATTAATTGTTAATAATTAAAAAAAAAATTGTGCAGAATTGATATTACAGGTCTGATATTAATGTATTCATATTCCAAAATGTTTTTATAAACTTGTTTTTTTTGGTTTCCCAAAATATGGTTGTTTGGGGGTTAAAAAACTACTTTTAACCCATCGCCGCCAGCGCTCTGGGGTTTAAACATGCATTTCACAGCGCGAGAATTTTTGGAGTGTGATTTGTTAATGAATATGCTGGGAGCCGGTCGCTATGGCCATTCGCTATCATGCGCTCCCATACAGCGCGGAACCTGTCAAATAGCGACTCATCACCTTGTATTCAACATTACTGCACACCGACTGAGTCGCTATCAACAACCGAACAACGGCCAAGCACAGCGACTACTAGCGGGCGCTGTGAAAATATCGCTACAGTCGCTCAACTGACGCTACCTGGCGCTATTAATAAATCAGCCTCTTGGTGTCATCTGCGAATCTGATGATCTTGACTGTGTACTCAGCAATTGCACAGTCATTGTTATAGAAAGCAAACAGGATAGGGGATAACACGCATCTTTGGGGTGCTCCAATATTGGTAAATCTGAAAAATATTGTTAATGGCCCAGGCTTGACCTGTTGCACTCTGTTGCTTAGGAGGTTCCTTAACCAAACACATGTATTTGCAGAGAAGGACAGGTGTCTCAGTTTGCTGTAAAGAATATCAGGATCTATAGTATAGTATGAAATGCAGAGCTGAGGTCCATTAATCAGATCCTGGCATATGAGTTTGGTTGGTCAGTGTGTTCAAGAATAAATTGAGGTTTTTGACGTTGACGGCTTCCTTTGCTCATCTATTTGATCTATAGGTGAATTGGACGGTGTCCCAGAGGTGTTGTGTAAAGTTTTTAGGATATTGACCCTCTCTCCAATGCCTGCAAACCCCCCTCCACACAAACCCACAATTCAACGCAGGAACTTAAGAAACCTAGACCTTCAGTCCTTTTCTGCCTCACTTCAACCTCTTCAGACCTTGACCTCATTCACGGACATAGACGCTGCATCTTCACACTACCATAATACTCTCTCCTCAGCTCTGGACTTTGTCGCCCCCCTCACCTATAGCCGTCCCCGCACCAGAAACCCCCAACCCTGGCTAAATGCAAGCACAGCCAGATTGAAACAGCTGTCTCGAGCTGCTGAACGGCGATGGAGGAAATCCAAAGCCAATCATGACTTTCTATTCTACAAACAAGCCCTTCAGGAACTCAGGACGGCCCTTTCATCTGCTAAGCAAGCTTATTTCTCTTCACTGATTTCTGCACAAGCCCGGAATCCCAAACAACTCTTCAACACTTTCAGTTCCTTACTCCGCCCACCACCCCCTCCTCCAACCTCCCAAATAACAGCAGAAGAATTTTCTACATTCTTCAAAGGAAAAATTGACAACATTCGACTCGGCTTTGCCCCTCAGTATCCCTCACCACTTCAAACAATCCCCCTGCCTCACTCTCTTACTTTCTTCACTCCAATAACTGAGCTTGGACTAACCTCTCTCATTTCTAGGGCCCACCTGACTACCTGCTCCCTTGATCCTATTCCATCCCACCTTATTCCTCAACTGTCTCCATCCCTCACTCCAGCCTTAACATCCATATTCAACCTTTCTCTCTCCACTGGCACCTTTCCTTCTTCCTACAAACATGCTGTTATTACTCCGATAATCAAGAAACCCTCTCTCGACCCCTCTGCCCTCTCCAGCTACCGCCCTATCTCGCTACTCCCTTTCTCCTCCAAACTTCTTGAACAACATGTCCACTCAGAACTGTCACAATACTTATCCACTAACAACTTATTTGACCCCTTACAATCAGGATTCCGCCGTAACCACTCCACTGAAACTGCCCTCACCAAAGTCACCAATGATCTGCTCACTGCCAAAAGCATTGGTCACTACTCCATCCTCATCCTTCTTGACCTCTCCTCAGCCTTTGATACTGTCGACCACTCTCTGCTTCTTGATATTCTCTCCTCTCTCGGGGTTCAAGGTCTTGCACTCTCTTGGCTCACCTCTTACCTCTCTGACAGATCATTCAGTGTATCCTTTTCTAACACAGTCTCATCCTCACGTTCTCTTTCTGTTGGTGTGCCACAAGGTTCTGTCCTAGGCCCCCTACTTTTCTCAGTCTACACCCACGGCCTTGGCAAACTTATAACTTCACTAGGCTTTCAATACCACTTCTATGCGGATGACACTCAGATATATCTCTCAGGCCCCAATCTCTCCTCTCTCCTATCTCGCCTCCCCAATTGCCTCTCAGCTATTTCTTCATTCATGTCATCTCGCTACCTCAAGCTAAACATGGACAAGACAGAACTGGTCATTTTCTCACCCTCTAACTCCCCTCCCCTCTCTAACATGTCTATTTCTGTCAACAATTACACAATAACAGCAACTCACCAAGCTCGGTGCCTGGGAGTCATTCTGGACTCTGCCCTCTCTTTCAAACCACATATTCACTCCCTGGCCACCTCCTGTCGCCTCCAACTTAAAAACATCTCCCGCATCCGTCCTTTCCTCTCACCTGACACCGCTAAAATGCTAGTGCATGCCCTGGTCATATCCCGTCTGGATTACTGCAACATCCTTCTTTGTGGCTTACCAACTAACAGACTGGCACCCCTCCAATCTATCCTGAACTCTGCTGCTCGCCTCATCCATCTCTCCTCTCGCTACTCTAGTTCTGCGCCTCTCTGCCAATCCCTACACTGGCTGCCAGTCCCACAGCGAATCCTGTTCAAAACTCTAACTCTCACATACAAAGCTCTCTCCAACCAGGCCCCTCCCTACATCTCATCTCTATTCCAACAGTATCAACCTAGACGCAGCCTCCGCTCCTCTGCCGACCTACTTCTGTCCTCCTCCCTGGTCACCTCCTCTCACGCCCGCCTCCAGGACTTCTCACGTGCAACCCCAATCTTCTGGAATGCCCTCCCCCACCCAATCCGCCACTCCACAACCCTCAAAACCTTCAAAGGCGCCCTTAAAACTCACTTATTCAGACAAGCATATAATCTGGCCTAACCAATCTTCTAAAGGGCACATGCCACAAAGCTCAATACTGACTGTTTGTGATCCTTCCCCCTCGTCTTCACCCCTTTTCCTTTAGACTGTAAGCTCGCAAGGGCAGGGCTCTCTCCCCAATTGTATCCTGTATTCAGAATATCCATTGTCAACTCTGTACAACTGCATTTGAATTAGTATATGTACCGTATGTTTCTACCCTGTCTGTAATTACTACTTTGTAAAGCGCTACGGAAGATGATGGCGCTATATAAATAAACAATAATAATAATAATAATAATATACTGTTAAAGGGCAATTTGCAAAGACCAGCCTTTTGAAGACCTTCACCACAGTTAATTTATGCTGTAGTTCTTAAAGTGGACCAAAACCCAGCATGATCGGTCTAGGAATGTATAAGATTCCCGGCCCAATCGATTCCCTCTCCCCGGCATCCAAAATCGGGATGCCCCTCTGTGTGAAACCCCCCAGGTCGCCCCGTTCACTTACCTTGCTTCCCGGTCCAACAGCACATGCGCGAGCCGCATCTCTGATATCCCTCTAGCAGGGAGCGTGCCCGTGGCAAGCATTTGTGAATGGGAAGCGGAAGATGCAGCCATCAGCGCACTCGGAGCCGCTGGCCTTAGACGCTGGCTTAGATGGCGTGACCTCAGCGGCTCCGAGTGCGCTAATTGGACGAGCGGCTGCGATGTAGGACCGGGAAGGGGTGAGTTGCGCTCAGCGATGTGGGGGTGTCACCCGATTGGGGTGCCCCAGGGGAAAGGTCCAAAACACAGGATATTCAAAATCCTTGATTTTGGTCCACTTTAAGGTCAGAGGTTTTTTTAGAAATTGGGATGATGTGTAACCTTTTCCAGCAGGCCAATACAATGCATTTCTCCAGAGATTTCCTGAAGACAGGGGCCAACTGTGAAGCATACACTTTGAGACATAGACCCTTATTCATGAAGGGATAGTATCAGGTAGTGCCTTGTAAATGAAAGGTAGCGACAGGTGAACACCGGACACGGCACGCAATTACACATTTATCAAGGAGAATCTGTTGAGCGACTAGGATAACGCCATGTAGCGTCCGATTCATCATTATCCCAGCCTCAGCGAACAGCGCCGGCGTTCAGCCTTGCACAGCGCCAGGTATGACCTCTCGCTACCTGGCGCTCTCCCATACATTTCAATGGACGTTCTTTTATTTCTCTTTAAACAAGGTTTTTGATTTTTTTTTTTAAAAAAGCTCAAATAATGTTATGACCTCATCTGGCCTAGAAAAGGCCATTTTTTCAAATATTTTGCATGTTTTATAAATTTATGCAGAATTGACATTACAGATCTGGCATTAATGTGTTCATGTTACAATGTAATAATGTAATTCCATATGTTTTCGCTTTGTTACTGGTGGATACATGCTAAAAAAACAGCCTTTATTTAAACAGCCTCTGGCGCTCTGGGCTTCAGAGAAGCATTTTTCAGTTCCGGAGTTTTGTGAGGCTGTTTTTTTAATGAATACGTTGTGAGTCGATCGCACTGACCAGTCACTAACATACGCTCCCATACAGCGCTGTACTGGTCAAAAAACGACTCCTCACAATGTATTCATCATTACTGCTATGAACTAGCGACCCACGGCCAAACACAGCGACTACTAGCGGGCGCCTGCTACAGACGTGCCTGCTACAGACGCTCATCTGTCACTACCTGGCATTAGTGATGAATCAGCCTGCCCATTGTGAAATGACAACAGGACCTGTGGCTTTCCAAGTGTTTAGGCCCTGAAGCAGTCATCTGGCGTTGTGTTCATCAATGACAATAGATTTATGGAGGCATGGTAATACCTCCTCTGCTTGGACAATGGGGGCAATGTACAGAGATTGCTCTCTACTTTTTGTGTATTCGTCTTGGTCCTCCACAAGCTGCCTACTGGGAGGCCGATTCAGTAATAGCGCCAGGTAGCGACAGATGAGCGCCAGTAGCGTGATTTTCACAGCGCCCGCTAGTATTCGCTGTGCTTGGCCGTTGTTCGGTTGTTGACAGCGACTCAGTCGGTGTGCGGTAATGTTGAATACGGGGTTAGGAGTCGCTGTTTGACAGGTTCCACGCTGTATGGGAGCGCCTGACAGCGAATGGTCATAGCGAACGGCTCCCAGCATATTCATTAACAAATCACGCTCAAAAAATTCTCGCGCTGTGAAAAGCTTGTATAAACCCCAGAGCACTGGCGGCGATGGCTTAAAAGTAGTTTTTAACCCCCAAACAACCATATTTTTTGATTAAAAAATTAAACAAGTTTTTCTAAACATTTTGTAATATGAATACATTAATTTCAGACCTGTAATATCAATTCTGCACAAATTTTTATTTTTTTATTTTTTTACCTAAGTGGTCACAGAATTTTTGACATTTAAAAAAAAAAAAAAACATTAATATCAATTAAATATGAAGATTTAAAGATTGCTCCATTGAAATGCATTGGAGAGCGCCAGGTAGCGAGAGGTCATACCTGCCGCTGTGATGGGATTAGCAGCGGCGCTGTTCGTTGCAGTCCGCTACATGATGAATCCCGCGCTAGCTGACGCTCTCGCCGGCGCTAGCCTCATTTAGCGTGATAAATGCGTGATTGTGTCCGCCGCCTGGCGTTCTGGAGTCGGTAGCCGCCGATAGCTGGCGATACCTGGCGCTAGTGAGACGCTACCTGGCGTTATCCCTTGATAAATAAGGCCCTTGGTGTTTTTTTAGTGGAAAGAACCTTTCCATACAGACCTGAAGTCACCATCTGGGAAAGGTTCTTCTAATCTACTGATAAAGTTCTTCTAATCAGCTCTGATCTCTCTGGACCGGGAGTTCCCGAGCGGCTTGAATTTTTTCCTGTGACTATCTTTTTTAGAGCGATTTCAATGTATTACCTTATATAGTGAATGTTGCTAGTGAATGCCGGCTTGCTATTACTGAACATTTTGAATGTACCAACAAGTTTGCAATAGCTTATGTAGGATGCCAACTCTGCCCACTAGTCCAGACTTTGTTCAAGTTCCTACTGAGTGGGAAGTATGGTCTTAGGTATTAATTGGCTGCAGCAGTCCATTCACCATTTTAACAGATGCTTTAAGTGCTTTGAGACACTGCTTACACACAGGTACTAGATAAAATTGTCTACAGTTGATTGAAATGTATTATAGATGTTGGGAACAACCTTCAGCTTATACTGTGGCTTCACAGCCCCAGTTGTTTACAGGCAGAAACCATCTCCTTTCATCTTGCCAGATGACGAATCCTGGTATTTATATTGTGTTATCTGTAATAGAGAGCTTAACCCAAGTCTGTCAGATGTACCAGCCAAACAGGATTGGACAGATCTTATTGTGCAGTGAACACAGATTTTTGTTTTCGATTTGTCTGCAACGCTGATTCAGAGCCAGGTGAGAAAACTCGCTCCTTTTTTAGAAGAGAAAATTGCCATTTACTTTCATTGTCTATCTTGGGGCTGATTCAGAGCCAGGTGAAAATGTATACCCAGTAGATATTAAAAGTGAATGGCAGTTTTTTCTCCTACAAAGAAGTGAGTTTTCTCACCAGGCTCTGAATCAACCCCTAAGTGTTTACCTTAGTAATGTACATCAATGTGGTGTGTTAAAAGTACAGATCCGACACTTGCTGACTCTAGCCTGCTAATCATCTAATTGGCTGAGACAGAGACACAAGTATTAACTCCTTCTGCTCTAATTCAGATGGGTGGAAAACCAATCCTGTGTTCCGGTAGCTAAAGGGTTACTGGCAGTGGTCACAGCTGGAGAGATGATTGCTGATGCTTTGTTTAGCCAAAGATGCTAATGTGCTCCCATGTTACAGCGGAAGAATTCTGGGAGTTGTAGTCAAAAAGGACACTAAGACCTTTCCTATAGGACAAGAAAGCCATTCCTGTTTTACCAATACAGAATCAGAGGAATATAAGAAAAATAAGAAACATGGAAACAGCAAGCCGATAAGTAAGTCACAACTCTGGAGGCACTATCCTAACATAAAATGTTTATTTTACATTCCAGAAGAGAAAAACAGTAAGACAGAACACCAAACACCTGAAAAAGGGAGTTCTCCGTTAACCTTTCAAGATGAATATGTTCAGTAACTAGGATTTCCGAGATATGGGATGGGGTCAGGAGTGCGGCTGTACTCCCACTCTAGTAGTTCCTCTTTTGCATATGTGGGATGATATGTCAAGGTGTTTTAAGCTTAGAGGCCGATTCATTAATAGCGCCAGGTAGCGACAGATGAGCGGCAGTAGCGTTATTTTCACAGCGCACGCTAGTATTCGCTGTGCTTGGCCGTTGTTCGGCTGTTGACGGCGACTCAGTCGGTGTGCGGTAATGTTGAATACGGGGTTAGGAGTCGCTGTTTGACAGGTTCCGCGCTGTATGGGAGCGCATGACAGCGAACGGCCATAGCGAACGGCTCCCAGCATATTCATTAACAAATCACGCTCCAAAAATTCTCGCGCTGTGAAATGCTTGTTTAAACCCCAGAGCGCTGGCGGCGATGGGTTAAAAGTAGTTTTTTAACCCCCAAACAACCATATTTTTAGAAAAAAAAAAAAAACATGCTTTTCAAAACATTTTGTAATATGAATACATTAATATCAGACCTGTAATATCAATTTTGCACAATTTTTTTTTTTTTTTACCTTAAAAAAAAATAACATTGCAGAAGTGGTCACAAAATTTTTGACATTTAAAAAAAAAAAAAAAAAAAAATTAATAGCAATTAATTAAGAATATTTAAAGATTGCTCCATTGAAATGCATTGGAGAGTGCCAGGTAGTGAGAGGTCATACCTGTCGCTGTTCAAGGTCGCTCACTGGCGCTGTGGGGTGAGGCTGGAATAATGATGAATGATTTGCTATCTGGCGCTCTTTCAGTCGCTAAGCAGGATTGGCTTGATAAATGTGTGATTGCGGAGGGGAGCCGGTGTTCCCGTGGCGGTGGGCGTCATTACCGTTCGCTCACCATTCGCTACCTGGCGCTATCCCTTGTTAAATAAGGGCCTTAGTCTTCTTAGGTGATGGCAATGTGGTAGTAGTGGGTGGTGTCATCTTTATCTCTAAGGACTATGCGCTGTTGGTGTAAATAGCAGACTTAGGAGGGGTTTTGGAAAGGGGGCTGTTCTGGGCTGGGTTGTATGGCCTATGCTCTACAGAAGAGGACAGCAGGGGACAGCAAGTCTTAGGGTTACTCTACCTTACCACTAAGGATGGCAATGTGGAGCAGAAATGTGTGGGTGGAAGGTATTCCGGTCAGTATCAACATGGAGGAATATTACTATAGTGCCAGCCATAATTTCATATTGGAGTTCAATATTACATATTTCTGGTTCCCCTACTATGTTTCGATCGAGATTCTCTACCTGATCTGATCTAGGTTTCCTTTGATCCCCTTTTCTCATGTAGGATGGACAAGGTGAGTATCAACAAAAAGGCAAATTAAAATTAAGAGAAAAACCCTCTTGAAATGAGTAGCCATGAAAGGGAAATCATTTAGTTGGGTTTAATGGTAGTTTCCTATAGAATATAATGGTAGTTGATAGAGGTAATTTCTCCATCCAACCACTTTATGGCAGTGTTGCCTAAGAAAAGGAAGATTTTAGTAGAAAATAGGTTATTGGCTAGTGATAGTTAGAGATTAATCTAAAGACAGGAAGTGATAAAGAAAATAAGAGGTAAAGACAGATGGCATCTGCTGCAATAGTTGTTCTGTCATTGGCTGTGTAGATAAACCCCTCGATTCAAAGAGCCAAAGTTAATTGATTTCGTATCGAGAATCGTAAGTTTGGGTGGGTGTTTGTCATTTTTTCTTGTTTTTTTGGCCATTTCGTATTCGCACGATCGTTCGCGCATAGACGTATATGAACATACGCATTTCGTACGAGAATCGTATAATTTGCGTTAGTTCGTGTGTTTTTCCCGTCCAAATCGTATTATTTGCGTCCGATCCTATTTTTTACGTCCTTCACATGGGCTTGCGCCCAATTCAGAGAGGTGATTGCTAATTGTTTGGAAGCCCATTAAAGAGCTGCTTTACGAAATGTTTGCCGGCAGCTATTTGGCCTCGGGAGTAGGATGGAGCGGAGCGAGTTTGTGGCACATCAAGGGCTTATGCTTTTTGGCATTGAGTTGATCGAGATGTCTGAGAGCAGATTGCCCCTGCGTCGTCGCATGAACATCGATAGCATGAATGATGTTGAGCTGTTCGAGCTGACCAGGCTTAATCGCGCTTCCCTCCATAAATTATATAGTGAGCTGCGGCCATGGTTAGCCCGCACCACAAGGAAGGGGCATGCAATTTCAGGTATGACCAAGATGCTTGGCTGCCTGCAATTTTTGGCGAACGGCTCGTTCCAGAGGCTGGGTGCCCTCTCCGTGGGGATGTCACAGCCTACGCTGAGCCGCGCACTGTCTAAATTTTTGGAAGGCATGGCTGCCATAACTCAAAAATATATTTATTTTCCTGATGATATGGCAGCCAGAAACGCCATTAAGCTTGGGTTTTATAATGTGGCCGACATGCCCAACGTTATTGGTGCAATTGACTGCACACATGTGGCACTCGTACCTAGGGCAGCCGACGAGTATATATATAGGTATTGAGATTGGTTATTATGTTGCCCAACGTGTCATGTAACCTGTTTTCCTTTGCGGCAGCATATTTGTTTATCCCTCATTTGTGTAGCTGCTTTATCTCGGCTTTTCATTAGTCTTTCCCAATAGAGTGCAGACATGTTTTGTGGTTAATTTATTATTTTGGGTCAAATATCAATTACCCTTTTTGTATGTTTTTGCCTTAAGGAATCGTAAAATGGGACACTCCCTTAATGTCCAGGCCGTGGTTGGTCCGGATATGCGGTTTATGAGTGTCCTTGCCGGCTACCCAGGATCGTCCCACGACTCCTATATCCTCAGGCGATCTGGGTTGTTTCGGAGATTTGAGGCAGGTGAATTTTCGGGGGCATGGCTGCTTGGTAAGTGTGTCCTATTTGTGTTTTATTAAATGTGGCATTAATCTTGTATTTGTTGATATGTTTGTTTTTGAATTCTTTACATAAGCGTCCAACTGCCTTTTTCTTGGCTCATATATTAGGAACTTCCCAAAAAAATGCTTGCCTCGCTTTGGCCTTCAGAATGTTTTCCCTTTAGTTAGGATGTCTGTAAGTTCCTTGTGCCTAAATATATTGGTTTGGAGTTTATACCCAAGGATCTTTGACCTTTGGCTCCTTTTGTACTATTGGTCTTTAAATGTCAAAGTGGACTTAAACTGCATACATTGTAGTTTCCAGATAAATGTGGATAGGCCCTCAGCAGCATCCTAATTGTAACATGTCTGAAAACTAAAAATATATGTAAAATCCAAATACCCTTGGCCGTGCAGATGTTGGTTAATTAATTGGTATATAGAAGTGCCATTTTTAATTAGGTTATACCTTAGTGGAATTTTTTTTGGCCCTAATGTGCCCTGTTTTTTTTTTGGCACACTTTACCTTACATCATTATGATATCTGTGAAATTTTTGGTGTTGGTTGTGTTGCCTTTTTAATTTTGATTACATTTAATTCTCTGTTTAAGGTGATTCCGGGTACCCACTTCTACCCTGGCTCATGACGCCTGTGCTGCGGCCCCAGGATGCCTCTCAGGAAGCGTATAACCGTGCGCATCGCAAGACCCGGGCTGTTGTGGAGAGGGCCTTTGGGCTTCTGAAGACACGTTTTCGTTGCCTTGACCATACTGGGGGGGCCCTGCAATATGATCCCAAGAAAGTGATCGACATTATAATGGCATGTGCTGTTTTGCACAATTTTGCCATCATGGAACGTGTCCCACGTTATGTGGACAGCCTGCCCTCTTCAGCCGTCGAGGATGAAGTCGAGAATTTTGTGGGGCCCCCCAGTGAGTCTGCCCAATCTGTTCGAGCCAACCTGATCAGGCAGCATTTTACTTAACTTTTTTCCCTGTCTCACCATTCTGTGTGTCTGTGTTATCCTTTTTGTTACATATGTTGTTTTGCCGTAATGTGGCATTACCTCTAAGTAAAACATTTAGACCTTAATTGTTGCCTAATGTATTTAATGTAGTTTCCTTAGCTTTAGCTTTGCATTGTTACACCTCTTCAAACCCAAATTATCTGGTTTAGCCCAAGCTGTTTAAAATGTCTTCCCACTAAAAACGCCACAAGTATTGTAAGTGAATTTTTTTTTTTACTTTGAAAAGGAAAAATTATAGTGCTTAACAGAAAACATTCCACATACATCTGTGGTTACAAATGGATAACATTACCAAAAAAACATCGAGCACATCTACACCTGGAAGTGAGTGGCACAACCAAACAAGGACACCCAGTCCAAAGGCCAGCCTAGTCCAGTCATTAATATTGCCTGTGCCCAGGGATATTTGGGCATGGCCATAATGTCACACAAACATGTCTGCAAACAGGAGGAGCACCAACCAAATACATATTTAAAGCCATAAGTGGCCAGATACACTCCACATAGACCTATGGCATTGGCTAGTGGCCTTAAGCATTACTCTAAGGAGCTATATGGGAGCAAATACAAAACACAACCTGCCTGAGCAACACAAAATGGATTGTTTGAAACCTCAAAGGACAAGTAAATACAGTGGGGGTTAAGAGAAAAGATGTCCCACACACCCATGGCTTAATAGGGTGGCTGCCCATAATACCCAGGTGGAGGTCCAGGTGGAGGTCCATGTGAATGGGACCTAGCCTGGGCCATGGCAGCATTGTGAATTTGAAACTGCTCCACAATGTTTCTCTGCATATTGGTCATCTCAGCCATGGCTGACTGGATGCCATTACTTGCATTGGCCACGTTGCTGTTGAGGGTACGCAACTCCGCGAGGATGCCCTGTAGACTGGTATGGATGTTGACCATGTCGGCATGCCTTTGCTCACGCTCTGTAACGAGCTGGGCGTCATAAGAGTCCCTTTGTTGGGTCCATAATTGAAGCAGGGCACTCTGCCTCCCCTGGGAAATTGTGGGGCGGCGTAATGGAGTCCGCCGCACAATTACCCTGGCTCTTGGGCGTGCCCTGCCGCGTGGTGTCGTACCCTCAACAGCAACCGGCCTGCTTTGCAAATCCTCAGCAGCAGAGTGAACACTGGGGACTGTAGTGTCAGTCTCCCCATGTGCATGCACAATGGATGGAGATTCACTCTGCTGCTGAGGATTGGCCAGAGAAACATTATGGAGCAGTTCCAAATTGGGACCCAGGGGGAGGTCATCCGACGTGCCCTGCACGGAGACATCATCATCTTCCTCCATGTCCTGGATCTCTTCCATGAGTGTGCGGGTCTGTAGGGACATATAAAAAAAAAAGTGTAAGTTGGCGTCAAAATTTGGGATTCCAACAGTTTAACACATTCTTAAGCACTTGGTAGTATTTATGCTACTAAATTAACTTACCGGAAATCTCTGATCTGGGCTCCTATGCTGTACGGACCTGGTAGGCATAACCAAACTGGGGGGTGAGTTTACCCTTGCTGAGGGATCATGCTGGGCTGAAGAAGAGAAAAACAAACCACGTAAACACACACATAACCTTTTTTTGGATAGGTAATCAAATATAGCTCTATTTGTAATATTATTCAACTCTAGAGCAATGGTGACCTTTGTTCAAACACACGCAAGTTTACATAGGTGCAATGGCTCTCAAAAACTGCTAACTGACCTCAGTTCTAAGTCAGGAAGTGTACCCAGTCAGCATACAACTTTCAACGCACATTTTGTGATTTAGCCTACCATTCGCTAGGTCCGTGGTACTCAAACAATTGTTGTAAAGGCCCATTTCAAGGTATGTGGTGAGAGGTGAATGTCTGGCCATGGTGCTGACGCAGGGGGTGTCTAGTTAAAAATAAATACACTGGTGGAGGGGCTGGAGATTTCAAAGTGCCAACTAATAAAGGCTGCTTGCCCTTGCTGGGCTGGATGGGCCAGAGCTGAGGGGACAGGGATTGGATGGCTAAAGGGGGGAGTTAACGTATTGATGGTGATGGGATGGATGGAGCAAATCTGTTACAAATGTATGGGGCTTATGTGGGGGGGGGGGCATGGGGGGACTGTGGCAGATGGGCCAGAGCAGGGGCAGCGGGACACGATTGTGCCAAGAGAAATTTTTACAAAGTTACTGTGTACCTTGCAATGCCACTTCCTGTGCAGTACTTCATATTGCAATGCTATGTTTCAGGGAGCCATCACATTGGGCAGGAGACCAACCACTACATCGCCGATCAAGGGGGCAGCTCTGAGCACGTCAACACAGAAGTAACTGAGTGCAGGGCTGTCTGGCCAGGGGTCCTTGAATGTGGTGCCAAGGTCCGCATTGGGACCCCGGGCCGCCAGTTGAGTCTCGCTGCTCTAGGTCAGATATGTTTGTGGGTGGCTAATTAAATTGTTAACTCAAACACAACTCACACAACCAAAAGGCAACCCATACATAATGATGTGTGTTTTGTGATTGATTCCAAATATATCACTTATCTTGAGAAACTTCATGACTTTAACAATCCAATTGGACATTTGATCTTTGCCATAATGGCTGTGGGCCTAAATGTGTGATTCCCAGGGACCAAAAGAGGACACAAACAGCCACAGTAGTGCGAGGCCAAGCAAGGCAAACCATAGGGGCATCCCGTTATCTTGTTACTAGTGAACTGTAGATTATTTAGCAAACAGGCAAACATGCAGATTTAAGAGTACTCACCGTGGGTACGGGTCGGTGAGTCTGTGTCCCTTAGACCAGCATGTCCACCGACCGCGACCGGATGGAGAAGTCCAAGCACAATCTCCTCAGCAGGGGTAAACTCCAATTTAGATGGAAAGCCACCTCCAGTTTTCATGCTGAAAAGAGAAAATCGTTTGGTACTCAGAAAAGGTGCATACAGTACATCCAAAACATTATATTTAGCGAAAACATTTATTTACCTGTAATTATGCCTTTTAATTTCTTTTTGGCGTACAGCATACTTCAGATCAGAGATTTTCTTCTGAATTTGGGACACATCTTTCCTCTCTTCCCCCGCTGCATTTACTTGTCGGAGGATGGTTTCAAACAATTCCATCTTGCGCTGCTTGGTGGTGTGTTTGGATTTGCTCCCATATAGCTCGTCATAGTATAATGTAAGGCCACTAGCCAATGCCATATTTTGGTCATGGGAGAATCTCCCACTCAACTGGCCGCGGCGCAATGTGCGGCCAGATGGTTGGCTTGGCTGCTCCTCCATGTGTGCAGACACATGTGGTGACATTATGGCCTGGGGCTGGGTAGGGGAATGGCCGGATTGGTGGCTTCCCAATGACTGGACTGGACTGGCCAAGGGACTGGGTGTTCTTGCGTGGCTGGCCACCGAACTTCCAGGTGTAGATGTGGTCATGGTTGCAATTCGGGGCCCTCTTGGGGGGCTAGGTTCCCGGCTGGTGCCAGGTCGGGGGCTCTGTTCCCGGCTGGTGCCAGGTCGGGGGCTTCTGGCCCTGGATGGGGTTCTTCGGGCCCTGTAGGGGCTTCTGGCCCTGGATGGGGTTCTTCGGGCCCTGTAGGGGCTTCTGGCCCTGGATGGGGTTCTTCGGGCCCTGTAGGGGCTTCTGGCCCTGGATGGGGTTCGGCGGGCCCTGTAGGGGCTTCTGGCCCTGGATGGGGTTCGGCGGGCCCTGTAGGGGCTTCTGGCCCTGGATGGGGTTCGGCGGGCCCTGTAGGGGCTTCTGGCCCTGGATTGGGTTCGGCGGCCTCTGGCTGGGCTTCGTGCCCTGGATGGGGTTCTTCGGCCTCTGGCTGGGCCCTCGGGCCCTGGATTGGGTTCGTCGGCCTCTGGCTGGGCTTCGGGCCCTGGATTGGGTTCGGCGGCCTCTGGCTGGGCTTCGTGCCCTGGCTGGGCTTCTGGCCCTGGATTGGGTTCGGCGGCCTCTGGCTGGGCTTCGTGCCCTGGATGGGGTTCGGGCCCTGGATTGGGTTCGGCGGCCTCTGGCTGGGCTTCGTGCCCTGGATGGGGTTCGGGCCCTGGATTGGGTTCGGCGGCCTCTGGCTGGGCTTCGTGCCCTGGATGGGGTTCGGGCCCTGGATTGGGTTCGGCGGCCTCTGGCTGGGCTTCGGGCCCTGGATGGGCTTCGGGCCCTGCTGCGGGGCATGGGTTGCCGAACTGCCCTACTTGAAGGCATGGCCGGTGTGGGCTCCCTTGTGCTGCCTCTTCTGGGGGCAGAGGTGGTGGGTGCTGCAGTTGCCAGCTTTTTGGCTGCAGGGGCACGGGGCTTGGGGCCCCTTTTTTTGGTTCCTGAGGGTCCAGGGTCCCTTGGTGGGGCCGAGGTGGGAGTCTTGCCTCTCAGTTTTCTCCGACCTTGCTGGGACCTTGTTGTTGGGCCCTCCGCGGTCTTGCTTTGCTGGGGTTGCTTGCTCATAGGCTTTTTAGGTGCCATCTTACACAAATGCTCAAAGAGAATGAGCTTTGGGTGCAGGGACCTTTAAATAATGAGCCCAGCGTGTGACGCCTATGCGCACGACTACGCGCTCGTACGAACGTACGTTCGAGCGGAACCAGGAAACCGCTGGGGTTTCACTTATCTGCTGCCTTGAAGAAGCATAAAGATGGCGCCCACTATCTTCACCCGTCAACAGGAAGAGATCCTCATGCTGGTAAGTGGCTGCCTGTGCATTTTAATCTAATAGTCAATGATGGCCTAAATGTAAATGATGCGTTTGGAACTAGTTTGGGGTCTCTTAATGTTTAATCACTGGCTCCTCACACTTCATCCTCAAGGGCCGAGCCTGGCCACGTTTTCAACTGTCTATGCTGATGTCCTAATTCGGCCAATTGCTCCGGCTTAGCAACAGTTAATTAACCTGTGGAGTAGCGGGGCGAGCTGGCAAACCTGGCCTGTCTCGGACCTTGATGCGGATGTTTGAGGAACACTGTTTTCCTAAGCCATAAAAACACAACGGGAAGCCACACACGTGGTCCAAAAGCCTAAGCATTAGGCTACATCTTGGATGTTTAAACCATCCTAACATGCCATAGATGCAGGTGGGCTGATTCTTGATGTTGGCTATTATGTATGTACATGGTGTGTGATACATATAACATAAGACCAGACTGTCATTCACAGTCAACGTCCTCTTTAAGGCACTCCCCAAAAATGGCTGCCACTCGAAATGTGTGTGTTAATGACATTAAATTCTCAACTTGTGATGCAACACATATGGGTCTGTGTGTAAAAGTAAAATCTCTGTGTCCATTATGTTTTTCAGATCATGCTTCAGCGCCGGTATGACTTCGCGCCCAATGTGTGCGAGAAAAGGGACATCGCCCGGGAGATCATCGCGGAGATACACCGTGTGACCAGCACCACCTTCACTCACACCCAGATAATGCAGCATTGGTCGGACCTGAAACGTCTGCACATGCCCCGGGTGCGGAGGTTTTTTGGAATCCATTTCCCAAGTAAGTACAAAGCAATTGCATGGTATATGTTCCAAATGTATAAGTTATGCCTTTATTTATAATGACTTTTCTTTGGTAGTGTTGGAAATGGATTTCAGAATTCGCCGCACCCGGAGACGTACAGGCCGACCAGTGCTGCATGACTCTGCATCTGTGAGTGAAGGTGGTGGATCTCCCGGGCGACGGACCTACCCCTCCTCTGTGGCCTCCTCAGACCAGCCCCTGGACCTTACCACAGAGGAGGGGCCAAACCGCGTGGGCGTGGAGTCATACCTGGCCACGCATGGGGAAGGCTCTGGTATGTCACTCTTCATGTATAGGCACAAAGATATACATGGCAGGCCAAAAACTAAGTTATCCTTTATTATGTATTTGTAGAAGCTTCTGGAGCGGGTGAGATAGTGGAGGAGGAGGCAGCAGAGATGCTTGAAGTCGATCCTGGCGAAGGTGAGTGATGTCAGCCAGACTGGGAGCCAGATATGTTGGCAATAGTGACTCTCTACAAGTACTAACCAAATGTCACATGTTTCTCCAGGGACTTCTTCACAGCAGAGCCAGGACCAAGGGCAGCCTGTTGGCCCCAACCAGCCATCTGTCGGCCACCAACTCCGTAAGTCTCCATGCCATTATTCATAGTAATGTTTGGTTAGCTAATAACACACACATAACTAAAGGCGTAGCCAATGTGTAGTTCACACTTTCATGTGGGCACTTCGTTAGCTTAAAGAGGACCCTAACTAGGATTAAGAACCAAAGAATTAGCCATCACACTGTACCTACAGATTAGAACCATGGAAAAACACCCTTCACCCATCTAATGCATGTTATTAGACTGAACCAAACCAATATTGGGGAATATGGAATGAATGCGCAATATTTACAGGCAGCATGGGATCCAGATTGAAAAAAGGAAGGTGCTGCCATGCATTGTGTGAGTGATGACCTTTCCCTCAACCCAGCTATGCTCGGGATTCCCAACGCACCACTGTAACCTACTCCCCTGTACTTTATCCAACTCTCCACTCCTCATTAAGTGTTATGCTTCAGAGTCCAGATGGCGGCGCTGTAATCCCAAACAAACCCTATTTAACTTTGAGGTGGTGCAAAATCATTTGTGACTAGTTATTGGTTTTCATAAAATAATGTGGAAGGTCCGGTTTAAGGAGTTTAAAGACTTACCTGTGTGAAATGCATTAACTGTATCCCTTGGAAGAATGACATATGTCATGCATTTACATGTATTTGATTAACCCTAAATCTATTTCCAGCATACAAACCGGTCTGGGACTCCTAGTTATGTTTCTTTCTCTATTGGTTACAGGGATGATCCCCCAAACTTTGGCGGGCAAAAAAAAACGAATGAAGGAGTTGGTGGCCGAGCTGCTGCCCATACAGGCGACGTTGGGGCCAACAGATGAAGAAGAGGATGATGAATAGTGCCCTTGGTCCTGGCTCCTTTGTTTAACTTGCTGTTCAAGTTTTTAATTGTTTACAAAGTTGTTTGTTGGATTGTTTTTAGCCCAAAAACAAAATGTTTTTAAAAAAACACTTTTTTAAAAAAAAAAAAGGTTTTTACTGTTTAAAAAAAAAAAAAATTTACAAAAAAAATACCCAAACAAAAAAAGAGGTTTGGAAAATTACTTTGCACAAAAACAAGCCAAAATTTTAAATAAATTCGATTTTAAGCCTTCCAAATTTGTGTCTTTTCTAATATGCACACACCCAAAAAATAACACAAACCAGAAACCACACGCTTAGAAACATATAGACATATGTACATTATGTGTTTTTCTTACGTTTTAGGGACCGAGAAAGGAAGTTGGATGCAAGCGCTAAGAGGTTTAGGTAAGTTTGAGGGACCGAGAAAGGAAGTTGGATGCAAGCGCTAAGGGGTTTAGGTAAGTTTGAGGGACCGAGAAAGGAAGTTGGATGCAAGCGCTAAGGGGTTTAGGTAAGTTTGAGGGACCGAGAAAGGAAGTTGGATGCAAGCGCTAAGGGGTTTAGGTAAGTTTGAGGGACCGAGAAAGGAAGTTGGATGCAAGCGCTAAGGGGTTTAGGTAAGTTTGAGGGACCGAGAAAGGAAGTTGGATGCAAGCGCTAAGGGGTTTAGGTAAGTTTGAGGGACCGAGAAAGGAAGTTGGATGCAAGCGCTAAGAGGTTTAGGTAAGTTTGAGGGACCGAGAAATGAAGTTGGATGCAAGCGCTAAGGGGTTTAGGTAAGTTTGAGGGACCGAGAAAGGAAGTTGGATGCAAGCGCTAAGGGGTTTAGGTAAGTTTGAGGGACCGAGAAAGGAAGTTGGATGCAAGCGCTAAGGGGTTTAGGTAAGTTTGAGGGAGCGAGAAAGGAAGTTGGATGCAAGCGCTAAGGGGTTTAGGTAAGTTTGAGGGACCGAGAAAGGAAGTTGGATGCAAGCGCTAAGAGGTTTAGGTAAGTTTGAGGGAGCGAGAAATGAAGTTGGATGCAAGCGCTAAGGGGTTTAGGTAAGTTTGAGGGAGCGAGAAAGGAAGTTGGATGCAAGCGCTAAGGGGTTTAGGTAAGTTTGAGGGAGCGAGAAAGGAAGTTGGATGCAAGCGCTAAGGGGTTTAGGTAAGTTTGAGGGACCGAGAAAGGAAGTTGGATGCAAGCGCTAAGAGGTTTAGGTAAGTTTGAGGGACCGAGAAAGGAAGTTGGATGCAAGCGCTAAGAGGTTTAGGTAAGTTTGAGGGACCGAGAAATGAAGTTGGATGCAAGCGCTAAGGGGTTTAGGTAAGTTTCTGGTTGAGGGTGCGCATGCGCAAGATCTTATAAACATACGAACGCACGAATCTAAGAGGCCAAAAACCAATGAAAGCCAGAGGCAAACGCAAGTAATTGGAAGAGGTTGACGATGGAAGCAGCCGAAAAAACAGGCTGCCGCCGCAACAGGTGGGCACATGAACGTGATTTTTACGATTGGCAACTGACTGAGGCAAGTTCGGGAGATATCATACGAACGGACGTATCTTTTAGGATAGAAACGTATTTGCTTATTGAATCACTCGCAAGTTCATACGAACGCACGAGCGGACGTGAAAAATAGGATGATCGTGAGCCA
Source organism: Gastrophryne carolinensis (assembly GCA_027917425.1). NCBI lineage: Eukaryota > Metazoa > Chordata > Amphibia > Anura > Microhylidae > Gastrophryne > Gastrophryne carolinensis. The sequence continues at coordinate 42,679,937 of CM051243.1, read as the reverse complement.
AATCCAAGCTGTTACATGTTTCTTTGAATCAACCCAAAAGTGTAGGCATGAGACAGAAAAATGTTAGATAAGGAGGTACCCTACCCTTAGTTATTGTTCTTAGTTATTATCCAAGAAGGAGATCCTAAAGTTAGCAGAGAAGTGATGAGACCCAGCAGGAGATAGCCAAAAAAGTACCTAAAGACTACCTAGAATGTCAAGAAGTGGGGAATAAGTCCAGCAGTGACCTGTTTGAAGTGGACCAACAATTCCCGGGCCGATCCAATCCCTCCCCGCGGGGCATCCAAAATCGGGATGCCCCGCTGTGTCAAATCCCTCAGGACGCCCGCAAGCCTTCCTGGTTCAATGGCGCATGCGCGGGCTGTGGCTGCACCTCACGCTTCTCTCTAGCAGGGCGCGTGCCTGCGCCGGCCATCTGAGCGTTGACGCCGCTTTGACACGCATGCGCCATAGGAACGGAGTGAGGTGAGTTGTAACTAGCGATCGGGGGGTTTCACATCGAGTTGCTCCAGGGAAGTGGACTAAAACCCAGGATAGTCAAAATCCTGGGTGTTGGTCCACTTTAACAGCTATATAGAAAAAGCCTTAATTCTGTGTTTGGTGTGTGGCTAGAGTATCTGTTGATGATGTGGACTGTGTAATTTGCCCTACTGAGGTGCTGAAATGGATTGCTTAAAGAGGAACAAAACCCACTGTCCTGGGGTATCTTAAACCAGGATACCAGGCTATTTGCATCCCCCCCCTCCCCCGGTGCTGCAGAACTCACCTGCTTCCTGGCAGCTATATAAACATTCCATGGCTGCATCCCGGCATCTTTGGGCTGTGAGCATGCTCCTGTCCTCACATATTCAGACAGCCGGTGCAATTGGAGATGCGGCCGTTTGCCGAACAATAAATATGCACCGCAAACTTTTCTGATTGGATGAGTGTCTGTGCATGCGCCCATTTCAGGCTGCCCCCAAGGCACAGAACAAAACCTGGAAGTTAAAGGAGCACTATAGCGATGACTAAAAATGGTTCAATGATAACAATCCATATAAATATGCTGGGTGGCGGGAGGAGGGGTCACTTATACTCCCAGCATCAGGAAATATCCAGCCAGGCTTGTTTTTTTTTTTATTTTGATGGAAGGAAAAGGACATCCTGGGTGTCAGGCTCTGTCACCCCTCATAGACTAAACCTGTCACCCCTGGATTTTATTCTTACCAGGAGAAGGAAACCACAAGCTTGGCGGGAGTTTTACTCAGTTCAGGTGTATAAGTGACCCCTCCTCTCATTAGCCAATGTGTTTATATGGATTTTTAATATTACACAACTTCGTGATAGTGCTCCCTTAAAGGCCCAATACACACCTGCCTGAGTCACCCTACCTTAGGTCTAAGAACCCCCCTCGCTCCTCACACCCTCTTCCACTGGCACGACAGAGGGGCCTTACATAAATTATATTCATATTGTATAAAGTGGGGGGGGGGCATTGGAGTGTGAGCTCTGAGGGACAGGGCGTGTTTCTATGTGCTGTACAGCGCTGCCCAATACATCAGCACTAATAAACAATGGCAGCAGGTTTACAAGCCTTGCAGTGTCCCGGCTTTGAGCTGTATTTAGGCTGAAGTCACAGGTGACTAATAGGCGCAGGCAGCGGGTGATGCTAATCGTGGCAGCGCGGATGAAATACGGCGCAGGAACAAGATTAATCACACCTTTAATGCGTGTAAAGTGAAGGAGTAAATCGGGCAGGGGGCTCTCGCCGCTTCTCGGGCGGCTCTCCTCCGGCGCGCAGGCCGGGGGTGTAAAAACACTCATAATAATAATTTGCGATGCCTGTGAGGTTCCCGGGGATGGGCAGCTGGCCAAGCAATACAGCCGGAGGGAAAAAGAGGGAGAAAAAAATCAGAAAGCTTTTCCTGCTTTTAAAAACCACAGAGTTCAGCTCGCATTTTTCCCCCGCAGCCTGCTAAATATTCACACTTTGGGGATTTCACCTTATCACGGTCACCATCTTCCCGAAGAGTTTATTTAAAAAATAGATTAAAAAAATCCCCCTCACCCCCGCTGGCAGGCGAAGCGCTGAGAGGTCAGTTTTTTGCGGCGTTCAGTTTGTTTGTATTTATTTTGTTATGTACGCTTCTGACGCGCTGTGTTTGGATTGCTGCTGATCATCTTCTTTGTAGTGAAATTACCCAGAAGAGTCGGGGAGGGGGCAGGCTGCGACACCGATGGACAATCTGTATTTTTTGGGCCCCCACAGAATTTTTCTCTTAGTGAGTGGAAGTCGTCAGCAGATAAGAGAAGATGGCGGAGGTGGTGTAACCTAAACGCAAGAACTCTCCATGTTCTGCTGAAAGTTGCAGTAAGCCGCACCCGCAATCGCAGGGCTAGGCATGACCACCTCTTATTAGCACCGACAGGTGGGTCTATCTCCACCGCTGCAGGGGAGATCTTGCTTATTCCACTGCTTGTCTGTTTTTTTAGTCCAATTGCTCGTGCCCCCGATGCATTAACCCCCATTAAATCTGAGAGATGCTACTTTCTCTTCGGTCCACTGACATAATCATGCATTGCGACTTAACTGCCACAGTCATGTGGTTCCATGCTTCTCCCTGGTATTCGGCTACCAGCAAACATGTGACCACGGCAGCCAATCACAGTGCTTGGTTTTGCTGGGGGGCGAAGAGAAAGGTAAGTTTAAAGGGGGTTCATACACACCGGGGGCACCAGCTGTCGGATTGACACCCTGCACTAGGAACAACACCCATTTTGTGAAAAATAGGTGTTTTTCCAGTTTTATTCCTTCCCCGGGTTATTGGTGGTTGTCGTCTGGCCTAGGGTTGTCCTTGCTCTTAGCTATTCCATTCTAAACAAGCTTCTTGGTGGTTTCAGTCCCAGAATATGTACTGATCTGAATCTGACTGATTCCTTACTTATAACACCTAGGATCCCTCCTAGCTACAACATTATTGTAACATTAACACAGCAAGTACATGTCCATGCCATGTCTGGAACTTTTTTCAGGCTCCTTTGGGGGTCTAATAATATGTCTAGCTAATTAAATATTTCTATACCTAGCTCTATTTGTACAGTGAGTAGTGTAGTTTTGAAGTGTATTACTCTGTAGGCTAAACACTGCTAAAACTTGGGGCCCAATAAAATCCAAATATGCTCACATCTATATCACAGGGGTTCCCAGCCACTGGTGATACACAAGGGGGGGGGGGGGTTAGGCACTGCAGACAAACTACTGCCACAACCAGGCAGCACGGGAGCAGCAGTTAGGCACCTCAAGAGGACTACATTGCTGTCTGAAGAGCTTGTATTGTTGGGCCAGTATAAGACCCCCTCCCTCCAGGAAAGACTGTATTAGTGGTGGTAGGGGTGACACTTGAGATCATTTCAAAATGGGAAGTGGTACTCCGTGAAAAAAGGTTGGGGAACGCTGATATATACAGTGCCTATTTCTTGACACATCACAGAGAGGCATTTGTGGCAGATATATATGTTTATATAATGTTATAACTAACTCTGGGCTGATACACTGGTCCCCACCTTGTCCCATTATTCCCCATGTCTAGGCCAAGGCTGCTTTATAAATCACCTCACGCAACAATTCCCACTCCTCTCCGCCTCTCTGTTTCCTCCCCGTGAATCGAGTCTGCCGACAAGTGTTTTATTGGTGGCCGGTGACTGGACCGCTTGGCTATTGCGGCACCAGCAGAGTCCAGCTAATTTCAGTTAAAAAGTGTAAGCATATGGTGAAAAGAACAGACGAATGGAGAGGCCATATTCACCGCAGACAGGAAGGTGGGCTCGGCCCGAGCTGCGCAGGGAATTGCAGGAATTCTAGAATATATGAAGACACAAGTCTTTTACAGAAGCGCGCTCATTATTTATATCTCACTCCATTTGACGTACGCCATTTTTCAAGAGTCACAAAGGGCCGCAAATAAAATTCTGCGTGTTCATAGGAACATGTGAAAATATGTCCTGAGCAAGAAGAACACGTCTCACCCCTCCTGCAGGGAGACAACTCAATCCCGACCATATATTTTTTATGAGGCCGTTATATCACAGGGCGTGCTGTGCACATTTCCGGTCCTCCCCTCTGATTCGTAGGGATGGGGAATATTTATAGAGCTGCCATGTAAAACCAGCCAGTGTGATACAATGTATCGGCATGCTGGGATATAACGTTTCAGCTGACAGACACAAGATTCTACAGAGCAGGTCCTCTGTAGAGAGAATAAGTAAAAAATGTGAAAAAGGTAAAAAAAAAACAATTGACTTGCAACAATCACCACAAAGAGGCAATCAAGAATAACGATAACAAGGGTGGGGCAAAGCGGCTGTGCCGTGCAAGAATAAAAACAATTCTACAGGTGAGTACTCACAGAATTGCTTTTTTCTTTATTGCATGGCATGGCCCGCTTCGGTTACAGTTGGGACATCCAAAAGCAATGTCCAGAGTAGGGTGGGATCCCCAAAGAGTAACGGCCAGTAGTTCAAGTCACTACCGCCTGAAGCACCTTTGCGGCCAAAAGCAGCATCCGCTGAGGTCTTAACATCAACCTTGTAAAACTTTGAAAAAGTATGAACGGAAGACCAAGTAGCGGCCTTGCAAACTTGTTCAACAGAAGCTTGGTGCTGAAAAACCCAAGGGGCACCAATAGCACGAGTGGAATGAGCAGTAATCCTAAAGGGAGGTTCCTTCCCCTTAGCAGAATAGGCTTGAACCACCGCCTGACGGATCCACTTGCTGATAGTGGATTTAGCCGGAGGAAAACCCTTTCTAGGTCCAGAAATGAGAACAAAAAGAGCATCAGACTCCCTGAAAGGCTCAGTGGCGACCAAATAAAACTTCAGAACCCTGACCACATCTAGGGAATGCAGAGTCCGCTCCTTGGAATTAGCAGGATTAGGACACAATGAAGGCAAGACAATGTCCGGATAAAGATGAAAGGCAGACACAACCTTTGGCAGGAAGTCCGGCTTGAGCCGGAACACCACCTTATCCTGATGTCTCTCAAAATAAAGAGGTTTGATGGAAAGTGCCGCTAGCTCAGAAACTTGCTTTACAGAAGTGATAGCCACCAGAAAGGCTACCGTAAGAGTCAGAATAGACAAGGTAGCTTCACGGATAGGCTCAAAGGGAGGCCCTTGCAGAGCAGACAACACCAGATTGAAATCCCAGACTGGTAGCAAAGGCTTACGGGGTGGACGCACATGAGAAACACCCTGGAAAAAGGTTTTATCTAGCCAGTGATTGGCAAAAGATCTTTGGGAAAAAATTGCCAGAGCTGAAACATGGCTTTTTAGGGTACTAAGTTGAAGGCCCTGATCCAAACCATGTTGCAAGAATTCCAGAATCCTGGGAATAGAAATCACCCGACAGGGAAGAGACTTGGACTAACGCCAGGCAATGTAAGCATGCCAGACCCTGTAATAGATAAAGGACGAGGACTTCTTCCTAGCCCGAATCATGGTATCAACAACAGAAGCAGGCAACCCCTTTTCCATCAATATGGAGGTATCAGCAGCCAAGCCGTTAAAGCCAGAGTTTGTAAATTGGGATGGCGTAGCTGCCCCTGGGTGAGAAGATCTGGATCCTTGGGCAAGACGTGCCGGTCTACTGCCAACCGCACGAAGTCTGCGAACCAAATTCTTCTTGGCCAACAAGGGGCCACCAGTATGGCTGGTACCCGCTCCTGGGCTATCTTGCGCATGACCCTGCCCAGGAGAGGAAACGGAGGGAACACATAGAGAAGATGAAACTCTGTCCAAGGTATTGCCAAGGCATCCATGGCGAAGGCCAGAGGATCCTGAGACAGAGAGACAAATCTGGGAAGTTTGTGATTGTGACGGGATGCAAACAGGTCCACGTCCTGCTGACCCCAGTGGTGACAGAGGGAGAGAAACACCTGGTTATTGAGAGACCACTCCCCAGGACGAGACGTCCCCCTGCTCAGGGAGTCCGCCACCTGGTTCTCCACCCCTGGGATGTAGACCACTGAGATGCAGGGAACATGCTGTTCCGCCCAAGACAGAATCAGGGACCTTTCTTGAAGGCTCGCTTGCTCCGAGTTCCTCCCTGATGGTTGATGTAGGCAACCGCCGCCTGGTTGTCTGAGCAAATCTGAAGAGCCCGACCCCGGAGGTGAGTGGAAAGGCGAGAAAGAACCAAACTGATCGCCCTCAGTTCCATGACGTTGATGGAAGCATGGGCCTCTTGTGGGCCCCACTGACCCTGGAACCTCAGGAACTTCCAGAAGCCTCCCCAGACTGGCATCCGTGGTGACCGTTTCCCAGCACGGGGGCAGGAAGGACCAGGGGAGACAGAACAAATTCCTGATCCAGGGACACAGGGTCCCGATCCCAAACTGACAAGAGGTGCAACTAAAGAGGTCTCATGTGAAACTGAGCAAATGGGACTGCTTCGAAGCAGGACACCATCTGGCCCACCAACTGCATCCCCTGACGGATGGAGGGATGAGGACACGACAGCAGAGCCCGAGCCTGCAGCTGAAGACCCTCCACCTTCTGCTGAGGAAGGAAAACCTTGACCTGAGAGGTATCCAGAGTCAATCCCAGAAAGGTCTTCACCAATGACGGGGACAGAGAAGACTTGGGATAATTGATCACCCAGCCGAAAGACTCCAGAGTGGATGTCACCATTTGAGTGTCCCGCTCGGCCTGAGGAAAGGACTCCTTAGCAGAGCCATCACTCCCACCAGCACTTTGGTGAACACCCGAGGTGCCGAGGTGATACTGAAGGGTAGAGCCACAAACTGGTAATGCTGACCCTGCAGCTCGAACCTTAGAAATCTCTGATGACCTGGGAAGACAGGCACATGAAGATAAGCATCCTTGATGTCCACAGTGGTCATGAAGTCGCCCGGGCAAAGGGTACTGACAGCAGAGCGCAGCGTCTCCATGAGAAAATGCTTGAATCTGACAAATTTGTTGAGGCCCTTCAGATCCAGAATGGGCCTCAGAGAGCCGTCCTTTTTGGGGACCGTGAAAAGATTGGAATAGTACCCCTGACCTCTTTCTTGATGAGGCACCAAACAAATGACTCCGGACTCAATGAACCGCCAGAAGCAACCCCTGAGCGAACAGGGGGTTTAAAGACATCCGGGATCTGATGAATCTTGGGGGGGGGCGGGGGCAGGCTGCAAACTCTATCTTGTAGCAGCCCCACGAAGGGGAGGCCAGTGAGAGCTTTCTTAGCCGCAGCGTCAGCTGCCCACTGGCGCAACCAGACAGAGGTCCTTCCACACAGCCGTACAGCATCATCCATAGCAGTAAGGATAAAGGCCACAAAATCAGTGCAAAGTAAGAGTCCTATATTCCTCCCCCATACTACCAGCTGTTGTGCCATCAATGAGACGCTTAATCAGTTTCTTAAGGGCAATAGCAGTAATGGCGGCAGCACATACAGGGTGCAGGCCAGCCCCCACACAGGTAAAAGCATGGCAGGCCACTTGATCCATGCGCCGGTCCTCTCCGTCCCTCAGAGTGGTAATGTCAGGGGAAGGCATGACCGAAGTATTGGACAAGCCTAGCACGGGAGCGTCCACTTCAGGGGGAAATGACCACCTCTTAACAAGATCAACGGGAAAGGGATACCTTTTATCCAAACCCTTGGGCACCGCAGGCAACTTGTTAGGACGTTCCCATTCTTTAAGCACCAAGGTGGTAAAATGTTCCTGCTCAGGGAACTCTAGACGCTGTTTACCAGGGTGAAAAAGCTCCCCCTGCTTTCTCTTAGCTACCTCAGGGGCAGCAATGTGCAAAATTTCAAAAAATATGTGACAGCAGATTATCATTGTCCTCAGGGTACCATGATTCCTCTCCGGACGCAGACCCAGGGTCATTATCGCAACCCTCCAGTTGGTTCCCAGAGGAGTCAGAATCCTGGGAGAGCTCCCCCATTTCAAGGGGGTGACAGTCACCCAGCTCATCAATCCCCACATACATCTCAGTAAGGGGAGCAGGCCTGGAGTCCAGGTGTCTCTTCTTGCCAGAGGCCTTCCTAGGAGCATTTCTGACTAGCTGCTTTTCAATGTTAGCCACCTGCAGAGCCAAATCAGAATGTGACTCCCTGCCAACATTCCCCTCACTGGGGCCCAATTGCAGGAGCGGGGGAGTAGGTGAAGCCGAGTGAGGCGCAGAGCTGGGAAGCGAAGCAGGCAAACCAGCTTGAAGCACAAGGACACTTTCAGTGCACGGCATGCACACCGTGACACTGTTACTCACAGGGGATACCCCACACATGGAACACAGCCGGGCTTGCCCCGAAGGGCCCCCAAAGCGCGCTCTCCCCAGAAGCCTCCATATGGTGATTAGCACAGGCGCAATAGGCCAGCAGTGGGTACAGGCTTAATACAGAAGCCACCCGGGATGCCCTCCCACGGGATGCCCCAGAAGTTAATAAAGGGGGGATGAGGGGGAGAAAAGGAGTGGAGCCAGGAGAAACCACAACCCAATAGTATCCCGCCTGAAAGACATAAGTAAAAAAAAGGAAAAATGAGGGGACACAGTCCCCACTACTTACCGCCGCATCCCTAAAAAGGCTCACCATAAAGCTTATGGCCGGCTACCCTTTGTGTTACAGGGTCTGCGGCTTGGAGCTGCGCTCCAGGAGCACTTGACCCTAGTGCTCTTCTACCTTCACCCGATCTGTCCGCCAAGGCTGGGAGGCAGTAAGGGGCCAGAAACGGATGGAAATAGACTTTCAGGGCCGCAGGCTTGGTTGCCCCGCTCACCTGTGCAAGAGAGAGAGCCATCTTCTAACTTCGCAGTCCACTGCAGAGGAAACACTGGGGAACTCTATGGTTAAGCCCATTTTTATAGGGAGCTGGGACAAGCCGAAGCTTTTCTGCAGTACCCCTGCGCCACCTTGTGGCGGAATAACCCAACTCTTATGAATACCGAAGCGGGTCGTGCCATGCAATAAAGAAAAAATACATGTATAGACACCCCTGGGGGGAAAAAAACAAATGAGCTGGGGCTGGTAATGCTGGCTGATGTGCCCCAGTCATGCCTGGTACCCCATTCTTCAGTCATTGCTTTGACATGCGATATCTAAATCGTAGCATTAAATTACATGGGGACTTTCATTAGATACAACGAATTTGGGAGGCACTCCTGTGGTCCTCTATCTATTATGACAGTATGGATTCTTTTCTGTTTTGAACACACTTGTCAAAGGACAAACCCGTATACATCCTAAGCCAGATTGCTTACACTAACACCAACTTGGTTCCAAGCATCTCCTCAAAGTGGGACATCTGGTCAGTTCAGGACCTTCCCATTCCTGAGGAAACACATGGAGGGGTGTCCCAGCCCAAGTAAAAAAAAGGGACAAAAGCCATTGGAAGTACAGGACCAGAGGTTACAGAAGAGGTTTTGTCTGTATCACAAGCCTCCTGTCCAAGTAGCCATAAACATTATTGTTGGGTCCCAGTAGTAAGTTAATGAAAAGAAAGTGTGGCTGTTGTATGTTTCCGATCACATGGTGGAACACACAGGCACTTGCGTTCCACAGAGGTTTACCCTTCCAAACGTTAATGCAGACACAGCACGCATAATAGAACCAAAGTGTTCACTACAACCGAACGCAAGCATGCACAAGCGAGCAAATGACTATAAAATAGCAGCCCAGCAACAGCACAATTGTGAGGACTGACATTGACAGGGCCTGAAACTTGTCACCTGCCATCTATGCTCCAAGTCCACTGCTCTACTTGCAGAGCCATAGTGTGTGTGTGTGTGTGTTTCTGCTGTATTTGTGTGGTTCTCCCCTAGGTCCTAAGGCCCTTGCTGATCCTCAGTTGAGTTTTATTATTTCCTCTGTCTTTCCTAATACTTTGTTCACCTACAGTAGGACCCCTGCTTAGCCTCAGGAGGCATTATGTGCTGCTCCATAAGTCAAATGCCCTCCACCAGGACTTTTGGACACAGGGGATGTCACCTGTGGCCGCAAAGGCCGATATGCCACAAGGGCAAAACAGAAAAAATGTGAGGCTGAGCCAGGCCGAGGTCGTTACCAGGAGGTCAGTCCAAACAGACGTCATAGCAGAAGGAGAAGGCAATAGAAAGGTCCAGGGGCAAGCCAGAGGTCGGTGGTCAAAAAGGCAGAGAGGTAGCGGTACCTAACGGGAGAGATGCTTGAAGTCAGACAGACATGGGTTGGTTCCGGCAGGAAGCTAGGGAAGTTCCAAGCTAGTGACAGTCATCAACAGACAGAGTTAGTACAGATCACTCTCTACATAAAACACAATACCGAGTGGCGTGGATGTGGACTTAAACAAACATAATGAGCGGTGAAGCATCTCCTCAGGCCTGAGAACAGGAAGCTGCATCTGTGCATCCCAGGACAGCTGTAGAGATGTCAGAGAGACCTGCCCAGTTTCCGAGAGAGTTGTAACGGGACACGCTACCCCGCAGCAGAAGCCTTATGGTCATTAGCCTTGATTCAGAGACACATTCGTCCGGACTTCCGTAGCTGTCTGTGAAAGTTTTGGTGGGTGTTTGTCATTTTTTTGCTTTTTTCGTCCATTTTCTACTTGCACGAACGTTCGGGAATGCGCTTCCGATGATCGGAAGCAAATCGGAACATTTCCGTTAGTTCGGATCATTTTCCAAACAAAATCGGAAATTTTCCGTTCCTTCAGAAAACTTCCGTTGATTCAGAGAGCTTCCGTTGATTCAGAGAGCTGATTTCCAACGGATCACCACCCTATAAATCCGTTTCATTTCCGATCCACTTACGAGACCTTTGAGGGCTCGGATTGCTATTGTTGAACATGTTTTGTGGCTATGTGGAGGAGTCTGCGCGCCTTTAGCACCAAGGCATTGCATGTATCAGCATGGCCAAGGCCATAAATTGTATAGCAATGCATACCTGAATCAATAGATTTCATGTATGCCTTATAGAAGCATTTTAATGCTGACCTTAATTAGTCCTTAGCATGTAAACATTTATTTTCCCACACATCCATATAATTGCTATATTTTTTTAGACTTATGTCCTTTGTGAATTATATTTGGATTGTTGAACTTGAATCTTAATTTGTGGTAGGAGTTCTTGTTTTAGTTGGCTACCTTTGCTTTGTGTAATTATTTTATATTTGGTTGCAGGAACTGCAAGATGTGCCACTCGCCCTTGCTCCTGATGCCTGTTCTTTGCCTGCAGAATGCGGGCCAGGGGTTCTCTAATCGGGCACTATGCAAAACCCGGCCCGTGGTGGTGAGGGCCCTCTGGCTTTTGAAGTCCAGATTTAGGTGTTTGGACCATACGGGGGGGCACTGCAGTATGACCCCAACAAGGTTATACCAATATTTTAATTTACGTTTTTTAACAGGGACCACATGTGCCAGAGTGGCACAACTGAGTGTCAGGGTCCTTCAGTTGGTGGGCGAGATGCCGGAGCTGCGCAACTCGTTGGGGACCACAGATGAAGAATAATGTTCTGTGGCCTGCCATTGCTATGTATTTTGTTTTTTATAGTTGTAAAAATGTAAAATTTTCAAAATTTTGATACATTTTATATTTTATGATGGCATCCCAAAAAAATGTTACAGTGTCATTTCATTTACAAAATACATTAACACAAAACTAATGGGCCCAGAAATATTTAAAGATGAATATTCACATGACCGAGAAGTGGTTTGGGTGAGCTTTAAGGGGCCAAAAGGGAAGATGTAGGAGAGTGCTAAGTGGTTTAGCTAAACATTGTAGTAGAAGTGAGGTAGTGCGCAGGCGCAAGATCGTAAGGATTCCGTCTGGACGATTATTTTTTGTAAAATGGAAACAGAATCTATCGGGAAACGTAAAGGATTCGTTGGAGGATACGATGGGAAAAGGGCAAAAAACGAAAGCCTACGTTGTAACATGTGGAAATGAAACGGAAAAGTCTGGATGGAAAATAACATCCGCGTAATTCGTAATCTGCCGTACGAACGGACGGAAACTTTACAGAAGGTTTTCAATGCATGCACTGAATCGCTCGAACGCTCATACGAGAACGGAAACATTTCACAGATCGGAACTAAAACGGAAGTTTTTTTTGTCTCTCTGAATCGAGGCTATTGTCGCAGAACCTACAGAGAAGGTAAGGGAAATCACAGCCTGTGCCTCATCGATTTTGGACCTCGACTCTATACCACTGGAATGCGCATAGAACAGGCCTATCAGTAGTCCCTCAGCCCCATAGAGTGGTTGCTTTACTCAGCTCAAGAGTCCCCACATTTGGAGTTCCACCATGAACTATTGTCATCTTTAAAGCAGTATTAACCAACATTAAGCTTGACCGGTCTTCACGCTTCTACTTGGTTCCAGTTCGTCTCGGGTGGCCACCATCTGACAGTGTCTGGTGTTGGTGAGGAAACAGCTGGGTGAAAATAGGGGATCTACTGAGGCAGTCACTACTTTTCCAAGGCACTACTTGGTGGAGGTCTAGTCCGAGTGCACATTCTCTTCCAGTAAAAACACGCTTTTTAGCCGACCCTCTGGTCACAAATCGACAAACTATTTGTCAGAATGACAATGGTCTTACTATAGGGCAGATGTTGCAATTGATAAAATATTGTGTATTTGTGCAGATTTTTATTGGACCATTGTTTTGCGATAGTGCTTCTTTAACCTCTTTTGTTTTTTAGTCCCAATCTCATGGATCTGGCAAGAGAAGTAACTGTATTGCAGCAACTACAATGGCAAGCTCAGTATGGATAAGTAGATTTGGTTTAGGTAACCCCTATGACCTATACATGGCTTGCACCACTCAACTCAGTATTTGTGATTTTTCCCCTTTGTCTCCACCCCATATCCTGTAGACCAGCGGTACTCAACTGGCAGACCGGGGTCCGAATGCGGACCTCATGGCAGATTTCTGGACCTCTGCCCTGACAGCCCTGCTCTCAGTTGCTTTTGTGTTGCTGTGCTCAGAGCTGCCCCCTTTAATTGATCGGTAATGTAGTGCTTAGTATCCCTGCCAGTGTCATGGCTTCCAGGCACCTAGCATTGCAATATGAAGTACTGCACGGGCGGGAAGTGGTATTGCAAGGTACACACAAACTTTGTCTCTCTTTGCCCCATCCAATCTGCTCTTGCTGCCCCAGCTCAGCCCCATCCATTCCCGTCCTGTCATCTCTGCCCCATCCAGCTACATTCTCTTCAGGTCAGTCCCATCCATTCCTGCCCACCCCCCCCCCCCCCCGCCCAGCTCTGTCCCATCCATTGCAGCCTTTTTTAGTTTTGCCTGTGGAATCTATAGCCCCCACTGCAAGACCCCCCCCCCCCCCACCTGAACCTTCACTTCTCACCCGATGCCTGTATATGGACCTTTACAAGAAGTGGTTCAGTACCCCTGCTGTAGACTGTAAGTTTGTCAGGACATGGCTCTCTCAAATATTATGCCCTGTTTCATAGCATTCACTTTAAACATTTTACCTGGAGTGTCCAGGAAAAATGTAAAAAACATGATTCAGAAGCTTACCTCCCCATATCTGCCCTCTCCGTTTCTCTAACCGTGCAGCAGCACCTAGAACCAGAAACTTGCCACTGATTTCTGGTACTCCGCCTGATCCCTCTAGCAGCAGACCACCAATAAAAGGGTTCGACTGGTGGTCTATAACTCTATTACAGCATTGCAATTAGATGTCAAGTTTGCTCATATAACCACTCTGCCTGCTATTGTACTGGAGAGCAGCCCCATCCGCTGGTTGGAAATTTAAAAAATGAATTAAAACTTCAAAATAATGTGTGAGGCATTTTGAAAAAAAAGGGAACGAGGAGCAGTGTGAGATTTATGTCTATGTAGTTGCCTGGACAACCCCTTTAATATTTGTTCAAGGTAGAGGAGAACTACAGAATTTCTCCTTTCTTACTGACACCAACCAGTGGATATCTCTTCTCTTGAAATCCTAAATAATTAAATCGGAGGGGTTTAAACCCTGACCGTATTTTGACTAGTGAGGTTCAAGTGGGTTATTCCACTCTCTTTACGACCTTAAATATTTGTAGCATCTTAGTTTGTAATAACTTCTCTGTACAGCACTACATAAAATTATGGTAATTTATAAATAAACAATAATAATACGTTTTCCCTGGCCTTGCCAGTGCTGACCTTGTAACCAAGTTACCCAGGCCATTGGTATTTGTGGTTATGCTTTTTCAGTCATAGGCAGGAGCATGACCAGAACAAGCATCCAAATAAAGTCTAAATAATAATTAGGACAACCAAAATAAACGGCAGACATATGACCAGACACATATACAAGTGTAAATTCGCCGACAAAAGGCCACCTAAAGCTCTATTTTCATACTAAAAATAGCTAAGATGGCAGAAAGTAGCCGTGAACTTCAGTGAAGCATGTCTCCTACTGGATATGCTGCAGATCCCGCACGTGTGTAGTTATTAACTGTCTTCCAAGGGATGCAGCTCTGCCATGTAAAAGTCAGTATCTCTCTAATGCAGGACTCACTGATGGTGTGAGGGGATGGGTTATGTTAATTTAGGGGTTTTTCATGAAGGGATAGCGGCAGGTAGTGCCTTGTAAGCGGAAGGCAGCGTCTGGTGAACGGTGGGTGCTGTACGCAATACCACATTTATGAAGGCTATTATGGTGAGCGACTATACCAGCGCCATGTAGCATACGATTCATCATTACAGGCAGCTCAGCGTATAGCGCCGGAGCTCTGGCTTCCAGAGCGCCAGGTATTACCTGTAGTTCTCCCATACATTTTAATGGACGTTCCTTTTCTTCTGTTTATTTTCATTCCTCTCCTGGCCTAGAAAAAGTCATTTTTGAAAACGTTTTTGATCTTTTATATTTATAGGCAGAATTGTCATTACAGGTCTGGCATTAAAGTATTAATGTCACAATGTTACAACAATGTCATTCCATGTGTTTTCGCTTTGTTACTGGTGGATATGTGTTCAAAAACAGACTTTAATCATACAGCGTTTGGCGCTCTATGCTATAGCAACCAGATCCAGAGCGCCTACACTGTGTGTGTCTGTTTTTTTGTTGAATATGGCGTGAGTCGCTGAGAGTCAGTCGCAATGAGCTGGCGCTACCTCTCGCTCCCTGCAGCACTGTACTGGTGTTAGAACGCCGAACATACATCTCATTCATCAATGCGGGCCAGGTTACTACAGCGACTGAGACTCTCTGTTACAGCGCCCGATAGCCAATCACAGCGTATACTAGCGGTGGCTCTAAGCGCCTCTGTACAGACGCTCATCTGCCGATACCTAGCGCTAGTAATGAATCAGCCTGCCTGTGTCTCTGTGAACTAGGACCCACCCTAGCACATAGTTAAACAGAAGTAGATCCTCTTAAAGCCCCTGCCACAAGAAAGCAATTTTAGGCCAACATTATGATTTGGCTCTTCAAGCCATTTATTTTCATCTATACAGTTATTCTGCATACCCACAAGAACTTATTGATTTTTTAATATTTTCATTAGAGTATCTTTTGAAACATAATTTCTTCTTGCTTGCAGGACAATACTATTTGCAACGCTGTGGAGCATCCATGGGGGCTCCTTTCTCGCCCTCTCTCGCCAACCTCTATATGGGTTGGTGGGAGAGGGCAAGAATATTCAGCCAGGATAACCCCTTTTTGAATAATATTAAATTCTACGGCAGGTATATTGATGACCTTATCTTTGTTTGGGAGGGAGATGCGGAGTCTATTGAGAATTTTATTCATTATCTTAAGTAATATCTTAGTAATAATCTCAATTTAAAATTTACATCAGAGAGTGATTTGGAGAAATTGCTTTTCTGGATCTCTCTCTTAGTGTCACAGATAATGGTAAAGGGGTAAAAACCATGACATATAGGAAACAGACTGCGGGGAACATGACCCTTAGGGCCGAAAGCTGTCACCCAGCGCACACTATAAGGGCAATCCCAGTGGGAGAAATCATCAGAGCCCGTCGCAACTGTTCTGAGGAAGATCATTTTGAGCAAGAACTTGTAACCATTACAGATAGATTACAAAATAGAGGGTACCCATTAGATCTATTAGAGCGGGCTAAGCAGATAGCAAAAGCAAAAGATAGAGATTCCATGATTAAAACAACAAATTATGTGGGGAATAACAGGAGAGGTAGGTTTAGATCTTCCCGAGGTGCAGAACATAAACAGAGTAATGGATCTACAGGAAGGAATATTCCAGAGGGAGGTCTTTTGGATTTTTAAATTACAAACCCGTATCCCCTTGGGGCTTAATACTAGATGGGATGTGGATCTCTATTTAAAAACATAGCCTTGCTTTTCCCTGGGACCCCCTCAAGTTTGGAGTTTTAGGAGAGATTTGACTTTTTCTGTACATAATATTATTTTGCTCCTATTCTTATTTCTCTTTATTCCTAAGTTGTTTGTATAAATCAAATAAATAGAGGGTCTTTTCTACTACAGGATATTGCATTTTATATGACTTTGTCATATGTAAAGTATGGTATAATGTGCTCAGTTTTCTCTTTATATAGGCTTTGTCAATTTTAAGGATGTACTTTTATGGTTAGTATAACGTTGCATACTTAATTATTAATATTGTTTATTATTATTGTTTATTTATATAGCGCCATCATCTTCCGTAGCACTTTACAAAGTAGTAATTACAGACAGGGTAAAAACATACGGTACATATACTGTTTCAAATGCAGTTTTACAGATTTGACAGTGGATATTCTGAGTACAAGATACAATAGGGGAGAGAGCCCTGCCCTTGCGAGTTTACAGTCTAAAGGAAGAGTGAAGACGAGGGGGAAGGATCACAAACGGTCAGTATTGAGCTTTGTGGCGTTTGCCCTTTAGAAGATTGGTTAGGCCAGATTATATGCTTGTCTGAATAAGTGAGTTTTAAGGGCGCCTTTGAAGGTTTTGAGGGTTGTGGAGTGTCGGATTGGGTGCGGGAGGGCATTCCAGAAGATTGAAGTTGCACGTGAGAAGTCCTGGAGGCGGGCGTGAGAGGAGGTGACCAGGGTGGAGGACAGGAGAAGGTCAGCAGCAGAGCGGAGGCTGCGTCTAGGTTGATATTGTTGGATTAGAGATGAGATGTAGGGAGGGGCCTGGTTGGAGAGAGCTTTGTATGCGAGAGTTAGAGTTTTGAACAGGATTTGCTGTGGGACTGGCAGCCAGTGTAGGGATTGGCAGAGAGGCGCAGAACTGGAGGAGCGAGAGGAGAGATGGATGAGGCGAGCAGCAGAGTTCAGGATAGATTGGAGGGGTGCCAGTCTGTTAGTTGGTAAGCCACAAAGAAGGATGTTGCAGTAATCCAGACGGGATATGACCAGGGCATGCACTAGCATTTTAGTGGTGTCAGGTGAGAGGAAAGGACGGATGCGGGAGATGTTTTTAAGTTGGAGGCGACAGGAGGTGGCCAGGGAGTGAATATGTGGTTTGAAAGAGAGTGCAGAGTCCAGAGTGACTCCCAGACACCGAGCTTGGGGAGTTGCTGTTATTGTGTAATTGTTGACAGAAATAGACGTGTTAGGGAGGGGAGTTAGAGGGTGGGAAAATGACCAGTTCTGTCTTGTCCATGTTTAGCTTGAGGTAGCGAGATGACATGAATGAAGAAATAGCTGAGAGGCAGTTGGGGAGGCGAGATAGGAGAGAGGAGAGATTGGGGCCTGAGAGATATATCTGAGTGTCATCCGCATAGAAGTGGTATTGAAAGCCTAGTGAAGTTATAAGTTTGCCAAGGCCATGGGTGTAGACTGAGAAAAGTAGGGGGCCTAGGACAGAACCTTGTGGCACACCAACAGAAAGGGAACGTGAGGATGAGACTGTGTTAGAATAGAATACACTGAATGATCTGTCAGAGAGGTAAGAGGTGAGCCAAGAGAGTGCAAGACCTTGAACCCCGAGAGAGGAGAGAATATCAAGAAGCAGAGAGTGGTCGACAGTGTCAAAGGCTGAGGAGAGGTCAAGAAGGATGAGGATGGAGTAGTGACCTTTGCTTTTGGCAGTGAGCAGATCATTGGTGACTTTGGTGAGGGCAGTTTCAGTGGAGTGGTTACGGCGGAATCCTGATTGTAAGGGGTCAAAGTTGTTAGTGGATAAGTATTGTGACAGTTCTGAGTGGACATGTTGTTCAAGAAGTTTGGAGGAGAAAGGGAGTAGTGAGATAGGGCGATAGCTAGAGAGGGCAGAGGGGTCGAGAGAGGGTTTCTTGATTATCGGAGTAATAACTGCATGTTTGTAGGAAGAAGGAAAGGTGCCAGTGGAGAGAGGAAGGTTGAATATGGAGGTTAAGGCTGGAGTGAGGGATGGAGACAGTTGAGGAATAAGGTGGGATGGAATAGGATCGAGGGAGCAGGTAGTCAGGTGGGCCCTAGAAATGAGAGAGGTTAGTCCAAGCTCAGTTATTGGAGTGAAGAAAGTTAGAGAGTAAGGCGGGGGGTTGTTTGAAGTGGTGAGGGATTCTGAGGGGCAAAGCCAAGTCGAATGTTGTCAATTTTTTCTTTGAAGAATGTAGAAAATTCTTCTGCTGTTATTTGGGAGGTTGGAGGAGGAGGTGGAGGGCGGAGTAAGTAACTGAAAGTGTTGAAGAGTTGTTTGGGATTCCGGGCTTGTGCAGAAATCAGTGAAGAGAAATATGCTTGCTTAGCAGATGAAAGGGCCGTCCTGAGTTCCTGAAGGGCTTGTTTGTAGAATAGAAAGTCATGATTGGCTTTGGTTTTCCTCCATCGCCGTTCAGCAGCTCGAGACAGCTGTTTCAATCTGGTTGTGCTTGCATTTAGCCAGGGTTGGGGGTTTTTGGTGCGGGGACAGCTATAGGTGAGGGGGACGACAGAGTCCAGAGCTGAGGAGAGAGTATTATGGTAGTGTGATGATGCAGCGTCTATGTCCGTGAATGAGGTCAATGTCTGAAGAGGTTGAAGTGAGGCAGAAAAGGACATCTTATCTTTGAAATATGATCACAATCAAACATGAACTTTTTTGTAGCGGACCTATACATCTCTGTGCCTTTATATATAAGGCTATCGTTCTGGTTGCATGCCTGGTTTGAGTATATGCGGGTGTGGCAGCGTCCCTGTTTCCCTGCTTTGCAGTGGCTTCCGCCCTTTCTCTTACTGCATGGACGTGTTGTTGTGCCAGCAGTATGACAATCCATCTCTGGACCAACGGCGGACGAGGACGTCACTCCGTCGTCTGTGATTGGTCCAGAGTTCTCCTGCGTGCAGAAGCACAGGAACGCTCACTCTCCCCGCCGCCTCAAGCAGGAGCATCCAGACGAATACCGCTAATTACAAAAATGTGAGTAACCATGATTAATTGATTGTTTAAATGTGTGTCATATGTATATAAATTATGTGCAGTAGCACCATTTGATGTCATGAGTAAGGGCATGCTGCCCGAAACGCGTTGACGTGTATTGGACTTCTCGAGGTTGGCTGGCTCCACTCTTATCGTTGGACTGTGCTGGAATGAGGTGAGCGCTCACAGCCGTGCCGACGTCCTGTGATCTTATTGGAATGTCTGGGGATAAAAGCTGGCAACTTTGTTGTGATTAAACCAACATCATCCTTGCCGCAATCCCTAAGACTAAAGCCTGCCTAACTACACTAATTAATTCTATCTAACCATGTTATCATGGGTGGTGGCTAGTCCAGTACCTTGTTACACTACAAAATAGCTGCCACAGCGCCATCATGCCTCTGCATCTGGATTGAGCTAATTTCTAATGTCGGAATCAGGAGGGAGGTGAATCCATCATTTGGACACCACATCAAAAAGTATAACGAGGGAGCTCCTGCCACCGATATCAGGGCCCAATTGGGGAGGTCAGAGAAGGCGCGAGGTGCTGACAGCTCTGGCGCTAGTCAGATTTGCGCCGGGGCTTCCAGTCATTAATAATAATCGCTGTGTTCCGCTGCTAGTCTCCTGCTTCTCATCAGCGCTGCATGTCGTGTTTGGCGGCCTAAGAAAAAGCAGACAGCATGGGATTGGGGAGACAGGGGGTCTGGAAGTATTTAGGAAAGAAGTTGAAGGGTTTTTCCCACCTCAGGTCTCGCAGTCTATCTGATGTGTCGCCTCTGCTCTTGAAGTTGACCTCTGCGAGTCCAAACAGGAAACGTGGCGGTAAACCTTACAGACGGTGCCGGGGCCTGACAGAACTGAGGGCCCAGTGTTCCTACGCAGACTTGCCTGTCAATCCGCCAGCCATCCAGGCGTGCATAAACTGTTACCATAATAATGCTAAGTGGCTGCAGATTCCTCATAATCAGGAGAGGGAAGGATCGGCAGGATGACTGTTGGATGGTACAAAGCAGTGTCGGACTGGCATGTATAGGGCAGGGTTGGCTCCAGGTTTATGTCGGCCATTGGTCTTAGTGGGCCCCTGCGGTGTGGTACGCATGATAGTAAAGTTGCATGCATGGTGAATACTGACAAAGAATAGAAAGAGAAACGATAATAGAAGGAATCACAGAAAAAAAGATATAGAAGGAATAAGGAATAGAAGGAATGAGAGAAAGAAAAAGAAATAAAGAGCGAAGTAATAGAGGGGATGACAGAAATAAGGAAAGGATAGAAGGAATAACAGATATAAAGAAAGGATAGATAAATGACAAAAATAAAGGAAGCAAGAGAGAAAATTAGTGACATAAGTATATGAAGGAATACAAGGAAAGAAAATGACATACATATTAGATTAAAGAAAGAAACAAAGATGGATATAAATGAGTTAAAATAAATAAATATAAAAAATAGAGGAAAGAAAAAGCAAACGTATCGAAAAAAGAAAGCAGGTATTAAAGAGATAGAATTGCTGAAAAAAAAGAAGAGATGGAAAGAAACAATAAAAGAAAGAAAGGGAGAAGAAGAAGAAAGAACAACAAAAGGAAGGGCAGAATGAACAGATGAAAGAAAGCCACCAAGAACAGATGGAAAGAAAGTAAGAGACAGAAAGGAAAGAAAAAAGGAAAAGGCAGAACTAATAAGAGGAGAGAGAAACAAAGAAAGCTGCAGCTGCTTTGCCAAGGTCTCTCTTAATACTCACCCGAACTCGAGATCGGGCTTGGCATCTGGCATCGAGAAGGGCCACTTCATGTGGAGGGAGCCGTGGCCCATTCCTTTTGCAGTGTATAAAGAGTAGCATGCTCTGGTGACCAGGCTCAGACTGGCCCACTGGCTTAACAGGGAATTCCCCAGTGGGCCCCTGGTGTCAGTATGTATAGTGTATTTGTGGCATCCCAAGTGCACACACACCCAGACCTGGCATAATATTTCTGTGCATGGGCCCCTAATATAAGTTTACATTTAAGTCTTTCTAGGGATGCCACTAGAGACCCTGCATGCACCGCATTGAGGTTAGTATAGAGCAAACAGGGATTCTCACACAAAGCTGCCAGGGCCTGCTGGTCCTTGTAGTTACACAACAGAGACAACACTAAAAACAGGATCCATATGTTGGAGAAAGGTCTGGATAGAAAGCAAAGCCCCGGTCGGCAGATTTCTCATCTGCTTTTCTCATCAGTGTCTGCGGTCTTTGTCGGCACGTAAACCTGACTTGTATTATTGTAACTGGCCTTGGCCTAAGCAGCTGCCTTCCTCCCAGCACTGACCACAGCTAATATTAGAGCGCCTGCCTAGCCGTGACTCACGGCCACTTGTAGGCCACACAGACCATGGCACCCCTTCTGTGTCCAGCAAAGGCCCTGACCTGCCCAGGGGAGCTCTGAGTGACCACATGCAGGGCCGGCCATTGGAGTATGTGAACCTGTGCGACCACACAGGGCACCATTCCCATTGCTCTATAAGCAGGCGCCATGACACACCATTTGGACTCCCTTTCAGAGAGAAAGTTCTCAGCTGGCTGAGTGTAAATGTACAGTGTGTGTGTGTGTGTGTGTGTGTGTGTGTGTGTGTGTGTGTGTGTGCGTGTATAAATCTTGTACAGGGTGAGGCTTACCCTAAGGCCGTCCCTAAACGCATGACACATGGATCACTGACTCTAAGAGGTCACATGACTTTGCACTACCACCTTCCACTACACTGCCACTGGCTCTAAATCGCTGGTACCCCAACCTTTGGATCAGGGACCCGTATGTGCCTCGTGGCTTGCCTGGGATCAATGAGTTGGACAGGTGGAGAAGTGTGCCAAACTACCATTGAGTGTTTTGCTGAGCTGCAGGTAAGCCAACAGGTACAGCAAGCCAACACATCTGCCATTTAACCTTTTTAATGCTTGATAGAGCCAGGGGGCCTCCACCACCAATACCAGGGTCTGAGGGGCTTGCCCAGGTGCCTCTGCCACTTGGTGAAGCCAGAGGGCCTCCATCATTTGATATAGCCAGAGGGCCTCCACCACCAGTATTGCGGTCTGAGGGGCTTGCCCAGGGGCCTCCACCACTTGATATAGCCAGAGGGCCTCCACCACCAGTACCAGGGTCGAGGGGCTTACTCAGGGGCCTCCACCACTTGATAAAGCCAGAAGGCCTCCACCATGTGGTATGGTCAAAGGGCCTCCACCACCAGCACCAGAAATGTAGGAAATTCTCGCAGGTGAAACTGCCGTCTGTCTTGAATGTAGCCGGTAACAACACTGGATCCTGAGCAGGGTAGGGAGACAGGACGGAAAAGTTGTGTTATGAATAGATGTCCACTTTAAAAGAAAAATGACAGTATGGGGCTCCCACAAAAATTTCTGCCCAGGGGCTTCTGCAACACTTGAACCAGACCAACACCTGTTTTTTCTTTAACGGGTGTTGGTTCCGCAGACAGCTAATCAAAGCAAGCTCGGGGAAGGAGGCAACCAGAATGCTGGAGCCTCCCCCACACATAACCCCCAGAACACACATAATCCTCACCTTCACTACAAGCCAGCATCGGGAAAGGAGTCTCGCGATTCACCACTGGCCACTGGAACAACCCATCTCGTGATTCCATTCCTCGTAGGGCGTTCTGGCGTTCTGGGGGGTTATGTGTAAGCAAGGGAGAACATCTATGGGGGGAACACCTATCTACGATCTGGGTTAGGTTTTATTGGATTACCCTAAGTTTCACCAGCTCGTGGATGTTTGCTGGACGTCTTCCTGTCACTTTGCTATCTTGGATTAAGCACCTTCCCTGCAATGCCACTAGCTATGGGTGGTTATAGAAGTGAGCTGCAAAACCTTTCCCCATTTACAATCAGTGAGTGCACATGTGCCCCAAGCAGTGGGCTGCCCTAATTGAGGTGCCTTGGTCAAGAGCACTTCAGTCATGTGCCAGACGGGAATCGAACCTGCAACCCTCTGGTCACAAGATCATTTTCTTAGCTGCTCGGGAGTTAGGTGCCATGCTCAGAAGAGTGGTTCCTTAGCAGCTGGGAAGTTCAGCTGGGAATTGAACCTGCAAACCTACGGTCACAATATCAGTCACAAGATCAGTTCCTTAGCAGTTGGGGGGAGGGGATAAGGTGCCTTGCTCAGGAGCACTATAGTCATGCTGGGATTCAAGCCAGGATTCAAACCTGCAACCACCCAGGTCAAAAGATCAGTTCCTTACCACAAGTCCTTGACTGCACCCTAGGAGGGGCCCTTCTCTCCTGACCACAGGCCCCTGGGCACCAAGCCGAGCCCACACCTGAACCCTATCTAAACACCTAGGCAGATGCCATCTCTTAAAACCAGTGCTTGACTTCTGATGTTTGTGCTCAAGTGGGGAGTGCTGAGAAACAGGGACAGATGTGCGACCCACATATGAAACATGGTCATAGACACATGGAAAGTAAGGGAGGACCAAACTTTAGAGACCTGCTGCAGCATCTACAGCGCACAGAAGGAAATGGAGAAGAGGCGCATGCCACAGGCATCAAGGGACAGTCCAGTCTAAATAACTCTTGTGCTTCATGGGATCAGCCATACTGTGGCATGCCACCCCATTTCCTTATATTGAGAGAAGGGAGGGGGCAGTAATTTGTCTCATGCATCTCGATAAAAGGCAAAGGGGCGGCATGTCGCAGTAATCCCATCATGGCTGCTTCACAAGAGTTATTTAAACTGTCTTTTCAAGGAAGCTCCTTGCTGCCTTATTATTGCCATGGCCTTGACTGTCCCTTTAATAAACATATGGGGGTCTCCTATGCGCATGCACAGCAATGCTCTTCGTTCTCTCTACATCCGAAAGAAGATCCTGTTCTGGGTCTTGGGGATGCTCCGCTCCAAGTATGAGCTCATAGCAGCACAGACACCCACGGGCTTTAGGCACGGCATTAGAGGCGAGCACAGCACACGCTGTTTGGCTCCGGCCGCTGCGGGTGACATCACTGGAAGGACAAAATCTTGGAATGTAAACTTGCTTACTTGCAATGCTATGCTGCATTCATCACGGCTAGGAATACAAAAAAATAAAAGAAACAGCCAGGCAAGAAACCGCAGTGCTCCGGTGTCTCTCGTTATCCCATAATCAGACAGCCATGGCTGATGCACCGGGGATAAGAGCGTTTAAAAGAAGATGATGGAATTGCATCAGTAAAACTTCCCTTTGCTACAGTACACAATATATCAAGCTAAAGGAAATAGGCAGGAGTTTACCTGTTTGGCATGCATTGTTCTTCTATTCTTCCTAATGCTTACCTTTACCACTTTCATGTTTGGCATGCATTGTTCTTCTATTCTTCATAATGCTTACCCTTACCACTTGCTTGCAAACATGAATGGTAAAGGTAAGCGTTAGGAAGAATAGAAGAACAATGCATGGGACATCCTAATCTAAGACCAAGCAAGGAGAAGGAGCAATGCTGGAGAGAATGATGGATAGAGCAAAGCACTTTGGAGCAGAAGAGACCTGGCACACCAATAAGTAAGTAATGGAATACCAGGGCCAGGGGCTGAATAATGGTAAACACTAAAAATGAGAGGCATATATATTCCTGATAAACATACAAAAACATATTTCACAGGCTAAATTAAGGGGAAAAACAGCTATTTTCCAAAGGAAACTAGTAGGACCTCAATGGACACTAAAACTTTACGCAGGAAGGTACATGAAAAACGCCCTAAAAATGCTGGAGGACGGGTCATTTGCTGCAACGTAAAGGAAACCATCCATCGCCTAAGCCGCACAGAGCTTTGGATGGCTTTCTCAACAACCTGCAATAAATAAAAAAGTATAGAAGGCTCTAATTCAACCCTATATCCCTAATCTGCAAAATGTTGGGTACCCTACTGTTTCCTATCTCTCAATCATCTACTGTAGTGAACCCCAACTGGCAGTAAAATCCATGACAAGTGAGTAATTATTACCCCTGTCTCCCACTGTTTCTTCCCCACACCAGATATACCCATTTGGGGCACAAGAAATTCCTTGTAGCTATGTAATAATTTCTATTGGTTACTTTTAACGCACCATGATCTCCCATGGCACTGTACAAGGTAAAAAAATACAATTCTGTGAAACTCACCTGTAGAATTGTTTTTGAATATATCCAGTCCAGGTCATCCCAGAAGTGATGACAGTTGGGTTATCCACCGCCAGGTGGCGCTCGACTGCAAGATCAAAAGCTGTAGCTCCTCCTGGCCCCCTATAAAGTCAGGTGACAATCTATGATTCCCCAGTGGTTAAACAGCAGTAATAAAAGAGACAGGCAGGAGGCCAAGAAACCATGTTAAGTCACAGCGAAGCATGTACTCTCTCCACAAAACTAAAGGACAAGTCCATATAAAATGTAAATCACCATAAAAGGCAACAGAGATAATGAACCAAGGGTGGGGTAGGATGACCTGGACTGGATATATTCAAAAACAATTCTACAGGTGAGTTTCACAGAATTGTATTTTTCACTATATCCAGTCCAGGTCGTCCCAGAAGTGATGACAGTTGGGACATCCAAAAGCAGTGTCCATTAGGGCGGGATCCCCAGTGCGGAAACAGCATGTAGTTCATTCCACTACCGCCTGGAGCACCTTTCGACCAAAAGCAGCATCAGCTGAGGCCCTAACATCAACCTTGTAAAACTTTGTAAAGGTATGAACTGAAGACCAAGTGGCGGCCTTACAAACTTGTTCAACAGATGCCTGGTGCTGAAAAGCTCAGGAGGCACCAATAGCTCCAGTAGTAGTAGCTGTAACACGAAAAGGGGGTTCCTTCCCCTTGGCAGAATAGGCTTGTAAAACCGCCTGTCTGATCCACTTACTGAGCGTGGACTTGGCCGGAGGCAAGCCCTTCCTAGAACCCTCTTTGAGAACGAAGAGGGAATCAGATTTCCTGAAGGATTCAGTTGCAAACAGATAATACTTAATGGCTCTGACCACATCCAAGGCATGGAGGGTCCTTTCCTTAGAATTAGTCGGTGTTGGACACAAGGAAGGCAAGACAACTTCTTCATTAAGGTGAAAGGGAGAAACGACCTTAGGCAAAAATTCAGGTTCAAAGCGAAATACCACCTTATCCTTATGCCGCTCAAAGTAATGAGGCTTCATACAAAGCGCGGCCAGTTCTGACATGTAACACACCGAGGTGATGGCTACCAAAAAGATCACCTTCAAAGTCAAAATAGACAATGCCGCCTCGCACAAAGGCTCAAAGGGAGGACCCTGGAGAGCAGAAAGCCCCAAATTCAAGTCCCACACTGGTAATACAGGCTTACACGGTGGATGTACATGAGTAACTCCTTGGAAAAAAGTCTTGATCAATCTATGATTGTGAAGGATCTCTGAAAGAAGATGGCCAAGGCCGAAACCTGGCCCTTGCTCAGCTGGAGATCCAAGTCTAAGCCATGTTGTAAAAACTCCAAAATCCTAGAGAGAGCGAAAGTGCGACAAGGAAGACTCTTGGATTCACACCAAGCAATGTAAGCGCGCCAAACTCTGTAGTATATCATGGAAGAAGACTTCTTCCGAGCCTGAATCATGGTCTGCACAACCGTGGCCAACAGCCCCTTCTCCGTCAGGATTGAGGTTTCAATAGCCAGGCAATTAAAGCCAGCGTCTGTAAATTGGGGTGTCACAGTGATCCCTGAGTGAGAAGTCCTGGATTGTTGGGCATGATGTAGCGATCGACTGACATCTGAACTATGTCCGAGAACCAACTCCGTCTCCGCCAGCGAGGAGCCACCAGGATGGTTGGTACCCCCTCCTGGGCTATCTTGCGCAGTACTCAGCCCAGGAGTGGAAACGGAGGAAATGCATAAGGGAGCCTGAACTCCGTCCAAGGAATTGCCAGAGCGTCTGTGGCAAATGCCAGAGGATCTCTTGAGAGGTAGACGAACCTTGGGAGCTTGTGATTGTGTCTGGACGCAAACAGGTCCACGTCCGGCTGACCCCAGCGGAGACACAGGGCGTGAAAGGTCTTGTTGCTGAGGGACCATTCTCCCAGATGAGAAGCACTCCTGCTCAGGCAGTCTGCCTCCTGGTTTTCTATCCCAGGAATGTATACAGCCGAGATGCAGGGAACATTTTCCTCCGCCCAAGTAAGAATCTGGGTCACCTCCTGGAGGGCTCGCTTGCTCCGAGTCCCTCCCTGGTGATTGATGTAGGCGACA
Source organism: Gastrophryne carolinensis (assembly GCA_027917425.1). Classification (NCBI taxonomy): domain Eukaryota; kingdom Metazoa; phylum Chordata; class Amphibia; order Anura; family Microhylidae; genus Gastrophryne; species Gastrophryne carolinensis. Next base: position 42,652,457 of record CM051243.1, on the reverse strand, counting down.
GATGTCTGATTGTCCAAGCGAACCTGGGTCGCGCGGCCCCGTAAGTGGGACATCAAGTGAAGAAGCACCAAGCGAATCGCTCTCAGCTCCAGGAGATTAATGGGCAGGTGGGCCTCCTGCGGCCCCCCCAGCCGGTCAGACTGGCGTCCGTGGTGACAATCTCCCACCAGGGAGTCAGAAAAGACTTGCCCATCCACCACACGAGGGACAGTCTGGCCAGGGGAGACAGTAAAAAGTCCTGTTCCAGGGACTCCTGCGTCCGATCCCAGCCAGTCAACAGGTTCAACTGAAGAGGTCTCGTGGAACTGGGCGAAGGGCACCGCCTCGAAGCATGACACCATTAGGCCCACCAGTTTCATCCCCAGACGGATCGATGGCCGCTGACAAGACAGCAAGGCCTGCACCTGCGGTCTGGAGGCCCGCCACCTTCTGCTGGGGCAGGAATACCTTGACCTGAGAGGTGTCCAACGTCATGCCCAGAAAGGACCTCACCATTGAGGGGGTGATAGAAGACTTGGGGTAATTGATTACCCATCCAAAATCCTCGAGAGTGGATAGCACCATCCGGGTGTCGCTCCCGGCCTGCTGAAGGGAATGAGCCGCAATCAGTAAATCGTCCAGATAAGGAAGCACTCGAATGCTCTGGTTCCTCAGGATAGCCATGATGCCAGCCAGCACCTTGGTGAACACACGGGGGGGGGCTGACGAGATCCCACGAGAGCCACAAATTGATAGTGTTGATCCTCCAACGCAAACCTTAGGAGCTTCTGATGCCCTGGAAAAATTGGGATGTGCAGATAAGCATCCTTGATGTCCACCGTTGTCAGAAAGTCGCCAGGCCGAAGCGAGCTCACCAGGTCGAAATGTCTGACACTGATGAACCTGTTGAGACCCTTCAGGTCCAGGATAGGTCTCAGCTCTGCTAGGGCACCGTGAACAGATTGGAGTAGAAGCCTAGACCCCGTTCCTGCCGGGGCACGGGACAAATCACACCTGACAGCAAGAGGTGTTGGACGGCCATTCGCAGGCCCTGTGCCATCAATGGGTTCTGGGAAATTCGAGACTGAAAAAAACTTGGGGGTGGCCAGACTACCAGCTCTATTTTGTAGCCAGAGGACACCACCTCCTGAATCCACCGATCCGAGACATGCAGTCTCCACACGTGAGCAAATAGCAGAAGCCGTCCCCCCACCCGAAAGGGTGAGGGCGCCTCCTCATGCCTGAGGGACCTTGGCAGGGGGCTCGGACTTGGATCCCCAGGAGGGATTGGGTCGACCGCGGGACCTACCTTGTCCCCAAAACTCTCTGCGGCCACCTGAAAATGAAGAACCTCTTCCTCCTCAAAAGGAGCGATAGGCAGAGGAACCCCGAAAGGGCCGCGCAGACCTTCCTCGCTGAGGGAGTCTACCGTCCTTGACCAGGAGGTCGAGACGCTCCCCAAACAATCTGTGGCCCACAAAAGGAATACTGGTGAGCGACTTTTTGGCCGCGGCGTCAGCCGACCATTGCCGCAACCAGAGCGAGTGGCGAAGCGCAACCAGCAGCGCCGAGACCCTGGCACCGAGCCGGACCTCATCATCCATAGCCGAAACAACAAAGGCAATAAACTCCACGCAAGCCTTGAGGTCCTTATACTCCTCCGCCCGCTTGCGAGACTTAGCAATGTCAACCAGACGTCTCACTTTCTTTCTGATGGCCAGAGAGACAATAGCCGCGGCACACACAGGACGGAACCAAGCACAGGCAAAGGTGAGGTCATGACAGACCAGCTGATCCATGCGCTTGTCGGCTGGATCACGTAGGGAAGCAGTATCGGGAGAAGGCATAACCGGCCCCCCCACCGAGCGCCCGCCTCCTAAAAAAATGGCGTTGAAGATGGCGAGGGACAAGCCAGAGATGCAGGGCAGCCCACGGAGGGGCCCCCACAGTCGCCGGGCAGTAGCGCAAGCACAAGCGCACCCGGAATACCAGAGGCCGCGGCCTCAGAAGACAAATGCCTCCGCCGAGCAGTGCCATCTCCCCTTCCCTCACAGCACTGTCCAAGATGAAGGGGGGAGAGTAAAAGGAGCCGAGGGAACAAGGGAGGTAAGTACGTCAGTAAGAAAAAACGGTGCATATCCAAAAGGAGTAAGCCAGAGGCACAATATTGCACAAGACACAACATATAATAAAGCTTGTGGGAAAAGGGTATAACCCGGTGGGCATAGAGTGGTTCCTCCCCCCCCTATAGGCTCACCATCGCCTAAAGCCGGCTACCCTTCAGTCAGGGTCTGCGGCCCAGAGCCTAGCTATGTCAACGCCTGACCCCGGCGTTCACCCTACCTTCACCGTCCCGATCAGCCAAGGCTGGGAGGCAGAATGGGTCCACGGGAACAGTGGGAATAATGGTGCAGCGGCCGACAGGCTTAGAAGGCCCAGCTCAGCTGCAGTATCCAGGAGAGAGTTCAAAACGATCCTTAGCAGCAGACTGCAAGATGAACACTGAGGAATCATAGAGTGTCACCTGAATTTATAGGGGGCCGGGAGGAGCCACAGCTTTTGATCTTGCAGGTGAGTGCCACCTGGCGGTGGATAACCCAACTGTCATTACTTCTGGGACGACCTGGACTGGATATAGTGAAAATACAGACAAGGTAAAAACAACTAGTACACAGTAGGATTATGGTAATAGAGGTGCAGCAAATACACATTGATACAGGAGCACATTAGGAGCTGTGGTATACAAAAAAAACAGGCTCCCACACATGCTGATGCCTTCACTCATGCTGCTTGCCGTTGAGTGTCTCTCTGCTGATTTACCATCTTGCCAGCTCCCCATGCTGCGGTCCCATTAACCCTTACCCTTGGCTACTATACCTGTGTGCTGTGGTTTTGCTAGAGATAAGTTGACACTGTGACATACTTTGGATTACAAATTAAAGCTGACCCTGATACTGAGGCCCCAGTGGGGGGGGGGGGGGGGTGCAAGAGGTTAGGTCACATGTAATGTTTACTGAGCAAGGTGGTAAGTGCTTTAAAAGTTTAAAAAATTGTGAAGTACACGACTCAAAAGAATACTTTAAATCACCTAAGTGTATTTTATCAAATGTATTGCTTAATACAACTTATTTAAAGGCATATCTGAATCTGTGAAATATGTTTGTTGCCCAGTTGGCAATAAACTGAGCCAATTGTCATCCTATACCCAGAAAGGTTTATGTCACCCCTTCTATTTCTAGCCTAGTGCCCCAAAAGAGCACGTTTCGTTTTTTTACTAAAGCTTTTGCCCAATACAAAACAACAATACAACAATTCAATAAAAACACTACTAGAATGCAGTATGATGTCTGAATGGTGGCCATATGGCTCCCTGGCAGTGCACAGCACCCCCTGTTGCTTTTCAGCAATGAAACATTCAGCTACGCACAGCTCAGCATTGGGTGTCTGCCTTATCAGTTATAATAACTGCAATAAATCTGAAAGCACTACAAACTAAACTGCCATTATGTGACAGTTTAGCTTGTAACTGAAAGAATTAGCATATGGCTGCTTTTCGCAAACCACACTGCTTCCAGTTTTTTTTTTTTTTTTAATACTGGGTAAAGGCTTTAGTAAAAAAAAACACAGGCTGTTTTTGGAGCACTGGGCTGGGGATAGAAGGTGACGACATAAAATTCAAGATTCGCTCATAACTCAAGATTTTTTAGGTGCTTGGATATAGCTGACTGTAAGCCAAATGTAGTACTTGTAGGAAGAGATCCAGCACTCCGTAATGTAGATAAAATGTCACTTTTAATTTGGTCCGTTAAAAGTAGATATTAACAGGATATACATAAAAACAAGTAACACGGCCAAAGCTCTACCCCTCACATGGTGACGCGTTTCTGGTCTCTGGCCACACCAGTACTAGAGCGATGCTCCCTTCTATCGCATCATAGCCTCAGGGGCCGATGTGGCTGATACAACTGCTGCCTGCGCCGTGCCCAGCCCCTCGTTTGGGATGCACTAAGGTCCCCAGCGCATCTCCGGTGCTCCAGTGAACCACAAAGGAGTGCACTATAGACCCACAGCGTATCGCCTGATCTATACATAAATATCAAACAGGTCACATGTATGGTAAACAGAGCACAATATATGTCAGGTGATCACCTTCATCTATCCATTACATATAAATAGATAAATTATTTAGAAAGTCAATATATAAATAAGACAGAATAAATCTGTATAGAACAACCTGAATAGATATATGGCCTGTTTGATGGGTGGTCTGGTCCGCAAGTCCCCACCTCAGTCTTTTCCATCGAACCTGGGACCTTTTTCGGCCCCAGATCAGGCTTCCCACGGAGGACGGATGAGGGAATTCGGCTTGTGGTGCACTTCCGGCGTCTGCCCAGAACTGGGATATGTGTCTATTTATTGGGGTAAGTCACAGATTTTTCTTTGTATTACTAAGGGCCTGGAGACAGGGTAAGAAAAAACCTGATGTTATCATTTTACTACAGGAATTGTAATACTAATTATAGGCTATTTATGAATAAAATTGAGGAGTCGGGAGTCAGGTTACCAACTCCACAGCCCTGCTTGCCACCCAGGCGGACCTTTGCCTTGCCTGTTCCTGGCCTGCCTTATCCCTCTGTAACTTGAAGTGTGACCTCTTAGTAATGCTTTCATCTGACCCCCCCCCCCCCCCCCCCCATCCATCCGTGATCCTCTAATAAACATGTTTCTTTGTGCATAAAATGTTCCGGCGAGCGGCGCCTGGCTGGGAAACCGCCATTACCAACTTGTTGTGGGCAGGAGCCCTCAGCTGGGTGGGACCCGCAAGAACAAGTTTCCGGGACAAGGAGCCATATAAAAATACCATTTTGTGAATACTCACCTGTAAAATGGGTATTATAAGTATGTCACACACCCTGCTTCAAGACATTCGTTACATGTGGGTATACTGACCTGTAGTTGCCGATCTTGCAGAGATGTCAATAAAAAAAGGTAAGACCCTCCCGGCCCATAAATACCTGGGACCTCCCACTCATTCCCCAGTATAAAGATAGCAGTAAGATAAAGGGACCAGGAAAGCCAATTAAAACTAACAAAGGTTCACCATATAAAGGATCTAGAATATAAAAGGGCAGGGTGAAGCGGGGTGTGTGACATACTTATAATACCCATTTTACAGGTGAGTATTCACAAAATGGTATTATTCTAAGTATGTCACACACCCCGATTCAAGACATTCATTACATGTGGGACATCCAATAGCAGTGTCCATAAAGGGTGGGGATCCAAAAAACAAGGCAACAAGGCCCAAACTTAAACCACTGCAGCTTGCAGAACTTTGCGGCCAAAAACAGCATCCGCTGAGGCCCGCACATCAACCTTGTAAAACTTGGAAAAAGTGTGAAACGAAGACCAAGTAGCAGCCCTACAAACCTGCTCAACAGAAGCCTGGTGCTGGAAGGCCCAGGACGCCCCAACAGCACAAGTAAAATGAGCAGTAACACGAAAAGGGGGAATCTTAGGGGCCAAATAGGCCCCACAAAAAGGGCGTCAGTCCTACGAAAAGGAAAAGTAGCCACCAGTACTTCACACAGCGAACCACATCCAAAGAATGCAAAACCCTCTCTGTCATTGCTGGGCTTAGGACACAAGGAGGGAAGAACAATATCCTGATTCAAATGAAAAGCAGAGACCACCTTAGGAAGGAAATCTGGTTTGAAGTGGAAAACAACCTTGTCCTGATACCTCTCAAAGTAAGGAGCCTTAATAGACAAGGCTGCCAACTCCGAAACACGTCGAACGGAAGTGATGGCAACCAGAAAAACAACCTTCTGAGTAATCGTAGAAAGTGCAATATCCTGCAAAGGTTCAAAAGGAGAACCCTGCAAGGCAGACAAAACCCAATTCAAATCCCAAACTGGGAGCAAAGGCTTCCTAGAAGGCCGCACATGCGTAACCCCCTGGAAAAAGGTCTTAACCAGAGGATGAAGAGCAAAAGACTTTTGAAAGAAAACCGCCAGGGCAGAAACCTGCCCCTTCAGCGTACTAAGCTGCAAACCTTGGTCCAGACCATGTTGCAGAAATTCCAAAACCCTAGGGATAGAAAACGCCCTGCAAGGCAAGGCCCTGACCTCACACCAATCAATATAAGCCCTCCAAGTCCTATAATATATGGCAGAGGAAGACTGCTTCCTAGCCCTAACCAGAGTCTGAATGACAGCATCAGAAAGACCTTCCTCCCTCAAGATGGAGGTTTCAGCAAGCACGCCGTCAAAGCCAGCGTTGGTAAATTGGGGTAGAGCAGTGGCCCCTGAGTGAGCAGATCCGGCAGAAGGGGCAGGTCTAACTAATCCTCCGCCAACCTTACCACGTCTGCGAACCAAACCTGTCTTGGCCACCTTGGAGCCACCAGGATTGCTGACGCGCCCTCTAGGGCCAGCTTGTGCACCACTCTGCCCACCATGGGAAATGGAGGGAACAAGTACAGAAACCCCAGATCCCTCCAGTTCAGAGACATGGCATCCACTGCCAGAGCCAGTGGATACCGCGAGAGAGACACAAATGCCGGAAGCTTATGATTGTGACGAGAGGCAAAGAGGTCCACCTCCGGAGACCCCCACCGGTGGCAAAGCAACCGAAACACCTTGGGGCAGAGCGACCATTCCCCCCGGCGAGATGACCCCCTGCTCAGGGAGTCCGCCTCCGTGTTCTCCACTCCCGGAATGTACACCGCCGAGATGCATGGGACATTGCTCTCTGCCCAGGCAAGGATCAAGGACTCTTCCCTGAGGGCACGCCTGCTGCGAGTCCCTCCCTGGTGATCGACCGCCGTCCGATTGTCCGACCGAACTTGGACCGGTAGGCCCCGCAACTGATGGGTCAAGTGAGCCAGAACCAGCCTGATGGCTCTCAACTCCAGAACATTGATGGGATTGTGAGCCTCCAGAGGCCCCCACAGTCCCTGAAACTGAAGATCCTTCCAAAATCCTCCCCAACCTGACAGGCTGGCATCCATGGTGACCGTCTCCCAACGAGGGGTCAGAAAGGACCTGCCCCTCGTCAGATTGCTTGGTTTCAGCCACCACCGAAGGGAACGCCGCACCCGGGGGGACATCAGAAAGGACTGATCCAATGACAGCGGGGACCCGTCCCAGGCCACCAAGAGATGGAGCTGGAGCATCCTTGTGTGAAACTGGGCAAAGGGAACCGCCTCGAACGACGCCACCATCAATCCCACGAGTCGCATCCCTAGCCGGATGGACGGACGGGGAATGGATAGAAGACGCTGAGTCAATTCCTGAATCAGAAGAACCTTGGCTCGGGGGAGAAACACCCTGGCCTGAGAAGTATCCAGCGACATTCCCAGGAACTCCACCACCCTGGAGGGAGTGAGGCAGGACTTGGGATAGTTGATCACCCATCCGAAACTCTCCAGAGTGGACACCACATTCCTGGTATCCAGCTGCGCCTGACTGAGGGAAGACGCCATGATGAGAAGATCGTCCAGATAGGGCACGATGCGGATACCCCTGGCTCTGAGGAAGGCCATCACTCCTGCCAACACCTTGGTAAAAACCCTTGGAGCCGAGGTAAGGCCAAACGGAAGAGCCACAAACTGAAAATGTCGATTGTCCACGACAAACCTGAGGAATCTCTGGTGTGCCGGAAATATTGGAATATGCAGGTAAGCATCCTTGATGTCTATGGACGTCATGAAGTCCCCCTGACGAAGTGAGTGGATGGCTGAGTGCAGAGTTTCCATACGGAACTTCCGGGGACAAACGAACCTGTTGAGCAACTTCAGATCCAGAATGGGATGAACGGATCCGTCCTTCTTGGGCACCGTGAACAAATTGGAATAGAAGCCCAGGCCCTGATCTGAGTGGGGCACCGGACAGATGACAGTAGTGCACCTTGAGAGTAGTGCACTCCAGAGAATGGAGGACTGAGGAGCTGGACAACCCCAAAACAGGAGCATCCACCTCGGGGGGAGACGACCAGTGCTTCACCGCGTCCGCAGGAAAGGGATATTTCTTGTCCCAACCCGGTGGGACACTCGGAAGCAGAGTCGGCCTCTCCCATTCCTTGAGAATGATACCATCAAAATGCTTTTGATAAGGAAATTCCAAGCGCGGCTTAATCACTTCAAAGAAGACTCCTCATACAACTCCCCTTCCTCTCGCGGGGAACAATCAGACCAATCCAGGGAGTCAAAATCCTCCCTATCAAAGGCCTGCGCAGCCGTATACAAATGTTTTCTCTTTGCCGTGACCTTTTTAGCAACGGCACTGGAAAACAATTTCTTAAGATTGGCCAATCTGGCATACACCTCAGATTGCGACTCCCCGCCAATGACCACATCACACGGGGTACATGTCAAGCGAGGGGGAGACGGAGAGGAGACTGGCAGAGCAGAACCGGACGCCTGAGATCCGGTCTGCCGCATAATAGACCGCTGCGCACAGGGTACACATAGAAATACACCATCCCCCCAAAAGGGATACCCCACACCCCAAACACAGCCTGGATTGCCCCAAGGGGGGCACAAGCCCAGTATCCGGGGAAGCCTCCATATGGTGATTTTTTAATAATAAATATATATATGTATGTGTACAATGCTCCGAGGGAATTACGCAATAATGCAATCCGGGATGCCCCTTTAAGTCCCGAGTGGGAGGATTTTAAGCCAACTAAAATTTAACCAGGGACCCTGGACCGGGAGAACCCCCTTTAATAAGATCAATGGTTCACCTGGAACACACAAACAAAACACACGCTCAGAATGCTAGCAATGCATAAGGGGTTAACAATAGATGCATCTGATGGGCCACAGGCCATTCACCCGACCTTCACCCAAACACCGCACGCCGGCAGGAGGGGAGTGGAAGACGCGCTTGTGCAGCAGGAGGAGGGAGGGCGGGCCGGCGCAGTTCGCGCGTCGCGCCCGGCCCCGCCCCTCCCTCGTCTCTCCCGTCCAGAAGCCGGGACCTGAAAATGGCGCACACAGCACGGGGGCGGGCCGTAGACGCGCGCGCGCGAGCGCCCGGCCCCGCGCCCCCCCGCCCTGAGGAGAAGAAGCCCTCATGGACACACACAGCCGCCATTGCGCATGCCGGAGGCCGGCGCTGCGGGACCGCCGGCGCCAGCCTAACGTGTAAAACACACACATACAGTTAAAGCACCAACACACATATACACCATAATGGGATGAATCCATAAGGGACCCGGCCACCACCCCCCCCCTCTAAGGGTATTCAGGAGAGGGGGAATCCATGCCAGGGTAGGGCCAAGGGACGGGGCATCCCAAACCGGCATCATCAACCCGGATAGCCGCCTACCCCTTGTTATGGGGTCTCACGGCTACCTTTGCCCGGACCAGCAGCCTAGGCTGGGAGGCAAGCACTTTAAATTAGGGGATCCGGGCAGAAATAGAAGAATAGAAGGCCGGGAGTCATCCCGGCTACCTGCAAGGAGGAGACATATTCTTCTGACTTGCTCGCCTCTGCAGAGATGGAAAAACTGGGGAATGAGTGGGAGGTCCCAGGTATTTATGGGCCGGGAGGGTCTGACCTTTTTTTGTTATCATCTCTGCAAAATCACCATCTACAGGTCAGTATACCCAAGTGTAATGAATGTCTTGAAGCGGGGTGTGTGACATACTTAGAATATATTCATGGTGCCATATCAACTCTATTAGGATTTAAAGAAGCACAAAATCGCAAAATTGTGTAATATTAAAAATCCATAAAAATACCATTTTGTGAATACTCACCTGTAAAATGGGTATTATAAGTATGTCACACACCCCACTTCAAACATTAATAATTACACTAGGGTTAACGCACCGCTAGGTGGCAGCATTGCAGAGAATCTCCAAAAACTTCAACAGGCCCCTCCCGGTCTATACATACCTGGTACCTCCCAAGAACCTCCCAGTATTAGAACAGCAGTAAGACAAGGTACCAGAACCAAACAATGTAACCCTCAACGTAAAGAACTAAACTTCACCAAATAAAGAGCCAGGATACCGAAAAGGGCGGGTGAAGTGGGGTGTGTGACATACTTATAATACCCATTTTACAGGTGAGTATTCACAAAATGGTATTATTCTAAGTATGTCACACACCCCACTTCAAACATTAATAATTACACTAGGGACATCCAACAGCAGTGTCCAGAAAAGGGTGGGTATCCGAACAGGCAAAAACGCAGAAAAAAACTCCAACCACTGCAGCCTGCAAAACCTTGCGGCCAAAAACAGCATCCGCTGAGGCCCGCACATCAACCTTATAGAACTTAGAAAAAGTATGAACAGAAGACCAAGTTGCAGCCTTACACACTTGTTCAACCGAAGCCTGGTGCTGAAAAGCCCAGGACGCACCAACCGCACGAGTAGAGTGAGCAGTAACTCGGAAAGGAGGATCCTTCCCTTTAGCCGAATAAGCACCAACAATGGCCTGACGAATCCATTTACTAATGGAAGATTTGGCCGGAGCCAAACCCTTCCTAGGCCCACATGGCACAACGAAAAAGGCATCAGTCTTACGAAAAGAAGACGTAGCACGTAGATAGTACCTGACACAACGTACCACATCCAAGCAGTGCAAAGCACTCTCCTTGACATTCTTAGGCTTAGGACACAAAGAAGGAAGAACAATGTCCTGGTTAAGATGAAAAGCAGAGACCACTTTAGGGAGAAAATCTGACTTGTAACGAAAAACCACTTTGTCCTGATGATCCTCAAAATAAGGAGCCTGAATAGACAAAGCTGCCAACTCTGAAACACGCCGAACCGAAGTGATGGCCACCAGAAAGGCAACCTTCTGAGTAAGAATGGACAAAGCAACATCCCGCAAAGGCTCAAAAGGAGGAGCCTTAAGAGCAGAAAGAACCAAATTCAAATCCCACACTGGGAGCAAAGGCTTCCTAGGAGGCCGCACATGCGAAACCCCCTGGAAAAAAGTCTTGACCAAGGAATGACTAGCAAAAGATTTCTGGAAAAAATAGACAAAGCAGAAACCTGCCCCTTCAAGGTACTCAGCTGAAGACCGGAGTCCAGCCCCGACTGAAGAAAATCCAAAATCCTAGACACAGAAAAGACCCGGCAAGGCAAAGACCTAGCCTCACACCAATCAATATAAGATCTCCAATACCTGTAATAGATGGAAGAAAAAGATCTCTTCCTGGCACTAATAAGAGTCCGAATGACCGCATCCGAAAGACCCTCCTCCTTTAAGATGGAGGTTTCAGCAGCCAAGCCGTCAAAGCCAGCGTTTGTAAACTGGGGTAACATAGTTGACCCTGAGTGAGAAGATCTGGCCGAAGAGGCAGATCGAGCTGATCCACGGCCAGACGAACGATGTCCGCGAACCACACCCGCCTTGGCCACCTTGGAGCCACGAGAATGGCGGGAACTCCCTCCAGAACCAACTTTCGCAGAACCCTGCCTAGCATGGAAATCGGAGGGAACAGATAAAGAAACCCAGGTCCCTCCAGCTCAGGGTCATGGCATCCACCGCCAGAGCCAGAGGGTCCTGGGACAGGGACACAAAGGACGGAAGCTTGTGATTGTGACGAGAGGCAAACAGATCCACCTCCGGCGTCCCCCACCGGAGACAAAGTGACCGAAACACCTGGGGATGGAGAGACCACTCCCCCCGACGGGACGCACACCGGCTCAGAAAATCCGCCTCTGTGTTTTCCACTCCCGGAATGTAAACTGCCGAGATGCAAGGAACATGAGTCTCCGCCCAGACCAAAATCAGAGACACCTCCCTGTGGGCACCCAGACTGCGAGTCCCTCCTTAGTGATTGATGTAAGCAACCGCCGTCTGATTGTCTGAGCGAACCTGAACCGGCAGACCTCGTAAATGATGCGTCAAGCGAGACAGAACCAACCTGATGGCTCGCAATTCCAGAACATTGATGGGCAAGTGGGCCTCCTGAGGGTCCCACTGCCCCTGAAACCGAAGATCCTTCCAAAAACCTCCCCAGCCTGACAAACTGGCATCCGTGGTGACAGTTTCCCAAAGCGGAGTCAGAAACGACCTGCCCTTCAGAAGGTTGTCCGAGACCAACCACCACAGAAGGGACTGCCGAACCCGAGGGGACAACCGAAAGGACCGATCTAACGACCCCGGACACCGGTTCCAAGACGCCAAAAGATGAAGTTGAAGAGTCCTCGTATGAAACTGAGCAAAGGGAACCACCTCGAACGAGGCCACCATCAACCCCACCAGTCTCATCCCCAGACGAATGGACGGATGAGGATGGGAGAGGAGCAGCTGGACCAATTCCTGAATCATCAGAACCTTGGCCTGAGGAAGAAACACTCTGTGCTGGCAGGAGTCCCCCTCTGCTTGACTGAAGGAAGGAGCCATGATGAGAAGATCGTCCAGGTAAGGCACAATGCGAATCCCCTAAGCTCTGAGCAGGGCCATCACCCCCGCCAACACCTTGGTGAACACTCTCGGAGCAGAGGTGAGGCCGAATGGAAGAGCCACAAACTGAAAATGCCGATCCTCCACCACGAAACGAAGGAACCGCTGATGAGCAGGAAAGATCGGCACGTGCAGGCACGCATCCTTGATGTCTATGGACGTCATAAAGTCCCCCTGCCGAAGCGAACCGATCGCAGACCGCAGGGTTTCCATGCGGAACTTCCGGGGACGAATAAACCTGTTGAGAAACTTCAAATCCAGAATAGGACGGAAGGACCCGTCCTTTTTGGGAACCGTGAAGAGATTGGAGTAAAACCCGCGCCCTACCTCTGAAGAAGGAACCGGGCAAATGACAGCTAAATCTAGAAGATTCCTTACTGCCGCCAGGAGTAAGTGCGCACAAAAAACACAGACCCACACACTGATCTCCTCTGTTCCCCCCCCGTGCAGACCGGACACGCAGGCTGCAAGCGCCGATCACGGCGCTCAGCCACAGGCGGGACCGCGGCGCAGCGCGCCGCAAGGCCCCGCCCCCCCCGGCTCCTGAGGGGAGAGAACCATTCACGCAGACAGAGTGACAAGAAGGACACACAAGCAAATCCGCAATAAAAATTAGCCACAGTAACACAGCGATAAGCCCTCACAATGCAGCAGCGCAGCAGCCACACTCACACAACATGTCACCGTCCCAAAACGCGCCCCACACCCCGGAATGCGGAATAACTAAAATCCCAGGGCTAGGCACATCCTGACCGCTAACCTCCTATTAAATGGGGGCATCCCACATCCAGATCACCACTCCGGGAATCCCGCTATGCCCCGCAATGAAGGGTCGAGCGGAGGAGCTAATCTCCTAGGCACCAATGGTGCCGGCTACCTTTTGCCCGGCCTACAGCCGAAGCTGGGAGGCTGCCAGTAAATAGATATACTCTCAAACAAGAGCCGGGCAGAAATAGACCACGGGGGGGGGGGGGGGGGGGGGGGGATACCCCGGCTACCTGCAAGCAGGAGACTTCTTTCTTCTGTCTTGTCGCCACCTTGCAGAGAACAACACTGGGAGGTTCTTGGGAGGTACCAGGTATGTATAGACCGGGAGGGGCCTGTTGAAGTTTTTGGAGATTCTCTGCAATGCTGCCACCTAGCGGTGCGTTAACCCTAGTGTAATTATTAATGTTTGAAGTGGGGTGTGTGACATACTTAGAATAATACGCCAGCTAATGAGAGGATGGGTCACTCATACACCCAAATTAAATACTTCCACCAAGCATGTGGTTTATTCTCTCCTGGTAGGAATAAAATCCAGTTTACAAGTTTAGTCTATCAAGGGTGACAGAGCCTGTCACCCCTGATTTCCTCTTTCTTCCATTAAAATAAAATACAAAAAAAAACAAGCCTAACTGGACATTTCTTGATGCCGGGTGTAAAGGTGACCTCTCCTCCCGCTATCCAGCAAATTTATATGGATTTTTATCACTGGCCCATTTTCCGCAATAAGGTTCCTTTAACAAACAAGAACTAACTCCGAACAAAGTTCTGACCAGAGAGCAGACGGGGACTTAGAGGAAAAGGAGTCTGATTTACCTCAGACTAATTGTAAAGTTTGTAGCTGGCAGAAAAGGAACTACAAGCCATAACGAAATGCCAAACTGTTTTGATTTAAGCGTTCGGAGGCCACGTGTGTTTCCCAAGACCATCCGCCGTGCCGCAGCAAATAACTGCTTTCAGATGGGACCAAGAAGAAAAAAAAAACAATATTGCCATAAACAAAATAAAGCTTGCTAGGGTGCTGGGGGACTGCTGAGCCTTAAAAGTGGCCTTCTTCTGTGACCTCAAAACCTCTGTTCCCATATGACTAGGCGCTGCAAGGTGGAAACAGGTGGGAATGGCTCAGACGAGAGTCAGTGGCATTTAATCAGGCTGGAACTCATGATGTCCTTTGGTAAGCACAATTAAAAGTAATATTTCGAAATATTATGTAATATTATGCTATCTTTTTTTTTTATTTCAAAGAACTTTTATTTATTGTTTCTCATGTAGAGGTTGGTATAACATTACATGCATACATAAAGCATCATATAGCTCATTTACTTAATAGGATACTATTATAATACACACAAGAGTGCCAGGAGCTCAGGATCAGAGTCAATCCCCGAGTCAACATAAGTATTCTGTTTGATGAAATAGGTATCCTAACCATCTTGCTTTCCTGTCCAAACCAACAACTATTAAACTTTTAAAAGCATTATGTCAGTACTCATGAGGCGTGATTAATAATGTTACCAACATGAGAAAATTAGAAAAAGTTGTAGAAGTGAAGGAATCGAAAAAAGAGAGATAGAAATAGAAATAGGGAGCGAAAACAAAACAATAACAAAAAAAAAGGGAGGGAAGGGGGGGGAGCAGTCCAGTTAATATACGATCCATAATGCTTCCAATGCCCATGGCTGTTTGGTAGTGAGTAGTGAGTTGAAGGCCAACCAAGGCTGCCAAATCTTATCCTGCCTGGAATACACAATCTCCATCTCCTCAATAAAGTTAACTTGGTATATCTATTCTCTGATGGCGGGAACAGTTCGAGATTTCCAGTGTCTAGGTATAACAACTTTTGCAGCATTAATAAGGTGAAGTTGCACTGAATTCTTATACTTACTTGTTGATGATTTAGAGTGATGCAACAGGTATAACGAGGGTGTCGTCATCATTAGACTCCAGTATAACGCCCAAATAATAAAATTTCTTGATTTCAGGGCAGGTCCACCAAATATGAAAAAGATCCCCTCTGTCTGCACCGCATCTCCAGCAAGCCTCCGAAATCAAAGGAAACATCTTGCGTAGTTCCCAAGGTGTTCTGTACCACCGTATTAATAACTTAAAGTGACCTTCACCCTGAATAAGAGCATATCTTATGTTTCCCACACCCTGTACATACAGATTGCTCACATTAAAAATCATCCTACCTGCATCTACTGCATGTTATGAGCCTTTAAACATCCAAGATGGCAGCTCATGGAGCATCAGGCAGCCTGCAAGCAGGAAGTGTCTTCTGACTGTGTTGCTCTGCATTCTGGGATTGCCTGACCCCAGCTCTGCTCTGTCTGTGCAAAGCACAGCTATAACCCGCCCCCCTGTACTTTATCCTGTTCTCCTCTCCTCAGTATGTGATGCTACTGAGCCAAGATGGCGGCATCCGTATCCTAGAGTCCTGATCAGAGTTGCAGGCCAGTGAGGAAAAGAATAAAGAGTGACTAAATACTTAAAATCTATTAATTTTAGATGCTGGGGAATAGTTTTTTTAAGGGTTTGGGCTTTTCATTAAATCATGCTGAAGGTCCGGTTTAAAATTTGTCTCTTGAATGGAGCTACTGATAGAAACTCTATGCGTTAGCACGAGTATCTTTTACCATTCTTCTTCAGAAAGTGGGAGGTTCAGATCTAACTCCCATTTTTCTTTCCATCTATTTTTACAAGACAGAGCATTCTCTCCCAGGAGTAATTTATAGTTCCTAGATAGCAAATGATCCTGTTGACCTTGTCCAAGGCAGGTTTTTTCATACTGGGATGGGTTTCCCTAACGCTCAAATAGTGTCTAATTTGAAAGTACACCCAGAATGGTAGGTCAATGGTAGGAATGGTATTCCTTTGACACCTGCTAGAGAAATTTACCATCTGCAAAGAACTGGTGAGCAAATGGGTTGGGTCTGGGTTGCCACGTATAGCGGTTAAGGGGCTTGTTGTGGAGAGGCAAATATTCCAGATACTATCTTCAAAGTCTGAGGAATAAACGGGTGATCTAGGATCTCCCCCACCCACGTTTTTCATCCAGACCAGCTAGCAAACTGCGATTTTAATCCACTCCATGCTATTCCCATTGATATTCCAGTCCCTCACCCTTGAGAGGTGTATATCTTTGTAGTACAGGGAGCACTCATACCCCCTTGTTCCTTAGGGGCTGTAAGAGCCACAAAGCTCCCTCTAGGATGCTGGCCATATAAAGGACATCATATACCTTTTAATGTCTTTGAGAAACCCTCTTGGTAGTTCTATTATGCTATCTTTTGGTGTCTCTTTCCTTCCATATGTGACCCTTTCATAACTTTGGGCAATTTAATGGTGGAAATGGTTGAGAGTGGATTTGACAATAATTGTAAAACCTATAATAAGAGAGCTACATTGAGGTGGAGCTACATTGGAGAGTATAATGTCTGCTTATAACCAAAGTGGATTTGAGCTACATTAAAGCGGAGCTACAATAGATACTATATGATTTGCTCATAACCTTTTCTGGAACTGGGACATTATTTGGTGGCTGGATTCTCTAATTTGAAGGAAAATTATTGCACACCGGGTGAAAAGAGAAGATTTGCCTGTATTGTAAAGAATTATTTTTCCCACGGAGTAGATGTATTCGATCTTATAAAGAACTATAGAGTGAAAGTTTGGATGTGAGAACCATTGTGACACAGGTTTCAATGAAATACTCCCATCATAGGATTATAATTTTGTATTTGAGTATTGAACACTTGATGATGAATCAAGTATTCGGGCACTGTTTATAGGTTATTTAATATCACAGTGGTTTATATAAGGTAAATAGCCTGACTACCTTCTTCCATGGTACAAAAAGAAGAACCAAGCCGCCCACAGCAAAATTGCCTTCATGAATTACAATGCTCCATCTCATGCTGCAAATATACCTCAAATATACCTCATTGGCTGCTATGGGCATAAAAGGAGAGAAACTCATGGTGTGGTATGTGTGGTGTGGTCTTCCCCTGATCTCAACCCAAATGAGAACCTTTGTAGCATCCTCAAGCACAAGATATAGGAGGATGGGAGGTAGTTTACATCAAAACAGCAGCTCTGGGAGGCCATTCTGACATCCTGCAAAGAAACTGAAGCAAAAACTCCCCAAAAACTCACAATTTCAATGGATGTAAAAATTGTGAAGATGATCTGAGAGGAGGGTTCGAATGTCACCGTGGCCTGTTAGGATGTTTTTGATAGAAATAGCTTCTGATTTTGGTAAATGTGACCAGTTACTGCTGAAAATTCAACAAATGACCATTATCACTTCTTTATAACCTATAAAATATATTGGCAATCTGCTGTGCAGAATAAATTGGAATACATTTTTTAAATTTTAATTTGGAAAAAAAAATATCAATGGGAGGGTTGCTCCATAAAATGTGATTTATAAGGCTGATGACTTGAAAATTATCCTGACATGATAATTCGGAATGAGGTGTATACACACCAGTGAGCTAGTCGGGATCACACACTCTCAGTTATGTGACAACCATGAAACAAGACTGTTGCAGCTAGGAATAATCAAGCCCATGGGTGGAAAGTATTTTATTTTGGCCAGCCTGGACTGGCCCTTTAATGGAAAAAGTAGCTGAATATATATTAGCAGTTCAAGCAATGGTCATGGCAGAACCAACAGCAGTCTGGTACGAGGCCTGTGACTATAGAGAGCTGTGGCAAAAATAACACCAGTGGGGCGGACACAATATGCCTGATTCATAGACTCTCCCGAACTCATTCCTGCATGCGGGATTGCTTTAAAGATCTTGGTTTTAGAATTTTTATAAAAAGATTTAAACCTAAAAGTGTAAGTTGCCAGTCCCAACTTAAGCCCTCTTTTTGATTGAGGGATTGAGTATGAACATCTGCAGTTCCATGGCCTGCTCACCCTGTACCTGCCAGAGCTTAAACCGGCTGGACATGATGGGATGTACAATCAACATGTGCTCGAATTGACCCAACTGAACCGACTTTCTTTTGAGAAGCTATGGGTAGTCCCTGCCACAAGAAAGGGGCATGCAATTGATGGCATAACCAAATCGGTTCGCGAATGGCTTCTTGCAGAGGCTTGGAGCACTGTTTGCAGTTGCACCCTGATTAAATTTCTTGATGGCATGGTTGCCCTGCAGGAGAAATACATCTGTTTTCCTGATAGCGTGGAAGCCTGAAACTCAATGAAGTTGGGTTATTTCAACATAGCGAATCTGCTCAACGTCATGGGCGCCATCGACTGCACACACGTGGCGTTGGTGCCTCCTGTTGTGAAGGAGTATATGTACAGGTATAATTAAGTGCTCATTGGTCCTTCTGCTCCTTCTTGTCAAGTCTCCTCTGTTTATGCTATTATGCTAGTCTTTGTTCTGCTCCCCTAAACTATCTAATTCTTGTTGCTCATTGGGCACAGTGATCCCTGTGTCCAAGTTGACCGTGTATCTGTTTGCTCTTTGCCTGCTACTATAATGTTGCTAGTGTATTAAGTAACCAAAAAATATTGGGTGTAGGCACTCCCAAAACAACATACAACAGCCTAAGGGACTATGACCTCGCTACATATATACAACAAACCCTATAGTCTGGTTAAAAAATGTCTTTTGACGTTTTATTTTTAAAGTGCAATCATGGGAATATAAAGAAAGTACAGACAACTTCATAAACAGTATAAAAAGTACAGAACACACCATTCAAATATATTCCATTGCTACAATACAGTAAATTTCCACAAAATTGAGTACTAGCAGTACTGATGTACTAGTTTTGCCTCCATTCGGCTTCCTCAGCGCCATTTACTTGCACTCATCATTGTACTTGTGGGTTATTCAACATCCTATAAGGGGAAATTTTTGGACAATAAAAAACCGGAAGAGAGAAAAAAAAAGGGGATAAGGGAAAAAATATACATAGAAGTTTCACAACAACATCCTTTGTTTTTTACATCATTGTACCTTATATTGATTTCCATGCCTTCTCAAATATGCACAAATTCAGGCTAAGTACAATCAAGCATCATGTGATGTCCACTCACAATCTATAGGGTCAAACATATCATATTATGGGTCACCCATATTTTGCTATATGTTTATTAGGATCATATGATGAAACAGTGAATGCCAAAAAAGATTGCTTACTTGAATAGGCTCAGTGACTTTGTACAGGGTAAACTCTCAAAATGGCAGCCTGGGGTGGTCCAAAATGTAATTATGTTCACCAGACAGTAAATCCTCTCTTCCAATAGGGAAAACTGGGTTTTACAATGCTTCCAAAATCCCCCGATGGCTGTCACAGAGTCTCCCACACATTGTCCAGGCATGCACAGAGCAGATGTGGCCACCACCTGGGTGCCCTAAATACTCTAATTGTGTCCCACGTGGGGCAGAAACAGCTCTGGCACCGCAACCGGAAGTAGATACCCGATGCTAGTGTATTAACCTGTGTCTGTTGTCATTTCTTTACAGGAACTTGCAGTGTGTGTTGGGTCCTGATCTGCAGTGGGTCCTGATCTGCAAGTTGGCAGGCTTCACCCATGAAGCCTTTATCTTGCGGAGCTCCAGTCTCTATTCCCGGTTTGAGACTGGCGATCTGAGTAGCGGTTGGCTTCTGGGTATGTGTGTGTATTAGTATTGCCTTTCTGTTGTTAGCCTTGCATTTGTTATGTTGAATGTTGGTATCAGCTGGGCCCCATAGGATGTATTTCTGTCTCATTTTTAGTGTTGCGTATTTGTCTCCCTGCCCTCCTTCTGTAATTGTGTGCTCATAGTTTCAATCCACATTCCCCTTGTTCCTAGTTTAATGCCTTTGGCCTTGTAGTGCACCTTACCTTATGTTTGTCCGGCTAACTGTCTGAAAAATCTAAATTAAATTCTTGATCTACTTGCAACTGTGGCCCCCTATCTCACCAGCTTGCCTATTGTAGTACCCCATTTCCAAGGGGTATGTGTGTCCTAGCCTTTTTAATTGATTGTAGTTTTTTTAGGTAACTCAGGATACTGTTGTACTAGCTGCTGACCCCTTTTTTGTGTCCCCAGAAGCAAGGGCAGAAGCCCATCGACCGTACACACCACCGTACCCGTGCTGTGGTTAAGCGGGCTTTTAAAGAGCCGCTTTTGCTGACTGAACAATACTGGTGGAGTGCTCCAGTACAAGCCAGACAAGGTGGTCAAGATCATAGTTGCCTTCTTTTCACTCCACTCCTTTGCCTTGCTGGAGAATGTGCCAGTTTACCTGCAGCAGGAAACCACCACAGCTGCTCAGGAGGTGCCTAGGCATCTATATTTTGGCACCCAGAGCCGTGCTGGCCAGTCAGTATACCAGCACTTGGTGGACTCTTAGTTTAGTTAATTTGTGTCTGCTCTGTGTTTTGCTTTAGTCTTATTTAGCGATGTACCCCCCTTTATTTTTGTTTCGTTATGACTAAAGAAACATACAAAAGAATTTTTTTTTTCGTTGTTGGAGCTACCACACTGGGCCCCAGAAATGGTGGTCACAATGTGCAACAAGGCTAGATTTTTGGATTAATAAAATGGTTGTGCCGCCAGGCCAAAAAATCAACACAAAAAAATACAATTCTGTGATTACTCACCTGTAGAATTGGTATTATAAGTATACAGCACGTCCTGTTCCAGAAGTTTCCTTACACATGGGTTATACATCCACAAGATGGCGCTGGACTGCAGAAAACAGCTTGTGGCTCCTCCCGGCCCCATATAAGTCACCATACAGAGGTAACTAAGAATAATGAT
The DNA here is from genome assembly GCA_027917425.1 of Gastrophryne carolinensis. Taxonomy (NCBI): domain Eukaryota; kingdom Metazoa; phylum Chordata; class Amphibia; order Anura; family Microhylidae; genus Gastrophryne; species Gastrophryne carolinensis. The sequence continues at coordinate 42,631,501 of CM051243.1, read as the reverse complement.
AACAAGGGTGGGATGGAACAGGACGTACTGTATACTTATACCAATTCTACAGGTGAGTAATCACAGAATTGTATTATTCCAAGTATACAGCATGTCCTGTTCCAGAAGATTCCTTACACATGGGACATCCAATAGCAGTGTCCGTAAGGTAGTGTGAGATCCCCAAAAGCAACAGCGGGCAGATTAGACCACTGCCGCTTGCAGAACTTTGCGGCCAAAAGCAGCATCAGCTGAGGCCCTAACATCAACCTTATAAAACTTTAAAAAAGTATGAACAGAAGACCAAGTAGCGGCCTTACAAACTTGTTCAACAGAAGCTTGGTGCTGAAAAGCCCAAGAGGCACCAATAGCACGAGTAGAATGAGCAGTAAGACGGAAAGGAGGCTCCTTCCCCTCAGCAGAATAGGCTTGAACCACAGCCTGACGGATCCACTTGCTGATAGTGGACTTAGCTGGAGCTAAACCCTTCTTAGGCCCAGAAGGGAGAACAAAAAGAGCATCAGTCTTCCTGAAGGATTCAGTAGCCACCAAATAGAACTTCAAGTTCCTGACCACATCCAGAGAATGTAAAACCCGCTCCTTGGGGTTACAAGGATTAGGGCACAGAGAAGGCAACACAATGTCCTGATTGAGATGAAAGGCAGACACAACCTTAGGCAGAAAATCTGGCTTAAAACAAAACACCACCTTGTCCTGGTGTCTCTCAAAGTAAGGAGGCTTGATGGAAAGCACCGCCAACTCAGAAACACGCCTAACAGAGGTGATAGCCACCAAAAAGGCTACCTTAAGTGTCAAAATGGACAAAGGGGCCGCACGCAAGGGCTCAAAGGGAGACCGCTGCAGGGCAGATAAGACCAAGTTCAAATCCCAGACTGGTAACATAGGCTTACGTGGAGAACGCACGTGAGTAACCCCCTGAAAAAAAGGTCTTAACCAGACGATGGCAAAGGATCTTTGGAAGAAAATAGCCAAGGCTGAAACATGACCTTTGAGGGTACTAAGTTGAAGACCAAGATCCAAACCATGTTGCAGGAATTTCAGAATCCTGGGGATAGAAAACACCCGACAGGGAAGCGACCTAGACTCACACCAGTCAATGTAAGCATGCCATACCCTATAGTAGATAGACGAGGACTTCTTCCTAGCCTGAATCATGGTACTAACGACAGAGGCAGGCAGCCCCTTTTCCATCAAGATGGAGGTTTCAGCAGCCAGGCCGTTAAAGCCAGTGTTTGTAAATTGGGATGGTGTAGCTGCCCCTGAGTGAGCAGATCTGGAACCTTGGGCAGGGCATACTGATCTACTGCCAACTGCACGATGTCTGCGAACCACACTCTTCTTGGCCAACAGGGGACCACCAGAATGGTTGGCACCCTTTCCTGGAAAATCTTGCGCAGCACCCTGCCCAGCAGAGGAAAAGAAGGAAACACATAAAGGAGCTGAAAGCCCTTCCAAGACATTGCTAGTGCATCCATGGCCAAGGCCAGAGGGTCCTGGGACAGAGAGACAAAGACTGGAAGCTTGTGATTGTGACGGGACGCAAACAGGTCCACATCCTGCTGCCCCCAGCGACAGCACAGGGAGCGAAACACCCTGTTGCTGAAGGACCACTCCCCCAGCCGAGACATCCACCTGCTCAAGGAGTCTGCCCGGGATGTAAATTGCCGATATGCAGGGGACATTCTCCTCCGCCCAGGACAGTATCAGAGACACTTCCTTGAGGGCCCTCTTGCTCCGGGTCCCTCCCTGATGATTGATGTAGACAACCGCCGTCTGGTTGTCCGAGCGGATCTGAACCGCCCGACCCCGAAGGTGTGGAGTCAACTGGGCGAGGACCAGCCTTATCTCCCTCAATTCCAGAATGTTGATAGGGGTATGGGCCTTCTGAGGGCCCCACTGACCCTGGAACTTCAGGGATTTCCAGAAGCCCCCCCCCCAACCTGTCAGACTGGCATCTGTGGTGACTGTCTCCCAGCAAGGGGCCAGAAAGGATCTGCCCATCAACAGGTTCCTTGAGTCCAGCCACCACGAAAGAGACCGCCTGGCCAGAGGGGACAGAACAAACACCTTATCCAGGGACACAGGATCCCGATCCCATACTGACAAGAGGTGAAGTTGAAGAGGTCTCATGTGAAACTGAGCATATGGAACCGCCTCAAAGCAAGACACTATCAGGCCCACCAGCTGCATCCCTTGCCGGATGAAGGGATGGGGGCAAGACAGAAGAAACCTTGCTTGAGCTTGAAGACTCACCACCTTCTGCTGAGGGAGAAGAACCTTGACCTGAGATGTATTCAGAGTCATGCCCAGAAAGGACCTCACCAATGATGGGGACAGGGAAGACTTGGGGTGGTTGATCACCCAGCCGAAGGACTCCAGTGTGGACACCACCATCTGGGTATCCAGCTCTGCCTGCTGGAAGGACTGAGACATGATGAGAATGTCGTCCAAGTAAGGAAGGATGCGAATGCCCTGAGATCTCAGCAGAGCCATTACTCCCGCCAGCACCTTGGTGAAAACCCTGGGAGCCGAGGTGAGACCGAAAGGCAAGGCCACAAATTGCTAGTGCTGATCTTCCAGAGCGAACCTGAGGAATCTCTAATGACCTGGAAAGATTGGTACATGAAGGTAAGCATCCCTGATGTCTACAGAGGTCATGAAGTCGCCCGGGTGCAGTGAATTGACTGCTGAGCGCAGGGTCAACATGCGAAAATGCTTGAACCTGACAAACTTGTTGAGACGTTTTAAATCCAGGATGGGCCTGAGGGACCCATCCTTTTTGGGGACAGTGAACAGATTGGAATAGAAGCATCTGCTTCTTTCCCTGAAGGGGACCGGGCAGATGACCCCTAACTCCTTGGACAACGAGGCACAGACCGTGTGCAGCCAAAGGGTTTTGAGCCATCCGGGATTTTACAAATCTTGGGGGCGGCCAGGCTGCAAACTCTATCTTGTAACCGGAGGATACTACCTCCTGAATCCACCAGTCTGAGACATGAAGCCTCCAGACGTGAGCAAAGAGCCGAAGCCGCCCCCCCACCCGGATGGGTGAGGGCGCCCCTTCATGCCTGAGGGGGCTTGGGGGAGGACTTTGGCTTGCGACCCCAGGAGGGGCTGGGGCGGCCACGTCCTCTGCCCCTGCCCCAATGTCCCCACGAGCCCAGCAAAGGAAACTCCTCGACCAAATCTGGAACCACGGAAGGAAGGGAGAAAGGCACCTGTCCCCCGAAAGGCCCAATAATTCCCCCTCCTCAAGGGGAGAATAACCAGAAATGTCAAAAAATTCCTCAGCCTCAACAGGAAAGGAGATAAATGCCACTTCTTAGCAAAAGCCTTACACGGGGCAGACCCAGCAATACGTTTTTCAATGCTGGCCACCTGTGCAGCCAAATCAGGTTGAGACTCCCCACTGGTATGCACCTCGCTGGGGGTCCGATGTAAGCATGGGGGGGTAGGCGAATACAAAGGGGGCGCAGGCCCAGCAACAGGTAACCCAGACTGCAACGCAAGCACCTGCTGGGCGCAGGGTACACACACCCTGACATCATCACTTATAGGGGATACCCCACACGCAACACATAGCCGGACTTGTCCCGAAGGAACCCCAGGCCCATTATCCCCAGAAGCCTCCATATGATGATTTGAATGGCACAACAAGCCAGTAAGGGATAACGCTAATAGTATCTACCAGGGAGTAGTGAGGGGAGAAGGCCAGGAGAAAACACAGAGCTGAAGTTTTAACCTGCCTGAAAGACATAAAACACATTCCCATCAGCATATAAGATAATTAAGATAAATAAGATAACAAAGAGACTACCCCGCAGGGGTACTCACAGACCGCCGACAGCCAACAGCACAAGCAGCGCAGCAGCAGGGAAAAAATGGCGCCCGCAGAGACCTAGAGAGCGGATCGCACCCCACGTGATGCAGCCGGCCAATCACGGTGGCGCCACCTCAGAGTCAATGTCGCCACCGCCCGCGGAGCGCGGTACAAGCGTGCGGCGGCGGCGTACACGGTGAACAAAGTAAAACACACAGATAAAACAGCACATCACTCTGAGGGACCACCGGCCACCCCCCCTCGGAGATCTCCCGGAGGGAGAGCGAGGCAGGGAATAAGGAGGCACACGGAGTAACCGCCGAGACCTTAAGAGGGAAGAGGGGGGGAGGGCAAGATGAAGGGAACACCAAGGGGAGAAGGGTCAAGGCACAGGAGCCTGGCAACCCACAGTGCAGGGGGGGCATCCCAAAGGCTCACCATCAGCCTGAACCGCCTACCCTGTCAGATCAGGGACTGCGGTAGGAGCAGCGATCCTCAGCACCTATCCTGGTTCTACTAACCTACCTTCACCCGAACCTGAGTCAGCCGCAGCTGGGAGGCAGTGGAATGGATAGGAATGGATGGGAATAGTCTTGCAGGGCCACAGGCAGATAAGCCCAGCTAGGGCAGACTAGATGGACCGTATGGTCTCCTTCTGCTGTCAACCTTCTATGTTTCTATGTTACCAGTCTGGGATTTGAACTTGGTCTTATCTGCCTTGCAGGGGTCTCCCTTTGCGTGAGGCCCCCTTGTCCATTTTGATGCTTAAGGTAGTCTTTTTGGTGGCTATCACTTCTGTTAGGCGTGTTTCTGAGTTGGCGGCGCTTTCCATCAAACCCCCTTACTTTGAGAGACACCAGGACAAGGTGGTGATTCGTTTTAAGACAGATTTTCTGCCTAAGGTTGTGTCTGCTTTTGATCTCAATCAGGACATGGTTTTGCCTTCTCTATGCCCTAAACCTAGTAACGCTAAGGAGTGGGTTTTACACTCTCTGGATGTGGTCAGTTCTATTTGGTGGCTACTGAATCCTTCAGGAAGACTGATGCTCTTTTTGTGCTCCCGTCTGGACCTAAGAAGGGTCTGGCTCCAGCTAAGTCCACTATCAACAAGTGGATCCGTCAGGCTGTGGTACAGGCCTATTCTGCTAAGGGGAAGGAGCTTCCCTTCCGCCTTACTGCTCATTCTACTCGTGCTATTGGTGCCTCTTGGGCTTTTCAGCACCAAGCTTCTGTTGAACAAGTTTGCAAGGCCGCTACTTGGTCTTCTGTTCATACTTTTTCTAAGTTTTACAAGGTTGATGTTAGGGCCTCAGCTGATGCTGCTTTTGGTCGCAAAGTTCTGCAGGCGGCAGTGGTTTAAACTGCCTGTTGTCTGCCTGGGCCTCCGAGAGGGACCTTCTGACCAATGGGGGAAGCACACAAACCCCGTCCAAGGACGCGGGGTCCTTGTCCCATACTCATAGGAGGTGAAGCTGCAGAGGCCTCGAATGGAACTGAGCAAAGGGCACCAACTCGAAGCTCGCCACCATCAGGCCCAGGGGAGAGCTGGGGGCACAAGAGCAGGGACCGCACCTGCATAGTCAGATCTTCCATCTTCTGTTGGGGAAGGAATATTCGTGACTGAACCGTATCCAGAATCATCCCCAGGAATGGGGTCACCGGTGAAGGGGACAGGGAGGACTTGGGATGATTGATCACCCAGCCAAAGGACTCCAAGGTGGACACCACCAGCTGAGTGTCCAGCTCTGCCTGCTGTAGAGGCCATGAGGCGATGAGGATGTCGTCCAGGTAGGGCAGCACTCGAATGTCCCCTGACCTTAGCAAGGACATCACCCCCGCCAATACCTTGGTGAACACTCTGGGAGCTGAAGTGAGGCCAAACGGTAGAGCCACAAATTGGTAGTGTTGATCTTTCAACTCGAATCTGAGAAACCTTTGATGCCCTGGGAACACAGGGATGTGAAGGTAAGCATCTTTGATGTCCACAGACGTCATAAAATCCCCTGGTCGTAGAGAGCCAACGGCGAGCGCAGGGTTTCCATGCGAAAACGCTTGTTCTTGACAAATTTGTTGAGGATCTTTAAATCCAGAATGGGCCTGACTGACCCATCTCTTTTGGGTACTGTGAAAAGGTTGGAGTAGAACCCTTCTCCCAATTCTCTCAAAGGAACTTTGCAAATAACTCCCAGCTCCAGAAGTCCTTGTACTGCCTGCATCAGGACCTGAGTTGATACCGGGTCCTGGGGGATCCGGGACCTGACGAATCTTGAGGGGGGCCGCACAGCAAACTCTATCTTGTAGCTGGAGGTAACTACCTCCTGAATCCACCGGTCTGAGACTTGGCGCCTCCAGACGTGCGCGAAGTGCTGTATCAGTCCCCCCACCCTGGCGGCGAGGGCGCCCCATCATGCCTGAGGTGTCTTGGGAGGGGCTTTGGGTTTGGTCCCTCAGGAGGAGCCAGGGCGTCACCCCCTGCTCCTATGTCAGGAGTCTGTGCGAGCCCCCGCGAAGGACACCCCTTTTCCCTGCTTAGCGCCTCTGTAGGGGGCTGAAAGGGGGCCCTGGCTGCGAAAGGGCCGAGGCTGCCGCCTGCGCTGTGGTAACTTACCTCCTTTAGCAAAGAGGTCTAGGCAGTCCCCAAACAGGCGTAGTCCCTTGAATGGGAGCCCAGTAAGGGCTTTCTTAGCAGCATTGTCGGCCGCCCACTGTCGCAGCCATACCGCGTGGCGTATAGCCACCGCCAAGGCGGAAGATCTGGCACACAGCCTAATAGCATCATCCGATGCAGACAGGATAAAGTTCACAAATACATCACAGTTAGACAGTCCTAGGGGATCCTGGGGGATCCGGGACCTGACGAATCTTGAGGGGGGCTGCACAGCAAACTCTATCTTGTAGCTGGAGGTAACTACCTCCTGAATCCACCAGTCTGAGACTTGGCGCCTCCAGACGTGCGCGAAGTGCTGTATCAGTCCCCCCACCCTGGCGGCGAGGGCGCCCCATCATGCCTGAGGTGTCTTGGGAGGGGCTTTGGGTTTGGTCCCTCAGGAGGAGCCAGGGCGTCGCCCCCTGCTCCTATGCCAGGAGTATGTGCGAGCCCCCGCGAAGGACACCCCTTTTCCCTGCTTAGCGCCTCTGTAGGGGGCTGAAAGGGGGCCCTGGCTACGAAAGGGCCGAGGCTGCTGCCTGCGCTGTGGTAACTTACCTCCTTTAGCAAAGAGGTCTAGGCGGTCCCCAAACAGGCGTAGTCCCTTGAATGGGAGCCCAGTAAGGGCTTTCTTAGCAGCATTGTCGGCCGCCCACTGTCGCAGCCATACCACGTGGCGTATAGCCACCGCCAAGGCGGAAGATCTGGCACACAGCCTAATAGCATCATCCGATGCAAACAGGATAAAGTTCACAAATACATCACAGTTAGACAGTGCATTAATAGTATCAGTAGGCAACTCGTCTGGGCCGTCAAGTGCATTCCTGACCATCGCCCTGAGCGCCACGACAGTAATGGCCAGAGCGCCGGTCCTCAGAATCCCGCAGCGTAGTAGTGTCGGGAGAGTGCATAATAGAGGTGTTAGACAGCCCTAGAATAGGAGCATCGACCTCGGGGGGGGGGGGGGGGGGGGGTGATGACCAGCACTTGACCATGTCAGCAGGAAATGGATACTTCCTGTCCAGACTCTTAGGGATCCCGGGAAGTCTACTGGGATGTTCCCACTCCTTAAGCACGAGGTTATTGAAATGAGTCTGCTCAGGAAATTCCAATCGAGCCATAGCAGTATGGAATAGCTCACCCCTTTGTCTGGGAGCCGCAACAGGGGGAGAGATGGACAAAACCTCAAAAATCTGAAGCAATAGCTTATCAGTATCATACGGGGTCCAGTGCTCAGAACCAGAATCGTCATGACCCCTAGACTTCTCATCAGATGACTCTGAGTCAGAGAGCAGCTCCCCATCGTCCGAAAGGGTATGGTCATATAGATGCGTAAACTCATCAGACTCCGTAGGGAAAGGAGCAGAGTCAGGGATTATGTGCCGCTTTTTTGCGGTAGCCTTGCGCGCTAGAGTACTAGCAAGCAATTTTTCAACACTGGCCAGTCTAGTAGCCACATCAGGATGAGAATCCCCGCTTGTATTGGGGGTTAGACTCAGGCTTGGGGGGGGGGGGGTAGGTGAAGTGAGGCGAGGTGCAGACCCAGCCCCAGAAGGGGCGGGAAGTACCATCAGCACCTGCTGTGCACAAGGGACGCAGACCCGAGCATTGTCACCGTTGATAGATGAGACCCCACAAGCTACACACAGCCGGGCTTGTCCTGAGGGGACCCCGTTTACAATATCCTGGGATGCCTCCATATGGTGATTAATGGGCACAATAGGCCAGTAGGGATTGACGCTATAAGCTACCCTGGATGCCCCAAAGACCAGCAGGGAAGTGGGAGTAATTATGCTAGGTCCAACTGGCAATTACACCGGGCTGGGAGAAGCCACTGGATTCGACCGTCTGAAAGACATAATGGGAATAGGGGTGTCAGAGCCATGCGCAGTAAGCAAGACAAATGAAAATTGCCCGCGAGGGCACTTACAGATCGAGGGAGGAGGAGGACCGTTACCACGCGCGCGCGCGATGAGCATCGAAATGGCGCCAAGCGGACCTCGAAGGGCGGGCCAGAGCGGGCTGTGACGCGGAGCGCGCCAAGCCAGGTCTCCGCCCCCCCGAAGAGCGCGAAGCTCTGCAGACAGTAGTCAGCGCAGACAGTAAAGTGAATGACACACTATAGAAGTAAAACGGGGATTACTTCCAGATGCGCCCGACAACGTATAACAATGAAGACGCCGCAGCCTGTTCGCGCGCCCGTCCAATAAGGGCAAGATAATCGCGCGGCGGCGGCCGATAGACAATAAAGACAGCGCGGTTCTGACACCAGGTGTATGAGTCAAGGACAATACTAAGGCCATAACGTGTACTGAATACACTAAGACCACCACACCCCCCCCTTTCTTTCCCCCCGAGCTACGGGGGGAACGAGGGAGGATGGCGACCCTTTGAACAGGGTCCACCGCTACACGGGGTATGGGCAATTGTGCGGGAGAGGCATCCACAAGAGGCTCACCATCAGCCTAAACCGCCTACCCTTTGGTGGGGGACTGCGGAGGAGCATGGCTCCATAAGCACACGTAGTGCTGCCTACCTTCACCCGACCAGCGCAGCCCAGGTTGGGAGGCACATCACGAAGAGGACGGGTGGGAGCAGTACAACAGGGCCGCAGGCTTTAATAGCCCCGCTCACCTGCGAGAGTGACACATCATGTCTTCGCAGTCAGCACTGCAGAGAAATCTGGGGATTCGTGGGAGGTCCCTGGGTATTTGAAGGGCCGGGAGGAGCCTGTTTTTTTCCATGTCTCTGCAGTGCAGCGCCATTTGGCGGAGGATAACCCAAGTGTAAGTATTATATCTGGAGCAGGACGTACTGTATACTAAGAATATCACTCAGTCCTCACATATTATGGGGAGGTTGCCTAGTCCTCCCTGGTTGGTGCTTGTCTTGCCTCTAGTAGGGCCAGCATTTTCTGTATTTATACTCTGCCGGTCCCAATGGGCAGTCAGCACATTTGTGTTGAGGGGCTGCTGCTCAACCACCCCTGCAGCCAGGTCCTCATGGATGAGACTTGCAGTTCTCCGCACAACTTTGAAATGCAGCTGCAAAAAGATGTGTGGCCGCCACACATTGCCAACCAATTCCAAGGGCTGTTCTGGATTGAAATTGTAGATAAACACATCTGTGCGGTTGCTTTGCAAATGCATGTCCCAGCCAAGCACTCACTGTTGTTGCGTGCATCTATCCACTCATGTTTTAGCCAAATATTTGTGGGTTTGCCCCCCCCCCTCTCCAATTAAGCATTGTGGAGCTAACTCTTACATTGGTGGGCAAGTTGATGTTGGTGATACCCAACACCCCCTGGTAGGTGTTGGGGTGCAGCAGCCCATATACCAACTGCTCTGCGGGTGTAAATTCCAGGGTCTTGGGTAACCCTACGCTAGTTTGTAAGCTAAAACCAAACATAAATGGATGAGCACATGAATGGTCAAATGTGTAAACCAGAAACACACCTCTTAGCTTTACACATTTAACCCTTAGCCCGTTTCCAGTCTATCTTCTTCCGGACCACCATTTTTAAGACATCAAATTTCTTTAAGACCTGGCCTGCATCCTTGGGCTCCGGCTTGCACTGGGTGTAGTGCATAAGCGTTGCCAAGAGAGTTTCTCAAAATTATCTGACATCCCATTCCAACAGTGCCTCCAACAGGGTGACACTGTACTGGGCACTCCGCTTGCCCCAGTTCAGATTCCATTGGCTCTGTGGGGCAGCAGCTGCTCCCCAGAGACTGGAGTGGGAAGGGGTTGCGGAGCCACTGCGGCCACTCCCTGGCCCCGAAGGGGTGGTGCACAAGCTGGCAGGAGAACATGTAACATCAGCTGTGGCTCTGCTGCTTCAGTGTCCAAAGTGGGACCTGGAGCATGGTGCTGTGTGGTGGTAGCCCTGGGTGTGGCTTTCCCACTGCTACCAGGACACACTGTTGCTGGTGACCTGCTCAGAGTGGGTAGTGTGGCAGGCAGCAGGAGAGTGTCTATGGCCTGAGCAGGGGTTCCTGGGGCTGCGGTGCCTTGGCCGGGTGCTATGCCATGCCTGGCTTCCAGGCTCTGAGGGCTACGGTGGCAGCCATGTTGTGCCATCCTTCTGCTGTCAGTAAGCACTGCCATCAATGTACAGGTATCAGGTGTGTGCTTTTATACACAAGTGGGTGGGTAATTTGGCAAAAACTAAGAATTTATTTAACAGACAAGCACAGGTGTTTGCAACCTAAAGGCTACAACATCATGGGCGCCTGGAAGTCGGCCAGCATACTTCGCTAGTGTGCCTCAGCACAGGGGTGCACCACGCTGCTGGAACAAACCTCAAGAGACATTCTGCATTATGCACCCTCCCTGTTTACCACTGACGAGCAGGAGTACATGCTGGTAAGTACTCATGCTATGCCATGCTTCGCCTACGCATGTTTGCCGTTTTAGAACCAGGTAAATGGGCAGACAGGTGAAAGACTGCCTGCAGGAGCAAAGGCATACGAACCAAGGAACATGGCATGGCAAACACTAATGGCGGACGCCTTGTTTTCAATATCAGAAAAGGTTGGGGTCTACTTCAGAGTCCAAACATGTGCAGACCACAACCATGTCTATCTGTTGAAAGCCTAGACGTAAAACAGGCCACCACCATTAGTGTACCACAACACATGTGCCTTAGTGAACATTCTGTCAGTCATACATGCTGGCCTGGGATGCTGGGGGGCCTCAGATGTGTGTACACCGAGGGGTAGGGGACACAGTTGCAGGATGAGGCAGGAGTGAGGCCATAGACCTTCCAATCCGCCAGTAATGGCGGCCTGGAGAGCTGTGTCCGCCAGTTTGCCTAGGTGCGTCAGTCATCTCAATCCACCAGTAATGGCGGCCTGGAGAGCTGTGTCCGCCAGGTTGCCTAGGTGCGACAGTGATTCGCCGCAGAGGAAGGGAACATTTTGGCGATGCCTATGCACATGCTGTTTTGTAGTAGCGACATGCGCCTACGCAGAGGTGCACATGCACATTCTGGCGAGTGTCAAAACAGGTAGGCCAATACATGCACTGGCCTGCTGCACATGGTGGAGATGTGAGACAGGTATTTAAAGTGGAAACATTGCTGGGAGAAGTGTCAAGCCACAGTCAGGGGAAGGTTAGTGTGCATGAGGAGCTAAACTAGGGCAATACATGGACTACACTACTACAAGTAAAGTGACATTTTTATTGTGTTTTGTCATTGCAGACTTTTATGATGTACCGCTATGACTTCAAGCCCAACACACACGCCAAGAGGACGATGGCGATGCCCAGGGGCCGACAGCTTACATGCACATCCAGATAATGCAGGACTGGTCGGACCTCAAAAGAAGGGACAGGCCCCAGGTGAGGCAGTTTTCCTTCCAAAACTTCCAAGGTAAGTGGCTGGTCCATAGATAAGTTGCCCACTAATGCAGAACTGTGTTACTGAATTGTGCTTCTCTTCTAGTGTTGGGCAGAGAATCAAGTCAACACGGACCAGAATGGTCCAACTAGTGCCACACCAAAGACTGGGTGTGCGGGTAAGGCATCAACCCTGAAGATTGCCAGCGTCCTCACCCTCCTCTTCGGACTCCCGACCACCAGCACAGGAACAAACCGAAGAGGCCCCCGCACCCCCCCCCCCCTTAGGTTGACATCTAGAAAAAAGACATTTACTCACCTGCGGCCGCAATCCCTCCTGCCAGGTCTCCTCTTCACTTGGGGGGCCTCTGTTCCCCCTTCCCGAGCCCTCTTCCCCACATGAGGACAGCACCCAATGACAACTTGCCATTAACCCCCAGCCCCCCATTACCTGCCTCACCAAAGCCGGGGGGGGGGGGGGCAGAAGAGCCTGGTGCCACGAAGGCTATGCAGGCTTGTAGCCTGCAGGCCACTGTTCTACAAGCCCTGCATAGCTGATCCTCGGGCTGGTTGTGCTGAGTAGTGGGGACACCATGCCATTTTATTTTTAAGGGAGAAGGGGCCTTATGTCTTTTTTTTTCAAATTAACCCCTTATGTCCCATCACCCAGCCAGTATGAAATGCTTCCAGCAGCAGCAGGAGAACAGAAGCCAGACTGATTGGCGTGGGACACAGTGCTCAAAATGGATGGGAGGTAAGTATATTAAATAAAATAAATAATACTGTGTTTTTTTACATTGAACCCTTTGTTAACTGGTAAGGGATCCATGAGACCCCTATACCAGTACACAAGGCAAGGGGTCCGGCAAGTCACCTGTGACTAACCCTGTCTTTTTTATTTAATCCTTTATAGTCTGTATAGTAGTTGTATTTTATTTGTAAATGTTATAAAGTGCTCTTTTCAGTTTGGGGGGTCTCCTGAGCAGGAACCAGGGGGCTACGATACCTATGTGGCACCGCTGTAATTGGGAGAAATTGGGCTTTCACAAGCAAAATGGTTTTCTAATATAAAATAAATGTTTTATCTAAAATAGACAAGACCATTTTTTTATAATTTTTTTTTTGTTTTTTTTCCTATTTTGATTGAAAATAATATTTAAAAAACACTGGAAAAAGTACAAACAAGACATTTCATGTTAAAACCTAAACTCCTGCAAAATTCACAGGTAAACAGCGCAAAATGGTGAAAAATTACCTGTCAACAGAGGGTGACAAAATCTCAAGTAGGCTGGCTGGTAAAAGGATTAAAAGTACCTATGTATGTTGGGTATTGTGCTGCCCGGGGGAACTTGTGCTTTCAGATTTAGCTTGTTTTTTCTTGTTTGCATAGTGATATTTTAGGAAAATTTGTTTTTTATTCTGCTTTTTTATACATTTTTTAGGGAAACCCTGTGCAACCAAAGAATTCTTCAGGGGATTACTTCCAGAAAGATGAGCTACAACAAGCTGGGTACACTTAGAAATCTTAATATGTCTACTTTTAGGGAATATATGGTTTGTGGGGGTTTCCTAATGTAAAGGGTTGTTTTGGTTGAAAAATTGCAAGGTGTGCACTTTGTCTGCAGAGCTGAAATTTTCAAGTAAAATTACCGTTATGCACATGCTTTACTTTGGGGTGTTTGACAACTCCTATGCATATTGGGTATTTCAAATGTAAAGAGTTGTTTTTCTTGAAAAACTGCAAGGTGCGCATAGCAAATATATTTTATCTGAAAATTTCCTAAAGCACTGTTTCAGTTTGGGGCAGACTCCTGGGCAGGAAAGAGTGTCTACCAATGCATATGTGGTACTGTTGTAACTGGGAGAAATTTTTACATGCAATAATATTTTATTGAAAAATGTAATATTAATATTTTATTGAATATTCTTAAAAAAATGACAAAGACATTTCATGTTAAAGCCCAGACTGAAAAAAAATAATATATAATTTTTGGGGGGAAATCACTTCAAAAAATACCATTTTGTGAAATACTCACCTGTAAAATGGGTATTATAAGTATGTCACACACCCCGCTTCAAGATATCCATAACATGTGGGTAATACCGACCTGAAGAGGGCGTTCCTGCAGAGATGATAGCAAAAAGAAAGCCCCTCCCTGATCCATAAATACCTGGGACCTCCCACTCATCACCCAGTATATAGAAGCAGTAAGGTAAGGGACCAGGAAGAGGCAATATAAGTCATAACAACGCAAAGTTCACAAAATAAAGGATCCAGAATACAAGAAGGGCGGGTGAAGCGGGGTGTGTGACATACTTATAATACCCATTTTACAGGTGAGTATTTCACAAAATGGTATTATTCTAAGTATGTCACACACCCCGCTTCAAGATACCCATAACATGTGGGACATCCAATAGCAGTGTCCATAAAAAGGGCGGGGATCCAAAACAAGGCAACAATGCACAACTTAAACCACAACAGCTTGCAGAACTTTGCGGCCAAAAACAGCATCTGCTGAGGCCCGAACATCAACCTTGTAAAACTTGGAAAAAGTGTGAACAGAGGACCAAGTAGCGGCCTTACAAACTTGCTCAACAGAGGCCTGGTGCTGAAAAGCCCAGGACGCTCCAACCGCACGAGTAGAATGAGCAGTAACACCCTTGGCAGAATAGGCCCCAATGATGGCCTGACGAATCCATTTACTAATGGAAGATTTGGCAGGAGCCAAACCTTTCCTAGGCCCAAAAGGCACCACAAAAAAAGCATCAGTCTTACGAAAGGAAGACGTAACCACCAGATAATATTTCACAACACGAACTACATCCAAGGAATGCAGCGCCCTTTCCTTGTCGTTGCTGGGATTAGGACATAGAGAAGGCAGAACAATGTCCTGATTCAGATGAAAGGCAGAGACCACCTTAGGAAGAAAATCCGGCTTGAAACGAAAGACAACCTTGTCCTGATGCCTTTCAAAGTACGGAGCTTTAATGGATAAAGCTGCCAACTCAGAAACACGCCTAACCGAAGTGATAGCCACCAAAAAGGCCACCTTTTGAGTAAGTGAAGACAAAGCAACCTCATTCAAGGGCTCAAACGGAGGACCCTGAAGAGCCGAAAGAACCAGGTTCAAATCCCAAACTGGAACAAAGGGCTTCCTAGGAGGCCGTACATGCGTAACTCCTTGGAAAAAGGTCTTGACTAAGGGATGAAGTGCAAAGGACCTTTGAAAGAACACCGCCAGGGCAGAAACCTGCCCCTTCAAGGTACTAAGTTGAAGCCCCAGATCCAGACCATGTTGAAGAAACTCCAGGATTCTGGAAATGGAGAACTCCCGACAAGAGAAAGACCTACTTTCACACCAGTCAATATAGGACCTCCAAGTCCTATAGTAAATAGTAGAGGAAGAGCGCTTCCTGGCGCTAATAAGAGTCTGAACCACCGCGTCAGAAAGACCTTCCTCCTTCAAGATGGCGGTTTCAGCAGCCACGCCGTCAAAGCCAGCGAAGGTAAATTGGGATAGCGCAGCCGACCCTGGGTGAGCAGGTCCGGCAGTAGAGGCAGAACAAACTGATCCTCTGCCAGTCTTACCAGGTCTGCGAACCAAACCTGCCTTGGCCACCTTGGTGCCACCAGAATCGCCGACGCGCCCTCCAGGGCCAGCTTGCGCACCACTCTGGCTACCATTGGAAACGGAGGGAACAGGTAAAGAAACCCCAGATCCCTCCAGTTCAGAGACATGGCATCCACCGCCAGAGCCAGAGGATCCTGCGAGAGAGACACAAAGACCGGAAGCTTGTGATTGTGACGAGAGGCAAAGAGGTCCACCGCTGGGAACCCCCACCTGAGACAGATCGAACGAAACACCGTGGGACTGAGAGACCACTCCCCCTGACGAGAGGAGGCCCTGCTCAGAGAGTCCGCCTCCGTGTTCTCCACTCCCGGAATGTAGACTGCTGAGATACACGGGACGTGGCTCTCCGCCCAGTCCAGAATCAAAGACACTTCACTGAGGGCACTCCTGCTGCGAGTCCCCCCCTGGTGATTGATGTAAGCAACCGCCGTCCGGTTGTCCGACCGGACCTGAACAGGCAGGCCCCGCAACTGATGAGTCAAGCGAAACAGAACCAACCTGATGGCTCTCAACTCCAGCACATTGATGGGCTCGTGAGCCTCCTGCGGGCCCCACAGACCCTGAAACTGGAGGTCCTTCCAAACACCCCCCCAACCTGACAGACTGGCATCCGTGGTGACTGTTTCCCAACGCGGAGCCAGAAAAGATCTGCCCTTCAACAGATTGACTGACCCCAGCCACCATTGCAGGGATCGACAAACTCGGGGAGTCATCAGGAAGGACTGATCCAACGAAAGAGGAGACTTGTCCCAAACCTTCAACAGATGAAGCTGAAGTGTCCTTGTATGAAACTGCGCAAAGGGAACCGCCTCGAATGAGGCCACCATTAACCCCACCAGCCTCATCCCTAGACGGATGGCTGGACGAGGGGCCGACAAGAGAAGCCGAACTAACTCCTGAATCAAAAGAATCTTGGCCTGGGGCAGAAACACCCTGGCCTGCGAAGTGTCCAGAGACATTCCCAGAAAGGTCACTACTCTGAAAAGAGAAGACTTGGGGTGGTTGACCACCCAACCGAACCTCTCCAGAGTGGACACCACCACTCTGGTGTCCAACTCCGCTTGGTTGAAAGAAGAGGCCATGATCAGAAGATCGTCCAAATAGGGCACAATACGGACACCCTGCACCCTGAGCAGAGCCATCACCCCCGCTAGCACCTTGGTGAACACCCGAGGAGCCGAGGTGAGACCGAAAGGGAGTGCCACAAACTGAAAATGCCGATCCTCCACCACGAACCTGAGAAACCTCTGGTGTGCTGGAAAAATTGGAACGTGTAGATAAGCATCCTTGATGTCTATGGACGTCAGAAAGTCTCCCTGACGAAGAGAGTGAATGGCCGAACGCAGCGTTTCCATGCGGAATTTCCGTGGCCGGATGAACCTGTTGAGAAACTTCAGATCCAAGATGGGTCGGACAGATCCGTCCTTCTTGGGTACCGTGAACAGATTGGAATAAAAACCCCTGCCCTGATCCGAAGGGGAAACTGGGCAAATGACAGCCATGTCCAGAAGATTCTCTACTGCCAACAGGAGCCCCTGCGCCGCCAGAGGTTCCGAAGGCATCCGAGACCTGAAAAATCTGGAGGGGGGGCGGAGCTCGAACTCCAGCTTGTAACCGGAAGACACCACTTCCCGTATCCATCTGTCCGAGACCTCTTGATCCCAGATCTGGGTGAAGTGTCGCAGCCGTCCCCCCACCCGCATGGGTGAGGGCGCCCCCTCATTGCTGAGCCGGCTTAGTGGCCGGCTTGGGCTTAGAGCCCCAACTGTATCCTGGACGGGCACGTCCTCTGCCCCTGCTCCCAGAATCTCCTCTGGAAGAGGGGAATGCAAATCCCCTGCCAGATCTGGCCCCACGAAAGGAGGGGGTAAAAGGCGCCCCCCGAAAGGGACGGCGTTGTTTCTTGCGTTGAGGTAACCTACCACCCTTGGTGACAGAGTCCAATGTCTCTCCAAAAAGCCGTAATCCAACAAAAGGTAGAGCCGTCAGTGACTTCTTGGACATAAAATCGGCCGCCCACTGGCGCAGCCACACCGACCGCCGAATAGTGACCAGCAGCGCCGATGTCCTACCACACATCATCAAAGTGTCATCCAAGGCTGTTAACACAAAGGATAAAAACAACTCACACCGTTTAAGGCTAAGGAACTCAGCACTACCAGGACGCAGCCCGGAAGAAGTCAGCAGGTCCCTGACCACGGACCTGGCAGCCAACACCATTAGCGCCGAAGCGCAAACGGGCCGCATGGCTGACCCAACGCTAGCAAAACCATGACAAGCCATCTGGTCAATACGTTTATCCTCTCCATCCTTGAGAGTGGAACAATCAGGTCTATTTAAAACCGAGGAGTTGGACAACCCCAAAACCGGTGCATCCACCTCGGGGGGAGATGCCCAGCGCTTAACCGCCTTAACCGCCTCCGAAGGGAAGGGATATTTCTTATCCCACCCCTGAGGGATGCCAGGGAGCCGAGCCGGCCTGTCCCATTCCTTAGCAATAATTTTGTCAAAATGCCTTTGTGTAGGGAATTCCAAGCGCGGCCTGGATTCCTCAAACAATTCACCCTTCTGCTGTGACACCTCCTCGGGAGGGGAAATATTCAGAACCTCCAACATCAGAGCCAGAGCGTGAGGAGTATCCGAGGATCTCCCCAAGTCACCAAGCTCAGCATCAGCGCCAAAGGACTGCTCATCGTCCGAAATATCAGAATCCTCATAAACTTCCCCTTCCTCTAGCGGGGAATAATCAGACCAATCCAGATTATTAACATCCTCATGGTCCTCCACCAGCGGAGCCGGCGACAAATGCTTCCTCTTAGTCGGAGCCTTACGGGCGACCGAGCTGGAGATAATTTTTTCAAGGTTAGCCAATCTGGCGCACATCTCAGATTGCAGCTCCCTGCCCATGACGACGTCACACGGGGTGCGTGTCAAGGTGGGAGGGGGAGATGAAGCGACCGGCGGTGCTGACCCAGACGCCTGGGGTTCGGACTGCCGCGTAATAGTTTGCTGTGCACATGGTATACACAGAAGTACATCGTCCCCAGTAATGGATACCCCACACAACATACACTTCCGGGGATGCCCCGAAGGGGCCCCCGAGCCCAGTATCCGGGGATGCCTCCATAAGGTGAACTTTTAAGAATAGTCGCTATGACCCAGGGAATTACGCCACTAGACAACCCGGGATGCCCCTTTAATGTCCCGAGTGGGAGGATTTATGAGCAATAATGAACCCAGTGATCAAGGATCGGGAGAGACCCCCTAAATGCTACTGGAGATCCTCCTGAAAACCTCCACCTGAAAGACACAGAAAAAGGCTAATAAGGCTAATGAAGACAAAAGACACCCATACAGCACAGAGGATGGGGAAGAGGGGGGGCCATAGGCCACTCACAGAACCGCGGGAGCTGAAATGGCGACCGTGAGAAGATCCTCCTGAGCTTGCTGACAGAAGAGGAGAAGGGGGCGTGGTCAGCGCGGGGCGCGCGTGACGCCGAGCACCGCCCCCCCCCTCCTCCTACGCAAGGCAGAGCTCCGCAGCAGCGCCAGGGAAAGATGGGGGCGGGCAGCGGTGACGCGCCGCAACACCGGCCCCGCCCCCAGGTCAATCATGAGGAGAATGTCTCCTCAGGAGAAAAGGGTGCCAAGAACCGGCCGGCGCCGCAGCGTGAAGTGCGGCCGCGGCGCCCGGCCGGGGGAACACAGTGAAAGTCACAAACACCAAGCCCCGCAATCAGACAATACAGTAGGGACGGGCCCCGGCCCTGCGCCGACGGTCCGGCCCCGCCCCCCCCCACTAGCTGGACAGTATAACATGGTGTGAGGTAACTACCGCCGCCATTGATGATTGAGTCAAGATGGGGGGGGGGGGGATAAGAGACAGGTCCAGCACCGCACAAGGCCTCATGCAAAAACGGCTGCGGCGCTGAGTAAAAACATTTAAAGAGACACAACACACTAACATCAGTAAAGAGGTTAAGAACGTGCTAGAGACTAATAAGAAGGGACCCACACTCCCCAACCACACCGTGGAAAAGGGATCCTGGGAGGGCCATTGAATGTTAAATTAAGGGACAGGGCATCCCAAACCGGGGTCACCAACCCGGTGTAACCGCCTACCCTCTCGTATAGGGTCTCACGGTGGAGCATTGCTCCTGAGCACCTAAGGTGCTGATATACCCTCGCCTGGACCCACAGCCAAAGCTGGGAGGCATATGGTTATCTGGAAAAAAAGGGTCCAAACGGAAATAAATAAGTAGCGGGCCGGGAGTCATCCCAGCTACCTGAAATCCCCCTGTGCAAGGAGGAGCCATCATCTTCTGACTTGCTCGCCGTCTGCAGAGATGGAAAACTGGGTGATGAGTGGGAGGTCCCAGGTATTTATGGATCAGGGAGGGGCTTTCTTTTTGCTATCATCTCTGCAGGAACGATCTCTTCAGGTCGGTATTACCCACATGTTATGGATATCTTGAAGCGGGGTGTGTGACATACTTAGAATATAACAGTTGAAAATGTGTAGCGCAAAATAGTGAAAATGGTCATGCAAAAGAGGATGAAAATACTCTAGGTAGGCTGGCAAGGGATAAGCAAGCTCCTATAACATTCACAGGGCACATGCTGCCGAAACTCAAGCTCTATCACTTGTGATCCCTCCCCCTTTGTCTCCACCCACTATTTTTAAAAAAGATTGCAAGGGCAGGGCTCTCTCTCTTATTGTCTTCTGTTTTAACATTTGGCCCAAACTTTGTAACATCTAATTTGTAATCGTTCCTGTAGTGTATGTTTTAGCTTGTCTGTAATTAAACGTAAATTTGTATGACACTACAAAAGAAAATAGCACTACATAAGTAAGCAATAGTAATAATAGATCTGGATTGAACATGACCTCATAATAATATTTTTCAGGACACAAAGCAACTCTGTTGTGTATTGGGTTGTGTTTTATTAAGCAACACATCCTTCTTCTACAATCCCACTTACACAAACAGTGTAAAGAGCCACTCCAAGGCACGAAACCCTGCAAATTCTCATTGCAAATATGGCGTCTCAGAGGAAGTGCATTCCAGGCCCCTGCTAATTGCCGACAGTGACAGACAGGATTGGAAGTGTCAGGGCAGCGGGGGAAAGCCCTCTTTTCTCAGACACCCAGCAGGAATAACAAGAGGATTTATTGCTTAGTGAGGCTAAGCCCAGGTTTTCAGACAGGTACGACTTATCATCCTGTAAACCTTCAGCGCCCTCCCGCCAGGGGCTATGGATTGCTGGAACGCCACCGGCCTGTGTTTTTCCATACTTCAATGCATTTAATGTGCTGCGTTTGAAAGATGGAGAGCCACGAGAGCGAAGAAGATGAATAAAGCAAATCAGGTGAGAGTCATTTTTCAGCCGGGAATGATTTGTGTTGGGAGTGCTTCGGGTGCATCGGCGTTGACATTCTAAAGATGTTTTCGCAGCACACATGACCCAAGGCACTTACAGGCAACCTACCACTCAGCAGCTGCTAAGGAAGTACAAGCTTCAGATTGCATCGCTGTCGCTAATCACACAAAATTGAAACAAACACAAATTAACTGTTAAACATGACCCCCTCAGAGAATTCAGGTGGGTTCATGTGCAGACCCAGGAGGTAGGTCAGCAACTGTGGTCAGGTACACAGGTACCTTAGAGTGAGTACAGGAATAGGAGTCAATGCTGCAGAAAAAAAGGCAGAGTAGCCACCCCCCTTTACATCCTATGGAGACATTCTTTGGGATCGAGTCTCCCAGGACCAATATGTCCCTCATAAGGTCTAAAGGCTACCCCATATCCTAAACCTTACGCCAGGGAGCAATCCCCGAGTTCTCATGAGAAGAGGGCTAAAAAGAAATAGGAGCCATATAGTGAGAAGAGCAGGAACAATGGGAGAAGAAGGTCCCTGTGCATTGAGAGAAAGGGAACTTGGACTGCACCATTTGTGTGCACTCTGCAAGGAGGGGTCTCTGCGCACCCCCTTGGAGTTGTTCGTATAATTTGGCCCTGTCCCAGTGCCGTGTGAAGGCAATCAGCTCCCCCAACTACTGAAAAGCACTCGCTGGACTGAGCAGAGCAGAGCAAAGCAGCTGCTTCCCTGACCCTCCCCAGTGTGACCAGGTACCTGGACTCTGAGTACTGTGGGGGCAGGCTGCAAACTTGAAGTGCCCTGCCATCCTTAACCCACAGGAAGAACCCTGCAAATGACTCAAAAGTACGATGGCCAGTGTCCTCCCAGAAGATTTATACCATATGGAACATGAAAGCACCCAAATGTGAATTTATACAGCTGAACAAAGCCGTAGGTTGGGTTGCAGTACAGGTAAACAAAGGTATGGGTTGGGTTGCAGTACAGGTAAACAAAGCTGTGGGTTGGAGTAGAGGTGAACAAAGCTGTGGGTCAGGTTGCAGTACAGGTGAGTAAAGCTGTGGGTCGGAATGTAGTACAGGTGAGCAAAGCTGTGGGACGGAATGTAGTACAGGTAAACAAAGAAATGGCCTGGGTTGCAGTACAGGTGAACAAAGTTGTGAGTTGGGTTGAAGTTTGGTTGGAACTGGCCTGGCAGTACAGGAAGTTCAGCATTTTTCCCCTTCCACGGAGGCTGGAAAACTATCAGCAGTGCTGGCAGCGGGCCATGAAGGTAAGTGTAGCATCTCTTCCCCCTACATACCTGCCCGCCTTCCTACCTAATAAACCACCCTCCCACTTGCCCACCTACCTGGCCACCTAAATACCGACCCACTTACTTACTTGCTGTCAGGATTGTACCAAACACCCGTCTGTCTTAAGCCAGTATCCCCCAATCTCCACCGCCACTTCTGCCTATAGACAAGCCCCCGCTTGTGGGAGACACGAGCAATGCCTCTCCCAGTCGGTTGCCCCCAGGACTTAACAGGCGCAAGGGATAGTAGCTTAAGGTGCAGCTTGGTGTTAGGCAGGGAATCCCGAATGAGGATGCCGGGTGCGAAAAGTCCGTAAATCAGGCCGAGGTCAAACCAGGAGGTCACAGGCGAGGTATCCAAGGGAGATGACAGAGAATGGTCGAGGGTAGCCGAGGTCAATTCCAGGAGGTCACAGGCGAGGTACAGGAGGGTCAGGCAAAAGGGGTGGTCAGGCAAAGCAGGAGGTCAGGGCAGGCAGCTAGCAAGAATAGTCAGAGTCCAAATCCAAATCCAAAATCTTCTCCAGTAACGCAGCACACATCCAGAACCCAGAAGCTATAACGGGCACTGGGAAACTGGAACAGTGCAAATATATAGGGAAGTCTGGCCAATGGGAAACAGGGAAAAAGGAGGGAAGGAAGGTGCTTGGTGTAAACAAGGAAGTGGGATCGGTCCCAGGAGCTGGACGGCCCAGGCCAGACAGGCCGACCAGTCCCTGGGTCCGATCCCAGGAACCAGCCACAGATTGGGGAATTCAAACTCGCCCCCGGCGGGCGCGCTGGGGGAAGCGCCGCCGGGAGGCATAAAGCAGACGTGCTCGCGCGCGCGCGCGAGCACGTTGATGATCGGGCGCGCCCCCGCCAGGAAGGGGAAGCGCTGAGCCGGAGGGGAGAGCCGCAAGGCCGCGCAGCCGCGCGGAGCGGGCTGCGACGCGGCCACCCACAGCATCCTGCACCACCCGCCCCTGATCCCCGCGACGGTGCCGAGGAGCTGGCAGGCCCGGGGACCGTCGGGCCGCAGCCCGGTGGGAGCCAGCCGGCAACGCGCCGCGGGACCCGGAACGGCGGTGAGGTAAGTGCCTAACACTTGCCCACCTACTGATCTGAGGGTACGTGTATTTGTGGAAAGGGGGGAGAAGGAGGACTGGGGGGGGGTTTTGTTTACCTCTGATTGCTTAGCCTTTATCGGGCTCGGTGCCTCAGTGGTGTAGAGGTATGGCCTCGTGGGCACAATAGTACAATTCAAAAGGGGGGGGGCCCCTCCTTAAGACTCTCCCCCCCTGGGGAGTGTTCTGTCCCGCCCCTTCAAACCGTCCACGATGGTGTTGGTTGAATGGGTACAGGTAGAACTCCCCGTGGGGGAAGGGTGAGAAAGAGGGGGAAATAACCTCTAAGTCACTCACTGAGAGCTTTGGTATTTCAACGTATCACAGTGTATACATTTATTTTTCATAAACAAAATTAATTACAATATATTGCCATCATCAAGTACATAATTGGTACATTTAATGTCCCTGTCCATGCAATTCTTGCATACACAAGATTTTTAGTCCTTAGTCGTACTTTTTGGTGGGTCCGCTACTAGTGGGACCGTGGGTATATAATTCCCTCGATTTGTAGCAAGTTGTGACAAAATAAGGATTTTTTCTGGGCGTAATGGACCTCTTACACAGACGCGTTTCGCATTTGCTTCTTCAGTGTGTGGGTCCGAGGGTTCTGATCATAATAAATCATTGCAAGGTTTAAGTACAAAATAGAACTTCTGATAATAAAAATATATAAATTGCATAGTTTGGGTAGTTTAGGTTCACTTACTTGACTTGCATCTTGTGGTTGCCTCAGCGCATGAGTTTTGGTTGCAGCGGTTCCTTTCAGTACCCGTATGGAATTGTATTCAGGGTTTGTTTATATTTGTAGGTATATTCCTAGTGGTTAAGTGTGGGGGTTAAAAATCAAGGGGATTAGAGTATATTCAATTAATGATTGCACTCTTTGATTGGTATTTGTAATAGTTTGGGTTCGCATTGGTTATAATGAGTTGGGTTCGCTCTAAAGGGCCTGATAGCTTATGGCTGTATATCGTGGGTAGGGGTTGTTTTCTCTTACCTCTTATCGAGGGAAACTCCCAGCGTGGTGTAGATCTAAGTCCTCCCGAGTTCAAGGAAAGGCTTCTGTGTTTGCTGGCAGGTATTTGCAGTGTCTTGTGATATCCTGAGTTGGGGATGATAAGTACCGTTGTAGGTCTGTTTTTTGCCAGTTTTATAGTAAATGGTCAGGCAGGGACAGGTGTTCTTACCTGTAGATTGATCTGCCGGGTCCAAGGACCGATACCCTCCCTGGCGGGGGGTAAGCTTGCTATGTTCCCCTTGTAATCTGGATCGTGGGTACTCTGTCCAGGTTGCGGGATTGCCGGTGTGCTGTGTGTCCGTCTGGGGATTACTGCAGGCTGAGCGGGGCCGCTGTGTGCAGGGTAGGCGGGTTTGTACCAAACCGCGTTCCCTGTGTGTCTCCTGATAGGAGGAGATCGCCGGAGCTGACGCGCACCTGGCGCGTCGCTTCCGGGGCGGCCCCGCCCGGTCATTGGCTCCCTGGCATGTCAATCATCGTGGTTGTAGGAAAGCTGCCATATTTGTTGTGGCGTGATACTTATAGTGTCCGTCGGCCTGTGGCGGCCATCTTGGTTGAGGCACGTCCTGTGTAGCCAGCGGCCATGATTGTTGTGGCGGTAGTCAGTGCGGTCTTGTTACTGCCTTTCGGCGGCCATGATTGTTGTGGCTTGTTTGCCTAAGCTGACGGCCGTAATGGGTATGATGTTAGACGTAAGGGAGGAGTTAGTCGTATTGTACTATTAAAGTGTGTAAAGTGGTGGCGGGGTGCTGGTTTTGTCTGTATGTGAGTGGGTAACGTTTTGGTGGCGCTGGCTTGTTCATTAGTGGCCCGGTATATTAGGAAGGTGCTGCTTACCTCTTCTCATGCGCTGTGGGGTCCCCCGGGTGCAAGATCATGTATAGTGCCTAGAACATAATAGAAAACAGTGTGGAAATAATCATCAAAGCGTAATGGACATAATTCAATTAATTAAAGTTAATACATAATTGTTATAAGTACGTGATAAATAATTATATTGTAATAAACATTATTTCACATGGTGCACATTAGTATAGTGCTTTTTCTTAACAAGCAGGACAATTGTTTGTAGTGCGGTTGTAGTTTATCACAGTGCTGTGATAGAAAAGGTTATTGTGTGCTGGTATCCTAGTGGATGTTTAAATCTACTACAGGGCATTCTAAGTTCACTACTGTAGAGGTCCGATATTTGCTTTATTTGAGAAAGGGAGAGAAGCTGCATGTTTCGTTGAGTCCTGGTGGGTATGTTGCTTTAAGTGTTACAATCCATTTAGTTTCCCGCTGTAATGTTGTTCTTTGGATATCTCCCCCTCTTTTGTGTGTGTGTAGCCTGTCTAGTGCCTGGAAAAAGATTCCTTTTGGGTTTGCTTGATGTTCCTTTGCGAAATGTCTTCCTATGGGTGTGGCCATATTTTTGTTACGGATGTCTCTCAGGTGTTCCAAGATCCTTATTCTGAACTTCCGGTTGGTCTTCCCCACATAATATCTCCCACAAGGACATGTCAGGAGATAGATAATGTGAGGGGAATTACAATTAACGAAATGTTTTATTGTATGTGGTCTACTGTTTGGCAATGTAAAGGTCGTGCCTTGTTTGATAAACTGGCAAGTGCTACATCCTCCACAGTTATAGAGCCCCAGTGTCCTACAACATTTTCTCTCAGATGGGTCGGAATAGTGACTCTTCACAAGAGTATCCTTTATTGATTTTGCCCGTCTGAACACTAATTGTGGTCTTCCCGGGATCAGGGTCTCCAGGTTTGGATCATGTGTTAGTATGTGCCAGTGTTTCTGAAGTATATTTCTTATATCGTTGTGTTGTTTGGTGTACGTGAGTATGATTGGTAGTGTTGGGGGGGTGAGGTATTTGTCTTTCTATCTGGGAACAGTAGACTTTGTCTACTTCGTGCCTTGGCTTTATGGTAGGCCCTTTTGAGTATTTTTCTACTGTATCCTCTTAGCAGAAGTCTGTCCCTAATGCCGTCTGCCGCTGCTTGGAAGGCTTCTTGTGTGGAACAGTTGCGTTTGGCTCTCAAAAATTCCCCATAGGGGATACTGTGTTTCAGGGGATTAGGGTGGGAACTGGTTGCTCTTAATATATTATTGGCTGCTGTTGGTTTTCTGTAGAAGTCAGTGTTTATGTTCCCCTGGTCGTCTATGTTGATTTTGAGGTCCAGAAATGTAATCTCTCTCGGGCTGAAGTCCAATGTGAGTTTTAGGTTTTGTGTATTCTGGTTCAGTAGTTGGTGGAATTCTTTCAACTCATGCTCTGTCCCCTCCCATAGAATAAGTATATCATCTATATATCTTAGCCACGTGACGGCTTTCTCAAGGAAGGGGAGTACATTGGCATCTTGCCAAAGGGTATGTTCCCACCAACCCAGATAGAGGTTGGCATAAGTAGGGGCACATGTCGTGCCCATGGCTGTGCCTTGTATTTGTTGGTAAAGTTGGTTCTGAAATAAAAATGTGTTATGTGTAAGTATGAATTGTAATAGTTTGATGAGGAAGGAGCTATGGTCATATTGATTTATGTCTAACTGGTCTAGATAGTTCTTTACTGCTCTGAGTCCTGCTTCGTGTGGTATGCTTGAGTAGAGTGCTTCTACATCAAAGCTTGCCAAAATCGTGCCTCCCGGTAAAGTCAGTCCATCGAGGGTTTGTAGAAGATGTGGTGTGTCCTTAATGTAAGAAGGTAATGTTTGTACATATGGTTGGAGATGTTTGTCTATATATCTACTTGCAGTGCTTGTGAGTGATCCCATTCCGGATACTATAGGACGGCCTGGTGGATCTGTTCTGGATTTATGAATTTTCGGGAGAGCATAGAATGTCTGGGTGACTGGTTTGTCTATTCTCAAAAACTCGGCTGTTTGTTTAGTAATTATGTCATGTGAGAGTGCCTGATCAATGAGTGTGCAGTACTCCTCTTGGTCTTTCTGTAGCTTCGTTATGGGGACTTTTTGGTACCAGTCCTTATTGTTAAGGATTCTGTGACACATACGTTCATATTGTGATCTTGTCATAATCACCGTGTTCCCCCCTTTGTCTGCAGATTTTATTACTATATCAGGGTTAGTCTCTAGTTCTTGCAATGCTCTTTTCAGCTGAGGGGTGCTGTTATCTGGTCTTTGTCCTTTAGTGGATAGTCTTTCTATGTCATATGTGACTAAGTTGACAAATGTCTTGATGCTAGATTGTAAATGTAGGGGGGGGGGGAAAAAGTTGATGGTTTTTTGAAAGTTTTTTTGTAGTCTAGTTTCTCAGGCTGTTTTCTGTAGGGAGTCTGTGGCGGTACTGGGTGTGTGAGTAATGATGAGTCAGGTTGTTCCGTATCTTGCTCATCTAATAGTTCATAGAGGGTCTCTACTGCTGTTTGGTCATCCTCTGTGAGGACTGTGTTCGGGGGTGATTCTGCTTTGTCCTTATAGAGGTATTTAAGTAGAATCTTCCTCGCAAAGAGGTGTATGTCTGTGGTCAATTCAAATTTATCCTGGTTGGTCTGGGGACAGAAATTTAAACCTAGTTCCAATACTTTCTGTTGGTTAATGGTTAGAGGGATTTCAGCCAGGTTCACCACCTGATTTGTTGTTGTCATTTGCGTTCTTGCCTGGCTTCTGGAACCGCTGCAACCAAAACTCATGCGCTGAGGCAACCACAAGATGCAAGTCAAGTAAGTGAACCTAAACTACCCAAACTATGCAATTTATATATTTTTATTATCAGAAGTTCTATTTTGTACTTAAACCTTGCAATGATTTATTATGATCAGAACCCTCGGACCCACACACTGAAGAAGCAAATGCGAAACGCGTCTGTGTAAGAGGTCCATTACGCCCAGAAAAAATCCTTATTTTGTCACAACTTGCTACAAATCGAGGGAATTATATACCCACGGTCCCACTAGTAGCGGACCCACCAAAAAGTACGACTAAGGACTAAAAATCTTGTGTATGCAAGAATTGCATGGACAGGGACATTAAATGTACCAATTATGTACTTGATGATGGCAATATATTGTAATTAATTTTGTTTATGAAAAATAAATGTATACACTGTGATACGTTGAAATACCAAAGCTCTCAGTGAGTGACTTAGAGGTTATTTCCCCCTCTTTCTCACCCTTCCCCCACGGGGAGTTCTACCTGTACCCATTCAACTAACACCATCGTGGACGGTTTGAAGGGGCGGGACAGAACACTCCCCAGGGGGGGAGAGTCTTAAGGAGGGGGCCCCCCCCCTTTTGCGTGTATTTGTGCCTGGGAATGTGCACATGGACATCTAGGGGTGCTTGCATGAAGTTCTGGGAGTGCGCGCATGTGAGTCTCGGAGGTTATCCCAAATCAGGATGCTCCCTGGGAAGAAATGTGATCAAACCTTCAGTAATGGTTGTGAGCTGGGTTGCTACAGATCATGTAAATCAGTCTGTCCCTTGGAGTTGAAACATGGCAGCACAGGGCTGTGCAGGGCCGGTTTTAGATGAAATGTGGCCCTGGGCAAAATGTAAACTGGGGATTTAAAATATACCAACAACTTATACACTCAAACCAGGAGACAACATACCTTATTACTAGGCAATGAAGGCATGGGGAGTCCAATTGTACTGGGAGCCCTAGGCAACTGCCCCATTTGCCACCCCCTAATGCTGGTCCTGGAGATGCAGGTACCCATGCTGTAGGTCCAGTCGGATGCAGTCGCAGTCAGAGGGTGGAGTGTGACTAGTAATTAAGCCATGTTCCTGCTGTAATCAGGAAGCAGAAGCAATAATTCCAATAAAAATAGCTATAGCCGCGAGCAATCACCAGGGGGGCCGGACGCATGAATGGCTTCCATTTATGCTGGCAAGCGGGCAAGGCATGTTGTGATTGGGGCGATTTGTACAAAGTTTCTCTCCTCCATAAGCCTGAGTGGTGGTGCTAACAATATTTCCCTACAATCACACGCACTGATTGCTGCCCGAATGCAGCAGATGTTTTGGTTTAGCGCTTGGCCTTCCAATGCACCATCTTCACCCATCGGTGATTATTCCAGCTACAGCAACCCCCCACCCCACCCCCTCCAGCTACAACATGTTACGCGGATCTGATCTGACGCAGGAATTTTGACCATTTGGATTAGCCACGGCAGAGAACCTTTACAGAGCAGAAAACGGTGCAGAAAATACTTCAGGTGAGCCGACGACATGCGCTGATCTTACATCACAGAGGCTAAGAATCTAAATGGCCACGCAGGATAAGCTGTTCAGTATCCATATGGGTTCTATACATAGGGGGCAGGGCCGGCCTTAGGTCAAGGGGCGCCCTATGCAAGGTCTCAGGGTGCCCCTGACACTCCCCAAAAAACAGAGAATGCGGATAGGGATAAAGGGAAAGAAAAGGATATGTGATATAGCAAGAGAGATGAAGGGAAAGAGACAGAGGGGGATACTGAATAAAGAGAGACAAAGGAAAAAGAAAAAAAGGAGGGAACATGGAAAAGAGAAAAGGATGGAGGGATGTGGAAAAGAGAGATGGAGGGAATGTGGAAAGGAGAGAAAGATGGAGGGGCTGTAGATAAGAGAAAAATATGGAGGGAGTGTGAAAAAGATAAAGACAGAGGGACTATAGAATAGAGAGAAGATAGAGTGGTGTGAAAAACAGAGAAAGATAGAGGAAATGTGAAAAAGAGAGAACGATGGAGGGACAGTAGAAAAGAGAGAAAGATGGAGGGAGTGTGATAAAGAGAAAGACAGAGGGACTGTAAAATAGAGAGAAAGATAGAGGGGTGTGAAAAACAGAGAAAGATAGAGGAAATGTGAAAAAGAGAGAAAGATGGAGGGACAGTAGAAAAGAGAGAAAGATGGAGAGAGTGTGATAAAGAGAAAGACAGAAGGACTGTAGAATAGAGAGAAAGATAGAAGGGTGTGAAAACAGAGAAAAATGGAGGAAATGTGTAAAAGAGAGAAAGATGGGGGGAATGTGGAAAAGAGAGAAAGATGGAGGGACTGTAGAAAGGAGAGAAAGATAAAGGGAACGTGAATAAGAGAAAAAGATGGAGGGAATGCTACAGTTAGAAAAAAAAGCTCTGCCTACAGTCGGAGGAGTATTGTAGTGCGTAGTGAGCAGCAGTTTTCTGTGTCTCACATTTTGCTCTGGGATATTCAGCCTGTGGGCATCCCAAATTAGGGTGCAGGGGGAGTAGGTTTCTAAGCTTGCCTCCATTCATTTTCAATTGTTGGTCCGCTTTGCAGGCAGGCCTGGATATCTACGTGATCATTCTGTACTGCTGCTGCTGGACACAGAGGCAGCCAGGAGCAGTGGCGCTGTACCACACCCAGGGGACACTGGGTTACTTGATGATAGGGCTCATATTAATCATCATGAGAAATAAACTGTCTTCAAAGGCCATCTTTTAGGGGCTGCTGGAGGGGACTGAGGCCCCAGTATTCAATATTAGGCTCGCTCTGGGGTCTCGGGGTCACCTCAATAAACTTTCCGCTGACCTGAGTGACCGTATTATTCCAACAAAAACTCCCCGAGCAGCCTTCGTGTTCACCGTGAACCAGACCAAAAGCAACAAGTCAAGTGTCACATCAGGACACGATTAGAGGAGCCGCAGAATCAACAGAGGAAGGTTAAATGTGAACGCTAAATCACCCCGAGTGCTGAAGAGAAACGTCCAACAATATAGTCTAGGAAATAAAGGAAAAAAATCTTTCTGTTCTCTAAAGGGGAATTACGAATGGCTAGAAAGATGAGCCACATCCTGCCCGCCCCCACCCCTGGGGTACCAGTCTCCATCTTGTAATAAGTACAAATGAAGAGCTTGTAACTCATGCTGACATACAGCTTAT
Source organism: Gastrophryne carolinensis (assembly GCA_027917425.1). NCBI lineage: Eukaryota > Metazoa > Chordata > Amphibia > Anura > Microhylidae > Gastrophryne > Gastrophryne carolinensis. The sequence continues at coordinate 42,600,426 of CM051243.1, read as the reverse complement.
TATTATTATTATTATTATTATTAGTAATTTTATTGTTATTCATTTATACAGCTCCCTACATTGAAGTACCTGGAGTATGGAGGCCCCCATTCTTTCCAATAGGAACCGAGCGCACAAGGGCCAAGCCAACCCCACCAGCCTAAACATGGAAATGCAGCTCCCACCTTCAAAAGCCAGGGCCATGGGAGACAGAAGGGCAGCACAGCAGTGGCATTAAGGTAAGCTAATCTCTTAGTAACCCCTTTGGCCTTCGCCACAAGGTAAAAGTCTACAGAAATATCAAGGGTGCCGGATGACGCAATCTATTCTGATTGGTTGGTGTCACCTGGAAATCTAGCCAACATGCACCATGGGATCGTCGGAGGTAGGAATATTCGGCTTTCACAGGGACATCACACGCAGAAATTGGGATGCCCCAGGGATGCAAACCAAATCCAAGGTTAGTGTTAAAATACAATTCTGTGATTACTCACCTGTAGATTTTTTTTACGGTGTACAGCACGGCTTGCTAAATTTTTATTCTTTACATATGGGTAATCCACCGCAGGTGGCGCAGTGGACTGCAGGAAGACTTGTGGCCCCTCCCGGCCCATATAAGGGCCAGAATTACCCAGAAGACCCCAGTGTTTGAAAGCAGTAATGCAAGAAGCCGGGAGTCAAGGACCATGTTGGTAAAAACACAGCCCGCAAAAAGGAACTCTCTCAACAAAATCACCATAACAAGGCAAAAGAGAACAACAATAGCAAGGGTGGGATGAAGCAAGCCATGCTGTGCACCGTAAAAAAATTCTACAGGTGAGTAATCACAGAATTGTATCTTTCCAGGTGTACAGCACGACTTGCTTCATTCCTATTCTTTACATGTGGGACATCCAACAGCAGTGTCCAAAATAGGGCGGGATCCCCAGAGCGGAAAGCATGTAGTTCATTTCACTACCGCCTGAAGCACCTTTTGGCCACAAGCAGCATCAGCTGATGCCAAAACATCAACCTTGTAAAACTTAGAGGCCGATTCATTAATAGCGGCAGGTAGCGACAGTTGAGCGACTGTAGCAGTATTTTCACAGCGCCCGCTAGTGGTCGCTGTGCTTGGCCATTGTTCGGTTGTTGATAGCGACTGAGTCGGTGTGCAGTAATGTTGAAAACGGGGTGACGAGTCGCTATTTGACAGGTTCCGTGATGTATGGGTGCGCATGATAGCGACTGGTCAGAGCGACCGGCTCCCACCATATTCATAAAAAAATCACGCTCAAAAAATTCTCGCGCTGTGAAATGCATGTTTAAACCCCAGAGCGCTGGCGGCGATGTGTTAAAAGTAGTTTTTTAACCCCCAAACCACCATATTTTTGGAAACAAAAAAAAAATAATTTTTAAAGAATTTAGTAATATGAATACAGTATCAGACCTGTAATATCAATTCTGCACAAATATTTTTTTTTTTTACCTTAATAAAATTATCTAACATGGCAGAATTTTTCACATTAAAAAAAAAAAAAAAAAAAAAAAACATTAATAACAATTATGAATATTTAAAGATTGCTCCATTGAAATGCATTGGAGAGCGCCAGGTAGCGAGAGGTCATACCTGTCGCTGTTCAAGGTCGGACGCTGGCGCTGTGGGCTGAGGCTGGAATAATGATGAATGAGTGGCTATATGCCGCTATCTCAGTCGCTAAGCAGGATCGGCTTGATAAATGTGTGATTGTGGTGGGGAGCCGGCGTTCTCGTGGCGGTGCCCGTCATTACCAGTCGCTATTCCTTCATACATAAGGGCCTTAGTAAAGGTATGACCGAAGACCAGGTAGCGGCCTTACAAACTTGTTCAACAGAGGCCTGGTGCTGAAAAGCCCAGGAAGCACCAATAGCTCTAGTAGAGTGAGCAGTAACACGAAAAGGGGGATCCGTCCTTGGCAGAGTATGGTTTGCACCACCGCCTTGATTTGCAGGAGTTGGATTGAGGAAAGCGCAATTAGATAATTTGAGCAGCTTTACTTGAGGGAAAAACCTGTATTCCCTGGGAGAAATGTAGATGGGTTAAATCTGTTCTAACTTAGGTGTGGACGTAGGTGGAGAAGAGATTAGTGTAGGTGCGCTGTGGCTAAAAAGGCAGGTTAAAAGGGAGAGTTAATAAAGGGTTAATGTTGTCCGCAATCCTGTGAGGAAAAATAGGTTAGTGTATATACATAAAAGTATGAATGAACAAATGCAATAGTATTACCAAAGTGAAGTTTTGTTTGAGGGGGTATTTCCACTTTTAATTAAATCAGAAACAACTAGGTATCATTGCCTCTGACTAATTAGGCCTCAAAAATTGTTGGAATTTTTAATCTTGCTGTCTGAGGGATTTCTCTCAGGTAGCGTTGGTCAGTGTTGATTACACTATTGGCCCTGTATTCTGAGTTCTTTGAGCTGGTTTGTGGTGTATGATTCCTTGTTCAGGGTGAGTTGAGTTTCTAGCGGGTTGGAGCAATGTGGTTGGTGGAACCTAGATGGTTTAGAGGTTGTGGGTCGGCACTGAAATGAAATAAGCGGTATTCCTGAGGTCCAGGTAGGCGGTGTGAGTTGAGGTAGATGATTGTTTTGGATGGATGGAGATGATTATGTCATCAGAAAGGGTTCTGGTGGTTAGTGCAGATTAATTAGTTGAGGTCTGCTTTAATGTTCTGATTTTAGATGTGTTGTGAGGCTTTTAACCGTTGTGGGGGAAATGTGAAAACTTGTAATTAAAGTTAAAACGAATATAAGGAGATTATATGACTTATAGTTTCAGTAAGTTGATTAAAATTGATGCAACAATTAGTACAGTATATGCTCTGTGTTTTTTATTCCCCACCACAGCCTGGATTGGCTATAGTTTTACTATATTCTTTTAATTAATGGTAAACGAATTCAAGGAAATTGTATGAATTGCAGTTTTAGTAGGTTGATCAAAATTGCTAGGAAAAATAGTACAGTTGATGCTCGGTGATAGTTATTCACCACCACAGCCTGGATTGAGGTTTCAATAGCCAGGCCGTCAAAGCCAGCGTCTGTAAATTGGGGTGCCGCAGCGACCCCTGTGTGAGAAGCCCTGGGAGCTTGTGATTGTGTCTGGACGCAAACAGGTCCACATCCGGTAGACCCCAGCGGAGACACAAAGTGTGAAAGCTCTTGTTGCTGAGAGGCCATTCCCCCAGACGAGAGGCCCCCCTGCTCAGGGAGTCTGCCTCCTGGTTCTCTACCCCAGGGATGTAAACCGCCGAGATGCAGGGAACATTCTCCTCTGCCCAAGAGATGGGGAGTCAAGTGAAGACGCACCAACCGGATCACTCTCAGCTCCAGGAGATTGATGGGCAAGTGCGCCTCCTGCGGCCCCCACTGGCCCTGGAATTTCAGCGTTTGCCAAAAACCTCCCCAGCCGGTCAGACTGGCGTCCGTGGTGACAATCTCCCAACTGGGACGCAGAAAGGACTTGTCCAACCAACAGATTTCTGGGGTCCAACCACAAGGGGGACAGTGAAAATTCCTGTTCCAGGGACTCCAGCGTCCGGTCCCAACCGGTCAACAGATTCAATTGAAGAGGTCTCATGAGGAACTGAGCGAAGGGCACTGCCGCGAAGCATGACACCATTAGGCCCACCAGTTTCATCACCAGACGGATCAATGGCCGCTGACAAGACAGTAAGGCCTGCATCTGGAGGCCCGCCACCTTCTGCTGGGGCAGGAATACCTTGACCTGAGAGGTGTCCAATGTCATGCCCAGAAAGAACCTCACCATTGAGGGAGTGATAGAAGACTTGGGGTAAATGATTACCCACCCGAAATCCTCGAGAGTGGATAACACCGTCCGGGTGTCGCTCCCGGCCTGCTGAAGGGACTGAGCAGCAATCAGCAAATCGTTAAGATAAGGAAGAACACGATTGCCCTGGTTCCTCAGGATAGCCATGATGCCCGCCAGCACCTTGGTGAACACACGGGGGGCTGAGGATATTCCGAACGGGAGTGCCACAAACTGGTAATGCTGATCCTTCAACGCAAACCTCAGGAACTTCTGATGTCCCTGAAAAATCGGGATGTGCAGATAAGCATCCTTGATGTCCACTGTCACACATGAAGTCACCGGACCGAAGCGAGCTCACCGCGGACCTTAACCCTTCTATTGCCAGCCACGTAAATTTTACGTGGCTGACTCTCCAACCGTTTAACGCCAGCCTTGTAAAATTTACGCGCCTGGCTTTGCCCCTTGCTAGCGCCGGTAAAATAAAAAAAAAAACACTTACCTGACCCCTCATTTGAACCGTCCGGGTCTCCTCTTCAACCTGGGGGGCTCCGGAGGAAGGGGAGAGCCTGGAGTAGCCCCCCCCCCCCCGTTTTTGCGGCCGCTGGCTTTTCCTGCAAAAAAAAAGAAAAAAAAAATGACATTTACTCACCTCCATGTGCGCTCGATCGCGCTGGCCCTCCTCTTCACCTGGGGGGCCTCCGATTCCCCCCCCCCCCAGGGCTATCTGTCTTCAGGAGAGAGCCTGTCAGGCTCTCTCCCCTCTTCCTCCGACGGGCGCCGCCATTTTGCTGCGAAGCCCCGCCCCTTTTGGGGGTGGGGCTTATGGCGTCACTCGGGCCGGCGTCTTGACAGCTCCAGGCCTCTCAGCTTTCAGATGCCGGTGATCGGTGGTGAGAGAAGGAGGGGACAGGAGATCCTCTGATCTCCTGCCTCCCCCCCTCCTCTGGCTGCCGATAACTGGCATCTGACAGCAGATCAGCGAGGGACACAGGAGCTGACGATCGAAGGTGAGTAAAGAGTAAATTTTTTTATTTTTTAATAAAATTATTTTTTTCTGTGTGTTTTTTTTATTTAACTGTTACCCCTTTGTGAACTGGTAAGGGGTCCATGAGACCCCTGTACCAGTTCACAAGGCTGGGGTCTGGCAAGTCACCTGCCCTAGCGGGTGACTTGCCATTAACCCCTGCACCCCCAATTACCTGCCTCCCCAAAGCCCAGGGGGGGGGGGCAGAAGAGCCCGGGCCCACATAGGCTATGTGGGCTCGTAGGCTGCAGGGTGGGGGGGCCACAAAAGCTGGCCCCCCCACTCTGTGCCTACAAGCCCCCATAGCTGGTCCCGGGCTGGTTATGACGGGTAGGGGGGACCCTACGTCATTTTTTTTTTAATTTTAAGGGTTAGGGTTAGGCTAACCCTAACCCTTAAAATTCAAAAAAAAAAAAAGAGGTCCCCCACCCTGGGAGGGGGGACCCTATGTCATTTTTTTTTTAATTTTTAAAATTCCAAAAAAAATGAGGGTCCCTACGAAATTTTTTAAAAAATGTTTAACGGTTAGGGTTAGCCTAACCCTAACCCTTAAAATTCCCCCCAAAAATGGGGTCCCCCCCCAACTTTTTTATTTTTTTTTTAAGTGGACCAACACCCAGGCTGATCGGCCCGGATCAGATCCCTCTCTGCGGGGCATCCGAAATCGGGATGCCCCACTGTGTGAAACCCCCCAGGACGCCCCAATCGCCTTACCTTATCCCCGTTCCAACTGTGCATGCGCGGGCCACATCTCGCGCTTCTCTCTATCAGGGCGCGCACACGTGCCGGTCGTTTGTGAATCGCCGACGCGGGCGCGCTCCCTGTTAGAGGGAAGCGCGAGATGCAGCTGCCAGCGTGCTCAAAGCCGTTGTGGTTGTCCATCCCTTGTCCGTGCATACCACAGCGGCTCTGAGCGCTCTGATTGGACGAGCGCTCGCACATGCGCCGTAGGAGCGGGCTGAGGTGAGTTTTTTTATACCTTTCTCGGGGGTTTTACGCAGCGGGGCACCCCCGCGGAAGTGGATCAAAACCCAGGATAGTGAAAATCCTGGGTGTTGGTCCACTTTACGGGTTAGGCTAACCCTAACCCTTAAAATTCCCCCAAAAAAATGGGGTCCCTCCACCCCCTGGGATTAAAAAGAAAAAATTTAAAAAAATTAAAATTTTAAAGAATTAAAATTAAAAAGAAAACGACATAGAGACCCCCTCCCAGGGGGGGGGGGGATCCCACTATTTTTTTAATTTTTAGGATTAGGCTTAGCCAAAAATTCTCAAAAAAAATTGGGGAGGGGGGTCCCTATGTCATTTTAAATTAACCCCTTATGTTTATAGTGTGGATAGTAGTATTTTATTTGTAAATGTTATAAAATGCTCTTTTCAGTTTGGGGGGTCTCCTGGGCAAGAATGAGGGGCTATTGATACATATGTGGTACCGTTGTAATCGGGAGAAATGGGGCTCACATGGAATATGGTTTTTATTACTAAAAAAATGTTTTATTTAAAATAAAGGAGACAATTTTTTAAAAAATATAATTTTATTTATTTTTTGTTTTTTTACGCAAAAATATTTAAAAAACAGTAGAAAAATTACAAACAAGACATTTAATGTTAAAGCCTAAATTCTGCTGCAAAAAATATATATATATTTTCCAAGAAATTCCGACAAAAATCACGGTTAAACATGCCGCAAAATGGAGAAAAATGACCAACTGAGGGCGACAAAAGTTCAAGTAGGCTGGCAATTAAAAGGGTTAATAGTACCTATGCATGTTGGGTATTGTTCTGCTTGGGGGACCTTGCGCTTTCAGATTTAGCTTGTTTTTTCTTATTTGCATATTGATATTTTAGGAAAAGGTGTTTTTTATTCAGCTTTTTTATAAATTTTTTTGTGAAACCCTGTGCAACCTAAGAATTCTTCAAGGGATTACTTCCAGAAAGATGAGCCCACGACAACAAGCTGGGCACGCTTAGAAAGCTTAAAATGTGTACTTTCAGGGAATATATGGTTTATGGGGGATATTCCAAATGTAAAGGGTTGTTTTGGTAGAAAAAGCATAAGGTGCGCACTTTGTATGCAGAGCTGAAATTTTGAAGTAAAATTACCGTTACGCACATGCTTTACTTTGGTGTGTTTGGCAACTCTTCCCTTGACAGTAGCTATGCATGCTGAGTATTGTTCTGTTCGGGGCATGTTGCTTTTTCAGATTTTCAGTTTTTTTCTTGTTTGCATATAGTTTTTTTTAGGAAGATGTGGTTTTGATTCTGCTTTTTTATACTTTTTTTAGGGAAACCCTGTGCAACCAAAGAATATATTGAGGGATTACTTCCAGAAAACTGCACCCATGTCAACAAGCCTGGTACGCCTAGAAAGCCTGAGGTGTGTACTTCCAGAGAATCTATAGTTTGTTGGGGGTATTTCAAATGTAAAGGGTTGTTTTTCTTGAAAAACTGCAAGGTGCGCTTAGCATGTAGCATAGTTGTATTTTATCTGAAAATCTCCTAAAGAGTTGTTTCAGTTTGGGGGAGTCTCCTGGGCAGGAAAGGGTGTCTACCTATACATATGTGGTATCGCTGTAACCGGGAGAAATTGGGGTTTCACGCGCAATAAGATTTTATTGACAAACTTACATTTTTTATTACAAAAAAACACTACAAATTGTAAAAAATTGTTTTTTGGGGTTTTTTTGGCACATATTTCATCCAAAAATATTGAGAATACACCTAAAAAATGACAAACAAGACATTTCATGTTAAAGCTCAGACTGCTGAAAAAAACAATATATCACTTTCCTGGGAAATCCCTGGAAATCCATTCAAAAATCACAGTTGAACAAGGGGAGCGCAAAATAGTGCAAAATGGTCTGGCAACAAAGGGTGACAAAATCTCAAGGTAGGCTGGCAGTTAAAGGGTTAAGGTCTCCATGCGGAAACGTCTGACTCTGACAAACTTGTTGAGACCCTTCAGATCCAGGATAGGTCTCAGCGTTCAGTCCTTCTTGGGCACAGTGAACAGGAGTAGAACCCTCGACCCCGTTCCTGGCAAGGCACGGGACAAATCACACCTAATAGCAGAAGGCGTTGAACGGCCATTCTTAGGCCCTGTGCCGTCAATGTGTTCTGGGAAATCCGCGACCGAAGAAATGTTGAGGGCGGCCAAACTGCCAGCTCTATTTTGTACCAGGAGGAAACCACCTCCTGAATCCACCGATCCGAGACGTGCTGTCTCCAGATGTGAGCAAAAAGCAGAAGCCGGTCTCCACCCAGGTGGGTGAGGGCGTCCCCTCATGCCTGAGAGGGCTTGGCAGGGGGTAAGGATTTAGCTCCCCAGGGGGGATTGGGTCGGCCGCGAGACCTACCTCGTCCCCAGGAATATCTGCGGCCACCAGAAAGTGAAGCCGAAGAACCTGAGCCCCAGGAAGTCCTGTCACCAAGCCGGACACTATCGTCCATGGCTGAGACTACAAAAGCAATAAAATCCACACAGGATTTGAGGTCTTTATACTCCTCCGCCCGCTTGTGAGACTTGGCAAAATCAACAAGGCGTCTCACCTTCTTCCTGATGGTCAAAGAGACAAAAGCTGCGGCACAGACAGGGCGAAGCCCAGCACCCACAAGGGTGAACGCATGACAAGCCAGCTGATCCATGCGCCTGTCAGCAGGTCGTGCAAGGAAGCAGTATCGGGTGATGGCATAACCGTAGTGTTGGACAACCCCGACACAGGGGCATCCACAGCAGGGGGACGGGACCAGAGGCAGATCAGCTCCTGAGGGAAGGGATATCGCCTGTCCAGTCCCTTAGACACCGATGGCACCGATTTGTTAGGTCTTTCCATTCCTTAAACACCATATTGGAAAAGTGGGCCTGCTCCGGAAGACAAGCCTCTGTCTCTCAGGCCGAAATAAATCACTCTGCTTCCTCTTAGCCGCTGTAGGAGGGACAATATGCAAATTCTCGAACACAGAAGACAGCAACTTTTCCGTGTCGTGAGGGAGCCACATATCCTCGTCAGAGGAGGAACCAGGCTCACTGTCATAGCCGACCAACCGATCCCCTGAGGAAGCGGAGTCCTTCAACTCTCCCTCCTCCATGGAGTCCCGACCTCCAAAAGGATCATCATCACCATCGTCAGCAAATATGAGTAACCCGGCTCGATGTGCCGCTTCTTACTTGTGGCCTTCCTAATAGCCGTGCGAGATAACTGTCTCTCCAGGCTGGCTAGTTTCCCCTCGCTGAGGGCTAAATGCAGCAGCGGGGGCATTGGCGAGGCCGAAGGTAAAAGGGGGCAGGGACGCCTGCTCTAACATGTTCCAAAAGTACGCTCCCAGCGCAAGTGACACAAACCGCGTTGAGTCCGCCCGGGGGGCTGGTACCGCACATGGGGCAGAGCTTAACCCGCCCAGATGGGGCCTATAGCTCATTATCCACAGAAGCCTCCATTATGGTGATAAAAATAGAGGTTACAAGGCACTAACGGCCCAAACTTAAGTGACCCCCAATTTTGTCCCTCTTTTTAGTAATCCCTCTTTAAGGGGAGAGGGTGCGGAGAGGGGGGTGTAGGAGACCGGGAGGAACCACAACCCTCAGCTAGCAATGGGAGGGGGGGACCACCTAGAAGACACAAGCGGAAGTATTTATGAGTATCCCACAGCACATGCACATATAAAAATTACACAGATGAAAGAGGGACCTACGGACCTGACCGGCGAGGTAGCGGGGAGTCCGGAAGGCAGGCACCAGAAAAAACGCAGGCAGTGAGTGGTGAAATTGATGCCCGTCAGCCCGTGGGGACCCTCGGCAGGGTCCGCAATTGACAAAAAGAACAGCACAGAAAATGGCGCCCGAGCACAACAAAGACAAAATTCGAGGGGCGGGCAACGCAGCAATGACGCAAAACGCGTTTCCGCACGGCGCAGCCCCCTGCTGCAGGCGCGAACCACGCAGCGCCTAAAATGAAGCCGAGAGCGCAGGAAGGGGGGGCGGCCCACGGAGGAGCTCCTCCCCTGGAGGCGGAGCCCCGCACCACATGCCGAGGCCTCACCTCAAACGCTGCTCCCGCCCCCCCTCACAGCCTCAAGATGGAGGGGAAGAGGAAGAGGTGAGGGAACGAGGAAAGGTGAGTATCCACACAGCTGTCAGCAACAACAAAGTCTGAGGTAAAAATGAAGTAAAAGTGAAGTAAAAAGCAAAACATATGACAATAAAGCATGTGGGCACAGATAAGGGCATAACCCCAGGCAATTTTCCACACAGCTGCCAGCAACAACAAAGTCTGAGGTAAAAATACAATTCTGTGATTACTCACCTGTAGAATTGGTATTATGAGTATATACAGTACGTCCTGCTCCAAATATAATACTTACAAGTGGGTTATACTCCGCCAGATGGCGCTGGACTGCAGAGACATCGAAAATAGGCTCCTCCCGGCCCCCCAAATACCCGGGGACCTCCCACAAATCCCCAGCATTGAAAAGCAGTTAACGAGAAGCCGGGAGAATGAAACAACCCAAACTATCAACTATAACAATGATAACAATCACCATACAGGGGATCCAAGATAATGCAAAAACCAAGGGTGGGTTGGAGCAGGACGTACTGTATACTCATAATACCAATTCTGCAGGTGAGTAATCACAGAATTGTATTATTCTTAGTATACAGTACGTCCTGCTCCAAATATAATAATTACAAGTGGGACATCCAATAGCAGTGTCCATAAAGTAGGGTGGGATCCCCAATAAAAGGCAGCAGCAGACAGTTTAAACCACTGCCGCCTGCAGAACCTTTCGGCCAAAAACAGCATCAGCTGAGGCCCTAACATCAACCTTGTAAAACTTTGAAAAGGTATGAACAGAAGCCCAAGTAGCAGCCTTGCACACTTGTTCAACAGAAGCCTGGTGCTGAAAAGCCCAAGAGGCACCAATAGCACGAGTGGAATGAGCAGTAAGGCGGAAGGGAGGATTCTTCCCCTTAGCAGAGTAGGCCTGAATCACAGCCTGACGAATCCACTTGCTGATAGTAGACTTGGCAGGAGCCAAACCCTTCCTAGGACCAGAAGGGACCACAAAAAGAGCATCAGTTTCCTGAAAGGTGCAGTAGCCACCAGATAGTACTTCAGACACCTAACCACATCCAAAGAGTGCAAAACCCTCTCCTTAGCATTGCTAGGATTAGGGCACAAAGAAGGAAGAACAATATCCTGATTCAAATGAAAGGCAGACACTACCTTAGGCAGAAAGTCAGGTTTGAAACGAAACTCCACCTTGTCCTGGTGTCTCTCATAGTAGGGGGGGCTGAATGGAAAGCGCCGCCAACTCAGACACACGCCTGACAGAGGTGATAGCCACCAGAAATACAACCTTGAGCGTAAGAATGGTCAGAGCAGCATCCTGCACAGGTTCAAAGGGGGCACCCTGCAAGGCTGACAGAACCAAGTTCAAATCCCAAACAGGCACCATAGGCTTACGTGGAGGGCGCACATGAGTGACCCCCTGGAAAAAAGTCCTGATCAGAGGGTGCTGAGCAAAGGACTTCTGGAAGAAAATAGCCAGGGCAGCAACCTGACCCTTCAGAGTACTGAGCTGGAGTCCCATCTCCAACCCATGCTGCAGGAACTTCAAAATCCTGGGAATAGAGAACACACGACAGGGAAGAGACCTAGACTCACACTAGTCAATGTAGGCACGTCAAATCCTGTAATAAATGGAAGAGGAAGACTTCTTCCTAGCCTTTATCAAAGTATCCACAACCGAAGAAGACAGCCCCTTCTCCATCAAGATGGAGGTTTCAGCAGCCAGGCCGTCAAAGCCAGAGTTTGTAAATTGGGATGGCGTAGTGAGCCCTGAGTGAGCAGATCTGGCACCAAGGGCAGAGCGTACTGATCTACTGCCAGCTGCACCACGTCTGCGAACCACACTCTTCTTGGCGACCTGGGGGCCACCAAAATTGCTGGCACCCCTTCCAGAGCAATCTTGCGCAGAACCCTGCCCAGCAGGGGAATTGGAGGAAAGACATACAGGAACTGAAAGTCCTGCCATGACATTGCTAGAGAATCCGAGGTCAAGGCCAGAGGATCCTGGGACAGAGAGATAAAAGCTGGGAGCTTGTGATTGTGGCGGGACGCAAACAGATCCACATCTGGTTGGCCCCAACGGTGACACAGTGATTGAAACACCCTGCTGCATAGAGACCATTCTCCCTGGCGAGAGGTCCCGCTGCTCAGAGAGTCCGCCAGGCGATTTTCCACCCCCGGGATGTACACAGCTGATATGCAGGGGACATTGGCCTCCGCCCAAGTCAGGATCAGAGACGCTTCCTGGAGGGCCCACTTGCTCCGGGTCCCTCCCTGATGATTGATGTAGGAAACGGCCGTCTGGTTGTCCGAGCGCACCTGAACAGGCAGGCCCTGAAGGTGAGTAGTCAAGTGAGCCAGAACTAACCTGATCGCCTGTAGTTCCAAGACATTGATAGGTGTGTGGGCCTCCTGAGGACCCCACCTCCCCTGGAACCGCAGGGACTTCCAGAAAACCCCCCAAGCTGACAGACTGGCGTCCGTAGTGACCGTCTCCCAGGGAGGGGTAAGAAAGGATCTGCTCCCCAACAGGTTCCTTGAGTCCATCCATCACAAGAGGGACCTCCTGACCCGAGGGGAGAGCACACAGACCCTGTCCAGGGACGCTGGGTCCTTGTCCCATACTGACAATAGGTGAAGTTGCAGAGGCCTCAAGTGGAACTGAGCATAAGTGACCGCTTCGAAGCACGACACCATCAGGCCCACCAGCTGCATCCCCTGCCTGATGGAGGGATGGGGACAAGCTAGGAGGGACTGAGCCTGTGCAATCAGACTCTCCACCTTCTGCTGAGGAAGGAAAATCCTTGCCTGAACTGTATCCAGATTCATTCCTAGGAATGGAGTTACCAAGGAAGAGGAAAGTGAGGACTTGGGGTGGTTGATCATCCATCCAAATGACTCCAGAGTGGACACCACCAGCTGAGTATCCAACTCTGCCTGATGTAGAGACTGGGAAGTGATGAGAATGTTGTCCAGATAGGGAAGCACGCGTACACCCTGACATCTGAGCTGAGACATCACGCCAGCCAGCACCTCGGTGAACACCCTGGGAGCTAAAGTGAGGCCAAATGGCAAGGCCAGAAACTGGTAGTGTTGATCCATCAGAGCGAACCTGAGGAACCTTTGATGACCTGGGAACACAGGAATATGAAGTTAAGCATCTTTGATGTCCACAGAAGTCCTGAAATCCCCTTGGCACAGGGAACTGATGGCAGAGCGCAGAGTTTCCATGCGAAAGCGCCTGCCCCTGACAAATTTGTTGAGGATCTTCAAGTCCAGGATGGGCCTGACTGACCCATCTTTTTTGGGTACTGTGAATAGATTGGAATAAAAGCCCTTGCCTTTTTCTCTTAAGGGGACCTGGCAGATGACCCCCAGCTCCAGGAGGCCTTGCACTGCTTGCACTAGCTCCTGAGCTGACACAGGGTCCTGAGGAATCCGGGATCTGATGAATCTTGGAGGGGGACAGGCAGCAAACTCTATCTTGTAACCGGAGGACACTACCTCCTGAATCCATCGGTCTGAGACATGAAGACTCCAGATGTGAGCGAAGTGCTGCAGCCGTCCCCCCACCCGGATGGGTGAAGGCACCCCATCATGCCTGAGGGGGCTTGGGGGATGATTTTGCTTTGGGACCCCAGGAGGGTCAGGACGTCCACGTCCTCTACCCCTGCCCCAGAAATCTCCCCGGGTCCCAGGAAAGGAAACCCCCCTCCCCTGTCTGGCACCACGTTAAGGGGAGGAGAAGGAATCCTGACCCTGAAAGGGCCTAGATTCACGCCTGCGCTGGGGTAGCCTGCCTCCCTTAGCAAAAAGGTCCAGGCGGTCCCCAAACAGCCGCAGTCCTTTAAAGGGAAAACCAGTGAGGGCCTTCTTGGCAGCGTTGTCAGCAGCCCACTGGCGCAGCCAAACCGAGCGGCGTATAGTTACCACAAGGGCAGAAGTTCTGGCACACATTCTGATGGTGTCATCCATGGCTGAGAGGACAAAATTTACAAAAACATCACAACTGGAGAGTGCATTGAACACCTCACAAGGCAAATCATCAGGGGCACTATCAAGTATATTTCTGATAAGGGTTCTAGTGGCCACAGCAGTAATGGCAGAGGCACAGACCGGGCACAGCGCCGTCCCCACACATGCAAAGGCGTGGGATGCCAGCTGGTCAATGCGCCGGTCCTCAGCATCCCGCAGGGTAGTAGAGTCAGGGGAATGCATGACAGAGGTATTAGACAGTCCTAGGATCGGGGCATCCACCTCGGGGGGGGGGGGGGATGACCAACACTTTACCACCTCAGCAGGAAAGGGATACTTCCTATCCCAACTTTTTGGAACCCCGGGAAGTTTACTGGGGCGCTCCCTTTCCTTGAGCACAAGTTTATGGAAATGTGCCTGCTCGGGGAATTCCAAACGTGATTTTGCTGTATGGAAAAGCTCCCCTCTCTGTCTGGGGGCCGCAACAGGGAGAGAGATGGACAGAACCTCAAAAATCTGGGTCAATAATCTGTCAGTGTCATCCAGGGCCCAGAGGTCAGAGCCAGAATCGTCATGACCCCTTGGTCTCTCATCAGATGAGTCTGAGTCAGAAAACAGCTGCCCTTCATCAAACGGGGTATAGCCACAGAGATTCAAAAACTCCTCAGTTTCCATAGGGAAAATAGTGACATTAGGCATTAAGTGCCGCTTTTTAGCAGGGGCCTTACGCGCTAAGGACTTAGCAATCAACTGCTCAACAGTAGCCAGTCTAGAAGACACATCAGGCTGAGAATCCCCACTTGTATGCAACTCAGCAGGAGTGAGATTTAAGCTTGGGGGAGTAGGTGAAGTAAAACGAGGTGCAGCCACTGGCAGGCCAGATTGCAATGCAAGCACCTGCTCAGCACAGGTTACACAGACCCACGTCTTGCCAGCGTCAGCATGAGGCTGCCCACACGCTACACACAGCCGGTCTTGTCCCGAAGGAACCCCAGTCACATTATCCTGGGATGCCTCCATATGGTGATTATAGTGGTGCTATATGCCGATAGGGAATAACGCTATATAGCAACCCCGGATGCCCCAATAACCCGCTAGGGAAGTGGGAGTATTAACAAGGCCTACTAGCTATAAAACTAATAAAGGGCCGGGAGAAGCCAAAAGGGTTCGCCCCACCTGAAAGACATAAGAAGCCAAGACCGTAAGCACACAGTAATAAAAGGAAGAATATAAAGCCGGCCGCGGTAGGTAGAGGTCCGTCGCACATGGGCCAACCAAGGAGGTTAAAGATGGTGTCGGTATACCTCAAGGGGCGGGCCGCTATCAGCGATGACGCGGAGCGCCATAGACGGGCCCCGTCCCCCCCGAAGAGCGCGAAGCCAGGACATGACAAGCAGCCAATGACGGCGCACCAGCGTCTGAGGTAATGCCGCCGCCAAGCGCGGAACAAAGTGTTGCCAAAAAAGGCGCGCGGCGGCGGCAAATTTAAAATGACAGTAAAAGGAAGCCAGCGTGGCGGCTGACACAAGACAGACAGAGTAGATATAAAGTGTAAAACACCGAATGCATAGCATACACATTTACACCCCCTCCTCTCTTTTTCCCCCGAAGGCTACAAGGAGAATGAGGGAGGACAGCGGCCACTTAAACAGGGCCCACCGATAGGCAGGAGCAAGGGGCACTAGTGCGGGAGGGGCATCCCATAGAGGCTCACCATAAGCCTGAACCGCCTACCCTTTGGTGGGGGATTGCGGTGGAGCAGTGTCCCTAAGCACCTAACAGCGGTGCTGCCTACCTTCACCCGACCAGCGCAGCCAAGGCTGGGAGGCATATTACTAGTGGAACGGGTGGGAATAGTCCTACAGGGCCACAGGCTAATAGCCCCGCTAAACCTGCGAGTAGAGAGCCATTTCTCGTCCTTCGCAGCCAGATTGCAGAGAAATTCTGAGGATTTGTGGGAGGTCCCCGGGTATTTGAGGGGCTGGGAGGAGCCTATTTTCGATGTCTCTGCAGTCCAGCGCCATCTGGCGGAGTATAACCCACTTGTAAGTATTATATTTGGAGCAGGACGTACTGTATACTAAGAATAATGAAGTAAAAGTGAAGTAAAAAGCACAACATATGACAATAAAGCATGTGGGTACAGATAAGGGATAACCCCGGACAATTTTCCACACAGCTGCCAGCAACAACAAAGTCCGAGGTAAAAATTAAGTGAAAGTGAAGTAAAAAGCACAACACATGACAATAAAGCATGTGGGCACAGATAAGGGCATAACCCCGGGCAATTTTGGTGGTTCCTCCCCCCCCATAGGCTCACCATAGCCTATGGCCGGCTACCCTTAATAGAGGGTCTGCGGCCCAGAGCATAGCTCTGCCGAACGCCTGAACCTCGGCGTTCCCCTACCTGCACCTGATCCGCAGCCATGGCTGGGAGGCAAGAAGGGTCCCGGAAGCAGGTGGGAATAGGGCTTGCAGCGGCCGACGGGCTAGTAATGCCCCGCTTATCTGCGAAGTCCATGGAGAGCGAGAAAGAGACCATCTTCGCAGTCAGACTGCAGGAGAAGACTGGGGTCTTCTGGGTAATTCTGGCCCTTATATGGGTCGGGAGGGGCCACAAGTCTTCCTGCAGTCGACTGCGACACCTGCGGTAGATTACCCACATGTAAAGAATAGAAATGAAGCAAGCCGTGCTGTACACCTGGAAAAAATACAATTCTGTGATTACTCACCTGTAGAATTGGTATTATACGTATACAGCATGTCCTGTTCCAGAATATACCTTACACATGGGTAATACATCCACAAGATGGCGCTGGACTGCAGAAAACAGCTTGTAGCTCCTTTGCCCTATATAAGTCAGGGACCTCCCACAAATTCCCCAGTATTGACAAGCAGTTAACAAAAAGCCGGGAGAACAATAATAATCAGAATTCAAAAATGAACATATGAACAATCACCATACAGAGGTAACTAAGAATAATGATAACAAAGGTGGGATGGAACAGGCCGTGCTGTATACGTATAATACCAACAATATCTACAGGTGAGTAATCACAGAATTGTATTATTCTAAGTATACAGCATGTCCTGTTCCAAAATATTCCTTACTCCTGGGACATCCAATAGCAGTGTCCGTAAGGTAGGGTGGGATCCCCAAAAGGTAACAGCGAGCAGTTTAAACCACTGCCGCCTGCAGAACTTTGCGACCAAAAGCAGCATCAGCTGAGGCCTTAACATCAACCTTGTAAAACTTAGAAAAAGTATGAACAGAAGACCAAGTAGCGGCCTTGCAAACATGTTCAACAGAAGCTTGGTGCTGAAAGGCCCAGGAGGCACCAATAGCATGAGTAGAATGAGCAGTAAGGCGGAAGGGAGGCTCCTTCCCCTTAGCAGAATAGGCCTGTACCACAGCCTGACGGATCCACTTGCTGATAGTGGACTTAGCCGGAGCCAGACCCTTCTTAGGTCCAGACAGGAGCACAAAAAGAGCATCAGTCTTCCTGAAGGATTCAGTAGCCACCAAATAGAACTTCAGAGTCCTGACCACATCCAGAGAGTGCAAAACCCGCTCCTTAGGGTTACTAGGATTAGGGCATAGAGAAAGTAAAACAATGTCCTGATTGAGATGAAAAGCAGACACAACCTTAGGCAGAAAATCTGGCTTAAAACAAAACACCACCTTGTCCTGGTGTCTTTCAAAGTAAGGGGGTTTGATGGAAAGCGCCGCCAACTCAGAAACACGCCTAACAGAAGTGATAGCCATCAAAAAGACTACCTTAAGCATCAAAATGGACAAAGAGGCCTCACGCAAAGGCTCAAAGGGAGACCCCTGCAAGGCAGATAAGACCAAGCTCAAATCCCAGACTGGTAACATAGGCTTACGTGGAGGACGCACGTGAGTAACCCCCTGGAAGAAGGTCTTGACCAGACGATGGTGAGCAAAGGATCTTTGGAAGAAAATGGCCAAAGCAGAAACATGACCTTTGAGGGTACTAAGTTGAAGACCCAAATCCAAACCATGTTGCAGGAATTCCAGAATCCTAGGGATAGAAAACACCTGACAGGGAAGCGACTTAGACTCACACCAGTCAATGTAAGCATGCCATACCCTATAGTAGATGGATGACGAGGACTTCTTGCTAGCCCAAATCATGGTATTAACAACAGAGGCAGGCAGCCCCTTTTCCATCAAGATGGAGGGTACAGCAGCCTAGCCGTTAAAGCCAGTGTTTGTAAATTGGGATGGCATTGCTGCCCCTGAGTGAGCAGGTCTGGATCCCTGGGCAAAGCATACTGATCTACTGCCAACTGCACGACGTCTGCGAACCACACCCTTCTTGGCCAACAGGGGGCCACCAGAATGGTTGGCACCCTTTCCTGGGCAATCTTGCGCAGCACCCTGCCCAGCAGAGGAAAAGGAGGGAACACATAGAGAAGCTGAAAGCTCTTCCAAGACATTGCTAGTGCATCCATGGCCAAGGCCAGAGGGTCCTGGGAAAGAGAGACAAAGACTAGAAGCTTGTGATTGTGACGGGACGCAAACAGATCCACATCTGGCTGACCCCAGCGGTGGCACAGGGAGCGAAACACCCTGCTGCTGAGGGACCACTCTCCCAGACGAGAAGTCCCCCTGCTGAGGGAGTCTGCCTCCAGATTCTCCACCCCCGGGATGTACACAGCTGAGATGCAGGGAACATTCTCCTAAGCCCGAGACAGTATTAGGGACACTTCCTTGAGGGCCCTCTTGCTCCGGGTCCCTCCCTGATGATTGATGTAGGCAATCGCCGTCTGGTTGTCCGAGTGGACCTGAACCGCCCGACCCCGAAGGTGTGGAGTCAATTGGGCGAGAACCAAGGTGGGCCTCCTGAGGGCCCCACTGACCCTGGAATTTCAGGGATTTCCAGAAGCCCCCCCCCAACCTGTCAGACTGGCATCTGTGGTTACTGTCTCCCAGCACAGGGCCAGAAAGGATCTGCCCACCAACAGGTTTCTTGAGTCCAGCCACCGCGAGAGAGACCGTCTGGCCAGAGGAGACAGAACCAACACCTGATCCAGGGACCGAAGGTCCCGATCCCATACTGACAAGAGGTGAAGTTTAAGAGGTCTCATGTGAAACTGAGCGTATGGAACCGCCTCGAAGCAAGACACCATCAAGCCCACCAGCTGCATCCCCTGCCGGATGGAGGGATGAGGGCAAGACATAAGGAGCCTGGCTTGGGCCTGAAGACTCCTCACCTTCTGCTGAGGGAGAAAAATCTTGACCTGAGATGTATCCAGAATCATGCCCAAAAAGGACCTCACCATTGACGGTGACAGGAAAGACTTTGGGTGGTTGATCACCCAGCCGAAGGACTCCAGTGTGGACACCACCAGCTGGGTATCCAGCTTGGCCTGCTGGAAGGACGGAGACGTGATGAGAATGTCGTCCAAGTAAGGAAGGATGCAAATGCCCTGAGATCTCAGCAGAGCCATTACGCCCGCCAGCACCTTGGTGAATACCCTGGGAGCCGAGGTGATACCGAAAGGTAAGGCCACAAATTGGTAGTGCTGATCCTCCAGAGCGAACCTGAGGAATCTCTGATGACCTGGAAAGATTGGTACATGAAGGTAAGCGTCTTGATGTCTACAGAGGTCATGAAGTCACCCGGTCGTAGTGAATTGACAGCTGAGCGCAGAGTCTCCATGCGAAAGTGTTTGAACCTGACAAATTTGTTGAGGCACTTCAAAACCAGGATGAGTCTGATGGACCCGTCTTTTTTGGGGACAATGAAAAGATTGGAATAGTAGCCTCTGCCCCTTTCCCTCAAAGGCACCTGGCAGATGACCCCCAACTCCAGAAGGTTTTGGACAGCAAGGCACAGACCCCGAGCTGACAGGGGGGGGGTTTTGAGCCATCCGGGATTTGATGAATCTTGGGGGGGCCAGGCTGCAAACTCTATCTTGTAACCGGAGGACACTACCTCCTGAATCCACCGGTCTGAGACGTGAAGCCTCCAGACGTGAGCAAAGAGCCGAAGCCGTCCCCCCACCCGGATGGGTGAGGGCGCCCCTTCATGCCTGAGGAGGCTTGGGTGAGGATTTTGGCTTGGGACCCCAGGAGAGGCCAGGACGGCCACGTCCTCTGCTCCTTCCCCAGTGATCTCCGCGGGCCCCAGTAAAGGAGACTCCTCGGCCAGTTCTGGAACCACGAAGGATGGGAGAAAGGCACCCATCCCCTGAAAGGACCGGGACGGCCTCCTACGTTGAGGTAACCTACCGCCCCTGGCAAACAAATTCAAGCGTTCACCAAAGAGGCGCAGGCCCTTGAAAGGGAAACCAGTGAGAGCCTTCTTAGCAGCATCAGCTACCCACTGACGTAGCCAGACAGAGCGGCGTATAGCCACCAACAGGGCAGAAGCCCCACCACACATTCTACTGGCATCATCCATGGCAGACAGAACATATGCAACAAATTCATAGCAAAGCAGGAGAGATCTATACTCTTCTACTCCCGCGTCATCAGAGGCCCCCTCTAAAAGACTCTTAAGCAAACCCTTAATAGCAATACTGTGCGTAGCGCGGTCCCCACACAGGCAAAAGCATGGCAAGCCAGCTGGTCCATGCGCCGGTCCTCACCAGGGTAGTAGTGTCAGGAGAATGCATGACAGATGTATTGGACAGTCCCAGAACGGGCGCGTCCACCTCGGGAGGACGTGACCAACGCTTAATCACCTCAGCAGGAAAGGGATACCTCTTTGTTCCAACTCTTGGGCACCCCTGGCAGCTTGCTAGGCCACTCCCATTCTTTGAGCACCAGATTATTAAAGTGAGACTGCTCTGGGAATTCCAAACGTGGTTTAACCGTATGAAAAAGCTCACCCTGCTGCTGCAGAGCCACGGCAAGAGGGGAGATACAGAGCACTTCAAAAATATGAGCCAAAGGCCTGTCAGTGTCATCTGAGGACCATGGATCTTCCCCAAAGGGAGACCCGGTACCACCATAAACCTTAGGCTGCTCCTCAGATTCTGAATCAGAGAACAATTCCCCCCTCCAGGGGGGAATAACCAGTAGTGTTAAAATATTCCTCAGCTTCCATAGGAAAGAGGGAAACGGCGGGAGATAAATTCCGCTTCTTAGCAGAAGCCTTAAGCGAGGCAGACCCAGCAATATGTTTTTCAATGCTGGCCACCCGTGCAGCCAAATCAGGCTGAGACTCCCCGCTGGTATGCTCCTTGCTGGGGGTCAGATGTAAGAGTGGGGGGTAGGCGAAGCCCAAGGGGGCGCAGGCCCAGCAACAGGTAACCCAGACTGCAGTGCAAGTACCTGCTGGGCGCAGGATACACATACCCTGACATCATCACCGATCAGACATGCAATACATAGCCGGGCTTGTCCCAAAGGAACCCCAGGCCCATTATCCCCAGAAGCCTCCATATGGTGATTTGAATGGCACAGTAGGCCAGTAAGGGTTAACGCTAAGGAGCTACCTGGGATGCCCCAATAACCCGCTAGGGCAGTGGGAGATAATGAGGGGAGATGGCCGGGAGAAACCACAGTGCTGAAGTTTTAACCCGCCTGAAAGACATAACAACATTCCCATGAGAATACAGCAAGGAATCCAGAAATTTTTTTTTTTACCTCACCGTGGTCACTCACGAACCGATTTGGGAGCCAGGCAGCACACACAGCAATGGCAAAGAAAATGGCGTCCGCAGACCTCTAGGGGCAGGCTCCATAGAGATATGATGTCAAAATCGTCATCCCCAGAGACCCCCCCCCCGAAGAGTGTGAAACGTGCACACGTGACCCTGCCGGCCAATAGCGGCCCGGCAGCTCTGAAGTGAATGACGCAAAAACACCAAGGATAAGACACAGCTTAAAACTACTAGACCCCCCCCCCCCCGAGATCATCCAGAGGGAGAACGAGAGGGGTTAAGACAGGATTCCCGGGGAGCCATGGGCTCCCAGGGGACAAGGGAGCAGAGGGGGGAGGGAAGGATTAGGGCACAGGTAGAGCCATGTCCAAGCCGAGAAGCAGTGGGGGCATCCCAAAAGGCTCACAATCAGCCTAAACCGCCTACCCTGTCGGAGCAGGGACTGCGGTAGGAGCATAGCTCCTCAGCACCTTTTTACTGGTGCTTACTAACCTACCTTCACCCGAATCTTGTCAGCCGAGGCTGGGAGGCAGTATATAGAACGGAACGGGAGGGAATAGTCCTGCAGGGCCGCAGGCAATAAGCCCCGCTCACCTGCGCCACAAGAGAGCTATCTTCTATCTTCTCAGCGCAGACTGCAGAAATGAACTGGGGAATGTGTGGGAGGTCCCTGACTTATATAGGGCCGGGAGGAGCCACAAGCTGTTTTCTGCAGTCCAGCGCCATCTTGTGGATGTATTACCCATGTGTAAGGAATATTCTGGAACGTGCTGTATACTTAGAATACTGGGTTTTGGTCAGCTTTAAAGAGAAGTAATCACCAGCCTAGCTTCTTTAAAACTCTAGAGCTGCTGGTCTCCCTCTCCATGGGGCATTACCATTTGGGATACCCCATTGTGTGAAATCCCCCGAACCCCCCGGACTTTTCTAAAGATACAACGATATGTGCAAGATGCTGCACCTCTGCGACCCGACGTTCAAGTCTGCAGGGAGGATATGCCTACCTTTTTCTAGCAGAACACCATCTGACAGGACAAGGAAACAGCTGTGCACTATAGTGGTGATTGGCTTATACTTGTGTGCATCTGTTCTCTGCCCCTCTCTCTTGTCAGGTGGAGCTCTGTTGGGAAAAGGTTAATACCTCTATAATGCAAGGCTCACTGATGGTATGAGGTAGGTAGTGTCCCCCGTGGACCAGGACACTCTCTGGCACAGAGCTGCTAGATACGGTTTAGATCCACTTTACCCATCCAGATGGGAAAGGGGGCAGAGCAGAAAGGTCCAGTTTTATTTGCAAAGCAAAACCCAGGGCTCTGGAAGCAGAGGACGGGAAGCCTGTTGGATGCAGCTCCAGCGCACACCTGCGTGAAGGAACCCTTGCCGAGTCTGTGAAGAGCAATGGAGGAAGTCAGAAGAGGAAATTTTATGGGATTGCAGAGCAGCAAGAGCCTCAAGCAGTCAGGGGATTAAAGGGGATAATAACTTGCTCTTAGGATTAGTGATGCTGGAAACCAATCATAAGCCCCGCATTACATAAGCAAGCCTTCCCCGAGCAGGACGGAGAGGGCAGCTCCTTTATAGTGACCACCGACAAATGCGCTACCACATGACCAAGACACTTCAGCATTGCAGTTATGAATTTCTGATCCCCATCCCACCACAATAACTACTTACGAGAAGCTATGGTGGAGGATGGGGCTGATAATACAACACATGCCTGTCACTGTGTGTAAATGGGAGAGCAAATAGGAGACCAGAGAGTGAAGGACCACTGGGCATCATCCCAACGCGGCCTGTGATGTTTGAATTCAAGGATCAATCTTTGAGTGAGATCACATGCACCTTTATTTCCAGGAGTATCCAGCTGGTGGGGAGCGCTGCCCAGATAATAAGAGTTTATTATCATTTGATTTTCTACAGTCGGCCAGGAGATTGGCAAATTTGGTTATGCATCACTGGTGGTATTTGCTTCAGCTTAAACCCCGGAGACAGGCGTGGACTAGCCATAGGGTGAACTGGGAGAACTCCCATGGGCTGCCGTACTTTGGCGCCGGCTGGGCTGCTGCTCCTAACATTCACATCTAATCCCTGTTTCTCTAGTCTCCACCAAACACCCTGTGTACCTGGCCCCACAATACCCCCAGCCAGGAAATCCCAGGTTCCAATGCTAGCACCAAGGCCCAGCACCAGGGGGAGGCACATCCACTCTCACCCCATTATCTGCTCCTACAACATTAAAGAGGAACAACACATAGGAATTCTGCTTTCCTGCTTGTTCCTCTGTGCGGTGACATCCGGAATTGGGATGCCCTGCTGTGTGTATCCCCCCTGGTCGCCACCATACACTCACCTTCCTTCTGCTCCCATGGCACATACTGGGGTGAGAACCGCTGTCACTCGGCTTCCTTCAGTGCCGCTGACGGCTAAGCTCCAGAGTGGCACCGAAGGGAGCCGCCAACCATATCCCCCGCTCACCTTGCAGCATTGGGGTGTCCGCACCACTAATTCAGAAAGCCCAGGCGCGGGTGTGTGCATGGCTAGAGGTGAGCGGGAGAAGGTGAGTGGATCTCTGGGGGGTTTCACACCGTGGGGCATACCAATTTGGGAACTCAAAGGACCCAGGAGTCTTTTAGACTACAGGGCATCCGAAGCTCCTCTTTAAAGCTTTAGTCCCATTAAAATAAAGTAGAACAAAACACAGCACAACCAGCCATGAAATCTCAAAGGGATAGTCTCTGCCTCACAAGTCATCGGCTTCCAGGTTCCCATCGGGCGGCTGCATCTCCAGCTTCTTTTGATTGTGCACGTGCCATTCAGATAGGTTGGGATAGGTTGGGTGTAGGATGTGCCCACTTTCTCTCCCAATTTCCACAAACTGAGCCGCTTGGCGAGCTTTATATATGCACAGAAAACAGCTGATTAGATGAGAGCACATGCATGCATGCTAGAACAGGAAAGAGTGGAGTTTTACTGGGTGAGCTGGGGGGGGGGGGTTCCACACATGGGGGGCATCCCAAATCAGGATGTCCAGGGGCAAGGAACAAAACTTCTGATTTTTTCATATGCAAGGTTTCTTTCCACCTTAACAGAGTGGACATATCCACCCATGCCCGTGACTGGCCTGGAGCCACATTGGCTCAGAGATAACCCTTGGCTGTAATCAAGGACCAAAAAAACCTAACAAGACAAACCAGTCTGGCCGTTGGGCAGATCCTCTAGCTGAGACGCAGACACGCAACAGGCATTTCTGAATGCCTGCTCATGTACGCGGAGGAGTGGGGGAGCAGCCATTTTCTTTACCAGCCGATCTGACGTCCGTTAGGAATGAATGAAGTGTGAGATGCTGATTGGACAGCGGATAGCCGCTGGAGAGAAACAATACCGAGAGAGTGAAAATCTCGGGTGTTGTTCCGGTAAGAAATACTCCTAGGGGGCATACTGGTTTGGGATGGCACAAAGTTTGAAACTTCCTGTAAACTGACCCTGCCACCAGAGGCATGTGCATAGTGGGATTAAGGATCCAAGTATTATTATTGTTTATTTATAATCATACTCCACGGTGCTGTAGAAAGGTATATAACAATGTTATATATAACATTGACGGCAGATAAATATAATACAGATGCAACAAAACAAATTGGGATGCTCCACTGTGTGAAACCCCCAGATCACCCTGTAAAACTAATTTCTTACCAGTCCTACGATGCATACGCGGGCTCTCAGACCCGTTTGCCTTGCATATGTCATTTGGCAAATGAACTGCCCATCTGCAATAGGGAGCGCCTATCTGAATGAATTGCAGAAGGGCAGAGTGATGTGCCTAATGAGGTATGCACGGCAAACAGCTCCGATTGGCCAAAAGCCCACACATGTGCGTGTAGACTGGGAAGAGCTGAGTTTTACAGGGTGATCTGCGGGGGTTCACAAAATGGGGTATCCCAAATTGGGGTCCCCAGGGGGCAAGGAATAAAACCCAGAGAGAACGTTTCTGCAAGAAAGCTGTAACTTTATATTATATATACTTTTAAGTATAGAGGCAATGTGAGCAGAGGTGGGGTGGGAAGAATAGGACAGGGATGAGGCAGAAAACATCAGGTAGACAGGGGTGAGGTGAGCAGAGGTGGGCATAAGTGAGACGGCAAGAGATGAGCAGAGGTGGGTAGAGGTAGGCAGATGTGCTGGGGGGTGCAATTGACAGCAGTGTGGGCCCACAGTTGTGTATCCCCGATCTAAAGGATGATGGTGGGGACAAGAGGTTGAGTCACAAAGCAAGTATAGTATCTCTGAAGGGTAACAAGCCTGTAAAGTGGTTTGGTTAGGCCAAATAATAATCTAAATAGTTGAGTTTTAAGGGTGGTTTTGAAGTAATAGTTGGTTAGTGCCAAATTGTATGGGGAAGGGTGTTCCAGAGGAGTAGAGAGGCCCATGTGAAGTCCTAGACACAAGAGTGAGAGGAGGTGATCAGGGTTGAGGACAGGAGAAGGTCGCGGTCAAATTGCAGACTGCATCAGAACCAGGGGGTTTTACACGGAGAATCCCAAAGGGGAATGCCGCTAAGGAAAGTGAGTCTTTTAGACTTTAGTCAGGGTTTTGGTTCACTTTAATAGGGAAATAATATTCACTTTGTTCTCTGTGGCTCCTTCCCAATTTCTACCACCCCCGAGCCGAAAAAGAAAACAACAAATGACCCGGGAGAGTGCGAGAGACAGAACTAGGGAGGATTCCTGTAGCACTCATAAAAGTCTCCATAATAAATCAGGCCTCTCCACAGACACATATTATTTTTTGCGAGGGGGGAGATACGGTGACCCTTGAAGTATGAGATTCAGGATGAGGAGGTCTGGGAGAGGGGGTCAAGGGTCAGACTCAGGCAGGGAAATAGTTTGTTTTGTAAGTACCTTCAATCCATGATTTCTTGCCTCCCCGGGGACGTGGCGCTGGTCTTTCACCCCCATCTTCATTTTTCGGCGTGTAAATCGGCAGCCTGGAGAAGACGTAAAAACACACAAGATGAAGAAGTCATTTAGTCTCGACATTAGAGGGGGGACCCACAGACCTATCATTCTCTCATTAGCTCTACAGCTGCCCCTCGATGATCGAGAAAGCTCACGCTGTCCCATTTATTTTGGGGCACTTTAATAAGAACCACTACACCTCGATGCTCTGTCATTTTCTGAACACACTGATATGAGTAGAACTAGTGTTCAAATCATGATAAGATAGACGGAAGTATCATGGAAAGGGGTTAATTTACTTTTAAAAAGGAGCAAGCCCCCCCCCCCCCATCAAATCTATAGGACCTCTTGGGTGGTGGTCTACCTCTTTATGGGGCATCCCAAATTGGGTTGGCCTGTTGTGTGAGACCCCTCGAATCGCCTGACTCACTCACCTCTTCCAAGAGCCAGTGCTGCATCCCCAGCATACCTCCAGGCCTTTCTAAATGGCCAGCATGGGCATGTCCACAGTTAGAGGCGGCGATGCAGCCAGCAGTGCTTGCTCCATTCAGATTTCCTTTGCTGCCCTGAGATCAGAGTAGCAAACGAAAACTAAATGGATTGAGCAGCACTAATTGGCTAAGTGGCACACATGTCCTAGGATTGTTTAAAAGGTGAGTTTATAAGCTATGCCAGGTCAAAAACACAGCGGGGCATCCCAAACCGGAATGCCCTTGCCAGAGAGGAACAACACAGAAGAAAGTCTAATTCTTGGGTGTTGATCTCTTTAATTCTAAAAAATAGATGGTGATTTGCTATAAACGTCACTCTACCACTAGTTGCACAGGATTTGAAACTCGTCCTAGTTAAGAGACCATTCCCCATGATCTCCCTGCTCAAAAAATCGGCCTGCAGATTCTCCACACCCGAATGTGAAACGCCTAAATTCATGGAACATGAAGTTCCACCCACCTCATGATGCAACTCACTTTCTGGAATGACTGCCAGCTCCTGGTACCCCCCTGATGGTTTATGTAGGCCACAGTAATGGAATCGTCCAACTGTACCCTGAATGGAAGGCCCCAGAGCTGGACCGACCAATGCCTGAGAACCAGCAAAATCGCCCTCAGTTCCAACACATTGATTGGAGGACTGTGCTCCCGCTGGTCCCAGATACCCTGAACTGCCGAACGGACCCGTCTTTCTTGGGGATGTCGAATAGTATTGAGTAAAAGCTACAGCCCAGTTACAGGTACTACAACTCCCCGGTCCAGCGAGAGCTCTATTACACGGTCGCCGGCCGCCGCCCTTTCCACGACACAGGAAGGCTTGGACGCCGCAAACCTGTGTGGAGGCCTGGTCCCGAAATCGATCTTGTATCCGGAAGAATACAAGAGGAACCAGAGAATGCAGAGGAACCTAAACCTACATATCGCAAAGGCCTCTTCTGCTGCTTCATCCAGACCTTCCCTGCCATAGCAGCCATGGGAGCGGCGCAAGCTGGGCGCATGGCCGACTGCACCATAGAGAAAACATGTCTGGTCAGCTGGCCCAACCTCCTATCAGCCAGGTCTCTCAAGGCCACACTATCCAAAGTAGGGATAAGGGTGTTTCTGAGCCAGACCTGACACCGGTTCGTCTACCTCAGGTGGCGAAGACCAAACCTTGATTGCCTCATCTGGAAAGAGGTACTTGGTGTCCTTAGGAAGAGACAAAAGCTCCCAATCCTTTGCCACCAGCCTGTCGAAATGGGCAAGCCTGGGAAAAACCTGCCTGACCTTTTGACACTTGAAGGGTTCACCCTTCTTCTGCCACCTTGATTGAGGAGTAGAGAGGTGCAGAACCTCCAACATTGCCTCAATAAGCTCCTCAATCTGATCCGTCGGGTGATCTGGAGGGTTTCCTGGCTCATGCACGTCTTCCGGTTCCTCTCCGCTGCCGGACAGCACCTCCCCCACCAACTGATTGGAACTAGATCTTGGACCCACCAGCTGCTTAAAGCGGCTCAGGACAGTAGTGCACCCAGCGCACAGGGGTCCCTCAACAGGTCAGGTGCGCTTGGCACCACTCCCCGTTAAAATACGAAACCTTGATGCCTCTGATGCCACCGACATGGGAAAAGGCAGCTCTAACTGCTAAGCAATACAGCTGGAGCGCTGGTCCCCACACCCTCATGTCTGTCGACTACTGGTCAGACCTGCCTGCACTACCAGAAAAGCAACCTCCCTGCAGCTGAGATCAACCCACTGGCCAAGGATGCAGCAGCTTCCAAACGGCTTTGCCCCCAGAGGGAGCCCTACCTGACCACGGAAAACTATGGGATATCAGCCACACTGGATCCGATCCTCAGCCCAGGAAAACAGAGAAGCATTACAGGAGCTGCCAATCGACGATCCGGGGATGCAGCAGGTACCATCAAACACCACCCAAGATGGTGATGCCTCGTGCTGTTTAGTGAGAAGGGTGGAGCTGTGGACCACGCAAATGTGGTCCCTCCTCCTCCCATCCTCCACTGTAAGACCCAAGTGGGATGAAGCCATGACCCTCCCCTCCGCTGGCTTTGCCAACCCGCCCTCTTCCCGTGACATCCCCCCCCCCCCCCCCCCCCACAGCTGGCACCGAGCTCTGACCAGCATGGCTGCCAGCAGTAGTGAAAACACACAAAATGCTCACACCTGGGAACCCAGTCACCTAGTTCGCCCCCCCAGCAGCTATGGGGAAGGCAGAATGCAGCCAGGGTGGGTGGATGACCCAGGGGTTACAGGGCTCAGTGGGAGGCTCAGTAAAGCCTTCGTGCAAAGTAAAGAGATCAGTTACCCTGCGAGCTCAGACCAAGCTGAACGAGCCCGCTATCAGCTTAAAAACTGACTTCAGGCATCTAACGGGGGTCACCAGGACGCTTCAGCTGGTGAGGGGCTGGGAGACAGATGGAGTCGGAGCCCCCGTTCCCGGTCAGCACTGTGCTCAAAACAAACATCTTTAGAGACCCTTGTGACTGCAAGAAAAGAATTGAGGAGATCCTGCCACAGCCTGCCCTATATAGGCCAGTAGGAGCTATTTTTTTTCTATTATGCAGTCCCCGCCTACAGCTGAGGTTAACCCACACGTTGTTAATGGTGATGTGCCGAAATGGATGAGATGAAAAAATAATTGTGAAGAATCTGAAAAGAGAGGCAGATGGGAGTGAGAAAGATGGAGAGAATGTGGTAACAATATGAAAAAAGGGGGGTGAGATACGGAAAATGGAGTAAGAAAGAAGGAGAAAGAAAAATTAAAGAAGCAAAATGTTAAAAGAGAATTACAAAGAAATGAGCAAAAAAGGGAGAGATTTTTTAAAAAAGAGGCTTGTTGGTCCTGTTGATAGCTCCTGGCGCCCCTTACAGAGAGACTGGGAAGGCGCCCTGTGTGACCGTGCAGATTGCACACACAAAAGGCTGGCCATGATACCCACGGCCTTCTAGAAATAAAATCCAGTAGAAAAAAATATTTATTATGGTAATGGATACCTATACTATGACCAATATCTGAGGGGAGTCCAATTAGCACCAACTTTAGAGCATGCACCATGGGCGATCCCCGAGGATACACACTAAGCGAAGCCCCACAAAGAGGGATACCCCTAGCCCTATCTATACTGTGACCAATATTGAGGGGGGGGCAAATAGTGTTAACTTTAGTGAATAGCACCATAGAGGACAAAATCTGTATGGCTCTGCCAATCACTTTCTTAAATGATTTCCCTGACCAGAATGAGAACACTCACAGATATTCGAGGAAATGACTACATAGACTGGGGAATGAATGCAATGGAAAAATCTCCAAACGGGGTCAGCTGACATCTTGATATCTTCTGCCCCTAAGAGCATTATCTATTGGCCGCCAGGTCACTTTAAGAGCCTTCTTACCAGACACAATATAGACACTAACGGTCTCTGCGGGCGCAGGTCTATATTGGCGCGAGAGAGCCAATTACAGGAGCCTGGATGTGATCAGAGAAGGCGCTGAGTGTTTTTTTTTTTAAATCTGATATTCACTTTATGAAGCTTTGTTATGTGATTAATGGAGTATCTGCCACTAATAAAACAATGGGAGGGGGTGCTTCTGCGGCAAGATCAAAATAATTAAATGATTATAAAATGAATGGACCCATCTCCCTGAATTAAAAGGCCTTCAGATCCCAGAGGCAGTGTCTATCACATTTCCCCTGCAAGCTCTGCAAAGCTTGTAATGAAGGAGGGGCAGGTAAAATGGGAAGGGATGGGGATTCATGTGAGCATAAGTCATTAGTTATTGCACTGTTATTTTTTTTTTCTGGTAAATGATCACTATTTAAAGGAGACATTTATCTTTTACTTCAGTGCCATTATTCATAGTAGTTCCTTTAAAGTGGACCAACACCCAGGATTTTGACTATCCTGGGTTTTGGTCCACTTCGGTGGGGCACCCCGATCGGGGGTGCCCCGCTGTGTGAAACCCCCCAGAAAGCCCCGAAAACTCACCTCTCCCCGCTCCCACATGACCGCTGCAGCCAATCCCCGCTGGCGGACAAGCGAGAGGCAGCGCTGGACAAGCAGAGCGCGTCCACCACCGCCTCCCGCGCGTCCCTCTTACAGGGAGCGCACCCGCGCCGGCCATTCACAAACGGCCGGCACGGGAGCGCGCCCTGCTAGAGGGACGCGTGGGAGGCGGCGGCGGACGCGCATGCGCCGCTGGAACGTGGAAAAGGTAGGATTGTGGGCTTCCTGGGGGGGTTCACCCCGCGGGGCATCCGAAATCTTATAGATTTCCGGGCCGATCCCGCCTGGGTGTTGGTTCACTTTAAACCTACGGCCAGTTACCTTTAGCAAGTCCAGACGGCTCCGGCTTCTGAACGAAGACAATTCTAACAATGAAAAATTATTTGAAGGAGCACAATCACAAAATCGTGTAATATTAAAAATCCATATAAACACTGACTAATGAGAAGAGGCGCTACTCATACACCAGAACTGAATAAAACTCCCGCCAAGCTTGTGGTTTATTCTCTCATGATAGGAATAAAATCCAGGGTTGACAGGTTTAGTCTATCGGGGTGACAGAGGCTGTCACCCCGGATGTCTTTTTCCTTCCATTAAAAGAAAGAAAAAATACAATTCTGTGAAATACTCACCTGTAGAATTGGTATTATACGCATACAGCACGTCCTGCTCCATCTATAATACTTACACATGGGTAATCCTCCGCCAGAGGGCGCTGTTCACTGCAGACATGCAAAAACAGGCTCCTCCCGGCCCTTCATATACCCAGGGACCTCCCACAAATCCCCAGTATTGAAAAGCAGTGAGAAAAGAAGCCGAGAGAAACCAACCACCAACTGGTAACAATAGTAATGATAACAATCACCATACAGGGGATCCATAAAAATGTAAAAACCAGGGTGGGGTGAAGCAGGACGTGCTGTATGCGTATAATACCAATTCTACAGGTGAGTATTTCACAGAATTGTATTATTCTAAGCATACAGCACGTCCTGCTCCATCTATAATACTTACACATGGGACATCCAATAGCAGTGTCCATAAATTAGGGTGGGATCCCCAACAAAAAAGGCACAGCAGACAGTAAAGGCGCTGTCACCTGCAAAACTTTGCTACCAAGTACGACATGAGCAAAGGCTCTAACGTCAATCCCATAACAAAATCTTTGAAAAGGTATGAACAGAAACAAGCAGCGGTCTAGCAACTTATTCAACAAAAAACCTGGTGCCGAAGGGCCAAAGGTACCCAAACACCAATAGAACGGAATAAAAAGAGGGAGGGAGATTCTTCCCCCTTAAAGGAATAGGCCAATGTAACGGCCCAACCAGCCCACAGGCAAGAAGCCGAAACCTCTACTCAGGACCAGGAAGGCAACCATCCAAATAAGATCAGTCCAACGGGCGCATAGGCCCTGGAAGCAAACGAGATCAGGCGCATACATAAGGAGGCGCCCGCAGACCCCAAGGGCATCAGTCCCCTTAAGGGACAAGAAAACAACCAGGAAAATTTCAACACCTGTTGAGGGAATGTAGACCCCTTACTTCAGCATTATTAAGAATAAGGCCCATAGGCAGACTAAAAGGACTTAAATAATGATCATAAAAAAAACCACTTGGACAAAGGGGTCCGGCGTAAGGCGGAATACCACCACGTCATGGTGTGTTATATAATATATATATATATATATATATATATATATATATATATATATATATAATGAGCGAAGGCTAAGTAATCAGATCCACCTTCTCAGGCACACGTCTGACTGAAGCAAGAGCCCCCGGAGAAGCGACTTGGACTACAAAACAGCTCAGACAGCATCCGGAATAAGTCCCAAGGGAACAATCCGCAGGGCAAACAGAATGAAAATTGATCCCAGCAGGGACCATGGAACTACTTGGGAGATGCCCCTGAGCAATCCCCAAGAGAACTCCTCGCAAGGAAGACCGACCCAGACTTCTACAGGAAGACAGACAGGACAGAACCTGAATCTTCAGATTACCTAGATGGGGAGCCAACCCCAACCTAAGCTGTAATGACTCTAGAACCCTGGAAACCGAGAACGTCCAACACGGAAGAGGCCAAGACCCAATCCAATCAATATGGGTACACCACAACCCACGATAGACGGAGGAAGAGGAAGCCAAGGAAGCTTGCTCCTCGCCCCCCATATACCAAGTCACCCAGAAGATAAGCCCGTCTCCAAGGGGTGAATGAATCAGCTGTCAGGCCCCAGACTAGAGTCTGTAGATTGGGACGACAAAAGAAGGGGCCTGACAAGGGCAGAACCGCACTCCTGAGAAAGCGTACAGGTCAGCTGACCTCAGCAGAAGCATCTGCGAACCACAGTTCACTAGGCCACCGAAGGGCCATCAATCTCACTGGTCTCTTTATCAGCACAACCGTGCGCAGAACCCCTCATAGTAGGGTGAATGAAGAGAAGGCATATAAGATAGAAAGTCCATGCATAATTTTACTAAGCCCCCATGACCAGAGTCAGAATATTCTGGGACAGTAAAAACAAGGGCAGAGCCCCTGTGGTATAAGCGAGACCCAACAGAGCCACCCTAGTTGGCTCTCAGAATGACACCAGGATAGCAAAACCTGCCACTGAAAAACATCCATTGGAGCGAATACCGCTGAGGAGCAGGGGGCGTAGACCCCCGCCCAGATCAGGATCAGGAACCCTCCAGAGGGATCATCCTGCTTCAAGCTCCAGACCAATAATAAAACAGGCCATTGTCTTCCAACAGGCCAAGATTCCCCAAATAGACAGGTCCTAAAATAGGAGAAGTACAGCCGTATAGAGTCAACGGAAGGCTCATGTTTTAACAAACCAGTAGGTAAGATGGACCCTCTAAGGGACCCTACCCAGGAGCCACAGGGGGTTTTTGGAAGAAATCCCCCCCCCCCCCGCCAACCTGCGAGACTTGGTACCCAAGGCAACCATTCACAGGAAGATGCAAGCAAGGAAGGGGGTGCCCCCTGACAGGGTCCTTGAATATAATCAGCTCAAGAGGAACCACCGTACCAAGGGGGAATGAGCACAGACCTAGCTCCAGGGGTGCTGGAACCCCATGTAGGATCAATAACCTACTGTGCCGAAGAGCCCAAGGGCTCGAGAAATTAGGGAAATCATCTGATACACCACCAACGGGCCCACCAGCTGCAATCCTGCCTGGTGAAAGTAAGATGTCAGTAAAGGGGGACAGAGGCCCCGTGACCAGGAGTCCACTTGTTGCCAAGGAAGAAGGCTCAAGCCTGAACCAATCCAAGGAATGGAGATAGCGGATAAGGGACCATGAGGGATTGAGGTGACTGAGCACCCATCCAGTAACTCCCAGGGGACACCGCCTCTCTACGTCAGGCCAAGTGGATTAGTTGGCAGGCGGTGTCCCCTGGGAGTTACTGGATGGGTGCTCAGTCACCTCAATCCCTCATGGTCCCTTATCCGCTATCTCCATTCCTTGGACCCTCACAGGGGGTTTTTGGAAGAAATCCCCCCCCCCCCCCCCCGCCAACCTGCGAGACTTGGTACCCAAGGCAACCATTCACAGGAAGATGCAAGCAAGGAAGGGGGTGCCCCCTGACAGGGTCCTTGAATATAATCAGCTCAAGAGGAACCACCGTACCAAGGGGGAATGAGCACAGACCTAGCTCCAGGGGTAAGGAAAGACAACCCGGTAGGACCTAATGCGGACGCCCCCCAGACATGTCCGAGACATCACCCCCCTTCGCGCCATGGCGAGCAGCTTGGGAGCGAAAGAGAGGCCAAAAACAAAGCCTCCATCCGCAGGCTTGGTCCTGCAACACCGACTATTAATGGTCTTGCTGTCCAGAAGACACAGGGGGAGCTAATAAGATCTAGAACTCCACAGGAGGCCGGAAGCCTGTGTCCCAAGACAGAGATGTCATATAGGGACTACCTGTGAGAGTAGAATTGCCAGGCCTACCATAGGCCAGCATGGCCCAGACTGCCTCATACTGCTGAGGAAAGGAGGAAGGTCAATATAGAGGTCATAGCCCCATTCTGTTAAGGGCAACCTGTAAGTAAGCCCAAACTCCGTAGGCCTAGTACGGCCTGCACCAATTCCTGAGGGGAAAACAGGGGCTAGAAGCACCCTGACAACATCTGAGAGGGACCGCCCAGCAAATGCTATCCTGTGTCCAGGGGAACTACCTCCTGGAACCACCAGAAGAAGATACATTCCTAGATAGGACTCAGCTGCTGCAGCAGTACCCTTCGCTCAAAAGGGCGAGGGCGTCCCTTCATGCTTGGGAAGTCTTGGCAGATTTGGACTTAG
This sequence comes from Gastrophryne carolinensis, assembly GCA_027917425.1. Taxonomy (NCBI): domain Eukaryota; kingdom Metazoa; phylum Chordata; class Amphibia; order Anura; family Microhylidae; genus Gastrophryne; species Gastrophryne carolinensis. The sequence goes on along the minus strand of CM051243.1, from coordinate 42,565,205 downwards.
TCCTGCCAGAGGGCCCAGGGCGTTGCCTGCCCACCCCATGGTGGAAATCCACACCGAACAGTTGGAAGCACACCTCAGGTTCACGTTTGACACTAACGTAGGGAGGGGGAGGGGTGTCCCTGCCCCAAGGAGGCCGGGAAGGCCTTCTGCGTAGGGGTGCCTTACCCTTTTTTCCAAAAAGGTCCAAAAGGGCCCCAAATAGTCGCCGTCCTCTGAAGGGAAGGCCAGTGAGCGCCTTTTTCGTAGCATCGTCAGCACCCCACTGTCACAGCCAGACCAGGCGGCGAATAGTTACCACAAGGGCAGAGGTTCTAGCACACATCTTAATGGTGTCATCCAGCGCTGAGAGGATGAACCTCACAAACACATCACAGTCTGATAGCGCATTAAACACCCCCCAGGGGAGGTCCTCAGGTCGGTGGTCAAGTAGTTTTCTAACGAGAGTCCTGGCGGCCACCGCCGTGATGGCCGCGGCACAGACCGGGCGCAGAGCCGTCCCTGCACACGAAAAGGCGTGGGAAGCCAGTCTGTCAATGCGTCGGTCCTCAGCATCCCGAAGGGTACGGTAATAAGGAGCCGTCATGAAGGGGGGGTTAGTAACCCCTATAATCGGTGCATCCACCACAAGAGGTGCTGACCAAAAGTTAACCACATCAGGAGGGAAAGGGTACTTCCAATCCCAGACCCCTGGGACCCCTTTAAGTTTACAAGGCGATTCCCATTCTTGGGATATAAGATTCTGGAAATGTTCCTGTTCCAGGAATTCCAAGCGCGGCGGCACTGTGTGGAAACTCTCCTTCTTAGGCTTGGGAGCCTCTCCAGGAGGGGAGATTGACAAAACCTCAAAGATCTTAATAAGAAGTTCATCTGTGTCACACAGGCCCCAAGAACCGGGCCCAGAATCATCACGGCTCGAATCTGAGAATAGCTCACCTTCCTCAGAAGGATCAAGGTCCTGCATAGCAGCAGAGTCATCGGTATCGTTAGGAAACGGAGAGCCAGGAGGCGTCAGGGACCGCTTCTTTCCAGGGCCCATACGCTCCGCCAAACTAGACAGCACCTGCAGCCTGCGCGGCACGGCTTGCTGGTCATCCCCGCTCGAGTGAGACTCATCAGGAGTGAGATTTAGGTCCGGGGAGACGGGTGTATTGAAGGGGGGTGCAGCCACTGGCAAACCTGATTGCAGGGTCAGTGCCTGTTCAGCACACGGTCCGCAGACCCGTGCTCTGTCAGCATCAGCATGGGGCTGACAACACACTGCACACAGCCGGTCATGTCCCAGAGGGACCCCGGGTACATAATTCTGAGATGCCTCCATATGGTGATTATTTCAGCAGTATGCCCGCAGGGATTTACGCAATAGGCAACCCTGGATGCCCCAAGACCCGCTAGGAAGTGGGAGAATTTGTTAAGTGGACCCGCTATAATATATGTTAGGCCGGGAGAAGCCACCGAAATCCTGGCGTCTGAAAGACATAATGGGATAAGAGGGGGGGGGGGGTGTCAGTGCTATGCGCAGCTGAATGAAACACATAGGAACAAATACCGCCCCGGAGGGCACTTACATGACCAAGGGAGGAGGCGGATCACACCACGCGCGCGCGCGAAGACTGTCAAAATGGCGCCAAGCGAACCTCGAGGGGCAGCCCTGATCTGGCTGTGACGCGGAGCTCGTCATGCCGAGTCCCCGCCTCCCCCAAAGAGCGCAAAGCTCTAACCATCGAAACGTGAACGATAGTAGTGGATAGTACGCACATACATAATGTTGCTGTCACGCTAGAAAATGATGCTTCCGTCTGGGCAGTACACTCATGTAATGAAAGGACAAACAGGCGCGCAACCATAAACTTATGTGGAGCAAGGAGCGCGACACTGACACCCAAGTTCAATGAAAGATGAAAGGCCTTAAACGTGTTACATTACACTAGGACTGCCACACATACCATATACCGAAGGACCTCCCACAAATCCCCAGCATTGAAAACCAGTGAGAAGAGAAGCCGGGAGAAACAAACCACCCGAATACCGCTGAGGAGCAGGGGGCGTAGACCCCCGCCCAGATCAGGATCAGGAACCCTCCAGAGGGATCATCCTGCTTCAAGCTCCAGACCAATAATAAAACAGGCCATTGTCTTCCAACAGGCCAAGATTCCCCAAATAGACAGGTCCTAAAATAGGAGAAGTACAGCCGTATAGAGTCAACGGAAGGCTCATGTTTTAACAAACCAGTAGGTAAGATGGACCCTCTAAGGGACCCTACCCAGGAGCCACAGGGGGTTTTTGGAAGAAATTCCCCCCCCGCCAACCTGCGAGACTTGGTACCCAAGGCAACCATTCACAGGAAGATGCAAGCAAGGAAGGGGGTGCCCCCTGACAGGGTCCTTGAATATAATCAGCTCAAGAGGAACCACCGTACCAAGGGGGAATGAGCACAGACCTAGCTCCAGGGGTGCTGGAACCCCATGTAGGATCAATAACCTACTGTGCCGAAGAGCCCAAGGGCTCGAGAAATTAGGGAAATCATCTGATACACCACCAACGGGCCCACCAGCTGCAATCCTGCCTGGTGAAAGTAAGATGTCAGTAAAGGGGGACAGAGCCCCCGTGACCAGGAGTCCACTTGTTGCCAAGGAAGAAGGCTCAAGCCTGAACCAATCCAAGGAATGGAGATAGCGGATAAGGGACCATGAGGGATTGAGGTGACTGAGCACCCATCCAGTAACTCCCAGGGGACACCGCCTGCCAACTAATCCACTTGGCCTGACGTAGAGATTGGGGAGTAAGGAAAGACAACCCGGTAGGACCTAATGCGGACGCCCCCCAGACATGTCCGAGACATCACCCCCCTTCGTGCCATGGCGAGCAGCTTGGGAGCGAAAAAGAGGCCAAAAACAAAGCCTCCATCCACAGGCTTGGTCCTGCAACACCGACTAGTAATGGTCTTGCTGTCCAGAAGACACAGGGGGAGCTAATAAGATCTAGAACTCCACAGGAGGCCGGAAGCCTGTGTCCCAAGACAGAGATGTCATATAGGGACTACCTGTGAGAGTAGAATTGCCAGGCCTACCATAGGCCAGCATGGCCCAGACTGCCTCATACTGCTGAGGAAAGGAGGAAGGTCAATATAGAGGCCATAGCCCCATTCTGTTAAGGGCAACCTGTAAGTAAGCCCAAACTCCGTAGGCCTAGTACGGCCTGCACCAATTGGACCAGATGGAGGTTTCAGCAGCCAAGCCGTCAAAGCCAGCGTTGGTAAATTGGGGTAACGCAGCCGACCCTGAGTGAGAAGATCCGGCCGCAGAGGAAGCTCGAACTGATCCACTGCCATCCGAACGACGTCCGCGAACCACATTCTTCTTGGCCACCTTGGAGCCACGAGAATGGCGGGGAGTTCTTGGGCGACCAAAGGATCGGTAGGTATTCGGGACCTGAGAAACCTTGAGGGAGGACGGGACTGAAACTCCAGTTTGTAACCGGACGACACCACCTCCCGAATCCATCTGTCCGGGACCGCCTGGACCCAAGTCTGGGAGAAGTGTCGCAACCGTCCCCCCACCCTCACGGGTGAGGGCGCCCCCTCATTGCTGAGCAGGCTTGGGCGTGGACTTAGGCTTAGAGCCCCACGAATGACCGGAACGGCCGCGACCTCGCCCCCGGTTCCAGCTCGTGCCCCTGGTAGCAGGAAGGGAGGCCCCTCTGCCTGCCCTGGCACCCCGAAAGGAAGGATTGAAAGAAGAGGTTCCTCGAAAAAGACGCCGCGGCTTCCTGCGCTGAGGCAACCTGCCTCCCTTGGTGACTGAATCCAACTTGTCACCAAACAGGCATAAACCCAGAAAAGGAAGAGCTGTAAGTGATCTTTTAGCACCAAAGTCCGCCGTCCATTGACGGAGCCACACTGACCGCTGAATAGCAACCAAAAGAGCAGATGTCCTGCCACACATGGCCATAGCATCATCCTGGGCGGCCAGAACAAAAGAAGCAAAAGACTCACACAATTGAAGAGAGGTAAACTCCTCACAATCCGGATCAAGATCCGCGTACAAATTTTTGATCAAGGCTTTAAGAGCCAATAGGACAATGGAAGAAGCGCATACCAGATGCAAGGTCGACCCGGCACTGATGAAACCATGACGAGCCAGTTGATCGATTCTACGATCCTCAACATCCTTAATTGTAGTAGTGTCTGGTGAATGCAGCACTGAAGAATTAGAGAGCCCCAAAACCGGTGCATCAACGTCTGGGGGTACCGTCCAAAGTTTAACCAATTCCTCCGAAAAGGGATACCTCCTGTCCCAATTAGCCGGGGAGCCAACAAGGCGGGTCGGCTGTTCCCATTCCTTAAGCACAACTCTTTCAAAATGTAGCTGACCAGGGAATGCTAAACGCGGCTTAGGCATCTCAAATAGCTCACCCTTAGGCGGAGGGACCGCCGCCGGTGGATCCAGGGACAAAATTTCAAAAACCTTGGAAAGGATAGAAGGAGTATCACAAGACACCCCAGTAGTCAAATCTGCCGAAGTATCAGTCAACAGGGGAGCATCAATATCATCCAAATCTTCCAAAATTTCCCCTTCTTCAGGCAAAGGACAATCTGACCAGTCTAACACCTCCGCTGCCTCCAAGGCAGGAGTCAGAGAAGGAGAATCAATGTGTTTCCTTTTAGCCGTAGCCTTATGAGCTACTTGTGCAGACAACTTCTCGAGAGTGGCCACTCGAGCGCACAACTTAGATTGCGAATCCCCAGCTGTGACAACATCATCCTGGGTCCGGAATAGAAGTGGAGGAGCAGGAGACGACTGAGGTTGCGAAGAGCCAGGAGCCGGAGTACCAGACTGGCGCGCAATATTCTGCTGTGCGCAAGGAACGCACAAAATGACATCATCCCCTGGGAGTGGAACCCCACATCCCCCACATTGCCTAGATTCCCCCGAAGAGCCATTTCCGGTATCATTGGAAGCCTCCATTCGGTGAAACTTTTTTGGAATTCGCAAAGCCCAGGGATTTATGCTATAAGCTACCCGGGATGCCCCTTATTGATTAATTAGCGTCCCCGGAGTGGGAGGATTTTTTGTAACCCAAAATAAGACTAGCCAGGTATATCAGACTGGGAGACCCATGCAGCAGGGGTATCCCAAATCTGGAAAGACAGAGAAAACACTGTAAAAATTCATAAATAGACCGCACATGCACACAGAGAAAAAACACAATATTATCCAATAAAAAAAACCAAATATATATATATATATATATATATATATATATATATATATGTTAAAATAAATATGGTCACATACGGTTGAATCATGCTGCTACCTGAGTAAAGGATCAAGCATGAGAAACAATGCATTAGGAAAAGAAAACCACAATGGCTTATTATAACTGTACAAAAAAACCTCCATTTTATACTAATATGGACCACAGCATAAAGTCCCCTGATGGGAATAAGGATTCATTGAATGCTATATAGAAGACAAAGAACTGTAATGAAAGACCTTTTTTTAAAAAACCGCAGCAGAAGAGGCAGCAGGAACAGAGCACAGAATCACCTCAGAGGCCGGTGCAAGCGCTTCCCCAGCTGATAGAAGACAGGCAGGCAGAGAGCGTGCGCGAAGCGCTCTAACTCCGCCCCGCCAGCCAATCACCTCACCGCCTCTTAGCAAAGATTTACCTCAGAGGCCATTCAAAAAAGAAACAACCAAAAAAAAAATGGACCCGGTCTGAGCTGGGAACGCCGCACACAGACACACACACAGATTAAAGACGCACACACACACACAGACACGCGCGCACCGACGCCCAAATATATCAGTACCAAAATTACCTCAGGATAAAGAAAGGGTAGCATAAGGCAGAAAAGACCCCTCACCTCCCCCCCCTCCCCCCTAACGGACTTCCCCCCCAAAAAGGGAAGGCCCTGAGAAGGAGAGAAGAGATATGGGGACAAACGGGACGGGGCATCCCAAAATCCGGGTCACCAACCGGATAACCACTCTGCCCCAATAATGGAGACTAGTGGAGGAGATAAGCTCCTAGGCACCACCAGGTGCCGGCTACCATTACCCAGTCAGCAGCCGAGGCTGGGAGGCTTCCGATAATTACAGAATACAAGTAAACAAGAACTTGGCAGAAATAGACCAGGGGGGGTGCCGGGGTGTAACCCCGGCTACCTGCAAGCAGGAGACCTCTTTCTTCTGTCTTGACGCATCTTGCAGAGAGAGAACACTGGGGATTAAGTGGGAGGTCCCAGGTATATATAGACTGGGAGGGGCCAGTTTCAAGATCTCTCTCTCTCTCTGCAATGACATCTGGAGATGGTTTACTCCGAACGTTATTACTACAGGAAGCGGGGTGTGTGTGACACACAAAGAATACATCACCTGAAGCCCAGAACGGCGTAAGGCGGCACTCTCACCTCATGGTGTACAGATATATAACGATGTATATATATATAGAATGACTAGAACCGCCCACAGAGCCATCCTTTATGGCACACTTCTGACTGGAACAACCGCCCAGAAGAGCGATAAGATGGAAGGAACGGGTCAGACAAGAACCTGAATAAGACCCAAGGGAACCCTTAGCAGGGCGTCAGTATAAGTAATCCCCCCAAAGGGGAACCAGGAATTTCCCAAGGAATGCACCTGAGCAACCCCTGATGAATGTTCAACACAGAAGATTGGATCATACATCTGCAATAGACGAACAGGGCGAGCCCTGAAACCTTCACAGAACTAAGTTGGGGAGCCAACACCAACAATGCTGTTAGAACCCTAGACCCCGGGAACAGAGAACGTCCAACAAGGGAGAGAGCTTAGGCCCAGCAAGGCAATATGGGTACCACATACCCTGACACAGAGTGGCAGAAGGAGGAAGACGAAGAGGAGGAGCTAGGTCCTAGCTCTCCAAGAGAACAAGACACCCAGAGATGAGTCATCTCCAACAGGGTAAAGAACAAAACCGGCCTAATGCCAAGTAGAGCCTGAATATAGGGGCGAATAGAAGAAGCCTGACTATGCAAAATAAACCTCATGAGAGAGCATACAGGCCCACTGTCCTCAGCAGAAGCATCTGCGGACCACACCCCACTGGGCCACCCAGGCCCCCAGCATAGCGGTTTTCCTCGCCGCCAGCGATATTACGCAAACCTTCGCCTAGCAGGGTGAAGAAAATAAGACAGTACAGGTATAATGTCTAGCCAGAACTACTAACCTAAACGTAAAGGTTAGACCAATCTGGGCCAATAAGAAAGGGTAGAACCCTGTGATAGTGACGGAGTCCAACAGGTCCATACCAGTATGAACTCAATGGAACAATAGAGAACCTCCTGCCCTAGGAGGGCATCCATCGGGGCTAATATCTATAAAAACGCAAGGAATGATGATTCCCACATAGATCAGAATCGGAGCTTCCTTGGAATAGAGTTAGTCCAGGACTTTCACAGGGAACAAGGGACAGGTCACCGTCCTACCAGACCAAGAGTCCCCAAATGGGCAGTTCCCGAAGGGAGTAGCCCAGCAAGATAGAACCCACCGAGAGCTTGTTGAGACAACAAAAACAATAGGTAATTGGACCCTTTAAGGTCCCCACCTAGGAACCACAGGGGATTTAAGAAGGAACAAGCCCCCCCTGTCATCCTGCAAGATTTGGCACCATGGTGACCACCAACAGGGAGAAACAAGAAGCTAGGGGATGATCCCTGACGGATCCCTTGGAGAAACCCACGTAAGAGTAACCGCCTCCACAGACACACAGACCTAGATCCAGGGTGCTGAACCCCTATCCAGGACTAATACCTAAAGTGCCTCAGAGCCCAAGGGCACAGAGAATAAGGGATAACAGCCGAGCAGCCACCAACGGCCACGCCTGGTGCAATTCTGCCTGGGGATAATAACTTGACAGGAAGGAAGGCCAGACCTTGACCCAGAAAATCCCTTATAGTCAAGAAGAGGGCACTAGCTGGAGCCGAATCCATATGCAATCCTGGGAAACTGGAGGATGGAACGGAGTAGGACCTGAGTCCACTAAGGTCCATCCAAACGACTCCCTCTTGTGAGTAAGAAGGAGGACCTGAGAGGTCCCTTGGTAGCTACCACCTGGTTTCATGCGAGACATCACACCCCTCCTGAGCCTAGCAGGCACATGAAACGCAACAAGGGAACCAGCCACCGCCACAAACGGCGGCTATAACCGCCAATACCCAGCTGTAGTGGGCTCAGTGTCCAGAAGACACCTTGTAGTCATAATAAACATCTCAGCCCTCCACGGGCAGCCAGAGGACCCATTCAGAGGCGCCAAGCCTAAATGCCTATGGATACAGATGCCAAACCCCCGAAGGGTTAGAATGATAGACTCCCTTATCCTCAAGGGAAATGAGGAGCCACTGGCGTAGAGGCCCCAGTCTCTATATGTTAAGGGCGTTCTGGCAAGGAAGCCAGACCTAACAGGCCAAGGAAAGCCTGCACCCATACCTGAAGAAAAACAGGGGACCGGAGTCCTCCTGACCGACTGAGGGAAGGACCACCCAGCAAACACTGTCCCGTATCCGGAGGAGCTACCTCCTAAAGCCACCAGAACGAGGCAGGATGCCTCCTGATAGGAGTAAGGTGCCGTGGCCATCCCCTCACCCAGGCGGGTGAGGGTGTCCCATCATGCTTGAGGGGTTTCGATGAATGATACGGGCTTGGCCCGGCCAGAAGGCCCCGGGCGTTGAATGTCACTCCTGGAACAGGACACCGAACCAGACCCCGCAAGGGGCATCCCCGGTTCCTGCTTAACACTATGATATGGAGGTGGAGGGGTATCCCTGCTCTGAGGGGGCCGAGACGGCCGCCCTTGATTGGGTGAACTGTCCTGTTTTCCAAATAGGTCCAGACGGGCCCCAAACAGGCGATGCCCTCTAAAGGGGAGCCCTGTCAGAGTCCTTTTAGCGTCATCGTCTGCCCCCCACTGTCGCCGTATAGCTATCACTTGGGCAGAGGTCCTCGCACACATTTTGATGGTGTCATCCAGAGCTAAAAGGATAAATTTAACAAAAATATTACAGCTGGAGAGTGCGTTAAACACCTCCCAGGGTAAATCTTCAGGTTGATGCTCAAGCATCTTTCTTATGAGGGTCCTAGCGGCCACTGCAGTGATGGCCGCGGCAAAGACAGGATGTAGCGCCGTTCCTGCAGAAGCAAAGGCGTGGGAAGTCAGCCTATCAATGGGCCGGTCCTCGGCGTCCTGCAGGGTGCTGTAAGCCGGTGCTGTAAAGAAGGGGGGGTTAGGAACCCCAATAATCGGTGCGTCTACCACTGGAGACGAAGACCAAATATCAACCATCTCGGGGGGAAAAGGGTATTTCCAAACCCAATCCTCTGGGGCCCCTTGAAGCTTAGCGGGGCATTCCCATTCCTTAAGTACAAGAGCATGGAAGTGAGTCTGCTCGAGAAATTCCAAGCGCGCAGGCGCTGTATGGAAGCGCTCCCCTCTCGGCCTGGGGACCGCACCGGGGGGCAAAATGGACAGGGCCTCAAAAATCCTGAGCAACATACCACCAATGTCAAGCTGGTCCCAGTCATCCTGACCAGCATCATCCTGACACCTCGGCCTCATCAGAGGAATCCAGGTCAAAGAACAGGTCTCCATCTTCAGATGGAGCACTAGCACGCGGAGAAGAGGACTCCTCCGAGCCCATAGCACAGGCCGAAGCCGGGGGAGTCCAGGGCCGTTGTCTGCCAGGACCCACACGGCCGGACAACCCTTCGACAATCTGGTCAAGCGTGGGCCGTCTAGGAGAGATGTCTATTTGTAACTCCCCGCTTGTACATGACTCAACAGGAGTGAGATATAGGCAAGAGGAAAGGGGGGAGAGAGAGCGAGGCGCAGCCACCGGCGCCGCTCGCAGGTCCAGCGTCTGCTCGGCACATGGCGCGCAGACCCGTGCCCCGTCAGCCTCAGCATGGGGGAGACCGCACGCTACACACAGCCGGTCTTGTCCCAGAGGGACCCCGGTAACACAATCCTGAGATGCCTCCATATGGTGATTGTCTAAACACAATATGTCGGTAGGGATTTATGCAATAAGCAACCCTGGATGCCCCAACAACCCGCTGATTAATGTGGGAGAATTGTAGGAAGGCCCGCTAATATCCTTATATATATATGATTATATATATGAGGCTGGGAGAAGCCACCGGGAACTCAGCATCTGAAAGACATAAATGGGAAAGAGATGTCAGGGCCATGCGCAGCTGGACAGAACATACAGAGAGGGAGTCGCCCGCGAGGGCACTTACAGATCAAGTGGAGGAGGAGGAGACCGTCACCACACGCGCGCGCGAAGCTCAGCAAAATGGCGCCAGCGAACCTCGAAGGGCGGGCTCAATGCTCTGCCGTGACGCGGAACGCGCCGAACCAAGACCCCGCCCACTCCAAAGAGCGCGAAGCTCTGAGGTAATAGCGAAGGCAAAGAAAACAACCACACGCTAAAAGATTCGTAGAGAACCGTTACATCCAATAAGGAAAGGTCACCATGGCATCTAGACGATGCAGCAAACCATGTATAAGGCATATGGCGGCAGCCGAAAAACAGCATAAGGAGCAAGCAGCGCGGCTCTGACATCTTGGAGTTATTAAAGGACAGAATAAGGCCACAAGCGTTACATACCGGTACACTGGGACCGCCACACACATACCCCCCCCCCTTTCTTTTCCCCCTAACTAGTTGGGGAAATGAGGGAGGATGGCGACCCTACACAGGGTCCAGCGCTACCCAGGGTACGGGCCAATAATGCGGGAGGGGCATCCACTAGAGGCTCACGATCAGCCTAAACCGCCTACCCTATGGTGGGGGATTGCGGTGGAGCATGGCTCCGTTAAGCACTCAAGGTGCTGCCTACCTTCACCCGACCAACACAGCCCAGGCTGGGAGGCATATTCTGTTCACAAGAAGGACGGGTGGAAATAGTCCCGCAGGGCCTCGGGCTGTAAAGCCCCGCTCGCCTGCGAGAGCGTGATACTTCATGTCTTCGCAGTTCCAGCACTGCAGAGAAATCTGGGGATTTGTGGGAGGTCCTTCGGTATATGTAGGGCCGGGAGAAGCTTGTTTTCTACATGTCTGCAGTGCACAGCGCCCGAGGCAGAGGATTACCCACAATCAGAGCAAAGCAAGAGGGCCCTATAATCCTCCCCTCTCCTACCAGCCGTAGCGCCATCAAGGAGACACTTGAGCTGTTTCTTAAGGGCAATAGCTGTAATGGCAGCGGCGCAGACCGGACGCAGTCCAGCCCCCACAAATGTAAAAGCATGGCAGGCCAGCTGATCCATGCACCAGTCCTCGCTGCCCCGCAGTGTAGTAGTGTCAGGGGAAGGCATGACCGAGGTGTTGGACAGCCCTAGAACGGGAGTGTCCACCTCAGGGGGACCCGACCATCGCTTAATCAGGTCAGCAGGAAAGGGAAACTTCTTATCCATCCCTTTGGGCACCGCAGGCAATCTACTAGGACGTTCCCACTCCTTGAGCACCATATTAGTGAAATGGCTCTGCTCAGGGAACTCCAGACGCTGTTTATCAGGATGAAAGAGCTCACCCTGCTTCCTCTTAACCACCTCAGGGGGGACAATGTGCAAGATTTCAAAAATGTGAGACAAAAGACTATCAGTGTCATCGGGGAACCATGAATCCTCCCTTTCAATGCTGGCCACACGAAGTGCCAGATCAGAATGTGACCCCCTGCTAGTGTCCCCCTCACTGGGGGCTAAACGGAGGCGCAAAGGGGTAGGCGATGCAGAAGGGGGAGCAGAACTGGGGAGAGAAGCGGGCAGCCCAGCCTGGGCCGCAATGATACCTTGGGCGCACGGTACGCACTCTGTGGCACTGTTACTCAAAGGGGATACCCCGCACATAGAACACAGCCGGGGCTGCCCCGAAGGACCCCCGAGCACGCTATCCCCAGAAGCCTCCATATGGTGATTAAGACAGGCGCAATAGGGCAGCACAGGGTAAGGGCTAATAAAAAGCCGCCCGGGATGCCCCCCAAGGGATGCCCCCAGAAACCAGGAAGGGGAGATTAGGGAGGGTAAGGAGCAGGACCGGGAGGAACCACAACCCACAGTTGTCCCGCCTGAAAGACATAAGTAAAACACATAAGCATCCCACAGCCCAAACAAAACCCCCAAAGGGGACTCACGGACCAAGTAGGCCAAAGGATCACCAAGCCTCCAGACCAAGGAGGAAGCGATACAGACAGAGATCACCGCTGCAGCTCAGGGAGAAAGAGGGGCCCCAGGCGCGCAGCAGAAACAAAATGGCGCCGGCAGAGGAACTTTGAGGGGCGGGCCACGGGAGGACGATGCGATACGCGTCATCCTCCGGCACCACTCCCCCCCCCCCCCGAAGAGCGCGAAAACGGCGCTCACTTGGCCGCGCCTGCGCCATGACAACACAGCAAAAAACGCCTCACAGTTATAGCGCCGCCTGCCGCGGAGCGGAGTACAAAGCGGAGTACAAAGCGGCGACGGCGGCGAAAAACAGTTTAAAAACAGTTTAAGAGCAGCTAAAAAAACTTGCCGCTACCACCCGCCCCGCCCCCCCCCGAACACACGTCGGGGAGGGGGGGGAGGAGAGCAAGCAGGCAGCGGCGAGAGACAGGCCAGGAATGGGGGGGGGGGGGACCCCAGACACCAGAGAAACAAGGCACACAGTCCCCAAAAACACTCACCCCCTAGGAACACAGGAACTATGCATCCCTCAGTAGGCTCACCATAAAAGCCTATGGCCGGCCACCCTTTGTGGTACAGGGTCTGCGGCTTGGAGCAGCGCTCCTTGAGCACCTGACCCTAGTGCTCCTCTACCCTCACCCGATCCGACATCCGAGGCTGGGAGGCACAGAGGGTCCGGAAACGGGTGGAAATAGACATGCAGGGCCGCAGGCTTGGTTGCCCCACTCACCTGCGCAATATAAGAGCCATCTTTTATCTTCGCAGAATCATTGCAGAGAAACACTGGGGGTCTATGGGTGATTCCGGATTTTATATGGGGCCGGGAGGAGCCACAATTCTTCTGCAGTACACTGCGCCACCTTGTGGCGGACTACCCAGATGTAAGGACTACATGAAACAGGGCATGCTGTGCACTAGGAAAAAACAATATATGATTTTCCTGGAAAATCCCTGGAAATCCCATAAATCACAGTTGAACTTGTGGAGCGCAAAATAGTGCAAAATGGTCTGGCAACAGAGAGTGACAAAATCTCCAGGTAGGCTGGCACTTAAAGGGTTAAACTAAAGTGCCCATCGAGATCCAGGCAGCAAATTAGACCCAACTGTACACCCATATTTGAACTTGCTTCATTAAATATTTAGCATGACCCCAATGTTTCATGATTTAATGTTTGCAAAAAAATACAATTCTGTGAAATACTCACCTGTAGAATTGATATTATAAGTATACAGTACGTCCTGCTCCAGATAGATTACTTACACTTGGGTTATCCTCCGCCAGATGGCGCTGCACTGCAGAGACATGTAAAACAGGCTCCTCCCGGCCCCTCAAATACCTGGGGACCTCCCACAAATCCCCAGCATTGAAAAGCAGTGAAAAAGAAGCCGGGAGAATTTAACAACCAAAAACTGGTAACTATAACAATGATAACAATCACCATACAGGGGATCCAGAATAATAAAAAAAACAGGGAGGGGTGGAGCAGGACGTACTGTATACTTATAATATAAATTCTACAGGTGAATATTTCACAGAATTGTATTATTCTTAGTATACAGTACGTCCTGCTCCAGATAGATCACTTACACTTGGGACATCCAATAGCAGTGTACGTAAAGTAGGGTGGGATCCCCAATAAAAAGGAAACAGCAGACAGTTTAAACCACTGCCACCTGCAAAACCTTGCGGCCAAAAACAGCAACAGCTGAGGCCTTAACATCAACCTCGAAAAACCTTGAAAAGGTATGAACAGAAGACCAAGTAGCGGCCTTGTAGACTTATTCAACAGAAGCCTTGTGCCGGAAGGTCCAACAGGCACCAATAGCACAAGTAGAATGATCAGTAAGGCGAAGAGGGGATTCTTCCCCTTAGCAGAGTAAGCCTGAATCACAGCCTGACAAATCCACTTGCTGATAGTAGACTTGGCAGGAGCCAAACCCTTCCTTGGACCAGAAGGGACCACAAAAAGAGCATCAATTTTCCTGAAAGGTGCAGTAGCCACCAGATAGTGCTTCAGACACCTAACCACATCCAAAGAGTGCAAAAACCCTCTCCTTAGCATTGCTAGGATTAGGGCACAAAGAAGGAAAGAACCATATCCTGATTCAAAGGAAAGGCAGACACTAGCTAAAGGCAGAAATCAGGTTTGAAACGAAACACCTTGTCCTAGTGCCTCTCAAAGTAGGGGGGCTGAATGGACAGCACCGCCAACTCAGAAACACGTCTGACAGAAGTGATAGCCACCAAAAATACAATCTTGAGCGTAAGAATGGCCAAGGCAGCATCCTGCACAGGTACAAAGGGAGCACCCTGCAAGGCAGGCAAGACCAATTCCAAATCCCAAAACAGGGACCATAGGTTGTCATGGGGAACGCACATGAGTAACCCCTTAAAAGCAGTCTTAATCAAGGAATGCTGAACAAAAAACTCCTGAAAGAAGACAGACAGGATAGAACCTGACCCTTCAAGGTACTGAGTTAGAGACCCGACTCCAACCCATGCAGTAAAATTCCAGAACCCTGGGAACTGAAAACACCCAACAGGGAAGAGATCAAGACTCGCACCAGTCAATGTAGGTACGCCACACCTTATAACAAAAGGAAGAAGAAGAAAAAGTCATCTTCCTAGCCTTCACCATGGACTCAACCATCGAGGAAGACAAACCTTTCTCCATCAAGATGGAGGTTTCAGTAGCCAGACCGTCAAAGCCAGAGTTTGTAATTGAGATGGCGTAAGGGGCCCTAAGTGAGCAGAACTGGCACTCCAGGCAGAAAGCACTGATCTGCTGCCACCTGCACCATGTCTGCGAACCACACTCTTCTTGGCCACCTGGGGGCCACCAGAATCACTGGCACCCCTTCCAGAGTAATCTTGAGCAGAACCCTGCCTAGCAGGGGAAATGGAGAAAAGACATACAAGACTGAATGTCCAGCCATGACATTACTAAGGCAACCGTGGTCACGGCCAGAGGATCCTGGGACAGGGAGACAAAGACCTGGAACTTGTGACTGTGACGGAACGCAAACAGACTTACATCCGGTTGGCCCCAACGGTGATACAGAGATTGTAACACCCTGTTGCAGAAGGACACCCCCCGGAATGTATACCGTCGAAATGCAGGGAACATTGGTCTCCACCCAGATCAGGATCAGAGACACTTCCTGGAGGGCCCTCTTGCTCCGGGTCCCTCCCTGATGATTGATGTAGGCAACTGCCTTCAGAGTGACCGAGCGCCTCTGAACCTCAGGTGGAAAGGGATACTTCCTATCCCAATCCCTTGGGACCCCAGGAAGTTTACTGGGGCACTCCCATTCCTTGAGCACCAGGGAATGGAAGTGTGCCTGCTCTAGGAATTCCAAACTTTATGCTGCTGTATGGAAGCGCTCCCCTCTTTGTCTGGGAGCCTCACCAGGGAGAGAGATAGACAGAACCTCAAAGATCTGGGTCAATAATCTGTCAGTGTCATCCGGGGCCCAGGGGTCAGAGCCAGAATCGTCATGACCCCTTGGTCTCTCATCAGATGAGCCTGAGTCAGAAAAGAGCTCTCCTTCATCAGAAGGGGTATAGCCACACAGATTCATAAACTCCTGAGATCCCATAGGGAAAAGAGTATCATAAGGCGTCAGGTGCCGCTTCTTACCAGGGCCCTTACGTGCTAAGGACCTCGCAATAATCTGCTCAGCAGTAGGTAGTCCAGAAGACACATCAGGCTGAGAATCCCCACTTGTATGCAACTCAGCAGGAGTGAGATTTAAGCTTGGGGGAGCAGGTGAAGTGAAACGAGGTGCAGCCACTGGCAGGCCAGATTGCAAAGCCAGCGCTTGCTCAGCACAGGGTACGCAGACCCATGCCTTGTCAGCATCAGCCTGAGGTTGTCCACATGCCAAACACCGCCGGTCTTGTCCCAAAGGGACCCCGGTCACATTATCCTTAGATGCCTCCATATGGTGATTATTAGGCACAATATGCCAGTAGGGATTGACGCTATAAAGCAACCCTGGATGCCCCAATGACCCGCTAGGGAAGTGGGAGTAATTTTACAAAGCCCGCTATCAATTACACCGGCCCGGGAGAAGCCAATGGATTCACCCTCTGAAAGACACAATGAGAAGAAGGGTGTCAGAACCGAAACACACTACAGTGAATTATAAAGCCGCCCGCGAGGGCACTTACGGACCACGGTAAGTAAGAACGTCACACGCCCGCACGACCAGACAATATGGCGCCAAGTACCTCGAAGGGCGGGCCAGAGCGAGCCGTGACGCAGGGCGCGCCAGGCCCCGCCCCCCTGAAGAGCGCGAAGTCCACCGACAAGCAGCCAATGAGGACGCAGAAGCGTCTGAGGTAATGCCGCCGCCCGGCATTTACAGTGTAAAAAGACAAGTCAGCACGGTGGTTGACACCACATATACCAGTCCAAGCAGACATTACAAAAAGGGCCATATGCATGTAATCACAATACACTGACATCCACTCACCCCCCCCCCTTCTTTTCCTCCCGAGGGCTACGGGGAGAATGAGGGAAGATGGCGGCCCTTTGTACAGGGCCCACCGCTACCGGGGCATGGGACAATAATGCGGGAGGGGCATCCCATAAAGGCTCACCATCAGCCTATACCGCCTACCCTTTGGTGGGGGACTGCGGTGGAGCAGCGCTCCTTAAGCACACATGGTGCTGCCTACCTTCACCCGACCAGCGCAGCCCAGGCTGGGAGGCACATCATCATTTGAGGGGCCGGGCGGAGCCTGTTTTACATGTCTCTGCAGTGCAGCGCCATCTGGCGGAGGATAACCCAAGTGTAAGTAATCTATCTGGAGCAGGACGTACTGTATACTAAGAATAATGCATCTGTTCACTGACCAATCATCAACTGGGGAGTAACTATAAATACAATCACTAATCTGACGTTATTGCAGGTCAGACACCCAGCTTTAAGGACGATTGGAGCGGTGAAGGTGCACCAAGGGCTCCATCAGCTCCCGGGCAAACCGGCCTGACAAGTTTGGGAAAATGGAAGACTGAGAAGCTAATTACAGCAGGAATTTGTAGCTAAAGGGGAGTCCACAGGGAATCCTTCTCTTCCCATCTGCTCCAGTTCAGGGTCAGGGAGAAAACAATGGCCCCAGTGCCCTATCAATCTAAGACTATAATTAGTCAAAGTTCAGCCCATGAGAACAAGTCACACAAGCTGCAGGTGGACAGAGAATATAAAGTTTTCTACAATACAGGTACTCAATACCAGCACTGCGTGGAGAAACCTCCTCCTCCTACCTCACGAAAAACAGGAGAATTCACCATTTACTCTCTTCAAGTTATCTGTCCTGCCTAGAACCTTAACTAAATGGTACCAGTCCTGGGTGCAGATATTAAATTGGACCCCAGCGTGGCTCATATAGTAACCTTTTCCCTGTCATGTTCAGCCCTCAGTTTCAATTTCTACTTTTTATACTTTTGATACAATTAGACTACAAAACATTGAAAAGGGAAATACAAAAGGTGCCATGTGTGCACATATTGGATAAATAGGGCACTGATGCAGCCACTACCCCTGCAGCCCCTGGTCCTGTCCAAAGGGGAACAAGATCCTCTAATGAGTAGTGAGGAGCCCAAGCAGGGTCTATCTGGTTCAAAATTCCTCTGGAGGCTTAGTCCCCGGTATATAGCATTCGATACCCAATAAATTGGTATAGGGGTCCGTGATGACAGCAGGAGGAAGACACTGAAAAGTGATATTTTTTAATAAACTTGTTATTTTCTAATGGTTAGTGCACCGGTATGTAGTGATAGCTGGCATGCCAGCTGCCAACATTTCCGAATGGCCTGCCCGATGACTTGACCCGGATCTTGCCTGGACCAAAAAGGACAAATCCAGTGTAAACTAGCTTCAAACCGGATCTGAAGCCCAGCAAAAGTAAGAATTAACAGAACACGTTTTTAACCATTTCATTAGTGTACAGGGAATATTGTTACTATTGTTGATTATTATGATCAAGGTTACAGGAGGGCAAGATGTGATAATATATATATAATGCCTGCAGTATTATGTGTCAGATGTGACAGAGGTTCTCAGAGTCAAACTGGAGCACATTGGGCCCACCAGAGGAAAACATTCTTGGAACCACCAGAGAAAAACAGCATCCTTGGGGCCCACTAAAGGAAATTATCATTGGGTCCACCCTAAATATCCAGCTAAAACACAATCAGATTGTAATGATATCAAATTATAGAACTCTCTTGGTAAGGCGGAAAAAGGGAAATTTGTGTACTCACCGGTAAATTTCCTTTCTTGTCTTCTTCCATTCCAGGGCACCAGCAGCAGCAACATGTGGGTTATTAAAAGCCTTAGGCGGGGACTGCAAGATAGAAAAAACTAGCTGCTCCCGGCCTATATAGGGCAGGCTGTGGCAGGATATTCTCAGTTATATAAAAAGCAGTTCAGCCACAGCCCCGGGGGGAGGGGTGAACGCTAACCTGTGCATAATGCGCGAAACTAGAAAACAATGCAACAAAACTAAAACCATGTAGAGGGGATTAACCGTCATCAAAAGCAGTTGTAACACAACAATTGGGGCGGGTGTGGTGCCCCAGGACAGAAGAGGACGAGAAAGAAAATTTACCAGTGAGTACACAAATTTTCCTTTTCTCATCTCTTCCATTCTGGTGCACCATCAGTAGCAACGCATGCGAAGTCAAAAGCAGTACCTTCAATAAGGGTGGAACCGTGCCAGAACAACCAAAAGCCAACTGCATCAACCTAACCAAGAACAATGACACTGACACCTCAAGCTTAGACCCCCTGAGAGGGGTTCCTCACTATCTACAACACCTTATGCCCCATCATCGGCAGATGCCCTGACATCAAGTCTGTAAAACTTGGTGAAGGAAAGACGACCAGGAAGGACCAGATTGGGATCCCAGGGCGGGACTATCGACTGCCGCGGAGGCCGAACATGCACAGCACCCTACATGAAAGTGCAGAATAACCTCCGTGATCGTCTGTTGGAAAAAAATGGACAAGGCTGAGGCCTGGCCCTTAAGGGTGCTGGTTGTAGGCCAGCGTGAAGGCCTTGCTGGAGAAACTCCAAAATTTTGGGTACCTCCTACAGGCGTGGCCCTTAGATTCGCACCAAGACACAAAGGCCTCTGAGTCCTGTAGTAAATTCTAGCAGCAGTACTCAACTGGCGGACCTCGGCATCAGATTTCTGGACCCCTTCCCTGACAGCCCTGCACTCAGTTTCTGTGTTGCCATGCTAAGCGATGCCCTCTTTACTTGATATAGTGCTTAGTCTCCCTGCCAGTGTAATGATTGTCTGTCACCTAGTATTGTAATATGAAGTACTGTACGGGCAGGAAGTGGCATTGCAAGGCGCACACAAATATTGTTTCTCTGTCTTTTTGCCCCATTCAATCCTGTCCAGCTGCCCCAGTTCAGCCCCATCTATCCCTGCTCATCCATCCCTGTCCCCCCAGCTTTGCCCCATCCATTCCTGTCCCCACCAGCGTTGCCCCATCCAACCCATTCCAATCCCATCAGCTCTGCTCCAAGCATCCCAGCCTTTTTTAGTTTTGCCTGTGGAATCTATAGCCCCCCCCACCCCCCAGTGCGCTGATTTCTAACTATCCACCCCCCATGACAACCCCCTGTCTGGACCTTCACCTGTGACCAGATGCCTGTATATAGATCTTTACAAGAAGTGGTTGAGTACCTCTGTTCTAGAGGATGACCGTTTCTATGCTCGAATCAAGTCATGTACCACAGTGGACAAACCTCTCTCCTCCCATATGTTGGTCTCAACAGCCAAGCCATTAAAGCTAGTGCTGGAGAATTGGGATGCCGCAGAGGACCCTGTTGCAGAAGATCTGGGCAGTTGGGGAGTCACCACGGAGGCTCCACTGCCAGGCTGGCCAGATCCGCGAACCACACCCTTCTGGGCCACTGTGGAGTAATCAGAATGATAGGAATCTACTCGCAGTTGACCTTCTTTAACAATTGGCAGTGCCGAGAATGCGTAGAGTAGGCTGTAGCCTGACCAGGGTATGTCCAGCGCATAACCACCACGGCCAAGGGTTCTCGCACCCTGGACACGAACCTCTGGGCCTTTCGATTGTGCCGAGATGTGATAAGGTCCACCTCCGGCACTCCCCACTTCTTTTAGAGGGCTTGAAACACGTCCTGGTGAAGGGACCCCTGACCCACAGTCTCCATGCTCAAATAATCTGTCTGCAGATACTCCACCCTCCGGAATGTGAACCACCAAGATGCATGAAACATGAAGTTTCACCCACCTCACTTCCTGGAATGCCTGCCAGCTCCTGGTACCCCCCTGATGGTTTATGTAGGACACAGCTGTGGCATTGTCCAACTGTACCCTGACTGGATGGCCCTGGAGCTTGGCCGACCAATGCCTGAGAACAAGTAGAATCGCCCTCAGTTCCAACACATTGATTGGAAGACTGCGCTCCAGCCGTTCCCATATAACCTGGTTGTCCAGAACACCACCCCCAACCCATCAGACTGGTGTCTGTGGTCAGGATGACCCACCAGACCGTCAGGAAAGACCAACCCACTGCCAGGGACTGCTCATCCAGCCACCAATTCAGGGATCGATATGAAGCGACGGTCCATCTGTACGGTCCTGCACCATTTCGATAAGAGCAGCATTTGTAGATGCCTGGAGAGGAAATTGGCATACGGAACTGCTTCGATGGTAGACACCATCAGGCCGAGGGGACGCATGCCCTGCCTGATCATGGAATGTTCAGCTGTCAGCAGCAACTTCCACGCCTCCTGAGGAGCCGTGCACATCTGCACTGGAAGAAGGACCTGTGCCTGTCGAGTATCCAATGTCATACCTAGATAGGTCGTCATGTGGAGTGTCTTGTCCTCATGCCTTAATATAGGCTCTCTTCTTGCTAAATTATAACACATTTGTATGCCTGAGAATTGGCATACTGTTGTGGCCAAGACTCGGCATTAATTTCTTTCTTTATTCAATTCAAAAATTGCACGGAGAGCTAGGCATCTGGTCTAAAACACACTACATATTACTTCCATGCATATATGTGCAGCAGATTCAGCATACTCAATGTATCTATGCTGATACATCTATGCATGGAGTACACCTTGTTCAGGCACTGTGTATATATCTTTACATTTATGTAGTTCTCATACTGTCCATCCTCTCTTTTATAAAAATTAAAAAAAAATTATAAAAATATAAAAAGATAATCGTTTGACTTAAAGAATTGCCCAAGTAGATGTATCTGTGTACATATATAGTCTAACATGGACATATATTAACAAGTCTAGTAGAATTATGTAATTTTATGGGATTAGCCAAGTAATGTAAATATATGTAGTGTTATATATGCGATTACAGCTTAAGAGCCACCCCTCCCTGCTTCTCCCTAGCCCCCCCCCCCCCCTCCGTTCTCTCCTGCCGCCACCGCTCATCGAGCGGTATCACGTCCCAGTTCGCCTGGCACATATAATATGCCATCAGCCCCTGATCCCTCGTTCTGCGCATGCGTTGCGCTACGAGGACTGCGGGGTTGGATGTGATGCGCGCGCACATCCTTGCGCGCACACACACCTCCATTTGGATGTGTAGCCTTGACACCGACGCCACCGAGGCTTGCTGTTCTACGCGTGCGCGATCTGGGGTGCGCGCGCATCACCTCTCTGCCATTATATGTGCTGGCTGTCAGTGACAGCAGCACACTTGGCAGACACAGCGCGCACATCACAGACTCATACTTGATCATTGATGCGGCGCTTCAACAATATATATTGCCCCGCTTTTAAACAACCTAACACCAGTGCCTGCATTATGATTGATCCAATAAGGTTTATAACTCATAGGGCCGTTTGCAGTGTGGGCGGAAGTGCCCAGTGCTTACACATGTGTCTGGCCTGCTCACTTCCGCCCACACTGCAATTGAAAACTGGCGGTTTTTGGAGCTTCCTGGAGGGTGGGGGCTTCATTATGAGGGGGTTATATAAAGCAGGGATGGGGGGCATAGTGCCATACTCTGATGAAGTGGCGCAAGTGGTGGCCACGCAACGCGTCAGTACTGGCATTGTGAGGGTGCATGTGGACTTGGACAGCATGATCTGGTAAAGTACATTGTTTCATAATTATGTCTGCATTTTATATTGAGGCTTAACTAATTGATTTCTGTACGAGAAGTGCATTTGTGCACATTGTGACTACTCTTTATATTTATATACTTATATATGCATACCATATAATTAACTTAGATAAATATATGTAGTTATTCATGCCCGGGTTCTTATCCCTTTTATCACAATTTTCACACTTATAATCACACCAAAAATCTTGGCTTTCACTAGCATTTCTTTTCACCACTGGGACACTTATGTCCCTCTTTTTGTGTTGTTTTGCTTTTTATCACTGTTTTTTTATTGTTCATTTTTTGCACGTTTTCTAACACTCTTATCACAACTCTATAGCACCTGAGGGATAGCTCGCGTGGCATTGAATATACTTTCTATTAGTATTATTTTTACAATTATAATTTTCATAAATATTGTTCAATACTGAAATACATATGGAAATGCATATATTGGTGACCATAGCCTGCATAACTGCACTTTATTAGAAGATAGGTACAGATACTCTTGTATAAAGTCCTTATAAGTCCCGTTACACCCCACAAGTGGGGTTTTAATTCATGTATTTTAAATGTATGTCTTGTTTTCTTTTTCTTGGCTTATAATAAACATTTTTGTACAGTAAGATAACTGTTGTCTGTTGAGCGGCCTATCATGTATAGATAGTAGGGAGATATTGGTGAGGTTGGCTGATCACTCACCTCTTCTGTTGCTTTGACCTAATCAACCCTGTGGGTTGTTTTCTCCCAAGCCAGCATCCAGATTCATTTACATATTCATAGGAGGCTGTGCGGGAACTCTCTTGTTCCATCGTCACCATGGAGGGAATCACTTGGGACTTGGTGTAGTTGATCACTCACCCGAAAAGTCGTCTGAACATACCGCAGTGCCTCTGCCAGAGATGGGGATCAGATGAGAAAGTCGTCCAGGTATGGAGTGATGTGCACACCCTGCCTCCACAGGAGTGCCATCACCACCACCAAGACTTTCGTGAACACTCGCGGGGCTATGGACATTATGAATGGCAGTGCCACAAATTGGCAATGTCAGGTGTCAGGGAAGATCAAGACATGCAGCTAAGCATCCTTTATCTCCACCATAGCCAGAAAATCCCCGTTGCAGCGACGTCACGACCAACCTTTTCCATGAGGAACTTCCGCACCCGAACGTGACTGTTCAGATTCTGGAGATCCAGGATCGGCCGAACGGACTCGTCCTTCTTGGGAATGAGGAATAGCATTGAGTAGAAGCCGCAGCTTGTTCTGGCTTGCCCCTTGGGGGTCTAGGTTTCCCCCATGGCTTTCGCTTACCCAAAAAATTCTTGCGACTGAAGTCTGTAGAACCTCTGAACTTCTGGAAGGGACAGAAATTCAGTGACATGCAAAATTAGGTCCACATATTCCATTTCTGTGGAAGCCTAGTGGAATGGTGTTCCAAGCCAGACCTGACACCAGTTCGTCTACCTCAGGTGGCGAAGACGTCCAGGACCTAGGAAGAGACGGAACCTCATCCAGTTTCTCCCCCTCCTTTGCCACCGACCTGTCGAAATGGGCAATCCTGGGAAAAACCTGCCTGACGTTCTGATGCTTGTACGATTCACCCTTCATCTGCCACTTTGGCTGAGGAGTAGAGAGGTGCAGAACCTCCAATATTGCCTCAATAAGCTCCTCAATATGATCTGTCAGGTGATCTGGAGGGTTCACCAGCGTATGTGTGACTTCCGGTTCCTCTGCGGTGCCGGACAAGACTTCCCCCTCCGACTGACCGGAACAAGATCCTGAACCCCTACGTCTGAATATGCCTACGCTTGGCAGTAGCCTTCACGCATGATGGGCAGAGACAGACTCGAGATGCCCTTGCTGAGGCCACTGACCATACTCTCCAGCCGAGCCACCCTGTCCGACATATCCGAAGGAGGAAACCCATCCGTGAGCGGACCCTGGGACACAAATGAACCTGGCAGCCCCCAGAGATGGTATCCCGCTCCGACGAGTCTGAGCCTGAAGCCACAGGGGAAACTGGGCGATCCAACTGAGGCTTGGAACCTGCCAGCTGCGTAAGGTGGTGGCGGACAGTAGTGCATCCAGCACACGGGGTCCCTCATCAGGCACGCTTGGCACGCGGGACACACTGCACCACTCTCGGTAAAATACGAAACCCCGGTGCCTCTGATGCCTCTGATTCTGATAGCTGCTTTAACTGCTAAGCAATGAAGCTGGAGCGCTGGTAAACTCCTGCCTGTCGACTACTGGTCAGACCTGCCTGCACTACCGAAAAACAATCTCCCTGCAGCTGAAATAAACCCACAGGCCAAGGATGCAGCAGCTTCAGGCCCCCACCCTGCAACAAGAACAATGTCAGATTCCTAAAGGAATCTTGTACTAGGGAAAACTGTCAAAACTTGTACTAGGGAAAACTGTGGGGCAGCATCTGCCAATCGACAAACCAGTGATGCAGCAGGGACCTACGGGTACCACACAAGATGGCGCTGCCTCGTGATGTTAATGAGGTGAAGGAGGGCGGAGCCGTGGCCCTCGGAAATATGTCCCAAAGCCACACCCCCCGCCAGTGTCGCAGGTGCAGCCATCCCGTCCCCTTCATGAGTTAGCCAACAGGCAGGCTGCATAGTGACGAGGCCGCCTCCCTCTCCAAACGCTGGCAGCTGAGCTCTGACCAGTATGGCTGCCAGCAGTAGTAATCACAAACACACTGACACCAGGGAGCCACCTAGCTCAGGCCCCACCCAGCAGCCATGGGGGTAGATGATCCAGGGGTAGAGGGATCGGGGCTCAGTGGGAGACACACAACAGGGCCACCATGCAAGACCTAGAGATCAGGTATCCTGCTGCAGCGGGGTCCTGATCCTCAAGGCTCGGACCCAGTCGGACGAGCCCAGGCACTCTTACATGGATCCATGCGTGCTCCACTCACTCTGCACAATCCCACGCTATCAGCTTAGGAACCAACTGCAGGCATCTAACCGAGGTCCCCAGGGATGCTGCAGCTGGTGAGGGGCTGGAAGACAGACAAAATCGTAGCCCCTATCAGCACTGTAACTAAAAAACAAATCCAGACATCTTCACAGTCCATGGCGACTGCAAGAAAAGAACTGAGGAGATCCTGCCACGGCCTGCCTTATATAGGCTAGTTTTTTCTATCTTGCAGTCCCCACCTATGGCTGAGATTAACCCATGCGTTGCTACTGGTGGTGCCCTGAAATGGAAGAGATGAGAAAAGTCAATTCTGTGAATACTCACCTGTAGAATTGCTTTTACTATGCATAGCACAGCCTGCTTCACAAAGTCATAACATCTGGGATTCCGCCACAAGGTGGCGCAGTGGCACTGCAAGAAGAGTTGTGGCTCCGCCCAGTACCATATAAAAAAGGAATCACCATAGACTTATCCAGTAGTTGACAAGCAGTGATACAAGAACTGGGAACAAATAAGTACTCACAGAATTGTCTTTTTCCTAGTGCATGGCACGGCCTGCTTCACAAAGTCATAACATCTGGGACATCCAAAAGCAGTGTCCATAAAGTAGGGTGGGATTCCCAAAAAGAAAGTAACAACAGACGGTTTAGACCACCACTGCCTGGAGTACCTTGCGGCCAAAGGCAGCATCAGCTGAGGCCTTAACATCAACTTTGTAAAACTTGGAAAAAGTATAAACAGAAGATCAAGTTCGGCCTTCCAAACTTGTTCAACAGAAGCTTGGTGCTGAAAAGCCCAAGACGCATCGATAGCACGAGTAGAATGAGCAGTAGCCCTAAAAGGGGGAACCTTCCCCTTAGCAGAATAGGCCTGCTCCACCGCATGACGGATCCACTTGCTGATAGTGCATTTAGCCGGAGGCAGACCCTTCCTAGGTCCAGCAGGAAGAACAAAAAGAGTGTCAGATTTCCTGAAAGACTCAGTTGCAACCAAATAAAACTTCAGGGCCCTGATGACATCCAGAGAATGAAGCGTCCGCTCCTTGGAATTAGCAGGATTAGGACACAGAGAAGGCAAAACAATGTCCTGATTGAGATGAAAAACAGACACAACCTTAGGCAAGAAATCCGGCTTAAGCCGAAACACCACCTTATCCTGATGCCGCTCCAAATAAGGAGGTTTGATGGAAAGAGCAGCCAGCTCAGAGGCTCGCCTAACCGAGGTAATGGCCACCAGGAAGGCCACCTTAAGAGTCATAATGGGCAAGGCAGCCCCACTGATAGGCTCAAAAGGAGGACCCTGCAGAGCAGACAACACCAAATTTAGATCCCAAACCGGTAGCATAGGTTTTCGTGGTGGACGCACATGAGTAACTCCATGAAAGAAAGTCTTGACCAACCAGTGATTGGCAAAAGACCTTTGGAAGAAAATTGCCAGGGCTGACACCTGTCCATTGAGGGTACTAAGTTGAAGGCCCGAATCCAGGCCATGTTGCAAAAAATCCAGAATCCTGGGAATAGAAAACACCCTACAAGGCAGAGACCTCGACTCACACCAGGCAATGTAAGCATGCCAAATCCTATAGTAAATAAAGGATGAGGACTTCTTCCTAGCCCTAATCATGGTATCAACAACAGAGGCCGGCAAACCCTTATCCATCAAGATGGAGGTTTCAGCAGCCAAGCCGTTAAAGCCAGTGTTTGTAAATTGGGATGGCACAGCCGTCCCTGAGTGAGCAGATCTGGATCCTTGGGCAGTACATACTGATCCACTGCCAACTGCACAACGTCTGCGAACCACACACTCCTTGGCCAGCAGGGGGCCACCAGAATGGCTGGGCTATCTTGCGCAGCACCCTGCCCAGCAGAGGAAGGGGAGGGAACACATAGAGGAGCCTAAACTCCGTCCAAGGCATTGCTAGCGCATCCGTGGCGGTGACACAGGGAGTGAAATACCTTGTTGCTGAGAGACCATTCCCCCAACCGAGACATCCCCCTGCTCAGGGAGTCTGCCTCCAGGTTCTCCGCCCAAGACAGTATCAGGGACACTTCCTTGGGGGCTCGCTTGCTCTGAGTCCCTCCCTGATGATTGATGTAGGCAACTGCCATCTGGTTGTCCGAGCGGATCTGAACAGCCCGACCCCGAAGGTGTGAGGTCAGCTGAGCAAGAACCAACCTGATCGCCCTCAGTTCCAGAACATTGATGGGAGCATGGGCCTCCTGGGGGCCCCACTGACCCTGGAACTGCAGAGACTTCCAAAAGCCCCCCCAACCTGTCAGACTGGCATCTGTGGAGACAGTCTCCCAACGCTGGGGCAGCAAATTCCTGCCCACTAGAAGGTTCCTTGAGTCCAGCCACGACAAGAGGGACTGCCTGGCCAGGGGGGACAGAGCAAACTCCTGATCCAGGGACACAGGGTCCCGATTCTAAACAGACAGAAGGTGCAACTGAAGAGGCCTCATGTGAAACTGAGCAAAGGGGACCGCCTCGAAGCAGGATAACATCAGACCCACTAACTGCATCCCCTGCCGGATGGAGGGATGGGGACACAAGAGCTGGGCCCGAGCCTGCTCCTGAAGGCCCTCCACTTTCAGCTGGGCCAGGAAAACCTTGACCTGAGAGGTATCCAGAGTCATGCCCAGAAAGGACCTCACAAAAGACGGAGACAGTGAAGACTTGGGATAGTTGATCACCCAGCCAAAGGACTCGAGAGTGGAGGTCACCACCTGAGTATCCCTTCCGGCCTGCCGGAGACACTGAGCCGCAATCAGAATGTCGTCTAGGTAAGTAAGAATGCGAATGCCCTGATGCCGCAGCAGAGCCATCACGCCCGCCAGCACCTTGGTGAACACCCGAGGCGCCGAGGTGATACCGAAGGATAAGGCCACAAATTGGTAATGCTGATCCTCTAGAGCAAACCTGATAAATCTCTGATGACCCAGGAAGACTGGCACATGAAGATAAGCATCCTTGATGTCCACGGAGGTCATGAAGTCGCCCGGGCAAAGGGAACTGACAGCCGAACGAAGAGTCTCCATGCGAAAGTGCTTGAACCTGACAAACCTGTTGAGACCCTTCAAGTCCAGGATTGGCCTCAGGGACCCGTCCTTTTTGGGGACCGTGAACGAATTGGAGTAGAAACCCTGACCCCGTTCCTGGGAAGGCACCGGCAAATGACTCCTGAGTCCAGCAGACGTTGAACCGCAAGGCGCAACCCCTGAGCTGACAGAGGGTTGTGAGGCATCTGGGATCTGAGGAATCTGGGGGGCGGCCAGGCTGCAAACTCTATCTTGTAACCGGAGGACACCGCCTCCTGAATCCACCGGTCTGAGACACGGAGCCTCCAGACGTGAGCAAAGAGCCGAAGCCGTCCCCCCACCCGGATGGGTTAGAGCACCTCCTCATGCCTGAGGGGCTTGGGAGAAGGTTTGGGCTTGGGGTCCCATGAGAGACCGGGACAACCACGGGATCTGCCACGGCCCTAAGACCCCCTGCGGGCATCTGAAAAGAGGGACCCTCGACCTCCTCTGGGGGTACGAAAGGAGGAGACTGAAGCAGATGGCCCCCGAAAAGGCCGAAGCTGCCTCCTACGCTGAGGCAGCCTACCATCCTTGGCTAAAACATTCAGGCGCTCACCAAAGAGCCGCAGCCCCACAAAGGGGAGTCCAGTGAGAGCCTTCTTAGCAGCAGCATCAGCTGCCCACTGACACAACCAAACAGAGCGGCGCATAGCCACCAAGAGGGCAGAGGCCCTACCACTCAGCCGTACTACATCATTCATGGCAGGAAGAATAAAGGCAACAAAATCAGAGCACAGCAAAAGGGTCCTATACTCATCCCTTCCAGCTGTAGCGCCAGCAAGGAGACAATTGATCAGGCTCTTAAGAGAAAATACCATTTTGTGAAATACTCACCTGTAAAATGGGTATTATAAGTATGTCACACACCCCGCTTCAAGATATCCATAACATGTGGGTAATACCGACCTGAAGTGGGCGTTCCTGCAGAGATGATGGCAAAAAAGAAAGCCCCTCCCTGATCCATAAATACCTGGGACCTCCCACTCATTACCCAGTATATATAAGCAGTAAGGTAAGGGACCAGGAAGAGGCAAATATAAGTCATAACAACGCAAAGTTCACAAAATAAAGGACCCCGAATACAAGAAGGGCGGGTGAAGCGGGGTGTGTGACATACTTATAATACCCATTTTACAGGTGAGTATTTCACAAAATGGTATTATTCTAAGTATGTCACACACCCCGCTTCAAGATATCCATAACATGTGGGACATCCAATAGCAGTGTCCATAAAAGGGCGGGGATCCAAAAACTAGGCAACAAGGCACAACTTAAACCACAACAGCTTGCAGAACTTTGCGGCCAAAAACAGCATCTGCTGAGGCCCGAACATCAACCTTGTAAAAAGTGTGAACAGAGGACCAAGTAGCGGCCTTACAAACTTGCTCAACAGAGGCCTGGTGCTGAAAAGCCCCGGACGCTCCAACCGCACGAGTAGAATGAGCAGTAACACGAAAAGGGGGACTCCTCCCCTTGGCAGAATAGGCCCCAATGATAGCCTGACGAATCCATTTACTAATGGAAGATTTGGCAGGAGCCAAACCTTTCCTAGGCCCGAAGGGCACCACAAAAAAAGCATCAGTCTTACGAAAGGAAGACGTAACCACCAGATAATATTTCACAACACGAACCACATCCAAGGAATGCAGCGCCCTTTCCTTGTCGTTGCTGGGATTAGGACATAGAGAAGGCAGAACAATGTCCTGATTCAGATGAAAAGCAGAGACCACCTTAGGAAGAAAATCCGGCTTGAAACGAAAGACAACCTTATCCTGATGCCTTTCAAAGTACGGAGCTTTAATGGATAAAGCTGCCAACTCAGAAACACGCCGAACTGAAGTGATGGCCACCAAAAAGGCCACCTTTTGAGTAAGAGAAGACAAGGCAACCTCATTCAAGGGCTCAAACGGAGGACTCTGAAGAGCAGAAAGAACCAGGTTCAAATCCCAAACTGGAACAAAAGGCTTCCTAGGAGGCCGTACATGCGTAACTCCTTGGAAAAAGGTCTTGACTAAGGGATGAAGTGCAAAGGACCTTTGAAAGAACACTGCCAGGGCAGAAACCTGCCCCTTCAAGGTACTAAGTTGAAGCCCCAAATCCAGACCATGTTGAAGAAACTCCAGGATTCTGGAAATGGAAAACTCCCGACAAGAGAAAGACCTACTTTCACACCAGTCAATATAGGACCTCCAAGTCCTATAGTAAATAGTAGAGGAAGAGCGCTTCCTGGCGCTAATAAGAGTCTGAACCACCGCGTCAGAAAGACCTTCTTCCTTCAAGATGGCGGTTTCAGCAGCCACGCCGTCAAAGCCAGCGAAGGTAAATTGGGATAGCGCAGCCGACCCTGGGTGAGCAGGTCCGGCAGAAGAGGCAGAACGAACTGATCCTCTGCCAGTCTTACCAGGTCTGCGAACCAAACCTGCCTTGGCCACCTTGGTGCCACTAGAATCGCCGACGCGCCCTCCAGAGTCAGCTTGCGCACCACTCTGGCTACCATCGGAAACGGAGGGAACAGGTAAAGAAACCCCAGATCCCTCCAGTTCAGAGACATGGCATCCACTGCCAGAGCCAGAGGATCCTGCGAGAGAGACACAAAGACTGGTAGCTTGTGATTGTGACGAGAGGCAAAGAGGTCCACCGCCGGGAACCCCCACCTGAGACATATAGAACGAAACACCGTGGGACTGAGAGACCACTCCCCCTGACGAGAGGAGGCTCTGCTCAGCAAGTCCACCTCCGTGTTCTCCACTCCCGGAATGTAGACTGCTGAGATACACGGGACGTGACTCTCCGCCCAGTCCAGAATCAAAGACACTTCCCTGAGGGCACTCCTGCTGCGAGTCCCCCCTTGGTGATTGATGTAAGCAACCGCCGTCCTGTTGTCTGACCGGACCTGAACTGGCAGGCCTCTCAACTGATGAGTCAAGCGAAACAGAACCAACCTGATGGCTCTCAACTCCAGAACATTGATGGGCTTGTGAGCCTCCTGTGGGCCCCACAGACCCTGAAACTGGAGGTCCTTCCAAACACCCCCCCAACCTGACAGACTGGCATCCGTGGTGACTGTTTACCAACACGGAACCAGAAAAGATCTGCCCTTCGACAGATTGACCGACCCCAGCCACCATTGCAGGGATCGACGAACTCGGGGAGTCATCAGGAAGGACTGATCCAACGATAGAGGAGACTTGTCCCAAACCTTCAATAGATGAAGCTGAAGCGTCCTTGTATGAAACTGCGCAAAGGGAACTGCCTCGAATGAGGCCACCATTAACCCCACCAGCCTCATCCCTAGCCGGATGGCCGGACGAGGGGCCGACAAGAGAAGCCGAGCCAATTCCTGAATCAAAAGAATCTTGGCCTGGGGCAGAAATACCCTGGCCTGCGAAGTGTCCAGAGACATTCCCAGAAAGGTCACTACTCTGGACGGAGAGAGAGAAGACTTGGGGTGGTTGACCACCCAACCGAACCTCTCCAGGGTGGACACCACCATTCTGGTGTCCAACTCCGCTTGGTTGAAAGAAGAGGCCATGATCAGAAGATCGTCCAAATAGGGCACAATGCGGATACCCTGAACCCTTAGCAGAGCCATCACCCCCGCTAGCACCTTGGTGAACACCCGAGGGGCCGAGGTGAGACCGAAAGGGAGTGCTACAAACTGAAAATGCCGATCCTCCACCACGAACCTGAGAAACCTCTGGTGTGCTGGAAAAATTGGAACGTGTAGGTAAGCATCCTTGATGTCTATGGACGTCAGAAAGTCTCCCTGACGAAGAGAGTGAATGGCCGAACGTAGCGTTTCCATGCGGAATTTCCGTGGCCGGATGAACCTGTTGAGAAACTTCAGATCCAAGATGGGTCGGACCGCTCCGTCCTTCTTGGGTACCGTGAACAGATTGGAATAAAAACCCCTGCCCTGATCCGAAGAGGGCACTGGGCAAATGACAGCCGTATCCAGAAGGTTCTGTACTGCCAACAGGAGCCCCTGCGCCGCTAGAGGTTCCGAAGGCATCCGAGACCTGAAAAATCTGGAATGGGGGCGGAGCTCGAACTCCAGCTTGTAACCGGAAGACACCACTTCCCGGATCCATCTGTCCGAGACCTCTTGATCCCAGATCTGGGAGAAGAGTCGCAGCCGTCCCCCCACCCGCATGGGTGAGGGCGCCCCCTCATTGCTGAGCCGGCTTGGCAGCCGGCTTGGGCTTAGAGCCCCAACTGTATCCTGGACGGGCACGTCCTATGTCCCTGCTCCCAGAATCTCCTCTGGAAGAGGGGAATGCAAATCCCCTGCCAGATCTGGCCCCACGAAAGGAGGGGGTAAAGGAAGGCGCCCCTCGAAAGGGGCGGCGTTGTTTCTTGCGTTGGGGTAACCTACCACCCTTGGTAACGGAGTCCAATGTCTCTCCAAAAAGCCGTAATCCAACAAAAGGCAAAGCCGTTAGCGACTTCTTGGACATAAAATCTGCTGCCCACTGGCGCAGCCAAACCGAGCGCCGAATAGTGATCAGCAGCGCCGATGTCCTACCACACATCATCAAAGTGTCATCCAAGGCTGTCAACACAAAGGATAAAAACAACTCACACCGCTTAAGGCTAAGGAACTCAGCACTAGCAGGACGCAGCCCGGAAGAAGTCAACAGGTCCCTGACCACGGACCTGGCAGCCAACACCATTAGAGCCGAGGCGCACACGGGCCGCATGGCTGACCCAACACTAGCAAAACCATGACAAGCCATCTGGTCAATACGTTTATCCTCTCCATCCTTGAGAATGGAACAATCAGGTCTATTTAAAACCGAGGAATTGGACAACCCCAAAACCGGGGCATCCACCTCGGGGGGAGATGCCCAGCGCTTAATCGCCTCCGAAGGAAAAGGATATTTCCTATCCCACCCCTGAGGGATACCAGGGAGTCGAGCCGGCCTGTCCCATTCCTTAGCAATGATTTTGTCAAAATGCCGCTGTGTAGGGAATTCCAAGCGCGGCCTGGATTCCTCAAACAATTCACCCTTCTGCTGTGACACCTCCTCAGGAGGGGAAATATTCAGGACCTCTAACATCAGAGCCAGAGCGTGGGGAGTATCAGAGGATCTCCCCAAGTCACCAAGCTCGGCTTCAGCGCCAAAGGACTGCTCATCGTCCGAAATATCAGAATCCTCATAAACTTCCCCTTCCTCTAGCAGGGAATAATC
Organism: Gastrophryne carolinensis; assembly: GCA_027917425.1. Lineage (NCBI taxonomy): Eukaryota > Metazoa > Chordata > Amphibia > Anura > Microhylidae > Gastrophryne > Gastrophryne carolinensis. Next base: position 42,531,661 of record CM051243.1, on the reverse strand, counting down.
AGACCAATCCAGATTATTAACATCCTCCTGGTCCTCCACCAGCGGAGCCGGCGACAAATGCTTTCTCTCGGAGCCTTACGGGCGACCGAGCTGGAGATAATTTTTTCAAGGTTAGCCAATCTTGCACACATCTCAGATTGCAGCTCCCGGCCCATGACAACGTCACATGGGTTGCGTGTCAAGGTGGGAGGAGGAGATGAAGCGACCGGCGGTGCAGACCCAGACTCCTGGGGTTCGGACTGCCGCGTAATAGTCTGCTGTGCACATGGAATACACAGAAGTACATCGTCCCCAGAAATGGATACCCCACACAACATACACTTTCGGGGATGCCCCGAGGGGGCCCCGAGCTCAGTATCCGGGGATGCCTCCATAAGGTGAACTTTTGTAGGTATAGTCGCAATGACCCAGGGAATTACGCCACTAGACAACCCGGGATGCCCCTTTAATGTCCCGAGTGGGAGGATTTATGGACAATAATGAACCCAGTAATTAAGGATCGGGAGAGACCCCCTAAATGCTAATGGAGAACCTCCTGAACCACCACCTGGAAGACAGAAAGGAAGGGCTAATAAGACTAATGAAGCACAGACACTCTTACATACAGAGGAAGAGCAAAAAGGAGATGGCCAGAGGCCACTTACAGAACCAACAGCCAGTAATGAGCGACCGTGAGGTAATCCACAGGAGTTTGCAGCCAGAAGGGGAAAAGGGGGCGTGGCCAGCGCGTGACGCGCGTGACGGCGAGCAACGCCCCCCTTCCCCTCTCTCTCACACAGGCAGAGCTCCGCAGCGGCGCCAGAGAAGGACGGGGGCGGGCAGCGGTGACGCGCCGCCGCACCGGCCCCGCCCCCCCAGTCAAGCGTGAAGACGGAGCTCTAGAAATCACCTCACAGAAAAAGGCGCCAAGAGCCGGCCGGCGCCGCAGTGTGAAGTGCAGCTGCCACGCCCGGCTCAGAATAAAACACAGTCAGAATAAAACACAGAATTAAACATGTGAAACAGGAGGGACGAGCCCCGGCCCCGCAGCGAAGGTCCGGACCCGCCCCCCCCCCCCCCCCCTCCAGAAGGACAGTATACATGGTGTGAGGTAATACCTCCGCCATTATAACAGTGAAACACCAGCTGAGGGAAGATAGGGGGAAAAAGATAGGTACAGCACCGCACAGGCCCTGAGAAACGGCTGCGGCGGTGATACAATTAAAGAGACACACAACACCCAAAACGGAACAAGTTAGGGATTAAATAAAGAAGGGACCCACACTCCCCAACCCCACCTGTGGAAAGGGGATCCTGGGAGGGCCACTAAATGTTAATTAAGGGACAGGGCATCCCAAACCGGGGTCACCAACCCGGAACAACCGCCTACCCTCTCATATAGGGTCTCACGGTGGAGCATAGCTCCTGAGCACCTAAGGTGCCGATATACCCTCGCCTGGACCCTCAGCCGAGGCTGGGAGTCATATGGATTTCAGGGGAGAAAAAGGTCCAAACGGAAATAAATGAATAGTGGGCCGGGAGTCATCCCGGCTACCTGAAATCCCCCTGTGCAAGGAGGAGCCATCATCTTCTGACTTGCTCACCGTCTGCAGAGATGGAAAAACTGGGTAATGAGTGGGAGGTCCCAGGTATTTATGGATCAGGGAGGGGCTTTCTTTTTTGCTATCATCTCTGCAGGAACGCCCACTTCAGGTCGGTATTACCCACATGTTATGGATATCTTGAAGCGGGGTGTGTGACATACTTAGACTATAGCAGTTATGGCAGCAGCACAGGATGGACGCAAAGGCAAAGGCATGGCAGGCCAGCTGATCCATACGCCGTTCCTCGCTGTCCCGCAGTGTAGTAGTGTCAGGGGAAAGCATAACAGAAGTGTTGGACAATCCAAGAAACGGGCGCGTCTACCTCGGGGGGACCCGACCACCGCTTAACCAAATCAGCAGGAAAGGGATACTTCTTATCCAAACCTTTAGGCACCGCGGGCAATCTACTAGGACATTCCCACTCCTTGAGCACCATATTAGTGAAATGACTCTGCTCAGGGAACTCCAGACGCTGCTTAATGGTACGAAAAAGCTCACCCTGCTTCCTCTTAGCCACCTCAGGGGGGGCAAAGTGTAAAACTTCAAAAATGTGAGACAACAGATTAGCGGTGTCCTCAGGAAACCAGGAATCCTCAGACTCAGACCCAGGGTCACTGTCGCGGCCCACCTGCTGGTCCCCAGAGGAGTCAGAGCCAGAGAAAAGCTCCCCCTCCTCCAGGGAATAACGTTCATCAAAAAGATCAATTTCCTCCTGCTCCTCAGTAAACAGTGCAGGCGAGGAAGTCAGGTGCCGCTTCTTGCTAGAGGCCTTACGCTGAACAGGCCTGGCAAGCTGTCTTTCAATGCTGGCCACACGAAGTGCCAAATCAGAATGTGACCCCCTGCTAGAGTCCCCCTCACTGGGGGCTAAGTGCAGGCGCGGCGGGGCAGGCAATGCCAAAGGGGGCGTAGAGCTTGGTAAAGAAGCAGGCAGTCCAGACTGAATCAAAAGGACAGCCTGGGCGCACGGCCCACACACTGTGACGTCATTACTGATAGGGGATACCCCACACATGGAATACAACCGGGATTGTCCCGAAGGACCCCCGAGCACGTTATCCCCAGAAGCCTCTATATGGTGATTAATACAAGCGCAATATGCCAGCACAGGGTAATGGCTAATAAAAGCCACCCGGGATGCCCCCCCCCGAGGGGTGCCCCCAGAATCAGTAAGGGGAGATGAAGGGGGGGGAGAAAGGAGCAGGACCGGGAGAAACCACAACCCACGGGTGTCCCGCCTGAAAGACATAAGCAAACATACATAAGTATCCCGCAGCCCATGCCCCAAGGATAACCAAAAACCCCAGAGGGGGCTCACGGACCAAGCAGGACAAGGATCGCCAGCCGCCAGACCACTGGAGGAAGCGACGCAGGCAGAAATCACTGCCGCAGCCCAGGGATTGAAGAGGGCCACAGACACGTAGCAGAAGCAAGATGGCGCTGACATAGGAACCTTGAGGGGCGGGCCATGGGAGAACGGCGCGATACGCATCATCTGCCAGCCCCGTCCCCCCGAAGAGCGCGAAAACGGCGCTCACGTGACCTCGCCGACGTCATTCCCACAGTGAAAAAACGCCTCACAAATATAGCGCTGCCCGCCTCGGAGCGTAGTACAAATCGGTGGCGGCAGCAAAAGCATCTAAAAACAGTCTAAAAACACACACACTACCACCCGCCCCCCCCCCCCCCCTGAACACCCGGGGGGGAGGAGAGAGAGCAGGCAGCGGCGAAGCCCAGGCCAGTGGGGGGGGGGGGGGGGGGGGCCCGAACATAGAAAACATGTCCAAAAATATACCGGGTACCAGGCGGAGCCACAGCTCTTCTGCAGTGCCACTGCGCCACCTTGTGGCGGAATCTCAGATGTTATGACTTTGTGAAGCAGGCCGTGCCACTAGAAAAACATTATTTTAGTCTTGGATGTCTTGTACTGCCCTTAAGGCAGCCCTGGGTCAGTGCCTAGGCCCACCTGAGGATTCTCTGACCCCGTGGTCCTCAACTCCGACACTGGATGTGCTACAGATACACATAAATACAGAAGTGCGCTGGAAGAAATGGCCCTGTTCTAGTGAGCTTACAATCTAAAGGAATATGGGAGGAACAGATCAACCAGACACCTACTTTATCCGAGGAAACTGTTGGTGTTAGACCCATTACTTCCTCAAAAATTCATTACCAGTCAGGGAATTATATTATTATTGTTGATTCATGAAGCGCCAACATCTTCCATAATGTACAAGGTAGACATTACAGAGGGACTGTTATTGTCTTCCTTGGGAGCGATTCAGCACAGGGTGAAAAAAATAGTTTTTATATTTTATATTTTTTATATTTATATCTGGGGCTAAATCACCCCCAAGGTAGACAAGGAAAGTAAATGGCAGTTTCCTCTCCTAAAAAGTAGCACACTTTTTTTGCCTAATGCTAAATCGACCCCCATGCCTGAAACTTACAGGAATTTTTCCAGGCAGAAACAAAAAAAATACAATTCTGTGATTACCCACCTGTAGAATTGATACTATGAGTATACAGTACGTCCTGCTCCAGATAAGAATCATTACACTTGGCATTACTCCGCCAGATGGCGCTAAACTGCAGAGACAGCGAAATTGGCTCCTCCCGGCCCCTCAAATACCCGAGACCTCCCACAAATCCCCAGCATTGAAAAGCAGTTAACGAGAAGCCGGGAGAAAAACATAGAACCAACTAGTAACTATAACAATGACAACAATCACCATACAGGGGATCCAGAATAATGCAAAACCAAGGGTGGGGTGGAGCAGGACGTACTGTATACTCATAATGTCAATTCTACAGGTGAGTAATCACAGAATTGTATTATTCTTAGTATACAGTACGTCCTGCTCCAGATAAGAATCATTACACTTGGGACATCCAATAGCAGTGTCCATAAAGTAGGGTGGGATCCCCAAAGGTAACAACAGACAGGTCAGATCACTGCCGCCTGCAGAACCTTGCGGCCAAAAGCAGCATCAGCTGAGACCCTAACATCAACCTTGTAAAACTTTGAAAAGGTATGAACAGAAGACCAAGTAGCAGCCTTGCAAACTTGTTCAACAGAAGCCTGGTGCTGAAAAGCCCAAGAGGCACCAATAGCACGAGTAGAATGAGCAGTAAGGCGGAAGGGAGGATTCTTCCCCTTAGCAGAATAGGCCTGAATCACAGCCTAACGGATCCATTTGCTGATAGTAGATTTAGTAGGAGCCAGACCCTTCCTACGACCAGTAGGGACCACAAAAAGAGCATCAGTTTTTCTGAATGGGGCAGTAGCCACCAGATAGTACTTCAGACACCTAACCACATCCAAGGAATGCAAGACCCTCTCCTTAGCATTACAAGAATTAGGGCACAAGGAAGGAAGAACAATGTCCTGATTCAGATGAAAGGCAGACACGACCTTAGGCAAAAAAACTGTCTTGAAGCGAAACACCACCTTGTCCTGGTGTCTCTCAAAGTAGGGGGGCTGGATGGAAAGCGCCGCCAACTCAGACACACGCCTGACAGAGGTGATAGCTACCAAAAAGACAACCTTGAGAGTAAGAATGGCCAGGGCAGCCTCCTGCACAGGTTCAAAGGGAGCACCCTGCAAGGCAGACAAGACCAAGTTCAAATCCCAAACAGGCAGCATAGGCTTACGTGGGGGACGCACATGAGTAACCCCCTGGAAAAAAGTCCTGATCAGATGATGCTGGGCAAAAAACTTCTGGAAGAAAAACAGCCAGGGCAGAGACATGACCCTTCAGAGTACTGAGTTGGAGCCCCAGCTCCAACCCATGCTGCAGGAACTCCAGGATCCTGGGAATAGAGAACACACGACAGGGAAGAGACTGAGACTCACAGCAGTCAATGTAGGCACGCCAAACCCTATAGTAAATGGAAGAAGAAGACTTCTTTCTAGCCTTTATCATGGTATCAACAACAGAGGCAGACAGCCCTTTCTCCATCAAGATGGAGGTTTCAGCAGCCAGGCCGTCAAAGCCAGAGTTTGTAAATTGGGATGGCGTAAGTGACCCTGAGTGAGCAGGTCTGGCACCCTGGGCAGAACGTACTGATCTACTGCCAGTCGCACCACATCTGCGAACCACACTCTTCTTGGCCACCTGGGGGCCACCAGGATAGCTGGCACCCCCTCCTGAGCTATCTTGCGCAGGACCCTGCCCAACAGGGGGAATGGAGGAAAGACATACAGGAGTTGAAAGTCCTGCCATGACATTGCTAGGGCATCCGTGGCCAAGGCCAGAGGATCCTGGGACAGGGGGACAAAGGCCGGGAGCTTGTGATTGTGACAGGACGCAAACAGATCCACATCTGGTTGGCCCCAACGGTGACACAGAGATTGAAACACCCTGTCGCAGAGGGACCATTCTCCCAGGCGAGAGGTCCCCCTGCTCAGAGTCTGCCTGCAGATTCTCCAACCCCAGAATGTACACAGCTGATATGCAGGGAACATTGTCCTCCACCCAGGCCAGGATCAGAGACACTTCCTTGAGGGCCCCCTTGCTCTGGGTCCCTCCCTGATGATTGATTTAGGCAACCGCTGTCTGGTTGTCCGAGCGTACCTGAACAGGCCAGCCCCGAAGGTGATGGGTCAAGTGAGCCAGAACCAACCTGATCGCCCTCGGTTCCAGAATGTTGATAGGTGTGTGAGCCTCCTGAGGGCCCCACGGCCCTTGGAACTGCAGGGACTTCCAGAACCCCCCCCCCCCCCCAATCTGTCAGACTGGCATCCGTGGTGACCGTCTCCCAGCATGGGGCCAGAAAGGATCTGCCCACCAACAGGTTCCTGGAGTCCAGCCACCACGAGAGGGACCGCCTGACTAGGGGGGACAGCACAAGGACCTGGTCCAGAGACGCAGGATCCTTGTCCCATACTGACAAGAGGTGGAGTTGCAGAGGCCTCATGTGAAACTGGGCATAAGGGACCGCATCAAAGCACGACACCATCAGGCCCACCAGCTGCATCCCCTGCCTGATGGAGGGATGAGGGCCAGATAGCAGGAACTGAACCTGCACCAGCAGACTGTCCACCTTCTGCTGAGGAAGAAAAATCCTTGCCTGAACTGTATCCAGATTCATTCCCAGGAAGAGTGTCACCAAGGAGGGAGACAGGGAAGATTTGGGATGGTTGATCACCCAGCCAAATTACTCCAGAGTGGACACTACCAGCTGAGTATCCAGCTCTGCCTGTTGGAGGGACTGAGAAGTGATGAGAATGTCATCCAAGTAGGGTAGCACGCGAATGCCCTGAGACCAGAGCAGAGACATCACCCCTGCCAGCACCTTGGTGAACACTCTGGGAGCTGAAGTGAGACCGAAGGGCAATGCCACAAATTGGTAGTGCTGATCCTCCAGAGAGAACCTGAGGAACCTTTGATGACCTGGAAAAACAGGAATATGAAGGTAAGCATCCTTGATGTCCACAGAGGTCATGAAGTCCCCTGGACGCAGGGAACTGATGGCAGAGCGCAAAGTTTCCATGCGAAAGCGCCTGCACCTGACAACTTTGTTGAGGATTTTCAAGTCCAGGATGGGCCAGACTGACCCATCTCTTTTGGGCACGGTGAAAAGGTTGGAATAGAACCCCTTGCCCCTTTCTCATAAGGGGACCTGACAGATGACTCCCAGCTCCAGAAGGCTTTGCACCACCAGAACTAGAGCCTGAGCTGACATAAGGTCCTGGGAGATCCGGGATCTGATGAATCTTGGGGGCGGCCAGGCAGCATCTTGTAACCGGAGGACACTACCTCCAAAATCCACCGGTCTGGGACATGAAGCCTCCAGACGTGAGCAAAATGCTGAAGCCGTCCCCCCACCCGGATGGGTGAGGGCGCCCCTTCATGCCTGAGGGGGCTTGGGAGAAGACTTAAGCTTGGAGCCCCAGGAGGAGCCAGGGCGTCCACGTCCTCTGCCCCTACCCCAGAAATCTCCTCGTGCCCCGCGATAGGGGGAAGAAAAGGAGCCCTGTCCCCGAAAGGGCCTAGACTGCCGCCTGCGCTGGGGTAACCTGCCTCCCTTAGCAAACAGGTCCAGGCGGTCTCCAAACAGGCGTAGTTCTTTGAAGGGAAAACCAGTGAGAGCTTTCTTGGCAGCGTTGTCAGCAGCCCACTGGCGCAGCCAAACCGAGCGGCATATAGCCACCACAAGGGCAGAGGTTCTGCCACACATCCTAATGGTATCATCCAAGGCAGAGAGGACATAAGTCACAAAAACCTCACAACGAGAGAGCGCATTAACCCTTTTGTTGCCAAGCACGTAACACCTACGTGCTGGCTTGGCTGGGCCCTAAGTGCCAAGCCCGTAGGTGTTACGTGCTTGACTTTCCCCACTGCTGGTTTAAAAAATAAAAAATACTCACCTGACCCCTTGTTGGATCCGGCCGGGTCTCCTCTTTAATTTGGTGCCATCCGATCCCTCGTGGGGGGTCGGATGGCTCCAGGAGAGCCCCCGGAATAGGTCGCCCCCCCCCCCCCCCGCTTTGGCAGCAGAAGCTGCTAGCTGTAAAAAAAAAAAAAAAAAAAAAATGACATTCACTTACCTGCATGTGCGCTGGCTCCCGCTGTCCCTCCTCTTCACCTGGGGGCCTCTGATCCCCCCCCCAGGACTTACCGATCTTCAGGAGAGAGCCCGAGAGGCTCTCTCCCCTTTCATCCTCGATGGCGGCCGCCATCTTGCCGCTAAGCCCCGCCCCCTTGGGGGTGGGGCTTATGACGTCATCCCGGCCCCGATCACCGGCTTCAGCCTTCTCAGCTTCTCAGATGCCGGTGATCGGTGCCCTGGAAGGAGGTGACAGGAGATCCTCTGATCTCCTGCCTCCTCCTTCTCTGGATGCCGATCACCGGCATCTGTCAGCAGAGCGGCGAGGGACAAGAGCTTGCAATCGGAGGTAAGTACAGTAAAAATTTCTTTTTTTTTTTTTTTTTTTAATAAAATACTTTTTATTAATGTGTGGGTTTTATTTCAACATTTAACCCCTTGTGAACTGGTAAGGGGTCCATGAGACCCCTTATACCAGTTCACAAGGCTGGGGGGGTGGCAAGTCACCTGCCCTAGCGGGTGACTTGCCATTAACCCCCGGAACCCCCATTACCTGCCTCCCCAAAGCCCAGGGGGGGGGGCAGAAGAGCCCGGGCCCACATAGGCTATGTGGGCTCGTAGGCTGCAGGGTGGGGGGGCCACAAAAGCTGGCCCCCCCACTCTGTGCCTACAAGCCCCCATAGCTGGTCCCGGGCTGGTTACTTTGGGTAAGGGGGACCCCACGTCATTTTTTTTTGGGGATTTTTAAGGGTTTTTAACCCTTAAAAATCCAAAAAAAAAATGGGGTCCGCCTCCCTGGGAGGGGGGACCCTATGTAATTTTTTTTTAATTAACCCTTTGTGTTCTGTCATCCAGCAGCTATAAAAGGCTTCCAACAGGTGAGCAGAAGCCAGTGATCGCCGAGGGACACAGTGCTCCAGGATGGATGGGAGGTAAGTATTAAAAAAAAAAATAATAATAAAATAATTTTCTTTTTGTGTGTGTGTTTTTTTTTTACATTTAACCCATTGTGAACTGGTGAGGGGTCCATGACCCCTATACCAGTTCACAAGGCTGGGGGAGGTGGCAAGTCACCTGTGACTAGCGGGTGACTTGCCATTAACCCCTGGCACCCCCATTACCTGCCTCCCCAAAGCCCAGGGGGGGGGCAGAAGAGCCCGGGCCCACAGGCTATGCGGGCTTGTAGCCTGCAGGGCCAGGGGCCACAAAAGCTGGCCCCTGTGCCCTGTTTCCACAAGCCCTGCATAGCTGGTCCCGGGCTGGTTACTTTGGGTAAGGGGGACCCCATGTCAATTTTTTGGGGGGATTTTTAAGGGTTTTTAACCCTTAAAAATCCCCCCCAAAAAATGGGGTCCCCCCCCAGGGGGGATTTAACCCTTTGTAGTGTGGATGGTAGTTGTATTTTATTTGTAAATGTTATAGATTACTTGTTTCAGTTAGGGGGGTCTCCTGGGCAGGAACGGGGGGCTCCTGATAAATATGTGGTACCGTTCTAATCGGTAGAAATGGGGCTTTCACATGCAATATGCTTTTCCTTAATAAAATACATTTTTTATTTAAAATAAAGGAGGCAATTTTCTAAAAATGTTTTTATTTATTTATTTATTATTTTTTTTACTTAATAATATTGTAAAAAACAAAATACAATTTACAAACAAGACATTTCATGTTAAAGCCTAAACTCTACTGCAAAAAATATAAATATAATTTTCCTGAAAATTACAGCAAAAATGGCGCAAAACATGGCGCAAAATGGGGAAAAATGACCTGTCAACAGAGGGTGACAAAATCTCAAGTAGGCTGGCAATTAAAAGGGTTAATAGTACCTCTGCATGTTGGGTATTGTTCTGTTCAGGAGACCTTGCGCTTTCAGACTTAGCTTGTTTTTTCTGGTTTGCATATTTATATTTTAGGAAAAGGTGTTTTTTATTCAGCTTTTTTATACATTTTTTAGGGAAACCCTGCGCAACCAAAGAATTCTTTGAGGAGTTAATTCCAGAAAGATGAGCCCACTACAACAAGCTGGGTATGCTTAGAAAGCTTAACATGTGTACTTTCAGGGAATATATGGTTTATGGGGGATATTCCAAATGTAAAGGGTTGTTTTGGTTGAAAAATCGCAAGGTGCGCACTTTGCAGAACTGAAATTTTCAAGTAAAATTACCGTTACGCACATGCTTTACTTTGGGGTGTTTGGCAAATCTTCCCTTGACAGAAGCTATGCATGTTGGAAGTTGTTCTGTTCGGGGAATGTTGCTTTTTCAGATTAAACTTGTTTTTTCTTGTTTGTATATAGTTTTTTTAGGAAAATGTGGCTTTGATTCTGCTTTTTTATCCTTTTTTTGGGGAAACTCTTTGCAACCAAAGAATACATTGAGGAATTACTTCCAGAAAACTATGGGCACATCAACAAGCCTGGTACACCTAGAAAGCTTGAGGTGTGTACTTCCAGAGAATATATAGTTTGTTGGGGGTATTTCAAATGTAAAGGGTTGTTTTTCTGGTAAAACTGCAAGGTGCGCATAGCGCATATCACAGTTGTATTTTTTCTGAAAATCCCCTAAAGCGCTATTTCAGTTTGGGGGAGTCTCCTGGGCAGGAAAGGGTGTCTACCTATACATATGTGGTATCCCTGTAACCGGGAGAAATTGGGATTTCACACGCAATAAAATTTTATTGACAAACGTACATTTTTTATTACAAAAAAACACTACAAATTGTAAAAAAATATTTTTTTTTATTTTTTTTTCACATATTTCACCCACAAATATTGAGAATACACCTAAAAAATACAAACAAGACATTTCATGTTAAAGCCCAGACTCTGCTGAAAAAAACAATATATCATTTTCCTGGGAAATCCCTGGAAATCCTTTCAAAAATGACAGTTGAACATGTGTAGCGCAAAATAGTGAAACATCGTCTGGCAACAGGGAGTGGGATATGCTGCAGGTAGGCTGGCACTTAAAGGGTTAAACTCCTCACTAGACACATCATCAGGCGCACCATCTAGGACACTCCTAAGCAGGGTTCTAATAGCCACAGCTGTAATGGCAGAGGTACAGACCGGGCGCAGCGCCGTCCCCACACAGGCAAAGGCATGGGACGCCAGCTGATCAATACGCCGATCCTCACCATCCCGCAGCGTAGTAGAGTCAGGGGAATGCATGACAGAGGTGTTAGACAACCCTAGGACCGGGGCATCCACCTCTGAAGGGAATGACCAACGCTTCACCACATCAGCAGGAAAGGGATACCTCTTGTCCCAACTCTTAGGGACTCCGGGAAGCCTGCTGGGACGCTCCCATTCCTTTAGCACGAGATTATTAAAATGGGCTTGCTCAGGAAACTCTAAACGAGGCTTTGCAGAAGGAAACAATTCCCCCTGCTGCCTGGGGGCCGCAACCGGGGGAGAGATAGACAGTACCTCAAAAATCTGAGCCAACAGCCTATCAGTATCATCTGGGGCCCAGGGGTCAGAGCCAGAATCATCATGGCCCCTGGGCCTCTCATCAGATGAGAACTACCCTTCTTCCAAAGGGGTATAACCAGACCGTTCCAAAAACTCATCAGCCTCCATAGGGAAAAGAGTGACATCAGCATCAAGTGCCGCTTTTTAGCAGAGGCCTTACGTGCTAGGGTATTAGCAAGCAACTTCTCAACACTAGCCAGTCTGGAAGACACATCAGGCTGAGAATCCCCACTGGTATGCAAGTCAATGGGGGTCAAATTTAAGCTTGGGGAGTAGGTGAAGCCATACGAGGCGCATGCCCAGCTACTGGTAAACCAGGCTGCAGCGCAAGCACCTGCTGGGCGCAAGGTACACAGACCCGCACATTGTCAGCACTAATAGGGGACACCCCACAAGCTACACACAGCCGGGCTTGTCCCGAAGGAACCCCGAGCACATTATCCTGAGACACCTCCATATGGTGATTATAGCGGCACAATAGGCCAATAGGGATTCACGCTATAAAAGCAACCCGGGATGCCCCAATAGCCCGCTAGGGAAGTGGGAGTAATTTACACACTAGGCCTCACAAGTTTAATAACTAAATAGAGGGAGTAGGGCCGGGAGAAACCAATAGAGTTCGACCCATCTGAAAGACATAAGCGAAGAGAACCCCATAAGTGACATGTATAATTACATAGGGTAACATGGCCGCCCGCGAGGGCACTCACGGACCACGGTAGGTAGATGCCAGCCACGCAGCAGCTGAATCCAGAGAAAAAATGGCGCCGGGTATGCCTCGAGGGGCGGGGCGCAGAGACAGTGACGCGGAACGCGCCAACCGCGTAGCAGCATACGTGACAAGCAGCCAATAACAGCGCACCAGCGCCTGAGGTAATGCCGCCGCCAACCACGGAGCACAGTGGAAGCGCGCGGCCCACCGATAGACAGGGGCAATAGGGCGGGAGGGGCATCCCATAGAGGCTCACCATATGCCTATACCGCCTACCCTTTGGTGGGGGATTGCGGTGGAGCAGCGCTCCTAAGCACCTGACAGCGGTGCTGCCTACCATCACCCGGACCAGCGCAGCCAAGGCTGGGAGGCACATTAAAGCGGACCTTCACTCTGAATAAGAGTCTATCTTATATGTTTCCCCCACACTGTACATACAGATTGCTCACATTAAAAATCATCCTACCTGCATCTACTGCATGTTATGAGCCTTTAAACATCCAAGATGGCGGCTTATGGAAGCCGTCATTTTATCAGGCAGCCTGCAAACAGGAAGTGCCTGCAAACAGGAAGTGACTGTGCTGCTCTGCATTCTGGGACTGCTGACCTTTCCCTGACCCCAGCTCTGCTCTGTCTGAGCAAAGCACAGCTATAACCTGCCCCCCTGTACCTTATCCCACTCTCCTCTCCTCAGTAAGTGTGATGCTTCTGAGTCAAGATGGCGGCGCCCGTATCCTAAATTCCTGAACAGAGTTGCAGCTCAGTGGGGGAAAAAATAATAAGTTAGTGACTAAAAATGTTAAATATATTAATTTTAGATGCTGGGGAATCGTTTTTTAAGAGTTTGGGCTTTTCATTAAATCATGGTGAAGGTCCGGTTTAAGAATGGAACGGGTGGGAATAGTCCTACAGGGCCACAGGCTAATAGCCCCGCTCACCTGCGAGAAGAGAGAGCCATCTTCTTGTCCTTCGCAGTCCAGACTGCTGAGAAATTTTGGGGATTTGTGGGAGGTCCCGGGTATTTGAGGGGCCGGGAGGAGCCAATTTCGCTGTCTCTGCAGTCCAGCGCCATCTGGCGGAGTAATACCCAAGTGTAATGATTCTTATCTGGAGCAGGACGTACTGTATACTAAGAATAGTCTAATCGGCCTCCATGGAGTCTTTTAGATTTCAGGGCAGCCATTGTTCTGCTTTAATAAAGAGCATCCCCCAAACTAAAATCTATAAACTTCCAGGGCTCATGTTTTTTCTCTTGGTGGGGCATCTTGAATTGACATGCCCCGCTGTGTGTATCCCCCTGGGATCTCACAGTAAGCATGGTCTCGTATCCTTGCTCACCTATACCTGAGCTATTACTACATGGCATAGAAAAATGGATGGCGTAATAATAGTGATCCCTATCGAAAACTGGGGGCCCCCAAACAATGCGAAGTCCAGAGTCCCACCGTGGGATTTCCTGGTAACTTGGTGGGTTAGTCAGGCACGCCCACAGTCAGAAGTGAGCAGAGATGTGGCTGGCGCCTCTCTCATTTCGTTTGGGTCCATTTGGGTCTGCTAGCCGCACAGCCGTTGTGTGGCTATCAAAGTCGAATGGAGCTGAGTGAAACTGGGCATACTGATTGGCTGAACGGCCCTGCGCATGCTTTGTGGGAATGCCAGAAAGGTGAGTTTCCTGGGTGAACCATGGTGCTACACACAGTGGGGCATCCCAAATTGGGATGCCTCGCCTGAGAGGAACAATACCCGGGTAAGTGAAATTTCCAGGTGTCGTTCCTCAGCTCTAAGGATTACAATCTAAGTAATAAGCAGTATATCCCCCTCTCCCACATGCTGTACACATACAGACAGAGAGAGAGAGAGAGATTTGTGGGTGGTTTCATTATTACTTTTCTCCTGCAACATCATTTACATTGAAAGGGTATCATGAAAGGGTCGTGCACCATGCTCACCTCTCAGCGAAGAAACCTGAAGATCACCAAATGTAATCTCCGAAAAAAGTGGAACAATAAAATTCCCCGCATGCTTTTATAGCCTTGATTATCCCACTTGCTGGAAATAAAACCCTAGGAGCCTAACAAGAACATGATTTCCAGCAAAGCCTTTAATGTGAGAATCATAAAGAGTTTTGGAAGTGGGGTTTCGGGGGTGTCTCTCTTTTGGAGAGACTCCAGTGGCTGGGTGAGCTGTATAATTTATTGCGGGCTGGAAGATCGGCAGTCTGGATCGGCAACATGTGGGAAAATCAAGCTTGGCAAGACAGGCTGGGCTGGCAACAGGTAGGCAAATCAGACTTGGTCAGACAGACTAGGTCGCCACCAGGCTGGCAGATCGGATGTGGACAGGTAGGCTGGGTCAGTAAGCGGCTGGCAGGTTGGACAGGCTGGGTAGACAAGAGGTGCGGAGATCAGAAACAGTCAAACAGGCAGGGTCGGCAACAGGAAGGCAGATCAGGCATGATCAAACAGGCAGGGTCGGCAACATGTGGGGAGACTGGACATGGTAAGACAGTGGTAGCCAACAGGCTTAGCAAGGCTTCGTAAGACAGGGCCCAATAACCAGAAGAGATACACATGGGCCTCGCAAGATCCCAAAACAATGATGGTCAGGAGAACATCCCCCATATGCAAAAACAGATCCCCCGAATCCACATGAACGCAGCCGTACCATAAGGGTTGGTGCTGTGTGACTGAGTGAGGATGAAGAGAAAAAAAAAATCATGGTAAGTAATACTAAAATTCCCTTTTCTCTTATCTTTCTCTTTTCTTTACACAGACACTATTCTTTACACTTGGGACATCTGAAAACAGTGAAAGCATAGGTGGGAAAAGACCTAAAAGGTGAGCTGCGTGACTGAGGAAGAGCGACATTGGATAACAACACCAATCTTCCAGGCACCACAGTCGTATGGAGAACCACGGACTCCTATCTAGCACGTTATGAGATTGCCCCATGGGGTTATCAACTACCAAGGAAAACAATCAGGCATCCGAGAAGTATTGAGTGTCCAGTTTAAAGAGTAACTGCACTTTCAAATGAATTTTGAAAGTACATATTTTTGTGTGGGGAAAATGATGTCTCAAAGGTGCT
This sequence comes from Gastrophryne carolinensis, assembly GCA_027917425.1. Classification (NCBI taxonomy): domain Eukaryota; kingdom Metazoa; phylum Chordata; class Amphibia; order Anura; family Microhylidae; genus Gastrophryne; species Gastrophryne carolinensis. Next base: position 42,516,255 of record CM051243.1, on the reverse strand, counting down.
GAGAAGATCCGTCATTTTTTAAAGTGGACCAACACCGAGAGGTGATCGGCCCGGAAATCTATAAGATTCCCGGGCCGATCACCTCCCACCCCGCGGGACATCCGAGATCGGGATGTCCTGCGGGGTGAAACCCCCCCAGACACCCCAAATCGCTTACCTGATCTTTGCCTCCCTCGCGCCCCTGTAGGCGTGCGCGCGCCCGCGCCGGCCGTCTGTAAATGGCCGGCGGGGGGGCGCGCGCGCCGAAAGTGACGCGAGGGAGGCGGCGGCGGCGGCAGCCGCTTGGACGTTCCTGATCCCCGCCTGGACGTTGGCGGGGATTGGACCGTCCAGTCACGTGGGAGCGGGGACACGTAAGAATTTGGGGCTTTCTGGGGGGTTTCACACAGCGGGGCACCCCCCGATCGGGGTGCCCCGCCGAAGTGGACCAAAACCCAGGATAGTCAAAATCCTGGGTGTTGGTCCACTTTAATGTTAGCAAATGTGCATTTTATGGAAGCAGATTTTATATGTTGTATTGGCAATGCACAGACATGGTGTGCGTTGCCAATAGCAACAGATTGCATATAGTTGCACTGTAGCTGGGCATGTGTAAGTGTGAGATCCAGAGCAGGCTCAAAGCAGCGGTTAAGGGCTACATTAGCTCATAAAGGTTCAACCCCCGCTAGTCAGACCGCTTTTAGGCCTGAAAAACGTACCTACAGGTGGCATCAGTAGCCAACACTGCTGTAGATGGTTGAAGCTGATGCATACCATGGTAAATCCAGATGGACTCCCACCCAAGTACCGACAAGTCCCAGAATACTCTTGTGTCCATCATCCTGAAATTTGCAGGGCATAGAGCTAGTCATCATAAGGCATCTCACCCCTATTTTCCTTGCCCTGTATAGGTTGAGACAGCAGCAGCCCAAACCATCACTTGGACATAGATGAAAGATAGGATCAATCCTGACTGAACTGAAAACAAAACCTTAGGTGGGACCTCTGGCCAAAACTAAGAATAAAAATGGTATAACCAAAAGACCGGTCTCCCCTGGAAACTAGACCACAGAGTACTAGAGTACCTACCACAAGGGCTAGTGTATCACCTGGCCAACTATGCATGTGTATAGAAACACAAACCGAGTCCTATTGCATAGGATCCCCTAGCTATCAGTTAGTGGAAATGTTCGGTTCTACAAAAAAAGGATCTCATGGCCCCTGAGGGAAAATGTTTAGGTTTTGGAAATGGTGAGGAGCAATGCTTCTTAGCTGTTGCAACAACGTGAATGTCACAAAATGTATCGCCATGGATCGCTTGCCGAACCTTAAGCTAGCGTCCACAGTGATTTCCCACAGTTGGGCCAGGAGCCGCAAGCCCAAGCTCGGAGCTTTCTGGTGATACATGTGAAATCAAGCCCCCCAACCTTCGGTAGCACAGCAACAATAGTTCATAGGCTAAATCACGGGTGTAAAGGAATTTGAAGCTGTCATGCACTCTACTTTACAGCACTGACCCCCTTTTTGTTGCTCCACATCTTTATGCAAAAGAGACAGCCTTTCCTTTGAGATGCAGACGTGAGATGAGATGAGATGCAACAAATGGAAATCCAAAAGGTCACCCTGAATGGGAATGTGTTGGACACAAAACTGAAGAAGCCTTATCTGCCCCCTCCTGGCTACAGGAGAATATTAGCCAAGTGTAGAGAACAGTGTCTGTGTGACTGAGTGAAATAGAATAGAAAGTTACATTGTGGGATTCTTTTAGCTTCTGTCAGATACATATGCAGACATTAAAAGCCATCATGTGATCAAAAAAACAACTTAAAGGAGCACTATTGCGAAAAATGGCCCAATGATAAAAATTGGATCTGCAACATGTGGGAAAATCAAGCTTGGCAAGACAGGCTGGGCTGGTAACAGGTAGGCAAATCAGACTTGGTCAGACAGACTAGGTCGCCACCAGGCTGGCAGATCGGATGTGGACAGGTAGGCTGGGGCAGTAAGCGGCTGGCAGGTTGGACAGGCTGGGTAGACAAGAGGCGGGGAGATCAGACACAGTCAGACAGGCTGGGTCGGCAACAGGAAGGCAGATCAGGCATGATCAAACAGGGCAGAGTCGGCAACATGTGGGGAGACTGGACATGGTAAGATAGTGGTAACCAACAGGCCAACAGGCGTAGCAAGGCCAAGTGTAGAGAATAGTGTCTTCAAAAATTCATATAAATATGCTGGATGACGGGAGGAGGGGTCACTTATACGCCCGGCATCAAGAAATATCCAGCCAGGATTGTTTTTTATTTTAATGGAAGGAAGAGGAAATCAGGGGTGACAGGTTTTGTCACACCTAATAGACTAATCCTGGCACCCCTGGATTTTATTCCTGTCATGAGAGAGTAAACTACAAGCTTGGTGGGAGTTTTATTCAGTTTGGGCGTATAAGTGACCCATCCTCTCATTAGCTGACATGTTTATATGGATTTTAAATATTACCCAGATAGTGCTTACAGCCTCACCGGGGCATCCCAGAAGTTTAAAAGGAAGCCCAAAACCCCTTCTGTGGCAGCAACTGTACCCAGTCCCCGACCAATAGAGCTCACCAGCATAAACTTCATTTAGCATGAGACACGTGGACCTGGCGAGATGTTTTGCCCCATTTAGGTGGGGCTGTAAGCAGTCACTTCTGGCTGGGGGTCTGCTTTAGGTTCTCGCTAGGCAAAAAAAAAAAGTGAAAATTATTGGCAGACTGGACCAGGACAGTTTCTAGGCTAAATAACACTCAGTGCGGGGAAAAAAAATCTGCCCCCCTCCTCATCCATCCTAAGTAGCTGCTTCTGTCCCATACAGGCATGTGCCATGCTGTGCCTCTACCATGTCAGCAGGCAGTGCCCCCTACCCATGGCTGAGCCCAATATTGTAATATGAGGGCCTGTCTTATTACCACCACTAACAGTGCCCCAGACTCATCTGCAGAAAACAGAATGGTTGGGATAATAGAGCCCCCAATAGCCTTGGAGCCCAGGGCGATTGCCCTGTTCACCCTTCCCTAGAAACAGCCCTGGACTGGACAACCAGGGAAGGTTATAACATACCAGAGGATGCAAACTCCTACATTTCTGTAGGAAATAAATCAAGGCAACTGGACTTGCTGTGTCACATCTAGTCCACTTGCCTTGATTTGTTCCTACAGATATACCCTGTCGTGAATAAATGAGAATAAATGAGAACCTTCACAGACACCTTGTTTATAAAAGGAACTTTGTGAGATGATAAATAGCACAGATGTAGTTCTATTAAAAAAAGAGAGAAAAAAAAAAGATTTACAGCAAGCTGACTTTGCGCTCCATAAAACTGTCAGCGAGGGGATGATCCGCCCTTAAACGACTTGCCAATCATCAGACACTTAAGGCTCCGCCATTAGCATCTGATAAAGAGCTCTCATCAGCTTGGGTTTGTCCTTCTTTGAAGCAACTTGACATTTGCAGTGACCCCTGTTCTCAAAGCATTATGGGATTTGTTGCTTCCTTGAAGTGACAAAAGACAGCTTATAAAACACATCTTTTCCTCACATGTCAGCTGGCGGGGAGACCTGCAGATTGTCTTCTCCTCCGTGGCCACTCTTTTCAGGGTGACAAGTTTATTTCACAAAAAGGGTGGTGGTGGGGTTGTGAGAAATGGGATATGGACACAGGTACGGTGTGACCCGCAGAGCTTGCACTCCTGAAATCAGCTTTATCACACCTTAAAGGGACAGTCCAGTCTAAATAACTCCTTTGGTTCATGGGAGCAGCCAAGATGGGATTACTGCATCTGCCGCACTATTGACTTCTATTGAAACGAGATGGGGGGTGCTTACTCATACATCTCAATAGAAGGCAATGGGGCATCAGCTGCAGTAATACATCACGCTGCCATGATCCAGATGAGTTATTTAGACTGGACTGTCCCATTAACGGCAGACCTGCTTCAAGGCGAGGTGAGTAGTCCAAGCGATCCATGGGGTTATCAGGCATGCCCATAAGTAACCAGCGAGGAATGCTTAAAGTGGAACCAACCCTATGATTTTGACCATTCCAGGTTTGCTCAGTTTTCCTGGGGCAGCCTGGATAGGCTGTGGGAACTTCTTCCCACAGATTTCCCTCAAACCTGCCGGTCCCACTGTATGCTGTGTGTATTAAAGTGGACCCAAACCCAGGGTTTTTCATTATCACAGGTTTTGATTCATCCCCCTGGGGCAGCATGATTTGGAATGCCCCACCGTGTAACACCCCGCCAGTCGCCTTTGGCCCAATGTGTCGCGTGATATACATACCCTGCCGGCCTAACCACAGAGCAGATGCTTGGCCATGCATATTAAAGTATAGCTAAAAAAGCTTAATGTGCATCTAGCCAAACCCCCTTACATCCCCATACGCATGTCGCCAGAAAGTTGTGCACAGCCAGAAAAGAGATGCTGCCACCAGCCACATAGCCAGGCAACCCAAATCGGGATGTCCCAACATCTTATAGACTCTTGGTTTCGGTCCACTTTAAGCTTCCTAAGTTTAAAGATGTTTCAACCCTTCCCCTTGGTACGGTAACCAAGCACATTGGGCAGGTTGCGCTACATTCACCACATCGGTGTATGCGTCAGCCATCTGTTTGAGTGGCAGAGCGGAGCATCCCAAAACGGGATGCTCCAGGGAAAAGGTACAAAGCTCAGGATTATCAGAATTCCAGGTTTTGTTCTTTTTTAATTAGTGCTACAAGGCCCCAGACCTACTTATTTTGGTAACATTAATAATTGATCTCATCATTGGGGGCACTTAGTTGTAACTGCTTATTAATTAGGTGGACTTGGATTATAAAGGTTGAGGACCACTGTTTTAGATGACCGCTCAGGGGTTGTGGATATGCCAGGGCAAGGTGACAGCTGGTTACGTGGAAGCTGAAGCTAAGGGGGGGGGGGGGGCAGTGCAGAGTTTGCTCTGGGGCCCATAGGGTTGTCGTTACACCACTGTAGTGACCAAATATGGCTGATGGATTGTGGCCCAATGCCCTCTGCTTGTCAGGGTTCCAGATGCAGGGTAAACAGGCCTCTATACTGATGGGCAGGTATGCGATGGGAAATGGATGCTTTTTACCACTACTGTATTAGCACTTCCACTAAGCTGCCCTAGAGGGAGGCAGGAGATTAAAGGAAGAAAAAAAACAAAGATGGCAGATAAGAGATGAAGCAGCAAGCATTCTTCTTCTATGAGATCCTGGGCCCTGCTGTTTGCTCTCTTATCACCCTAATCTGCAGGAAAGAATTGTCTTATTCAGCAAGGTGCCAGAGACTATCCCATCAGCAAATAGACAGAGGAGAGCTCTGCCATAGGCCTCCTTTCAAGTGAGTACACAGCGCCATGATGAATGTCACACATGCGGATGAGGTGTGCAAAGCAGTGCCACTGCCAGAAGAGCTTGCTTTCTTTTGAAATAGATTTAATCCTCCTCTCTTAGGATATGATAAGCACAGGTACTGCAGCGTCCCTGTAAATACCTCACTTGGCCAATCCTCACTGCCCCATATTGAAAATATAGCAGATACCAGAAAAACAAACTACGTGAGCTCGACAAGGTGTCGAATGGCCAAAGAGACCCAACTACACCCTATCAGACTACAAGTGTCATTACAGCTCAGCTTAGACCTGCCCCAGAAAAGGGGGGGGGGCATTTGTAGGCTCAATATTGCAGCCATTCTAAGCACTGAATATTACATGACTATGGGGGTTATTTAAGAACGGCTAGCGCCAGGTAGTACCTCGTAGTGGCATGTATTATTGCAGGCGGCTCAGCGTACAGCGCCTTGTAGTACCTGTCAATAGTTATATAGTGTATAAATGGCGTGTTTGACAATTTTTTTTTTTTGCTCAAATCATTGTGTGACCTCTCCTGGCTGCAAACAAACATTTTATTAATTTTTTAGACTTTTTATATTTTTATGCAGAATTGCATTTACAGGTCTGCCACTAAAGTGTTATTCTCCCAGTGTTAAAACAATGTAATTCCATGTGTTTTTGCTTTGTTACTGGTGTATATGTGCTCAAAAACAGACTTTAATCACAAAGCGTCTGGCGCTCTGTGCTACAGCGCCCAGCTTTATATCGCTGACGCTCTGTGTGCCTAGTGTTTTGTTAAATATGGTGTGGAGCACAGAGTGCTGGACGCTCTGAGCTGGCGCGACCTCTCGCTCGCTGCAGCGCTATACTGTTGTTACAGCGCCCAACACACATCACATTGATCAATGTGGGTCAGGTTACTAGAGCGACTGAGGGGCTCTGTTACAGCGCCAGATACCCGCTAACAGAATCTAAGTGCCGCTATACAGACACTCATCTGGCAATACCTGGTGTTAGCAGTGAATCAGCCTCCACAACACCATAACAGAGTCACAAGCCACCATGTGGAGAGACCTATCATAATGCACAAGAGTGTACAACTTCCTAGTATGTGCAGGGACTGTTGGAGGGATGCTGGAATTTACCTAAAGTGATCTTATACCAAAAAAGGAAGTATATGTGGTCACCTTCTATCCCCAGCCCAGTGACCCAAAATGGCCTGTGTTTCTTTTTTTACTAAAGCAATCGCCCAATATCCATAAGAACACCAACAGGATGCAGTATGATGTCAGAATAGCAGCCATATGCTAATTAATTCAGTTTCAAGGTAACATAATGGCAGTTATTATATATGTTAGATCCGATAAGTGTGACCCTCAATGCTGAGCTATGTGTACTTAACTGTATGTATCATGGTTGGAAAGCACCAGGAGGCGGGGCTGCTCGACCAGGGAGTAATATGGCCAACTGCATTAAATTTGTGTTCGGCTGGGGTTAGAAGGTGACGACATAAACTTCCTTTCTGGGTATTGGATCACTTTAAAGCCCAGGGGCTGACCCTGGAGAATTCTAGATTCCAGGGCCAATTTAAAGTGGACCAAGACCCTTTGTCCAGACACTGGAGTCTAAAAATCCCCCCGGTTCACTTGGTTTGCTTACCAATCTAGCAATCCCATAGGTCCAACTGATGCACATAACACCACCAAGCATTTCTAAATGGCCGGTGAAAAGTGAAGCACCTGGCAAGAGGCATCTGGAATTTGAATAATTCAGAATAGATTATCAGGTGATGCAGTCTATTTCTGGTGACACCCGGCAATCTTCTAATTGTGGGGGACGTCACGTTCATACACCATGGGATCACCCGAGAGGGGTCCCTACAAAGGATGTTCCCAGTAAAGCAGACCAAAACCCAGGTGAGTGATGGGTTTTTGCCCACTTTAAAGTAAAAAAAAAAAGTCTTTACCCCCCCTCCCCCATCTTGAGTGGAAGTCCCCTATCTCCACTTAAACCGGACGAACATGCTTATAACAAACAGTGCTCATATGCACCCCTCCACATAAAAATGTATTTATTTTTGTAATTGCAGTGGTCCTATTTTACAAACAAAATGGCGGCCCATGGATCTGCAGGCCGTCTGCAAAGAGGAAGTGCTAGTGGATTTCCTGCAGCTGTGCATTGTGGGTTAGGTCAGTTATATCCAAGCAACAGAATGGCTGGGATGCTGGGAGAGAAAACCAGGAGAAAATCGGTGAGGTGGTGTCAGCTTTGAACGGGTGCAGCAGCAAATATAATTGCTGATAATGATTCAGTATCATGCATGCAGACAGGGATAGTGAGTTTTGGAGAGGTTTTTTTTCTCTAACTGTGCAAGGTGGTTTGCCTAGTTTAAGATAAATAGGAAGAGCTAAACAGACTAAAATACTCCCCAGAGCGTGGCCCTCTAAACCGAACACGTCCGAACATTAGGGTGCAGTGAATGCAGAGAGATGTACAGTACAAGACACACACGATAGCTGTGCAGGCATCAGACATACAAGCTTACAATCTGCCTATTTACAAAAATGGAAAAAAACATTTACCCAATTTCTCTATTACGTACATAACACTGTGAAACAAAGTGACATGTATTTAGATGTGTATCATCACAGTAATACTGGCATCACACTATGAAAAACAATTATGTATAAAAAACAAATACAAGAAATATGTATATATATTGTATAAAAAACATTTATGTCCTATTTGATTACATATCTCTATCATTATAGTGGATGACTGACATTGGGTATAATTATATTAGTAATGAATAACATTAACATCTGCTGCTTTTATTACATATGGGGATTTTGTAGGCATGAATGACATCTTATTAGCCCCCTAAAGATGTTATAAATATGAATGTTCTAATAATATTAATATGTATAAAATTATACGATCATGAAATATAAATGTTTCTATTAATGGTACAATGTGCAGCTGTTCTGTATCTTTTTTATGAACTACATTATTTTAAAGATTGGTTCTGTTATAAACATTTTAGTCTTCTATTTATTATTTATTTTTAATATTATTAAAATATTATTTTTTTTTTTACATTTTAGTAATAACAATATACCTGCAATTAATAAGTGTTACTATGTATTAAAAATATGCTGAAAAAAAGATTAATAAGTGTTAATATATATTAAAATACATTATATATATATATATATATATATATATATATATATATATATATATATATCTTTTATACAATAAAATATTTTAGCTCTGCATATTAAAGTGGAACTTCAGTCACAAATCCCCCCCCCCCCCCCCCCGGCCTGCCACACTATCCTGGCAGGATGGGGGGGTTACAAAGAAAAAAAAAAGCTGCTTTCCCACGGACTATTTTACAATGTAAGCTCAGTTTTATGTTTTAAATATCCTAGTAATGTTAAAATACAACAGTGAATAAATATAATGTGATAGGTAATGTAGAATATTTGCAGGTTAGAATAGGCTACTGGCATTCTTAATGAATATGATTCATTTATTCATATTATTCAAATTATATTATTCTTGTGTGCAAAGAACACATTTATTTTAATGAAGGTCTTATAAGTATGGCTCTATTTATCTCACCTACGACTGTAGGCATTCATATGCATTTTGTTTTATAGAATATTACTTATTTGCTTACCTATTCTTCACATATGTTTTTGTTCTATGATATATTTATTATTATTGATATTATTGTTAATTTATAAAGCATCAACATGTTCTGTGGTGCTGTACAAACTACAAATGACAAGAAGATGGGACAGGTAACAGGCATTTAATACACGGGGTGTTATGAGTCGTATATAACAGAAATATAACAAATGCAGATAATACACACAGTATTATGAGTGGGATGCAACACATTGGTACAGGAGTATGTTAGGAGAGATGGCCCTGAACCATGAGCTTACCATCTAAAGGATAAGGGTGGAAACTAGAGGTTCATGACCTTATTGATGATGTGCGCCATTTAGCACCTTTTTGGAGGCTCTTGCGCCAGTGGAGCGCCAGTATTTTTATCTTTTCTGGCGCTGCGCTGTGGACTACAAATGGTGCAATAAGTCGCAGTGGCTAATGCTTACTAATTTGCTTTGACTGTTGCACTAGGTAAAACGTGAGCGCCACTTTTTACCACTGTTTTAGCAAGCGCTGCACAGTATATTTATGAGGCAATTAATTAAAGATATTATACATGTTCCCGGGTTGTTAGCGTGGCAGTTTTGATGTAAGTCCTCCTGTGAGGCAATTAATTAAAGACATTATACATGTTCCCGGGTTGTTAGCATGGCAGTTTTGAGGTAAGTCCTCCTGTGAGGCAATTAAACCGGACCTTCACCATGATTTATTGAAAAGCCCAAACCCTTAAAAAACGATTCCCCAGCATCTAAAATTAATAAATTTTAAGTTTTTAGTCACTTACTTATTATTCTTTGCCCCACTGGGCTGCAACTCTGTTCAGGATTTTAGGATACGGGCGCCGCCATCTTGACTCAGAAGCATCACACTTATTGAGGAGAGGAGAGCAGGATAAAGTAAAGGGGGGCGGGTTATAGCTGTGCTTTGCTCAGACAGAGCAGAGCTGGGGGTCAGGAAAAGGTCAGCAATCCCAGAATGCAGAGTTGGGGTCAGGAAAAGATCAGCAATCCCAGAATGCAGAGCAGCACAGTCAGAAGACACTTCCTGTTTGCAGGCTGCCTGATGTTCCATGAGCCACCATGGATGTTTAAAGGCTCATGACATGCAGTAGACGCAGGTAGGATGATTTTTAATGTGAGCAATCTGTATGTACAGGGTGTGAGAAACAATAAGACTCTTATTCAGAGTGAAGGACCGATTTAATTAAAGACATTATACATGTTCTTGGGTTGTTAGCATTGCAGTTTTGAGGTAATTCCTCCTGTGAGGAAATTAAATAAGGACATTACACTTGTTGCTGGGTTGTTAGCATTGCAGTTTTGAGGTAAAGTTCCCTCCTGTGAAATAGTTCATTACATTATACATGTTGCTGGGTTATTGGCATGGCAGTTTTGAGTTAAGTTATAGTTAAAGACATTATACATGTACTTAGCATGGTGAGTTAAGTTCCCCGGGAGGGATTTAAAGACCTTATACATGTGGCCGGGTTGTTGGCAAGCTAGTACTGAGGTAACCGTTATAAATAAATAAAAACATTATATACGCAGTTTGGCACGGCAGTTCTGAGGTAAGTTCCCTCTTGGGAGCATTGTTACAGAAATGTGGATACCTTAGGTAACATGATGTCATGAGGAGGTACACTTTGCGGTGGTACTTACCACACAAACCTCTATTTACAGCAAGTCTCGTGTATCGGGGCTAATGCACGGCGATGAGGAAAATGATTTACATATCAAACCCAAAAACGGAGGGAAATGTTACCTCAGAAGTCCCTACAGGAAACGCTCTGCACCCGAGGAGCGTCGATATCAGCCAATAGCCACTCGGCCCCCGCTACTCAGCCAATCCAGTGCGCTGGAATCCTCTTCCTCACGCTGAGCGGAGCTCTCAGGCAGGCCAAGCCCCGCCCCCTCAGAGCGGATCGTGCAAGATGGCGGCGGTTGTGAGTGAAAAAAGGCAGGAGACACTCGCAGGGATGGCTTTCTGCTGGCGGATAAGTATCAGCTAGCCCACTGGATACGTGGGGAGGAGCATAAAACTTAATAGAGCTGCGCTGCCATGCCTTATTTGAATATTTCTTATATGTTATAAAGCCTGACTACTTTCAGAATGAGGTAGGGTTAGGAGGAATTTAATGTAATGATTGGCTTCTCTGCGGGGTTATATGAATGACCTGGCTCTGGTAATAATGATGCCTGTAATGAGGCTATATCCAGTGCATGAATACAAAATGATATCTAACCCCTCCTCTCACTAATCCAAAATGTTTGTAGTTCAGCTCAACTCCAGACTTCAGCTTGTTTTTAAAAATGTTTCTATTGCACCCCTCCCCCACTTTCTGCATATGGCTACTTTCCTGGGGTTGGGTTTGCTGCATGGCAAGATGGCCGCCTTGTGACAGTAACTTCTCCAATGACTATAACTGTGTTTTTCTTCTTGTTTCTTGCACAGACGCCCGGAGAGCCAGAGTATGAAGAAGAGGAGGTGAGTTGTCTATTACCTGTGCATTATCCAATAGTGGTGCCAGTAGTGCTGAGGCTCTTGCTGCACTTTCTGTTCCTCTTATTGGCCAGAGACCGGGTAAGCACTGCTTACTGCATGGGAGTGGGGGAAGGTTTAGGGGCCAATGAGAAATCTGCCCCACGTTGTCAGGCTTTCTTTTGGCATCATTGAGGTTTCATCAGTACTGGAACGTGGTGACTGGTAGGAGAAGAAAGGGGCTGTCCTCATAGAGACATTGCTCTGATTAGGGCCAGGGCTACAGAGGTATTGACACCATGTCTGTTGATCTGCACCATCATGTAAACCTCGATGAAGCGTGGGCTTCTGGGAATGGACGAAACCTAGGGTGAGGTTCTGGTGGTGAGGCCAGCATTACCTTGAGAGGTGATTCCTGGGACTGAGCACAGTATCTCCTTAGGGAGAGGTGGAGGCATCTAGAATTGAGGACAGCAGTGTCTGGGAAGAGACAGAGGTGTCCTAGAATGAGGACAGCAGGCTTCCTAAAATGAGGACAGCAATGCTTGGGGTTAGGTGGAAATGCCTGGGAATGAGGGCAGCATTGCCCAGGATGGGATGAAGGCCCCTCAGAATGTGAGCAGCATTGCCCAGGATAAAATGGAAGCACTGGGAATAAGGGCAGCAATACCTGAGATGAGGCCCCTGGGAATAAGGGCAGTAGTACCCAGGTAAAGTGCGTTCTCCTGGGAATGTGTGCAGCAGTATAAAGTATGATAAAGTGTATTCTTCTGTGAATGAGGGCAGCAGTACCTGGAATCAGATGGGGGCTCCCGGGGAATGATGCCAAAATATCGGGATAAGGTGCATTTTCTTGGGAATGAGGGCAGCAATATTGGGGATTAGGTGCATTCTCCTGTGAACAAGGGAATCAATATACATTCTTGTAAGGACTCTGGTTGGTCACTGAATGTTCAGGCTGCCCAGTGTGTTTGAAGCTGCAGTACATATGCATGCTGGGTAACTTATTTAGTGTCTAACCTCCTCTGTATGGCCACGCTTACAGCTAAGCAGCCCCCCCCCCCCCCCCCGTTTGCGTGGGGTAATACTGGAAGTCCCCCCCTGCGGCGACCTTGAAACAATAAGAACCCATAATCTCCCCCAGACGTGAGTGGTGAGGAGCCCTCTTACAGTGTTGGGGGATCTGCCTGTAATCTGCCCTACACTCACTGTGTGTGTGTGTGTGTGCGCGTGTGTGTGTGTATATGTATGTAATAAAAGGCTATTGCATGGTCAGTACCTTGCGTTAACCCTTTCCTGGAAGGCAGTGTCCTGACTTGTCTTGCGAAGGCTCCTAAGGCTGTCTAATGCAGGATTACCAATCTTGCCCAAGCCACCCCCTTCCCCATGCCTGTTCTCCTCTCCCACTAGCCCTCCCCTCTCATCCTTCCCCTCCCTCTCTGAAGTGCTAGAAGCCAGTTAGCACAGAAGCACCTGGACAGGAGTGTGTCCACCCATCTGCTCTTTCTTCATTGCTGTCTGCCCCGGCTCTCTATGAAAAAGCAAAAAGTTCTTCCTGAGTGACTGCAACCCCCTCCATTGTGTGCTTAAGGAACTGCTCCTGCCTCGACTTCTAAGCCCGCTCCTCATATTCTGGTTTAGGGAATCGAAGAGAGGAAGGGAGGCAGGAAACTTCCTCACGGAGCGGTCGGCTAAACACTCCCGACGCATCAGGACCTTTGTCTCTGCTTGCTCCATTGTCGGCTGGCCAGAGATTGGACCGAGGAAGTGAGGATTTTCTAGACCGGGGAGGGTAAGTCGCAATCTTTTCCTTTGTTATTCCATTGCGGCTTCTCCCGACTTATGCCTTTTCCACGAACAGATAAATTCACTGTGGATTCAGCGAGCGAACTGCCACACAAATCTTCTGCGCTTGAAAGACTTGTATTCAGACACTGAAGATTTTTTGCTTAATTGTTTGTTAGATTGATCACTAGTGCTTTGTGCTGTACTTTGTTTTTTTTTTTTTTGGACAATTTCTGTTTCCACATCCCAACAGTCAGCATAATACATTTTTGCCTGTCAAAACAATGCAAAAAACATCTGATCGCTCGATTGCATCGACCATTTTGAAAGATCGATGATCATTCAATTGCGGTCGCTTTAGCTATTTCTCGTCTCTGTGGAAATAAGGCATTACTTCCATCTTCTACTTATAAAGTGGTATCCATGGCAACTCAATGTATCAATCCATCGATTGATCATGTATGAGGTGGACTCATACAGCCAGGGTGCCAGGCTTGGGGCTACAGCCGGTCAGTTCTCTGCTTCTCTTTCCTATTTAACATGGCAGAGCTGACTTTCTTTTTAAATATTATATTGTAAATTCGGGATCCTTTTTTAGTTTAAAGTATATTTAATAAAGCACAGATAAGAAAAAGGACAGGTTTTTCTGAAGTCGAGATGTTATATAAAGTAGCTGCGTTAGCATTCGATACATCGGTACATTTGGTACATTCGATAAAGCAGCATAGTGTTCCAAGGACAGCTTTACGTAAGCTTGGGGTTACTTATTTAACAACAAATAGGTCTGTGATGGTTCTCAATTATCACCCTTGGAGTAGATGTGCATTGAAAATGATTAAGCATTTCCAGTGAAGTGAATTGAAGCTACGAAAGCAGATGGCGCTCTATAAACAAGAATAACTATATTTATAATAAGAGCTCGGGGTTACGTATTTTAACAACAAATAGGTCTGTGATGGTTTATCCAAGTCATGATATTGCTATTGTGATAAAACAAGGCAATTGGATTTCCTGCATTTTTCGACTACTTAAAGGAAGTAAATGAGCATTAAAATATATAAGGCAAGTCCCGTTGGCTTGAATAATTACAATAGATTTCACAAGCAAAGTGTAGCACTAAGCAGATATCACTCTAATTATAGATATCATTATTTAGTATAATAAACAATTATAATAATAATAGCTTGGGGTTACTTTTTTAACAAAAAATAGGGCTGTGGTGGTTATCTTTCATTCAGATCACGGGATATCTATAGTAATAAATCAATGCAGTTGGATCTGCTGCGATTTTTGACCACCAAGGGAGTAGATGAGCTCTGAAAAATATAAAGCAAGTCCAGTTGGCTTGAAAATAGATTTCACAAGCAAAGTGAAGCACCAGGGAAGTGGATGGCGCTCTATATTAACAATAATAATGATATGTATTTGCCCGTCAGTCGCCAAAAACTTAAACTCACTCTATAGGCTCAGCCGTCTGACCATGCAATCCCAATTTTTTTTTAAATCCAAACGTCAGTTGGATTTAATAAAAAGGGACATGTTTGTAAAGGTTCCAATTTATCCATGCATGAACCTGGGATGATAGCGTATCATAGTAGTATCATCCAGCTGTCACCTAGGACAATTTAAACACAACAATTAGAGCTGTGGCATTTTCCGCCTGATCATTGTAATCCTAATTGTTATTCCAAACAGACTAATGTGTTAATAAACAAAGAGATAATGCTATTAAATAGGCATTCATTATTAGAGAACTCCATTTGTTGTGTATAATCATTTTAGACACAACAACTGGAATTCCAGCCTTTGTGTCTTATCAGTACAATCCTTTTTTTTTGCTCCAAAAATAATGTTTGATTTAATGTGTAAATAAAATTAGGGATGGCGGCATTAACTGGACGTCATCTCATTATAGAACTCGAGTTGTTGCATAGGGCATCTTAAAGTCTAAAAACTCTGTACTGGCTAAATGTAACTTCTATCCTAGTGCAATATGGATTTATATTCAAAAAAGGAATAGTGCTTGATTCAATGTGTAAAAAAAAAAAAAAATAAGGGACAATGGTATTCATTGGGGATCATTTCATTACAGATCTCCAGTTGTTGCGTAGGGTGACTTAAATTCACTGTTAACCATAACTTCTAGCGTTTGCTGCCTGTGCAGCGTAATCTGGATTTTGAGTCCAAAGAGGACAATGCTTGATTCAACGTGTAAATAAAATAGGGGACAATAGAATTCACTGCGGATCATCTCATAAAACCCCAGCTGTTGCGTAGGGTAACTTATACAGTACAACTAGTTGTAGCATTTGCTGCCTGTTCATTTGTTAGTCAGACATCTTAATATATAACCGTTAGCTGTAACCCCTAGCCTTCTAATCAGTGTAATCCATATTTTATATACACGTAGACTGATTGATTTTATGTGTCAATAAAAAAGAGACAGTGGTTGTATATAGTAATTTAGACACAACGACTGGAAGTTTAGCATGGGCTGTCTAGCAACTGTAATCCTGTTTTTTTTTTTTTTCTATCTGTGGACTAACCATTGATTTAATGTGTAGTAAAAAAGTAGTTAAAAAAAGGAGCCGTGACATAGGGGGGATCACCTCATTATGAAACAGTTGTGTGAGGTATCTTAAAAACAATAACCGGTGTTCTAGCCTTTACCCACCTGATCTTTGTAATCCAGATTTTTTAAATCCAAATAGTTAGTTTGATGTGTAAATTAAAAGGGAGATCACCTCATTAATAAAACTCCAGTTGTTGTGTTTGCTCATTTAGACACAACTGAAGCTTTAGTTTTTTCTGCCTGTTCAATGCAATTCCATTTTAAACCTCCAAATTGCCTGGCATTTTGTTTTCATGCCTAATTAATAATTTTGGGACAGAGGCGTTAACTGGAACCCTCTTATAAAACTACAGTTGCTGTGTAGGGCCATTTAGAGCCTTTGCCACCTGATTGGTTGTCGAGTTTTCACCGTCTTTGTCTGATCAATGTAATCTCGAAGTAGAAATGTGTTTAATTTAAAGTGAAAAATGAAAAAAAGGTTTAAAAAGTACTTTGAACACAACCAGTGGAGTTTCTGATTATTTTTTAGTCCAACTAGAATTTTGATTACATTTGTAAATAAGCAATAATTGGGGTCACCTCTTATAAAACTCTATTCTGTTGTGTAAGGTGACTTAAAAAAAAACAACTAGCGTTCTAACCTTTGCCATCTGTTCGGCGTAATCCTGATGTTTAAAATCCAAGTAGACCATCCTTTGCTTTAATGCGTAAGAAAAATAAAAGAACACTGTCATAACCTGATCAATGTAATCCATTTTGTTTCATACGAGTAGACTAACCTTAAAAAAAAAGATCAGTGTGTACATCAGTCTGAACACCAACAACTGGAATTGTAGCCTTTGCAACCCGATCAGCGTAGTCCCGTCATGTAAAATCCAAAAAGAATAACACTTCTATAAGTAAAAAGCAAGGGACAATGGCATTACCTCTGGATCGTCTCTTGAAAGAGATGTCACTGGCAGTGCTACAACAAGGGTCTGCAAGTTTACGCAGCATTTTACTCGTTTTTTAATATAACATATTAACACTAGCGCCCAAGAGGTCGCAGCAATTGGCACTCTGGTTAAAACTGCACCAATTGAAAGTGGCGCTGTAACTGAGCTGAGAGAAGTGTTTTGTGCTTTTAAATAATATTACACACATTTTGTTGCACAGAACTTGCATTGTGACTTGTCAATAATGGAAATGCAAGACCTAGATGTTACCAAATGTAATCTTTTTTCTTGTAAAATCATTCTTTTTCCGACCAATGTGTAATTTAGACAACAACTAAAACGTAGCACTGTCCCCAGCAGTAATATCTTGTATGTAATGATGAAACGCCGACCAGCAGCTGAAAAATACAGCGCCGATCTTTTTTAGGTTGAAAAAAATGCTGTGCAGCACCGAAAAGACAGCGGCAAAAAGTGGCGCACACTGATGTTGGAATAATTAGCAGTTGGGGCCAGCAGGTGCTGACACAGACCAGCCAATACCTAATGCTACAATCAAAGCTAAATAGTTAGCATCAGGCAATGCGACTTCCAGCCCCATTGTGGACATGATAGCTGTGCCTAAAAAGACAAAAATGGCAGCACTCCAAATCTGCCACTAAAGCCACCAGAAAAACGTCGCACATCATAAATAAGGCTCATAAATAGTTAGATATAAATACATCTAAACATCGCAAGAGAGAAGTTTATTTCTAAAGCTGCATCATTTTCCATAATGCTGTACAAAGAAATGCTTCCAGACAGGGTAGAACAGTTACTACGTAGACCATACAAGTTAAATGCAAAGTGAACACTCTAAAGACGAGATACAGTAGGAGACAGAGCTCTGCTCTTGTTAGTTTAAGGGTAAAGTAAATCTACCACCACTCCCACCCCTCGTTATGAAGCAGTAATAACCCTATCTCATAGTGCCCGCCAAGCCCCTCGCCAGTCACATATCAGCGCTCACATCCACTCCGCAGTAAGTGTCATAATCATATCATTAAGCCCCAATTAAAATATACAATCCAGTCAGGCTTAATGCACATCAAGTTCGATCGGATCAGGCCCGCTCGTTACAGTTTAATCAGCTGCAGAGCTTTTTAATCATTTTTAAGTGAAGTCTACAGGCAGGCAATAAATGAAAAACGAGTTAGCAGCTGCTCCTGATGTGGGACTCTGGCGAAACGTGATTTAGTGGAATGCCAGGGGAGCCCCGTGCGGGGTGGCTTCACATTGCCGCAGCCCTGCAAAGAAGTTATTACTATTCAACTTATTTTATACTAAACCCATTAGTTTTACCATTAGTTTTACTCTGGTCTCCTCCCAGAATACCTCAGACGAGCCGCAAAGTCGTGCACCCGACCAAACCTGGAGGAACTAGCTAATCAGTTATAATTATTTCATTATAGTCAGTCACATTACCATATCAGGTTAATGGTAGTTTCTATATTATTTGACATTTTTATTATAGTTTTTATATTAATATTGGAAGTAGTGGTCATAATAATATCCATTATTCCTGTTAATATGTCACCTCTATGCTTTGTGTCATAGATGCCTGTGTGAAGCTGATACAGAACTGTACTTATGTAGCCATAAAAGATTATTTTTTATTCGTTATTCATTTTATTATTAATCACATGGATCACAATAATAATATCAACAAAGTAGTTTTGGGAAAGAAACGGAAACATGAAAAGCTTTTTCAAATTCCGCAATTGTAGCCCGGCATCACGCAGCAACGGTTCGCCACTGGGTTTTAGATCACAACAAAACAAAAAATCCCTTTGGCACAGTTGGGTTTTTGGGACATCTGTGGCCATTGTATGCTTGCGCACACATAGGGATTTTTACTCCACATTTAACCCATCTGTACATTGAGACAAACACAAGCAGTAACTGCATATACATGCCCGAGCTGTTTGTTGTCTAATAAATAGTGGCCGTTCTAATGGAGAGGGAAGAAGGTGAGCGAATCGCTGGTCTGTCCCCTGACTCATCGACGATGCTGGAAATCACACTCCTGGGCTTCACTGTCATTCACTTTAGGTGAACTTACACTTTTGTGTAATATGTACGTCGTTTTAAAGATGTACTAAATAAAAGTGGGGATGTTGCTACATACTGACGCTCACTTTGGGCCTGATTTATCAAGCACTTCTGCCAGACAATGTCATTTCAGTGCAAATTAGAGTAGTGCAAAATATGATTTATACATTTTTCATCATGTTGATGCACTGCTAATATTTTAGTAAATGCGCTTCTTGTAGTGCGCAAGTGTGAAAAAATAATATATATATATATATATATATATATTCTATACTACTCTAATTTTCACTGATGTGGCAGTGTCTGGCAGAAGTGCTTGATAAATCAGACCCTTTATTATCCTTGTATTTTTACCAGTATTAGATTCCCAAGGTGTCACCATTTTTCAAATTCTCTGTAGAAAGTGGGGACGTGATACCACACACACATACTTTTATATCTTATTTATTTTTGATAGCTATAGCGCCATCGTCCGCTGTAGCCCTGTAAAAAACGTTATTTTAATTACCTCGCCCACCCTCACTTTTGTATCATATGCATATTAGATGTCTATGGTGCCAGCATCCTCAGTAGCCCTGTAAAAAGTGAGGACATTACACAACACACCCATCCTTTATTATACTTAGATTACTAATATAGTATACTATATATACTATATAACATAGGTAATGCACTTTATTATTTTTATATTATTTATACTATAAGCCTATAACGCCAGTATCCTCCCTGTAGAGAGAGGGGATTTCACCACACACACAGATATAGTGCCTGCATTCCGGTAGTCCTGTAGAGGGTGGGGATATTACCCATAACCCATCATTTATTATACCTTTGTTAGATGACTAAAATAGTGAAAGTGGGGACCTAACACTGCACAAACTTTATAACCGTCATATTTACGTTAGAAGTCTATAATGCCAGTATCTTCCCTGTAGAAAGTGGGGATATGACACCACACACATACTTTTATATCATATTTGATAGCTACGGGCCACCTTATAATTAACTGTAGAAAGTGGGGACATGAATACTAATATAACTATATAACTAATATCGTTATATTTGTATTAGAAGGCTATAACGCCAGCATCCCCAGTTAGCCCTGTGGAAAGTGGGGGCATTACACAACACACCCATCTTTTATACTTATAATAGATGACTAATATACTCATGGGGGCATGACACAGCACTATATTTGAGAGCTATATCACCAGCATCCTCAGTTGTCATATAAAAAGTGGGGACGTGACACCACACACATTTATACACATATTTATATTTTATAGCTATAGCACCAGCATCCACAGTAACCCTGTAGAAAGCGGAGACATGACAGCGCACACACACACACACACACACACACACACACACACACACACACACACATTTTTTATGCTCATATTTAAATTAGATGCCAGCATCTTCACCATGGAAAGTGGGGACATTACACAGCCACCCACCCCCATCCTATATTATTTATAGATGACTAATATAGAGCCTTATTTCATATAATGTTCTGTGGGCGGCAGATGAGCGGCTCGCACGAACTTCTATCTGCGCTCGCACTGGTCAGCGGTGGGCAGTGAGGCAGCGTTATACCTGCGCTCCCAGCCGGTGGGTTGCCGCAGCGCACTGCTTATCAAAACCGATGTGGCTGCGACCCTTAGTGTCTGATGGGAGCGCTGGAAAGGAGACGCATTCATTAAAAAATCAAACAGGGTGCACTGTCACAAGGGGTTTACAGGCGCATAACATACATCCAAATACAATTTCAAACAACCCCTGTATCCCATGGCACATGCACCAGCCAGAACATTTTATTTTTAATTATAAGTCTAAATAATTAATTATTACCATCCCAGCCCATTGAAATGTATAAGATAAGGCCACGTAGTGCAGGGTGAGCGCCTGGTCTTATCTTGCGCTGTAGGGAACTCAGCTCCGGCACTCATCCCATTTCCGGCGCTGTTAATAGATGGGACACTACCTGGCACTATCACAGGCACTCTGACTTTTTGATAGCTACATCTTTTGCACTGGGACCTGACATTCACCTGACACTCATCTGGCACTAAATGGCCTCAGAGGCTGATTCACTACTAGCGCCGCATATTGCCAGATGAGCATCTGTATAGCGGCGCTTAGAGTGACCACTAATATTCGCTGTAAGCATGTATCGGGCGCTGTAACCTAGCTCCTCGGTCGCTGTAGTAACCTGGCCGCAGCGAGCGTTAGGTAGCGCCAGCTCAATATGTCCAGCATGCGGTGCTCCACACCATATTTAACATAGAACTACACACAGCATCGGCGCTCTAAAGCTGGGCGCTGTAGCATAGAGCGCCAGACGCTGTGTGATCAAAGTCAACGTTTCTGAACACATATCCACCTGTAACAAAGATAAAACACATGTAATGACATTGTGACACTGTGACAATTACACTTTAGTGCCAGACCTGTACATACGATTCTACATAAAAGTTTCAAAAATATATAAAAAAAAAATGTATAAACGTGTGTGTTTGCAGGCCAGGAGAGGTCACACACTGATTTGAGCAAAAAAAAAAAAAAGTTTTTAATGCCCAAAACGCTATTTAACCACCAAGAAATGAAAGCCCATTGAAATGTATGACAGAGCGACACTGAGCGAAATGTAATACGCGGCACTATACACTGAGCCCCCTCTAGTAATACATGTGACGCTACCTGGCGCTGTTAGAAGCGCTCACCAGATTTGCGCACAGCGCCCAGAGTTCACCAGATGCTACCTGCTGCTACGAAGCACTACCTGGCTCTAGCCATTAAGTGTATACTTATATTTGATGGCTATAGCACCAGCACCTTCTGTAGCCCTGTAGAAAGTGGGGACGTGACAATACATTTGTATACTTTATCATGGTTATATTTATATTAGATGGTTATGGCATCAGCATAGCCTTGTAGCAAGCGGGGACATAACACCACACACAAAGGGGGTTACTCATGAAGGGATAGCGCCAGGTAGCGCCTTCTTGCAGCAGGCAGCGTCTGGTGAACGCTGGGCACTGTAGGCAAAACCACATTTATGAAAGCAAATCTGGTGAGCGACTCTAACAGCGCCATGTAGCATCCGATGTATTATTACAGGCAGCTCAGCATATAGCACCGGCTCTTTAGCTTCCAGAGCGGCAGGTATTACCTTTGCTCACTGTCGCTCTCCCATACATTTCAATGGCCGTGCATTTGCTTGTGTTTAAACAGCGCGTTTGACATTTTAAAAATGTTTTCGCTCAAATCATTGTGTGATCTCTCCTGGCTGCAAACAAACATTTTTAGAAACTTTTTTGACTTTTTATATTTTTATGCAGAATTGTATTTACAGGTCTGGCACTAAAGTGTTAATGTCACAGTGTCAAAACAATGTCATTCCATGTGTTTTCGCTTTGTTACTGGTGGATATGTGTTCAAAAAACAAACTTTAATCCCGCTTACAGCGGTCGCTCTAAGTGCCGCTATACAGACGCTCATCTGCCGATACCTGGCGTTAGTAATGAATCAGCCTCATAGATGGCTATGGCGCCAGCATCTTCTATAGACCTGTAGAAAGCAGAAACATTACACCACACACATATGCATTATCATAATTATATTCCATGACAGGTGAGGCTGCTGCAGACCAAAGGGTTTGTCATGTTGTTGCATGTAATGATGGGGTTTGGTTGGAGCCATCACTAAAATCTGGTAGATAATTATCTGATCCTCTTACTGTCTATGGCCAGTCTCAAGGGTGTCTGGGGTTCTACAGATCGTTGCTGCAGGAGGTGTAATGCATTGCAGCAAGCTGTGATGATGAATAAACGACCAGAGATACTTAGGGCCTTATTTATCAAGGGATAGCGCCAGGTAGTGTCTCACTAGCGCCAGGTCGCGCCAGCTATCGGCGGCTACCGACTCCAGAACGCCAGGCGGCGGACACAATCACGCATTTATCACGCTAAATGAGGCTAGCGCCGGCGAGAGCGTTACCTAGCGCGGGATTCATCATGTAGTGGACTGCAACGAACAGCGCCGCTGCTAATCCCATCACAGCGCCAGGTATGACCTCTCGCTACCTGGCGCTCTCCAATGCATTTCAATGGAGCAATCTTTAAATAGTCATAATTAATTGATATGACTGTTTTTTTTTTTTTGTTTTTTTTTAACTGTCAAAAATTCTGTGACCACTACGGCAATGTTAGATATTTTTTTTAAGGTAAAAAAAAAAAAAAATTTGTGCAGAATTGATATTACAAGTCTGATATTAATATATTCATATTACAAGATGTTTAGAAAAACTTGTTTAATTTTTTAATCCAAAAATATGGTTGTTTGGGGGTTAAAAACTACTTTTAAGCCATCGCCGCCAGCGCTCTGGGGTTTATACAAGCTTTTCACAGCGCGAGAATTTTTTGAGCGTGATTTGTTAATGAATATGCTGGGAGCCGTTCGCTCTGGCCATGCGCTGTCAGGCGCACCCATACAGCGCGGAACCTGTGAAACAGCGACTCCTAACCCCGTATTCAACATTACCGCACACCGACTGAGTCGCTGTCATCAAGCAAACGCCGGCCAAGCACAGCGAATACTAGCGGGCGCTGTGAAAATCACGCTACTGGCGCTCATCTGTCGCTACCTGACGCTATTAATGAATTGGCCTCTTACCATTTAATAGGAGAGAGTAATAGATAAACAGCGAGGGTTGGGGGAAAGGGGGGATTTTACCCTGACAGTTGCATCAGTCTGACTATTGGAATAATGTATGTGCGATTTTGCACTGTAACAATACTGGTTAGCATTACTCAGAATGCACCAGCATCAAAATAAGAAGGGAATTGGAGAGAACCTCTCGGACAGGGAGCAAGAAGGAGGGAAATCACACACTCATCTTATCATAATATTGAAGTGCAGGCTGTTGGTTTATGGCCTTTCTTTTGTTGGTAGAGGAAAAGGGTGGATTTAGTAAAACAAACGCCTTGATGGCTCAGAGGATGGTGGTGGTGGAGAGGGCGGCTTTAGCAAACACCGTGCTGATGACAGAGCAGGCCCCCTGCAGACAATTGGCGGTTCTCCCTACTGACAGAAAAGACAGTCAGTGGCCACATCAGCACATCCTCCAACTATTTGTAGATCTTACCTGGTGTGATGAGACTTCTCTAGCTGTGCTGCAGCAAGCTGGCCAGAGGGGAGCTCTGACCCAGGCCTGGTCTGGCCAAGCCAGGGATGCCCTTGGATCAAGATCGTGACCCAATCTCTCGCCTCCACCCTTATCCTTGTAAGTAATAGCAAGTCCTCAAGGGCAGGGCCCTTACTCCTATATACAATTACACATTGATACAATAGTCTATATAGTATCAATGTGTATTTGCATTTTTGAGCTATAATACCTTGTGTATTATAATTATATTATGTACCTACCTTGTACAGCGCCACGGAAGGTGATGGCACTTTATAAATAAACAATAATAACATAAGAGTCAAAACCCAATCACACTAGAAAGGGTCAGAGCTTCCCTTTGGCCAGCTTGTGGCTGTGCAGCCAGAGAAGCCTGATGACACTATTAACCCTTTAAATGCCAAGCACGTAGTTTCTACGTGGTTGCTTCTCCTACCGTTAAGTGCCAAGCACGTAGAAACTACGTGCCTGGCATTTCCCCCAAACAGTTAAAAAATAGAAAAAAAAAATCACTTACCTCCGGTATCCCTGTGAAGCCTGGGGTCCCCTCTTCCTTGGGGGGGCATCCGATCGCCCCCCCGTCGTCCTCCGTCTTCAGGGGGGGGCCCGAAACCAGCCGCCCCCCCCCCGTTTCCAGCGCTGATCGCCGCTGTAAAAAAAAATAAAAATAAAACTGTCATTTACTCACCTCCGCGCCCGAGCCTTCTGTCCGGGTCTCCTCTTCACCAGGGGGGGGTCCGATCCCCCCCCCTGGGCTGCGCAGTCTTCAGGTGAGGACCCTCTTCCGGGTCCTCACCTCTTGTAATGGCGGCGATGGCCGCCGCCGCTTAGCCCCGCCCATTGTGGGAGGAGCGGGATGACGTCATCCCGCTCCTCCTATACCCCCTCCGAGCTCCGGCATCTGTCAGATGCCGGTGGTGATCGGAGCAGAGCGGGTGTCAGGTGAGGAGGCTCCGATCGGAGCCCCCTCGCCTGTCACCCGCCCTGCGCCGATCACCACCGGCATCTGTCAGTGAGGTGATCGGCGCGGGACAGCGGCGAGGGACGTCGGATCGGAGGTGAGTATGGTGTAAAAAAGAAAAATAAAGATTTTTTTTTCTGTGTGTGTGTGTAATTTTTTTTACTATTAACCCCTTGTGAACTGGTAAGGGGTCCATGACCCCTATACCAGTTCACAAGGCTGGGGAGATGGCAAGCCACCTGCGCTAGCGGGTGGCTTGCCATTGACCCCTGGCACCCCCATTACCTGCCTCCCCAAAGGCCAGGGGGGGCAGAAGAGCCCGGGCCCACATGGGCTATGTGGGCTCGTAGGCTGCAGGGTGGGGGGGGCCACATAAGCTGGCCCCCCCACTCTGTGCCTACAAGCCCCCATAGCTGGTCCCGGGCTGGTTACTGTGGGTAAGGGGGACCCCACGTCAATTTTTTTTTTGATTTTTAAGGGTTTTTAACCCTTAAAAAAAAAAAAAAAAAAGGGGTCTCCCTCCCCTGGGAGGGGGGACCCTATGTCATTTTTTTTCCCGATTTAACCCTTTGTAGTGTGGATGGTTTTTGTATTTTTTTTGTGAATGTTATAAAATACTTGTTTCAGTTAGGGGGGTCTCCTGGGCAGGAACGGGGGGCTACCGATAAATATGTGGTACCGTTCTAATCGGTAGAAATGGGGCTTTCACATGCAATATGATTTTCCTTAATAAAATACATTTTTTATTTAAAATAAAGGAGTCAATTTTCTAAAAAATTTTTTTTATTTATTTTTTTTTTTTTTCACTTAATAATATTGTAAAAAAAAAAAAAAAAATTACAAACAAGACATTTCATGTTAAAGTCTAAACTCTGCTGCAAAAAATATATATATAATTTTTCTGAAAGTTACAGCAAAAATGGCGCAAAACATGTCGCAAAACATGACGCAAAATGGGGAAAATGGCCTGTCAACAGAGGGTGACAAAATCTCAAGTAGGCTGGCAATTAAAAGGGTTAATAGTACCTATGCATGTTGGGTATTGTTCTGTTCGGGGGACCTTGCGCTTTCAGACTTAGCTTGTTTTTTCTGGTTTGCATATTTATATTTTAGGAAAAGGTGTTTTTTATTCAGCTTTTTTATAAATTTTTTAGGGAAACCCTGCGCAACCAAAGAATTCTTTGAGGAATTAATTCCAGAAAGATGAGCCCACTACAACAAGCTGGGTACCCTTAAAAAGCTTAACGTGTGAACTTTCAGGGAATATATGGTTTATGGGGGATATTCCAAATGTAAAGGGTTGTTTTGGTTGAAAAATCGCAAGGTGCGCACTTTGTCTGCAGAGCTGAAATTTTCAAGTAAAATTACCGTTATGCGCATGCTTTACTTTGGGGTGTTTGGCAACTCTTCCCTTGACAGAACCTATGCATGTTGGGTGTTGTTCTGTTCGGGGGATGTTGCGTTTTCAGATTAAACTTGTTTTTTCTTGTTTGTATATAGTTTTTTTAGGAAAATGTGGCTTTGATTCTGCTTTTTTATCCTTTTTTTAGGGAAACTCTTTGCAACCAAAGATTACGTTGAGGGATTACTTCCAGAAAACTATGGCCACATCCACAAGCTTGGTACGCCTAGAAAGCCTGAGGTGTGTACTTCCAGAGAATATATAGTTTGTTGGGGGTATTTCAAATGTAAAGGGTTGTTTTTCTGGAAAAACCGCAAGGTGCGCATATTGCATAGCATAGTTGTATTTTATCTGAAAATCTCCTAAAGCGCTGTTTCAGTTTGGGGGAGTCTCCTGGGCAGGAAAGGGTGTCTACCTATACATATGTGGTACCGCTGTAACCGGGAGAAATTGGGATTTCACACGCAATAAGATTTTATTGACAAACTTACATTTTTTATTCCAAAAAAACTACAATATGTAAAAATTTTTTTTTTTTTTTTTTTTTTGCACATATTTCACCCAAAAATATTAAGAATACACCTAACAAATGACAAACAAGACATTTCATGTTAAAGCCCAGACTCTGCTGAAAAAAACAATATATCATTTTCCTGCGAAATCCCTGGAAATCCCTTCAAAAATCACATTTGAACATGGGGAGCGCAAAATAGTGCAAAATGGTCTGGCAACAGAGTGTGACAAAAACTCCAGGTAGGCTGGCACTTAAAGGGTTAAAGGAGGACCATTGCAAAAAAAAAAAAAATGGGCCAGTGATAAATATCCATATAAATATGCTGGATGGCGAGAGGAGGAGTCACTTATACACCTGGCATCAAGAAATATCCAGCCAGGCTTGTTTCTTTTAATGGAAGGAAGAGAAAATGAGGTTCTGTCACCCCCTAAGACACTTAAACCTGTCACCCCTGTATTTTATTCCTTCCAGGAGAAGAAAACCACAAGCTTGGTGGGAGTTTTATTCAATACGGGTATATAAGTGACCCCACCTCTTATCAGACGATGTTTTATATGGATTTTTATTATTACGAAATTTCGCGATACACCTTCTTTAAAGCGGATGGAAACCCAAAAATGGCTTCACTGCCAAATCCACGCCCCCTGCTGCATTTTTTAAGAGAGCTGATTGACCCTCTTTAATAAAAAAATCTCTCCTCTGGATAGTGTGTGACTGTCAGCCAGAGAAGCCCGATCCCACTCAATAAGGGGCACAGTCCCTAAATCCCCTCTGAGCAGCTTGTGCCTGTGTGGCCAGAAAAGCCTGGTCACACTACATAAAGGGACAGGGGTCCTCTCTGGCCAGCTTGCAGCTGTGCGGCTAGAGAAGCCTGATCACACTATATAAGATGCAGAACTCTGTTTTAGCTTGCGGCTATGTGGCCAGAGAAGCCTGATCACACCAGATAAGGGGAAGATCTCTCTGGTTAGCTTGCAGCTGTGCGACCAGAGAAGCCCATTACACCAGATATAGATGATGTGCTGATGCACTTTTTAGAAGGTTATCCAACTTCTCCCACACACCACACACATTTATCATTGTGGCCTTTCCAACATATCCCAGCACAGAAGGGGCCATCCATCCTCTATTCCAGGGAGAAGGATCAACACCACCGTGGCAGATATTTCTGAGACCTTTTTCTTTTCTTTTTTCCCCCAGAGTTTGTAGAACCTGTCTAGAGCTCACGGTGCCATGGCTGTTTCTGTTGCAGTAGTTCTCTTGTTCTCAGCCCTAGCTGCCACTGAAGAATTCCCATCCCATGAAAGTGGGCAATAAGTCCGGAGAATTTTTTGTAATCTAAAATGGGGAAGCTCTGCAAATGTTATTCATTACTGGACAACAGAGGTGGAGAATGCCACTAAGCCAGTACTATTTGCATGTAACTGCAGGGGGACCCAGAGTCCCTTCTCCTGGTGGGCCCCAGATCCCCCACTTGGGCACTGCTGGGGACTCACTGGTAGCAGAAGTAGGTATGTTGAAGACTCTGTCTCGCCAGGTCTGCTTTAAAAAGGAGCAAAACCCAAGATTGGAATACCTCACTTTGTAAATCACTCTGAGATCACCCAAAAAACTCACCTATTCCAGAAGCCGGAGGCGCGTCTCAGACTAGAGGGAAGTCGGGGATACATCCAGTGGGTAATGTTAACCAGTCGATGATCTGAAATCTACTGGGTGGGCGTAGCTGCCTGTTTTGGCGACAGACAGGGGGTATTTTCATTATACGCTCTTCTCTGCCTCTAACCAGCAGAGAATTTGAAGTGACCCTGGAGTAGCCTGATTCCCACTCCCTGGGACACCCCGATTTGGGGGGCCTCATTGTGTGAAATCCCCAGTAAAACATACCTGACCGCAGATCTAGGCATTTGGGACTGACCGTGTGGGCATGCCTCCAGCTAGAGGCTAGCAGGGATGCAGTCTATAGCGGTCACCATTCAAGAGGAGCCAACCTGAGCCAAGTGCGCTGATTGGCTGCGCTCCCCGTATGCCCTGTTTTATCAGCCGTCGGGTAAGTTTTACCAGCAAACTGGATGGTTTCACATAGCAGGGCATCCCAAATCGGGGCAAGGACTTTGGTCCACTTTCATTACTTTTTATCATTTAGAGTAGCATACAATGTAATGGCCACCCAGCTGATAAAAGTTTGTTACATTCTCTGCTGCTTAGAGGCTGAGGAGTGTGTGTGTGTATAATAAAAATATCCCCAGCCCGCAGCCATAAGTGGAAGATGATACTTACCCTCTCTTATGAAAGGCATCGCTCTCTTTCTTTCCACTGGACATTTCATCTAATATGAGCAGTAAGCTTTACGTATGCCGCTGATGCTTAAAGGAGCCAGTCACTGCCTTAGGGCCTTATTTATCAAGGAATAGCGACAGATAGCGACTAGCGACTAAAGCCAGGTACCGCAACTAGAACGCCGGCTCCCCTCCACAATCACACATTTATCAAGCCGATACTGCTTAGCGACTGAGATAGCGCCACCTAGCAACTCATTCATCATTATCCCAGCCTCATCCCACAGCGCCAGCGAACATCCTTGAACAGCGACAGGTATGACCTCTCGCTACCTGGCGCTCTCCAATGCATTTCAATGGCAGAAAGTATTTTAATTAATAATTATTTTTTAATATATATTTTTTTTAAATTTCAAAAAAAAATCTGTGAACACTTCTTCCTTTGAAAATGTATTTTTTGGGGATTTTTAAAAAAAATTTTTTTTTTTTTTGCAGAATTGATATTACAGGTCTGATTTTAAACTATTCAGGTTTGAATATTATTTCTAAATCATTACATTTTTTTTTTGGGGTGGTTAGGGGGTTAAAAAACTACTTTTAACACATCGCCTACTGCGCTCTGGGATTTAAACATGCATTTCACAGCGCTAGGAATTTTTAAGGCTGATTTTTTAATGAATATGGTGGGTGCCGGTCGCTATGTCCAGTCGCTATCATGCGCTCCCATACAACAGCGAACCTGTCAAATAGCGACTCAGCATCTTGTATTCAACATTACGGCACACCGACTGAGTCGCTATCATCCACCGAACAATGGGCAAGCACAGCGACTACTAGCGGTCGCTGTCAAAATACCGCTACAGTCGCTATCTGTCGCTATTAATGAATCAGCCTCCCCGCTGCCTAAGCTTTGCTAGCTACATATAGAGCTGTCCATGGAATAGTTGAGAAATGACAGTGCTGGATGATGGGGGATGGCTGGAGAGCTGGGAGGGGTGAAGGGCAGGGGCTCACTAAACTGACTAGTATGTTGCCCCAGGCGGATGGTGGTCTTCCCACACAGGTGTTTTTGCTTTGTGACCAGACGCCATTATAAGCCAGATAAGATCTGCAAATATCCTGGAGGAGGTGCTGACTGCTGATTGTCTTCTGAGGGGCCGAGTAGGAGGAGGGGGAGTAAGTTGCCCAATTTAGTGACAAATAAGGCACTGACAAGCTGATCGCTCCCTCACCTCTTACCTTAATGACACCTCTCCAAGAGATGGTATTTGACTGATCAAAATGTATCCATTCCATTTGTTCTGTATATTTTATGTTATATTATATATCATTTTTACTGAAATGTTTACAGTGTTTCAGAGGGAAATGGCTGGACAAATTCGGGGAGGCCGATTCATTAATAGCGCCAGGTAGCGACAGATGAGCGCCAGTAGCGTTATTTTCACAGCGCCCGCTAGTATTCGCTGTGCTTGGCCGTTGTTCGGCTGTTGACAGCGACTCAGTCGGTGTGCGGTAATGTTGAATACGGGGTTAGGAGTCGCTGTTTGACAGGTTCCGCGCTGTATGGGAGCGCATGACAGCGAATGGCCATAGCGAACGGCTCCCAGCATATTCATTAACAAATCACGCTCCAAAAATTCTCGCGCTGTGAAATGCTTGTTTAAACCCCAGAGCGCTGGCGGCGATGGGTTAAAAGTAGTTTTTTAACCCCCAAACAACCATATTTTTTGAAAAAAAAAACAAAACATGTTTTTACAAACATTTTGTAATATGAATACATTAATATCAGACCTGTAATATCAATTCAAATTTTTAATTTTTTTTTTTACCTTAAAAAAATATCTAACATTGCAGAAGTGGTCACAGAATTTTTGCCATTTAAAAAAAAAAAAAAAAAACATTAATAGCAATTAATTATGAATATTTAAAGATTGCTCCATTGAAATGCATTGGAGAGCGCCAGGTAGCGAGAGGTCATACCTGTCGCTGTTCAAGGTCGGACGCTGGCGCTGTGGGCTGAGGCTGGAATAATGATGAATGAGTGGCTATATGGCGCTATCTCAGTCGCTAAGCAGGATCGGCTTGATAAATGTGTGATTGCGGAGGGGAGCCGGCGTTCTCGTGGCGGTGCCCGTCATTACCGTTCGCTCACCATTCGCTACCTGCCGCTATCCCTTGTTAAATAAGGGCCATGGTGTCATGTCTGCCGTAGAGGGTTGCAGGTTCGGTTTCTGGATTGAGAGGTTACATAGAAATTCTTTCACCCAGCTGCCTTAGTGGTTAAGGAACATATCTTGTGACCAGTAAGGTCACACGTTTGGTCCCTGGATGGGGGGGGGGTTACATAGCAATTCCGCCACACAGCTGCCCTAGAGGTTAGGGGACGTGTTATCAGAGGGTTGGAGGTTCTTTGCCCGGATATGGGGGGGGAGGGATTGTATTATCTCTCTCACACAGCTATTCTTATGTTTTTATACAATTTCTTAATTTTATATATAATTTTTAATTGGAATGTTCGTAGTGTTACTGTGAGTAATGGCCGGAGAAATTCCAAAATTGTCATGTCTGCCACAAAGACCAGGAGCGATGTATAACCATGAATACATCTTATGTGTGTAGAAGAGGAGGGCACATAGCTATTTCCTCACAGTTATTTTTATATTTGTATAACATTTATATATCATTTTTAATTGTATTGTCTGCAGTCTTACTGAGTAAAACGGCCAGGCAAATACACGCTGTCACAATGAATACAATCTTATGTGTGTTGGAGTAATTCTCTCACACTGCTAGCAGTGAGAAGTGTCGGACTAGCCTGCCAGAGTACCAGAGTATCCTCCAGTGGGCCCCTGGCACCAACAGGACAGTACTATAGACAGACCGGCTGTCTATATGACACTTCGCAACCTTTACAGAAGCAGGCTTGTATTAGTACTCATACAGAATTAGATTACATTTGATATTATATTATTATTATTTATTATCTTTATTTAATATTGGGAATTGTATTTTTTCTGTCCTACGCGGCTGGTCCTCACTGTTTCATTAGTATGTATATAGGAATGTATAGGTTAGAGGGTAGTTCATGTTAGCACTTGGACTTTAAGTAGGGTTTTTAATACATTGAGACACTGATGTTCTTATTTACAATAGAGACGTTTATATGCACTGTAGCACTTTGATTTTTACCAGCCAGGCAGTACAATTAATGCATATTTGTAACATAAATTATTATGACCATGAATTAATATTGTACCATCTACCAGTCTCCCTCCCCTCCATCTTTTTTGTTTTTCTTCCTTCCTTATTGACTATGAGGCCGATTCATTAATAGCGCCAGGTAGCGACAGATGAGCGCCAGTAGCGTGATTTTCTCAGCGCCAGCTAGTATTCGCTGTGCTTGGCCGGGGTTTGCTTGTTGACAGCGACTCAGTCGGTGTGCGGTAATGTTGAATACGGGCTTAGGGGTCGCTGTTTCACAGGTTCAGCGTTGTATGGGTGCGCCTGACAACGAATGGCCAGAGCGAACGGCTTGCTGCAGATTCATTAACAAATCACGCTCCAAATTTTTTCGCGCTGTGAATTCCTTGTTTAAACCCCAGAGCGCTGGCGGCGATGGATTTAAAATAGTTTTTAACCCCCATATTTTTTGATTGTAAAATTATACAAGTTTTTTATAAACATTTTGTAATATGAATACATTAATATCAGACCTGTAATATCAATTCTGCACAAAATCTTTTTTTTTTTTTTTTACCTTAAAAAAAATCCTAACATTGCAGAAGTGGTCACAGAATTTTTGACATTAAAAAAAAAAAAAAAAAAACATTAATAGCAATTAATTATGATTAATTAAAGATTGCTCCATTGAAATGCATTGGACATCGCCAGGGAGCGACAGGTCAGACCTGTCGCTGTGTTGGGATTAGCAGCGGCGCTGTTCGTTGCAGTCGGCTACATGATGAATCCCGCGGTAGCTGTCGCTCTCGCCGGCGCTAGCCTCATTTAGCTTGATAAATGCGTCATTGTGGCCGACGCCGGGCGTACTTGAATCGGTAGCCGCCGTTAGCTGGCGGGACCTGGCGCTCGTCAGACACTACCTGGCGCTATCGCTTGATGAATAAGGGCATAAGTAATGTCTTCTGTGTTTTTTAATGAGTCCTTAGTGTGTATAGTTTTCTATATATTTTTGTAAATAAATATTGATTTTTATAATATAGTCAGTAGTGGTGCCATATATCATAGTGGGTGATTTGGAAGGTGTGGGACTTCCAGCTTTTCTGTGTATAACTATTGCTTCACCTCTTTGTGCACACTGCACACTAAACAATTATATAGCAGAGTGCGCTCTCACATTTTTCCTTTAGTAATATTATTATTATTATTATCATTACTATCATTATTTTTATTAAAGCGGACCTTCACTCTGAATAAGAGCATATGTTATATGTTTCCCACACCCTGTACATACAGATTGCCCACATTAAAAATCATCCTACCTGCATCTACTGCATGTTATGAGCCTTTAAACATCCAAGATGGCGGCTCATGGAACATCAGGCAGCCTGCAAACAGGAAGTGCCTTCTGACTGTGCTGCTCTGCATTCTGGGATTGCTGACCTTTTCCTGACCCCAACTCTGCTCTGTCTGAGCAAAGCACAGCTATAACCCGCCCCCTGTACTTTATCCCACTCTCCTCTACTCAGTAAGTGTGATGCTTCTGAGTCAAGATGGCAGCGCCATCCTGAACAGAGTTGCAGCCCAGTGGGGGAAAGAATAATAAGTAACTAAAAACGTAAAATATTATAACTTTATATGCCGGGGAATCGTTTTTTAAGGGTTTAGGCTTTTCAATAAATCATGGTGAAGGTCCGGTTTAAGCACGCAGAATTGTTGGCTATAAGAGTAGCTGCATTGCATTAGTTGGTGGTCATTGAGGTTCGGAGGTCACTCACAAGGCAAATGCTCTCCTAATTTGAAGCAGGCTATGCTAGAGATGGAGTACCCCGTTTGGTTGATAAATGCCCCCCACCCCATGTTTTGTGTATATGTGGCAGTAAATGCATGGAGATGCCAGGGAGGGTCTTTTTCCCATTTTCGGCTTGCCACTCCAAAGCCAGCACTGCGGCTTTGGACTAGGCTATGAGGTTACCAGGAAATCCCCCGGTGGTCCCCTAGACTCCCTTTGAGGTCCATGATCACCAAAATCGGGACCATATATAGCTTATTTGTGGCATCCCAAGTTCACACACAGACAATACAGTCTGGCATAATGTTTCTGTGCATGGGCTCTGAATAACTTCATGTGGGGTGGGCACCCAGAGTCCATTCCACTGGTGGGCCCCAGACACCCCAGTCTGACACTGCTGGGTGTGACATGCAGACACAAAAGCCTCCAAGCACCGGTGCAAATGAAGAAGACATGTTGAGCCAGGCTGACTGATACCAGAGGCCTCCCCGTCAATCATTTCCCTGCCAGGAGCTGCGTTGGTTGAGTGACAGCTCCGCTCTTTGCTTATTATGACATTCCAAGTGCAAAGATAACACAGCGCAGGGCGACCCGGGCTCCTCTGAGCTGCCCTTAGCATTTGCCCTCACAGAACCGTCTTTCATGTTCTCCAGGTTTTTGGTGACGTGGACCGCTACAGACTGCTAACTGTAATGTAATCGAAAGTAGGCAACGCTCTCCTTACAGGGACACCCCCGAGGGGCATTGCTCTGCCCGCTTCCCCATCAGAAAACTGCTGTTCCTCTAAAAAGAAAATCTGAAGGTAATGTAATAACATTTTCTAGCTCAATTTGAGCCTTTCTGAAGGCCATAGGACTTCAGTCTATAAAAGTCCTTGTTCAGGCACACACTTGGGACCAGTACCCACGGCGATCGGCCCGGGAACCTATAAGATGTCAGGGCAAATTAAATATTGTTTTTCAGCATGGGCTTTAACATGAAATGTCTAGTATGTATTTTTGTCAGTGCTTTGTCCCGTTTACAACAGTACCACATATGAATCTGTAGACACCCGTTTCTTTCCAGGAGACAAGGCAAACTGAAAAGAGCTCAGGTGGAGCGCAAACGATTCTGCATGCACCTAGATGATTTATGGCTGCATGTGCACACGGGGCAGGACGCAAGCGCTTAACTGCTCCCAATACATGTTTCTCTCCATTCCTTTACGTTTTCTCCATAGCGATTTGATCTCTCCAGCTTCTGTGTTTTCTGCGAAGCTCTATTCACTTCATTTTTGGGGGTGTTTTTTGAGGGGATATTCTGATTCCAGTTAACCCTTAACATTTTTTTGCCCAATGTTTTGTCGCAGATGTTCTCTTTAAAGAGGACCAAAAGCCACCCTGAAGTCTATGTAACTTCAGACCAGGCATACTCGCTCTCCCCCAGGGCACCTCGATCAGGGAAGCCCCGTTGTCTGAAACCGCCCAGCTTGCCTGAAAACTCACCTTCGTACGTGGTCCAGAGGCGCATGCGCAAGCAGTGGGCGCATCTCTGCTACCCCTTTAGCAGGGAGCGTGCCAGGCATTTGTAAGTGGCTGGCCTGGGCACACTCTTTGTTAGAGGGTAGCGGGGAATGCAGCCGCCATTGCGCTCGCATTAGACAAGCTCCTGGACGTAGGGGCTTGAGCGGATCCGAGCACGCTAATTGGACAGAGCAGCCGCTTATGCGTCGCTGGACCAGAAAGAGGTGCATTTGTTTGGGTGACTTGGGGGGTTTCACACAGCGGGGCTTTTGGGCTGGGTTTTGGTCCACTTTAACCCTCCCTCCCCTGTTTGGTTTGCTTATTAATACTTAA
This sequence comes from Gastrophryne carolinensis, assembly GCA_027917425.1. Taxonomy (NCBI): domain Eukaryota; kingdom Metazoa; phylum Chordata; class Amphibia; order Anura; family Microhylidae; genus Gastrophryne; species Gastrophryne carolinensis. The sequence continues at coordinate 42,480,229 of CM051243.1, read as the reverse complement.
CAATTTAGCTATAATTTTTTTTTTGTTTTTGCTCAACTTTGGGACCCAATATACACATTTTTGTTGTTTTAGCCTTAATTTTTATCATTTATTTTTCAACCAAAGCCAAGAAAAAGGGGTTCCACCCCTAAAAAGAACTTGCAGCTGCCACATTCATTGTTCAGACGCTTGCTGGACGTTGCCGGCATGTGTTTTCAGGATCGAAATAAGCCGGTTACTCATTGGAATTGGCAGTTTCCTCCTCCCATTTGCTGGAGAAAATTCACTCGCTTTTCTGCCCACTAAATATACCATAAATCAGGCACCAAGACAGTTTGGTGCACCAAAATGGCACTAGCCATTCTAGGCACAAATTGGCGCATTGGTGAGCGCGAATTGCCACACGAACAAATGCACATCCCATTTTAATGACCATGAATCAGACGGAAGCCAGAGCGCTCAAAAAAACGTGCACAAATTTGTTTCCGCACAACCATGAATCAACCCTTATCAACAAATAAACTGACAAATTATTTAAAAACATTTAGTGTGGGGTCCACCTTTTCCTGGGGAGGGGCGAACCCCTTGCCTTTTTTTTAATTTTAAGGGTTAAACCCCTAAAAAAAATCTAAATGGCGTGGGGTCCCCTCTTTCCAGAAAAAACAGCTTGGGCAGACCTATGGAAGCCCACTTCTGCTCCACCCTGGGCTTTGGGGATGGAGGTAATGGGGTGGTAGTTATGGAAAATCACCTGCTTGCAAGCAGCCCTATGAACTGGTATAGGGGCTCAAAATCACCAGTTCACAAAGGGTTAAATGTAAAAAAAACCACGTAATAAAGCCTGATGTCATCTCTTTTGCCAGTATAAAAGGCACAAAGAAAAAACAAAAGGGTACTTAAAATGGACCAACATCCTTACATCAAACCCCTACAACAAAAGTGCTAATATGCCTTCCTCATTGGGGTAGATTGCTGCACATAAAAATTAATGTAACTTTTTCTAACTCCCGCTTTAAAAAAAAAATGGCGTCTCCTAGAGCTGCAGGCCGCCTGCAAACAGGAAGTGCTGCTCGATTTCCTGTTGCATTGTCAGTACTGTGCATTGTCAGTTATGTCAGTGTAATCCAGGCAGCAGCATGGCTGGAAAGCTGGGAGAGGAAGCTCCAAAATGGCCACTACCAGGATTAAATTTAAGTGCTGACAATGATTCAGTATCATACATGCAGATGGGAGCTTTGGAGAGTGTGCCAGTCTGTTGGTCCGGTTTAACTTTTGTCCTACGCAGCTGATCGGTGCTAGTCCAGCGCTGAGTTTGTACAGGCGTTCGGTGGGGGGTTTCACACAGTGGTGCACCCCAATTCGGAGACACGGATAGTGTATATAAGTCTGGGGCACTATAGACACGGTTTGGCAGTCCACCTTGATAAAGGGGGCTTCTGACCCCCGAAACGTTGGTTTATGTGACTGTTTCTGTGCCATCATATGAACTTTATTCCACTGCTTGTTACTTCATGGAATGTCTACTTAATACAAGCATTTATATCAACGAATGGAATGCCGGTCCTCTGCTTTCCCATCCAATTCGGAGACACGGAACGAAATTCGGGATAATCAAAATCCCTGGTTTTGTTGTTCATTAAGCTTTTGCCTGGAATGTCCCTTAAAATGTAAACATTGAAAAAATTGATCAGGAAAGCCAGATTTATTTGTTTGTTGTACAGAAGAATGGCCACTCCACGTTTGTATTCCAGGTTGTTTCACAGGCGGCCATGGGGCTGTAACCCAAGTTAAGTGGATTAGGGAATGTCGCTGCCATGGAAATAATTATGGACGTTTCTCAAAGTGGCTTCGTAAAGATGGCCCTTCCTCCGGAGCTCGTAGGAATCTGATTTCACCACGGAGGAAGGGAAGACGGCATGACGGCGGAATCTTGGGGCCCTGACAGAGGCCCTGTGCCTAGAATGAGGGGAGAAAATCTATCAGATGTTTCAGTTCTCAATCTCTGACAGTAATACAGAGCTTCCAGTATCTCACTGCAGCTCATCCCCATATTTTCAGCAGAAGCAGTGGCATCTTAGGAACTCACGCTCTTGCCTTCCTAACACACATACATATACCAGCTATGGACTGTTCTCTCCCAGCATGTTTGGGGGGGTGGACTTTGGATTTTACTGGACCGCCAGCCCACGGGTTGCCTGTAAAATCCCCCTTGAGACTTAGGCCCTTATTTAACAAGGGATAGCGCCAGGTAGCGAATGGTGAGCGAACGGTAATGACGCTCACCGCCACGAGAACGCCGGCTCCCCTCCGCAATCACACATTTATCAAGCCGATCCTGCTTAGCGACTGACAGAGCGCCAGATAGCGAATCATTCATCATTATTCCAGCCTCACCCCACAGCGCCAGCGAGCGACCTTGAACGGCGACAGGTATGACCTCTCGCTACCTGGCGCTCTCCAATGCATTTCAATGGAGCAATCTTTAAATATTAATAATTAATTGCTATTAATTTTTTTTTTTTTTTTTTTTTTAAATGTCAAAAATTCTGTGACCACTTCTGCAATGTTAGATTTTTTTTTTAAGGTAAAAAAAAATAAAAAATTTGTGCAGAATTGATATTACAGGTCTGATATTAATGTATTCATATTACAAAATGTTTTGAAAAACATGTTTTTTTTTTTTTCAAAAAATATGGTTGTTTGGGGGTTAAAAAACTACTTTTAACCCGTTGCCGCCAGCGCTCTGGGGTTTAAACAAGCATTTCACAGCGCAAGAATTTTTGGAGTGTGATTTGTTAATGAATATGCTGGGAGCCGTTTGCTATGGCCGTTCGCTGTCATGCGCTCCCATACAGCGCGGAACCTGTCAAACAGCGACTCCTAACCCCGTATTCAACATTACCGCACACCGACTGAGTCGCTGTCAACAGCCGAACAACGGCCAAGCACAGCGAATACTAGCGGGCGCTGTGAAAATAACGCTACTGTCGCTCATCTGTCGCTACCTGGTGCTATTAATGAATCGGCCTCCCCCTGTCCTCCAGGGCTGAACCCATAGCAAAGCAGAAACCAGTCATAAACATGGATGGGTCATACTGAGAGTCTAGCATTGTGGGGGTAGGGGGTGACTATGGCCCCACACAGGCAGAACATGGTCTGGGAAGGACACAGTGGGGCCAGGTACAGGGATTATGGGTAGAAGGATGAATGGATGAGGGTGTATTAAAAAAAAGCCTGATTGGCTTCATAGCAGTGCAGCCCGGGAAATCTCATGGGTCTCCATATGGCTAGTATGTCCTTGCATTATGTCAGCCACAAAGACTATGGTTAGGGCAGAATCTGTGGCCCCTGACCAGGTGTTTGGTAAATAATTCACTAGCCCAATCCCTGCCACTTTCCATTTTATAATTATGTCACCCAAAACTGTGTTACATTTACCAAACTTGGCCCTAGCGTCTATAAGACTCTGTGAAACCCCCGTCCATGCTGCACTTTTATCTCGCCATCGATTCCCTGGCTGCAATTTGCGGTAAGTACACAGAAACGACAACAAAGGCAAAGAGCAGACCATACCCCTTTTTTATTACTCCTGCCCCCCTCACCCCCAGTACCAGGATGCAATCTGTTATCCTCCATTCCCTGGTTTGTAGCAATCGGACTTGTTTATCTGTGCAAGCTTCCTGTAGTTTGAGCCACGGTCCCACCTCAAACCTAACTGAATGGGTATCATTTTCAGTGGGTTTCATACAGTGAGAGGCAGTCAGCCAGTCCTGGACTCAGAGGGTTTTCGCCCTAAATAGGAACCATGGTCAAGTCACTGCTTCCACAAATTGTCAGCAATTGGCAGCCAATCATGAGACTGACAGCAACCATTCAGGTTTGATGTGCAAGCTCATCCGGCAGTTGGTCACCAACAGTCACGATGAAGGAGGAAGTGGTAAGTCTATTAATACAGTAGCACTATAAAACAGAGTGAGGGCCCCGCTGCTGCAAGTTTATTAAAGAAAAGGGTGGAGAGGCTAGATCGCAGGTAGTATGCACTAAGCACGGTGGCAAGTGCTCCAAAGGGTGACAATACTGTAAAGTGGATGGGCTACGCCAGATGATAGGCTTGCCTAAATCTGAGTGTTTCAAAGGCACTTTTAAAGGCTGAGAGGGTGGAGCACTATGGCCCTTATTTAACAAGGTATAGCGAATGGTGAGCGAACGGTAATGACGCTCACCACCACGAGAACGCCGGCTCCCCTCCGCAATCACACATTTATCAAGCCGATCCTGCTTAGCGACTGACAGAGCGCCAGATAGCGAATCATTCATCATTATTCCAGCCTCACCCCACAGCGCCAGCGAGCGACCTTGAACAGCGACAGGTATGACCTCTCGCTACCTGGCGCTCTCCAATGCATTTCAATGGAGCAATCTTTAAATATTCATAATTAATTGCTATTATTTTTTTTTTTTTTTAATGTCAAAAATTCTGTGACCACTTCTGCAATGTTAGATTTTTTTTTTTAAGGTAAAAAAATAAATAAATAAATTTGTGCAGAATTGATATTACAGGTCTGATATTAATGTATTCATATTACAAAATGTTTTGAAAAACATGTTTTGTTTTTTTTTTCTAAAAATATGGTTGTTTGGGGGTTAAAAAACTACTTTTAACCCATCGCCGCCAGCGCTCTGGGGTTTAAACAAGCATTTCACAGCGCGAGAATTTTTGGAGCGTGATTTGTTAATGAATATGCTGGGAGCCGTTCGCTATGGCCATTCGCTGTCATGCGCTCCCATACAGCGCAGAACCTGTCAAACAGCGACTCCTAACCCCGTATTCAACATTACCGCACACCGACTGAGTCGCTGTCAACAGCCGAACAACGGCCAAGCACAGCGAATACTAGCGGGCGCTGTGAAAATAACGCTACTGTCGCTCATCTGTCGCTACCTGGCGCTATTAATGAATCGGCCTCTAAGTGTGACTTCCTAGGGACAACAGTCAGAGGAGGCTTGTATCCATGAACTAGCGATGAAATGTGGAGAGGTGCTTGGCTGTAGAGGGTTTTGAAGGTAGCACCTCTTTATCTTTACCTTTGAGTAGGTGGCTTGTCACCCCCCCCCCCCCATACAGCCAAATGCTTCCAGCCTTGTGCCCATGAGAGTCACCGGCCCGAAATAAGTGTCCACAAGTAGAAGGTGTTTGGCTGTGTACATTTTAAGATAATCCTTGGCACTGCACGCTCAGCGGCTTTCTGAGTGCCTTGGATGGCCCCGAAATGTAGAGAAGTGATTTGCATGGCTCTGCCCACTGCAAGAACTGATGAGTAAATCTGTTTTTATTCCTTGTGTTGAGCACTGTGTAAATCTTTTCGGTTCTAGAAAATCTCCACTTTTCCTTACATGTATGCATAAAACACAATGCATTCATGTAATTTCCCACAACAAAAGAGAGCTGAGCATAACAATACTGGGGACCGCCTGGAGTCTATTGGAATGAGTGCAAAGTGACCCTCCCAGTAAGGCAAATTGTAATGTATGCGTAGCCCTTTAATTGCGGGAGCAGCACTTGATCATCGACTTGTCTGGGTTGGGGTGTTTCGGGGGGGGGGGGGGGGGGGCAGGAGGTGTTTCAGAAGGCAGCTGAGGTTCTGGACTTCATTATGTCGGGAGTCCATTTATTGCAGCGAGCCCACCTGCTGTTTATATAACTCGCGGCGCACAGTTTATACGCTGCTCAGTCTATCATCAAGCAAAGTGTTTTCTCACCCCTGGAAACAGCTGTCCGCCACATTTCCCTCCCACCGTCATTCCCATCCGGCGTTATCGCTTCTTAACCCCCCACCACTCATAACACACATAGGGGGCTCATTTTATGAAGCTGGGACGGCCTCCAATGCCCAAAATTTAAAATGACTGGGTGTCACCCTAGAGGCGCCGAGCCGAAGGGCAATTACCTATCGCTGGAGCGCGCTCCTCCTTCGACTGCAGAAATGTCATTCTTGTGCTTATGTCAATCAATATTTTTTGGGCAAATACAAAGTTGTACAAGGAATTTTTCAATGGAGTTTTAATAAAAAGGTGGTGTTCTTTATTAAAGATGTTCTAGAGTAAAGCATCAGTTCCTCTTCTGCATCTCACAGTGCGCTCACCACTGCAAGCAAATATCTGTGGGTGCTCATGTCGCACAAAGCATAAAGTGGACCAGCAGTCACAAATTACTTAAAGCGGACCTTCACTCTGAATAAGAGTCTATCTTATATGTTTCCCACACCCTGTACATACAGATTGGCCACATTAAAAATCATCCCACCTGCATCTACTGCATGTTATGAGCCTTTAAACATCCAAGATGGCAGCTTCCATAAGCTTATCAGGCAGCCTGCAAACAGGAAGTGCCTCCTGACTGTGCTGCTCTGCATTCTGGACTGCTGACCTTTACCTGACCCCAGCTCTGCTCTGTCTGAGCAAAGCACAGCTATAACCCCGCCCCCCTGTACCTTATCCCACTCTCCTCTCCTCAGTAAGTGTGATGCTTCTGAGTCAAGATGGCGGCGTCTGTATCCTAAATTCCTGAACAGAGTTGCAGCCCAGTGGGGGAAAGAATAATAAGTTAGTGATTAAAAACGTAAAAAAATATATTAATTTTAGGTGCTGAGGAACCGTTTATTAAGAGTTTGGGCTTTTCATTAAATCATGCTGAAGGTCCGGTTTAAACCAGACCAACACAACAAACAGTGCTCATATATATCCCTCCCCAGGGCAATTTAGATTGCTGCACATAAAAAATAATTTACCTTTTTCTAACTTCTGCTGGGGTCAATTTTAAAAACAAGATGGTGGTTCATGCGTTTGCAGGCCACCTGCAAACAGCAAGTGCTGCTGGGCTTCCTGTTACTGTGCATTGTCAGTTATGTCAGTTGGGAGAGAAAGCTCCAAAATGGCCGCTACCTTTCTTTTACAACTGTGCCATGCTGTTGGTCCTTTTAAATGACCAATAAAAAATGGACACTTCTCCCTCTTTCCACCATTTTTGTCCCTTTTTTTCCTTTCTATTTTTTCTCTATTTTATCGTTTTCTTTTCAGTCTTCTCACTCCTCTCTGTTTTTCTCCACCTCAGGGGTGGCAGTACTGATTCTGTTGGCTGGCTGTGGTGGGTGGTATAGACCCGCCATAGATACTAATGTTATCTGAATGATACCGTTTGTCACAGGGCGGGGAGTTCAGGTGTGTTGCCAAGATGGAGTGGGACACATTTACACTGTAAGGAGTAGAACCAGAAAGGTCAGTACACAGTAAAGGAAAATGGCCTGTCTGGGTTGAGGTTCTTCATTTGCCCCCCACCTATGAAGCAGGACAGTGTCCTGGAATGAAACTGTATTCAGTGGTGGACAAATACTGACGGGGGCAGTTATTTGGTGGAGGCACTCTGCTCCGCGTCTGGCCTGGCACACCTGTCGCTCTTTATGAGGAATTTAACAGCAACACTACGGTGAAGTCTCCTGCCCCATTAACAAGCAGAACGCACAAATTTGTAGCACTAGAAACACCCTAATCCTCTGTGGTATGCCAGGCGGTTGTATTGTGTGCCGAGCGGGAACACATCAGCGTGCCTATCGCGTTTCACCCTCTTCCCGGCACACAATCAGCAGCAGGGGAAAGCTCGCATTGTGCGACTGTCTTGCTATACAAAGCCCCGTGCAGCAACCATCACGCAATCATCCACGGCTTGAAGCCAGCTCATCCCTGTCCCATGATCGGCCTGAGCTACGGTCATCGAGTGGTCCTTATTTCTAACAGGGCTTCACTGTAATGGAAAAAATAAATTTTGGGATGGGTTGTGTCACCCAAATCCATTCGTCACATTATTTCCACCCCAAACCCAGAAATAGTCGTGTTTTTGTCAGCAAAGTACAGAGAACAACCTGGGCCTTCATCAATTGCATGTAGCAGTGTCCCAAACTCTGCCACCTGGGCCACGCTAATTCACATTCACCTCTATAGTGATGAGCCACCGTAATAATAATATCAATCATCTAAATAAATCAATAATAACACTTTAACACTAAATCATCATCATCTAGTAAATAAATAATAATTGTCCGTACAATATAATAATTATCATCTACAAATATATATTTATATATCGTACCACAAATTTTCTGTATTTATAATCCACCATAATATAAATGCCTGCAATAATCATTCACAATAATAATCCACACAAATTATTATTATTAATAATAATAATGATAATAATAATAATCCATAATTATCATCTACAATAATATGTACATTCCACACAAATCTTCAGTATTAATAATCTACAATAATAAGGATACAGCCTTTTTAATTATTCACAATAATAATGCACACAAATAATAATAATTTATAATTATCATTTGCAATATAACAGTATATTTCACACGCGTTTCCAGTATTAGTCCACAATAATAGAAACACATACCGGTACTTTTAATTATAATAATAAAATTAATAATAAAGCAATAATAATCCAGAATTATAGCCTAGAATAATATGTATATTTCACTCAAATCTTCAGTATTAGTAATCCATAAGTAAAAACGTGCATCTGTTAATCTATTGGGTGAATTCACAATAATAAGCAATACAATTATTATAAATGCTTCTACTGCTACTACTCTACTAATAATATTATTAATAATAATAATAATCATCATCCATAACTATCATCTACAATCATATGTATATTTCACAAAAATCTTTAGTATTAAAGCAGGACTACAGTCAAGCTATGACTCCCCAACCAACCTACATTGACACTGTAGCAGTACATGGGGGGGGATTACAAAGAAAAAAACCCTTACCTTCTCCACGGGTCTCCATGGCGCAGTTCTCCTAAAGCGCATCCCCCAGTACTGTGCATGCTCAAGCCCGCTCAGGAGCCCGTGCGGAGTCAGGGGATGCCGTTTTGTGTCATTTTTGGCGGTGGACGCAGGAGCATAGGTTGACTGTAGTCCCACTTTAATATTCTTACAATAATAAGAATATATACTATTAACCATTCATAATAATAACAATTTATAGTAATAATACATGCCGGTAATGTTTGTAATTACAATAAAAATAATAAATACTGTTAATAACGAATCACAATAGTAGCAATTATAATTAAAAATATTAATGACAATACATCTAATAGTAATAAACCTCACTAATGTGGAGAGAGAAATAACGCATACAAATATTTAATAACAGTAACTGACCGACTTAAATCAAGACAACTAGACTCTTTTTTCTTGCTCAATTGAGGAAGTCAGTCGGATGACTAGCGTAACAGCTTCAAGAAAAAAACAAGTCTGGTTGCCTGATTTTCCTATTGCAGATATAATAATAATAAGTAATTCCCCCTAATAATTCTACCTGACTGTGTTTTACTCTTTCCAAATTAGATAGACGACGCGAGTGCTCATGGCAGCAACATGAGAGACAGGGCAGTAGGGCGAGAAAGGAGGGGGGATGGCGGCAGTAGTTGTGAGTGGGGGTTACCAGTGTAGCACCAACGTTGGGCAGCCAATACTTGGCTTCAGTTTTGTTAAGCAAACATTAAGGAAGTTATTTATTAAAGTGTAGAGAGCTTCCCAATCCCACTGCAGAATTGTTATATATATAGAGAGAGAGAGCTAGCGGTTTGGAGAGTTTCTTCATTACAAACACCTTCAAGTGTAAAAATGAGAGATTTGATGGTGAGTATACTAACATTCCTTTTATTTTCCTGTGCAGCTCTTAAAGTTTGTAATGGAGAGGTTCTCCAGGTGAAAAAAAAATCTTATGGGTTATGTAGTAAATTGAGTGCGCTGCAAAAAGGGTAGAGCTTCTGGGGGGGGGGGGGGGGGGGGCTCCAAGTTGGCCTTTTTCTAGAGCATGCTGGACAATTGAGGGAGATGGTGCTGCCATAAAGCAAGGAATGATGTATGACTTGTGTGGAATGTTGAGTCCTCATTGGTGAATTAAGTTGTGGTTTGGGCTCTGTTCAGAATACTAGGGTGCCTTGCAGTGACCTCCAAGTGCTATTTTCCACGTAACGGGATGTGTCATCAGTTGCAGACCTGCATTAGGCCCTCGGACCCACAAAAGGGTTAACGGTCTAGAGGCAGGAACAACCTCCATGTCCCTGGAGGCTTCCACATCATTTGCTAGAAAGTGAAATGCGATATTGTAGACAGGCTCCCCCATTTGTTTCTGCATGCGCGCCGAACTTTAACCGCATCTGCGTTACAGGATCCTGTGTGAGCTCTCCTTCTCTCCTGCTGCCGGGGGCCCACCAGTGCTGGAAGGGTTAACAGTTGGGGGGTTTCAGTAGCCACTGAATTTTGCATGTGGGGGGGGGGGGTTTATCGGAGCATCTATCTCTACAGCCGGAGCCTAATCCTGGGAAATGGAGAGCTGTAGCCGAATACACAATGCACGCTGTTCGAAGAGCATTTCCCAGGCCTCTGTAGTGCTACGTCCACTTCCAATAAATTGTAAAACGCATGGGATCTTCCAGAAAGCGTGGGTGACGGGGCAATCAGCGTGTGCAGATTGAAGCTTAGTCTCCTATGCTGGAAGGCTCAGAGGACTGAGAGTGGCGCCCCAGCCCAACCCGACCCCCATCAATGTTTTGTGGAAAAATGAATCTTTTTATATAGAGTACCACCTCCCATTCCACATCAGTCACTACTAATAAAACTGGAGGGGGAAGGTCCACTTTGCAAAGTTTCTCCTGCTGTATATACGCCACATGTAGGCCCAACTGCATAAACTTTATTTCCTCAGGTTAATAATGTAGACAGCTTTAGCTACCTACACTATCCAGTTACTGCTTCTATCTTTGGTTCCAGGTTCCATCTCCAGCTTCAAAAAGGTTCTTCATCACTGCACTGCCCTGAGAACCATCATCCCTAGATGCTGGAAAACCCAGATTGGCGGAGTGGGTCCAGGGGGTAGAGGCGTTTTGGAAAATGGAAAAATGTGGGAGACTTAACATACATTTGTGATGACATGGACTGGGTGGATGTCCTTCAAGGATTCAGACCTTGCAACCATGATATGAGGGTTTCCTCGGGCCAGCGCATATTCCCACCTTCCTTATCCCGCCCTCCATCATGTTCTTTACCTCTTCTTGTCCCTATCCCATTTAAAATCAGTTCATGTGCAATGATGAAGCTTAGGTGCTTAGGCCTGAGGTCATGAATCATGGGTGGTATTGTTCTGGTACAACGTATTGTCAATCCCTCTGATGGTGCGTGTTGACTACCTTGAGTTCTCGCTGTCTCTCCTCTCCAGTTCGTATGCTTCCCGACTGGAACAGGGATACTACTACGGACTCTTTGACCATCTGACAGTACTACCTAATCCCTTTGTTTCTATACAAAGGAATTTGTACATGTTGTACATGTACATCTTGTTGAAACCTTTATCCTCTGCTTCATCCAAGTCCACAATAAAATTTGATTACACTAATAATTAAAAGAACCTACCCTTCACAGCTCCAACCTTCTCGGCATACAAGTGTGGAGGCTGCCATTGCTAGGTGCTGGCCTGGCTCCAGTGGCTGCCTGTTCTCTTAACTGCTGAAATACTGACAAAAGTATGTGGCAGGTCAGTGGCTATGTGGACCTCCTTTTTTACTCCCCCTTCCATGGTTGAGGGCTCCAGCAGGCGCCATTCTCACTCCGGGCATTGCCACCTCAGCCCTTTGGTAAATACGATCCCCCTGGCTTAATCAGACGTCCCGCATAGTCGTGCTGCTCTACTACCACTGTTTTCTCCATGCACATAATAGCATCTCTGTCGCTATGGCGTGTAATCTGTTGTTTCGTTCCAGGCTCGGCTCCACCATGCGATTAGCTATGCCTGCCCCTCCGGAGGGGAACAGTAGGAGCTGGTGCCTTTCTGGGGATTAGAGAGGTTACAGGAGGCCGTGCCTTGATTTCCAAGCTTCCTGGATAACCGTTGGTAGTCAGAAGCATAGTGCTGTGTTGCCATATCTGTATGACGCCAACCGTCCGCCGACCGTGTTTCCAAACTATGCCAGCAGGCCTAAACCCTGAATAAGAGCATATCTTTGTATGTTTCCCCCACCCTGTACATACAGATTGCTCACATTAAAAATCATCCTACCTGCATCTACTGCATGTTATGAGCCTTTAAACATCCAAGATGGCAGCTTATGGAGCATCAGGCAGCCTGCAAACAGGAAGTGTCTTCTGACTGTGTCACTATGTGTTTTGGGATTGCTATCCTTTCCCTGACCCAAGCCCTGCTCTGTCTGTGCAAAGCACAACTATAACCCCACCCCCTGCACTTTACCCCACTCTCCTCTCCTCAGTGTGTGTGTGATGCTACTGAGTCAAGATGGTGGCGCCCATATCCTAGTCCTGAACAGAGTTGCAGCCTGGTGGGGGAAAGAATAATAAGTGAGTGACTAAAAACTTAAAATATATTAATTTTAGATGCTGGGGAATCGTTTTTTAAGGTTTTGGGCATTTCATTAAATCATGCTAAAGGTCCGGTTTAAAGCAGGCCTAAACCCTCCTGGAATCCCTGTGCCAGGGCTCTGGCTATGGTCAGTATCCTGGGCGGAGGCCTTTTAGGAGATCTCTTTGAAAATGGTTTTCTAATAAAAATCTAAATAAATATGCAAAATATGCTTATACACCCTGCATGAAAAACTAGTGATCACTTCCATGTGATTAATAACAATAAAAAGTAATTTATAACCTAATATATACATACAAAACCAACCCATCAGATGACCCAGTCAGCAGACACCAGGGATGCACAACCTGTATCCTTCCTTGCTGTCAGTTGGGATCCCTCCGCAGCTTCTTCCAACCTCTACCCACCTTGACTCTGCTCACCTAACCTTGGCTTATCTCTGGCCGCTGCATCACCTCCATCTTTTCTCCTCTTCCCGTCTCACTTCAACCATCACTTCTTCCTATCTCAACTATTCCTGCCTCTCCGCTGCTCACCTCACCTCTTCCCACCTTACTTACCTCACTTCACCTTTTCCTGTCTCACCCCTGCTTATTTCTACCCACCTCGCCTATTTCTGCCTCATCTCAGCCCACCTAACCTCTACTCACCTCTGCCTTCCGCTACCCACTTCGGCTTACTTTTTTCTGTTTCTGTTTTTCTCTGCCTATATCTGCGCACCTCTTACCACTTTTGCTCACTTCATCTTTACTTGTCTCACCTTTTCCCACCTTACCCCTGCCAACCTCTTCCCATCTCTTCTCTGCCCCCTTATTTCTATCTCATCTCTGCTTATCTCACGTATTCCCATCAGGTCACCTCACCTTTTCCTGTCTCCGCACCTCATCCCTGCCCACTTCTTTGTACGTCACTTCTGCTCACCTCACCTCTACTTATCTCACCTCTGCCTTCAACTATTCACCTTTGCTCACCTTTTCCAGCCTCTGCTCACTTATAACTTATCTTTAATCCCCCTAAACTGCCTAACATGGAGTTGCGACAAAGTGTGGCTTATGGTTCGATAATTGTTGAAAAGCTTTATTTCACTGTATCATTAATTGGAATGGATTGCAATTGGTTCTTGTGTATTAAGGGTTTTATGGCTTCCACAGCCTGTTTATGTCGAGTTCTCAGGGCAAGAAAAGGTTGGGGAAGAGTAAGAAAGGCCTCAGTGTCAGGTGGAAACTTCTGCAGAGCAAAGCAGCAGTCTGTCGTGTGCCTGCCCAGCCCGGGGCAAGCGAGCACCCCCTATGGTACTGCTGTGAAGGGAGGTGCCTGTGAGAGAACCCATACCGCACACCCGGGCTGAGTCAGACGGACGCCGTAGCCAGGATTTGTTCTACACTGAAATGATCAGAGCAACCCAACCCGTGTCTGTGAGAGCTGATTATAGAAGAAACATGTCAACATGTTTTCCAGGAAGAGGGGGAATGCGGTAGCTGCTCTGCCATCGGCCGTCTAACCAGCTCCATGTGTGCCAAACCAGAACCAGCCAGTCAGGGATGCCGGCGGCAGCTGGGGAGGGGGGGGGGGTCACTGTGCAAAGCTGCTGGGCATCAAGTACAATGCCCTTCTGCCCCTCCGTCTATAGCATGGAGCGGTGTGATGAGGTCCGGGAACACACTATCTGCTTATTCTACCTTTACATCCCTGAAATATATCCCATAGTGCCCTTCCAATCACACTGGAGCTCACAAACTAACAACTAGACCGGTTAAGAGAGAGACAGCGTATAGCCTAATGTTCCTTATCTGGGGAAATAATCATGTCAAAAAAAGGGATAACCAGAGGAATACAGCTTTTGGAGCAGCTGGGGCACTACTAGTCCCAGCTATGCCTGGAAATCATTTGGGGGGTTAGGTTCCTTCCTCACTAGGCCAAGGTTTCCATGCATGCACAGATTGGGGGCTGAAAGCTTGTGGGATGGCAGCTGGCAGTAAAGTGATCCATGGCAAGGGCCGTCAGGGTAAAGAATAATCTAAATCAGAGCCTGGACCTTTGTTGGCTTGCTAGTTATAAGATAAAAGTGGAGATGAGAGGTTGGGTCACTAAGCATGGTGGCAAGTGAAATGAAGGGTAACAAGACTGTAAAGTAGGTTGGTTAAAGAGGATCTCTGGTCAGAAATGGCCAAATTCCCTCTTTAACATGCAGCAGCGGGGCAGCCCGGATCGGACTCCCCCCATGTGCAACAGTGCTGCTAAATTAGAGAATGGGGCCTCCGGGATACTCAGGTCTTTCAAATTGCGTGTCGGAAGGGGCTTAGCCTTAGAGATCCTTGTAGGTTAGGGTCTGGAGTTTGAACTGAACTCTTAAATTCCAGCAGCCAGTGGAGGGAGTGACAGAAAGGAGCAGCACTTGAGAAGCGAGGACGAGGCAAGCAACAGAGGTGAGAATAGATTGGAGGGGGCCAGACTGTTTGCTGATAGACCACATAGGAGGATGTTGCAGTAGTCTAGTCAGGAAATGGTCAGGGCATGGAGTAGTTTTGTATTGATTGAGCAAATCGGGCTTGGGTAGGTTATAGATTGTGGCAGATCAGGTTGGGGTACAGGTCAGTCTGCAGCCTCACCGCATATCCCCTGATAGAATCTTGTGTACCGCCAGGTGTACATGTACCACCAGTAGGGAAATCTTGCTGTACACCTATTCTTGTCTCTTTATTGGTTTACACCCTTCAGCTTTGGCTCTAGGTGTCACGCTCTATTACACAAATGGAGCCGACTGCCTGGCTCCTGAATTTTTACACAATTACGACTCCTCTTTGATCTGTGGGCGCATGCTCATGCTAACCATTTTCTCCTGGTGTGGCCCCAGCAGCGCAATTTTCCAGAGGTCATGTCAACAGCACTGGCCCTTTAAAGTTGCCTGATTGCTGCGAGCTGAAAGGTGCGGAACCCTTACAGAGAAAACATAGACCTTCTTTACTTCTCAGTGTGCGCCACTAAATGGTTTAACCCCTGTGACACCATGCCGCCCTGACACCCGATGACTAATGGCTTCACCAACAGAACTTGGCTGTTGCTGATGCTCAGACTGGCACATATTGCTGTTTTTTGGGGATGCTGATAGGACCACGCGCCGTGATGAGTGTCGGAGGACTGAGAAATGGCTGATGCCATTACAAGCATGTGCCACCACGCTATGGGACGGCTGCCCTGGCGATCCCATTCATGGCTTTGGATTTGACCACATTGTTTTTAATCGTGGCGCAGCTCAGCACTCCCGAATACCTGGAGAGAGACTTTGTATACAGCAAATCTTTCACACAGGAAACAATAATGTCTGAGTGGAGGGGGGAGGTCAGGCGGGGTCATTCCAGCACTCATTCTAAGTGCTCTGTCACCACGTGGAGTCCTGATGAGGAAAACAGCCCAGACGCCCGTCCGCCTCTGATCCCACCAAACTTTCTAGACTCCTTACTGCTCTGTAGAAAGTCTGGATCCCATGTCTCATAACAGGACCAAACCCCATGTTGGCAAGTCTCCTGAATGTCTGTAAATTTATGCCGGGGTATAAAGCAGTGGCTCTGGGTGGATGGTGGGGTAAATGACTCTATTGCCCTTATTCATCAAGCGATAGCGCCAGGTAGTGTCTGACGAGCGCCAGGTAGCGGCAGCTAACGGCGACTACCGACTCAAGTACGCCCGCGGCGGTCACAATGACGCATTTATCAAGCAAAATGAGGCTAGCGCCGGCGAGAGCGACGGCTAGCGCGGCATTCATCATGAAGCCGCCTGGACCGAACAGCGCCGCTGCAAATTCTCTCACAGCGCCAGGTATGAGCTGTCGCTCCCTGGCGATGTCCAATGCATTTCAATGGAGCAAGCTATAATTATTCATAATTAATTGTTTTTTTTTTTTTTTTTTTTTTTTTTTTAATGTCAAAAAATCGGAGAACACTTCTGCAATGTTAGGATTTATTTTTAAGTCAAAAAAAAAAAAAAAAAAAAAAATGTGCAGAATTGATCTAACAGGTCTGAGATTAATGTATTCATATAACAAAATGATTCTAAAAACATGTATAATGTTACATTCAAAAAATATGGTTGTTTAGGGGTTAAAAACTAGTTAATACAGATCGCCGCCAGCGCACTGGGGTTTAAACAAGGAATGGACAGCGACAGCACATTCGGAGCATGATTTTTTGATGAATATGAAGCTAGCCGTTCGCTCTGGCCATTCGTTGTCAGGCGCTCACATACAACGCTGGACCTGTGAAACAGCGACCCCCCAGCCCGTATTCAACATTACCGCACACCGACTGAGTCGCTGTCATCAAGCTAATGCCGGCCAAGCACAGCGAATACTGGCTGGCGCTGAAAAAATCACGCTACAGTCGCTCATCTGTCGCTACCTGGCGCTATTGATGAATCGGCCTCTTAATTTAGACTGTACCTGGGGCATAAAGCGTGGCTCTGGATGGATGGTGGGGTAAATGGCTCTATATTTGGGCTGTGTCTGGGTGATAAAGCGATGGCTCTGCATGGAAGGTGGGGTATATATTTAGGCTTAATTGTTTTCATTGGGGAGCGCAAGCGGCTGCATCTTCGGCTGTGCGCAAGCACCAGTCCCAGCCATTCAGTTAGGCTGGGTCAGGAGCATATGCGCCGCTGGGGATGCGGATGCTTGCGCTCCCCATTTGAAGCAAATCAGAGCCACTTTCTGAATTACATATGACAAACAGCTCTTATTAGGCGGGAGCCCGCACATGCACATATTTTATTGGGAAGAGGTCTGGGTGAGGTCTTAAACAACAGGGCATCCCAAAATGGTATGAACCAGGGAATCTGGGATAGTCAAAATCCTGAGCTTTATTCCAATTTGTCTTTCTCTCTTTTTTCACATTCTCTTTTTTTCGGTCCTTTGCATATTCCTTTCCCTTTTTTATTAATACCTTCGCTCTCTTTTGCACATTTTTGCCATCTCTCTTTCATCACTTTCCTCTCTACTCCTTTTCTCACCTTTACCATGTCTTATTCTCTTTTTCTACTTTCCCTTCTACACTGTCTTGTGCCTCTCTTTTTTCACATTTACTTGTTTTTTCTCTATTTTATATTCCCTCCATCATTTATTCATACCTTTCCTCAGTACCAATTTTACTCAATCTCTCTTGCCACTTTCACTCTATCTCCCTTTTTTTACCCTTTCTCTGTCTTCCTCTATTTTCCACATTCCCTTAGCTTTCTCTCTTTTCTATATCCCTTCCTACTTTTTTTCCACATTTCTCTATCTCATTCTCTTGTCTTTTTTTTTTTCTTACTTTGCCTCCTTCTTTCTCTCATTTCCACATTCACTCCTTCTCTCGCACTCTTGCACTCTTTTCTTGCTGGTGAGGAGGCTTGCAGTTGTCACCAGGCATGGCCTTGCAGCTATGACATGTGGGGAGCACTACAAGTATCAGTAGAAGGCACGGTGGAGCCATTAGACAGTGCAGGGGGGGGGGGCAGAAGGGCGTCCAGTGATTGGCTGTTGGTGTGTGGGGTATAAATAGGCACTTTTGTCTGGGCAGGTTATGGAGGCAGCGGGGCAGGCCATATCGGTGTACACAGTGACAGCTGGGCCAGGGCCGAGGGGTGGGGGCTCTGCTCTGCCGTGCCATACACTCAGTCTATTGTTCCCCAGAGCCGCAGAAGATCCCTGTGGAGCCTGGTCCTCTACTCTTCCCGGGATGGGAGCTGCAGCCTGCTAGCCGGGGACCGGGTACCATCACCCCTGAGTTTCCAAGTCTCAGAAGTTAGGAGGAGTTGCTCTGTGAGTATGGAGGGGGAATGTATAGGGGTGCTTGATTGTGGCGTGTAGCTCTGACATTGGCTGTGGTGCTGTACATCAAGATTGATTAGTCACTTTGAAATGATTAGGAACGCTCTCTCATCGGACCCGCAACTTATTTAGCGATCTAACATGTGTACCTTGTGCCTCATTGTGTTATTCATGGTCATGTGACCCATCTTATTGCATTGCATTTCTTTTAAATGTCTTGCTCGATCAGCCCGCCTGCCCCCCCCCCCCCCCCCCCAGCATAGTTGCAGGATTGTTTTTGCGTCACCTTCCACCTACACTGACCTGACCTTGCCGCCCAGCTCGCCATCTGTCGTTCCTGACCCCACCCCCTCCACCTGTCCACAGGTAACTCTAGCCTTGGGTGTGGGGGGCAGGGGAGCTCCTACACACTGTTTCTTTAGCTAGCCAATCAAACTCTCTCATCACACACTGAATGGCCTTCAATACGAGTTGAAAAAAATTCTCATGATAGTAAAAAGTTGACTTTATGAGAAAAAAGCCTGAGAATGTCACTGTAAACTGTTAATCAACAGAGAGGAAGACAATGAAAGTCAATGGTACTCTATGCTCTATGTGAAAAAGGGTAAAATGTTCTCTACCTTTTTTAAAAGTAAAAAGTACCATTGACTATCATTGTTTTCCTATTTGGTGATTCAGTAACAGTTCAGTGAAATTCTCTAACTTTTTTCTTAAGTAAAGTAAATTTTTTACTTCTTTACTACTATTTTTAAAACTTTACTACTACACATTTTTAAAACTCTTATTGAATCAAGGCCAATGTCTGGTATCTACTTTATGTTTCACTGACATCAAAACATTTGATTCAGGCACCCATTGTGCAGTTCATCCAGGAATGATGATGCTCATGGTCATGGTATATAGAGCAAAGCAACTAGTTTTACTGTATTTATGTTTAAGATGTTTCTTTGCAGCTTTCTAAAAATAAATGATGATCCTGATTGGCGTCATCATCCAGGACATGGTATAGCTATCGGTATAGATCAAGGCAACTGGATTTGCTGTATTCTTTGTTTCTTGGAGATGCTTTGCTAGTCATCTGACTGGCTTTTTTTTAAAAAAAAGGGATAAAGGTCAGATGGCTAAAATACCTGGCTAAAAAGATGCGATTTGGGCATTTTCTGATCATTCCAATGAAAGATCTTTCAGTAGATGACATAAGTTTGCGTTCATTGATTGCTTTTGAGAAATCATCTTGAAAGAGGACCAAAACCTATTTTTTTTTGCCCACTGGATTTTGGGCTGTTTTACAGGGCATCCCGATTTGGGATGCCCCTGTGTGTGTGCGAAACCCCTCGCCTAATCTTCCATTCGGATACACCCAGGGGGAGAGAGAATGTTTTTTAGTGCACATGTGAACTAATGTTTTGCATGTCTTCCCTGGGATGTAGCGCTGAGAGAAAAAGGTGAGCTGCCTGTGAATCCGAGTTGTAAGGGAGGGGTTCCACTTTAAATTTAAATTTAAAGCATTAACATGATGATGTTTACAAGCCCTGAGTAGTTCCCCTCCAGTTCTATTGTGCTGCGTTTTAGATTGTGAGCTCTTATGGGAAGGCGATGTTCAGGATGTTACAGCTGGAAGTTCAGAGGTGCTCCTAATGATTTGCTTCAGAGCAGCAGGTTTCACTCAGCAGGGAATCAGATCCCCAGGAGCAAGCAGTAACGGGGAGGCCGATTCATTAATAGCGCCAGGTAGCGACAGATGAGCGCCAGTAGCGTGATTTTCACAGCGCCAGCTAGTATTCGCTGTGCTTGGCCGGGGTTTGCTTGTTGACAGCGACTCAGTCGGTGTGCGGTAATGTTGAATACGGGCTGGGGGGTCGCTGTTTCACAGGTTCAGCGTTGTATGGGTGCGCCTGACAGCGAATGGCCAGAGCGAACGGCTTGCTGCAGATTCATTAACAAATCACGCTACGAATTTTTTAGCGCTGTGAATTCCTTCTTTAAACCCCAGAGCGCTGGCGGCGATGGATTTAAAATAGTTTTTAACCCCCAAACAACCATATTTTTTTATTGTAAAATTATACAAGTTTTTATAAACATTTTGTAATATGAATACATTAATATCAGACCTGTAATATCAATTCTGCACAAAATCATTTTTTTTTTTTTTTTACCTTAAAAAAAATCCTAACATTGCAGAAGTGGTCACAGAATTTTTGACATTAAAAAAAAAAAAAAAAAACATTAATAGTAATTAATTATGATTATTTAAAGATTGCTCCATTGAAATGCATTGGACATCGCCAGGAAGCGACAGGTCATACCTGGCGCTGTGATGGGATTAGCAGCGGCGCTGTTCGTTGCAGTCGGCTACATGATGAATCCCGCGGTAGCTGTCGCTCTCGCCGGCGCTAGCCTCATTTAGCTTGATAAATGCGTCATTGTGGCCGACGCCGGGCGTACTTGAGTCGGTAGCCGCCGTTAGCTGGCGGGACCTGGCGCTCGTCAGACACTACCTGGCGCTATCGCTTGATGAATAAGGGCACAAGCCCTTCCAAAGTTTCGGTCCTATTTAGGGGTAGCTGTCCAAGCTGCTCAGGCAAAACTTTTTCCGTTTTTTGGGCAAAAGGGGGTTAATCACATAGTAAGACATTATAATCTTGTTGCACAATATAAAATGTAATATAATGTCTAAACATTACAAAACAAAAATAACTTTCTGAGACAAATTTTTAGAGCTCTCGGGGCAAACCAAGAAGGCTGTGTTAGTCTTGGATCCCCAGTACTGCCTTGATGGTGTGAGTGGCAGGATCAGAGAATCCTCTAGTCCTCCGGTGGGCCAGTCGGACACTGTAGTGGAGCAGAATGCCATGCTATGAAGGTGAACATTCCTGGATGTGCAAGGGCTGCGGAGAAAGTCATTGAACTCCCCGAGTGATTCAGGGTCCCTCCCTGGCTCGTGTTTTATTTTTTTTAAGATAAAGCTGAGAGACGCGATTAATTTTTGCCAATTTCCACTTTCAGCGTTAACAAGGCTTTTCCGGCGAGAGGAAATTAAAACGTTTCAGATCGCTCGGGGCATGTGAGATTAGCAACTCTGCTTAGAAAAATCTCTGGCTGATTCCAGTTTAGATAATATCAGTAGAGTGCCCCAACGCTACACAAAATGGGAGGCCTCCTGTTGGGTGCCAGAAACTGTACCTCCAAGCTTCTTATTTACTGTGTCCACCTTCTCACTGCTGCCATGACACCCTCATGCGTGCAGACAAGGGTGGCTGGCTCTTCAGTAGGTGGAAAGGGAGTCCCTCAGATATCCATTGATACACACATTTTAGTTTAGGCTTCAGGTGGGCAATGTGATGGGTTTCAGGTCCTTCAGGACATGGCAGTTTTGGCTCAGTGTCACGGGGCGGGGTAGCATGGCATGTCAGTAGAGTGCCCCAACGAAATGCAAAAAGAAAGGCCTCCGGCTGGGTATCAGAAACTCCACCCCCATGCGTCCTCTTATTTACTGTGTTTACAATGTCTCACTGCTGCCACAATGCCCTCATGCATGCAGAACAGGATGGTTACTGGCTTTTCAGTAGGTGGAAGGGGAGTCCCTCAGATAACCACGGATGGCACATTTCAGTTTAGGCTTCAGGTGGGCGATGTAATGGGTTTCAGGTCATCCAGGACTGTACAGTTTCGTCTCAGGCTCAGAGTTCTGGGACGGGGTAGCACGGCATGTCAGTAAAATGTTCCATGTTGGATGCCAGAAGATCTAGCCCCACACACCCTCTTATTTACTGTGTGTCCACCTTCTCACAGCTGCTATGACCCCCTCAAGTGTGCAGAATATGATGCTCACTGGCTTTTCAGTCAGTGGAAGCTGAGTCCCTCAGATACCCCTGAATGACCACATTTCAGTTTAGGCTTCAGGACAGGGCAGTTTCAGCTCTGGCTTGGTATGGAAATGGGACATTTTGGTTGGAATTGCACAGTGAAGACGCCCTATACCAAAATATAAGAGAGTGTACACCACACAAAGTACGTTTTGAGATGCAAAATATGTGTGTATTAAAATTCAGACACATCAGGGTAACATGTTAAATACACAGAAATAAGGATACAGTGAAGCCGACCTCAAATCAGGGTTTGTACTGTCAAACATGGCCGCTGTAGCAGGTGCCATTGGAGGTGGGGGCAGTGCCTACATTTTTATCCCAGCTGTCAGTTTGACATTCAGGATCACTTTACGAAGCAAAGAAAATCAGCAATGCTTAAAGTGTGCCTGATGGCAGTGCAAATTCTTTATAGGTGCAGGACCCCTGCACTGCCTGGTGGTCGCGATCCAGACCCAGGGGCTTTTTAGAGCAAGTCCAGTTACCTTGATATGTTTCGATGTACCTGCTTGAATGAGAACCCTGCGCAGACATACAAACAAGTGTTTATTTTGGGTGCTGTCAGCATGTTTGGACTGATTAGCATTAGAGGGGATCGGCGGCCATGTCGTGTTGGCAGCAGCTGGAACAGGGCATGTGTCTTTAAGGTATGGTGTCTCCCAATCAGCTGTGATGGGCGTGCTGCAGCACAGGCAGTTGTGTGATGGTGGTTGGTGGGGGGTGAGTCTTGCGCTCCCCGGTATGCGGCACTCAGAAATAGCTGAACCAAATTGCTGTCATACTAGTGTGGCGTCAGTTACCCCCTCCGGACTGGCTGCAGCTAAGTATACCACTGTCCCTTAGCATGCATGCCGGCCCCAGGTCTGTGTGTACATATGTGTGTGTATATAAGTTCCACATATTACAGCTTCATATATATATATATATATATATATATATATATATATATATATATATACACGGCAGGCGCCAGCATGCACAGTGTCACCGACGCAGCTGCTGCTCCCGAGGCCTCCAATCTTCTCTCCCCTCACATTGCACACATTGCTGTCATTGTCCACAATCCTTCCCATGACTTCTTGTCTAGGGATGTAAAGGCTCCCCTGACAATGATACACAGCATGAGAGGGCAGGAGAAGTAGTGATTGCATCGGGCCCATGAGGTCAGATGGCCCTCCCTGGCTCTCTAAAGCGGGACATAGCTACAGCAGAAACAGAGGTAATGATTGCATTGGGACCCCAAGGTCAGATAACACTGAGGTCAGGTGACGCTGGCTCTCTAAAATAAGAAAATAGCTACAATGGCCTCTAAGGTCAGACAACATGGGAAAAGCTAGAGCACTGGGGCCCCTGAGGTCAGACCCCAGTAGGTCACTTCATTCCTGTCATAGAGACACTCTGTGAAAGTTTGGTGATATAAAGTCTGCCCCTGGGTGCCAGGGCACTGGGGAGATGGCAGGACGGTCCATCTAGTCTGGCAGGTCAGCAGTGTGATAGGTGGGACAGGCTCTCTGCTGCCTGGAGTTGGGTGGGCAGGCAACCGACACAGGGGTGACCTGGAAACAATGGGCCCTTTCCTGGGCTTTCCCAGGACACTGCAATCTCCTCCTGTAATTAGTGCGCCCATTGAGCCTTGCGAGGTAAAAAAAAGGCCCCTTGTTCTTGGCTGAGGTGTCTGTGGAAGACAAGGGCATTTCATCGCTCTCCTTACCTGTAGCTGATCAAGCGCAAATCCCCCCACCCCACCTTCTGCCCAGTGATGGCCCCTCATCTTTTTCACTTGCTAATATATGCCAGCTCAGGGGTGGTCATCTCCCAGCTGCTGCCCTCCAGCCCTGACCACTCAGACATTGGAGCCTCCCGCCCTCCCTGAAGGCCAACCTCTCTCCAAGTAAGAGAACTGCTGCTGCTTCACTTCTATTATTCCTGCCTGCTCCTACCACGCGGCTATTGATGCTCTCACTCTCTTATAAGTCGAACTTCTCTTCAGTCAAAGAGCTGATGTCCATCATTTCTTTATCCAAGAGCATCCCTGCCCCGACCAACTGAACACTGGATCTCCCACCTATAAAACTGACCTCACTCCAGGTAAGGCTGTCCATCTTGCTGGGGGTCGGGGGCTTCACTTCTGTCATTTCTGCCTGCTCTGACCACTCAGCCATTGAAGATCTCACTGTCCTGTCCAATGCTTGCAGTCTCAAAAATTAGAAATAGGGAAAATAAATATATTGACGGAGATAAGGCTGTGGCTGACCATCTGAATATCGGTATTTTCAGATAGTAGCAGGCATGGCCATAGCACAGCATCCAGCTGGGAGGGCACAGCTCCAGAGTTTCTGGAGGCTGATGTCCTATCCGAGCTGGCACATCTAAAGGTAAGTAAGGCGATGGGTCCAGATGGAATCCACCCCAGAGTTCTAAGGGAACTTAGGTTTGTGATTGCAGTCCCTCTGACTGATTTACTTAACCATTCCCTTTCAACTGGTGAGGTTCCAGGTGATTGGAGAATGGCCAATGTCGTACCAATCCATAAAAAGGGGAGTAGAGAAGAAGCCAGTAATTACAGGCCAGTTATTGTAACATCTATAGTGGTCAAATTAATGGAAACACTCTTTAAAAAACAGATAATTTCCCATCTAAAAATGAATGACCTATTGGACCCAAAACAGCACGGCTTTACTGAGGGCAGATCATGTCAGACCAATCTTATTGATTTCTTTGACAATGTCACTAAAGTGTTAGATGAAGGTGGTGCTGTGGATATCGCCTATCTGGATTTTAGCAAAGCCTTTGACACTGTACCACATAAGGCGCTCATAGATAAGTTATTGAAGGTAGGACTCAATCCCTGGATAGTTCAGTGGATTTCCAGTTGGCTGAGGGATCGGTATCAGAGCGTTGTTGTAAATGGCGTGCAATCTGAACAAAGGCGAGTTACAAGTGGTGTGCCGCAAGGCTCTGTCCTGGGGCCCATTCTTTTTAATATATTTGTAAGTGACATAGGAGAAGGCCTGGTAGGAAAAGTTTGTCTGTTTGATGATGATACAAAGGTTAGTAATAGGGTGGATATTCCTGGAGGTGTCTGCAACATGGAAAATGATTTAGCTTTACTGGATAGATGGTCAAAACTGTGGAAACTAGAGTTTAATGTCTGTAAATGTAAAATCATGCACTTGGGTAGAAGGAATCCCTGCTCTGAGTACCCTATGGGAAGCACTGTGTTATCCAGGACCTCGGAGGAGAGAGATTTAGGGATACTGATTACTGATAGCTGCAAGATGAGTGGACAGTGTAGCCAGGCAGTGGGAAAAGCAAGCAGGATGCTCGGCTGCATAGCTCGAGGCATCACCAGTAGGAAGAGGGAGGTTGTGATGCCGCTGTATAGAGCCCTGGTAAGGCCACAGCTAGAATACTGTGTGCAGTTCTGGAGACCTTACCTGCAAAAAGACATTATTCAAATAGAACGTGTCCAAAGGCGGGCAACAAAAATGGTGGAAGGACTTAAACTTAAAACTTATCAGGAGAGACTTAAAGAACTTAATTTGTACAGTCTGGAGGAAAGAAGGGAGAGGGGGGACATGATTGAGACCTTTAAATATGTGAAAGGATTGAATAAGGTTCAGATGGGAAGTGTTTTTAAGAAGAAACTTAATGATAGAACAAGGGGGCACAACCTGAAGCTAGTCGGGGGGAAGATCAGGAGCAATGTTAGAAAATATTATTTTACAGAAAGAGTAGATGCTTGGAACAAACTTCCAGCAGAGGTAGTTGAAACATCAACAGTCACTGAATTTAAACATGCCTGGGATAAGCACACATCTATCCTAAGATAAAGAGTACATACAGTATACACATAAGGGCAGACTAGATGGACCGTATGGTCTCCTTCTGCCGTCAACCTTCTATGTTTCTATGTTTCTTTGGGAACTTAACTTGCATCATTTATTTATCCCTGCTCCAACCACCGGGCATTAGAGCTTCCGACCTCTCTCCAGAGAAGCTTGCTAATGTTGCTGGGTTCCTGCCTGCTCTGACCACCCAGCCATGGGAGCTCCCACCTTTGTTTAAAGTGGATTAACATTCAAAAATGACTTAAACCAGACCAACACAACAAACAGTGCTAATACCCCCCCCCCCCCCCCCCCCAGGCTATTTAGATTGCTGCATTTACCTTTTTCAAACTCCTGCTGTAGTGAATTTTAGAAACTAAATGGCGGCTCATGCATTTGCAGGCCACCTGCAGGAAATGCTGCTAGGCCTCCTGTTACTGTGCATTGTCAGTTATGTCCAGTTGAATCCAGGCAGCAGCATGGCTGAGATGCTGGGAGAGGAGGCTCCAAAATGTCCGCTACCCTTCTTTTCCAACTGTGCCAGGTTGTTGGTCTGGTTTAAGGCTGGCCATTCTCCAGATAAGGCTGATAATGGAGCTGGGGGTCTGGGGACTTCACTTCTATTATTATCTAGAGAACCTCTCTACTCTGCATTTTTGTTGGTTGTCTGGCAGCTTTTAGCTTTGTCATTTTGGGTGTTGAGGTGGAGAGGTTCTCCAGTGAGACAGAAGCTCCTCAGCTTGTTTTTCTGGTCTTATAGTAGCTGAGAACTGACTTCTAGGCAGTAATAAGTAGATTGGATGACAAGTCATTTGCAATGAAACCACCTCTGCTTAGCATCCCTTCAGTGCAAGCATTCCCCCGACAGCTGCAGCAGGTGCAACCTAGAATAGCCTCCCCTACAGCAAATTTTCTAGTGGCTGTCGCACTCTTACTCATATGTATCCCATGTCGGGTGGGTGCGCGGTCCGCGGAGACACCGCCAAAGTCCAAGAATTTTGTAAAAGAACCAGCACTCCAATGTAAAGGTAAAAGTAAATGAGCTTATATTTGTAATCCAAACACCATAAATTGTGCAAAACAAGGATTGGTTTCTGGTCGACGTTTCGGGGTGCACTGTGGCCCCCTTCCTCAGGACCAACCACATACCATATAGCCTCCCCTACAGAACTTCTGATTACCTGGAGGATGTTTATGTGGGGGAGCAGATTAGTCTAGTGATCTACTACCGCTTTGGGGAGTGACCAGTTATCTTCCAGCCCTATGATAGTTGCGGGGACGTATGTGACGTGGGGAGTGCTCAGGCCCTCTCTTTCCAGCATCAGTGGCCAGGTGGTCTTTTATTTATCTCTGAAGATAACCACAGAGGACATTAATGGATCTTCTTGCCCCTACATGGGGCCTCGATGGGTCTGCTGAGGACACAGTCGGTGGATTAAGCAGCTTAGCTGTGAACGATCAGATCTCATGTGGATAGCTAGATTTATCCCTAGAGGATTATCTTACAGGCCTGAACCCTTCCTCATAAATCTGGGTATTTAGGGTACTGACCCACATGGACACTAGAGTACCATCACTTCACCCTTCAAGCCATTAGTGAGCCATTTTCGAACTTTATCCCATGGATGACAGGAAACAGATGCACAAACCTGCGCCAGACGTTCCACATTGAAGAAAAGGTGAGTATCCTGATTTTGGGGATTGCCAGTTTCAGTGGGTTAAAGTCTTAGCGGACCTGGCACAAAGTTCCAATGAGTTTTGGTCAGCTTTAACGCATCTCTCTTTGGAGGGATACATGGGCTTCATCTTGCTGTTTCAGCTGGCATGGTGCAAACCTTCCTATGTGCGGTGTCGTCCAATCACATTGCTGGTGGTGAATGTGCAGTAAGCGATATAGGGCAGGGAGTGTTTAGTAGCCTAGGGTCTGATCAGCCAGGGAACAAACAATTACATCCATGAGTCCATAAACATACTCAGTTGCTTGTGGTGTGTGAGGAGCTGATGTTAGGCCGCTCTGTTGTATCATTAAGCGACCCAGCATGCTTTGCAAAGCTCCTCACTAGATGCTTGTAGGGTGGTGTCAGAAGGAGGGGGGTGCACATTGGCTAGAAGATCTTCTCGCCAGGCCGGGATCGGTGCGATCAATCACTCGGCTGCTAATGAAATCCCAGAAACATAACACAATTATCCAACCGGAATATTTCTCCCAACATCTGTTCTGTCCCAGCACGGGGGCGAGCGGCTGGGTAGTACGGCGCTTCCAGGTTGAGCAGTGCGGGCTGCGGGGGCGACAAATCGAGTTACCAGAATGGAGATTTAGCGTAAACAAAACAATCTGTACAGACCCGGCTCCCACAGGAGCGACGCTGGCCCGCGGGCTTCCTGCGATCAGCCAGGCCACTCTGTACAGTGCTGTGGAACATGTCAGCACTATATAAATGTATAATAACAGTGTGTGAGTGTGGAGGAGACATTAGAGTGTGAGCTCTTAGGGACAGGGAGTCATGTGACTGCTATGTGCTCTGTACAACATTGTGGAATATGTCCATGCTATATAAATGTATTATAATAACAGTGTGTGGAGGGGGCAGTAGTGAGTGTTGGGGGGGTTTATTACGCACATAGTCAGGTGTTGGCCATGTTGGAAGGATAGTCCCTCCGTGGCCCAGGCATCCTATCCAGCATGCAGGTAAGTCTCCTGCAGGGCAGGTTATCTTCCACCATTTCCTGTCTTTTCATTGCTTGGATCGGCTCCACTTGTTGCTCCAATTATTCCAGAAACATATTTATCTAACATATCTATCGGTTGTGTGTGGCTGGGGAGCGCTTAGAGCATTAACCCTGCTCTCTTGCTGACTGAAGGTGGCAGCATCATCATGTGTCATGTGATGTGCCCCAGCACCCGCTCCTGTCCTGATGAGGACCGGTCATCAGCAACACGCTGCACTGGTTTTTTATATATATATGACACTGATATAGGGATATCACACCTCCCCATACCAGACTGCTCTCTGTATTACTCCTCCCCTGCTTCTTGCACTCTTTATTGCTCCTCCCTCTGCTGACTGCACTCTACATTACTCCTCCCCCTGCTGACTGCATTCTGTATTCCTCCTTTGCTGACTGCACTCTGTATTACTCCTCCCCCTTCCTGGCTGTACTCTGTCTTACTCCTTCCCTACTGCACTCTGTATTCCTCCCCCTGCTGACTGCATTCTGTATTACTCCTCCCCCTTCCTGGCTGCACTCTGTCTTACTCCTTTTTCCCCCCATCACTCCTGCACTCAGTTTTACTCCTTCCCTACTGCACTCTGTATTACTCCCCCCTCCTGACTGCACAGATCAAACCATCCATGACACAGCTCTCTATGTCTCACCTACTGTTCTAAGAAACTCCATATCACACATCCAGCTCCACAGACACTGCACTCCATATTACACTTGTCTACACAGACACTGCACTCCATATTACACCTGTCTCCACAGGCACTGCACTCCATATCCCACCTCTGGCTCCACAGACACTGCACTCCATACTACACCTGTCTCCACAGGCACTGCACTCTATATCCCACCTCTGGCTCCACAGACACTGCACTCCATATTACACCTGTCTCCACAGGCACTGCACTCCATATCCCACCTCTGGCTACACAGACACTGCACTCCATATTACACCTGTCTCCACAGGCACTGCACTCCATATCCCACCTCTGGCTACACAGACACTGCACTCCATATTACACCTGTCTCCACAGGCACTGCACTCCATATCCCACCTCTGGCTCCACAGACACTGCACTCCATATTACACCTGTCTCCACAGGCACTGCACTCCATATCCCACCTCTGGCTCCACAGACACTGCACTCCATATTACACCTGTCTCCACAGGCACTGCACTCCATATCACACCTCTGGCTCCACAGACATTGCACTCCATTTCACACCTCCCTCTCCACAGATGTTGCACTCCATATCACACCTCCGGCTCCACAGATGCTGCACTCCATATCACACCCCCCAGCTCCACAGACACTGCACTCCATATTACACCTCCTCCTAGACACTCCACTCTATATCACACCCCCACCTGGATATAGCACTCTATATCATACCTCCACCTGCATACTGCACTCCATATCACACATACACCTGGACAGAACACTCCATATCACACTTCCTCATGGACACTGCACTCCATATCACACCTCTTCTGGACACTAGACTCCATATCACAACTCCTTCTGGATACTAGACTCTATATAACACCTCCTTCTGAACACTGCACTCCATATCACACTCCCTCTGGTCACTACACTCCATATCACACTCCCTCTGGTCACTACACTCCATATCACACTTCCTCCTGGTCGCTGCACTCTATATCACACCTCTGCCTGGATTCTGCATCCTATATATTCCTCTAAAAGACCACAGAGCCTGCACAGCTATTGTGGTTACAGAAATGTAAAAACGCTCTTTCTTGTGTGGAAGTGAGGCATACAATAATAGGAGTCAATATACAGAAAAAAAGGACTCTTGCTGAGCTGATAATTGTCGGAATTGAGTTTAATCTCCTATTTCCTGTGTCTGCTGTACTTGATAAGGATCCAATATGGCAGCCTCTATACTAAAGAAATGGGACGGCCATGGTGAGGTGGTATCCCTGGGAAATTACTGCATTGGCCATGGGGACGTTGGTGGTCTGTGGAGCCCTAGCCAGAGGATTCCATCTGCTTTTCATCCATGTGCAGTGCAGCCAGGCTTTGAAGTCCCCCCCCCCCCCCCATGTTTGCCTCTCCTTCCCAGCTGTCCTCCCCTAAGTGTCGCTCCCATAACCCTCCTTCATACCCCCCTGCGATAGTGGCCGCCTCAGGCAGAATCCGAGTGATGACAGGCCCAATTAAATGGGACCAAATTTAGTGCGTAGAGGTGCCACCAGTTCGGTTCTGCGCTTGTTCTGTTTACATGCTAATTAAGCGCAGACTGTTCGTGTTATCTATTAACATGTCTGCCGCCGGTAGAATGGGTAACTGTGGCCCCTCTGAGGTCAGAAGTATACAGCGTGTGCTGCGTTCCTGATTTACAGGCGGGGCCACTTTTCTCTTGGAAGAGCCTGGGCCACCCAATGCCAGCATCACAGGACCAGTCACTGATACAGGAACTTCAACAAACAATTGATGGCTGTAGTGCTGACACGGCTGTAGTGCTTATCTGTGATGGGCAGGACAGATGCAGCTGCTAAATTATTTTGCCCAGGGCAACCACAGAACTATTTGCCCAGCACCGTCACCGAATTATTTTACCCAGGACAGATGCAGGCGCTGGTTGATTTTACCCTGGACAGCCACAGAACTATTTTGCCCCGGGCAGCCACATAATAATTTTGCCCAGGACAGTTACATAATTATTTTGCCCTAAACAGATGCAGAGGCAGAAATATTCTTCCCAGCACAGCCACAGAAATTGAATAATTTTGTCCAGGACAGATACAGAGACACAATCAATTATTTTGCACAGGACAGATGTTGCCCAGCACAGCCACATAATTATTTTGCCTAGGATAGTCACAAAATGATTTTGGCCAGGACAGCCACATCATTATTTTGCACAGAATTATTTTGTTCAGAACAGCCACATAATTATTTTGCCCAGCACAGCCACAGAATGATTTTGCCCAGCACAGCCACAAAATTATTTTGCCCAGCACAGCCACTGAAATATTTGCCCAGTAATTCGCCAAGGGCAGCCAGAGTATATTTGTGCCCAGTAATTTGCCCTGGACAACCGTATAATTATTTTGCTTAGGACAGCCAGATCATTGATTTACCCAGCAATGTGGTCAGGGCAGCCAGATAATTAATTGGCCCAGAGCAGGCTCAGAATTGTTTTGCCCAGGGCAGTCATACCCTTTTTTGCCTAGAACAGCCACAGTTTTTTTTGCCCAAGAGAGCCACAGATTTATTTTTGCCCAGGACAGATGCAGAATTATTTTGCCCGGGACATCCATAGAATTATTTTGCCTAGGGCAGATACAGACACATTATTTTGCAGAATTATTTTGGCTAACACAGCCACATTTTAAAGAACAGAAGCAGGTGCAGATTTTTTTGCCCAGGACAGCCACATAGTTATTTTGTTCAGTATAATCTGTAATTATTTTGCCCAGCACAACTAGAGAATTATTATTAAAAATGACCAGGACAGATGCAAATGCTTTTTTTCTGCCCAGATGCTAAATTATTTGGATCAGATGAGACCCGTATACACTCACAGTCGGTGAGCCTGAGAGCCGCGTCCTCATTACACAGGCAGCGGTGCAGATTTGGGAGGTCCCGGAGGAACGCAGTCCTCATGTAAATCTGGCTTTCCTCTTAGGTGCAATAAGTTTGCAGGAATGTTATTTTTCATGAAATTTAAATGGAGGATGAGACAGAGGTGGCGCGTTTTAATATTTATACGCTGTCAGTTTTCTGGAGGCGCTTTTTTTTTGCTGGAATTAATTATGGGGATTTTTTCTCTCTCTCTCTCTTGCAGGTGCAGGGAAATGCTAGATCTAGTGATATCACAGAGCCTGTCTGTGACCAGTGGCTGCAGCGACCACCTGAAATACAGCCCCTCCGACAGCGGCTCCGCCTCTCCCGATGACCTAGCAGGTATGGTGCGCATCCCTCATGCTCCCCTTGGGCCTGGTATGTGTGTGCCTGTGTGTGAGGGGGTGATCAGTAGGTGGCTTGAGCTGCTCCCATCCAGAAGTGGATGATTAAAGGGACAGCCCAGGCAAAGTGTTAAATTAGCCTGCTTTTTGCTCCCTTAAGGGGACAGTCCAGGCATAGGGTTAAAGGGTCAGTCCAGGTAAAGTGGTAAATTAGCCTGTTTTCTACTCTCCTCATGCTGGCTGTCAGGGGTGGCATTTGTTAATACATCCTTTCTGCAGGGCCTCCTCAGCAGCTGAGGATGACTCATCCATGCATGTGTGTGTCCTTTCAGAAAGTAATTCATTTTAGGGACTGCGGATGATGAGTCAGCAGGAGAGAGCAAGTTAAATAGGGCATACAAGCAAATGCAAAGTTCTGGTGAATGCTGCCCCCTGACATGGGGCAAGAAGAAAGCAGGCTAATTTTACCCTTTGCTTGGAATGTCCCTTTAAATGAGCGCTCTGTTCCTCCCATGCTGGCTGTCAGGGCAGTGTCTTTCATTCACCAGCACTTGGCATTTCCTTATACTCCCTCATTGACTCATCATACACAGTCTCCCTCAATGAATTACCTTTTCAGTCAGACAGCAGGCGAGCGATCCAGCAGAAGGGAGAGAGTTCACTAGTGCTTATCAAGAAATATAAGGCAGGTTGAATTCAGAATGCAGCGTGTTAAATGACAGCATGGGGAGAGTAGAGAGTGGGCTAAATTGTCTGGAATGTCCTCTAAAGTGGTGAACACGTAAATGCTGTTTATTCTTAGTATACAGTACGTCCTGCTCCAGATCTAATACTTACAGTTGGGATATACTCCGCCAGATGGCGCTGGACTGCAGAGACATCGAAAATAGGCTCCTCCCGGCCCCTAAATACACAGGGACCTCCCACAAATCCCCAGAATTTCTCTGCAGTCTAGCTGCGAAGGACGAGAAATTGGCTCTCTACTCGCAGGTGAGCGGGGTTATCCCTCATCCTCCCTGTAGTCTTCGGGGGATAAGAGGGGTGTGTGTGTATGTGTATATATTATGCAGTCTGTGCTTTCTCTTTTCACATGCCTTTATTCTCGTGTCAGCCGCCGCGCTGACTTGTCTTTACTACTTTTTAAATTTACCGCCGCCGCTGCGCGCTGACTTGGTTCCGCGCTTGGCAGCGGCATTACCTCAGGTGCTGGTGCGCCATCATTGGCTGTTGGCCTTACTGGCTTCACGCTCTCCGCGGGGGGGGGCGGGGTCTGTCTTTGGCGCGTTACACGTCATCGCTTTTACTGGCCCGTGCCTCGAGGTATACCGACGCCATCTTTTCTGCTTGGTTGGCCTATGCGCGACGGACTCCTACCTACCGCGGTCCATAAGTGCCCTCGCGGGTTGCTTTATCTCCTTCACTTTTGTTACGATGTACTTAAGGTCTTGTCTGCTTATGTCTTTCAGGCGGGACGAACCCTTCTTGGTTTCTCCTGGCCCTGTTTTAGTTATTACTTGTAGGCCTTGTAAAAATGATGCTCCCAATTCCCTAGCGGGTTATTGGGGCAATCCAGGGTTGCTATATAGCGTTATTCCCTATCGGCGTATAGCGCCGCTATAATCACCATATGGAGGCATCCCAGGATAATGTTACCGGGGTCCCTTTGGGACAAGACCGGCTGTGTGTAGCGTGTGGGCAGCCTCATGCTGATGCTGGCAAGGCGCGGGTCTGTTTACCCTGCGCTGAGCAGGTGCTTGCATTGCAGTCTGGCCTGCCAGTGGCTGCACCTCGTTTCACTTCACCTTCTCCCCCAAGCTTAAATCTCACTCCTGCTGAGTTGCATACTAGTGGGGATTCTCAGCCTGATGTGTCTTCTAGACTGGCTACTGTTGAACAGATTATTGCGAAGTCCTTAGCGCGCCCCTGCTAAGAAGCGGCACTTGACACCTAATATTACAGTTTTCCCTATGGGAACTGAGGAATTTTGGAATCTGTGTGGCTATACCCCATCTGATGAAGGGGAGCTCTTTTCTGATTCAGGCTCATCTGATGAGAGACCAAGGGGTCATGACGATTCTGGCTCTGACCCCTGGGCCCCGGATGACACTGACAGATTATTGACCCAGATTTTTGAGGTTCTGTCTATCTCTCTCCCTGTTGCGGCTCCCAGGCAAAGAGGGGAGCTTTTCCATACAGTAAAATCACGTTTGGAATTTCCAGAGAAGGCACATTTCCATAACCTTGTGCTCAAGGAATGGGAGCGCCCCAGTAAACTTCCCGGGGTTCCAAAGAGTTGGGATAGGAAGTATCCCTTTCCTGCTGAGGTGGTTAAATGTTGGTCATCCCCCCCCGAGGTGGATGCCCCGATCCTAGGGCTATCTAACACCTCTGTCATGCATTCCCCTGATACTACTACCCTGCGGGATGCTGAAGACCGGCGTATTGATCAGCTGGCATTCCACGCCTTTGCATGTGCGGGGACGGCGCTGAGCCCTGTCTGTGCCTCTGGCATTACTACTGTGGCCACTAGAACCCTTATCAGAAATATGCTTGATAGTGCCCCTGATGATTTGCCTTGTGAGGTGTTTAATGCACTCTCCAGTTGTGATGTTTTTGTAAATTTTGTCCTATCAGCATTGGATGACACCATCAGAATGTGTGCCAGAACTTCTGCCCTCGTGGTGGCTATACGCCGCTCGGTTTGGCTGCGCCAGTGTGCTGCTGACAACGCTGCCAAGAAGGCCCTCACTGGTTTTCCCTTTAAAGGACGGCATCTGTTTGGAGACCGCCTGGACCTTTTTGCTAAGGGAGGCAGGTTACCCCAGTGCAGGTGGCAATCTCGGCCCTTTCGGGGTCAGGGTTCCTTCTCCTCCCCTTACCGTGGTGCAAGACAGGGAAGGGGGGTTTCTTTCCCTGAGGCCTGGGGAGATTTCTGGGGTAGAGGCAGAGGACATGGACGTCCTGGCTCCTCCTGGGGTCCCAAAGCTAGATCCTCTCCCAAGCCCCCTCAGGCATGATGGGGCGCCCTCACCCATCTGGGTGGGGGGACGGCTGCAGCACTTCACTCACGTCTGGAGGCTTCATGTCTCCGACCGGTGGATTCAGGAGGTAGTGTCCTCCGGTTACAAGTTGGAGTTTGCTGCCGATCCCCCTTCAAGATTCATCAGATCCCGGATTCCTCAGGTCCCTGTGTCGGCTCAGGAGCTAGTGCAAGCAGTGCAAGGCCTTCTGGAGCTGGGGGTCATCTGCCAGGTTCCTTTGAGAGAAAAAGGCAAGGGCTTTTATTCCAACCTATTCACAGTACCCAAAAAGGATGGTTCTGTCAGGCCCATCCTGGACTTAAAGTTTCTCAACAAGTTTGTCAGGGACAGGCGCTTTTGCATGGAGACTCTGCGCTCTGCCATCAGTTCCCTGCGCCAAGGGGATTTAATGACTTCTGTGGACATCAAAGATGCTTACCTTCATATTCCTGTGTTCCCAGGCCATCAAAGGTTCCTCAGGTTCGCTCTGATGGATCAACACTACCAATTTTTGGCCTTGCCCTTCGGCCTCACTTCAGCTCCCAGGGTGTTCACCAAGGTGCTGGCTGGCGTGATGTCTCTGCTCAGATGTCAGGGCGTCCGCGTGCTTCCCTATCTGGACGACATCCTTATCACTTCCCAGTCAGTGTTGGATACTCAGCTGGTGGTGTCCACTCTGGAGTGATTTGGATGGGTGATCAACCACCCCAAGTCCTCACTGTTCCCTTCCTTGGTAACTCCATTCCTAGGAATGAATCTGGATACAGTTCAGGCAAGGATCTTCCTTTCTCAGCAGAAGGTGGACAGTCTGATTGCACAGGCTCAGTCCCTCCTAGCTTGTCCCCATCCCTCCATCAGGCAGGGGATGCAGCTGGTGGGCCTGATGGTGGCGTGCTTTGAAGCGGTCCCTTATGCTCAGTTCCACTTGAGGCCTCTGCAACTATCTTTATTGTCTGTATGGGACAAGGACCCAGCGTCC
The DNA here is from genome assembly GCA_027917425.1 of Gastrophryne carolinensis. Taxonomy (NCBI): domain Eukaryota; kingdom Metazoa; phylum Chordata; class Amphibia; order Anura; family Microhylidae; genus Gastrophryne; species Gastrophryne carolinensis. Next base: position 42,443,638 of record CM051243.1, on the reverse strand, counting down.
CTGGACAGGGTCTGTGTGCTCTCCCCCCTGGTCAGGAGGTCCCTGTTGTGGTGGATGGACTCAAGGAACCTGTTGGGGGGCAGATCCTTTCTTGCCCCTTCCTGGGAGACGGTCACCACGGATGCCAGTCTGTCAGGTTGGGGGGGTTCTGGAAGTCCCTGCGGTTCCAGGGGAGGTGGGGCCCTCAGGAGGCCCACACACCTATCAATGTCTTGGAACTGCGGGCGATCAGGCTAGTTCTGGCTCGCTTGACTACTCATCTTCAGGGCCTGCCTGTTCAGGTGCGCTCGGACAACCAGACGGCAGTTGCCTACATCAATCATCAGGGAGGGACCCGGAGGGGGGCCCTCCAGGAAGCGTCTCTGATCCTGACTTGGGCGGAGGCCAATGTCCCCTGCATTTCAGCTGTGTACATCCCGGGGGTGGAAAATCACCTGGCGGACTCTCTGAGCAGGGGGACCTCTCGCCTGGGAGAATGGTCCCTATGCAGCAGGGTGTTTCAATCTCTGTGTCACCGTTGGGGCCAACCAGACGTGGATCTGTTTGCATCCCGCCACAATCACAAGCTTCCAGCTTTTGTCTCTCTGTCCAGGGATCCTCTGGCCCTGACCTCGGATGCGCTAGCAATGTCATGGAAGGACTTTCAGTTCCTGTATGTCTTCCCCCCAATTCCCCTGCTGTGCAGGGTTCTGCGCAAGATTACTCTGGAAGGGGTGCCAGCAATTCTGGTGGCCCCCAGGTGGCCAAGAAGAGTGTGGTTCGCAGACGTGGTACAGCTGGCAGTAGATCAGTACGCTCTGCCCTTGGTGCCAGATCTGATCACTCAGGGCTCACTACGCCATCCCAATTTACAAACTCTGGCTTTGACGGCTTGGCTGCTGAAACCTCCAACTCTTCTGTGCTGAACACCCCTGACGCCACTTCCCTTAAGGATGGCGAGGATAAGCGCCTTGATCAGATGGCGTGCCACGCATTTGCCAGCGTGGGCTCGGCCCTGCGGCCTGTTTGTGCATCTGCCCTGGTGTCGCTTGCTACCAGGTCTCTTATCAGGGACTGGCTAAATAACGCTCAGTTTGATCCAGCTTGCGCTGAGTTCTCTATCCTTAAGAGGATAGAATTTTGTCCTGGCTGCGATGGAAGATTCTATTGTCGTGTGTAGTAGGACTTCAGCCTTACTGGTGGCTATGCGCAGATTGGTCTGGCTCCGCCAGTGGACAGCGGACGTTGGGGCCAAGAAGTCGCTCACAGCTCTTCCCTTCTTGGGTACGCGGCTGTTTGGAGATAAATTGGATGCTGTTGCTAAAGGAGGTAAGTTACCTCAGCGGAGGAAACAGCGCTGCCCCTTTGGGGGGGCTGGCTCATTCGCTCCTTCCTTTAGAGGGGCCAGAGCGGCTAGGGGTTTGGCCTTCTCGGGTGTCAGGGGCTCGTCCTGGAACAGGGGCAGAGGTCGGGCACGTCCCGCGGCTGCCTGGGGTTCCAAGCCCAAGCCTGCCTTTAAACCGGCTCAGCAATGAAGGGGCGCCCTCACCTGCCAGGGTGGGGGGGATGGCTGCGGCTCTTCTTCCAGGTCTGGGCCCGAGAAGTCACAGACAATTGGATCTTGGAAGTGGTCTCCTCCGGTTACAAACTGGAGTTCGAGTACTGGCCGCCCCCAAGATTCTTAAGGTGTCGGGGGCCCTCGGACCCTCAGGCTGCACAGGGGCTCCTGTTAGCAGTGAAAAACCTTCTGGACATGGGGGTTATATGCTCGGTGCCTCTGTCGGAGAGAGGCAGGGGTTACTACTCCAACCTTTTCACGGTTCCCAAAAAGGAGAGTTCGGTGAGACCCATTCTAGATCTCAAGGTTCTCAACAGGTTTATCAGAGCCAAAAAGTTCCGCATGGATACTCTGCGCTCGGCTATCAATTCCCTTTGCCAAGGGGATTTTATGACATCCATAGACATCAAGGATGCGTATCTGCATGTTCCGATTTTTCAGGCACATCAGAGATTCCTCCGGTTTGCGGTGGAGGATCAACATTATCAGTTTGTAGCTCTTCCCTTCGGTCCGACCTCGGCGCCGAGGGTCTTCACCAAGGTCTTGGCGGGAATAATGGCTCTGCTCAGAGCTCAGGGCATTCGCATTGTGCCTTATCTGGACGACCTGTTGATCTCAGCTTCTTCCCTCCGTCAGGCGGAGCTGGACACCCACCAGGTGGTGTCGACCCTGGAGAGGTTCGGGTGGGTGATCAACCGCACCAAGTCTTCTCTCTCCCCGTCTCGTGTGATTTCATTTCTGGGCTTGAATCTGGATACCAGTCTGGCCAGAGTGTTTCTGCCCCAGACCAAGGTGCAGGGGATTCAGGGTCTGATCCGCCTATCCGACAGGGGATGAAAGTGGTAGGCTTGATGGTATCCTCCTTCGAGGCGGTACCGTTTGCACAGTTTCACATGAGATCTCTTCAACTTCACCTATTGACGCATTGGGACAGGTGTCCGCAGTCATTGGATCAACCTTTCAGGATGTCTCCCAGGGTTCGGCAGTCCCTTCGGTGGTGGCTGGAATCGAGCAACCTGTTGAAGGGCAGATCCTTTCTGGTCCCTTGTTGGGAGACGGTTACCACGGATGCCAGCCTGTCGGGCTGGGGAGGTTATTGGAAAAGTCATCAGTTCAGCGGGGTGTGAGGTCCTCAGGAGGCTCACACCCCCATCAATGTCTTGGAGCTCAGAGCCATCCGACTGGTTCTGGCTCGGCTGACCTCACATTTACAGGGTCTACCGGTTCAGGTTTGTTCAGACAACCGAACAGCGGTAGCTTACATCAATCACCAAGGAGGGACTCGCAGCAGGAGTGCCCTCAGGGAAGTCTCTCTGATCCTGCACTGGGCGGAGAGCAATGTCCCTTGCATTTCGGCAGTCTACATTCCGGGAGTGGAGAACACGGATGCTGATTCCCTGAGCAGGGGATCCTCTCGCCAAGGAGAGTGGTCTCTCAACCCCCAGGTTTTTCTGGATCTTTGCCGCAAGTGGGGGACTCCGGAGATGGATCTCTTTGCCTCGAGGCACAATCACAAACTTCCGGCCTTTGTGTCTCTTTCTCAGGATCCTCTGTCTCTGGCAGTAGATGCCTTGTCACTGGCTTGGAAGGAGCTGGGTTTTCTGTACCTGTTTCCACCCGTCTCCATGCTGGGCAAGGTAGTTCGCAAACTGGTTCTAGAAGGGGCACCAGCGATTCTGGTGGCTCCAAGGTGGCCAAGAAGGGTTTGGTACGCAGACGTGGTAAGGATGGCCGTAGATCAGTACCGGCTTCCCTTGTTGCCGGATCTGCTATCTCAGGGTCATCTACTTTACCCCAATTTAAAAATGCTGGCTTTGACGGCTTGGCTGCTGAAACCTTCATCTTGAAAGAGGAAGGTTTGTCTGAGGCTGTTGTTCAGACCTTGATTAGGGCTAGGAAGTGGTCCTCTTCTGGCATTTACTATAGGACTTGGAGGTCCTATATTGATTGGTGTGAGGCTAGGGCCTTGCCTTTCAGAGTGTTTTCGATACCCAGGATTTTGGAGTTTCTTCAGCATAATCTGGATCTTGGGTTCCAGCTTAGTACTTTGAAAGGATAGGTTTCTGCTCTGTCGGTTTTCTTCCAGAGGTCTTTTGCCTTACACCCGCTGGTTAAGACCTTTTTCCAAGGGGTCGCGCATGTGTGGCCCCCTCGGAAGGCTGTTGTTCCTGTTTGGGATTTGAATTTGGTTCTTTCGGCTCTGCAGGGTCCTCCTTTTGAGCCGTTACAGGATATTGCTCTTTCGGTTCTCACTCAGAAGGTTGCCTTCTTGGTGGCTATTACCTCTGTTCGGCGTGTCTCTGAGTTGGCGGCTCTGTCGATTCAGGCCCCTTACTTTGAGAGACACCAGGATAAGGTGGTTTTTCGTTTTAAGCCGGATTTCCTTCCTAAGGTGGTGTCTGCTTTCCACCTCAATCAGGATATTGTTCTCCCTTCCTTGTGTCCTAAGCCTAACAATGACAAGGCGAGGGTTCTGCACAATTTGGATGTTGTTCGCTGTGTGAAGTACTATTTGGTGACTACTTCTTCCTTCCGCAAGACGGACGCTTTTTTCGTGGTGCCCTGCGGCCCAGGAAAGGTTTGGCGCCTGCTAAGTCTACGATGAGCAAATGGATTCGTCAGGCTATTCTGCTAAGGGGAGGACTCCTTTTAGGGTCACTGCGCACTCTACCAAAGATAAGGACTGCACTGCCAGATATATATATGAAAGGTGCTAGCCCCTAGGACCACTACTATAATCTCTATACACTTGTGGATGGGACTCCAGGGCTGTCCCACCTCTATGTCCTATTACACAAGGCTGCACACTGATTATTAATTAATCCATTTATTAATCACAAAAAATACATGTAGTATTCATAGAGATACACATATACCACATACTCAACATCACATAACATCACATCATAAAAAACATAGATCTAAAAACCGAAAGTGGGGAGGATCTCCAGGGCTTCTCTCAATTTGGGTCCACTTTAATGATCTTAGCACCAAGATCAACAGTGCATTTATATTATGGCACAAAACCTATATTAGAGCATGCATATGTAGGCGTTCAACAGAGTAAAGTGCTCAGTGCATACTATGTCCTAATATCTGTTCACTAAGTTGAAGATTTAATATATATATAAAATAAATAAATAAATAGTAAATTGATTCAAAACAAGAAAGTGCCTCAAAAATCAGTGCAATACAACCTCAACTGTAACTACTCTCACAAGTGATCTCACTAAAACCCATGCAAAGTGACAAGTGCTAAAGTGCAAACATGCATGTGCCTGAATAAATACTAATCCTATGTGCCTTTGTTCAGCGCCACATATGCATCTCAGCCATCATCATTGTAATCATCATACTCATCAATCCATATCAGAAATAACAATAACACGCCCTTCCCGTCCTCCCCACTTACTTCACCTACGCGCTGCGTGGTTAGCAACCACTTCTCCTGGGTGGCACCAGGAGATGCACTGTTGATCTTGGTGCTAAGATCATTAAAGTGGACCCAAATTGAGTGAAGCCCTGGAGATCCTCCCCACTTTTGGTTTTTAGATCTATGTTTTTTATGATGTGATGTTATGTGATGTTGAGTATGTGGTATATGTGTATCTCTATGAATACTACATGTATTTCTTGTGATTAATAAATCGATTAATTAATAATCAGTGTGCAGCCTTGTGTAATAGGACATAGAGGTGGGACAGCCCTGGAGTCCCATCCACAAGTGTATAGAAGTCACTGCGCACTCTACTCGTGCGGTTGGTGCGTCCTGGGATTTTCAGCACCAGGCTTCTGTTGAACACGTTTGTAAGGCTGCTACTTGGTCTTCCGTTCATACTTTTTCCAAGTTTTCCAAGGTTAATGTGCGGGCTTCAGCGGATGCTGTTTTTGGCCGCAAGGTTCTGCAAGCTGCAGTGGTTTGAGTTGGTACATTTTTTACTGTTTCTGGTTCCCACCCATGACGGACACTGCTATTGGATGTCCCACATGTCATGAAGATCGAAGTGGAGTGTATGGCACACTTAGAATAATACCGTTTTGTGAGTACTCACCTTTAAAACGAGTATTATGAGTGTGCCATACACTCCACTTCGCCGCACCCCTTTTTTTTCAGGTATTCTGGGGCTTTTATATGGTGAACCAATGGTTTCGATTGTTAGGTTATAATTAGTTCTTCCTGCTCCCCTTACTGCTTTTTTACACTGGGAAATTGGTGGGAGGTCCCAGGTATATATGGACCGGGTGGGGCTTTTTTTTTTTTTGCATATTCATCTCTGCAGAAGTTCGCCCTCTACTGGAGATTACCCACATGTCATGAAGATCGAAGTGGAGTGTATGGCACACTCATAATACCCGTTTTAAAGGTGAGTACTCACAAAACTGTATTTTTTCCAGGGGGCCACTTATGTGCGTCCCCCACGTAAACCTATGTTGCTTGTTTGGGATTTGAACTTGGTTCTGTCAGCCTTGCAGGGTGCTCCCTTTGAGCCTGTGCAGGATGCTGCCTTGGCCATTCTTACGCGCAAGGTTGTGTTTCTGGCTATCACTTCTGTCAGGCGTGTGTCTGAGTTGTCGGCGCTGTCCATTCAGCCCCTCTACTATGAGAGGCACCAGGACAAGGTGGTGTTTCGTTTCAAACCTGACTTTCTGCCTAAGGTAGTGTCTGCCTTTCATTTGAATCAGGATATTGTTCTTCCTTCTTTGTGCCCTAATCCTAGCAATGCTAAGGAAAGGGTTTTGCATTCTTTGGATGTGGTTAGGTGTCTGAAGTACTATCTGGTGGCTACTGCACCTTTCAGGAAAACTGATGCTCTTTTTGTGGTCCCTTCTGGTCCTAGGAAGGGTTTGGCTCCTGCCAAGTCTACTATCAGCAAGTGGATTCGTCAGGCTGTGATTCAGGCCTACTCTGCTAAGGGGAAGAATCCTCCCTTCCGCCTTACTGCTCATTCCACTCGTGCTATTGGTGCCTCTTGGGCTTTTCAGCACCAGGCTTCTGTTGAACAAGTTTGTAAGGCTGCCACTTGGTCTTCTGTTCATACCTTTTCAAAGTTTTACAAGGTTGATGTTAGGGCCTCAGCTGACGCTGTTTTTGGCCGAAAGGTTCTGCCTGCTGCTGATTTTCTTGGGGATCCCACCCTACGTTATGGACACTGCTATTTGATGTCCCAACTGTAAGTATTAGATTTGGAGCAGGACGTACTGTATACTAAGAATAATACAATTCTGTGATTACTCACCTGTAGAATTGGTATTATGAGTATACAGTACGTCCTGCTCCAACCCACCCTTGGTTTGGATTTTCTTGGATCCCCTGTATGGTGATTGTTATCATTGTTATGTTGATAGTTTGGATTGTTTAATTCTCCCGGCTTCACATTAACTGCTTTTCAATGCTGGGGATTTGTGGGAGGTCCCCGGGTATTTGAGGGGCCAGGAGGAGCCTATTTTCGATGTCTCTGCAGTCCAGCGCCATCTGGCGGAGTAAATCCCAACTGTAAGTATTAGATTTGGAGCAGGACGTACTGTATACTCATAATACCAATTCTACAGGTGAGTAATCACAGAATTGTATTTTTTTTATTTGTTGTCTTCAACATGTGGGGGGTATGTAAAAAGCTCACAGGTCAGCCGCTGGGGTGGGGGGTTAGTTTAAACTTGATAAGTCAGCAGCTGAGTAGGGTGGTTAAGGGGGGATTGTTCAGTGGCTGGGGAGCAGGGTCATGTGATGAGTTTGAGTCAGTGGGGAGTGGAGTGGGGTTAGGTGAGGATCAGAACATACAGCCCTGATCCCCACCACTCCTGACAGAAACAAATTACGTCCCGGGGCTTCTCCCTGACTTGGCTTACTCTTCAAATCCCTGGTTAAATACAACCGCCCCCAGTAAATATACATATATACTCACCTTCTATCCTGCACAGTCGTTCTGTCCTGCTCCAGCTGCTCCAGTGTGTGAAAACTACCCCAGATGGCGTATTTGTGTGCCCGGCCATCCGGCTCCTTGTAGATTTGGTGTGCACCCAGACCCCCCTGAAAAGCCCTGTGGCCTGCCACACGTCTCACAATGACTCGCAGTGTGGGTGAGAAGTGGAAGTGGCAGCCAGGTGCAAAGCCTTCAGTTCCATAGCCATAGAGGTGTCAGGGTGTTCCCCCCCATCTCTGCTAAGCCCCGGCCATCATTTCGTACTTCATGTCTTATAAAGTATGCTCGGCCATGTCAGGCACTTTGCAGGAGAATAGGGATCGCTCTCCCGTAGAGACTGGTGGGGGAATGCTGTTAATTGCTTCTTTTCTGTCAGCTCTCTGGGATGACATTCTTGGTGCCGCATGTACGGCTGTCAGCAGGGGTACAGCTGCTTCTGCTCATGAAGCATTGACTCCATTACACACCCATAATGAGAATATTTAGCTGCTGCTATTCTTACACCAAAGGTCAGTCATGGCCTGGCAACTGGGGGGGTCAGCTCAGGTCACAGGGAGTGCTACAGTCGATAATGGGAAGGGGTGTCTCTGATGGCCTAAATAAGTTCAATAGATTTGGCCAAACACTGGACCCAAACGTCTCACTAAACCCCTGCTTCCCAGCCGCTGACCCAAAACCGCTCATCTAACCCCCCTCCCCTGTGGCTGACCAGTCACTCCTCGCCTAGTCCTGCTCCTCAGTTGCTGACCAGTCACCCCTCACCTAAACCCCCATCCCATTGTGTTAGGCAGGGTGCACTGCAATCCAGCTATCCTGTTTTCTGTGGGAGGGTGAAGGCCCACTGTTAACAGAGTAGGCCAAACACTGGACCCAAACCCCTCTCCTAACCCCACTTCCGTCTTAAACCCCTTTCCTGGGTGGGTGAAGGCCCACTGTCAATTAAGTTGGCCATACACAGGGCCCTATGGCTCAGCCATGGCAAAAGGACGGCATTAGGTGAAACATACTGTATGGGGCAGTAGGACAGGAGGCATGGGGGTAGGAGTTACATAGCTTAGAAATTGCCATTGATATTGATTCTCACAGCATAGTTATTCCCCTTTTACCCATTTATTCAACCTGTTCAGTGCCGGTATCTGCTTTATTCCTGCCTCCATCCTGCCCTCTGCCTCCATACAAGCCACCATAATGATAAGAGAGTTCCTCGCTCAGGTTGTACACACAGCAAACCTGGGATAGTCTGATGTTTAGCAGTGTGTGTGTGTGCAGTTGTGTTCTCATACATGGGGCCTGCATGGTTTCCTGGTTTGTTGGTTGCCTTGTTTATTTATTCTAAGTATACAGCACGTCCTGTTCCAGAAGATATTCCTTACACTTGGGATATACATCCAGTAGATGGCGCTGGACTGCAGAGACAGAAAAGTGGCTCCTCACGGCCCCATATATACCCCAGTTCTTCTCTGCAGTCCTGGCTGTGATGACTAGAAGATGGCTCTCTCTACTCGCAGGTGAGCGGGGCTATTAGCCTGCGGCCCTGTAGGACTATTCCCACCCGTTTCCTTTTACTGCCTCCCAGCTCAGGCTGCGCTGGTTCGGATGAAGGTAGGCAGCACCGCTGTCAGGTGCTAAGGAGCGCTGCTCCAACCGCAGTCCCCCCACCAAAGGGTAGGCGGTATAGGCCCATGGTGAGCCTTATGGGATGCCCCTCCCGCATTTTATGCCCCTCGCCCCCTGTCCCCGCAGTTGGCTCCCTTTAGGCTGGCCGTCGCTTCCCCTTTGCTCTCCCGGGGGGGGGGGGGGGTGAGGGGGGTGCATCTCTTTACTATATGTAGTGTGTTGTGTTTGATCCCTTATGAATTGATTGCACTGGTTTCTTTTGCCGCCGCCGCTTGCTTGTACTACGCGCTGCGGTCGGCGGCGGCATCGCCTCAGGCGCTGCTGCGCCATCATTGGCTGGCCTTGTCAATTGGGCGCGTTTTTGCGCTCTTCGGGGGGGGGGGGCGAGCCTTGCGGCTGACGCGTTCTGCATCACTGTCTCCGCGGCCCGCCCCTCGAGGTATATGCGGGCGCCTTTTTAGTTCTCTGCTGCGTGTGCCTGGCGTCTCCCTATCCCGGTCCGTAAGTGCCCCTGCGGGCTGATTTATTTATATATTTCTCTGTATTGCATATTGCTTATGGGATCTTTTGCTTATGTCTTGGTGGCGGGTCAAACTTTGTGGTTTCTCCCGGTCCTATCCCCTCTATTTAGTGTTAACCCTTATTGGGGGCTATTATATTTCATTACTCCCACTTCCCCAGCGGGTTATTGGGGCATCCCGGGTTGCTTTTATTAGCGTCAATCCCTATTGGCCTGTTGTGCCATGATAATCACCATATGGAGGCTTCTCAGGATAATGTGCTTGGGGTTCCTTCAGGACAAGTCCGGCTGTGTGTGGCGTGTGGGGTATCCCCTATAAGTGATGATGTCAGGGTGTGTGTACCCTGCGCCCAGCAGGTACTTGCGCTGCAATCTGGGTTACCTGCGGCTGGGCCTAGTGCTGCGCCCCCTCTGGCTTCGCCTACCCCCCCCCACGCTTACATCTGACTCCCAGTGAGGTGCATACCAGTGGGGAGTCTCAACCTGATTTGGCTGCCCGGATAGCCAGTATTGAAAGGCATATTACTGGGTCTGGTCCCCGTAAGGCTCCTGCTAAGCGGCGGCATCTGGCACCCGGTGTTACTCTCTTTCCTGTGGAAGCTGAGGAGTTTTTTGATATTACTGGATATACCCCCCTGGAAGAAGAGGAATTATTCTCTGATTCAGAATCATCTGAGGATCAGCCTAGGGGTTATGCTGAGTCTGGGTCTGACCCATGGGCTTCAGATGATACTGACAGACTTTTGGCTCACATTTTTGAAGTGCTATGTATCTCTCCTCCTGCCGTGGCCCCGCGGAAGCAGGGGGAGCTGTTTCATACTGTTAAGCCATGTTTGGAGTTTCCTGAACAAACTCACTTTAATAATCTGTTTCTCAAGGAGTGGGAACGGCCTAGCCGGCCTCCCGGGGTACCAAAGAGTTGGGATAAGAGGTATCCCTTTCCTGCTGAGATGGTTAAACGTTGGTCATGTCCTCCAGAGGTGGATGCACCAGTTCTGGGGTTATCTAACACATCTGTCATGCATTCCCCTGACTCTACTACACTGAGGGATGGGGAGGACAGGCGCATGGATCAGCTGGCTTGCCATGCCTTTGCCTGTGTTGGGACCACGCTCCGTCCGGTCTGTGCCTCTGCTATCACGGCTGTTGCTATTAAAAGCCTGCTCAGGGGTCTCTTAGATGGGGCCCCTGATGATGCTGGTAGTGAAGAGTATAGAGCTCTTCTGCGTTGTGAGGAATTTGTTGCATATCATATTCTCTCTGCCCTGGATGATACCATTAGAATGTGTGGCAGGGCATCTGCCTTGTTGGTGGCGATACGCCGCTCGGTCTGGCTGCGCCAGTGGGCAGCTGACAATGCTGCCAAAAAGACTCTCACTGGGTTTCCCTTCAAGGGGCTGTGCCTCTTTGGGGAATGCTTGGACTTGTTTGCTAAAGGTGGCAAGTTACCTCAGCGTAGAAGGCAGCCCTTTCGGGGTTCAGGTGCCTTTTCTCCTTCCTTCAGGGGCTCCAGAATTGGACGGGGAGCTTTCTTTGCTGGAGCAGAGGACGTGGCCGCCCTGGCCCCACCTGGGGTCCCAAGACTAAGTCCTCCCCCTAGCCTCCTCGGGCATGAAGGGGCGCCTTCACCCATCCGGGTGGGGGGACGGCTTCAGCTCTTGGCTCACGTCTGGAGGTGTCATGTCCCAGACAGAGTTTGTCTCATTATTCCAATATTTTCTTTGTGCCCAAAAAGGATGGGTCCATCAGACCTATCCTGGATTTGAAGCTTCTCAACAAGTTTGTCAGATTCGCATGGAGACTCTGCACTCAGCTGTGACTTTCCTACGCTCAGGGGACTTCATGACCTCTGTAGACATCAAGGATGCTTACCTTCATGTACCTATCTTTCCAGGTCATCAGAGATTCCTCAGGTTCGCTCTGGAGGATCAGCACTACCAATTTGTGGCCTTGCCCTTCGGCCTCACCTCGGCCCCCAGGGTATTCACCAAGGTGCTGGCAGGAGTGATGGCCCTGCTGAGATCTCAGGGCATTCGCATTCTTCCCTACCTGGATGACATGCTTATCGCTTCTCAGTCTTTCCATCAGGCAGAGCTGGACACTCAGAGGGTGGTGTCCACACTGGAATCATTCGGCTGGGTGATCAATCACCCCAAATCTTCCCTGTCTCCTTCCATGGTGAAGTCTTTTCTGGGCATGATTCTGAGTTCAGCTCAGGTCAAGATATTTCTTCCTCAACAGAAGGTGGAGGTCCTTCAGGAGAAAGTTCAGCTCCTGCTGTCTTATCCTCATCCATCCATCAGGCAGGGAATGCAGCTGGTGGGCCTGATGGTGTCCTGCTTCGAGGCGGTTCCATATGCTCAGCCTCTTCAGCTTCACCTCTTGTCAGTATGGGATCGGGACCCTGTGTCCCTGGATCAGGTGTTTGTCTTGTCCCCTCAGGTCAGGCGCTCTCTAGTGTGGTGGCTGGACTCAAGGAACCTGCTGGGGGCAGGTCCTTTCTGGCCCCCTGCTGGGAGACTGTCACCACGGATGCCAGTCTGACAGGTTGGGGGGGAGTCTGGAAGTCCCTGAAATTCCTGGGTCAGTGGGGCCCTCAGGAGGCCCATCAACATTCTGGAATTGAGGGCAATCAAGTTGGTTCTCGCCCACTTTTTTTTATATATTCTTTATTTTGGTTTTCAGTTTTTACATACAACTCAATAAAGTACAAGAAACAAAAGACAATGCATATACAATCTGTCAGTAACCGCTTACCTGGACCCCGTTCCAGAGCCGTCTCCAGGCGGCCGGCCACAGCTGTCTCTGTGCGGCGGCCGCGCCGAGCGGCGGCGGCGGCTCGGGCGGTGCCGAGCACGGCCGCTCTCTTCCCTCCCCCCTGCGTCACAGCCTCTCGTGCTCGCCCGCGCAAGCACGTGACTCTTTTGTCCTCCGGCGGCGCTGTACACAGCGCGCCCGCCAGAGGCTGTGATAGGGCCAATGAGCCCAAGGTTCTTGGTTGGGTCAATGAGCCCAAGGTTCTTGGTTGGGCCAATGAGCCCAAGTGCAGGGGTTTTGGGCCATGAGCCCAGGGGAGGTTCTGGGCTATACGCCCTTCCATAGTGTATAGCCAATTAGCTGCTTAGTCTTACGCGCACCAATCACACACACCTTCCCTTTCTAGTCTGTCCCTATAAAGGTTCTCCCCGTCAGTTACCCGGTGCCTGTGATAGCGCCTTGTACTTTGCTTTGTCTTGTGATTGTTCTGTGATTGATTTTCGTTGCTGACCCCTGCCTGAACCGACCATTCTTTGTCTGATCTCCGTTGCCGACCCCTGCCTGAATCGACCAATCTCTATCTGAACTCCGTTGCCGACCCCTGCCTGAATCGACCTTTCTCCGTCTGATCTCTGTTGCCGACCTCTGCTTTGTACCCTGACCTCGAGCTGCCTCATCCCTCTGTACCGCTGCTATCTCTGACTTCCCGGTGTCGACCTCTGGCCTGTCTTTGGACTTCCGCTATACTCGCTCTTAGTCATTGGTTCTTCAGACCTCCAACCAGTAAGCTCTCATCCTTTGAGCCATTGAAGTCCTGGGGGCAACCGATCCCGGGCAGGCGTATTCTGCGTCCCGGCAAGCGGGGGCTCCTACAGGTGAAGCTGGCTGCGGAGATTGGGGGTTGAGGGCTTACCTGGAGGGCTGGAGTTACCCGAGCATGACATTATCACAGCCCAAAAAAGAAATGGATGGCCTGGTACAGCAAGTGCAGGCTATGGCCACTGCCATTAATCAACTAGCCCAAAGAGTGGCCACTCAAGAATCCAGGCAGACTCCTGCATCCTCTGTACCACCTCACATATCGGAGCCGAAGGTCCCGCTACCGGAGAAATTTTTTGGAGACCGAGCCAAATTCTCCAATTTCAAAAATTCCTGCGAACTTTATTTTAAGTTGAGGCCCGTATCCTCGGGCACCGAGACCCAGCGAGTGGGTTTGATAATTTCTCTTCTACAAGGAGATCCTCAGTCTTGGGCCTTTAGTTTGCCTTCCCATGATGCTGCTCTACATTCTGTTACGGCCTTCTTCTTAGCTATGGGAGTTTTGTATGCTGACCCGGACCAGCAATCTATGGCCGAAAACAGGCTTCGGTCCTTGAAGCAAGGGCGGAACACGGCTGAAGATTACAGTGCTGAGTTCCGCCGTTGGGCTGTAGAGTCCAGGTGGAATGACCCTGCTTTGTGTAGCCAATACCGGGTGGGTCTGTCAGAGAGCATCAAGGATGCGCTTGTAAATTTTCCTCCAACTTATGCAGGTCACCATTTAGATAGACCGATGCCTTAGGGAGAGAGCTAGGGAGAGAGCTAGGGCCCCCACTTCTCTCAAACCCTTCCATGACCCTAACCCACCGGCTTCCCGTAGGGAAAATTTACCTTCCACCTCTCAAGAGGAACCCATGCAGCTAGGGAGAACCCGCCTTTCCCAGGATGAGAAGCAGCGAAGGCGCTCCATGGGGTTATGTCTTTATTGTGCGAACCCGGGACATTTCGCTAGGTCCTGTCCTAACAAGGGAGGCTTGGCGGGAAACTTCCACACCTAGATCAGGGGGAGAGTGCTGATCTAGGTGAGTCCGTTTGCTACTCTCGCCTGAATAAAATGCTAATCCCTGTAGACCTTTCCTGGGGCTCCTCCAAGCAGTCAGCTTCCACTTTTATTGACAGTGGAGCTGCGGGCAACTTTCTGGATAGGTGCATGATCTCCATTTTGGGAATTCCACCTCTTAATCTAGTCGTTGGGTCCTCCCACTCAAAGTTCATAGAATTTTTTGTTTTTGATTGCCCTGAGACTCCGGTGGTTTTGGGATACCCTTGGCTAAGAGTCATTGCTTCTCCACTGCCCTCAGAAGTTTCCAAATGCTGCCCCAGGGGTTACCGCAGCCGTACGCGGATTGGGCTGACGTTTTCTCTGAGACTTGCTCCCTGGGACTATTCCTCCTAGAGGGAAAATGTATAACCTTACCCGGCCTGAGGAGCAAGCAATGAGGGATTACATCTCGGAGAATTTGAGCAAGGGGTTTATCCACCCTTCAACGTCGCCTTCGGGGGCTGGCTTCTTTTTTGTGGAAAAGAAGGATGGTGGTTTGAGGCCTTGTATAGACTACAGGGTCCTGAACAAGATTACTGTAAAAAAACGGTATCCCCTTCCCTTGATTGGGGATTTATTCAATCAAGTTGTTGGTGCTCGGATTTTTTCCAAGTTAGATTTAAAGGGGGCCTACAACTTGATTCGTATTCGGCAAGGGGATGAGTGGAAGACGGCATTTAATGTTAAAGATGGCCATTATGAATATCTGGTCATGCCCTTTGGCCTTTGTAACGCTCCAGCCGTCTTCCAAGACTTTGTGAATGATGTGTTCCGAGACTATTTGGGTAGATTCGTAGTCATTTATTTAGACGATATTCTCATTTTTTCTAACTCTCTGTCTGAGCATAGACGTCATGTAAAGATGGTTCTGCAAAAATTAAGGGAAAACAATTTGTATGCCAAGATCTCTAAATGTATGTTTGAGGTCCCCTTCTTGGGGTATGTGATTTCTAACCAGGGTCTGGAGATGGATGCGGAGAAGGTTTCGGCAGTGCGGGATTGGGTTCAACTTTAAATTTAGCACTACAATGTAGGAAACAGAGAATTATTGGCAGTTAAACTGGCCTTTGACGAATGGCGTCACTGGTTGGAGAGTTCATTGCATCCGATCACGGTCTATACTGATCACAAAAACCTCGAGTACATCAGTTCAGACTGAACTCTCATCAGGCACGTTGGGCATTGTTTTTCTCGCGCTTTAATTTCATAATCACATTTAAGCCAGGAGTTAAAAATACAAAAAATAAAAAAGGCGGATGCCCTGTCCCACATGTTCGGGGAATGCAAAGATAAGGGTGATATGGGTGAACCAATTTTGCCTTTGGGCTGTGTGGTGGGGGCATTGCTTCCTGATCTTTCTAATACCCTGGCGCCATGTCAGAATGAATCTCCTGTAGATGTACCTTTGGGGTGTCAGTTTGTTCCGCCGCACCTGCATCCTGATGTAATCCGCAAATTTTATGATGCTAAAACTGCTGGTCATCTGGGAAATCGTAAGACGTTTATTTTAGCCCAACGCCATGTATGGTGGCCTACTATGCGGCGCGATATATCTACCTTTATCGATGCATGTACTGTTTGCGCGCGAAGTAAAGGGGTACACAAGGCCCCTAGTGGGTGTTTGGTTCCATTAGAGATTCCTAAAGAACCATGGACTCATATCTCTATGGACTTCATAGTTGGTTTACCACCATCACATGGGAACACTGTGATTTAGGTGGTCGTTGACCGTTTTAGTAAGATGGCACATTTTATTCCATTGCCTAAACTACCGTCGGCTCCTGAGCTTTCGCGATTATTTATCTTGCATATTTTTCGTATTCATGGAATACCGTCTAATATAATTTCCGATCGGGGTGTACAATTTACTTCGCGTTTTTGGAAGAATTTCTGTTCGCGGTTGGGGATTCAGATATCTTTGTCGTCGGCGTACCATCCCCAGACCAATGGGCAGACTGAAAGAACTAATCAAAGTCTGAAACAGTACTTAAGGTGTTACATTTCTGACGCTCAAGAGCAATGGTCCAGGAGACCAGGAGACTTTGAAAACTACTGTTTTAAGATATAAAAGATTCGCCGACTGCCACAGATCTCAGGAACCTGCCCTTCAGGTTGGGGACCTTGTTTAGGTTTCCACTAAGAACATTGCTCTCCGGCAACCTTCCAGTAAGTTGGGTCCCAAGTTTATTGGGCCTTTTCCCATTATTCGAAAGTTGAACAATGTAACCTTTAAGGTCCCAACTTTCATCCCCATCACCAATCCTAGTGGACGACGAACCAGAATATGAGGTTAACAAGATTTTAGACTCACGTAAGATCCGTAACTCCTTACAATATTTGGTTGACTGGGTTGGTTACGGTCCTGAGGAGAGGTGCTGGGTTGCTGCGAAAGACGTGCACGCTAGGATTCTTGTTGAAAGATTCCATCGTGACAATCCAGGGAAACCTGGTAAGGGTCCGGAGGCCCCTCGTGAAGGGGGGGGTAGTATCAGTAACCGCTTACCGGGACCCCGTTCCAGCGCCGTCTCCGGGCGGCCGGCCACAGCTGTCTCTGTGCGGCGGCCGTGCCGAGCGGCAGCTCGGGCGGTGCCAAGCACGGCCACTCTCCTCCCTCTCCCCCGTGTCACAGCCTCTCGTGCTCGCGCGCGCTCGAGCACGTGACTCTTTTGTCCTCCGTGACTCTTTTGTCCTCCAGAGGCACTGTACATAGTGCGCCCGCCGGAGGCTGTGATAGGGCCAATGAGACCAAGGTTCTTGGTTGGGCCAATGAGCCCAAGTGCAGGGGTTTTGGGCCATGAGCCCAGGGGAGGTTCTGGGCTATACGCCCTTCCATAGTGTATAGCCAATTAGCTGCTTAGTCCTAAGTGCACCAATCACACACACCTTCCCTTTCTAGTCCCGGCAAGCGGGGGCTCCTACAGGTGAAGCTGGCTACGGAGATTGGGGGTTGAGGGCTTACCTGGAGGGCTGGAGTTACCCGAGCGTGACACAATCATTACACAGCCTACATACTTGACGTTGCTGTCTCTAGGAGAAACTTTAAGACTTACGGCCACCAAAGCTAGCCTCTGTGACAAGTGGGGGCGGGGGGGAGAAGATCAAGACAAAACCCTGTGAGATCGGGTCATTGCCCCCCGCTATTTAGACAATTCTTCCCTATGAGGCAGGGTACCCCTCTGCCCCGATAAGGAGGCACACCTCCCTACACCCGCAATCCCAGAAGCCAAGACCCCCCCCATACATCCACCCAACCCCGTTCTCTGATGTTGGTGCCCCTGAGGCCGGACGATTGTATACCGAGGAAAAAGAAGAGTAGAATATAGAGGAAAGGAGGAGAGGAGGGATAGATAAGAATTAGGGTAGGGATAGGGGGGAAAGGTAGAAGGGTTTTGGCAATGCTTACAAGTCAGCTTCTATGATCTCTCTGTACTCTCGAGACACTGAGAACACTACCCAATTGGCCCACTTCAAGTAGTGCGCCTCTGGGGATTCGCTGCGAGCAGCGATCAATCCCTCAAACCGCTCGATTTCTGCTACCTTTCGCAACCATATAGTAACGCTGGGGGGTTCCTGTCTCTTCCAATGTGAAGGGATGCACGCCCTGGCGGCATTTACTAATTGACTCAAGACCGATCTCTGGTAATTTTTAGTGGGCATCCCCGAGTGGTGGAGCAAGAAAAAGGCAGTTTTCCCCGGTACCTCCCCCTCAACTATGCGGCAAGTTCCCAGCCCCAGCAGTCTCCTCCAAGTATCCCCTGCTTCCTTGGTTTCTGAAATGCCTAATCCTAAAGACCCCCTCTCTTATCCATCTCTCCGCCGTCCTGCCTCCTTGGCCCGGTGCGAACTCGGGGTTTCCCAAAACTGGGAACATTGGTGAGAATGCTGGGGATATGTCCCGGAGGGGGAAATATCTGCGGCATATTTTGAGTGAAGCACCAATTGACGGGTGCCGTAGTTCCGCGCTCAGGACCTGCTTTTTTAGCCAGGGGGCAACTTTTAATGGGAAGGCCGAGTCTCCTTGTTCAATCTGAACCCATTGCTTATGTTGGTTGTGTCTACACAAGTCTACCACCCTGTTTAAGGCCCACACCTCCCAAGTCCCTTCGTCTGACCAGGGTTTTTCTACTGAGGCTCGGCTTCTTGCCCAACCAGATGAACCTCAAGAAACGCTCCCATTTTGCTGAGAAAGGGGTCCGGGATAAATATCGGCAGTGCCTGCATCAGGTATAGTAAAGTGGTAACAGGTTCATTTTTAGGGCGTTGCACTTCCCGAACCAAGAGAGCTTTTTCATAGACCAGGTCTCTGTGTCTCTAGCAAAAACACTTAGTAACGGGGGGAAGTTTAGCGCAAAAATCCCCTCTAATGATCTGCCCAGTTTTGTACCCAGGTATGTAATATAATCCTTTGCCCATTTAAAGGAGAAAGATTGTCGATCCTCTTTTCCCTCTCTGTGGGCAGGTTTATGTTTAGTATTTCAGAGTTGATCTTATAAATTGAATACTCCCTGTATAAATCCAATTCTTTGACTAAGTTGGGTAATGACACTTCCGGGCAGGTCACAAAGAACAGCAGGTCATCGGCATACGCTTCCACTTTGTAATGCCCCGAGGGTAGGGAAACTCCCTGTATGCTTGGATTTCCTCTCACCCTGCACAAGAAAGGTTCTAATGAAAGGATAAAGATTAGGGGTGACAAAGGGCAGCCCTGCCTCGTCCCGTTCCTGATGCTGAAAGGCTCCGATTCTAGACCATTCACCCGTACCGAGGCTATGGGGTTGTTATAAAGGCTCGTGACCCAGGCCAGCATATTAGGACCAACACCCACATGTTGCAGAGCACGTAGTCCCACTGTACCCGGTCAAACGCCTTCTCCGCATCAGTGGCGAGGACTGTTGGGCAGCTCGTCTTTATAGCGGAGTGGAGGAGGTTCAGCGCTTTCGCGGTGTTATCCCGCGCCTCCCTGTGCGGCATGAAGCCTACTTGATCAAGGTGTATTACATGGTGCAGGTGGGGGGCCAGGCTAGATGCAAGGCACTTGGCAAACAATTTCAGGTCTGCATTTAGTAATGAGATAGGCCTGTAATTCGAGCAGAGTGTGGGATCTTTCCCCTCTTTAGGGATCACGGAGAAGGAAGTTTCCAGATTTTAAGGAGTTAAGTACTTTAACTAGCCTGGCGACAGAACTCCAGCGAACGTCTTATAGTACAGGAAGGGCAGCCCTTCTGGCCCCGGTGTCTAGCCGCTCGCCGAACCCCTAATCGCCCTATCCAGCTCTTCCGCCGTGATGGGGCCCTCCAGCTCTTCTATCAGCTCCCTGGTAGTTTGGGCATCCCTGAGCCCTGTATATATTTGGCCACATCCATTCCTCTACGCCCCGATTGTCTTGGGGTAATATTGTATAGCCCTTCGTAGTACTTTCGGAAGACTCCCACTATATCTTTATCCAAGTGCTGTGTGTTCCCCTCTAGGTCTTGCACCTTAGGTACGTATTTTCTGGCCCTTTCCCCCCTCAGGGCTGCAGCCAGGAGGCGTCCACACTTATCCCCTGACTCGTAGAACACCTTTCTACTTTTGATAAGCTGCAATTTCACTCTGTCATTCAGGATTCCCCTGAGCTGGTCTCTGAGAGAGGTCAGGGCAGCGAGGTGTGTTGCTGCCAGTGATTGCTTATGCGCAGTTTCTAATTTATTTATCTCCCCTATTAGTTCTAGAATTTCCCCCCCCCCCTTGTTTGACCCTGGCGCCTTGCTTAATCAGCTCTCCTCGAACCACACACTTATGTGCTTCCCAAACTATTGGCAGGCTGGTTTCAGGTGTACTGTTAATGGCAAAGTAATCCTGTAATTTTTGATTCAGGTCCTCCCTGATTAGCTGGTCCTGAATAAGGGAATTATTTAATCTCCAAGACCACGGCCGCGGGGCGTGAATAGGTGTGGTGAGTGTAAGGCATACCGGGGCATGATCGGAAATAGTTATATTTCCAATGGAGGCTAGAGCAATCTACGGCAGGAGGTGATGGGAGACAAGAAACATGTCTATCCTCGAATACATGTTATGCGGAGGTGAGTAAAATGTGTAGTCTCTGGTATCTGGGTTCAGAATGCGCCAAGGATCTACTAGCTGGTGAAGGTGCAAGAGTTGCTTGACTCTTTTCAGTTTGGAGTATGGTATGTATGTGTGACCTTTGGATGTGTCTACCAGGGGTTCCAAGGTGAGGTTCAGGTCTCCCCCGATTACCAGTTTACCAGCGAAGCCGGCCACCTTTTCCAGAATGCTCTCAAGGAAGGGGACCTGCCCCACATTAGGCAAGTATAGGTTTACAAAGGTATATAGCTCTGAGCGGATCTTCCCCCTACCATTAGCCACCTTCCCTCTCCACCACTCAGGGAGCCCACCTCCACCCAAGGTACGGATCTGGCCAGTAAGATACTCACTCCTCTCGAGAGCGAGTCAGGGGAATAAAATGATATGAAATTGGAAATACCTTGTTTGTGAAGATGGTGGATTAGTCGCCCTGAAGTGTGTTTCCTGGACAAAGGCCACTTGAGCTTTCAATGCTTTGAGGTTGTTCAGCACTAAGGATCTTTTTTCAATCCCTTCACGTTAAAGGAGACCAGGTTAGTTTCACTCATTGTAAGTGGGTGTGAAAGTGCGGAGCCGGCGGGTTCTCAGTAATCGCCCACTGATAGATAAACTGTTGGCGTTATGTGCAGCAGTCCCAGCTTCACACCAACACCTCCGTTTCCGGGACTCTCACGTGGCAGGTAGAAGAGACAGAGGGGGAGAAGGGAAGGGGAGGAGGAGGAAGATGGGGGGGAGAAAAGAAGGGTAAAGTAAGAAAAAAGGAGGCAAAAGAGAAGAGAATATAACAATTACGACCGGAGATCAACAACCCTCTCCGGACGTACAACTACTAACAGGCAACTATGCTCGTCCCCGAGCCTTACCCTAGTGGTGAAGGCTAGAGGTGTACCTATGTGGGGAACTGTGTCTGGCGTCGAATGTGGAGGCCAGTCTCCCAGC
This sequence comes from Gastrophryne carolinensis, assembly GCA_027917425.1. NCBI lineage: Eukaryota > Metazoa > Chordata > Amphibia > Anura > Microhylidae > Gastrophryne > Gastrophryne carolinensis. The sequence goes on along the minus strand of CM051243.1, from coordinate 42,422,402 downwards.
CCCCCCGAGCGACCCAAATAAAATGAGCAACCAGTCGGAAAAACATATCAAAACATGCAACACTATCGGTTAAGCTTAACTCGGTCAGTCCCCTCCCGCCAGCCCGGACCGTACTCTATCCTCAGCACGTGCTAACCGTGCGAGCCTCGTGGTCTTACCCATTGGAGGTCACTTCTAAGACAGTATCAGTGTGAAAACCACGGCCCTAGTGCCACTTACAAGTTTTCAGCTCGCCCCGCAAGCACCCTACCTGGACCGGCTATGTCATGACCTGTTGACCCTGGGCCTGGGCAAGAGGAGACAAGACTCCATCTAAATGGAAGGAGGAAACTATGGTTATGACCAACTTTGCAAAAGTTCAAAGCTCACGATCTGCCAGCCCAGCCTGCCTCTCTCTTCTCATCCTAGGCCGACGTGGTCCCGAGCGCCATGTGGCCCTGCTATTTGGCCTCTGCGGGAAGGGGTCTGTAGCGATAACCCTTATCGCCGGAGGGCTTCACCGCCCGAGACGTCCTTTTCCCAATCGTAAGAGGTGCTGCTGGAATTCCAGAGTCGTCCGTGAGGAAACAGGAACAGCCCTTACAAAGGCTAGTGAATTGTAATATAGCGTTTCCCCCAATAAGAGACAGAACTTCAGTATTGAGGGTGAAGGTGAAGTGTTTTTATTAGTGCCACTCTAGGCCTTATATACACAAGTCTCCATGCAATGGGACCTCCCCCGTGGACCTCATGACAAATACACAGACCAACTCTGCCGGTGACGCAATCAGCAAAACAATAGGCGTCTGTAATACACTCAATCAGAACAATGCCATTGCCTGTGACGTAATCGATTAACACAAAGGCAGTTTATAATACAATCCAAACTACAATTACCTAATTAAGAAAAGGCCAGTGAATGACCCGGTGGGCAACTGAATAGTGATGACATCCAAAAGACAGAGCGTCTGTCACAATGCCCCCTTTTTGTGGAACACCCGGCAGACCCGGATTGACCCTGTTCGGGTTAACGTGGGGCTGTCCGGACTCTTGTTATGGGCAGAGTTCTGTGTAAGGACAAGTCTGCACATAGTGAGTAACCGGACTAAACATTGACGTGGGCTGTACATAGGAATCGGTCATGGGTGGGGTCCAAACACTGGGATATTGTGGCGTTGGTGAGTTCAGCACCAAAGTCCTTGGTTGGATGTGTGCACAGGTGCTTTGCTTTCTTATAGCTGGTCCAAGTTTCAATCTCTTTCCATGGTAGCTGATCGGAGAATCCACAATCTTCTGCACATCTACATCATCGTAAAAGTAGACAAAACCATAACCCTTAGAAACGCCAGAGGCATCCCTAATAATTTTGACACTCTTTACAGCGCCATACTTTGAAAAAACATCCTTAATTTCAGGCTGATTAATCCGACGGCCAATGCCCCCAACAAAAATAGTGTTTGGCATACGTTTCCCTTCTGGAAGGACGTAACCTGATGGCTGATCCTCTTCTTGGCTTCTTGTAACAGACATGACGTGATGCAGACGAAACCCCTGGGTCTCCCCGACCAGTGGGCTGGAGTCGGCAGCTCGGGCTGGAGACCGGGTTGTAACAGGGTTGACGCTGGCTGGTCCAGAGGTAGCGTAGGCAGAAGTCATTGGTCCTAGATCATTTCCCAATAGTACTTCTGCTGGTAAGTTGTCCATAAGTCCCACCTGTACCCTGCCGGATCCAGCGCCCCAGTCAAGATGTACTCGGGCGGTGGGGAGTCGAAACACAGCTCCTCCCGCCACCCTTACTGCAACGGTGTGTCCAGTGCGGTCTTTGTTCTTGACCAAATGAGGTTGAAGCAAGGTAAGTGTGGCTCCGGTGTCGCGTAATCCTTGCGCGGTGCGCCCATTGACTCGTACCTCCTGGCAATGGTGCTGTCGGTTGTCTTGGATGGCCGCTTGTACGGGATCAGCTTCATACAGTACCCCCAGATACTCTTCCGAACTGCTCTCAGCTTCCAAACAGTGTGCCACAGGAGTACGGGAGGTGGAAGGTTGCTTTTGCCCCCACGTGTTTCGGGGAGGCTCTAGGGCGCAATCACTGCGATAATGTCCCCATTGTTTGCAACGATGGCACTGAACTGTGGAGAGGTTCGGTTGCTGCGCTGGCCTATGTGGCCCAGAGTCACGAGTTGGCGCTGAAGCCACAGGTGCTTGAAATTTGATGGGAGGTTGTGGTTTTGGAGCGGACTGTTCTGTCCGGCGAGCATCAGTGTACTCGTCGGCTAGACGAGCAGCCTCAGGTAGCGTTAGAGGCCTCCGGTCACGTACCCACTCTCTTAGCTCTGGTTGCAGGGCATTGAGAAAATGTTCTAGTAAAAACAACTGTAGTACATCCTCAGCGGTCATGGCTTTGCATCCAGTGACCCAGTGTGATGCTGTACGATGGAGGCGACATGCCCACTCCGTGTAAGAATCCCCTCCCTTCTTTTGGGATTCCCGAAATCGTCGCCTGTAGGCTTCCGGGGTGACAGCGTACCGGGCTAACAAAGCCTCCTTTACCAGATGGTAGTGTGGTAAGTCCGCATCAGGGATGGCCCGGAAAGCATCGGAAGCTTTCCCAGATAGTTTCCCTGATAATATGGTGACCCATTCCTCCGTGGGTACCCGGTGTAAAGCGCACTGCCGTTCAAAATCGGCCAAAAATCCGTCAATCTCGTCGTCACTTTCCTGGAAGGACTTAAATGCTGCAAATGGAATCTTTCTCCCCCCAGTGTAACTGAGGCTGAGAGGCTGCTGGGTTGAAAGTCGCCGATCTTCCCTTCGCTTACTGGCCTCTGCCTCCGCTGCGGCGAAGACTCGGTCGATCAGTTCCTGTGATGGATTCGGGCCATAGACCGACAATCTGTTCCAAACCGCTTGAACAAGAGCAGCGTCTTCATCGATCTCTATATTGGTTTCAGTCCTCACTGCTGCATGATCCATTTCGATCAGCTCGGCTATCAGTTCCCGACGTGGGCGGTTGCTAGCTGACCTTCCCCGGCTCTCGAGTAGATCCTTCAGGGTCAGCCTTTTCAACTTGTCCTACTGACTCTCCATCAGGGTAGCACTCTCTCTGGGTACAAAGGACCATCCCACCGCTGCCACCAATTGTAGCGATAACCCTTATCGCCGGAGGGCTTCACCGCCCGAGACGTCCTTTTCCCAATCGTAAGAGGTGCTGCTGGAATTCCAGAGTCGTCCGTGAGGAAACAGGAACAGCCCTTACAAAGGCTAGTGAATTGTAATATAGCGTTTCCCCCAATAAGAGACAGAACTTCAGTATTGAGGGTGAAGGTGAAGTGTTTTTATTAGTGCCACTCTAGGCCTTATATACACAAGTCTCCATGCAATGGGACCTCCCCCGTGGACCTCATGACAAATACACAGACCAACTCTGCCGGTGACGCAATCAGCAAAACAATAGGCGTCTGTAATACACTCAATCAGAACAATGCCATTGCCTGTGACGTAATCAATTAACACAAAGGCAGTTTATAATACAATCCAAACTACAATTACCTAATTAAGAAAAGGCCAGTGAATGACCCGGTGGGCAACTGAATAGTGATGACATCCAAAAGACAGAGCGTCTGTCACAGGGTCTTCTGCTGGAGCTAGCCAGTTCACGACTGGAACAGGAGCACAGTCCAGGAAAGCGAAGAGGCCGTCCAAGTCCCAGCTTGTTTTCCGTGTAGGTGTCTGTTCCCTTGGCAACAATCAGATGGAAAGGGTATCCCCACTGGTACATGGCTCCAGCACCTCGAACCGCATCCAGAACTGGCTTTAACAGTCTACACATCTGCAGCGTGCGCCTAGATAGATCCGGCAGGATCTGGATCCTGGCTCCGTCAAAGTCGATTGGTCCGTTCCTCCAGGCCCTACGAGAAATTTCTTCCTTCACTTTGTAGAAATGGATTCTACATATTACGTCTCTAGGGCGGGCTGGATCCGGGCTGCGCGGACCGAGGGCCCGATGTGCTCTATCTATTTCGATGCGGGTGTCTGCATTTCTTTCCAATAAAGTGTTGAATATGGTCGTGATAATTTGCTTCACGTCTTCGCCTGCGGACTCCTCTGGAGTTCCTCTCACCCGAAGGTTATTCCTTCTGTGCCTGTTCTCTAGATCATCATGTTGCAGCTGTAGGATCTGTGCGTTCTGAGTGTCCATCCGTGCCGTCAGAGCCGCTAGCTTGGCCTCTGTCTCTGATTGATTGGATGAGACTCTGGAGTCAAGGGCTTGAATCTGATCTCGGACCTCCGCGATATCCTTCTTGTACGCTGACTCATAACGCAAAATCAGTGCCTCAAAGTCTGCTCTGGAGGGGATGGCTTTTAAGAAAGGAAGGGTTTCTCCATGGATATTGCCGTCTGATAGCCCGCCGTCAGGCAGATTGCACAGGTTTGGGTTTGGAAATGTCATTGGAGATGGTGTTGGTGAGGGCATCGGGGAGGGGAGGTCCACTGGAATCAGTGGGGGGGTCATCATAGAGGGGGGGGGGGAGATTTCCTCCTGAGTGAAAGCCGGCGTGGCAGTCGGGCTGAAGGGTTCTACCCTGTCCCTTTCGGGCCAGTCAGAAAAGGGGTTGTGGGAGCTGCTTGGAACGCCGCTTCTTGGCCCCAGCTGAGTTTCATGGGACACTGTCTGGTCAGGCTTCTCTTCCTGGTGGCCCCGTGCTTCTGACTCCAATAGGCTTCCTGCACGAGGTTGCCTCTGCGGGAGGCCCCATTGAGTTCCTTCTTGCTGCACCAGTTCCCTGACCCCTACGTCTTGTTTCTCTGGCCCTTTTGTTTTGGGGATAAACATGTATTTTTCAAGCCTCCCCACCATGGGTCTTCTGAATTGCTAATTTGAGAATTGGGTCCACTTTGGTTCCTTTTCCAGACATCTCTGTCAATTTGCCGGCTCTCTCCCCCTGCTGGTTAGGCTGTCGCCTGCCACCCACATGGCTGCCACTCTGCCCCCTGCTTCAGGGGCTTCGCCCCCTTCCTCCGTGTCTCTGCCGCTGCCGCCGCTCAGCATCTCCCCCGCTGTTGCCTGCAGTCGGTCTGCTGTGTTGCAGGGGCTCATGTGCTGCTCGAGTGTTGCGTCTCCTGACCGGGGGCTGCGGTCGGGCAGGAGCCGCTGTGCGTCTGCTCTTCCTGCCGCCATCAAAGCCGCTGCCTCCGCCACGCGCTCTTCCGCTTGTCGGCTGCCGGAGGCAACGGGCGCCGCCGCCGCCACCTCTCCTGTCACCATTCCTGGCCGTCGCGGAGGAGCCAGAGCGTCCTCGCTGCCTGATGATGCCGCCAATGAGAGGGCTGGTGATGAGTCCGGGGACGCTGTCTTCGCCATCGCTCCCACGTGCTTCATCCCGGTTTCAGGCTTTGGTCTTCCTGCTCTCCCGTCGGTCTGCGCTCGGGTCCTTTGCCCTTCCTTCCTCCTTTGCTTCTTCCCGGACATGCTAGGATTGTCTCCAACAGTAAGTTGCCACTAAAATAGCTCTTTTTTCACTCGAAGGGGTCTGGAGCCCACCACCACACGTCTACTCCATGCGATCACCAGGCCACGCCTCCCTGTTCTTGCCCACTTAACCCCACACCTGAGGGGTCGGGCTGTTCTGGTCCGCTCGGACAACCAGACGGCGGTTGCCTACATCAATCATCAGGTGTGGTTCTGCAGGCGGCAGTGGTTTAAACTTTCTGCTGTTACTTTTGGGGATCCCACCCTACCTTATGGACACTGCTATTGGATGTCCCAAGTGTAAGGAATATCTTCTGGAACAGGACGTGCTGTATACTTAGAATAATACAATTCTGTGATTACTCACCTGTAGAATTGGTATTATATGTATACAGCACGTCCTGTTCCACCCCACTCTTGTTATCATTATCTTTAGTTACCTCTTTATGGTGATTGTTTTTATGTTCAAATTTTCATATAATGATTTTAGTTCTCCTGGTCTCATTTTAACTGCTTTTCAATACTGGGGATTTTGTGGGAGGTCCCTGATATATATGGGGCCGGGAGAAGCCACTTTTCTGTCTCTGCAGTCCAGCGCCATCTACTGGATGTATATCCCAAGTGTAAGGAATATCTTCTGGAACAGGACATGCTGTATACATATAATACCAATTCTACAGGTGAGTAATCACAGAATTGTATTTTTAGTTGCTTAACTTTTGTGATAAAAAAGAGAGGCAGCATGAGGGTTACAGTTAAGACAGTGATAGTGTATTACCTAACCAGCAACATAGGAAATTAACTAATACCACTTAAAGCATATGTAATAATTTATATAGAAATAATTTAATTATATTAATGGTAATAGATATGGTTGGGCAGTAAATTCAATAATGTGATCAAGCAGCATCCATACGAGAAGGAGCATCATCCATACCAACACATCAGCCATGTGTGGCAGATTAGAATTCTTGTCATTTATTTATCCCAATGTAACAGTGTGATTTAAAAAAAATGTTGACAACACACAGAGTGAGAATTTCACAGGTGTCTAAAGGGACAGTCCAGTCCCTCCAGTCCCTCTTGTAGTTCATGGGAGCTGCCAAGATGAGATTACTGCAGTTTGCTGCCTTGTTGCCTTCTATTGAGATGTGCGAGACAAAGCACCCCCCCTCCATTCTCCTCTCAGTGGAAGTCTTGGGGCGGCATGCTGCAGTAATCCCATCATGGCTGCTCCCATGAGCCACAAAGGTTACCTAGCTGGACTGGCCCTTTTGTGGATAAGCCATGTTCAGGACAGACAGAGGAGGTGGACAATGAGTAGAAAGACTTCTACTCATTTCTGTTTCTGTTTCAAACAAGTAGAGAGGCCACGATTGGTGGCAAGCAGCTGAGGTTCAGAACAAGTAGACATATTAAAGTCAGGGGCAGGCAGCATAGGTTTAAAATGTGTGGACAGGCCAACCTCAGTGGCAGACATCTCAGGTTCAGAACAAGTAGACAGGCCAAAATCCAGAGCAGACAGCTCAGGTTCAGAATGAGTAGACAAACCAAGGTTGGAGTGGGAAGAAGAGGTTGACAATTAGTAATAATGCCAAGGCCGGTGGCAGGCTGCTTAGGTTCAGAACGAGTAGTCAGGTCAAGGTCGTGGGCAGGCAGTGAAGGTCCCAACTAGATTCAAGCCAAAAGTAGCCAAGGGAAGCCGTGTCAGTAACGAGAGGGCAGGCGTAGCAGGTCCAGAAGCTAGCTGCATTGGTCTGCTGCTGAGTGCTGCATGCACCTTAGCAATTTTTTGCCCTTGCACATGTGCCCTGGCAGTGCCGTTCCATTGCACATGAGCACTCATAGGGGAAAGAGGCTGTTTGAGCAGCCAATGCTATGCAGGCCATATGTCTCATAAAGGGTGCATATGTTCAGAAAGTCTAGTTAGGCCAGGGTCGGAAGCAGGCAGTGAAGGTCCATTGGCAAAGGTTTCAACTAAACTCAAGCCAAAATTAGTCAAGGGAAGCCGGGTCAGTAACGAGAGGGCAGGCATAACAGGTCTAGTCTCCAAAGGCTAGCTGTATTGGTCTTCTGCTTGTGTCTCATAAAGGATGCATATGTGCACAGCAGCCTGTGAAACACATAAGCTAGGCAAGCTTGGCCAGGCCCATGGTATGGGTCAAATCCGTTCGTAGCATCAACTACTGATCCACCCCGGAAAAAATTGACACATAAATAACCGAGACATGGATACTGGAAACCCGCTTGTGTGTTCGCACCCTGTACAGCGCAGACACACGGTAGAATGCACTTGTCCTCTCGCTGACACTCGGGCCGCAGTGCGTGTTTGCAGGGAGAGCGGGGAGGGAAGCGGAGCTCGGCCTCAATTAGCCGGAATTCTCCACTTTTTCTTGGCAGCGCTCCTCTGTAAACTAAATAAGCAATTAAAGTCGGGTTTTCTTCCCATTCCGCTGAGGGCGAGCTTCAATTTACTCCCAATTATTATTTTTCCAGATAAGTCCAGGAAAGGATCTTCTGTAGAAGAGAGCTTCTCACATTCAGGTAGGAAAACAGTGAAAAAGGTCAGCGGCATGCTGCTTGATTATTTTACTGTTATAGAGATAGGCCCCCCCCCCAAACTGATCAAGAGCCTCTCACAGAGAACCCTTGAACTTAAGTCCACTCTGCCTGCTGACATGTTGACATCAGACAACATGGTGTCCGAATTCTCGAATTTTTGTGAAGGATGGGTAGCTGGGACATGATGGTAAGCTCTTCCTCAGTGCTGGCCCATCTTGGGGCATGTGGGTCAGGTTCTGGATGACAAGCTGGACATGTGACAGCAAGGGCATACATACCATAGATGCAGGGGAGGCAGCTGCTAGCAGTCCAGGGCAAAAGGTGGCCCTGGTGCAAGATACCTGCTGAGCTGCCTACTGTTGTCTGATTCTCGTGCGCTGTTGGTGCACTGTCTGCAGGCAATACTGGGGGGGTCAGGACCGTGGGCAGTGTTGCATTGGGGGTGTCTGGGGCCCACCAGGAGAACTGACTCTGAGGGCCCACCCCACACTTAGATGTGAATATTTGCGGCACATGCATACTAATTGTATGCCAGATTATATTTCCTGTGTGTGTACTTGCAATGCTTCCGAGTCCAGGGGTCCATGGGGAATTTTCCAGCAAACCTGTGGGTCTGTCCAAGCCTGGCCATCGGTTGCACTGGACAGAACTAAGATGCTGGCACAGGGAGGTTCTTGGGAGGGGAAGTGCTGTTGTTTATGCTGAACCTATTTATTTCCCCCCAGAGATAGATTCAGGGAACACAAACAGTTCAGCGCGAGGTTAGGATTGCTGACAGACATGTTCTTCTTCTTCTTCTTACACGTCTTTATTTTCTCCCCTCTAGGCAGTGGCAAGGAATCCCAGCAATTCGCACCTGAAGTGAATTACCCAAGGTGAGCGAGTTATGGGGAAGGTTCTCTTTTCTGGAGGCCGAGGCATGCGCAGAGATGGGAGTCCCAAACAAACTACAATGGGCTGCTGAGCCTCCACCTGCCTCCTTCACCGACCATTACAGTTGTCCTTGTGTTTAATGGGAAAGTTCACTTTCGATGAAATTTTTGTAGTGTGTATACTTTTGGTAACAAAATGATGTTCTCAACGCGCTGACCTGATGTAAAATTTTGTCTTATGTTATCAAAAGTGTGTTTTATGAAATCTGTTGCTAATGGTAACCGTACAGCAAGTTTTAACGCCAAGAAGAGAGAAGTGAGTCCTGTACACACGGCTCCCTCATCTCAGCAGCGGCCATAGCAGCAGTGTTCTGTGTGTGCAGGGCTCACTTCTCTCTTTTTGTAGATCTTGGTGTACGATTGCCGAAAGCAACTGATTGAAGGTAATATTAATTGCTTCCATAAAACACACATTTGATAACATTAAAAAGAATACTAGATTAGATCATCACCCTGAGGACATCATTTTGGCACAAAAAAATATACACTTTCAAAAATGCCATTGAAAGTGGATCAGACATCAGAATTTTGACTATCCTGGTGATTGGTCCTTGCTGTTTGAAACCCCCCAGATCACCCAGCACTCACCTTTACACCCTTCCCAAGGCGCATATACGGGCACTTTATGTTGTGCATACTAATGCACAGCATAAAGCCGTTGTTTAGGCTCACGTGTCAGCATAGTGAACGATGGCCGCCGCCTCTCCTCTCTGTAGACACCTCTACTATCTGGCTGGATATGGCCAGGAGAAGGGGAGTCTGGCATTTATCAGCAGCCCCAGATTGTTTTTGGTCTTCTGATGCAAGTTCTCACAGTTCTCTTTTTTTTTCCCTTTGTCTCCTGCCCAGGCACTACCCGCACATTGTGTCTCCTCCGTCCATCCCGGCCATGGCCACCTACGGGCAAACGCAGTACAGCCCAGGAATCCAGCAGGCCACGACTTACTCCACCTACCCACCGCCGGGGCAAGCTTACGGCATCCCATCCTACAGTAAGTTACACACCTACGGGCCACGCTTATCCATGCTCACTCACCTCCTGACCTGGACTAGGTATACATGTTAGGAGAAAATCACAAGCTTCAGGGTAATTTCCTGGCTCCCAAACACAGCCGTGACAGGCTGAAAGCTCAATGGAGCGCGCACATCACTGGCCGCTTTCCTTTGCCGTGCCAGAAATGATAAGCCAGGGATGCCGCCTGTGCATGTGCTATTGTGAAGGTGGTGGGGTAAGTATTCTAGATAATACTGAAATGTCAGGGTTGGTTCAACCATAGGTTGATTCCCCCTGGCAATGGGTGACCCTCTCAATTACACGATGAGGGGGTTTGAGATTTGCTGGTCCGTCTAGAAACAATAAATACCAAAATTGTAGGACCAGGTCTAGTCCTACCATACAGCAATCAGACCCAGCATCTCTACCACACCTCAATACAATTTCCTTTTAATACTAGTTATTATTTTATTATAGAAAAAATCATAAAAACATCTTAGTGCATAATCGTTAAAAATTTCACAATTCAATAATTAATTGATCCATATGATCCTCATCATCCAATTACATTGAATCCCTCCTGTACATAGTTGTTTCCCCGTATAATATATACACAATATAATAATCAGACTCTGTAAGATAAGGCAACAAAATCTTACAGAGTCTGATTATAACTAGTAATAACTAGTATTAAAAGGAAATTGTATTGAGGTGTGGTAGAGATGCTGGGTCTGATTGCTGTATGGTAGGACTAGACCTGGTCCTACAATTTTGGTATTTAAGTATTCTAGATGTTTTAACACAGTGGGACATACCAAATCGGGATTCCCCCAGGAATAGGGAAACAGCTGACCCAGGATTTTCTCTTTCCTGGTGATATGTCCTTGCTCCTGGGGCAACGTAATTTGGGATGCTCTGCTGTGTAAAACCCCCCAGATCAACCTAGATCCCATGGCCCATGCATGGGCTCTCGTCCAATCAGCACTTTTGGTGCACATACTAATGCACAGCATAAAGTGTTGTTTTAAACTGAGTGCCGGCATATGGAGCAGGAGTGACCACTTCCCTATTTTAAGGATGGTGGGGATGCGCCCAAAAAGGTGAGTGATTGCGAGCCTGTGGTAGGGGGTTCACACGCTGGGGCATCCCCAATTGGACAGCCTTGATCGATCCACTTTAAAGGCGACCTTTAAAGTGGACTAAAACTTATATAAGTGAGTTGGCCCTCTTGAAGTGATTTCCCTAGGGGCATCCTGGTTTTGGAGTTTGAAACCCTTTGATTTTCCTGTATACTCACCTTATCCCCATGCCAAGGTATCCCAAATAGGGATGCCCCTAGGGTCTATTGTTGGGCTGGGAGAAATGGGATTTTGGTCCTCTTGGCCATCCTTTTATACAACATCCAGTAAGATTTCACCTTTCGTCCATATCACACTGTGAGAAAAAACAATGTCATGTGTCAGGTTTTAAACTCAGAAAAATGTGGAGTGCAGGGGAATGTCTGTGCGGGCCCTGTAGCCTGAAGGGACGCTGATCCTGGGTTCGTGGCCCGAGCTGTCACAGCCATGTCGGCGCTTTGTAGCTGGAGAGCTTCCGGGGAAAATACCAAATAATGTAATAATAATAATGTGAGCATGCCTATAGAGGTCAGCACCAGCTGCAGGCACAACCAGCCCAATCTGGGTGCCCATCCTCCCCCACAATGAGATGCCATCGGGAGCCACTCTCATCAGATCCCGTTGCCACTCCATTAACCCATTGGGCACTGGGAGCCGCTCACATCAGATCCCTCCACTACTCTATTAACCCATCGGGTCTAGGAAACCGCTCACATCAGATCCCTGTGCCACACTATTAACCCATCGGGCATAGGAAGCTGCTCACATTAGATCCCTTCACCACTCCATTGACCTACTGTGCATTAGGAGCGGCTCACATCAGATCCCTCCGCCACTCCAGATTAACCCATTGGGCATAGGGAGCCGCTCATCAATGGCAGTTCAGTTATGATACAAAGTCATAAAATCTGCTAACAATCCTATACTCGAAAGGAAGTTTATGTCATCACCTTTTATCCCCAGCCCAGTGCCCCCAAACAGCCGTTTATATTACTAAAGCCTTTGGCCACTATTCATAACAACACAAACTGGATGCAGTCGGCCATATTGCTCCCTGGCTGAGGAGCCACACATGATGCTTTCCAGAGATGATACATTCAGTAACAATACACACAGCTCAGCATTGGGGGTCAACATTATCAGTTATAATAACTGCAATAAATCTGAAAGAACTGCCATTATGGGACAGTTTAGCTTGGAACTGAATTAATTAGCATATGGCCGCCATTTGAACATCATGCTGCTTCATGTTAGTGTATATATGAATATTGGACAAAGGCTTTAGTAAAAAAAAGAAACACAGGCTGTTTTGGGGCACTGGGCTGGTGATAGAAGGCGACAACATAAACGTCCTTTCTGGGTTTTGGATCACTTTAAAGTTAACTTGAAGTATCCAGGAGTAAATTAATGAGAGAGGCTGTACTTGTGTTTTGTGTCTGTGAGGCTGGGTGGTAGTTAGACTCTAATATCATCAATGGCAGTTCAATTATGTTACATACTCATTGAAAAAGAGCTTACAATCCACTTTAAAAGCGACCTGAGGTGCATGTGAGGGAATTTATTAGTGGGGCTGTGTTTGTATGCTGTGTTCTGTGAGACGGAATGGTAGTTAGACTCAAATAGCATTAAAGTGGACCAAAACCCAGGATTTTAACCATCCTGGGTTTTGGTCCACTCCCCTGATCGGGGGTGCCCCGCTATGTGAAACCCCCCTGATCTCCCGCGGTCCTACAGCGCATGCGAGGCCGCTCGTCCATTCAGCGCGCTCGGAGCCACTGAGCTATGCATGTCTAAGAGACGTCTTAGCTCAGTGGCTCCAAGCGCGCTGGCGGCCCGCATCTCGCACTTTTCGCACCATTCACAAACGGCCCACGCAGGCATGCGCCCTGCTAGAGAGTTACGCCGTTGGACCAGAATTCATGTAAGTGTAGCCAGCGACCTAGAGGGTTTCACACAGCGGGGCATCTTATAGATTCCCGGTCCGATCCAGCTGGGTTTTGGTCCACTTTAATGGCAGTTAATGCTTTAATGCGAGTTTATGATGCATACTCCCTGAAATGGAGTTTACAATCTTCCTTAAAGCGCCATAGTAATACATTCGTGCACAGTGTCACTAACCCCTCATGTCCTGTCTTCTCAGGCATCAAAACAGAGGACAACCTGAGCCATTCCCCAGGTCAGAGCAGCTTCCTGAGCTACGGCTCCAGCTTCAGCACGCCAACGCCAGGACAAGCCCCATATACATATCAAATGCACGGTAGGTGTTAGCCTCCTGTTAAAGAAACTGTAAAGAGTCCCAGCACTATGTTACATTAGGTGAATAAGTCAAACCACAATTTTTGGCTTCTTTACACCTGCCTGGGGCATCCCGACTTTGGACGCCTCCCCAGATGTATGTCCTGGGATCGCCCACAAATTCACCTTCATTCTACTGGCCAGTCACAGCATGTGTTCTATTTAACTTTTTGCTATACTGCTCTGAGCTCAGAGTGGCAGTAAAGCTTCTACCCGTGCCAGCCATACACAAAAGGCTAGCATGGCTATACATGGATAGAGGACATGCGCATGTGGAATCGCAGCAAAGGTGAGTTTTGTGGAGATCACTAGGAGGGGAGACATACAGACTCTAGGCTGGTCACTGCTGCCCTTAAAGAACAGCAACACCCCACTCGAGTCTTTAAGACTCTTGGATGGTGTTTGGTCTACCCCTTTATTGGGCATCCTGAATTGGTGTGCCCCGCTGTGTGAAACCCCTGGATCGCCCGATCCGCATATCAGCACGGGGGGCACGTCCCCAACATTCCTGTAGTTAGGTGCGCACCCGCTCCAAGCCTTTCTGAATAGCCAACGCAGGCTCACCCACAGCTAGAGGCAGGGGCGGGGCTGCGGGGCGTAGGAGCTCGTTCTGTTCACATTTCATGTGTAGCACTGACGTCAGTGCAGCAAAATAGATCTGAATGGAATGGCCACTGATTGGCTGAGCAGCTGTGCATGCGCCGAGGGAACAAAGAAGCGGCGAGTTTGGTGACCTGGGGAACACAGTTGGACAAAATGAAGTGCCCCGTTACAGAGGATCAACACCCAAAAAAGTCAAATTGTCACGCGCTGTTCCTCTTTAAATAGGAGGGGTCTATTTGTCCCATTTGTAGACCCCTAAAGAAAGAAAAAAGGGGGCGGGAAAGGGGAAGTAGTAGGGAGGGAGAAGGAAGGAAGGGGTAGTCCATTCGTGGGATGTTTTTTTTTTTTCTTTCTTTTTTTTTTAAACCACACCGACACCCTTACAAGAGAGCAATTCAGATGCATGTAGAAATTAATTTATGTTTTCTTATTGCATGGCACGGCCTGCTTCAGTAATCATAACAGTTGGGTTATTCCGCCACAAGGTGGCGCAGTGTACTACAGAAGAGCTGTGGCATCTCCCGGTCCCCTATAAAAACGAGATTAACCATAGAGTTCCCGCCAGTGTTTTCTCTGCAGTGAAACTGCGAAGATAGAAGATGGCTCTCTCTCTATGCGCAGGTGAGCGGGGCAACCAAGCCTGTGGCCCTGCAAGTCTATTTCCACCCGTTTCTGGACCCTCTCTGCCTCCCAGCCTTGGCTGACAGATCGGGTGAGGGTAGAAGAGCACTAGGGTCAAGTGCTCCAGGAGCGCTGCTCCAAGCTGCAGACCCTGTTCCCCAAAGGGTAGCCGGCCATGGTCTTTATGGTGAGCCTACTAGGGATGCGGAGTTCCTGTATACAGTATACAGCACATCCTGTTCCAGAATATTCCTTACTCATGGGTAATACATCCTCAAGATGGCGCTGGACTGCAGAGACAGATAAGTGGCTCCTCCCCGCCCCATATATACCAGGGACCTCCCACAAATTCCCCAGTTCTTCTCTGCAGTCTGGGCTGCGATGACTAGAAGATGGCTCTTTCTACTCGCAGGTGAGCGGGGCTTATTAGCCTGCGGCCTTGTAGGACTATTCCCACCCGTTCCTTTTCACTGCCTCCCATCTTAGGCTGCGCTGGTCGGGTGATGGTAGGCAGCACCGCTGTCAGGTGCTAAGGAGCGCTGCTCCTACCGCAGTCCCCCACCAAAGGGTAGGCGGTACAGGCCCGTGGTGAGCCTTATGGGATGTCCCTCCCGCGGCCGTTTGCCCTTCGCCCCCTGTCCCCTCAGTTAGGCTCCTCTTAGGCCGGCCGCTGCTTCCCCTTCGCTCTCCCTGGGTAGATCCCGGGGGGGGGGGGGTGTATGTATTAACTATGTATTTATCCATGTCGTTATCCCGCTTTGCCTTGGTTGCACTGGTTTTTATTATTGCCACGTGCTTGTACTTTGCTCCGCGGACGGCGGCGACATCGCCTCAGGCGCTTGTCACGGGGGCGCGTTTTCCCGCTCTTCGGGGGGGGGGCTGGCCTTGCGGATGACGTTTTCCGCATCACTTCTCCACGGCCCGCCCCTCAAGGTATATGCGGGCGCCATTTTGGAGCTCCTGTGCTGCGTGTCTGGCGTCTCCCTATCGCGGTCCGTAAGTGCCCCTGCGGGCTGGCTTTTCTTCATATTTCATTGTATTATGCTTACGGGTTCTTTGCTTTATGTCTTACAGGCTGGTCAAACTTTTTTGTGGTTTCTCCCGGTCCTATCCCCTCTATTTAGCGTTAACTCCTTATTGGAGGACTTCCCAATCCCAATTGGCCTGTTGTGCCACAATAATCACCATATGGAGGCTTCTCAGGATAATGTCCTTGGGGTTCCTTCGGGACAAGCCCGGCTGTGTGTGACGTGTGGGGTATCCCCTATAATTGATGATGCCAGGGTGTGTGTACCCTGCGCCCAGCAGACGCTTGCGCTGCAGTCTGGGTTACCGGTTGCTGGGCCTGCGCCCCCTCTGGCTTTGCCTACCCCCCCACGCTTACATCTGACTCCTAGTGAGGTGCATACCAGTGGGGAGTCTCAACCTGATTTGGCTGCACGGGTGGCCAGCATTGAGAGACATATTGCTGGGTCTGGCCCGCGTAAGGCTTCTGCTAAGAAGCGTCATTTATCACCTGGTGTTACTCTCTTTCCTATGGAGGCTGAGGAATTTTTTGACGTTACCGGTTTTACCCCCCTGGAAGAGGGGGAATTATTTTCTGATTCAGAATCATCTGAGGAACAACCTAGGGTTTATGGTGCCGATCCTGGGTCTGACCCATGGGCCTCAGATGATACTGACAGGCTTTTAGCTCACATTTTTGAAGTACTCTGTATCTCTCCTCCTGTGGCTCCACGGCAGCAGGGGGAGCTGTTTCATACTGATAAACCACGCTTGGAGTTTCCTGAACAAACTCACTTTAATAATCTGGTGCTCAAAGAGTGGGAACGACCTAGCCGGCTTCCCGGGGTACCAAAGAGTTGGAATAACGGGTATCCCTTTCCCGCTGAGATGGGTAAACGTTGGTCATGTCCTCCCGAGGTGGATGCACCAGTTCTGGGGTTGTCCAACACATCTGTCATGCATTCCCCTGACTCTACTACACTGAGGGATGGGGAGGACAGGCGCATAGATCAGCTGGCTTGCCATGCCTTTACCTGTGTGGGGACCGCGCTGCGTCCGGTCTGTGCCTCTGCCATTACAGCTGTTGCTATTAAAAGCCTGCTCAGGAGTCTCTTAGATGGGGCCCCTGATGATGCATGTAGTGAAGAATAAAGAGCTCTTCTGCATTGTGAGGAATTTGTTGCATATGTTCTCTCTGCCTTGGATGATACCATTAGAATGTGTGGCAGGGCATCTGCCTTGTTGGTGGCGATACGCCGCTTGGTCTGGCTATGCCAGTGAGCAGCTGACAACGCTGCTAAGAAGGCTCTCACTGGTTTTCCCTTCAAGGGGCTGCGTCTCTTTGGTGAACGTCTGGACTTGTTTTCTAAGGGAGGCAAGTTACCTCAGCGTAGAAGGCAGCCCCGGTCCTTCCGGGGTTCCAGAATTGGACGGGAAGCTTCCTTTGCTGGAGCCCGCAGAGATTCTTGGGGCAGGGGCAGAGGACGTGCCCGCCCTGTTCCCTCCTGGGGTCCCAAGTCGTAATTCCTCCCCCAAGCCCCCTCAGGCATGAAGGGGCACCCTCACCCATCCGGGTGGGGGGACGGCTTCGGCTCTTTGCTCACGTCTGGAGGCGTCATGTCACACTGGAGTCATTCGGCTGGGTGATCAACCACCCCAAATCTTCCCTGTCTCCTTCCATGGTGAAGTCCTTTCTGGGCATGATTCTGGATTCATCTCAGGTCAAGATCTTTCTTCCTCAGCAGAAGGTGGAGGGTCTTCAAGAGCAAGCACAGCTCCTTCTGTCTTGTCCTCATCCGTCCATCAGGCAGGGAATGCAGCTGGTGGGCCTGATGGTGTCCTGCTTCGAGGCGGTTCCATATGCTCAGTTTCACATGAGGCCTCTTCAGATTCACCTCTTGTCAGTATGGGGTCGGGACCCCGATCCCATACGGGATCTTTCCTGCCCCCGTGCTGGGAGACGGTCACCACAGATGCCAGTCTGACAGGCTGGGGGCTGCTTTTGGAAGTCTCTGAAGTTCCAGGGTCGGTGGGGCCCCCAGGAGGCCCATGCTCCCATCAATGTACTGGAACTGAGGGCGATCAGGTTGGTTCTTTCTCAGCTGACCACACACCTTCGGGGTCGGGCTGTTCAGATTCGCTCAGACAACCAGACGGCGGTTGCCTACATCAACCATCAGGGAGGGACTTGGAGCAAGCGAGCCTTCAAGGAAGTGTCCCTGATACTGTCTTGGGCGGAACAGAATGTTCCCTGCATCTCAGTGGTCTACATTCCGGGGGTGGAGAACCAGGTGGTGGACTCCCTGAGCAGGGGGACGTCTCGTCTGGGGGAATGGTCCCTCAACAACCAGGTGTTTCTCTCCCTGTGTCAGCCGTATGTGGACCTGTTTGCGTCCCGTCACAATCACAAACTTCCCAAGTTTGTCTCCCTGTCACAGGATCCTCTGGCCTTCGCTACATATGCACTGGCAATGCCTTGGACGAAGTTTCGGCTTCTGTATGTTCCGTTCCCTCTACTGGGCAGGGTCATGCTAAGATTGCCCAGGAGGGGGTGCCAGCCATCCTGGTGGCCCCCTGTTGGCCAAGAAGGGTGTGGTTCGCAGACGTCGTGCAGTTGGCAGTAGATCTGTACGTCTTGCCCAAGGATCCAGATCTTCTCACTTGGGCAGCTACGCCATCCCAATTTTACAAATGCTGGCTTTAACGGCTTGGCTGCTGAAACCACCATTTTGATGGAAAAGGGGTTGCCTGCCTCTATTGTGGATACCATGATTCGGGCTAGGAAGTCCTCGTCCTTTATTTATTACAGGGTCTGGCATGCTTACATTGCCAGTGATTTTTTCCATCCCCAGGATTCTGGAATTTTTGCAACATGGTTTGGATTCCGGCCTTCAACTGAGTACCCTAAAGGGCCATGTTTCAGCTCTGGCAATTTTTTTCCAAAGATCCTTTGCCAATCACCGGTTGGTTAAAACCTTTTTCCAGGGTGTTACTCATGTGCGTTCACCTGATAAGCTTATGATACCAGTCTGGGACTTGAAACTGGTGTTGTCTGCTCTGCAGTGTCCTCCCTTTGAGCCAATTTGTGGGGCTGCCTTGTCAATTCTGACTCTTAAGGTAGCCTTTTTGGTGGCTATCACTTCTGTCAGGCGAGTTTCTGAACTGGCGGCACTTTCCATCAAACCTGCTTATTCTAAGTATACAGCACGTCCTGTTCCATAATATTCCTTACTTCTGGGTAATACATCCACAAGATGACGCTGGACTGCAGAAAACAGCTTGTGGCTCCTCCCGGGCTTATTGCCTGCAGCCCTGCAGGACTATTCCCACCCGTTCCGTCCCATTTACTGCCTCCCAGCCTCGGCTAAAAAAGGTTCGGGTGAAGGTAGGCTATTGAAGCACTATGGTGCTGAGGAGCTAGGCTCCTACCGCAGTCCCTGCTCTAACAAGGTAGGCGGTTTAGGCTAATGGTGAGCCTTTTGGGATGCCCCCACTGCCTCATGGGTTTTGCAAGGTTTATCCTGTGCAATTAAACCCTATTCCCATTTCCCCCTCCACCCCCACTCCTCATTTTAGTCCCTGGGCGCCATTTCTCCCTGGGAATTCTGCCGTTATCCTCACTCTCCCCTAGGGAGATATCCGGGGGGGGCAAATGAAAAGGGCCAAATGAAACAGTTTATTCCCAAGGTGACCCGCTGTAAACCTATTACTTTTAATGAATCTATTCTAGAATTATGGAATTATGGTAATTCAGGAAATGGCGGGCGACCGGTGTCAAGTTCTTACCTTGGCTTTGATCCCGGCTCGCTAACCGAATATTCGATAAATGGGCCTGAACTTTAAGGTTGTTTCTGCTTTTCATCTCAATCAGGACATTGTTTTGCCTTCTCTATGCCCTAATCCTAGTAACCCTAAGGAGCGGGTTTTGCACTTTCTGGATGTGGTCAGGACTCTGAAGTTCTATTTGGTGGCTACTGAATCCTTCAGGAAGACTGATGCTCTTTTTGTGCTCCCGTCTGGACCTAAGAAGGGTCTGGCTCCAGCTAAGTCCACTATCAGCAAGTGGATCCGTCAGGCTGTGGTACAGGCCTATTCTGCTAAGGGGAAGGAGCCTCCCTTCCACCTTACTGCTCATTCTACTCGTGCTATTGGTGCCTCCTGGGCCTTTCAGCACCAGGCTTCTGTTGAACAAGTTTGCATGGCCGCTACTTGGTCTTCTGTTCATACTTTTTCTAAGTTTTACAAGGTTGATGTTAAGGCCTCAGCTGATGCTGCTTTTGGTCGCAAAGTTCTGCAGGCGGCAGTGGTTTAAACTGCCCGCTGTTACCTTTTGGGGATCCCACCCTACCTTACGGACACTGCTATTGGATGTCCCAGGAGCAAGGAATATTCTGGAACAGGATGTGCTGTATACTTAGAATAATACAATTCTGTGATTACTCACCTGTAGAATTGGTAATATATGTATACAGCACGTCCTGTTCCATCCCACCCTTGTTATCATTATTCTTAGTTACCTCTGTATGGTGATTGTTCATATGTTCATTTTTGAATTCTGGTTATTATTGTTCTCCTGGCTTCTTGTTTACTGCTTGTCAATACTGGGGAATTTGTGGGAGGTCCCTGACTTATATAGGGCCGGGAGGAGCCACAAGCTGTTTTCTGCAGTCCAGCGCCATCTTGTGGATGTATTACCCATGAGTAAGGAATATTCTGAAACAGGACGTGCTGTATACGTATAATACCAATTCTACAGGTGAGTAATCACAGAATTGTATTATTTTGAGCGGCATCAGGATAAGGTGGTGTTTCGGCTTATGCCGGATTTCTTGCCTAAGGTTGTGTCTGCCTTTCATCTCAATCAGGACATTGTTTTGCCTTCATTGTGTCCTAATCCTGCTAATTCCAAGGAGCGGACACTGTATTCTTTGGATGTGGTCAGGGCTCTGAAGTTTTATTTGGTCGCTACTGAGCCTTTCAGGAAATCTGATGCTCTTTTTTGTTCCCACTTCTGGACCTAGGAAGGGTTTGCCTCCGGCTAAATCCACTATCAGCAAGTGGATCCGTCAGGCGGTGGAGCAGGCCTATTCTGCTAAGGGGAAGGAACCTCCCTTTAGGGTTACTGCTCATTCCACTCGAGCTATTGGTGCCTCTTGGGCCTTTCAGCACCAGGCTTCTGTTGAACAAGTTTGTAAGGCCGCTACTTGGTCTTCTGTTCATACTTTTTCCAAGTTTTACAAGGTTGATGTTAAGGCCTCAGCGGATGCTGCTTTTGGCCACAAGGTGCTTCAGGCGGTAGTGACTTGAACTGCCGGCCATTACTCATTGGGGATCCCACCCTGCTTTTGGACACTGCTTTTGGATGTCCCAACTGTTATGAATACTGAAGCAGGCCGTGCCATGCAATAAGAAAAAGACAATTCTGTGAGTACTCACCTGTAGAATTGTTTTTGTTCTTGCATGGCACGGCCTGCTTCACCCCACCCTTGTTATCGTTTTTCTTGGTTGCCTCTTTATGGTGATTGTTCCAAGTTAATTGGGGTTTTTTTTTTTTTAACTTTTTTACATTTTTTACCTTTATTCTCTCCCGGCTTCTTGTCTCACTGCTTGTCTACGCTGGAAACTCTATGGTTAATCCCGTTTTTATAGGGGGCCGGGAGATGCCACAGCTTTTCTGCAGTACACTGCGCCACCTCGTGGCGGAATAACCCAACTGTTATGAATACTGAAGCAGGCCGTGCCATGCAAGAAAAAATTCTACAGGTGAGTACTCACAGAATTGTCTTTTTTGTAACTCCTGCTGTGGCCAATTTTCCAAACAAAATGGCGTCCCATGGAGCTGCAGGCTGTCTGCAAACAGGAAGTTGTGCTGGATTTCCTGCCACTGTGCATTGTGGATTATGTGTCAGTTTAATCCAGGCAGCAGCACGGCTTGGCTGATACCAGGAGAAAATCGATGAGGTTTCTTTTCAGCTCTGAGTGGGTGCAGGAGCAAATGTAAGTGCTGACAATGATTCAGTATAATTCATGCAGTGAGTTTTGGGGATTTTTTTTCCAACTGTGCTAAGCCGAGAGACGGGGGTGGGGATATTTGAGGCTTTAGGGTCCTCTAATTGTTGGCACTTCTGCTGAGGTGAGGCTTGGGCAGGACCAAGGGAGTTTCTAGACAAAATAACGCTCAGTGTGGGATGGAAAAAGTTCTGCCCCCTCCTCCCCAATCCTATGGTGTTGCTGCTGTCCCATACACCTATGTGCCATGCTGTGCCTTTACCATAGCAGCAGGCAGTTCTCACGTACCACTGAGCCCAATATGGGGGAATGAGGGTCCTCTCTCATGTCCTGCACCACTAATTGTGGTCCTGACCCATCTGCAGAAAACAGGATGGCTGGGATAAAGTTGTCCTCAATGGCTTTGGCCCCCAGGGCGATCGCCCTGCTCACCCTCCCCTTGATATAGCCCTGGGCAGGACAGTCCGGGCATTCAGAGGTTAATGTTGCAGATCTCTCAGATATTCAGGCTTGTCCTCATCCAGTGTGACACCGTGCTGAGAGCGGGACGTCTCCCACACCCACCACCAACAACAGCCACGGCCGAGCTTTCCCAGCAGGCCCTGTGTCCTAGCCAAATCGCGCTTAGAATTTGGACTGGGGGGGTTGACGGAATTCCGTGGCAGCTCCCTTCTTCTCAGTCTTCTGTCATCATTGTTTGCCAGCCAGGTTTTCCAAGTTATTAATGAGGAAGTCTTTGACAGTGATTATGTTTAATATGAAACGGGCCCCTTTTCTTGGCACCTGTCCTGGCAGAATTCAAGTGGTCCCCGGAATCATCCCTAGGGACAGAGTTGGATGCTTCACCTGAATGAAGTGGATTGGCCCAATTCACACAGCAAAGGGGAGCCTATGAGGGTTCCTATGTCATCCAGAATGCTGAGTGTGACATCATCTTGGCCTGGTTTTGCATCAATTTTGGATGCCCTGTGGGGCAAGCTGTAACCCCTCCCTGGTATCTTTTAGACTCCAGAGCTGGGTAACTTGGGCACTCCCCTGTAAAGAAGACCAAAATCTCTTAAAGCTGAAAATGACTTTAGGTCTCTCTTAACAATCACCCTCGGGGAATCCTGATTTGGGATGCCCCTCAAGTTAAAGAGCTTTTGGGCATGGAGGACTAGGGGACCAGGAAATTGGTGGAGGTGCAGCTGTTGCATGTGTGTTCAGCTGTGTTGCATGGAGCTCTGCTCAGAAAAGGTGAGTATATTTCTAATGCAGGGCTCACTGATTATGTGATAGGGTAGATGATGTTAGTTTCTTGTCCCCTGTCAGGTGAAGCTCTGCTAGGAAAAGGTGAGTATCTCTGTTAATGTAGGGTTCACTGATGGTGTGAGCTGAGGTTAGTTTCCTGTCCCCCATCAGATGGAGCTTTGCTAGGAAAAGGTGAGTATCTCTCTAATGCATGCTTACTAACCTCACCTACTGGCCCATGCCATCGGTGAGCCACTGATTACCTGAGGGGTGAGGTAAGGTTAGTTTCCTGTCCCCCATCAGATGGAGCTCTGCTGGGGAAAGTTGAGTATCTTTAATGCAGAACTAATTGGCGTTTCATGGCCGAAGAGTGACATGGCCCATCATTGATTGCATGTGGGGGGATCTGCCCATTAAGCGTTGATAGTGGGAGTGCTGGTATATATTTGTGTAATCCAGTAACAGCCCCAGACAGAGAGATTTGTTGAGTGGTAGATCTGATGTTGCCCCTGCTCGAGGCAGGTTCAGCCCAAGGTGTGGAGTCTTTCCTCCCTCCATATCGGGTGCCTGAGGGCTCAATTTCTATTATTTGCCTTCCAGGTAGGCGCCTGCACCCTTCCCACGCTTCTGTCATGCAAGACAGTGGCAGCAATCACACGCCCCCGGGAGGCAGCATCAGCAGAGGGTAAACCATTATACCTCATCTTAAACCGCCTTCAAGATGGCTGCCAGCACTGGGTCAGGTTTCCTGCCGCCATGAAATATTTATAGATGGCCATGGCGATCCCATGGGGCTTTTCTCGTATTTGATTTTCACCCCCCCCCCCAATGGTGACTGGAAGTTTAGGAGAAGACAAAAAACTATTTTGAAAGAAAATATTCCCTGTGGCGCGCTGGGCAGCCTGTCATAATAAAGCCTGCGCTCATAGTGAGATGCTGGCGTCAGCTATGCGCCCACTGCCTGTCCCCTGCACTGTTCCCGGTGGCGGGATGGCCAGGATGTTACACCTCAAAGAGGAACAAATGAGAATGAGGAACGGGGACATGGACTCAAAAGAGGGACAGTCCCTCCAAATCAGGGACACTTGAGAGGTATGGGGTTACTCTGGGATGTTGCCTGCGCTGGATGGGGGTTACTCTGGGATGTTACCTGCGCTGGATGGGGGTTACTCTGGGATGTTACCTGCGCTGGTTGGAGGTTACTCTGGAATGTTGCCTGCGCTGGATGGGGGTTACTCTGGGATGTTGCCTGCGCTGGATGGGGGTTACTCTGGGATGTTACCTGCGCTGGATGGGGGTTACTCTGGGATGTTACCTGCGCTGGATGGGGGTTACTCTGGGATGTTGCCTGCGCTGGATGGGGGTTACTCTGGGATGTTACCTGCGCTGGATGGGGGTTACTCTGGGATGTTGCCTGCTCTGGTTGGAGGTTGCTCTGGAATGTTGCCTGCGCTGGATGGGGGTTACTCTGGGATGTTACCTGCGCTAGATGGGGGTTACTCTGGGATGTTGCCTGTGCTGGATGGGGGTTACTCAGGGATGTTGCCTGCGCTGGATGGGGGTTACTCTGGGATGTTACCTGCGCTGGTTGAAGGTTGCTCTGGAATGTTGCCTGCGCTGGATGGGGGTTACTCTGGGATGTTGCCTGCGCTGGATGGGGGTTATTCTGGGATGTTGCCTGCGCTGGATGGGGGTTACTCTGGGATGTTGCCTGCTCTGGTTGGATGTTGCTCTGGGATGTTGCCTGCGCTGATTGGAGGTTACTCTGGGATGTTGCCTGCTCTGGTTGGATGTTACTCTGGGATGTTGCCTGTGCTGGATGGGGGTTACTCAGGGATGTTGCCCGCGCTGGATGGGGGTTATTCTGGGATGTTGCCTGCACTGGTTGGAGGTTGCTCTGGAATGTTGCCTGCGCTGGATGGGGGTTACTCTGGGATGTTGCCCGCACTGGATGGGGGTTACTCTGGGATGTTGCCCGTGCTGGATGGGGGTTACTCTGGGATGTTGCCTGCGCTGGATGGGGGTTACTCTGGGATGTTGCCTGCGCTGGATGGGGGTTACTCTGGGATGTTGCCCGCGCTGGATGGGGGTTACTCTGGGATGTTGCCTGCGCTGGATGGGGGTTACTCTGGGATGTTGCCTGCGCTGTATGGGGGTTACTCTGGGATGTTGCCTGCGCTGGATGGGGGTTACTCTGTGATGTTGCCTGCGCTGGATGGAGGTTACTCTGGGATGTTGCCAGTGCTGGATGGGGGTTACTCTGGAATATTGCCTGCGCTGGTTGGAGGTTGCTCTGAAATGTTGCCTGCGCTGGATGGGGGTTACTCTGGGATGTTGCCAGTGCTGGATGGGGGTTACTCTGGGATGTTGCCTGCTCCGGTTGGAGGTTACTCTGGGATATTGCCTGCACTGGTTGGAGGTTACTCTGGGATGTTGCCTGCTCCGGTTGGAGGTTACTCTGGGATGTTGCCTGCTCCGGTTGGAGGTTACTCTGGGATGTTGCCTGCACTGGTTGGAGGTTACTCTGGGATGTTGCCTGCTCCGGTTGGAGGTTACTCTGGGATGTTGCCTGCGCTGGTTGGAGGTTACTCTGGGATGTTGCCTGTGCTGGATGGGGGTTACTCTGGGATGTTGCCTGCTCTGGTTGGATGTTGCTCTGGGATGTTGCCTGCTCTGGTTGGATGTTGCTCTGGGATGTTGCCTGCGCTGGATGGGGGTTACTATGGGATGCTGCTAGTGCTGGATGGGGGTTACTCTGGGATGTTGCCTGCTCTGGTTGGAGGTTACTCTGGGATGTTGCCTGTGCTGGATGGGGGTTACTCTGGGATGTTGCCAGTGCTGGATGGGGGTTACTCTGGGATGTTGCCTGCTCTGGTTGGAGGTTACTCTGGGATGTTGCCTGTGCTGGATGGGGGTTACTCTGGGATGTTGCCTGCTCTGGTTGGAGGTTACTCTGGGATGTTGCCTGTGCTGGATGGGGGTTACTCTGGGATGTTGCCAGTGCTGGATGGGGGTTACTCTGGGATGCTGCCTGTGCTGGATGGCAGTTACTCTGGGATGTTAAAGGGACAGTCCCTCTAAATGAGAGGGAGTTGGGAGTTATGCCAGTCAGTGGCTGTGTGCGCTGGCTGGGGTGGGGTAATCTCAGTGGCGATGTGCACTGGATGGGATGGAGTTAATATTAGTGGCAGTGTTTGCTGGGGGGGTTGGGTTAATCTCTGTGGTGGTGTGCGCTGGCGTGGGATTAATCTCAGTGGCGGTCTGCTTCTAGATAGGGTGGGGTTAATCTTAGTGGCAGTCTATGCTGGTTAGTTTGGGGTTAATATAAGAGGCTGTGTGCACTGGCTGGGGTCGAGGTTATTCTCCATGGCGGTGTGCGGGGGTAGGGTTAATCTCCGTGGCGGTGTGCGCTGGTGGAGGTGGGGTTAATCTAAGTGTCAGTCTCCTCCATAGATTAGTCCCAATCAGCTGATATGGATTGATTGTTGGTACGTGTGCCTTAGTGCCTGGTCAGCCTCTCATCAGGGTGGACTCGGCTGCTTTCCTGCCGTGCTGTAAGTGCTGACAATCGGCTCCTGACACGATCTTTGCGGGTCTCGGCAAGTTACTTAACCCTGGAGAGTCAGGCGGGAGGGAGGAAAATTCCTGAGCTTCTTCTGTGTGTAACCTGTGACCTGCCAATAATGGGGAACAGCCACAGCGGCTGCCAATCCCACCAAACGCGCATTGTGTGGACGAGAGGAGCCTGTGACACCTTTGGATTTTTTGTTAGCAGAGGCTAAATCTCCAGTGAGGTTACAGGCAACACAAAGATTTACCTCCTCTTAGGTGGACTAAGAGTTTCTCATCAACAGTATGACTGTCCCCAATCAGAAGGCTCTGACAGCAATCAGGAGGATTCAAAGCTTCACATCAACAGAGTGACATGAGACCCTTCATACAATCCCTGGCTACATCTGGATCACATTAGTTGGAGTCTCAGATTATAGAGGCCCGGAGCTCGTCCTGTGGGGATGCCGGGCCTCCGGAGTTTGGGGTCACGTCACATATTTTACAGTACAATTAATGCCCCACAAATAATGCGCGGTCATGACTGCTCCCGCCCACCGTGCATGCTTTCTGCTGGGGTATACTTCCGGAAGTTAAATTACCTCCGATACTTTTTATTGACTTGGAGACCCTGCACTTAAAGGTCCATGAATCTCCATCCACTAATAGACACTAACTGCAATATTGTCTTGTTCCTCACTAACAAGAGCGGACTGGCCGCAGGGTGCACCGAGACAAATCCCGGTGAGTTGCGGCCTCCCCCTGGCAGCCGGTCCAGTAGGCTTGAGAGTTGGCCCCTGCAATGCATCTTAGAAACAGGGCCGGAGAAAGGGAGCTGCTGTAGACAGCCGGCTGCCTGTTGTGCTGGACCCTCTGGTGGGCCACTAATGTTCCTTAGTCCTGTTGCCTTGTTCTTCGCTCAGGCCCAGCTCCTTAACGATATCCCTCAGTACTAGTGCCTTGTTCCTTACTGATATCCCTCAGTACTAATGCCTTGTTCCCTACCGATATCCCTCAGTGCTAGTGCTTTGTTCCTTACTGATATCCCTCAGTACTAGTGCCTTGTTCCTTACCAATGCTTTTGGTAAGGAAATAGTGCTCATCTGCATCCCTCCCCAGGGCAATTTAGATTGCTACACATAAAAATTATTTTACCCATTTCCAAATCCTGCTGTGGTAAGTATTAAAAACAAAATGGTGGTTCATGGATGTGCAGGCTGTCTGCAAACAGGAAGTGCTGCTGGGCTTCCTGTTACTGTGCATTGTCAGCCATATCAGTTGAGCTCCAAAATGGCCACTACCTTTCTATTCTAAGTATACAGCACGTCCTGTTCCAGAATATTTCTTACACATGGGTAATACATCCACAAGATGGAGCTGGACTGCAGAAAACAGCTTGTGGCTCCTCCTGGCCCTATATAAGTCAGGGACCTCCCACAAATTCCCCAGTTCATTTCTGCAGTCTGCGCTGAGAAGATCGAAGATAGCTCTCTTGTGGCGCAGGTGAGCGGGGCTTATTGCCTGCGGCCCTGCAGGACTATTCCCACCCGTTCCGTCCCATTTACTGCCTCCCAGCCTCGGCTGATAAGGTTCGGGTGAAGGAAGGCTATTGAAGCACTATGGTGCTGAGGAGCTAGGCTCCTACCGCAGTCCTTGCTCTAACAGGGTAGGTGGTTTAGGCTAATGGTGTGCCTTTTGGGATGCCCCCACTGCCTCATGGTTTTGCCAGGTTATCCTGTGCAGTTAAACCCTATTCCCATTTCCCCCTTCACCCTCACTCCTCATATTAGCCCCTGGGAATTCTGCCATTATCCTCCCTCACTCTCCCTTCGGGAGATCTCCGGGGGGGGGGATTGTCTAGTGTTTTAAGGCTTTAGACATATTTGTGCTTGTCATTTTGTTAAAACGCGCCACCACGCGTTTGTACTGCGCTCCGCGGCTGGCAGCCCCATTCACTTCAGAGCTGCCGGGCACCTACTAGCCGGCCGGAATCACGTGGGCGCGCTTTGCGCTGTTCAGGGGGGGCGGGCTCTGTAGATGATGCATTTTACCTCATACCTCCACGGCCCGCCCCTCGAGGTTGCAGGCGCCATTTTAACTTCTTCCTGTCGCTGCTGGCTCCTTGCGGTCTGTGAGTTCCCCGGTGCGGTGATTTTTCTCTGTTTTTTTCTTATGCCTTATTCTCATGGGAATATTTGATTGTGTCTTTCAGGCGGGGTAAAGCTTCGATCCTGTGGTTTCTCCCTGCCCTCTCCCCTCATTATCTCCCACTTCCCTAGCGGTTCATTGGGGCATCCCGGGTAGCTCTTTAGCATTAACCCTTACTGGCCTACTGTGCCTTTCAAATCACCATATGGAGGCTTCTGGGGATAATGATCCTGGGGTTCCTTCGGGACAAGCCCTGCTATGTGTTGCGTGTGGGGTATCCCCAGTCGGTGATGATGTCAGGGTATGTGTATCCTGCGCCCCGCAGGTACTTGCACTGCAGTCTGGGTTACCTGTTGCTGGGCCTGCGCCCCCTCGAGCTTCGCCTATCCCCCCCCACGCCTGCATCTGACCCCCTACGAGGAGCATACCAGCGGGGAGTCTCAGCCTGATTTTGCAGCACGGGTGGCCAGCATTGAGAAACATATTGCTGGGTCTGCCTCGCGTAAGGCTTCTGCTAAGAAGCGGCATTCATCTCCCGCTGTCTCCCTCTTTTCTGTGGAAACTGAGGACATTTTTGTCACTACTGGTTATTCCTCCCTGGAGGAAGGGGAATTGTTCTCTGATTCAGAATCATCTGAGGAGCAACCTAGGGTTTATGGTGGTACAGGGTCTCCCTTTGGGGAAGATCCATGGTCCTCAGATGACACTGACAGGCTTTTGGCTCATATTTTTGAAGTGCTCTGTATCTCCCCTCCTGCCGTGGCTCCGCAGCAGCAGGGTGAGCTCTTTCATAAGGTTAAACCAGTCTCACTTTAATAATCTGGTGCTCAAAGAATGGGAGCGGCCTAGCAAGCTGCCAGGGGTGCCCAAGAGTTGGGACAAAAGGTATCCCTTTCCTGCTGATGTGATTAAGCATTGGTCATGTCCTCCCGAGGTGGACGCGCCCGTTCTGGGGCTGTCCAATACATCTGTCATGCATTCTCCTGACACTACTACCCTGAGGGATGGTGAGGACCGGCGTATTGACCAACTGGCTTGCCATGCCTTTGCCTGTGTGGGGACCGCGCTACCCCCGGTTTGTGACCATTACAGCTATTGCTATTAAGGGTTTGCTTAAGAGTCTCTTAGAGGGGGCCTCTGATGACGCGGGAGGAGAAGGGTATAGATCTCTCCTGCTTTGCTATGAATTTGTTGCATATGGCCTGTCTGCTATGGATGATGCCATTAGAATGTGTGGTAGAACTTCTGCCCTGTTGGTGGCTATACGCCGCTCTGTCTGGCTATGTCAGTGGGTAGCTGATAATGCTGCTAAGAAGGCTCTCACTGGTTTCCCTTTCAAGTGCCTGTGCCTTTTTGGTGAACGCTTGGATTTGTTTGCCAGGGGCAGTAGGTTACCTCAACGTAGGAGGCTGCCTCGGTCCTTTCGGGGCATGGGTGCCCTTCTCCCATCCTTCCGTGGTTCCAGACCTGGCCTGTCTCCTTTACTGGGGCCTGCGGAGATCACTGGGGAAGGGGCAGAGGACGTGGCCGTCCTGGCCTCTCCTGGGGTCCTCAGGCATGAAGGGGTGCCCTCTCCCATCCGGGTGGGGGGACGACTTCGGCTCTTTGCTCACGTCTGGAGGCTTCACGTCTCAGACCGGTGGTTTCAGGAGGTAGTGTCCTCCAGTTACAAGATAGAGTTTGCAGCCTGGCCCCCAAGATTCATCAAATCCCGGATGGCTCTAAACCCCCTGTCAGCTCAGGGGAGTTGGGGGTTATCTGCCAGGTGCCTTTGAGGGAAAGGGGCAGAGGCTACTATTCCAATCTTTTCACTGTTCCCAAAAAAGACGGGTCCATCAGACCTATCCTGGATTTAAAGTGCCTCAACAAATTTGTCAGATTCAAACACTTTTGCATGGAGACTCATCTGTCAATTCACTACGCCCAGTGGACTTCATGACCTCTGTAGATATCAAGGATGCTTACCTTCATGTACCAATCTTTCTTGGTCATCAGAGATTCCTCAGGTTCGCTCTGGAGGATCAGCACTATCAATTTGTGGCTCTGCCTTTCGGTATCACCTCGGCTCCCAGGGTATTCACCAAGGTACTGGCGGGCGTACTGGCTCTGCTGAGATCTTAGGGCATTCGCATCCTTCCTTACTTAGACGACATTTTCATCATGTCTCAATCTCTCCAGCAGGCCGAGCTGGATACTCAGCTGGTGGTGTCCACACTGGAGTCCTTCGGCTGGGTGATCAACCACCCCAAGTCTTTCCTGTCACCGTCAATGGTGAAAGGTCCTTTCTGGGCATGACTCTAGATACATCTCAGGTCAAGATTTTTCTCCCTTAGCAGAAGGTGGAGAGTCTTCAGGCCCAAGCCAGGTTCCTTATGTCTTGCCCTCATCCCTCCATCCGGCAGGGGATGCAGCTGGTGGGCCTGATGGTGTCTTGCTTCGAGGCAGTTCCATACACTCAGTTTCACATGAGACCTCTTCAACTTCACCTCTTGGATCAGGTGTTGGTTCTGTCCCCTCTGGCCAGACGGTCTCTCTCGTGGTGGCTGGACTAAAGAAACCTGTTGGTGGGCAGATCCTTTCTGGCCCCAAGCTGGGAGACAGTCACCACGGATGCCAGTCTGACAGGTTGGGGGGCTTCTGGAAATCCCTGAAATTCCAGGGTCAGTGGGGCCTTCAGGAGGCCCACACCCCTATCAACATTCTGGAATTGAGGGCGATAAGGTTGGTTCTCGCCCAATTGACTCCACACCTTCGGGGTCGGGTGGTTCAGGTCCGCTCGGACAACAAGGCGGCCTACATCAATCATCAGGGAGGGACCCGGAGCAAAAGGGCCCTCAAGGAAGTGTCCCTGATACTGTCTTGGGCGGAGAAGAATGTTCCCTGCATCTCAGCTGTGTACATCCCAGGGGGAGAGAATCTGGAGGCAGACTCCCTCTGCAGGGGGACCTCTCGTCTTGGAGAGTGGTCCCTCAGCAGCAGGGTGTTTCGCTCCCTGTGCCACCGCTGGGGTCAGCCAGATGTGGATCTGTTTGCGTCCCGTCACAAGCTTCCAGTCTTTGTCTCTCTGCCCCAGGACCCTCTGGCCTTGGCCATGGATGCACTAGCAATGTCTTGGAAGAGCTTTCAGCTTCTCTATGTGTTCCCTCCTTTTCCTCTGCTGGGCAAGGTGCTACGCAAGATTGCTCAGGAGGGGGTGCCAACCGTTCTGGTGGCCCCCTGCTGGCCAAGAAGGGTGTGGTTCACAGACGTTGTACAGTTGGCAGTAGATCAGTATGCTCTGCCCAAGGATCCAGACCTGCTCACTCAGGGGCCATCCCAATTTACAAACGCTGGCTTTAACGGCCTGGCTGCTGAAACCTCTATCTTGATGGAAAAGGGGCTGCCTGCCTCTGTTGTTAATACCATGATTCGGGCTAGGAAGAAGTCCTCGCCATCCATCTACTATAGGGTCTTGCATGCTTACATTGACTGGTGTGAGTCTAAGTCGATTCCCTGTAGGGTGTTTTCTATCCCTAGGATTCTGGAATTCCTGCAACATGGTTTGGATTTGGGTCTTCAACTTAGTACCCTCAAAGGTCATGTTTCTGCTTTGGCCATTTTCTTCCAAAGATCCTTTGCTCACCATCGTCTGGTCAAGACTTTCTTCCAGGGGGTTACTCATGTGCGTCCTCCACGTAAGCCTATGTTACCAGTCTGGGACTTGAACTTGGTCTTATCTGCCTTGCAGGGGTCTCCCTTTGAGCCTTTGCGTGAGGCCCCTTTGTCCATTTTGACTCTTAAGGTAGTCTTTTTGGTGGCTATCACTTCTGTTAGGCGTGTTTCTGAGTTGGCAGCGCTTTCCATCAAACCCCCTTACTTTGAGAGACACCAGGACAAGGTGGTGTTTCGTTTTAAGCCAGATTTTCTGCCTAAGGTTGTGTCTGCTTTTCATCTCAATCAGGACATTGTTTTGCCTTCTCTATGCCCTAATCCTAGTAACCCTAAGGAGCGGGTTTTACACTCTCTGGATGTGGTCAGGACTCTAAAGTTCTATTTGGTGGCTACTGAATCCTTCAGGAAGACTGATGCTCTTTTTGTGCTCCCGTCTGGACCTAAGAAGGGTCTGGCTCCAGCTAAGTCCACTATCAGCAAGTGGATCCGTCAGGCTGTGGTACAGGCCTACTCTGCTAAGGGGAAGGAGCCTCCCTTCCGCCTTACTGCTCATTCTACTTGTGCTATTGGTGCCTCTTGGGCTTTTCAGCACCAAGCTTCTGTTGAATAAGTTTGTAAGGCTGCTACTTGGTCTTCTGTTCATACCTTTTCTAAGTTTTACAAGGTTGATGTTAGGGCCTCAGCTGATGCTGCTTTTGGTCGCAAAGTTCTGCAGGCGGCAGTGGTTTAAACTGCCCGCTGTTACTTTTTGGGGATCCCACCCTACCTTACGGACGGTATTGGATGTCCCAGGCGTAAGGAATACTCTGGAACAGGACGTGCTGTATACTTAGAATAATACAATTCTGTGATTACTCACCTGTAGAATTGGTATTATACGTATACAGCATGTCCTGTTCCATCCCACCCTTGTTATCATTATTCTTAGTTACCTCTGTATGGTGATTGTTCATATGTTCATTTTTGAATTCTGGTTATTATTGTTCTCCCGGCTTCTTGTTAACTGCTTGTCAATACTGGGGAATTTGTGGAGGGTCCCTGACTTATATGGGGCCGGGAGGAACCACAAGCTGTTTTCTGCAGTCCAGCACCATCTTGTGGATGTATTACCCATGTGTAAGAAATCTTCTGGAACAGGACGTGCTGTATATGTATGATACCAATTCTACAGGTGAGTAATCACAGAATTGTATTTTTTCAATTGTGCCAGGCTGTTGGTCCGGTTTAATATCGTACTCTTGTCCCTTAATCCAAATGTCTTGTTTCACACTGATGTTCCTGAGATCTAAAGTCTTGTTCCTTGCTGATGTTCCTCAGATCTAATGTTTTGTTCCCCACTGATGTCCCTTTTCCTGGTTTATAGTTGGAACTAATGTCACTCAATCCTAGTTTCATTACTCTCATTACTGCTAGTGCTTTGTTCCTCACCAGTGTCTTGTTCCTCACTGATGGGCCTCATTCTCAATGTCATCTTCCTCACTGATCCCCATAATCTTAGTGTTTTGTTCCTCGGTCTTGGTGCCTTGTTCCTCAGCTATGGCCCTCATTTCTGGTGTCTTTTCCCACTGACATCCCTCAATCCTAGTGCCTTGCCCTCACCAATGGCCCCCATTCTCCAGCAGAGAGATTGCAGCCCTAAGCTCGGGTTGCTGCAGAGTAAATAAATCAGGAGGTGCTGTAGTTGGACGGAGGATTTATAGCTGAATGTTTTTCATATTTTTTTTCCTGCCAAGTACAAACACTCGGCATTTCTGTAAGGGACACAGTTCCTGCCAGTATCGTAAAACTAATATTTAGCCGTAGAGAGACAAATTATCACTAGGCGGTAAGACAATCGGCCATTCATTCTCATTGTCCAGTTCTTAGATAGCCCCGAAGAGTGGTGGCATGGCTCCGGACCCTCAGATGCCCCATTCTTCATGCTCTGACGCCTGTATCACTCACCCGACAGCTTCACGCCATCTCCTCTGGCATGGTGGGGTTTGTTCAGCTGTTCATTCCCCAACTAATCCCGAGGCTTACCGAAAACCAATCAAGGGGCGCAGATAGGGGTTGGTAGGTCCAGGGGCTGCGCCTACCTGATCCCAGAATCCCATCTTGTTTTCAAACATCTGGGATGGACTTTCTTGGGTGAGCTAAAGAATTTCAGAATCAAACAGACATTTGTCTTGGTGAGCTTTCCCTGATACCATTGTATATGAGAGATCTAAGTAGTCTCAAGTATATTCCGTTGGCCTTAAAGAGCTATCAACCTTAATTCTCCACTTTCCTGAGCTTTCTCCTCACACAGATGTTCCTGAGGGCTCTTGCAGTTTGGCGCTGTCCTGTTTAGTGGCGGGTTGGAACCGCCTCAAGTTAAAAAACAGTCACATCACGCTCACCTCCAGTCTGACTCTTTGAAGTCACGGCAGAGGGACCCCTGCAGAGTCTCTAGCTTCAGAGGGGAGGGCAAGATCTCAGGAGCCGACGGGGGACCCCTTATAGATAAAGGCAACCTTTTGTAGGCTTGCAGAAAGTGTGCCGAGCATGCATTGATCTCCTCGCAATCCCGCATCACACAGAGGCTCTGACGCCAAGATCCCATTGCGTGGCGGATCTGAGTGTAAATATTTATCCTGATCGCACTCCACGTCTCGTCGTACTGCAAGGAGGAAGGGAAGTTCGTGGATCCAAGCTGGCACTTATAGTTCTGCGGCCAATGAAAATCTGGTCTTCACAGAAAGTAGAATATAAAAGCAATCCACAAACAAATCACAAGGCTTTGGGTGGAGAAGAGTAGACTTGTCTCAGTAACTGAAGATCGTGCAACTACGCTGTTTCCCCCAAAATATGACAGGGCTTATTTTCAGGGGATTTCTTATTTTTCCATCAGCAACAATTTACATTACAAGCTGTCAGGTTTCTCTGCTTTCCAGCTGCTCTCTTCCGAGTTCCACTGCACTGCAAGTGTAGCGCTTTACTCCCCCTGGTGACCGGAAGCAGCCACAATTTAATATACAGACCGGAGCGGAGTGACGGCTGCGGGATCAGTGTGTGGGCGCATGGCACTTGTTGTTTTGGGTCTTTTAATCTTCATCCTTTTGGGGTTGTGACTGCACTCTCTGTCCTGCTGCATTCTATCGCCAACAGGTATAGCTGCCTGGTCCCTATTTAAAGCGGAATAAAACCCTAACTGGCCATCCCTAGACTTTAAAATCTTCCAGGGCTGGCTGCTGGCCTTCTCCTGGCGCATCATAAAATTGGATGCTTGGCTGTCTAACCCTCTCCGGGTCGCTGAAAAACTCACCTCAACGATGTAAACAATCAGGAGCGAGAGAAGGCGCATCCCCAGCATCTCTGGGCTGAGGCGCGTGTCCAGCCATTCAGAAGTACTGGGGGTAGTAGCGCTCTCGCATCTGGAAATGCAGCTGCTCTCGCTTCCAATTGCCATAGACAGAACCCTTTGCTGAACATTACATATGGACAGCAAATGCTCCTGATTGGAGAGAGCCCGCGCAAGTGCCGTAAAACTGGGGAAAGGTATGGGCAATCTGGGGGGTTTCACACAGCGGGTGCATCCCAAATCAGGATACCCCCAGGCAGGGAACAAAAGCAAGTAATGTAAAAATCCTGTGTTTTGCTCCACTTTAAAAAACCTTTTTCAATGAACTGTAACTGGGGCTTTTTTTAAGAGTAGGGCTTATATTTTGAGCATTTGCGGGGTAGATCTTACTTTGAGGGGAAACATTGATCTGTGTTTTTTTCTTTCTCTGTAGCTCCATCTGGAATCTACCAGGGAGCCAACAGTCTCACCAACAGCGGTGCGTTCAGCAGCGTTCACCAGGTAAGGAGAAAAGTCCTCACTACCGGGTATGAACAGTTCTGAGAGACAGATAATGATGATTTCTCCTTCTAGGAATATTCTTCGTACCCTGGATTCAGCCAAAGCCAGTACCCCCAATACTACAGTGCGGCCTACAACTCCCCCTACATCCCCACCAACAGCATCAGCCCCACCTCCATCTCCACAAGCACCTACGCCCTGCAGGACGCCGCTCACCACATCTCCAGCCAGAGCTCAGAGTCTCTATCAGGTGAGAATGTGTCTTCCACACTCACACACTGTGATTATTATACTTCCACAGCATTGTACAGAGCACATAGAAGCAGTCACATGACTCCCTGTCCCTCAGAGCTCACACTCTAATGCCCCCTCCACACTGTCACACTACATTATATTATGGCTCTTTATCTCTGATATATTCCACAGTGCTGTACATCACACTAGGCTATTCCCATGAGCCACTGCAGTAGATGAGCCCCGGTTTTCGTCCCCTCCATGCTCATGCTGTTTCTGTCTGTCAGGAGACTACACATCGCACAACGGTCCCTCCACACCAATCAAAGATTCTGAGTCGGATCGGCAGAACAGGGGGTCCGATGTGAAGTTACGAGGAAGGTCTAAGCGGAATAACGACCCCTCCCCGGTGGTGGACAATGAAATTGAGGTGGGTGTCACAATGTGGTGCCGTCAGGCCATGTTTTGTCTCTTTGTTGCCAAGATGGTTCAGCAGTAACCAATCAGATCAGTCCTTGGACTGATAAATGGGTGAGATTGGTTGATGTGAGGCAGTAAAGATTTTTCTTATTCTATGAGACATGCAGTACAACTCTAGGAAGAGAAGCCCTGTGGAGGCTCGGGAGGGGGGTAAGTGTATTGCCCCATTTACCTTGATAGCCTCCTTTAGCTACACAGATCACAACTGGTAAGTCACAACAGATCAGTTCTGCTATAGGAGGTCTAAATGGCCTTAGACTTCTGTCACATCCTTCCCGGAGTTCCCTTTCAAACACAGAACAAGTTTGAATTAACCCCTGTGATTACCATTGAAAAAATCACCTCAATTATAAACTGATGGCAGCCTGTTTCTTGCAGGCACGGCGGCCTTCTACATGCCGGCCTGCTGCTCCAGAGCGGGCACCGCTGCCAGTGAAAGCAGATGTAAGCCCGTCACAGGCAACTGTGCCAAGCTGGCCAGATGTTTCCGGATTATACCGGCTGTGCTGGGCCTGCTAATAAGCCGCCATTTACTCCCACCGCTCTGGAATATCGGCAAGATAGGGGAACTGGGGGTCACCCGTCACCGTAACATCTGTACTTACCTGCCCTACAAAGCCCACAGAAGTGGTCACACGACCTCTGTCCCTCAGAGCTCACACTCAATGTCTCCTCCAAACTCACACACTGTTATTATACATTTATATAGTGCCGACATATTCCACAGCACTGTACAGAGCACATAGAAGCAGTCACATGACTCCCTGTCCCTCAGAGCTCACACTCAATGTCTCCTCCACACTCACACACTGTTATTATACATTTATATAGTGCCGACATATTCCACAGCACTGTACAGAGCACATAGAAGCAGTCACATGACTCCCTTTGAGCTCACACTCAGATGGCCGCTAGCGCAACAAGTCCAGTTGCCTTGATTTGTTACTATAGATCCTCTTCCTATAGTGAAGAAAACAATGGGGGGCTGAACCTCTTTTTCTGTAGCCTTCAATAGCGGATAATGTTCTAAGTTTTTCCTAGTGCACAGCACGGCCTGTTTCATGTAGTCCTTACACCTGGGTATTCCGCCACAAGGTGGCGCAGTGTACTGCAGAAGAATTGTGGCTCCTCCTGGCCCCATATAAAAACCGGAATCACCCAAAGACCTCCAGTGTTTCCTCTGCAGTAATAGTAAGTAAGATAGACGATGGCTCTCTATGTTTCGCAGGCGAGCGGAGCAACCAAGCCTGCGGCCCTGCAAGTTTATTTCCACCTGTTTCCGGACCCTATTTGCCTCCCAGCCTCGGCTGATCGGGTGATGGTAGAGGAGCACTAGGGTCAGGTGCTCGGGGAGCGCTGCTCCAAGCCGCAGACCCTGTACCACAAAGGGTAGCCGGCCATAGGATTTTTTATGGTGAGCCTGCTGAGGGATGAAGAAGCACTGCTGTCGCTATGGTGTAGGGGGTGAGTTGTGCTTGGGGACTTGTGTTCCTGGCAGTATTCCCCTTTTTTCTGTCTGACTTTCTCCCTTGGGGTGTGTTTGTCTCTCCTTCCCCCCTCCCTCCCCTCTGGGCCCCTTTTGGATGGTTCCCGCCACTGCCTGCCTCTCCTCCGCTACCCTGCTCCCCGGCGGTGGGTGACGGTTGTGGTATGGTATCCCGCTATTTGTTTCTCGCCGCCACCGCGGGCTTACTGTGCTCCGCGGTGGGCGGCGCTTTTTCTGCTGCTTTTACTTCAGACTGTCATGCCGCTGGCGCCGGGTCACCTAGGTGCGTTTTTGCACTCTTCGTGGGGGCGGCACCGGGGGATGACGCGTATTGCATCATGCCCCCGCGGCCCGCCCCTCAAGGTGCTCGTTTACAGCGCCATCTTGCCTGCATGCTGCGTTGCTTGTGCTCTGAGTTCTGGAGGCTTCTTGTCAGCGTGGGCTTCGGCGGTGCCTCTGCCCTTCCTGATCTACCCTCCGCGGTTCCTTTGACTGTATTCCTGTCGCCTGTGTATGCTGTGCGCGCTGTGCTCTTGGTCCGTGAGTCCCCCTTGGGGTTTTTTTTCTTGTAGGGCATGTGATGCGGGATACTTATGTGTCTTTCAGGTGAGATAACCGTGTATTGTGGTTTCTCCCGGTCCTATCGCCCCCTCCCCCCGTGTTCCCTCTGGGCCCTCTCTATGGGCATCCCTTGGGGGGCATCCCGAGTGGCTTTTATTAGCCTTACCCTATACTGGCCTATTGTGCCTGTGATAATCACCATATGGAGGCTTCTGGGGATAGCGTGCTCGGGGGGTCCTTCGAGGCAATCCCGGCTATGTGTCATGTGCGGGGCATCCCCTTTAAGTGGTGGTGGCGCGGTTTGTGTGCCGTGCGCCTGAGGTATTATTGCGGGCCAGGCTGGGATGGGTGCTTCTCTTCCCAGTTCTGCGCTTCCTCCGGCATCTCCTACTTCCCCGTGTCTGCATTTAGCCCCCAGAGAGGAGGATACTAGCAGGGGGTCCCAATCTGATCTGGCACTACGTGTGGCCAGCATTGAAAGGCAGCTGGCCTGTCCGGTGACGGGCAAGGCCTCTGGCAACAAGCGGCATCTTGATGCCACACCTTCCCTTTTTACCGAGGAGGATGAGGGCCTTGATGTGTTTGGCGGCCGTGACTCCCTAGAGGAGGGGGAGATTTTCCATCATTCAGACTCCTCTGGGGACCAGCAGGAAGGTTACGACAGTGACCTGGGGTCTGCCTCTGATGAGGATACCTGGCTCCCTGATGACACTGACAGATTGTTGTCGGACATTTTTGAGACATTGCATATCGCCCCGCCTAAGGTGGCGAAGAGGAAGCAGGGGGAGCTTTTTCACCCTGACAAACAACGTTTGGAGTTCCTGGAGCAGGGCCATTTCTCCAATATGGTGCTTAAGGAGTGGGAACGGCCTAACAGATTGCCCACGGTGCCCAAGGGTTTGGACAGAAGGTATCCCTTCTCGGCTGATCTGGTCAAGCGCTGGTCATGTCCCCCTGAGGTGGACGCTCTAGGACTGTCTAATACTTCAGTCATGCTGTCCCCTGACACTACTACACTGCGTGACAGCGCGGACCGGCATATGGATCAGCTGGCCTGTCATGCTTTCACCTTTGTAGGGGCAGGCCTGCGTCCGGTTTGTTCCGCAGCCATTACGGCCATTGCCCTTAGGAAGAAGCTCATGCGTCTCGCTGATGGCGCCATGGCTGATAGGAGAAGGGAGGATTAAAGGGCCCTCTTGCTTGGCTCTGATTTTGTTGCCTTTGTGCAGGCTGCCAAAAGGGAAGGTGCTTTGAGGCCCATCCTGGACTTGAAGGGTCTCAACAGGTTTGTCCGGTTCAAGCATTTTCGCATGGAGACGCTACGCTTTGCTCAGTTCCACATGAGATCCCTTCAGTTGCACCTTCTGTCAGTTTGGGATCGGGACCCTGTGTCCCTGGTTCAGGAATTTTTTCTGTCCCCTCTGGCCAGGAAGTCCCTCGTGGTGGTTGGATTTGAGGAATCTTCTAGTGGGCAGGACTTTTCTGCCTCCGTGCTGTGAGATTGCCACCACAGATGCCAGTCTGATCGGTTGGGGGGGAGGTTGGAAGTCTCTGAAATCTCAGGGTCAGTGAGGCCCCCAGGAGGCCCATGCACCCATCAACATTCTAGAACTGCGGGCGATCAGGTTGGTTCTCTCCCAGTTAACTCCTCACCTTCATGGTCGGGCTATTCAGATCCGCTCGGACAACCAGACGGCGGTTGCCTACATCAATCATCAGAGAGGGACTCGGAGCAAGCGAGCCCTCAAAGAAGTGTCCCTGATAATGTCTTGGGCGGAAGAGAATGTTCCCTGCATCTCGGCGGTCTACATTCCGGGGGGTGGAGAACAAGGAGGCAGACTCCCTGAGCAAGGGGACGTCTCGACTGGGGGAATGGTCTCTCAGCAACAAGGTTTTTCAGTCCCTGTGTCGTCGCTGGGGTCAGCCGGAGGTGGACCTGTTTGCATCCCGTCACAATCGTCCAAGATTTGTCTCCCTGCCTCAGGATCCCCTGGCCTTCGCCATGGATGCGCTAGCAATTCCTTGGACAGAGTTTCGTCTCCTCTATGTATTTCCCCCCTTTCCTCTGCTGGGCTGGGTGCTGCGCAAGATAGCTCAGGAGGGGGTTCCGGCCATTCTGGTGGCCCCCTGTTGGCCAAGGAGGGCGTGGTTCACGTCGTGCAGTTCGCAGTGGATCGGTACGTCTTGCCCAAGGACCCAGATCTTCTCACTCAGGGACAGCTGCGCCATCCCAATTTACAAACGTTGGCTTTAACGGCTTGGCTGCTGAAACCTCCATCTTGATGGAGAAGGGGTTGCCGGCCTCTGTTGTTGATACCATGATTCGGGCCCGAAAGAAGTCCTCGTCTTTTATCTACTACAGGGTTTGGCATGCTTACATTGCCTGGTGTGAGTCTAAGTCTCTCCCTTGTCGGGTTTTTTCTATCCCCAGGATCCTGGAGTTTTTACAACATGGTCTGGATTCGGGCCTTCAACTTAGTACCCTTAAGGGACAGGTGTCAGCTCTGGCAACTTTTTTGCAAAGATCCTTTGCCAATCACAGGATGCTTAAGACCTTCTTCCAGGGAGTTACTCATGTGCGTCCGCCGCGTAAGCCTATATTACTGGTTTGGGACTTAAATTTGGTGTTGTCTTCTCTACAGGGTCCTCCCTTTGAACCTATACATGCGGCTGCGTTGCCCGTTCTGACTCTTAAGGTGGCCTTTTTGGTGGCCATTACTTCAGTCAGGCGTGTTTCTGAGCTGGCGGCGCTCTCCATTAAACCTTCTTATTTTGAGAGGCATCAGGGTAAGGTGATGTTCCAACTTAAACCGGATTTCCTGCCCAAGGTTGTGTCTGCTTTTCATCTTAATCAGGACATTGTTTTACCTTCCTTGTTTCCTAACCCAGCTAATTCTAAAGAACGAACCCTTCATTATCTGCATGTTGTCAGGGCATTAAAGTTTTATTTGGTTGCTACTGAGTCTTTTAGGAATTCTGATGCTCTTTTTGTTCTTCCTTCTGGACCTAGGAAGGGTTTGCCTCCGGCCAAGTCTACTATCAGCAAGTGGATTCTGCTAAGGGGAAGGAACCCCCCTTTCGAGTTACTGCTCATTCCACTCGTGCTATTGGTGCTTCTTGGGCTTTTAAGCACCAAGCTTCTGTTGAACAAGTTTGTAAGGCCGCTACTTGGTCTTCTGTTCATACTTTTTCCAAGTTTTACAAGGTTGATGTTAAGGCCTCAGCTGATGCTGCTTTTGGCCGCAAGGTACTTCAGGCGGTAGTGGTTTGAACTGCCCGCTGTTACTCTTTGGGGATCCCACCCTACCTTATGGACACTGCTTTTGGATGTCCCAGATGTAAGGACTACATGAAACAGGCCGTGCTGTGCACTAGGAGAAATACAATTCTGTGGGTACTCACCTGTAAAATTGTTTTTACTATGCACAGCACGGCCTGTTTCATCCCTCCCTTGTTATCATTATCTTTGGTTGCCTTTGTATGGTGATTTGTTCCAAAGTTAGTTGTGAGGGTTCTTTTCACCTTTTTTACCTCCCGGCTTCTTGTATAACTGCTTTTCAACACTGGAGGTCTTTGGGTGATTCCGGTTTTTATATGGGGCCGGGAGGAGCCACAATTTGTTCTGCAGTACACTGCGCCACCTTGTGGCGGAATACCCAGATGTAAGGACTGCATGAAACAGGCCGTTCTGTGCATAGTAAAAACAATTCTACAGGTGAGTACTCACAGAATTGTATTTTTCCATGAAGCATAACCTATGAAGGGGCAGCGTGATGCATCCAT
Source organism: Gastrophryne carolinensis (assembly GCA_027917425.1). NCBI lineage: Eukaryota > Metazoa > Chordata > Amphibia > Anura > Microhylidae > Gastrophryne > Gastrophryne carolinensis. The sequence continues at coordinate 42,379,869 of CM051243.1, read as the reverse complement.
CATGACATCCAGCTATTCCCACTCCACCTAATGCCTTTTCCACATGAACAAGCCAGCGTTCCGCAGGACGGGAATTTGCAAATTCTCTTACAGGGAGTTGGCCGACCAACAAAGGATTTTTCCCCTCTAAATCAAATATAAATGGCGGGGGGGGGGGTGATACAGAGAGATGTCCACGGTGGGGATTAGTCGATCGTCTTGTTTCTGCTACCTGCACCGATTGCTGTGGACAGCAGCTATGGTTTGGTCATGTGACCAACAGGGGACAAGGTAACTGTGCATCTTCCTCTGCACAACAGACAGCGCGGTTATTTATTTGATCACACTCCCCCCCACCCTCATCCCCTCCTGATGTGACCTGCTGATCCAGCGAGTATCCTCTGCCAGACTTATGTCAGGGGAGCACAAACACTGATTTAACCCTGGGGTGAGGCAATAATGAGTGCTCAGATAAGCCCCCCTAATACAGTGAGAAGATCCCTGCCTGGATCATTCCCCCCCCCCATCTGCTGGATGCTGTTCCAAGCCCTGATAGGATTGCTGTTATTCCACGGGGATGCTCTCACCCCTCGTGTCCGGGATTCTAACATTACACCATCAGGGAGGAACCCCCCCAAATTCCTGACTTCAGGCACCGAGACCCTGAGCCGTTGCCATCAGTATACAGGGAACATGAACGCCTTCCCATCAGCCTGTGCAGCAGAGGAGCTCACACACTAATCACCCATCCACGCTCACAGCGCTGTACAGGAAACATGAACGCCTTCCCATCAGCCTCTGCTGCAGAGGAGCTCACACACTAATCGCCCATCCACGCTCACAGCGCTGTACAGGAAACATGAACGCCTTCCCATCAGCCTCTGCTGCAGAGGAGCTCACACACTAATCGCCCATCCACGCTCACAGCGCTGTACAGGAAACATGAACGCCTTCCCATCAGACTCTGTGGCAGAGGAGTTCACACTCTAAATTCCCATCCACACTAACACACATCATTATTGAAGCTGAGACATACAGTGCCTTGAGAAAGTAAATGAGACCGGCTTTTCCAAATTAAAAAAAAAAAGAAAAATCAGAAAACAGTGGTGTGCATCTGTATTTAGCCCCTCCCCCAGACTTGGCGGATTAGGTAGCTGTGTGGCCTGACCAGGTGACTTTGGTTGGTGATGATATGTTAGTATGGCCCACGCATTGTGTAACGCTCTCACTCTCTCACTTGCAGCGCGTGTTCGTCTGGGATCTGGACGAGACCATCATCATCTTTCACTCACTGCTCACCGGAACCTTCGCCAGCCGCTATGGAAAGGTAGAGTTCTCTCCATCCCTCTCTCTTGTATATATGGATTGAGTGTCTGATAAGACTCCATTGTGGGGCCCAATGAATAGGGGGCCCTGATGGCTGCCCAGACCTGAGACTTGCTGGCTGACTCACTATTTGAGCCGGTGCTGTCGTTGCTTGGCTCTCCAGGCTGGGCCTCTTGTTTTTACTAATGGCTTGTTTGTCTTGGGGCCTAGTTCAAATAGGGGCTTAGCGATCACTTATTAAGTTATTTGGGGGCATATACTCTGTCTTACACATAATGTGATGGCTGAGCCCGGATCCAGCAAGGGTCCAAGCCATCACGTATAGGTTACTGGAGGGTCCAGATGTTGTTGTATGGGGCTTGAAAATTGCTGATGGCGGCCCCAGCAGCCATACTGGAATCTAATTAGCCACTAAATAGCTAAGCTTCTTTGTAGAAACTTTCCTTCAGTGACCCTCAGTCAGGGTCGTCATGAGTAGTTTCTGGGTCCCATAAAGCCAACCTCCCGGGGCCTTCATTTAACCTATCAAGGTTGCCTAGTAACCCAAGGGCCACCATTTTACATACTGGGTTACCCCCTTAACTAAGATGGAACCACTATTGGGCCCCTTACGCATTAGGGTCCCCCTTCCCTCATTTCACCCACTATTGAAGGGCCCCTTTACCATCATGGGCCCTATCATACAGCTGAGGGGTCCCCCATAATACCCCAGGGCCACCCTTACGCTCCCTCATAGATTGCCACATATCATTAAAGGCTTCCCTTACCATTCTGCGGACTCCCATACTGCTTACATGCCACTCATGTCACATGAGAGCCACCCTTACTCTCCTTCATAGATTTCCACATATCATTGGACATACTACCTTACCAGGACCACCCATACTGCTCAAGTGTCACTCATAACACTCTAGGGCAGTAGTCCTCAAACTTCCTCCTCAAGGGCCGAGACAGGCCAGGTTTTGCAGCTCTCCACGCTACTCCACAGGTGAATTAACTGGTGCTCAGACAGAGCTATAGCCCTAATTATTAAATCTGTGCATCAGCATAGAGAGCTGCAAAACCTGGCCTGTCTCGGCCCTTGAGGAGGAAGTTTGAGGACTACTGCTCTAGGGCCACCCTCACTCTACTTCATAGATTGCCACATATCATTCAAGGGTCCCCTTACATTCTACGGCCACCCATACTGCTGAAGGGTCCCAATATCTGTGCCTACTCAACACTACCCTGTGAGCCGAACTGTAAACAAACAAAAATAACATACTGAAGACATAACAGGGGGCATCAGGGTGGCAAAGATTCTGGCCACTATTTGGGCCCCATACTCAAGTGATACCTTTACTTGGCGCTTAATCCTGCAGTTGCTGAGAGAGATTAGGTGTAACTTGCTCTCTTATTGGTGTGCAGCAATAACTGGTCCCCGGGGGGTTTCAAGGCTGGTGCTAGTTCAGGCCAGACTCTGAGAAGGGCATAAAACGTGACAACTTCCTTTCTGGCTTCACTGCTTGCCATTAATCCTACTTAGCAGCTCGTACACGCCAGCCTCTGGGAACAGAGTTGGCCTCTATGATTTTCATGGCTCCACCCCTCGCTGTGGCTTTTACCCTGTAAGCTCTGACAGGTCATCTTTAATGATAAGTAGAAAGATTGGGCCACCGGATGGGCAGCAGCCGCAGTGTTAGAGGTGTTTTTTACCCGACGATCCTTCCACAGTGAGGAGAGAAGGATCAAAATGGGAGTTCCTATCCAGACTGCAGGTGATCTTCCCCCCCTGATGGCTGTGTGAAGGGTGACAGGCCGCAGCCGGGGCTCATTCCCATGCTAAAGTGTCCCGCTGGCTGCCCGCCAGCCTGGGGGAGCCAAACATGTGCTGCCAAAGTGCATTAGCGGGGTGTCACTGATGTCCCTGAGCGTGCTGTCCCATAAACTGCCAGCACAGCCATCTCCTGGCAAAAGGCCGCCGGGTGCGCCGGCCGGCACAGACTTCACTCAGCTTTATGTGTCCAGACCTGGGTCACGCCCCGCTATCCATCAATGGATATCAGCTTTATTACCTTCAACAGACACCATTACTGCCCTCCCCACACGGTCATCCCAATAAGGGAAGCCCCTCCCCCATATTAATCTTGCTGATAGGGGGCTTGCTGGAGGTCAGGCCTCGGCATAAATCAGGTGGGAATGGTGGCCGCTGTGTAGGATTTGTGTAGCCATAAATCCAGGTGTCCATGCTGAATTACCAGGGAGGAGATCTTACATAACTCACAGGAGACTTTTCCCAACTCACGGGAGACCTTCACTAACTCACGGGAGACTTTTCCCAATTCACGGAGACCTTCACTAACTCACGGGAGACTTTTCCCAACTCACGGAGACCTTCAATAACTCACGGGAGACTTTCACTAACTCACGGGAGACCTTCATTAACCCACGGAGACCTTCACTAACTCACGGAGACCTTCACTAACTCACGGAGACCTTCACTAACTCACGGGAGACTTTTCCCAACTCACGGAGACCTTCACTAACTCACGGGAGACTTTCACTAACTCACGGGAGACCTTCATTAACCCACGGAGACCTTCACTAACACACGGAGACCTTCACTAACTCACGGAGACCTTCACTTACACACAAAGACCTTCACTAACTCACGGAGACCTTCCCTTACACACGGAGACCTTCACTAACTCACGGAGACCTTCACTAACTCACAGGAGACCTTCACTAACACACGGAGACCTTCACTAACTAACGGGAGACCTTCACTAACACACGGGAGACCTTCACTAACTCACGGAGACCTTCACTAACTAACGGGAGACCTTCACTAACCCACGGGAGACCTTCACTAACCCACGGGAGACCTTCACTAACTAACGGGAGACCTTCACTAACCCACGGGAGACCTTCACTAACTAACGGGAGACCTTCACTAACTAACGGGAGACCTTCACTAACACACGGAGACCTTCACTAACTAACGGGAGACCTTCACTAACACACGGAGACCTTCACTAACACACGGAGACCTTCACTAACACACGGAGACCTTCACTAACACACGGAGACCTTCACTAACACACGGAGACCTTCACTAACCCACAGAGACCTTCACTAACACACGGAGACCTTCACTAACCCACGGGAGACCTTCACTAACTAACGGGAGACCTTCACTAACCCACGGGAGACCTTCACTAACTAACGGGAGACCTTCACTAACTAACGGGAGACCTTCACTAACTCACGGGAGACCTTCACTAACTCACGGGAGACCTTCACTAACTAACGGGAGACCTTCACTAACCCACGGGAGACCTTCACTAACTAACGGGAGACCTTCACTAACTAACGGGAGACCTTCACTAACTCACGGAGACCTTCACTAACTCACAGGAGACCTTCACTAACACACGGAGACCTTCACTAACACACGGAGACCTTCACTAACTCACGGGAGACTTTTCCCAACTCACGGAGACCTTCACTAACTCACGGGAGACTTTCACTAACTCACGGGAGACCTTCATTAACCCACGGAGACCTTCACTAACACACGGAGACCTTCACTAACTCACGGAGACCTTCACTTACACACAAAGACCTTCACTAACTCACGGAGACCTTCCCTTACACACGGAGACCTTCACTAACTCACGGAGACCTTCACTAACTCACAGGAGACCTTCACTAACACACGGAGACCTTCACTAACTAACGGGAGACCTTCACTAACACACGGGAGACCTTCACTAACTCACGGAGACCTTCACTAACTAACGGGAGACCTTCACTAACCCACGGGAGACCTTCACTAACCCACGGGAGACCTTCACTAACTAACGGGAGACCTTCACTAACCCACGGGAGACCTTCACTAACTAACGGGAGACCTTCACTAACTAACGGGAGACCTTCACTAACACACGGAGACCTTCACTAACTAACGGGAGACCTTCACTAACACACGGAGACCTTCACTAACACACGGAGACCTTCACTAACACACGGAGACCTTCACTAACACACGGAGACCTTCACTAACCCACAGAGACCTTCACTAACACACGGAGACCTTCACTAACCCACGGGAGACCTTCACTAACTAACGGGAGACCTTCACTAACCCACGGGAGACCTTCACTAACTAACGGGAGACCTTCACTAACTAACGGGAGACCTTCACTAACTCACGGGAGACCTTCACTAACTCACGGGAGACCTTCACTAACTAACGGGAGACCTTCACTAACCCACGGGAGACCTTCACTAACTAACGGGAGACCTTCACTAACTAACGGGAGACCTTCACTAACTCACGGAGACCTTCACTAACTCACAGGAGACCTTCACTAACACACGGAGACCTTCACTAACACACGGAGACCTTCACTAACTCACGGGAGACCTTCACTAACTCACGGAGACCTTCACTAACTCACGGAGACCTTCACTAACTAACGGGAGACCTTCACTAACTCACGGGAGACCTTCACTAACTCACGGGAGACCTTCACTAACTAACGGGAGACCTTCACTAACCCACGGGAGACCTTCACTAACTAACGGGAGACCTTCACTAACTAACGGGAGACCTTCACTAACTCACGGAGACCTTCACTAACTCACAGGAGACCTTCACTAACACACGGAGACCTTCACTAACACACGGAGACCTTCACTAACTCACGGGAGACCTTCACTAACTCACGGAGACCTTCACTAACTCACGGAGACCTTCACTAACTAACGGGAGACCTTCACTAACTCACGGAGACCTTCACTAACTCACAGGAGACCTTCACTAACACACGGAGACCTTCACTAACACACGGAGACCTTCACTAACTCACGGGAGACCTTCACTAACTCACGGAGACCTTCACTAACTCACGCAGACCTTCACTAACTCACGTAGACCATCACTAACTCACGGAGACCTTCACTAACTCACGGGAGACCTTCAATAACCCACGGGAGACCTTCACTAACCCACGGAGACCTTCACTAACCCACGGGAGACCTTCACTAACCCACGGAGACCTTCACTAACTAACGGGAGACCTTCACTAACCCACGGAGACCTTCACTAACTCACGGGAGACCTTCACTAACCCACGGAGACCTTCACTAACTCACGGAGACCTTCACTAACTCACGGGAGACCTTCACTAACCCACGGGAGACCTTCACTAACCCACGGAGACCTTCACTAACTAATGGGAGACCTTCACTAACTCACGGGAGACCTTCACTAACTCACGGGAGACCTTCACTAACCCACGGAGACCTTCACTAACTCACGGAGACCTTCACTAACCCACGGAGACCTTCACTAACTCACGGGAGACTTTCACTAACTAACAGGAGACCTTCACTAACTCACGGGAGACCTTCACTAACTCACGGAGACCTTCACTAACTCACGGGAGACCTTCACTAACACACGGAGACCTTCACTAACTAACGGGAGACCTTCACTAACTCACGGGAGACCTTCACTAACTCACGGAGACCTTCAGTAACTCCCGGGAGACCTTCACTAACACACGGAGACCTTCACTAACTCACGGGAGACCTTCACTAACTCACGGGAGACCTTCACTAACTCACGGAGACCTTCACTAACTCACGGGAGACCTTCACTAACTCACGGAGACCTTCACTAACACACGGAGACCTTCACTAACTCACGGGAGACTTTCACTAACACACGGAGACCTTCACTAACTCACGGGAGACTTTCACTAACTCACGGAGACCTTCACTAACTCACGGAGACCTTCACTAACTCACGGGAGACCTTCACTAACTCACGGGAGACCTTCACTAACTCACGGGAGACCTTCACTAACTCACGGGAGACCTTTCCCAACACAAGAGACAATTCCTCACCAGCAGGAGACCTGTTATAACACACAGGAGATATTTACTTACCCTGAAGAGACCTTTCCTGACACAAGAGGGCCTTTCTCTACTCACAAGTAGCCTTTTACAACTTACAGGAGACTTTATAACTCATGGGAGATATTTACAATCTCACAGGAGACATTTTCCAACTCACAGGAGATGTTTCCTGACTCTGTTGAGATATTTTCAGGGGGGACTCATGGGAAGCTTTTCCTTACTCACCGAATTCTCACTCACAGGAATTCTCAACTCTCTGGAATCTTTTCCCCAATCACAGGTGACACTTCCCAGCACGGTGCAGAATAATCTGGAACGCTGTCATGTTACGGCTCTTCTTATATACAGGTCCTCTTTTGCTGGCTTAGTCTGGGCAGGCAGGGCAGCGGCGGCGGCGGGGGGCGCAGGTGATTGTCAGGCTAATCCGACGCTCACCTCTGGCTGACACCTGCAGCAGGTGGAGCCGGTAGAATAGCGGCGGGTTAGGTAAGCGCACATAATGGAGCCCTCGCCCCAACAGCTAGCTGGCAGCAGACAAGACAAAAGCTGGAAGAGCTTCTAGAAGCGGCTTATCCGCCATTGTGGGAGAATGTCAGAGTGATCGGGGGTGGGGGGGGTTACTTGAGTGTCTGGCGTGTCTGAACAGCGGGCGGGAGGCAAACATACCTGGGTACACCGAGTGCTGGCGTCCTGTAAACACGCACACACCTGCCCTCCCGCCACCTCTGACCCCTCTCTGGTGGGGCGACAGCAGCACACACACCCACCTCTAGTTATATTAATGGCGGCTCTGCCATGTGCAAAGGTGCACCAGGCCCCCTGTTTACACCAGCAGGGTCCCCAGCAGTAGCGAGCACCCTAAAGCTTCATGTCGTCTTGCTCCCCATAGTGTGCAGTTGGTTATCACATGGTAAGCTGCACCTTTAAAGTGGACCAACACCCAGGGGTGATCGGCCCGGGAATCTTATAGATCACCTCCCTCACCGCGGGACATCCGAGATCGGGATGTCCCGCGGGGTGAAACCCCCCCAAAACACCTTACCTTATCCCGCGGGCGCCGCTTCCCGCGCGCCCCTCTAGACGTGCGCGCGCCCGCGGATTGGACGGCGCGGTCACGTGGGAGCGTGGTGAGGTGAGTTTTTGGGGCTTTCTGGGGGGTTTCACACAGCGGGGCACCCCGATTGGATAGTCAAAATCCTGGGTGTTGGTCCACTTTAAGTGACACCTCTGCTTTGTCACTGTAGTATGGTCATGTGACCAACCTGTGCACTTTTCTTCACCCCCAGGACACCACCACGGCCGTGCGGGTCGGGCTCATGATGGAGGAGATGATCTTCAACCTTGCCGACACTCACCTCTTCTTCAATGACCTGGAGGTAAGTCGCTCCCTAGTTGTTTGTCTACCTGCATATTAAGGTGGACCAAAACCCATGTTTTTCAGTTACCTGGGTTTTAATCCGCATTACAGGGGCATGGATACCCCGCTTTGTGACACCCCCTCCCAGGTTGCCCCTTATAACATACCTTCTGATGTTCCCACTGCGCATGCCTGGGCTCTGGTCCAATCAGCGATGTGCACCGCGCATATTAATGCATTGCACAAAGCACTATTTACACCAGAGCTGCGTCACAGCAACACATCCCCCCCCCCCATCTCTCTACAGAATGTGACACGCTCCCATACTTTTCCTTGAGGTGCTGTGTATGATGGGGGAGAGGATACTGCAGTGCCACACGTCTCCTATTGGAGGCGATGCAGCTGCCACAGGTAGGGCTCACTGATGTCCCTGTGGTCTAATGTAGCTGTTTATTTATTTTGCATAGTAAACAATTACAGCGCATTTAAAATACACAACGGAGCTGCTGGAAGTTGCAGCCCACATATTAAGCTTTTGTCAGCCTTACTCTCCACTAGCAGAGCAGTATCAGTATCAATATCCTAGACATTCTGGTACCTGAGGGAAGAGCGCCACCAGGTGGCTTAGTGCTGCACTGATGAGCCATTTTCCTCATAGTCCAGCCAGGAACCAATTGTGTACAGGGAGAGCTGCTGCTGACATCTCTCGGAAGTAGGACCGCCTGGCTGTCATGATGTTTAAATGACCTGGAACAGGTGTTGGGTTCTGGAGTTCTGTCAGCATGTTCATTCTGAGACTTTGGCCTCCATTCAATAAAGGTAGAAAAAATTCTCATGGTAGTAAAAGATTTGATTCATGAGAAAAAAGCCTGAGAATAGCACTGTTACTGAATCACCAGCTAAGAAAACAATGAAAGTCAATGGCACTTTGTTACTCCTAAGAAAAGTAGAGAAGTGTTTACTCCTTTCTACACTGTAGTAAAAGCTGCCATTGACTTTCATTGTCTTTTTATCTGGTGATTCAGTAACAGTGACATTCTCAATCTTTTTTTCTCATGAATAGAATTTTTTACTACCATGAATTTTTTTCTACCTTTATTGAATCAAGGCCACTGACTGTGTGCCATGTGCTGGGACATGTTTCCTGCAGCCAATCAGATTTGCAGTCAGTTGTAGCAAAGCTGTAAAACTGTGGGAGGGGCCAGCAATTGGTAGTGTGAGCCAGATGAAGCCGGGTGTGGTCTGTGCTGGGGGGGGCAGCCATTATAATTCATAGTGTGAAATTGTAACCCCCAATGTGTTCTGTGCTGTGGGAGGGGCATTAAAATTGGGAGTGTGAGCCAAACTATAACCCTGGTGTGATTTGTGCTGTGGGAGGGGCCGACCATTATGTGTATTGTGACCCGGTTGTTTTTCGTTCGTAGGAGTGCGACCAGATCCACATAGACGACGTCTCCTCCGATGACAACGGCCAGGACCTCAGGTGAGTGTCAACAGTGCGAGCCGGCACGGGTCACATGACATAGAACCATGACTGGCTACCACATCCATCACTACTCACCTGTATAGCTCCAACATCTGCTTCGGCGTATGGTCACTCTGCCTACATAATAATGTCAACCTGGCTCAAAAGCTTGCAATCTAATAGGAAGGGGCTTATCTGTGATTGGTCTGACTCTCCAACAGCATGGCCTAATTTATCATTTAGGGCTGGGAGATCCTCTGGACCTGTTGCCATGGTAACGTCCAGCATCCGGCTGTGTGGTCTATCCTGAATTAATTTTTGGAGCTGTGAGTTGGGCAGGATTGTTAAATTGTGGGCCAGTCTTATTAACACTCTTACACCAACTTCTCCCTGGAAGGGCACTGAAGCCCCCCACTTCCATGTCCAGACTGTGATGTCCCAATTGGCTGCATCCCAGCTGTAACATCACAGTTGGCCTGATCCTCATTCTGATACTCACCCCAAGCCCCACGTAATTACTTTTCTCATTGCATGGCACGGCCTGCTTCAGTATTCATAACAGTTGGGTTATTCCGCCACAAGGTGGCGCAGTGTACTGCAGAAGAGTTGTGGCATCTCCTGGCCCCCTATTAAAACGGGATTAACCATAGAGTTCCCAGTGTTTCCTCTGCAGTGAAACTGCGAAGATAGAAGATGGCTCTCTATATTGCGCAGGTGAGCGGGGCAACCAAGCCTGTGGCCTTGCATGTCTATTTCCACCCGTTTCTAGACCCTCACTGCCTCACAGCCTTGGCTGACAGATCGGGTGAGGGTAGAAGAGCACTAGGGTCAAGTGCTCCTGAAGCGCTGCTCCAAGCCGCAGACCCCGTTCCACAAAGGGTAGCCGGCCATACATAGGCTTTATGTTGAGCCTAATAGGGATGCGGAGGCTTCTGAGGGGGTGAGTGTTTTGTGGACTGTGTCCCCTTCTTTTCCTTCAGGGGTCCCCCCCCCGGCCCGGATACTCGCCGCTGTCTTTCGTCTCTCTCCCCCCCCCCCTCTCTGACTTTTGTATGGGGGGGGGGGGGGGGATGGTGTGGTAGCAGCGAGTGGTGTTTGTTGTGGTGTATTTTGCTGTCTACAGTGTGTTTTTTAGCCGCCGCGCCACTTTGTACTGCGCCCCGCGGCTGGTGGCGCTATAACCTGTGGCGTTTTTTGCTTAGTCATGGTGCCTTGCGCTCCAGTCTGGGCTGCCCGCTTCGCTCCCCAGCTCTGTGCCCCCCCCCCTCAGCATCGCCTACCCCCCCCCCACGCCTGCATTTAGCCCCCAGTGAGGGGGATACTAGCAGGGGGTCACAGTCTTATCTGGCACTTTGTGTGGCCAGCATTGAAAGACAGCTTGCTAGGTCTGTTCCACATAAGGCCTCTAGCAAGAAGCGGCATCTGGCTCCCACGCCTGCCTGGGTTACTGAGGAGCATGAGGAAATTGATCTTTTTGATGACCGTTACTCCGTAGAGGAGGGGGAGCTTTTCTCGGGCTCTGATTCCTCTGGGGACCAGCATGTGGGCTGTGACAGTGATCCTGAGTCTGAGGATTCCTGGTTCCCTGAGGACACTGCTAATCTGTTGTCTCACATTTTTGAAATCTTGCACATTGTCCCCCCTGAGGTGGCTAAGAGAAAACAGGGTGAGCTTTTTCGTCCTGTTAAGCAGCGTCTGGAGTTCCCTGAGCAGAGTAATTTCACTAATTTGGTGCTCAAGGAGTGGGAACATCCTAGCAGATTGCCCGCGGTGCCCAAAGGGTTGGATAACAAATACCCCTTTCCCGCTGACCTGGTTAAGTGATGGTCGGGTCCCCCCGAGGTGGAGCTGTCCAACACCTCAGTCATGCCTTCCCCTGACACTACTACACTGCGGGACAGCGAGGGCCGGCGTATGGATCAGCTGGCCTGCCATGCTTTTACATTTGTGGGGGCTGGGCTGCGTCCGGCCTGTGCCTCTGCCATAACCACTATTGCTCTTAAGAGACAGATCAATCGTCTCCTTGATGGCGCTACAGCGGGTAGGGAGGAGTATAGGGCCCTCTTGCTTTGCTCTGAATTTGTTGCCTTTATCCTTACTGCCATGGATGATGTGGTACGGCTGAGTGGTAGGGCCTCTGCCGTTTTGGTGGCTATGCGCTGCTCTGTTTGGTTGCGTCAGTGGGCAGCTGACGCTGCTGCTAAGAAGGCTCTCACTGAGCTCCCCTTTGTGGGGCTGCGTCTCTTTGGTGAGCGTCTGGATGTCTTAGCCAAGGATGGTAGGCTGCCCCAATGGAGGAGGCAGCCTCGACCTTTTTGGGGTTCCTCCCCTCCCTCCCCTTCTTTCGTGCTCCCAGAGGAGGTTGTGGGTCCCTCTTCTCGGGTACCCGCAGGGACTCTTGGGGCAGTGGCAGATCCCGTGGTTGTCCCGGCCTCTCCTGGGTTCCCAAGCCCAAACCTTCTCCAAAGCCCCCTCAGGCATGAGGAGGCGCCCTCACCCATCCGGGTGGAGGGACGGCTTCGGCTCTTTGCTCACGTCTGGAGGCTACGTGTCTCAGACCGGTGGATTCAGGAGGTGGTGTCCTCCGGTTACAGGATAGAGTTTGCAGCCTGGCCGCCCCCCAAGATTCATCAGATCCCGGATGTCTCAAAACCCTTTGTCAGCTCAGGGTTTGCACCTTGCAGTCCAATGCCTGTTGGAGTCAGGAGTTATTTGCCTGGTGCCTGCCCAGGAACGGGGTCGAGGTTTCTACTCCAATCTGTTCACGGTCCCCAAAAAGGACGGGTCCCTGAGGCCCATCCTGGACTTGAAGGGTCTCAACAAGTTTGTCAGGTTCAAGCATTTTCACATGGAGACTCTACGCTCGGCGGTCAGTACCCTGCGCCCGGGCGACTTCATGACCTACCTTCACGTGCCAATTTTTCCAGGTCATCAGAGATTTCTCAGGTTCGCTCTAGAGGATCAACATTACCAGTTTGTGGCCTTACCGTATCTCAATCTCTTCATCAGGCCGAGAAGGATACTCAGGTGGTGACCTCCACTCTCGAGTCCTTTGGCTGGGTGATCAACTATCCCAAGTCTTCACTGTCTCCGTCTTCGGTGAGGTCCTTTCTGGGCATGACTCTGGATAACTCTCAGGTCAAGGTCTTCCTGCCTCGGCAGAAGGTGGAGGGCCTGCAGAAGCAGGCACGGACTCTGATCTCGTGTCCCCATCCCTCCATCCGGCAGGGGATGCAGTTAGTGGGTCTGATGTTATCCTGCTTCGAGGCGGTCCTCTTTGCTCAGTTTCACATGAGACCTCTTCAGTTGCACCTCTTGTCAGTTTGGGATCGGGACCCTGTGTCCCTGGATCAGGAATTTGCTCTGTCCCCCCTGGCCAGACAGTCCCTCTCGTGGTGGCTGGACTCAAGGAACCTTTTAGTGGGCAGGGCCTTTCTGCCTCCGTGCTGGGAGACCGTCACCACAGATGCCAGTCTGACCGGTTTGGGGGGCTTTTGGAAGTCTCTGAAGTTCCAGGGTCGGTGGGGTCCCCAGGAGGCCCATGCTCCCATTAATGTCCTGGAATTGAGGGCGATCAGGTTGGTTCTGTCTCAGCTGACCACACACCTTCGGGGTTGGGCTGTTCAGATTCGCTCGGACAACCAGACGGCGGTTGCCTACATCAATCATCAGGTAGGGACTCGGAGCAAGCGAGCCCTCAAGGAAGTTTCCCTGATATGGTCTTGGGCGGAAGAGAATGTCCCCTGCATCTCAGCGGTTTACATTCCGGGGGTGGAGAACCTGGAGGCAGACTCCCTGAGCAGGGGGATGTCTCGGCTGGGGGAATGGTCTCTCAGCAACAGGGTTTTTCACTCCCTGTGTCTCCGCTGGGGTTAGCCGGATGTGGATCTGTTTGCGCCCCGTCACAAACACAAGCTTCCCAGGTTTGTCTCCCTGTCTCAGGACCCTCTGGCCTTCACCACGGATGCGCTAGCAATGCCTTGGACGGAGTTTCGACTCCTCTATGTGTTCCCTCCATTCCCTCTGCTGGGCAGGGTGCTGCGCAAGATAGCCCAGGAGGGGGTACCAGCCATTCTGGTGGCCCCCTGTTGGCCAAGGAGGGTGTGGTTCGCAGACGTCGTGCAGTTGGCAGTAGATCAGTACGTCCTGCCCAAGGATCCAGATCTGCTCACTCAGGGACAGCTGTGCCATCCCAATTTACAAACGTTGGCTTTAACGGCCTGGCTGCTGAAACCTCCATCTTGATGGATAAGGGTTTGCCTGCCTCTGTTGTTGATACCAAGGCTAGGAAGAAATCCTCATCTTTTATCTACTACAGGATCTGGCATGCTTACATTGCCTGGTGTGAGTCCAAGTCCTTTCCTTGTCGGGTGTTCTCCATCCCCAGGATTTTGGAATTTTCGCACTATGGTTTGGATTCGGGCCTTCAACTCAGTACCCTCAAGGGACAGGTGTCAGCCTTGGCAATTTTTTTCCAAAGATCCTTTGCCAATCACAGGTTGGTTAAGACTTTTTTCCAGGGAGTTACTCACGTGCGTCCGCCACGTAAGCCTATGCTACCAGTTTGGGACCTGAATCTGGTGTTGTCTGCTCTGCAGGGTCCTCTCTTTGAGCCTATACGTGGGGCTGCTTTGCCCATTCTGACTCTTAAGGTGGCCTTTTTGGGTGCCATTACTTCTGTCAGGTGAGTTTCTGAGCTGGCGGCGCTTTCCATGAAGCCTTCTTATTTTGAGAGGCATCAGGACAAGGTGGTGTTTCGGCTTAAGCCGAATTTCTTGCCTAAGGTTGTGTCTGCTTTTCATCTCAATCAGGACATTGTTCTGCCTTCCTTGTGTCCTAACCCTGCTAATTCCAAGGAGCGGACCCTTCACTCTTTGGATGTTGTCAGGGCTCTGAAGTTTTATTTGGTTGCTACTGAGTCTTTCAGGAAGTCTGACGCTCTTCTTGTTCTTCCTGCTGGACCTAGGAAGGGTTTGCCTCCTGTTAAGCAAGTGGATCTGTCAGGCAGTGGTACAAGCCTATTCTGCTAAAGGGAAGGAACCGCCTTTTAGGATTACTGCTCATTCTACTCGTGCTATTGGTGCGTCTTGGGCCTTCCAGCACCAGGCTTCTGTTGAACAAGTTTGCAAGGCCGCTACTTGGTTATCTGTTCATACTTTTCCCAAGTTTTACAAGGTTGATGTTAAGGCCTCAGCGGATGCTGCTTTTTGCTGCAAGGTACTTCAGGCAGTAGTGACTTGAACTGCCGGCCGTTACTCATTGGGGATCCCACCCTACTTTTGGACACTGCTTTTGGATGTCCCAACTGTTATGAATACTGAAGCAGGCCGTGCCATGCAATAAGAAAAAGACAATTCTGTGAGTACTCACCTGTAGAATTGTTTTTGTTCTTGCATGGCATGGCCTGCTTCACCCCACCCTTGTTATCGTTATTCTTGGTTGCCTCTTTATGGTGATTGTTCCAAGTTAATTGGGGTTTTTACCTTTTTACATTTTTTACCTTTATTCTCTCCCGGCTTCTTGTCTCACTGCTTGTCTACGCTGGGACTCTATGGTTAATCCCATTTTTATAGGGGGCCGGGAGATGCCACAACTCTTCTGCAGTACAATGCTCCATCTTGTGGCGGAATAACCCAACTATTATAAATACTGAAGCAGGCCGTGCCATGCAAGAACAAAAACAATTCTACAGGTGAGTACTCACAGAATTGTCTTTTTTCACCTATGCAGTAGTGTATAGATAGGGACAAAAATGTAAAGGGGACCTCTGCTCTCATTGGCCAGTCCTGGCCCTGACGCTCTCACACGCTGTGTGGTTTGTCCAGTGAGGCAGACAAGTCTAGGATGAATTTCCAGTTGGTTTCTAGCTGACGTCATTGCTCCTCCCCTTGAGTCACATGAGCAGAGCATGACTTGATTGGGTGACCAGTTAGGATCTCGCTCTATAACACACATCACAATGACTACAGAGAAAAGTATCGAACCACAATACGATTGGATAGAAACTGAACCAATTTACTTACAATCTGATGTTAGAGTGGTTGTGTATTGCAGTTTCATATCATGTGACCTTGCAGATGCCTTCCCCCCCACCCCCAGACTGACCCTGCCTTTCCATTTTTCCTGCAGCACGTACAACTTCTCGGCGGATGGTTTCCACAGCTCGGTGGCCGGCGCCAACCTCTGCCTGGGATCCGGCGTCCACGGGGGCGTGGATTGGATGAGGAAGCTGGCGTTTCGCTACCGGAGGGTGAAGGAGATGTACAGTAACTACAAGAACAACGTAGGGGGTAAGCATTTGCACCCCTTGGGGAGATATCACGCTGCGCCACGTCCTGATCGCTGTAGGTCTGATTTTCTTTGTCACTATAGGGTTAATCGGAGCCCCCAAGAGGGAGACGTGGCTTCAGCTGCGGGCGGAGATGGAGGCGCTGACCGACCTGTGGCTGACGCATGCGCTGAAGGCGCTCAACCTCATTCATTCCAGGTGAGTGTGACTTATAGCAAGCACGCAGAGCGCAACAGGAAGTCACATGTGCTAGGAGAATACCCTCTGATATCCTGTGTCCTTTTCAGGCCCAACTGTGTGAACGTCCTAGTGACCACCACGCAGCTGATCCCGGCCATCGCCAAGGTACTGCTGTATGGCCTGGGCGGTGTCTTCCCCATCGAGAACATCTACAGCGCCACAAAGACAGGTGAGAAGTCTCCGTCCACTGCATCCAGCTCATGGGGCAAATCTGGACTCGAGAAGTCCCTAATCAAGAATACTAAGTTTTGAGTCTTCCACTTGCATCAGGGTAGAAGAACTGAATTGTACAGTAACCATAGCAACTAATCTGGGGCGTATTGATTGCCTACAGGGTGTAGATAAAGGGGTTACCCATAGCAACCAATCAGCTGTTAGTCCTGCACAAGCTCGATTGTGATTCTGTTGTTGGGCGACCAACCAAATATTACATTCCTGGCTGTACCCAGTACTTAATTACAAAGTGGGTGTGTTTAAGCTACTCCAGCTCCTCATGTTTTAGCTCCGCCCGCTGGGAGCCAGTTGTAATATAGCTGCGTGTGTCTACAGGGAAGGAGTGCTGCTTCGAGCGGATCATGCAAAGGTTCGGAAGAAAAGCTGTATACGTTGTCATCGGGGACGGCGTAGAAGAGGAGCAGGCGGCAAAAAAGGTGAGGCTCCATCACCAATCAGTTTTGTACAGTGACCACACACAGGCTGGCTCTGCTGCCAACCAATCACTCCATCTCTCAGTGTTCACCCACCTCCTTCTATGGGAGGATACACTCCAACGCCCAGGAGTATAAAACCGTAAGGAAGAGCACCCAGGGGGCATCTGAAATGCTCATAACAACATATATCTGTAGGAATACATCAAGGCAACTGGACTCTTTTGTTTAATTTCCTAGTGCTTTCTAGTAAAGGAATCTAGCAGTTATAAATATTAGTTCAATCCTCATGCTATAATATGTTGAGCTTGGAGGTGAGGTGTTGATCACAGCATAACTGGAGCTATGAGTTTGTAGGCCACCTTGGACAGGTAAATGGATGACACCCCTAAAGGGCAATCCCACGTTTGTTGGAATTTTTTAGAGTGTATATTTTTTGTGCCTATATGAGGTCCTCAGGTGCTGACCTCTAGTATTTTTTTCCTATGTTAGAAAATGTGTGTTGTATGCTACCTGCAGAAATCTGCTGCCATCGGCAACGTACACCAAGTCTGTACACCAAGAAGGGAGAAGGGAGGCCTGTACACACAGAACACTGCTGCTATGGCTGCTGCTGAGGTGAAGGAGCGCACTTATACTTGCACATGCCCAGCTGCAGTGTTCTGTGTGTATCGGACTCCCATCTCTCTTCTTGGTGTGCGTTGCCAGTGGCAACAGAATGCAGCAAGTGAAACACACAAGAAAAAAAAAAATGAGCACTTTGAGGACATCATTTTGGCACACAAAAATACACGTTCAAAAATTCCAACGAAAGTGGACTTTTCCCTTAACTTCACCTTAGGTTTGGAATGCCCCAAAGAAGTCAATATAGCGGAGTGAGAACATTCATGAGAACAGGTAACAAGAGCCACGTGTCTGGTCCAGGGGTTCCCAAACTTTTTTTAATCGAGGACCATTTTCCATTTTGGGTGGTGCATTAACACTGTCTATCAGCTAAAACTGTAACCAAAACACATAAAACAGCCATTTAAAGTGAATGAACCACAAAAACGGGGCCGTTTTATTTATGATGCAAATTAGGCCCGAGTGAAGTAAAGATGGCAGCAGATCAGGTTGGGGTACAGGTCTACAGCTTTGTCGAGTACCACCTGATAGGTTCCCAAGTACCACCAGTGTTCCTAGTACTACCTGTTGGGAACCCCTGGTCTAGTCATAAGTCACTAGGAGGCACAGAGCATAAGCAGAAACTCTGGCATCCACCTCGTAGAAACTCACAAATGTCCAGTAGTAGACTTGGAAGGTCTATTTCACTAAAGCTTCCAAAGAAAGGGAAATGGCCTTAGTAGAGGAGGAGCCTGCAGGAGGAGGGATTCGGTTTTGAATAATCTCCAGCTCAAGTCTGACCTCTCCTGGGGACAGGAGTATATTTCTCAGTGACACAGAGAAGTCCTTACAATAAAGATGTCCCAAAGCAAAATAATGCTGGGGAACAATAGTACGGATGTGATGGCTGCGAAAAATTAGAACAAGAGCTACGTTTGCTGTCTTATCAGAACACAGCCACATGGAGGACCCTACGGCCAAGTGCCCACCTTGTAGAAACTCATGTCCAATAGCTGCCTTGGGGGTCTGTTCCACCAAAGCTGTCCAAAAAGATACAATAGCCCTGGCAGAGGAGGAGCCGGGAGGAAGAAGGATTCAGCTTTGCATAATCTCTCTCCAGCTCAAGCCCGATCTCTCTTGGCGAGTCCAGAGAGTCCTTAAAATAGGGATGTCCTAAAGCAGACCTAATAATGGGGTGGGAAAACAATAAAAATGAAGCCTGTGGCCAGGGAACCAAAACAACTACCTGAAGCAACTTAGAAATGAAGGGGTTCCTGAAGTGATTGGCCCAGGCAGCGTGTCGCAGCACATGCATGACTCCTGTATTCCAAGTATGTCACACACCCCGCTTCCACTATTCATGACGTATGGGTTATATCCAGTAGAGGGCGAACTTCTGCAGAGATGAAAGCAAAAAAGAAGCCCCTCCAGGTCCATAAATACCTGGGACCTCCCACTCATTTCCCAGTTCCTTCTCTGCAGGACGGCGAGCAAGTCAGAAGATGGCTGCTTCTCTTCCTTACAGGTAAGCCGGGCTTACGCCTGGCCATTTTTTGCCCTATTTCTGCCCGGACCTTTATACATATTAGCCTCCCGGCCTTGGCTGCAGGTCCGGGTCAGGGTAGGAATCACCTTAATAGGTGTTCAGGGAGCCATGCTCCCCCGAGACCCCATATAAAGGGGTAGGCGGAATCTGGGTTGGTGATCCCGGTTTGGGAGGCCCTGTCCCTAATTGCACACATATCCCTTACACCATACTTGGTGCGGGATTATCCCCCTTCCGGGTCCCTCTGTTAACCCTCCAGTGGGGGGGGGCGGACTTTTCCTTTTTTTTTCCTGTCATTCAGGTGTGAATGTGTGTGTGTATGTGTGCTTGGTGCTTGGTGCTTCACATTACAGGCTGGACGCCGTTTTTTGCTCTGCTGAGGGGAGCTTCTTCCCCTCAGGCTGCGGTGTTTAGGGGGCGGGGCCGGGCGCTCGCACGCTGTCACGGCTGGCCCCCCTTTTGTTTTGGAGCCAATTGTGGAGACCAGCCTATGGGAAACCCCGCTGCTGGTTGTGAGAATAGGGGGGCGGGGCCAGGCGCGGCGCGCGATACGCACTGGCCCGCCCCTTCTTCTCCCTTTCCCACTCTCCTTCTCTGAGCTGCTGAGCGGTGGCAGCCATTGTACAAGACTCGTGAGTGCCCTCCCGGGCTCCCCCTTTTGTGTACCTGACTTAACCGTGTGCCCCATTCTGACTGGGGACAGTGCTAGTCCCTTTTTAATTTTTTCTTTGATTTATGATGATATATATATTATATATATATGTATATATATGTGTGTGTGTGCATGTGCTTATGGCCACTCCTTTGTGTCTTTCAGGAGGACTCCCTGTGCCTTGCTTAAAAGGGGGTTCTCCCGATCCTAGGGTCCCTAGCAGAAATTTGGGGCACTTATAAATCCTCCCACTTGGGACTTAAGGGGCATTCCGGGTTGCTTACCAGCGTAATTCCCTCGGGTCCTTGCGACTACCTTAAAATCACCATATGGAGGCTCCACAGGATACCGGGCTCGGGCTCCCTTCTGGACAATCCCGGCTATGTGTGGGGTACCCCTTACGGGGGAGAATGTATTTTTTGCATACCATGTGCGCAACAGGCCATAACGCGGCAGTCGGGACCCCAGGCGTCTGGGTCAGTGCCGCCCGCCTATCCTACCCCACCCCGCATCATCCGTACCCCAAGTGACAATGTCATTAGTGGGGAGTCGCACTCAGATGTATGTGCCAGGCTGGCCAACCTCGAGAAAATTATTTCTAGCTCAGTGGGCAGAAAGGCCACTGCTAAGATAAGGCATCTGTCACCGGCTACGCCGGTAATTGATTTTGATGATTATGACTCCCCTGACTGGGCTGATTATTCCCCGCTTGAGGAGGGGGAATTGTTTGAGGAATCTGAGACTGAGGAATTGCAGTTCTTTGATTCTGATGCCGGGCAGGCGGTGGGGGATGCTGTGGATACCCCCAAGGTCCTGGGCCATCTCTTAGAGGTTTTGGATATTTCCCCACCAGCGGAGGCCCCTCCGAAGAAGGGGGAATTCTTTGGGTTCTCTAAGCCCCGCTTGGAGTTCCTAAATCAGGATCATTTTAACAGCATGATTCTTAGAGAATGGGAGAAGCTGAGTCGGCTTCACGGTGTTCCTCAGGGATGGGATAGGAAGTATCCCTTTCCGGTTGATGCGGTGAAGCGCTGGTCTTCCCCTCCTGAGGTCGATGCGCCCATCTTAGGATTGTCCAACACCTCTGTTGTACATACTCCTGACGCCACTACCCTTAAGGATGGCAAGGACAAGCGCATTGATCAGATGACATGCCAGTGTGGGTTCTGCCTTGCGGCCTGTCTGTGCATCGGCACTCGTGGCTGTGGCCACCAGGTCGGAGATCAGGGACATGTTAAATGGGTCCCAGCTCAACCCGAACAGCGTTGAATTCACAACCCTTAAGAGGTGTGAATTGTTCATGAATTTTGTTTTGTCGGCTATGGACGACACTATTACCATGTGTAGTAGAACTTCGGCTTTGTTGTTGGCCATGCGCCAATCGGTGTGGCTGCGCCAGTGGGCGGCTGACATAGCGGCCAAGAAGTCACATACAGCTTTGCCCTTCTTGGGAACGCGGCTGTTTGGAGACAAATTGGATTCTGTGGCGAAGGGTGGGAAGCTACCTCAGCGTAAGAAGCTGCGTCGCTCCTTTTGGGGGGCAAGCTCCTTTAATCCTTCCTTTCGCGGTGCCAGAGGGGGTAGAGGTCTTGCCTACTCTGGATTTAGAGGCGATTCCTGGAACAGAGGTAGAGAACGTGCCCGTCCAGCCTCTACCTGGGGTTCCAGGCCCAAGCCCGCTGCCAAGCCAGTTCAACAATGAGGAGGCGCCCTCACCCTTTCGGGTGGGGGGACGGCTGCGGCTCTTCTTCCAGGTCTGGGCCCAGGAGGTCACAGACAAGTGGATATTGGAAGTGGTCTCGTCTGGGTACGGCCTCCTCCCAGATTCCTAAGGTCTCAAGTGCCTTTGGATTCTCGGGCGGCGCAGGGGCTCCGGTTGGCTGTGAAGAATCTCCTGGATATGGCGGTCATATGCCTGGTGCCTCTTTCAGAGAGAGGCCGGGGCTATTATTCCAATCTTTTCACGGTTCCCAAAAAGGATGGCTCCATAAGACCCATTCTGGATTTGAAGCTTCTCAACAGGTTCGTCAGAACCAAGAAGTTCCGCATGGAGACTCTCAGCTCAGCTATCAGTTCCCTTCGTCAGGGGGATTTCATGACGTCCATAGACATCAAGGATGCTTATCTTCATGTACCAATTTTCCCGACACACCAGAGATTTCTCAGGTTCGTGGTGGGATATCAGCATTTTCAGTTTGTGGCCCTCCCGTTCGGGCTGACTTCGGCACCGAGGGTGTTTACCAAGGTTCTGGCGGGCATAATGGCCCTGCTCAGAGCCCAAGGCATTCACATTGTGCCGTATCTGGACGATCAACTCATTACAGCTTCTTCCCTCTGCCAGGCGGAGCTGGACCCCAGGGCGGTGGGGACAACGCTCCCCATCAAGGGAGATTTCTTTTCTGGGCATGAATCTGGATACCAGTCAGGCCAGAGTGTTCCTACCTCAGCAAAAGGTGCAGAGGGTTCAGGATCTGATACGTGTTCTCCTGACCAATCCTCACCCTTCCATTCGGCTGGGGCTGACTCTGGTAGGTTTGATGGTGGCTTCCTTCGAGGCAGTCCCCTTTGCTCAGTTCCACATGAGGTCGCTACAACTCCATCTATTGCTGAAATGGGACAGATGTCCTCAGTCCTTGGATCAGTCCTTTCTGATGTCTCCCAGGGTTCAGTAGTCCCTTCAGTGGTGGCTGGAGCCAAACAATCTGATAAGGGGCAGATCTTTCCTGGTCCCTTGTTGGGAGACGGTTACCACGGATGCCAGCCTGTCGGGCTGGGGAGGTTTCTGGAAGGATCATCAGTTCCAGGAGTTGTGGGGTCCTCAGGAGGCTCACACCCCCATCAATGTCTTGGAGCTCAGAGCTATCTGTTTGGTTTTGTCACGTCTGACATTTCACCTTCGGGGTTTACCGGTTCAGGTTCGATCAGACAATCGAACTGCAGTAGCTTACATCAATCACCAAGGAGGGACTCGCAGCAGGAGTGCCCTCAGGGAAGTCTCTGTGATTCTGACATGGGCAGAGAGCAATGTTCCTTGCATCTCGGCAGTGTACATTCCGGGAGTGGAGAACACTGAGGCGGACTCCCTGAGCAGGGGATTCTCTTGCCGAGGGGAATGGTCTCTCAACCACAGGGTATTTCGGGCCCTGTGTCACAAGTGGGGGACTCCGGAAGTGGATCTCTTTGCCTCTCGGCACAATCACAAGCTCCCAACCTTTGTGTCTCTGTCTCAGGATCCTCTGGCCCTGGCAGTGGATGCCTTGTCCCTTGCCTGGAGGGATCTGGGGTTTCTGTACCTGTTTCCCCCCTTCTCCATGGTAGGCAAGGTAGTGCGCAAGCTGGCTCTAGAGGGGGCACCAGCAATTCTGGTGGCCCCAAGGTGGCCAAGACAGGTTTGGTTCGCAGACGTGGCGGTAGATCAGTACAGGCTGCCCCTGTCTCCGGATCTGATCTCTCAGGGTCAACTACGTTACCCCAATTTACAAACGCTTGCTTTGACGGCGTGGCTGCTGAAACCTTCATGCTGAGGGAGGAAGGTTTGTCTGAGGCGGTTATTCAAACCTTGATTAGAGCTAGGAAGAGGTCTTCCTCTACCATTTACTATAGGACTTGGCGGTCCTATATTGACTGGTATGAGGCTTGGGTCTTACCTTGCAGGGTGTTTTCGATTCCTAGGATTTTGGAGTTTCTACAACACGATCTGGATCTGGGGTTCCAGCTCAGTACTTTGAAGGGTCAGGTTTCTGCCCTGGCTGTCTTTTTTCAAAGGTCCTTTGCATCATCTGGTCAAGACTTTTTTCCAAGGGGTCACTCATGTTCGGCCCCCTAGAAAGCCTTTGGTTCCCGTTTGGCCCTCCAGGGGCCTCCTTTTGAGCCGATGCAGGATGTGGCTCTTTCTGTGCTCACTCAAAAGGTTGCCTTTTTGGTGGCTATTACCTCTGTTCGGCGTGTCTCTGAGTTGGCGGCTCTGTCTATTCAGGCCCCTTACTTTGAGAGACACTAGGACAAGGTGGTTTTTCGCTTTAAACCAGATTTCCTTCCTAAGGTGGTTTCCGCTTTCCATCTCAATCAGGATGTAGTTCTCCCTTCCTTGTGTCCTAGGCCTAGCAATGACAAGGAGAGAGTTTTGCACTCTTTGGATGTGGTTCGTTGTGTTAAGTACTATTTGGTTGCTACTTCTCCTTTTCGTAAGACGGACGCCTTGTTCGTGGTGCCCTCCGGGCCCAGGAAAGGTTTGGCGCCTGCCAAGTCTACCATTAGTAAATGGATACGCCAGGCCATTGTTGGGGCCTATTCCGCTAAGGGGAGTGTTCCTCCTTTTAAGATCACTGCTCATTCTACTCGTGTTGTTGGGGCTTTTTGGGCTTTTCAGCACCAGGCTTCTGTTGAACACGTTTGTAAGGCTGCTACTTGGTCTTCTGTTCATACTTTTTCCAAGTTTTATAAGGTTGATGTGCGGGACTCAGCGGATTCTGTTTTTGGCCGCAAGGTTCTGCAAGCTGCAGTGGTTTAAATTGGTGCATTTTTTGCTGTATTTGGATCCCCACCCATGACGGACACTGCTATTGGATGTCCCATACGTCATGAATAGTGGAAGCGGGGTGTGTGACATACTTGGAATAATACCATTTTGTGATTACTCACCTGTAAAATGGGTATTATAAGTATGTCACACACCCCGCTTCATCCCGCCCTTTGGTATTCTGGATCCTTTATATGGTGAACCTTTTATTGTTAAGAATGTTTTATTGTCTCTTCCTGGTCCCCTTACTGCTGTCATATACTGGGAAATGAGTGGGAGGTCCCAGGAATTTATGGACCGGGAGGGGCTTCTTTTTTGCTTTCATCTCTGCAGAAGTTCGCCCTCTACTGGACATAACCCATACATCATGAATAGTGGAAGCGGGGTGTGTGACATACTTATAATACCCATTTTGCAGGTGAGTAATCACAAAATGGTATTTTATCTTTCCTGTTGCAGCACAACATGCCCTTCTGGAGGATCTCCTGCCACGCTGACCTGGAGGCCCTGCGGCACGCCCTGGAGCTGGAGTATTTGTAGCGCTGGTGCGCCACCTATGTTGGGTGAGCAGGCTCGTTCTGGACAAGACGATCTGACGGTGGCCACAGCGCCGCCCTGATGGAGCCCCTCTTTGGACCCTGAAACCCGTTATTTAATGAGATGTTTATAGTGGACCTGGGACTGGATTGTGCAGCCTGGACTGTAGGTCAGCACAGAGACTGAATGCAATTAGTCGGCTCGGTCTCCTCCCACCAGAGCACATGGACTGAGCCCAATCTTTTTTGTATTTTACATTTTTTTTTTTGTCTAATTTATGGACTTTGTCGCCTTTTTGTTCCGGGAACGTCAGAGCAGGGAGGGGGCGGGGTTGTACAGGGCTCTTATTTAAATAAATACTCCCTGCTTACTGCACCTCTCTGTGTACACGGCGCCACTGTCTGCGCTGTGCCTTACGCCGCCATCTCCCAGATTTCTATATAGAAGCTGTATGTGATCCCGAGCAATCGCCGATCAATAAATCCACGTTTACATTTTGGGGAAGATGATCAGTTTTGTCTGTGTGGTTGCCATGATTACCAAATGGAGGGAGGGGGCATTTGATGGGCATGTTGCACTGACAATGTTTAGTTTCCCCAACTCACAGAGGCAGATTTGCAGCAGCGGCCGTATTTCTGGCCACTGTAGATGCAGTAAGATGGCAGCTCTGCCCCATAACCATATCTGCTGCCCTCTCCTGAGTAATACACTGGTGGATAAGTCCCTGGCAGCTTGAAGCTCTGCAGTGTTTGGGGTCCCCTCAGACAGCCTCTACCTGGCAGTAGGGGCCGCCTTCCTGGTCTAGTGTGTGGCTCGGGGAGTAGCTGTTCTGACCCTCACACTGAAGTCCTCGTGTCACTTTATCACTTGGCTCCCAGCTGTGAAAACCTTCCAACAAGTGGCTTAATAGCTTTTACAGCAGCAGCTACTTCTTGAGCCAATCACTGCCCTGATACTAGACCATAGAAGGGCTCCCTACTGACATCAATGGGCTGAACAGCAGCCACTGGCCTCCTTGTTTTGTTTGGGGCAAACATCTGCTTTTTACACTCCCAGTAGATGGCAGCAGAAGACACATCTGACCTTCACTGCTTCAAACAACTCTGCTGTAAGGGCAATGCATGCTGAGAGTGTTACTGGCTTGTTAGATCCACTAAAAAGTGTACATTTAGGACAAATGTAATCCACGTTGCTGACATTGCTTTTATTTAGCAGTAACAATAAGGCTGCAGTGATTTCCGCATTGGAACCCAATGCCTCACTAGCTCCAGGAATCGGGGCAGAATCTTTCAGGCTGTTTTTTTATTAGCGCTGGCACCCATGTCATAGAAACATAGAAGGGTGATGGCAGAGGGAGACCATATGGTCCATTTAGTCTGCCCTCATGTGTATACTGTATGCCCAAGGAGCAGTGAGGTTCTCTCCACATCAAGCAGTGGATCCTCTTGCTGATTGAGGTTGGAGCATGGACCCTCCATGACAACAAAGCCCTTTCCTCTCTTCCTGTAATAACTTCACCAAATACCTCCAGTGCGAGTGACGGTACGCGGTATGCAAGCACCATCTTCGCGAGAAGATCAGAAAAATGTCCTCAGGGTAAGTGAAGGAGGACCTTATTGCTGTAGGACATCACAGATGGTGGTTCTACTGAAAGTGATGGCCACATCAACATATTGAACTATTGAAGC
Source organism: Gastrophryne carolinensis (assembly GCA_027917425.1). Taxonomy (NCBI): domain Eukaryota; kingdom Metazoa; phylum Chordata; class Amphibia; order Anura; family Microhylidae; genus Gastrophryne; species Gastrophryne carolinensis. The sequence continues at coordinate 42,353,114 of CM051243.1, read as the reverse complement.
TTCCACAAAGCCCTGGAGGAACTGGGGTCCCTAAACGAAATGCCTTGGAGGAGCAGTTGCTGCCCTTGCTAGACTGTCTGAACCTGAAAAAACAGAGCCAACACTCTGAAGGTCCCATGCAGGAGGCTGCTTAGATGCAGTACCTGTTCTATGGAAAGAGACCCCACACCCCAATAACCTCAGGTAGCCCACCCTTGTCAGGGTCAGGAGGAAAAATACAGTTTTGTGAGTACTCACCTTTAAAACGGGTATTATGAGTGTGTCATACACTCCACTTCGATCTTCATGACATGTGGGTAATCTCCAGTAGAGGGCGAACTTCTGCAGAGATGAATATGCAAAAAAGAAAGCCCCTCCCGGTCCATATATACCTGGGACCTCCCACCAAATTTCCAGTGTAAAAAATCAGTAAGGGGACCAGGAAGAACCAATTATAACCTTAATCAAAACCAATGGTTCACCATATAAAAGCCCCAGAATACCTGAAAAAAAGAGGTGGGGCGAAGTGGAGTGCATGCCACACTCATAATACCCGTTTTAAAGGTGAGTACTCACAAAACGGTATTATTCTAAGTGTGCCATACACTCCACTTCGATCTTCATGACATGTGGGACATCCAATAGCAGTGTCCGTCATGGGTGGGAACCAGAAACAGTAAAGAATGTACCAACTCAAACCACTGCAGCCTGCAGAACCTTGCGGCCAAAAACAGCATCCACTGAAGCCCGCACATCAACCTTGTAAAACTTGGAAAAAGTATGAACGGAAGACCAAGTAGCAGCCTTATTAACTTGTTCAACAGAAGCCTGGTGCTGAAAAGCCCAGGACGCACCAACAGCACGAGTAGAGTTCGCAGTGACCCTAAAAGGGGGAATCCTCCCCTTAGCAGAATAGGCCCCAACAATGGCCTGACGAATCCATTTGCTAATCGTAGACTTAGCAGGCGCCAAACCTTTCCTGGGCCCGCAGGGCACCACGAAAAAAGCGTCCGTCTTGCGGAAGGAAGTAGTAGTCACCAAATAGTACTTCACACAGCGAACAACATCCAAATTGTGCAGAAGCCTCTCCTTGTCATTGTTAGGCTTAGGACACAAGGAAGGGAGAACAATATCCTGATTGAGGTGGAAAGCAGACACCACCTTAGGAAGGAAATCCGGCTTAAAACGAAAAACCACCTTATCCTGGTGTCTCTCAAAGTAAGGGGCCTGGATCGACAGGGCCGCCAACTCAGAGACACGCCGAGTAATAGCCACCAAGAAAGCAACCTTCTGAGTGAGAACCGAAAGAGCAATATCCTGTAGCGGCTCAAAAGGAGGACCCTGCAGAGCCGAAAGAACCAAATTCAAATCCCAAACAGGAACCACAGCCTTCCGAGGGGGCCGCACATGCGCAACCCCTTGGATAAAGGTCTTAACCAGCGGGTGTAAGGCAAAAGACCTCTGGAAGAAAACCGACAGTACTTTGAAAGGACAGGTTTCTGCTCTAAGCTGGAACCCAAGATCCAGATTATGCTGAAGAAACTCCAAAATCCTGGGTATCGAAAACACCCTGCAAGGCAAGGCCCTAGCCTCACACCAATCAATATAGGACCTCCAAGTCTATAGTAAATGCCAGAAGAGGACCGCTTCCTAGCCCTAATGAAGGTCTGAACAACAGCCCCAGACAAACCTTCCTCTTTCAAAATGAAGGTTTCAGCAGCCAAGCCGTCAAAGCCAGCGTTTGTAAATTGGGGTAAAGTAGTTGACCCTGAGATAGCAGATCCGGCAACAAGGGAAGCCGGTACTGATCTACAGCCATCCTTACCACGTCTGCGTACCAAACCCTTCTTGGCCACCTTGGAGCCACCAGAATCGCTGGTGCCCCATCTAGAACCAGTTTGCGAACTACCTTGCCCAGCATGGAGACGGGTGGAAACAGGTACAGAAAACCCAGCTCCTTCCAAGCAAGGGACAAGGCATCCACTGCCAGAGATAGAGGATCCTGAGAAAGAGACACAAAGGCCGGAAGTTTGTGATTGTGCCTCGAGGCAAAGAGATCCACCTCCGGAGTCCCCCACTTGTGGCAAAGAACCAGAAAAACCTCGGGGTTGAGAGACCACTCTCCTTGGCGAGAGGATCCCCTGCTCAGGGAATCCGCCTCTGTGTTCTCCACTCCCGGAATGTAGACTGCCGAAAGGCAAGGAACATTGCTCTCCGCCCAGTGCAGGATCAGAGAGACTTCCCTGAGGGCACTCCTGCTGCGAGTCCCTCCTTGGTGATTGATGTAAGCTACCGCCGTTCGGTTGTCTGAACGAACCTGAACCGTTAGACCCTGTAAATGTGAGCTCAGAGCCATCCGACTGGTTCTGGCTCAGAACCAGTCAGATGGCTCTGAGCTCCGAGACATTGATGGGGGTGAGAGCCTCCTGAGGACCCCACACCCCGCTGAACTGATGACTTTTCCAATAACCTCCCCAGCCCGACAGGCTGGCATCCATGGTAACCGTCTCCCAACAAGGGACCAGAAAGGATCTGCCCTTCAACAGGTTGCTCGATTCCAGCCACCACCTAAGGGACTGCCGAACCATGGGAGACATCCTGAAAGGTTGATCCAATGACTGCGGACACCTGTCCCAATGCGTCAATAGGTGAAGTTGAAGAGATCTCATGTGAAACTGTGCAAATGGTAACGTTTCATCCCCTGTCGGATAGAGGGACAAGGATTGGCCAGAAGAAGGCGGATCAGACCCTGAATCCCCTGCACCTGGGTCTGGGGCAGAAACACTCTGGCCAGAATGGTATCCAGATTCATGTCCAGAAATTAAATCACACAAGACGGAGAGAGAGAAGACTTGGTGCGGTTCATCACCCACCCGAACCTCTCCAGGGTCGGCACCACCTGGTGGGTGTCCAGCTCCGCCTGACGGAGGGAAGAAGCCGAGATCAACAGGTCGTCCAGATAAGGCACCATTATTCCCGCCAAGACCTTGGTGAAGACCCTCGGCGCCGAGGTCAGTCCGAAAGGAAGGGCTACAAACTGAAAATGTTGATCCTCCACCGCAAACCGGAGGAATCTCTGATGTGCCTGAAAAATCGGAACATGCATATAAGCATCCTTGATGTCTATGGATGTCATAAAATCCCCTTGGCGAAGGGAATTGATAGCCGAGTGCAGAGTCTCCATGCGGAACTTTTTGGCTCTGATAAACCTGTTGAGAACCTTGAGATCTAGAATGGGTCTCACCGAACCCTCCTTTTTGGGAACCGTGAAAATGTTGGAGTAGTAACCCCCTGCCACTCTCCGACGGAGGCACCGGGCATATAACCCCCATGTCCAGAAGGTTTTTCACTGCTAACAGGAGCCCCTGTGCAGCCTGAGGGTCCGAGGGCACCCGAGACCTTAAGAATCTTGGGGGCGGCCAGAACTGACTCTGGCCCCTCGAAAGGAAGGAGTGAACGAGCCAGCCCCCCGAAAGGGATCTGGGCATCTGGGGGGTTTCACACTGTGGGGCATCCCAATTCGGGAAGCCCCAAGGACAGGAGTTTGGATGGCCTCAGATCCCGGATGTCTCAAAATCCTCTGTCTGCTCAGGGGTTGCGCCTAGCGGTTCAATGCCTGTTGGAGTCACATAAGCCACATTAAAATTCTGACCAGAGGAGGATCACCAATGAAGGTCTGGTAAAAAAGTATGGAGGCCTCCATTACAGGCATCTTTATAATCAGTACGAAATGTTGGGGTTCTTCAGTCCTAGGATGGTCAGCCAATCAGCGCACTCGCTGTCACTTAGCTCCCTTTGGTGCCGCTGACAGCTAAGCACCCAAGCAGTGCCGTAGGGAGCCGAGTGCACCGCCGGCTGCATCCCCCGCTCACCTTGCAGCCGAGACGTGCCCGCGACGCTTATTCAAACAGGCCGGGCACAGGCACGACTAGAGGTGTGCGGGGATGTGGCTGCAGCACAAAGAGGCGGGAGTAGATCTGGGCATCTGGGGGGTTACACACTGTGGGGCATCCCAATTCGGGAAGCCCCAAGGACAGGAGTTTGGATGGCCCAGGAGTCTATTAGATTCCAGGGCCTCCGAATTTCTTTAACAATGTAATCTCTCTAAGGAGTAATACAGTGTGCCGATATGCATCAAACCACCAAATAGCTCCCTCAAAGTCTCTATTGGGGTTCCAAGCCCAAACCCCCTACCAAGGCGCCTCAGGCATGAGGAGGCTCTCTCACCCGTCCAGGTGGGGGGACGGCTTCGGCTCTTTGCTCACGTCTGGAGGCTTTGCGTCTCAGACCGGATTCAGGAGGTGGTGTTCTCCAGTTACAAGACAGAGTTTGCAGCCTGGCCGCCCCCAAGATTCCTCAGATCCCAGAGGTTTCAAAATCCTCTGTCTGCTCAGGGGTTGCGCCTAGCGGTTCAATGCCTGTTGGAGTCAGGAGTCATCTGTCTGTTACCTTACCAAGAACAGGGTCAGGGGTACTACTCCAATCTTTTCACAGTCCCCAAAAAGGACGGTTCTCTGAGGCCCATCCTGGACTTGAAGGGTCTCAACAGGTTTGTCCGGTTCAAGCACTTTCGCGTGGAGACTACGCTCAGCTGTCAGCACCCTTCGGCCGGGCGAATTCATGACCACTGTGGACATCAAGAATGCCTATCTTCATGTACCAATCTTTCCAGGTCATCAGAGACTTCTGAGGTTCGCTTTGGAGAATCAGCACTACCAGTTTGTGGCCTTACCGCTCGGTATCACCTCGGCGCCTCCGGTGTTCACCAAGGTGCTGGCGGGCGTAGTGGCGCTTCTGAGGAACCTGGGCATTCGCATCCTCCCTCACCTGGACGACATTCTGATTACTGATCAGTCTATTCATCAGGCTGAGAAGGATATTCAGATGGTGACGTCCACTCTCAAGTCCTTTGGCTGGGTGATCAACTATCCCAAGTCTTCATTGTCTCCGTCTTTGGCGAGGTCCTTTCTGGGCATGACTCTGGATACCTCTCAGGTCAATGTATTTCTCCCTCAGCAGAAATTGGAGGGCCTTCAGATGCAGGCACGGGCTCTGCTCTTGTGTCCTCATCCCTCCATTCGGCAGGAGATGCAGTTAGTGGGCCTGATGGTGTCCTGCTTCGAGGCGGTTCCCTTTGCTCAGTTTCACATGAGGCCTCTTCAGTTGCATCTCTCGTCAGTTTGGGATCGGGACCCTGTGTCCCTGGATCAAGAATTTGCTCTGTCCCCTCTGGCCAGGCAGTCCATCTCGTGGTGGCTGGACTCGAGGAATCTTCTAGTGGGCAGGACCTTTCTGCCGCCGTGCTGGGAGATTGTCACCACAGATGCCAGTCTGACCGGTTGGGGGGGGGTTTGGAAGTTCTTGAAATTTCAGGGTCACGTAAACCTATGCTACCGGTTTGGGACTTAAATTTGGTGTTGTCTGCTCTGCAGGGTCCTCCCTTTGAACCTATCCGTGGGGCTGCGTTGCCCATTCTGACTCTTAAGGTGGCCTTTTTGGTGGCTATTACTTCGGTCAGGCGAGTTTCTGAGCTGGCGGCGCTTTCCATTAAACCTCCTTATTTTGAGCGGCATCAGGATAAGGTGATGTTTCAGCTTAAGCCAGATTACTTGCCTAAGGTTGTGTCTGCTTTTCATCTCAATCAGGACATTGTCTTACCTTCCTTGTGTCCTAACCCTGCTAATTCCAAGGAACGGACCCTTCATTCTCTGAATGTTGTCAGGGCATTGAAGTTTTATTTGGTTGCTACTGAGTCTTTCAGGAAATCTGATGCTCTTTTTGTTCTTCCTGCTGGACTTAGGAAGGGTTTGCCTCCGGCTAAATCTACTATTAGCAAGTGGATACGTCAGGTGGTGGTACAAGCCTATTCTGCTAAAGGGAAGGTTCCTCCTTTCCGGATTACTGCTCATTCCACTCATGCTGTTGGTGCCTCTTGAGTCTTTCAGCACCAAGCTTCTGTTGAACAAGTTTGTAAGGCTGCTACTTGGTCTTCTGTTCATACCTTTTCCAAGTTTTACAAGGTTGATGTTAAGGCCTCAGCTGATGCTGCTTTTGGCCGCAAGGTACTTCAGGGTTCAGTGGTTTGAATTGCCTGCCGTTACTCTTTGGGGATCCCACCCTACCTTACGGACACTGCTTTTGGATGTCCCAGATGTAAGGACTTTATGAAACAGGCTGTGCTGTGCATTAGGAAAAATACAATTCTGTAATTCTGTGAGTATTCACCTGTAGAATTGTTTTTACTATGCACAGCACGGCCTGTTTCATCCCTCCCTTGTTATCGTTATTTTTGGTTGCCTCTTTATGGTGATTTGTTCCAAGTTAGTTGAGAGGGTTTTACCTTTTTTTACCTTTATTATCTCCCGGATTCTTGTATAACTGCTTGTCAACACTGGAGGTCAATGGGCGATTCTCGTTTTTATATGGGGCCGGGAGGAGCCACAAATCTTCTGCAGTCCACTGCGCCACCTTGTGGCGGAATACCCAGATGTAAGGACTTCATGAAACAGGCCGTGCTGTGCATAGTAAAAACAATTCTACAGGTGAGTACTAACAGAATTGTATTTTTTACTTCATGAAATCTGTTGCTATTGGCAACCATACACCAAGATATACAAGAAGAGAGATGTGGGTCCAGTAAACACAGAACACTGCTGCTGGGCTTGTGTAAGCTCCCTCACCTCCAAAGTGGCCTTAAAGTGGACCAAAACCCACGGCAATCAACCCTGGAATCTATAAAAATACAATTCTGTGATTACTATCCTGTAGAATTGATTTTACTGTGTACAGCACGGCCTGTTTCATTCAATCATTACTTCTGGGTATTCCGCCACAAGGTGGCGCCGTTGACTGCAAAAGACTTGTGGCAATATAAAAAGCCAGGAATAACAAATAGACCCCCAGTGTTGAAAAGCAGTTATGCAAGAAGCGGGAGATAAATCCTAATCAAGGAATACACAGCCTAAAAAAGGCTAACTAGAACCAATCACCATAAAGAGGCAACCAAAGGCAACAATAACAAGGGAGGGATGAAATAGGCCGTGCTGTACACAGTAAAATACAATTCTGTGAGTACTCACCTGTAGAATTGTTTTTACTATGCACAGCACGGCCTGTTTCATGTAGTCCTTACATCTGGGTATTCCGCCACAAGGTGGCGCAGTGTACTGCAGAAGAATTGTGGCTCCTCCCGGCCCCATATAAAAACCGGAATCACCCAAAGACCTCCGGTGTTGAAAAGCAGTTATACAAGAAGCCGGGAGGTAATAAAGGTAAAAAAGGTAAAAAGAACCCTCACAACTAACTTTGGAACAAATCACCATACAAAGGCAACCAAAGATAACGAAAACAAGGGAGGGATGAAACAGGCCGTGCTGTGCATAGTAAAAACAATTCTACAGGTGAGTACTCACAGAATTGTATTTTTCCTAGTGCACAGCACGGCCTGTTTCATGTAGTCCTTACATCTGGGACATCCAAAAGCAGTGTTCGCAAGGTAGGGTGGGATCCCCAAAGAGTAACAGCGAGCAGTTCAAACCACTACCGCCTGAAGTACCTTGCGGCCAAAAGCAGCATCAGCTGAGGCCTTAACATCAACCTTGTAAAACTTGGAAAAAGTATGAACAGAAGACCAAGTAGCGGCCTTACAAACTTGTTCAACAGAAGCTTGGTGCTGAAAAGCTCAAGAAGCACCAATAGCACGAGTGGAATGAGCAGTAACTCGAAAGGGGGGTTCCTTCCCCTTAGCAGAATAGGCCTGCTCCACCCACTGACGAATCCGCTTGCTGATAGTAGACTTGGCCGGAGGCAAACCCTTCCTAGGTCCAGAAGGAAGAACAAAAAGAGCATCAGATTTCCTAAAAGACTCAGTAGCAACCAAATAAAACTTTAATGCCCTGACAATATCCAGAGAATGAAGGATCCGTTCCTTAGAATTAGCAGGGTTAGCAGGGTTAGGACAGGACCTAGGAAGGTAAAACAATGTCCTGATTGAGATGAAAAGCAGACACAACCTTGGGCAGGAAATCCGGTTTAAGTCCGAACACCAACTTATCCTGATGGACGCAAACAGGTCCGCCTCCGGCTGACCCCAGCGACGACACAGGGACTGAAAAACCTTGTTGCTGAGAGACCATTCCCCCAGTCGAGACGTCCCCTTGCTCAGGGAGTCTGCCTCCTGGTTCTCCACCCCCGGAATGTAGACCGCCGAGATGCAGGGAACATTCTCTTCCGCCCAAGACATTATCAGGGACACTTCTTTGAGGGCTCGCTTGCTCCGAGTCCCTCCCTGATGATTGATGTAGGCAACCGAAGGACCCCCGAGCACGCTATCCCCATATGGTGATTATCACAGGCACAATAGGCCAGTATAGGGTAAGGCTAATAAAAGCCACCCGGGATGCCCCCCCAAGGGATGCCCACAGAGAGAACACGGGGGGGGGGGGGGACGATAGGACTGGGAGAAACCACAATACACTGTTATCCCGCCTGAAAGACATAATCAAAAAGACACATAAGTAACCCGCATCACATGCCCCACAAGAAAAAAAAAACCCAAGGGGGACTCACGGACCAAAAGCGCAGCACACACAGGCGACCGGAATACAGTCATAGGAGGGTAGATCAGCCCGCGCTGACAAGAAACCTCCAGAACTCAGAGCACAAGCAACGCAGCACGCAGTCAAGATGGGGCCATAAACGAGCACCCCGAGGGGCGGGCCGCGGGGGCATGACGCGCTACGCATCATTCCCCGGCGCCGGCCCCACAAAGAGTGCGAAAAGCGCCAGCGCCATGACAGTCTGAAGTAAAAACAGCAGAAAAAGCGCCGCCCGCCACGGAGCGCAGTACACCCGCGGCGAGAAACAAACAGCGGGATACCATACCACAACCGTCACCCATCTGCCCACCCCCCCCCAAACAACAGCCGTCGGGGAGCGGAGGAGAGGCAGGCAGCGGCGGGAACCGTCCAAAAGGGGCCCAGAGGGGAGAGAGGGGGGGAAGGAGAGACAAACACACCCCAACGGAGAAAGTCAGACAGAAAAAAAGGGGAATACTGCCAGGAACACAAATCCCCAAGCACAACTCACCCCCTACACCATAGCGACAGCAGTGCTTCTTCATCCCTCAACAGGCTCACCATAAAAAAGCCTATGGCCGGCTACCCTTTGTGGTACAGGGTCTGCGGCCTGGAGTAGCGCTCCCCAAGCACCTGACCCTAGTGCTCCTCTACCATCACCCGATCCGACAGCCGAGGCTGGGAGGCAAATAGGGTTTAAATAGACTTGCAGGGCCGCAGGCTTGGTTGCTCCACTCGCCTGCGAAACATAGAAAGCCATCTTCTATCTTCGCAGTATTACTGCAGAGGAAACACTGGGAGGTCTTTGGGTGATTCCGGTTTTTATATGGGGCCGGGAGGAGCCACAATTTTTCTGCAGTACATTGCGCCACCTTGTGGCGGAATACCCAGATGTAAGGGCTACATGAAACAGGCCTTGCTGTGCACTAGGAAAAATCAATTCTACACGTGAGTAATCACAGAATTGTATTTTTCCAAGTGTACAGCACGGCCTGTTTCATTCAATCATTACTTATGGGACATCCAATAGCAGTGTCCTTAAAGTAGGGTGGGATCCCCAATGAGTAACGGCAGGCATGTTCAAGCCACTACCGCCTGAAGCACCTTGCGGCCAAAAACAGCATCAGCTGAGTCCCTAACATCAACCTTAGAAAAAGTATGAACAGAAGACCAAGTAGCAGCCTTACAAACTTGTTCAACAGAAGCCTGGTGCTGAAAAGCCCAAGAGGCACCAATATCCCTAGTAGAGTGAGCAGTAACACGGAAGGGAGGTTCCTTCCCTTTGGCAGAATAAGCTCGCACCACCGCCTGTCTAATCCACTTGCTGATAGTGGATTTGCCTGGAGGCAAGCCCTTCCTAGGTCCGGAAGGAAGAACAAAAAGAGAATCAGACTTCCTAAAAGGCTCAGTGGTGACCAAATAATACTTGAGCGCCCTGACCACATCCAGAGAATGAAGGCTCCATTCCTTGGAATTAGCAGGGGCAGGACAATAGGAAGGTAAGACAATGTCCTCATTGAGATGAAAAGCAGAGACAACCTTGGGCAAAAATTCCGGGTTAACGGAACACCACCTTATCCTGATGCCTCTCAAAAAAAGGAGGTTTAATGGAAAGCGCCGCCAGCTCAGAGACTCGACGCACCGAAGTAATAGCCACCAAAAAAGCCACTTTAAGAGTCAATATGGACAGCGCAGCATTGCACAAGGACCCTGTAGAGCAGACAACACCAAGTTTAAGTTCCAAACCGGTAGCAGAGGCTTACGAGGCGGACGCACATGAGTAACACCCTGAAAGAAAGTCTTAACAAGCCTGTGGGTAGCAAAGGATCTTTGGAAAAAAATTGCCAGAGCCGAAACATGTCCCTTGATGGTACTAAGTTGAAGGCCGGAGTCCAGACCATGCTGTAAAAAATCCAGAATCCTGGGGATGGAAAATTCCCGACAAAAAAGAGTCTTGGACTCGCACCAAGCAATGTAAGCATGCCAGACCCTGTAGTAGATAAAAGACGAGGATTTCTTCCGAGCCTGAATCAAGGTATCAACCACAGAGGCCGGCAAACCCTTACCCATCAGGATAGAGGTTTCAGCAGCCAAGCTGTTAAAGCCAGCGTTTGTAAATTGGGATGGCGCAGCTGTCCCTGTGTGAGAAGCTCCGGATCCTCGGGCAAGACGAACCAATCTACTGCCATCTGTACGACGTCCGCGAACCATACCCTTCTCGGCCAGCGGGGGCCACCAGAATGGCCTGTACCCCCTCCTGGGCTATTGTGCGCAGCACCCGACCCAGCAAAGGAAAGGGAGGAAATACATAGAGGAGCCGAAACTCCGTCCATGGAATTGCCAACGCATCCGTGGCGAAGGCCAGAGGATCCTTTGACAGGGAGACAAATTTTGGAAGCTTGTGATTGTGATGGGACGCAAACAAGTCCACGTCTGGCTGACCCCAGCGGCGACACAGGGCGTGAAAGATCTTGATGCTGAGGGACCATTCCCCCAGGCGAGACATCCCCCTGCTCAGAGAGTTCGCCTCCTGATTCTCCACCCCTGGAATGTAAACTGCCGAGATGCAGGGAACAGTCTCCTCCACCCAAGACAAGTTTAGAGACACTTCCTTGAGGGCCCGCTTGCTCCGGGTCCCTCCCTGATGATTGATGTATGCAACCACTGTCCGATTGTCCGAGCGGACCTGTACAGCACGACCCCGAAGGTGGGGAGTCAACTGGAAGAGAACCAACCTGATCGCCCGCAGCTCTAGAATATTGATGGGCGCGTGGGCCTCCTGGGGACCCCACTGACCCTGGAACTTCAGAGACTGCCAAACTCACCCCCAGACGGTCAGACTGGCATCCGTGGTGACAATCTCCCAGCGCGGAGGCAGAAAGGACCTGCCCACAAGAAGATTCCTTGAGTCCAGCCAACAGGAGAGAGACTGCCTGACCAGAAGGGACAGAGCAAACTCCTGATCCAGGGACTCCTGATTCCGGTCCCAAACTGACAAGAGATGCAACTGAAGAGGTCTCATGTGAAACTGAGCAAAGGGAACCGCCTCGAAGCAAGACACCATGCATCCAAGAAGCCCACCAACTGCATCCCCTGCCGAATGGAGGGGTGAGGACACAACAGCAGAACCCGTGCCTGCATCTGAATGCTGTCCACCTTCTGCTGAGGGAGAAAAACCTTGACCTGAGAAGTATCCAGCGTCATGCCTAGGAAGGACCTCGCCAAAGACGGAGATAGTGACGACTTGGGATAGTTGAGCCGAAGGACTCGAGAGTGGACGTCACCACCTGAGTATCCCTCTCGGCCTGATGAAGAGACTGAGCAGCAATCAGAATGTCATCCAGGTAAGGAAGGATGCGAATGCTCCGATTCCTCAGGAGAGCCATGACGCCGGCCAACACCTTGGTGAAAACCCAAGGGGCTGAGGTGATACCAAACGGCAAGGCCACAAACTGGTAGTGTTGATCCCCCAGAGCGAACCTCAGGAAACTCTGGTGACCTGGGAAGATTGGCACGTGAAGATAGGCATCCTTGATGTCCACGGTGGTCATGAATTCGCCTGGTCGAAAAGAACTTACGACCGAGCGTAAAGTCTCTTGTGCTTGAACCTGATAAACTTGTTGAGACCCTTTAAGTCCAGGATGGACGGAGCCGTCCTTCTTGAGCACCGTGAACAGGTTGGAGTAGTACCCCCGACCCTGTTCTTGGAGAGGTACCTGACAGATGACACCTGACGCCAGAAGACGTTGGGCGGCCAGACGCAGTCCCTGAGCCGACACGGGGTTTTGGGATATCCGGGATCGGAGGAATCTTGGGTGCAGCCAGGCATCTTGTAACCAGATGACACGCAAAGCCTCCAGACATGGGCAAAAAGCCAAAGCCGTCCCCCCACCCGGTTGGGTGAGGGCGCCCCCTCACGCCTGAGGGGCCTTGGGAGGGGGTTTGGATTTGGCCCCCAAGAGAGACCAGGGCGACCGCGGGATCTGCCTCAGCCCCAAGAGTCTCTGCGACTACCTGAGAAAGGGGTGCCCTGACCTCCCCATGAAGGGAGAAAGGAGGAGGAGGAGCCCCAAAAGGGCCGAGCCTGCTTTCTACGCTGGAGGAGCCTACCATCCTTAGCCAGAGCATCCAGACGCTCACCAAAAAGACGGAGACCCGAGAAGAGAAGCCCAGTGAGAGCCTTCTTAGTGGCAGTGTCAACAGCCCACTGACGCAACCAAACTGACCGACGCATAGCCACCAACAGGGCCAAAGCCCTACCGCCAAGACGGACAGCATTGTCCATGGCAGCCAGCACAAAAGCAATAAAATCTGAGCAAAGCAAGAGGTCCTTATAATCCTCCCTATTCTTACCAGACCGGGCGGCCTCAGCAAGACGTCTGACCTTTTTAATGGCGATAGCCACAATGGCCGCGGCGCAGACCGGGCGCAAACCGGCCCCCACGAAGGTAAAGGCATGACAAGCCAACTGATCCATACGCCGGTCCGCACTATCACGCAGCGTGGTAGTGTCGGGGGATGGCATGACCGAAATGTTATATAGCTCCAGGACCGGAGCGTCCACCTCAAGAGGGCACGACCAGCACTTAACCAAATCTGCCGAAAACCGATACCTCCTATCCAACCCCTTCGGCACCGAGGGTAATCTATTAGGACGTTCCCACTCCTTCTGAATCATATTTGAAAAATGGCACTGGTCCAGGAACTCCAAACATTGCTTGCCAGGGCAGAAGAGCTCACCCTGCTTCTTCTTCGCCGCCTTGGGGGGGCGATGTTTAATGTATCGAAAACCGCCGACAAGAGGCTATCGGTATCATCCGGGAGCCAAGTATCCTCATCAGAGTAGGACCCTAGGTCACTATCGTAACCGTCCTGGCGATCCCCAGAGAAGTCTGAGTCACGGAAAAGCTCCCCCTCTTCTGGGGAGTCACGGCCGCCATACACTTCAAGGTCCCCATCCTCCTCGGCAAATAGGGACAACGCAACGTTAAGGTGTCACTTCTTGCTAGAGACCTTGCCCGCCGCCGGTCGGGCCAATTGCAGCAGTCAATGCTGGCCACACGCAGCGCCAGATCCGATTGCGACCCCCTGCTAGTGTCCCCCCTCACTTGGGGCTAAATGCAGGCACGGAGGGCCAGGAAATGCCGTAGGGAAAGCAGGACTGGAAAGAGAAGCACTCAGCCCAGCCTGATCCGCAATGATACTTTGGGCGCACGGCACACAAATCGCACAACCACCACTCAAAGGGGATGCCCCACACATGACACACAGCCAAGGCTGCCCCGAGGGGCCCCCAAGCTTGCAACCCCCAGAAGCCTCCATATGGTGATTATCAAAACAGGGCATAGTCAGCCCACCAGGAATAATAGCTAAATCAGAGCCGACCCATAATGCCCCCAAGGGATGCCCCACAGAGCCGGACAGGCGGAGGGGGGAGGGGTATTGGGCCGAGAGAAACCACAATGCTGGATCCCGTCTGCAAAACATAAGCAATACAATCATAAGCATCCCGCCGCACATGCACCGAACCCAACTCCCGTTGGATCAACTCACGGACCAGCAGAGCCGCAGCACGCGCATGAGCCAGGACACCACACGAAGATCACCAGCGACGAGGTGAGAGGGACCAGGCAGCGGAGAAAGCCCCAGCAAGATCGCGTGGCGCCGAAGATCCTCGAGGGGCGGGCCGCAGGGGGATGACGCGAAAAGCTTCATCCCGCGACGCCAAGACCCCTGCTAAAGGGCGCGAGAGACCGGCGCCCATACTAGTAATGGCGCCAAGCCATGCTCAGGTCCGCAATGTCTCCCGCCACGGAGCGCTCGATAAACCACCACATGAGCGGCGGAGAGTCAGCGTGCACCCGACCCCGACCGCCAACCCCTCCCCACCCGCCACTGTGGCAGGACCGCAGAATAGGGAATTGGGAGGAGAGGGAGGGGAGAGAGGGGAGCACGGGGGGGAGAGAGGGGGGCACGGGGGGGGAGAGATTGCACAGCATGCGGGAACAACTGACCCAGTAAGGAAGGGGGAAGGGGGGGAGCCCCCAATAAGGAGAGTCCCCCACACAAACAGACCCCAATAAAAGACTCACGACTCAACTCACGACTCAAGACCCAAGAAATGCACAACACCAAGGGCACAGTGGTTCCTCTGTCCCCCTAGGCTCACCATAGGCCTATGGACCGGCTACCCTTCAGTAATAGGGTCTGCGGTCTGGAGCAAAGCTCACCGAGCACCTCGACCCAGGCACTCCCCTACCGTCACCCGATCCGACAGCCAAGGCTGGGAGGCAGAAAGATCCAGAAGCAGGTGGGAATAGGCTTGCAGGCTTGGTTGCCTCACCTGCGAAAAACCGCAGAGAGCCATCTGCAGATAAACACTAGGGGTCTATTTGTGATTCCTGGCTTTTTATAGTGCCGGGAGGAGCCCTAGTCAACTGTGCCACCTTGTGACGGAATACCCAGAAGTAATGATTGAATATAACAGGCCGTGCTGTACACTTGGAAAATTCCAGTGCCACTTGATACCCTCCCCCCGAGGCATCCAGATGCCCCCCCATGTGAAACCCCACCAGGTTCCCCGGTATACTTACATCCCTCGGTCCAACAGCATGAGCAGTGCCGCATCACAGCTATTCCTTTAGCAGGGCGCATGCCTGTGCCAGGCATTTGTGAATGGTCGGCGGCGTGCTCGGAGGAGCTTGGATGGACTTGGCTCCTTGGACAAGCCTAGCTCATGTCAGTGCAGTCGAGCATGCTGATTGGATGGGAGGCCCCATATGCACTGTAGGACCAGGGAAAGGGGACCTAGTTCGGGCGACCTGGGGGTTTTCACACAGCAGGGTATCCCTGATCAGGGTGCCCTGGGGGCAAGCACCAAAACCTAGGCTAGTCAAAATCCTGGGATTTGCTCCACTCTAACTGCACTATTCTGTGTATACAGGTGTACAGGCCGCACTTCTTTTAGATCCTGGTGTACTGTTGCCAACAGCAACAGATTGCATATAGTGGAAACTGCTTCCATGAAACACATATTCGCTAGCACAAGGAAAAAAAAATACTACTTGGCACAAAAAACTTTACACATTTTCAAGAATTGAAAGAAAGTGGACTTTCCCCTTAAGGGCTCCCGCTACAATCTGCTCAAAACTCTTCAAAAATGCTCCTCAACTGGAACCTTCTATTCCTGGGTTAATCTGCTCTCTCCTCATTATTGCTGACTGCAGGATTGCAGCACAGAGAAGAGACCTCAGTTGACAAGCAGCATCTAAACAATGGTTCTCAGATACCCTCAACTATCCTAAAAACTCAGGCCTTTGGGTCATCTTCTGCTGCTGATCGCCCTCCAGTTCTTATTGCCTTTCCTAGAGCCACCAATTGTCCTCCAGTCCTTATTGCCTTCCCTATAGCCACCAATTGTCCTCTGGTCCTTGTTACATCCTCTATTGCCACCAAGCACCCTTCAGCCCTTGCTGCTTGCTCCGCTGCCAATAAAGACTTCATCATTGCTGTCAGATGTCACCTGGTTCTTGACAACTTCTGAGCTTTCATTAATTACCCTCCATTCCATGCCACCTTCTCCACTGTTGCTGATCATCCCCTGTTGCTGAGGCCAGCCATGAGCAGGTCTGCACACAGAACCCGGCATTTGGTGGTTTGGGTCCATGGCCAAGTGTGAGCCTGAGTGGGCTCATGAAGATGCCAGGGGCCCTGGCAATTGCCCAGGTTTGCCCTGTGCAGGTGCCTGCCCTGTCCATGGGGATCGCTCTACACACTAGAAGTAATGCAGAGAAACCACTTAATTGAACATAATTAACTGCTAATTGCTCCATGGAAATGGCCACTGCAATCAAACAATGAATCTAAATTCATTTATCGGTCGGCTGTTGTATCGTTTTTTTGTTCATTGTCTGATCATTGTAATGTGGAAACAAAAGTTGTCCACAAAGAGCAGTATCAGCGCATAGCGCGAGCGATCACAGGCGCCAAGGATTAACCAACAAATCTTCGGTGTCTGATGTTGTTTAATCGCAGAAGATTTGTATGGTCGATTGCTCGCTGAGCAAATGGTCACTTTACCTGCTCGTGTAAAGGGCCCATAAGGATTAACCCTTCAGCATCTGGGAAGCCCCTCAGACACTACAGACGCACCAGCCTCGCTGGGAGGACAGACATCGAATGGCTGTGGAGATCCATCTAGTTAGATTGGAATGGAGCCTCTATTACTGCCACCCTCACACCCAGAGTTGGCATCTGAACTCCTGGGCTACCAACACATGGAATTCTGGTGAACCCTTGACCAGCAGGTCATCCAAATAGGAAGTTACACAGATTGCTTCCTGAAAGGTACCATCACAGTGGCAATCACCTTGGTTAAGAATCCTGGAGGCGTGGTCATCCCAAAAGGGCAAGACCACAAAGTTAAAATGAATGTCCTCCACTGAAAGGTGGAGATATGAAAATGGGGGATACTATAGTCTAATTGAGGTCCACAGTTGATGGAAATGCATCCCTGGATAGACCTTAGTGGTTTCATACAGGAGCTCCTGCTATCCCCAAATCTCGAGAGGTCTACTTAGCGCAGGAGGAGGCCAGTGGTTGTCAGGAGGATCAAGGTGCAGATATGGAAATGGAGTTTACTGAAGCCTCAGTGAAGCTGTGGTGGACAGAAACTTGCCCCCTTCAGGGCAGCCAGGATAGATCTCAGAGGAAAGTAGACAGAAAAAATACAATTCTGTGATTACTCACCTGTAGAATTGGTATTATGAGTATACAGTACGTCCTGCTCCAGATACAATACTTACTATCGGGTATTACTCCGATAGGCTCCTCCCGGCCCCTCAAATACCCAAGGACCTCCCACAAATCCCCAGCATTGAAAAGTAGTTAATGAGAAGCTGGGAGAATTAAACAGCCCAAACTAGTAACTATAACAAGATAACAATCAACATACAGGGGATCCAAGATAATGCAAAACCAAGGGTGGGGTGGAGCAGGACGTACCGTATACTCATAATACCAATTCTACAGGTGAGTAATCACAGAATTGTATTATTCTTAGTATACAGTACATCCTGCTCCAGATAAAATACTTACTTATCGGGACATCCAATAGCAATGTCCATAAAGTAGGGTGGGATCCCCAAAAAGGTAACAGCAGGCAGTTTAAACCACTGCCGCCTGCAAAACCTTGCGGCCAAAAACAGCATCAGCTGAGGCCCTAACATAAACCTTGTAAAACTTTGAAAAGGTATGAACAGAAGACCAAGTAGCGGCCTTGCAAACTTGTTCAACAGAAGCTTGGTGCTGAAAAGCCCAAGAGGCACCAATAGCACACGTAGAATGAGCAGTAAGGCGGAAGGGAGGATTCTTCCCCTTAGTAGAGTAGGCCTGAATCACAGCCTGACGGATCCATTTGCTGATGGTAGACTTGGCAGGAGCCAAACCGTTCCTAGGACCAGAAGGGACCACAAAAAGAGCATCAGTTTTTCTGAAAGGTGCAGTAGCCACCAGATAGTACTTCAGACACCTAACCACATCCAAGGAATGCAAAACTCTCTCCTTAGCATTACTAGGATTAGGGCACAATGAAGGAAGAACAATGTCCTGATTCAAATGAAAGGCAGACACTACCTTAGGCAGAAAATCAGGCTTGAAACGAAACACCACCTTGTCCTGGTGTCTCTCATAGTAGGGGGGCTGAATAGAAAGTGCCGCCAACTGAGATACACGCCTAACAGAGGTGATAACCACCAGAAAGAGAATTTTGAGAGTAAGGATGGCCAGGGGAGCATCCTGCACAGGTTCAAAGGGAGCACCCTGCAAGGCTGACAAAACCAAGTTCAAATCCCAAACAGGCACCATAGGCTTACGTGGGGGACGCACATGAGTGACCCCCTGGAAAAAGTCCTGATCAGAGGGTGCTGAGCAAAGGACTTCTGGAAGAAAACAGCCATTCCCAAACGGCCGGCGCGGGTGCGCGCACGTCTAGAGGGGCGCGCGGGAGGCGGCGGTGGCGGCCGCCGATGAGGTACGTTTTTTGGGGGGTTTTGGGGGGGGGGTCCCTCACCGCGGGACATCCCGATCTCGGATGTCCCGCGGTGAGGGAGGTGACGGTCCCCTGGGTGACGGTCCACTTTAAGAATAATGCCGTCGAAATGCCTTCGATTAGGAAATTCTAAGCGCGGCTTAGCCTCTTCAAAGAACTCCCCCTTCTGCGGAAGGGTCACTTCAGGAGGAGAGATTGCCAAAACCTCAAACATATGAGCCAGAACCTTAGGGGTATCCAAAGAATCCCCGACCCCGCTCGTCATCAGCGCCCACAAACTGCTGATCATCAGAACCATCCGACTCCTCAAAAAGCTCCCCTTCCTCTAGCGGGGGGTAATCAGACCAGTCCAGTGAATCAAACTCCTCAAGATCAGAAGCCTGCATGGCTGGGGACAAGTGTTTTCTCTTAGCTGGGACCTTTCTGGCCACAGCGCTAGAAAATAATTTTTCAAGATTGGAAAATCTGGCACACACCTCAGATTGCGACTCCCCACTCGTGACATCACACGGGGTACGGGTCAGGCGGGGAGGGGTAGGAGAAGGGACCGGCGGCGCAGAACCAGACGCATGGGATCCGGACTGCCGCGTAATAGTCTGCTGTGCACATGGTATGCAAAGGAATACATCATCCCCTGTAAGGGATGCCCCACACCCCAAACACTGCCGGGGTTGCCCCAAGGGGAGCCCGAGCCCGGTATCCTGGGAAGCCTCCATATGGTGATTTTATTGGTAGTCACAATACCCAAGGGAATTACGCAATGTAAGCGACCCGGGATGCCCCTTCTGTGTCCCGAGTGGGAGGATTTATAGGGAGTTCTTAAATTAGGCAGGGACCCTAGGACCGGGAGGACCCCTTTAGGATCCGACAAGGGTCCACCTGGAAGACAGAATACAGGGCTATTCAGCACCTCAATCATGCCCAAGCACACAAAGGCAGACATACTGATATGCAATAACATAAGAATCTATATGTATAAATATATATATGCATGTCAAGAAGTAATGAGACCCCAAGGGCCACTCACGGAGGAAGATGGCGTCCGCCCAGCCAGAGGCGAGAACACGAGAAGCAGAGGGAGAAGAAGAGCGGGCAGGCACAGTTCGCGCGTCGCGCCCGGCCCCTCCCCCCTGACGACGACGCTCCTGGCCAGAGGCCAGGCTCCGCAGCGGCGCCAGGAACACGGGGGGCGGGCCGTAGGCGATCGTGCCGAGCGCCCGACCCCGCCCCCCTACCAACCGCACCTGAGGGGAAGAAGCTCCCCCAGCGCCGGCTGAGTCCTCCATAAAAGTGCACCCAAGGGTATCACACACACACACACACACACACACACACACACACCCCTCTAAGGAGCAAGGGCAATCCGGGAGAGGGGGAATCCATGCTGGAAGGGCAAGGGACAGGGCATCCCTAACCAGGATCACCAACCCGGCAAACCGCATACCCCTTAGTATGGGGTCTCACGGTGGAGCGTAGCTCCTAAGCACCATTAGGTCCCGTCTACCCTTGCCCGGACCAGCAGCCTAGGCTGGGAGGCAAGGTGAAATACTAAGAAAGGGGGTCCAGGCAGAAATAGACTAACAAGCGGGCCGGGAGTTACCCCGGCTACCTGCAAGGAGGAGACATCCATCTTCTGACTTGCTCGCCGTCTGCAGAGATGAAAGACTGGGGAATGAGTGGGAGGTACCAGGTATTTATGGACCGGGAGGGGCTCACCTTTTTTTCATGACAGCTCTGCAAGATCACCCTCTACAGGTCGGTATAACCCAAGTGTAATGACTATCTGAAGCGGGGAGTAATACCCGATAGTAAGTATTATATCTGGAGCAGGACGTACTGTATGCTAAGAATAAAGAGACAGCCCAGTGCTGGGGCAGCATGACACGGCTGGATCCACCTTAGTGCCTGGAATCTGAAAAGACCAGCTTGGGCAGGCAGTTGAGGAGGACTATGCAGCCCCAAAGGCCTGAACAGCTCTGAAAGTGTCCAGCCTCCTGCAGCTGTGATTGGAAAGCTGCCTCTATTCTACAGAACAGTGAAGGCTGAGTGTCCAATGAAACTGTCCAACCACCGGAGGAGCCGATTTCTGGTAGTCAGATCTCCCAGAAGAAGATTGCTGATTGTTGGATGATTTCTTGTCTCCTGTTCTTCAGTCATGGCTGCATCTTCTTCGGTCTGGGTGAGGAACAGAACGGGGATGTCCCATTGATGCTGTGAAAGCAGGGGGGAGGACCATCTCCTCTGCAGGTGTGTGTATGTGTCCCTTTCTCACTCTCTCGCCAGCATAAGAGACACAGGGGTCAGTAGTGCCCCTCTGTGTCTCTTATGTAGTAAGCTCACAAGCACAGACAATTCAGACAAAGGAAGGAGTAACTATCCCCCTGCAGACACAGAAGGTAGAGATAACACTATATAAATATGTATCATGGTTAGCATAGAAGATTAGGGTGAGTACAGTTACCCGGGGGGAGGGGTAGCCCAGCCGCAGAACCAATACACTGGTCATGTGATCTGTGATGGGAGCATCTCATCATTCAGGGTGACCCTCCCACCTCTTCCCCACAGATCACATGACCACTCAGGCAACAAGGACATGGCCCGCAACCAGCTCCATGTCCTACAATGCAGGCCGGGTTGTGAAACCGCACTGACACAATAAATCCCAAGTGCCCTTAAAGGAGAACCAAAGTCATCACTTATCTCATTCACTTGTATGGCAGCCTGAATTAGTCACTGGTAGACACACGATTAACACGTTTACCACTTGCTCTTTCGTTGTATGACTTCTAGACATTAGATCCTCTTCAAAGAGGACCAACCACCTACAGTGCCAGGCTTGGGAGGCTAAAAGACTCCAGGGCCAGATGATAAAGTACCCCCTGGGGCATTCTGATGCGGGATGCCCCATCGTGTGACCCCCCTGGGGCCCCTGCATTCATTCCCCTTTCTGGGGCCCCCACGCTGTATTTTCAGGTCGCATCCCCCGCGCCACAGAATCCAGGGATGTGTACGACATACTGGACGAGAGCCCACGCATGTGCCATGAGGAAGGTGGAAAGGTATTATTTTAAACATGGGATGGTCAAAATCTCAGGTTTTGGTCCACTTTATGGGTTCAGTCCTGTTTGCGTTTCTTCCATCTCCAGCCTCCACGCTTTCTCTATGATAGATCCAAGGCCCAGCCCAGCCCAGTCCTACTTCTCTGGCACAGAGACATGAGGCCCAAGTTCCTGGGCACATGAGGCGTAGCGGGGGACATCCCCTTCCTCTGATTTGCCAACCCTACTTACCTGCCCTGCAACCTTCCAATGCTTGAACAAGAAGCCCGATTGGCCAATCACTCTGGGCTGTGCCCTTCGGGGGAAAGCGGTTTGGTACTTGATGTGGGTTAGGACCTCTGAGGATGTGCAAACTTCCTTGCGCGGTTTAGGTGCACTTTAAATTGCAGCACTCCCGTTTTACCTTGCTGCCGATGCCACAGCTGAGCCGCCATCGGGACTTTTTTTTCTCTCAGTGAGCGTGGAAGGCGCTATATTGGTAGGGGCGTGCAAGGTGCCAGCGAGCAGCACACTCTCATCCTGTCACTGCAATGTCATTGCTCATATAAGAGGAACAAAACCAAAGATTTGTAAGTTTCTTGTGTTCTGTTCCTCCCTGGCCGAGCCCAAGAGACCACTGCACCGAGAGTCATAGACCAGAGGGGGGTGACTGCTCCTTTTAAAGGGCATCAATTCAGCCTCACAGGCTCACGCTGCAGTTATGTGAGGTGCTTGGCGTGGGAGTGTGCAAGAGATTCAGTACTACGGGGTTCGAGCTTAGCAGCCTGTTGGACCTTCTCTTCCTCCAATTAAATCTGGGAAAAATTATGCACCCAGACTGCAAGGGGTGTGGCCTGTATATAAAAATACAATTCTGTAGAATTGGTATTATACGTATACAGTACGTCCTGCTCCAGATATAATACTTACACTTGGGTTATCCTCCGCCAGAGGGCGCTGTGCACTGCAGACATGCAAAAAAACAGGCTTCTCCCGGCCCTTCATATACCCAGGGACCTCCCACAAATCCCCAGCATTGAAAAGCAGTGAACCAGAAGCCAGAAGAAACCAACCACCAAAACAACTGGTAATGATAACAATAACAATCACCATACAGGGGATCCAGAATAATGCAAAAACCAGGGTGGGGTGGAGCAGGACGTACTGTATACGTATAATACCAATTCTACAGGTGAGTACTTCACAGAATTGTATTATTCTAAGTATACAGTACGTCCTGCTCCAGATATAATACTTACACTTGGGACATCCAATAGCAGTGTCCATAACAGTAGGGTGGGATCCCCAACAAAAAAGGCAATGGCACGTAGTTTAAACTACAACCGCCTGCAAAACCTTGCGGCCAAAAGCAGCATCAGCTGAGGCCCGAACATCAACCTTGTAAAACTTTGAAAAGGTGTGAACAGAAGACCAAGTAGCGGCCTTGCAAATTTGCTCCACAGAAGCCTGGTGCTGGAAGGCCCAGGAGGCCCCAATAGCACAAGTAGAATGAGCAGTAAGACGGAAGGGAGGACTCTTTCCCTTAGCAGAATAGGCTTGAACCACAGCCTGACGGATCCACTTGCTGATAGTAGACTTGGCAGGAGCCAAACCCTTCCTAGGCCCAGAAGGCACAACGAAGAGAGCATCAGTCTTCCTGAAAGCCGCAGTGACAACCAGGTAATACTTCAAGCACCTGACCACATCCAAGGAATGCAGAACCCTTTCCTTGTCATTACTAGGATTGGGGCACAAGGAAGGAAGAACAATGTCCTGATTCAAATGAAAAGCAGACACAACCTTAGGCAGAAAATCCGGCTTGAAGCGGAACACCACCTTGTCCTGGTGTCTCTCATAGTATGGAGACTGAATGGATAGAGCAGCCACCTCAGACACACGCCTAACCGAAGTTATGGCCACCAAAAAGACAACCTTGAGAGTAAGAACAGTCAGAGCAGCATCTTGAATAGGCTCAAAGGGAGCACCCTGCAAGGCAGATAAAACCAAGTTTAAATCCCAAACAGGAACCACAGGTTTACGAGGGGGACGCGCATGAGTGACCCCCTGAAAGAAGGTCTTAACCAAATGATGATGAGCAAAGGTCTTCTGAAAGAAGACGGACAGGTCAGAAACCTGACCCTTCAGAGTACTGAGTTTTAGACCTAACTCTAAACCATGCTGTAAGAACTCCAGAACCCTGGGGACAGAGAACTCCCTACAGGGAAGAGACCTAGACTCACACCAGTCAATGTAGGTACGCCATACTCTATAATAGATAGCAGCAGAAGTCTTCTTCCTAGCCTGCACCATAGTACCCACCACGGAGGCAGATAAACCCTTCTCCATCAAGATGGAGGTCTCAGCAGCCAGGCCGTCAAAGCCAGCGTTTGTAAATTGGGATGGCATAGGGAGCCCTGAGTTAGCAGATCTGGCACCCCTGGCAGATTGTACTGGTCTACTGCCATTTGAACCACGTCTGCGAACCACACTCTTCTTGGCCACCGGGGGCCACTAGAATCACAGGCACCCCTTCCAGAGCAATCTTGCGCAGAACCCTGCTCAGCAGGGGGAATGGTGAAAATACATACAGGAGCCGAAACTCCTTCCATGACATGGACAGGGCATCCGTGGCCAAGGCCAGAGGGTCCTGAGACAGGGACACGAAGGCCGGGAACTTGTGGTTGTGGCGGGACGCAAACAGGTCCACATCCGGTAGACCCCAACGGTGACACAGGGACTGGAATACCCTGTTGCAGAGGGACCACTCTCCCTGATGGGACGTCCCCCTGCTCAGAGCATCTGCAAGCAATGCAATCTGCAACCAGATTCTCCGCCCCCCATCTGCAGCCAAAATGCATTGTACATTGGCCTCCGCCCATGTCAGAATCTGAGACATCTCCCGGAGGGCACCCTTGCTCCGAGAGTCCCTCCCTGATGGTTGATGTATGCAACCGCCGTCTTGTTTGAGCGTACCTGGACCGACAGCCCCCTCAGGTTTTGTGTCAACCGCTCCAGTACCAACCGGACTGCCCGCAGTTCCAGAATGTTGATGGGTAAATGGGCCTCCCGAGGACCCCACGTCCCCTTGAAGCGCAGGGACTTCCAGAATCCCCCCCAACCTGACAGACTGAAATCCGTTGTGACCATCTCCCAGGAAGGGGCCAGAAAAGACCTGCCCCCTGTCAAGTTCTCGAGGTCCAACCACCACGCAAGGGACCGTCTGACCGAGGGGGGAAGCACACAGACCCCGTCCAAGGATGCTGGGTTCTTTTCCCATACTGACAGAAGGTGAAGCTGCAGAGGTCTCAAATGGAACTGAGCAAAGGGCACCGCCTCGAAGCTCGCCACCATCAGGCCCACCAGCTGCATTCCCTTTCTGATGGAGGGCTGTGGGCACGAGAGCAGGAACCTGGCCTGCGCAGTTAGAGCTTCCACCTTCTGTTGAGGAAGGAATATCCGTGACTGAACCGTATCCAGAATCATTCCCAGGAACGGGGTCACCGAAGATGGGGATAAAGAGGACTTGGGGTAATTGATCACCCAACCGAAGGACTCCAGGGTGGACACTACCAGTTGGGTGTCCAACTCTGCCTGCCGCAGAGACCGAGAGGTGATGAGGATGTCGTCCAGATAAGGCAGCACGCATATGCCCCTTAGCCTTATAAGGGACATCACCCCTGCCAGCACTTTGGTGAACACCCTGGGAGCCGACGTGAGGCCGAATGGCAGGGCCACAAATTGGTAATGCTGATCTTTCAGTGCAAATCTGAGAAACCTTTGGTGTCCTGTAAACACCGGGATGTGAAGGTAAGCATCCTTGATGTCTACTGACATCATAAAGTCCCCTGGGCGCAATGAGCCAATGGCCGAGCGCAGAGTTTCCATGCGGAAATGTCTGTTCTTGACAAATTTGTTGAGGATTTTTAAATCCAGAATGGGCTGATTGACCCATCCTTCTTGGGTACTGTGAAGAGATTGGAGTAGAAACCCATGCCCCTGTCTCCAAAGGGGACCTTGCAAATGAGCCCTAGATCCAGGAGACCCTGCACGGCCAGCAGCAAGACCTGGGCTGAGGCAGGGTCCTGAGGGATTCGGGACCCAATGAATCTGGTGGGGGGCCGTACAGCAAATTCTATCTCAGCAGTCTGTCAATATCATCCGAGGTCCAGTGCTCGGAACCAGATTCGTCATGACCCCTTGACTCCTCGTCGTATGACCCAGAGTCAGAGAACAGCTCCCCTTTGTCTGAGGGGGGTTGGCCGTAAGGCTGCAACAAGTCATCAGATTCCATAGGGAAAAGGGCAGAGTTAGGGGTTAAATGCCGCCTCTTAGCGGTGGCCTTACGCGCTAGCGAGCTAGCAAGCAATCTTTCAACACTGGCCAGTCTAGTAGCCATATCAGGATGAGAATCCCCGCTTGTATTGGGGGTTAGACTCAGGCTTGGGGGAATAGGTGAAGTGAGGCTAGGTGCAGGCCCAGCCACGGAAGAGGCGGGAAGAACCGATAACGCCTGCTGTGCACAAGGAACACAGGCCCGTGCATTGTCACCGCTGCTAGGTAAGACCCCACAAGCTACACACAGCCGGGCTTGTCCCGAAGGAACCCCGTTCACAATATCCTGGGACGCCTCCATATGGTGATTGTATCGGCACAATAGGCCCGTAGGGATTGACGCTGTAAGCTACCCTGGATGCCCCAATAACCCGCTGGGAGTAATTTTAATAGTCTCAACCGGGGGATACACCGGGCCGGGAGAAGCCACCGGGATTCACGGTCTGAAAGACATAAGAGGGACAGGAATGTCAGAGCCAAGCGCAAGGTGTAAACTAGGTAAGATACAGGTAATTATAAGGATAATATATGGTCGCCCGCGAGGGCACTTACAGACAGTAGGGGGAGGGCAGTCTTCACCACGCACGCGCGCGAAAAAGAATGGTGCCAAAGGATCCTCGAAGGGCGGGCCAGAGCTGAAGGTGACGCGGAGCGCGCCAAATCGTGACGCGGAGCGCATCAAGTCAGGACCCCGCCCCCCCGGAGAGCGCGAAGCTCCGAAAGCACAATGCAAATAGAGAAGAAGGGAACAGGGCAGTGACGCCTGAAAGGATGATCAAGTGGGTTACCGCAGCAGAGCCACTACGGATTAAGAAAAAAAAAGACGCCGCAGCATCAACAAAACCACTGCCGTCCGAGCAATATAGACACCGAGGCCATAAGCGTGTAATAGGGTACACTGAGGCCACCATACTCACAACCCCTCCCCTCCCTTTCTTTCCCCCTGGCTAGGGGGGGGGAACCAGGGAGGATGGCGACCCTTTACACAAGGTCCACCGCTACACGGGGCGTGGGACAATTAAGTGGGAGGGGCATCCCCAAAGGCTCACCATCAGCCTAAACCGCCTACCCTATGGTGGGGGACTGCGGTGGAGCATGGCTCTGTCAAGCACACATGGTGCTGCCTACCTTCACCCGACCAGCGCAGCCCAGGCTGGGAGACACATCACAAGGAGGACGGGTTGTAATAGTCCCACAGGGCCGCAGGCTGTAAAAGCCCCGCTCACCTGCGTGATACTTCATGTCTTCGCAGTCAGCACTGCAGAGAAATCTAGGGATTTGTGGGAGGTCCCTGGGTATATGAAGGGCGGGGAGGAGCCTGTTTTTTTGCATGTCTGCAGTGCACAGTGCCCTCTGGCGGAGGATAACCCAAGTGTAAGTATTATATCTGGAGCAGGACGTACTGTATACTTAGAATACAGACCCAAACCCCCTGCCAGGGAGGATTCTGATACTCACCTTTTCCTAGCAGAGCTTAATCTGATGGGGGACAGGAAACTAACCTCACCTACCTCCTCACATCATCCTGGAGCCCTGCATTAGAGAGATACTCACCTTTTCCTAGCAGAGCTTAAACCGGACCTTCACCCTAAATAAGTACATACATATTGCACACATTGCATTTTCTGAGACTTTAAACATCCAAGATGGCGGCCCATTGAGGTGCAGGCAGCCTGCAAACAGGAAGTGTCTTCTGACTGTCGCTCTGCATTCTGGGATTGCTGACCTTTTCCTGACCCCAACTCTGCTCTGTCTGAGGAAAGGACAGCTATAACCCCGCTCCCCTGCACTTATGACCCCTCTCCTCTAGTCAGAGTCCTGAACAGAGTTGCAGGCCAGTGAAACAAAGAATAAAAAGTGAGTGATTAAAAACTTTAAATATATTAATTTTAGATGCTGGGGAATAGTTTTTTTTAAAGGTTTGGGCTTTTCATGAAATGATGCTGAAGGTCCGCTTTAATCTGATGGGGGACAGGAAACTAATGTGCTATATTCTGGGCTAATGGGCAACAGGCGTAGGTGGGTTAGGGTCCTTGTGGACCTGGACTCTTTAACTGCACTTCTAGTGTAACTGCTCCAGAGGGGCAGGTTGCCAAGCTGCTGCCAGTCTCCATGGCAACAAGGACTTACGGAACCGGGAAAAGGAAGAGAAAATGTTCGGGTTTAATACAAACTTTATACAAAGGAAATGTGAAAAAATACTTCCAATATGCTAAAACCATTTCTGTCAGCTGGAGGGGCCGCTTGGTCGCAGCCAATCAGGTCCTCTCATTCGGGTAAGTGTAGGTGCCATGGAAACGGCCACGCTGCCTCCGTGAGGCGTAACTGTAAACATCCACGTTATACAGCGCACCGCGTTTCCCTGGCAACGTTCAGCGGTGGTGGCGGCGCTCCAGTAACAGAGCAATGTATTTAAATCCATTCCGGGGATCGAATCCTGGCCGTGCACGGTCAAGGCAACATGATTGTTTAAAGGATACTCCACATGATCAAGCTTGGTTTCCTGTGATAAGAGGAGCTCCACTGTGTGCACCTCTCGTGGCAGGAGCAACGCATCTTGAGGAATGTTCCAGATCCCCAGGATGGCTCCCAAGGAACAACCGCTATCTCCAGGATAAAGGAAAAGTCAGGACATCCAAGAGGACTTCAAATCAAGGTCCTGGAATTGTATATAAAAATGAATGGCCGCCGCGTGATCCCTATGGTGTCCACATGCTGTACAATATTTACAGGCCGGGGAGTCCCTTCAGTCCAGTTACAGCTCCCGGACAATGTAGTGTTGCTCCAGCTCGGTGCGGGAATGGAGCGCCCCACCTCCGCGCCATGTGCTGGTACGCCTTCCATCATGCCCTTCTCACTTGTACCGGCACGTTGGTCTGTACGTACTGGACGCCCGCTCTCACCGCCACGGTCCCAGCGCTCGGGCTCACTACCACAGGGATGGTCTGTTGGCAAGAAGTTGGGAGGTTAATAAACCCGGCGCATTCATTGCATCATTATCACTAGCAATAGTCTCCGCCCCCCCTGCATCATCCTGACAAGTCAGTCTAATAGCTGAGGCATCCCATGCCGCAGAGATTTCCATTCTACATTCACAGGTGGTGGTCAGGAAACAGCTGCAGCATCAGCTACATATATTTAAAGAGGAACTAAAGTCTAAACTTTTCCTAATGCTGGCAGCATGGAGGGTGTTCCAGACCAGGCACCGGCAAGCTCCATACCGGGTCCCAGGATACTCACTGCTTCCACAATCAAGCAATGGCAGCAGAGCCTGCACCGACCATTCACATTCACTGGGCTAGCGTGCCACCAAAACCCAGGATTTTGACTACCCTGGGTTTTGGTCCACTTCCCCTATGTGAAACCCCCCAGAATGCCTAGATCAACTCATCTCACCCGCTCCTATGGCACATGTGCGGGCGCTCGTCCAATCAGCGCACTCGGAGCCACTGAGCTATGCGCATCAAATCGACGTCTTCGCTCAGCGGCTCCGAGCATGCTGGAGACCGCATCTCGCGCTTCCCTCTAACAGGCACACGCCCTGCTAGAGAGAAGCGAGATGCGGCCCGCCCATGCGCCGTTGGACCGGGATTCAGGTAAGGTTTGCGGGCGCCCTGGGGGTTTCACACAGCAGGGCATCCCGATTTTGGAGGGAATGGATCGGCCCGGGAATATCATAGATCCCCGGGCCGATCTTGCTGGGTTTTGGTCGACTAGGCATCTTTAGGAATAATACTCACCCCCCCCCCCCCATGCAATGCTCTGGAGGCCAGTGCTGTCTTGTAAGATCACGGCTCAGCCTTTCTGCGTGTTGCCCTGTGGCAGACAGGTATGCGCTGCTCTCTGCTGTTTCCACAGTAAATGGCGCATGTCCGACCCAGGGAGCAAACAAACTCTGATCCACAATCTACACCAGCTTAGGGCCATGTCTTTTACCTGTGCTCAGGGTATCCCACAATGCAACTGCTTCCTTGACACCCTACTAAAGGGTTTGTAAAGTCAATCAAAAAATACAAAACTACTCACCTGTAGAATTTATTTTGTAGTATACAGCACGTCCTGTTTCACCAAATTCATTACGCTTGGGATATCCGTCACAAGGTGGCGCAGTGGACTGCAGAAGAGACTTGTGGCGTCTCCCGGCCCTATAAAAGGACAGGAACCTCCCACAAATTCCCAGTGTTACAAAGCAGTAGACAAGAAGCCAGGAGAATAATAATGAAGGAAACCCCAACCAAACATCTAAACAAATCACCATAGAGAGGTAACCAAGAATAATGATAACAAGGGAGGGGTGAAACAGGATGTGCTGTATACTACTAAATCAATTCTACAGGTGAGTACTCACAGAATTATATTTTTCCAAGTATACAGCACGTCCTGTTTCACCAAATTCTTTACGCTTGGGACATCCAAAAGCAGTGTCCGCAAAGTAGGGTGGGATCCCCAAAGAACAACGGTGGGCAGTTTAAACCACTGCCGCCTGAAGAACTTTTGCGGCCAAAAGCAGCATCAGCTGAGGCCCTAACATCAGAATTGTAAAACTTGAAAAAAGTATGAACAGAAGACCAAGTTGCGGCCTTACAAACTTGTTCAACAGAAGCCTGGTGCTGAAAGGCCCAAGAGGCACCAATAGCACAAGTGGAATGAGCAGTAAGGCGGAAGGGAGGTTCCTTCCCCTTAGTAGAATAGGCTTGCACCACCGCCTGACGAATCCACTTGCTGATAGTGGACTTAGCCGGAGGCAAACCCTTCCTAGTTTCAGAAGGAAGAACAAAAAGAGCATCAGTCTTCCTGAAAGATTTAGTAGCTACCAAGTAAAACTTCAGAACCCTGACCACATCTAAAGAATGCAGAGTCGTCTCCTTGGAATTAGCAGGATTAGGACACAAGGAAGGCAAGACAATGTCCTGATTGAGATGAAAAGCAGACACAACCTTAGGCAAGAAATGTGGCTTAAACCGAACTACCACCTTGTCCTGGTGTCGCTCAAAATAAGAAGGCTTGATGGAAAGCGCCGCCAACTCAGAACCATGCCTGACAGAAGTGATAGCCACCAAAAAGGCCCCCTTAAGAGTCAAAATGGGCAAAGCGGCCTCACGGAGAGGCTCAAAAGGACGACCCTGCAGAGCAGATAACACCAGATTCAAATCACAAACTGGTAACATAGGTTTACGTGGCGGACGCACATGAGAAACCCCCTGGAAAAAAGTCCTAACCAAACGGAGACTGGCAAAAGATCTTTGGAAAAAAATTGCCAGAGCTGAAACATGACCCTTGGGGGTACTAAGTTGAAGGCCCAAATCCAAACCATGTTGCAAGAATTCCAGAATCCTGGGAATAGAAAACACCCGACAGGGAAGAGATTTAGACTCACACCAGGCAATGTAAGCATGCCAGATCCTGTAGTAGATAAAAGACGAGGACTTCTTCCTAGTCCTAATCATGGTATCAACAACAGAGGCAGGCAACCCCTTTTCCATCAAGATGGAGATCAAAGCCAGCGTTTGTAAATTGGGATGGCACAGCTGCCCCTGAGTGAGCAGATTCGGATCCTTGGGCAGGACGTATTGATCTACTGCTAACTGCACGATGTCTGCGAACCACACCCTTCTTGGCCAACAGGGGGCCACCAGAATGGTTGGCACCCCTTCCTGGGCTACCTTGCACAGCACCCTGCCCAACAGAGGAAACCAAGGGAACACATAGGAGGAGCCGAAACCCCTTCCAAGGCATTGCTAGCGCATCCGTGGCAAAGGCCTGAGGATCCTGTGACAGAGAGACAAAGAATGGAAGTTTGTGATTGTGACGTGAAGCAAACAGGCCCACATCCGGCAGACCCCAGCGGTGGCACAGAGAGAGAAACACCCTTTCGCTGAGGGACCACTCCCTCAGCCGAGACATCCCCCTGCTCAAAGAGTCTGCCTCCAGGTTCTCAACTCCTGGGATGTAAACTGCCGATATGCAGGGAACATTCTCCTCCGCCCAGGACAGTATCAGGGACACTTCCTTGAGGGCTTGCTTGCTCAGAGTCCCTCCCTGATGATTGATGTAGGCAACCGCCGTCTGATTGTCTGAGCGGATCTGAACAGCCCGACCCCGAAGGTGCAGAGTCAACTGGAAAAGAACCAACCTTATCGCCCGCAGTTCCAGAATGTTGATGGGAGCATGGGCCTCCTGAGGGTCCCACTGGCCCTGGAACTTCAGAGACTTCCAAAAGCCCCCCCAACCTGTCAGACTGGCATCTGTGGTGACAGTCTCCCAGCACGGGGGCAGAAAGGTCCTGCCCACTAGGAGATTCCTTGAGTCCAGCCACCACGAGAGGGACTGACTGACCAGAGGGGACAGAACAAATCTCTGATCCAGGGACACAGGGTCCCGATCCCAAACTGACAAGAGGTGCAACTGAAGAGGCCTCATGTGAAACTTAGCATAGGGAACCCTCTCGAAGCATCAGGCCCACCAGCTGCATCCCTTGCCGAATGGAGGGGTGAGGGCAAGAAAGTAGAGACCGTGCCTGCGTCTGCAAGCTCTCCACCTTCTGCTGAGGCAGAAAAACCTTGACCTGAGATGTATCCAGAGTCATGCCCAGAAAAGACCTCACCAAGGACGGTGACAGAGAAGACTTGGGATAGTTGATCACCCAACCGAAGGACTCGAGTGTGGAGACCACCATCTGGGTATCCAGCTCGGCTTGATGGAAGGACTAAGGCGCAATCAGAATGTCGTCCAGATAAGGAAGGATGCGAATGCCCTGAGATCTCAGAGCCATCACCCCCGCCAGCACCCTGGTGAAGACCCGAGGAGCCGAGGTAAGACCAAACGGCAGGGCAACAAATTGGTAGTGTGATCCTCCAGAACGAACCTGAGAAATCTCTGATGACCTGGAAAGATAAGAACATGAAGGTAAGCATCTTTGATGTCCACAGAAGTCATGAAATCGCCCGGGTGCAAGGTACTGACCACCGAGCGCAGAGTCTCCATGCGAAAATGCTGGAACCTGACAAATTTGTTGAGGCGCTTCAAATCCAGAATAGGCCTCAGGGACCCATCCTTTTTGGGAACAGTGAATAGAAACCTCTGCCCCTTTCCTGGAAGGGCACCAGGCAAATGACCCCCAAATCCAAAAGGCTTTGGACCGCAAGCCCTGAGCTGACAAGGGATAGTGAACCATCTGGGATCTGATGAATCTTGGGGGCGGCCAGGCTGCAAACTCTATCTTGTACCCGGAGGACACCACCTCCTGAATCCACCGGTCTGAGATGCGCAGTATCCAAACGTGAGCAAAGAGCCGCAACCGTCCCCCCCCCACCCGGAAGGGTAAGGGCGCCTCCTCACGCCTGAGGGGGCTTGGGGGAAGATTTGGACTTGGGACCCCATGAGAGACCGGGGCGACCACGGCCTCTACCCCAGCCCCAAGGGTCTCTACGTGCTCCCGCAAATGGTGCACCCCGACCGGACCTGGGAGCACGGAAGGAGAGGAGGGAAGAACCAGCCCTCCGAAAGGGACGCGGCTGCCTCCTGCATTGAGGCAGCCTACCATCCTTAGCAAACAGATCCAGATGCTCCCCAAAAAGCAGTAGCCCAGTAAAGGGGAAGCCAGTGAGAGCCTTCTTAGCAGCATTATCAGATGCCCACTGACGCAGCCAAACAGAGCGGCGTATAGCCACCAAAAGGGCAGAAGTCTTACCACACATCCTGACCGCATCATCCATAGCAGAAAGAATAAATGCCACAAATTCATAGCAAAGCAGGAGGAATCTATACTCCTCCGCCCTATTGGCATCCGAGTCATTATCCAGAAGGCACTTAAAGTGGACCAACACCCAGGGGGGATCGGCCCGGAAATCTATAAGATTCCCGGACCGATCAGATCCCTCCCCACGGGGCATCCGAAATCGGGATGTCCCGCGGGGAGGAACCCCCCAGGAGGCCCACAATCCTCACCTTACCGGCGATCCAACGGCGCATGCGCGAGACGCGGCCGCGTCTCTCGCTTCCCTCTAGCAGGGCGCGCTCCCGCGCCGGCCGTTTTGTGAATGGCGCGCTCCCTGTTAGAGGGAAGCGAGAGACGCAGCCAATGACAGCGCTCTGGTATGCGCGTCCAAGCGGCTTTGGACGCGCATACCAGAGCTGCTCTGAGCGCTGTCATTGGCCGGACAAGGTCATGTGGGAGCGGGGAGAGGTGAGTTTTTGCGGCGATCGGGGGGGTTTCAGACAGCGGGGCACCCCCGATCGGGGTGCCCCACCTAAGTGGACCAACACCCAGGATAGTCAAAATCCTGGGTGTTGGTCCACTTTAAGTAGCCCTTTAATAGCAAGAGCCATGATGGCAGAAGCGCACACAGGGCGCAGCGCAGTCCCTGCACAAGCAAATGCGTGACAGGCCAGCTGATCAACACGCCGGTCCTCACCATCCCTCAGAGTAGAGGTGTCAGGGGAATGCATAACCGAGGTATTGGACAACCCAAGCACGGGAGCATCCACCTCGGGGGGACACGACCAGCGCTTAACCACATCAGCAGGAAATGGATACCTCCTGTGCCAACTCTTAGTCACTGCAGGCAATGTGCTAGGATGTTCCCACTCCTTGAGCACCAAATTATTGAAGTGGATCTGCTCAGGGAACTGCAAGCGTTGTTTAACAGTGTGAAAAAGCTCACCCTGCTGCCTTTTAGCCGGGACAGGAGGTGTAATACACAGTACTTCAAAAATGTTAGCCAACAGCCTGTCAGTATCCTCAGGAGACCATGGGTCTTCTCCAAAAGGAGACCCAGTACCACCATAAACCTCCTGCAGCTCCTCAGAGGAATCAGAGAAAAGTTTCCCCTCTTCTAGGGGGTACAGGCCAGGGAAAAAAACTGTCCCTCATCCTCCTCAGGAAAAAGGGAAACAGCAGGAGTAAAATGCCACTTCTTGCCAGAAGCCTTACGAGGGACCGGCCCAGCCATATGCCTTTCCAGGCTGGCCACCCCCAAGGCCAAGCCATAGTTTGATTCCCCACCAGCACATCCCTCAATAGGGGTCAAATGCAGGCGCGGGGGGGTAGGTGATGTAGAAGGGGGCGCAGAGCTGGGCAGTAACCCAGGCAACCCAGTCAGGCAACCCAGACAAGTACCTTCTGGGCGCAGGGCACACATACCCTGACACCGTCACTTACAGGGGATACCCCACACGCGGCACACAGCTGGGTTTGTCCCGAAGGAACCCCAAGCACATTATCCCCGGAAGCCTCCATATGGTGATTAGAGTGGGCACACTGGCCAGTAAAGGGTTAAGGCTAACAGCCACCCGGGATGCCCCAAAACCCGCTAGGGAAGGTGGGAGAAGGAAGGGAAGAGGGCCGGGAGAAACCACAGACACGTTTATCCCGCCTGAAAGACATAAGAAAACCACACATAACATTCCCATAATGTGGTGACCAGAGCACAATACAACCCCGAAGGGGACTCACGGACCAAGAAGCCGATCGCACATCCAGGCCGGCCAGAAGCGCTGCAGTACCGCAGGATAGGAGAAGACAAACCAACCAAAATGGCGCCCGCAAGGACCTTGAGGGGCGGGCCGCGGAGGTATGATGCAAAAAATGTCACCCGCGGGACCTAGTCCCCCCCCATGCGAATCGCGTTACACGTGACCCCCCAGCGCCAATGACAGCACAGTAAAACATGAGGAGAATGTCGCCGCCAGCCGCGGAGCGCGGACAATATAAGTAAAAGGCAGATAAAATACAATGTGAACCCCCCCCCCCGAACCACCTGCCCTAGTAGATACAGGGATTGCAGTTGGAGCAGCGCTCCTCCAGCACCTGACCCTGGCGCTGTCCTACCTTCACCCGAACCAGGCAGCCGAGGCTCGGAGGCAGTGGGTCCAGAATGGGTGGAAATAGTCCTGCAGAGCTGCAGGCTGATAAGCCCCGCTCGCCTGTGTAATATAGAGAGCCATCTTCTATCTTTGCAGTCCAGACTGGGG
The DNA here is from genome assembly GCA_027917425.1 of Gastrophryne carolinensis. Taxonomy (NCBI): domain Eukaryota; kingdom Metazoa; phylum Chordata; class Amphibia; order Anura; family Microhylidae; genus Gastrophryne; species Gastrophryne carolinensis. Next base: position 42,317,169 of record CM051243.1, on the reverse strand, counting down.
AATATGTGGGAGGTTCCTATCCTTTTATAGGGCCGGGAGACGCCACAAGTCTCTTCTGCAGTCCACTGCGCCACCTTGTGGTGGATATCCCAAGCGTAAAGAATGTGGTGAAACAGGACGTGCTGTATACTTGGAAAAAAACACAATTCTGTGAGGTACTCACCTGTAGAATTGGTTTTTCTGGGAATCCATTCCAGGCACTCCTTACTCTTGGGTTTCCCTCCTCCTTGCTGATCACGTGACTGCAAGAAAGAAAACAGGTGCGGCCCTCCCGGCCCATAAGTAGCAGCTGCCCCTAATCAGATCAGTTTACTTAAAAAGCAGGAAAAAGTAATCTAGAGACAGGCCGGGAGGCCCATATAAGAGTCCATGTTACTACACATCAAACTCTAACAAAATGCTCTCAAAAAATAAGTTATATTACTTTTTTTTTTTTTTAATGCCATGAAATAATAAAAAATGGATTAACACCAACAGAGAAGTGTCAGAAGATAACATGACCCAAAACGGGTGGGCCGGAGTGCCTGGAATGGATTCCCAGTGGATTCTACAGGTGAGTACCTCACAGAATTGTGTTTTTTCTTCCAATCCATTCCAGGCACTCCTTACTCTTGGGACCTCCAAAAGCAGTGCCATCTATGGGCGGGATCCCCTAACGCAGAAGACGGCAGGTAGTTCACTTCACTACTGCCTGGAGAATCGAATCTTCCGACCAACAACAACTTGGTGAATGTATGAACCGAAGACCACGTGGCGGCTTTGCAGACCTGTTCCACCGAAGCCTGGTACTGGAAAGCCCAGGAAGCCCCAATGGCCCTAGTGGAATGGGCCGTCACCCGAAAAGGGGGTTCCTTCCCCTTGGCCGAGTAGGCTCTTCCTACTGCCTGCCTAATCCACTTACTGACAGTGGCTTTAGCCGGTGGAAGTCCCTTTCTTGGTCCTTCTGAAATAACAAAAAGAAAATCCGTCTTGCGGAAGGCATCTGTAGCTGCCAAACAATACCTTATGGCTCTAACAACGTCTAAGAAATGAAGTGCCCTTTCCTTAGCATTAGCCGGAACTGGGCAAAGGAGGGTAGAATCACCTCCTGATTAAGATGAAAGGGAGAGACAACCTTTGGCAAAAAATCTGACTTAAACCGAAACACTACCTTGTCTTTGTGTAACTCAAAATAAGGAGATTTTATACATAAAGCTAAACACGCCGCACAGAAGTGATTGCCACTAAAAATACCACTTTAAGCGTCAAAATGGTCATTGGAGCGTCAATCATAGGTTCAAAAGGAGCCCCCTGTAGAGCCGTCAACACCAAATTCAAGTCCCATACCGGTAAAATAGACTTGCGCGGCGGACGGACATGAGTGACTCCCTGAAAAAAAAGTCTAAATGAGTCTATTACTAGCGATAGACTTCTGGAAAAAAATAGATAAAGCCGATACCTGCCCTTTTAGGGTGCTTAATCGTAGGCCCATTTCTAAGCCATCCTGCAGAAATTCTAGAACTCTAGAAATCGAATACCTTCTGCATGAAAAATTCCTAGCCTCACACCAGGATATGAATGACCGCCAGACCCTGTAGTAAATCATGGAAGAAGACTTCTTCCGGGCCTGAATCATGGTATGAATGACCTTAGCCGATAATCCTTTCTCTGCTAGGACCGAGGTCTCAATAGCCAAGCCATCAAAGCCAGCATCTGTAAATTCGGGTGCCAAAGCGCCCCCTGAGTGAGAAGATCCGGCTCGACCGGTAGGCGCCAATGGTCTACCGCCATCCTTGTTATGTCCGAAAACCAACTTCTTCTTGGCCAATGAGGAGCTACTAGAATGGTAGGTACCCCCTTCTGAATTATCTATCTTAGTACACGACTCAGAAGTGGAAACGGGGGTAAAATGTACAGAAGTTTGAACCTTGCCCAAGGGACCGACAGGGCGTCCGTGGCTATGGCCAGAGGTTCCCTCGACAGGGACATGAATTCTGGCCGCTTGTGATTGTGTCTGGAAGCAAAGAGATCCACTTCCGGACGCCCCCAGCAAAGACAAAGGGCTTGGAAAACCTTCCGACTGAGGGATCATTCTCCCCGACGCAGAACCTGCCTGCTCAGAGTGTTGGCCTCCTGGTTTACTACCCCCGGGATATAAACTGCCGAGATGCAGGGAACATTCTCCTCTGCCCAAGTCAGAATCCGGCTTACCTCTTTTAGAGCACTCTTGCTCCGAGTACCCCCCGATGATTGATATAGGCTACAGCCGTCCGATTGTCCGACTGGACCTGGACTGCCCGCCCCTTTAAGCTGGGGGTTATACATACATACATTTATGGGAAGCTGATTCTCTCTCGGCCCCCACTGACCCTGGATTTTCTGAGTTTGCCAAATGCCCCCCCCCATCCTGTGAGACTGGCATCCGTGGCAACGATCTGCCACTGTGGTGACAAAAAGGACCTGCCTACAGACAGATGAAGAGGGTCCATCTGGCCGAGGGCGTTAGTACAAAGACTTGATCCAGCGACTGCGGGGCTCGATCCCAGCTTGCCAATGGACATTGTCCAGAGTCATACCCAAGAAGTTCCCTACCGGCGCCGGAGTGATATGAGACTTCAGGTAATTGATCACCCAGCCGAATTCTTCCAGAGTCGATCGGCCCGTCTGCGTGTCCTTTAAAATCTGCTGACGCGATCTGGCGGAAATTAGGAGATCGTTCAAATAGGGGACGATACATATCCCCTGGCTCCTGAAGATTGCCATGAGACCCGCCAAAACCTTGGTGAATACCCTTGGAGCCGAGGATATCCCGAACGGGAGTGCCACAAACTGGAAATGCTGGTCTTCCAGGGCAAACCTCAGGAATCTTTGATGCCCCGGAAATATCGGCACATGAAGATACACATCCCTTAGGTCTATGGTAGTCATAAGATCCTCGGGTCGAGCTACTGTTAAAGCTGACCTCAACGTCTCCATGCGGAAATGTTTCACGCGGATATACCTGTTGAGATCCTTCAGGTCTAAAATGGGACAAATCGACCCGTCCTTTTTGGGAATTGTAAAAAGGTTGGAATAAAACCCCTGACCTTCTTCCTGAAGGGGTACTCGACAAATCACCCCTTTTTGAAGGAGGTGCTGAACTGCGGCCCTCAGGGCAACTTGCTTTGACTGGTTCCGGGATGCCCCTGACCGAAGGAACCTGGCTGCAAACTCGATTTTGTAACCTGAAGACACCACCTCTTGGATCCACCGATCCACCACGTGGCGCCTCCAAATATGAGCAAAAAGCAAAAGCCGTCCCCCCACCCGCTTGGGTGAGGGCGCCCCCTCATGCTGGAGTGGACTTGGCTGGAGGTTTAGGCCTACTTCTCCAGGCTCTCCCTCTACCCCAAAAATCTCTACGGGAGCAAGGCTGAAAGGCCCTCTGCCCCTCTGAAAAGGCCGAGTCAACCTTCTCCTCTGAGGCAGTTTGCCGTCCTTCACCATACCGTCCAGCTTTTCTCCAAAAAGTCTGCTCCCGAAAAAGGGTAGATCCGTAGGCGCCTTCTTAGCGGCGGCATCCGCCGACCACTGCCTAAGCCACAATGAACGGCGCAAAGCCACAAGGAGAGCAGAAGTTCTCTCCGCCAGCCTGACCGCATCCTCCATCGCAGTAATAGCAAATGCATTAAAGTCCAAACAGTCCTTAAAGTCCTTGGACTCTTGGGTCAGCCTGCGAGATTTAGCCCTGGCTAAATTCCTCTTCATCTTCTTTCTCGAAGCCAGGGACACAATGGCCATGGCACAAACGGGGCGGAGAAAAGAACCTATCATGGTGGGCCAATTGATCCATACGCCTCTCTGTGGGATCTCTAAGGGATTCCATAGTAGCGGACGGCATCACCGAAGTGTTAGACAAGCCTGCAACTGGGGAGTCCACTTCAGGTGGATAGGACCAAAGTTTAATCATGTCTGCTGGAAATGGATACCTAGAATCTAGGATCTTGGGAACAGCCGGCAGCTTATTAGGATTTTCCCACTCCTTAAGTATCATTTTGGAAAAATGTGGCTGTTCCGGAAACACCTGCCTTTGCCTAACAGGCTTAAACAGGTCGTCCTTTCTTCTTTTCGCTACCTCAGGCGGGGAGATATTCAAGGTATCAAAAACCACAGAAAGCAGACCTTCTGTTTCATCCCCAAGGAGAGATCTTCATCGGACGAAAATAAGATAGAGTTACTATCTTCTCCTGACCGCAGTTCGCCCTCAGAGGGCTGCTCGTCCAAATACTCCTCGTCCTCTTCTTCCCCAAAGGAGGCAAACATATCCTCTTCCTCCGCCACAGGTTCCAAATGTTTTCTTTTATAGGTGGCCTTCCTTGGTAACACAAGAGACAACTGCCTTTCCAGATTATCCAATCTGTGAGCAAATTCTGTCTGCACCTCACTGCCTTCTCCCCCTTTAGGGGAAACAGGAGATGGATGAGCCGTAATGCTCCCTCCAGCATCAGCCGGGCTAGATACCCGGTCAGCCGCTCTGTTATGATCTAGGCCGATCTTCATGGCGCAGGCAGAACAAACCGTGTCAAAACCGCCGAGGGGATCCTGCCTGCATAAGGGGCAGATCCTGCTCTGTTCAAGAGGGATGCCCGTATCGCTATCCCCTGATGCCTCCCTCATGGTGTTTATTATTACATTTTTTTTTTTTTTTTATATTGGCCAACTGACCCAAAGGGCCCTGAGCCTAAACCAATCCCCCCAAAAAAGGGACCGGGATGAACCCCAACCCTGCTTTCTAAAACCATTCTTTCAAGAAATTAAAACCAATAAAGATCAAAAAGATCATAAAGATACTACCATTACTAATGGGTAATAACAATAAATAATAGTAAAATTAATATTAATATTAATAATAATAATATTAATAATAATAATAATAATAATAATAATAATAATATAATAGTATAATAATATAATAATAGATAACTAATAACATCTATAATATTTTAGTATTCAACATCCATATGTATATATCTTATATTAATTGAAAATAATATTTAATAATATTTAATAATAATCATGATTGTAATCCAAACTGAAGACTGCTAATTACATATTAATCAATAGAGCAAAAGAGAAAGTGAACAAGACGATCCACTCACCACTGCCATCTGTCTTCACCCTGATTAGGAGACAAGACCATGCACTTACAATCTAATCACAAAAACACAAACAGCCTCATAGCTCGGGCCGCTGCCTGCGCCGCCCCCCATCTTAACGACTTAAAAGTTTAATAGTAGCCAAGGCCACAGGAATGGCCGCTACCCCGACCCCCCAACAACCTTGCTGTGCCGCGGCCGCTTGACTCTTATATGACCGCAAAGTCCCGGTCTGAGCGGCGCCGCTGGGAAGACACAAGCCGGCCTTCTCCCCCTTTCGAGCGCAGTATGGGAGAGGAGAGAGGAGAGGGGAGGAGGAGAGGGGAGGAGGAGAGGGGAGGAGGGGAGGAGAGGGGAGGATAGGAGAGGGGAGGATAGGAGAGGGGAGGATAGGAGAGGGGAGGAGGGCGGGGGGGTTGGAGGAGCAAAGGCACTCATGGCCCCGGCTCCTCCAGCTGGCCAGGCGCACTGCAGTAGCAAGCCTGCACCCTCGATAACCCCTCGTGTCTCCTTACCTGGCTCCAGCAGAGAACCAGCCACCTGCAATCTCCTTCTACCAAGTGAAGGAGTACTGAAGGAAAACACAACCACGTGGTCCATGATAACACCGCCTCCAGCGTGACGTCAGCCCTGCTCCTTAAAGGCATATCACACACACAAAAATATATATATTTTTTTATTTTTTAAAACCATGTCATCCTTGCGCAGGGCTGCTAACCTTCTCGGTATTGCCCAACTTAGCATATGTGCTGCCGACGTAAGCACCCCCTTTTTTTTTTATATGAAACAAGCCTACCTAACTGGAAGAAGGAAGGGTTGGGTAAAAAATAAAAAACATTCCTCAGCAGGTACACCAGAGAAAAACCTGCGGCTGACTTGCTTTTCAAAAAAGCCTGCAGCCCAGAGCATACACACTCTGTAAGCGCCCCAAAACCCCGGCGCTTCCACCTTACCTTCACGGACCCCAAAACAGCCAACGCTGTGGAGGCATAAACTTGGGTCTTGAGGGATCCGTGGGAAAAAGGCTACGCAGAGAGCTGACAGGGTTCAGTCCCCCGCTTGCTGCCAAAACCTTGAGAGCGAATTTCTAAATCTTCAACAGTCATCTTGCCACTGCAAGAAAGAAAACTGATATGATTAGGGGCAGCTGCTACTTATGGGCCGGGAGGGCCGCACCTGTTTTCTTTCTTGCAGTCACGTGATCAGCAAGGAGGAGGGAAACCCAAGAGTAAGGAGTGCCTGGAATGGATTGGAAGAAAAACATTACATACTTCACCCACCAGTGGCTGAATGTCCCCTGCTCTCACAACTTGTTTCCCGGCTGGCCTCAGCGTGTGCCCCTGCCTCCAGTGCCCAGGGAACAGCCTGTGGATGGTGCCCCTGCTTCCAGTTCCCAGCTGACCTCAGTGTGTGCCCCTGCTTCCAGTGCCCAGGGAACAGACTCCCTTATTCATCGGCACCACATGTGTGTTCACTGCGAATATGTGATCAATGCTCAGAAGGGGCTGTCAGCAGAACTCCAAGGGATGGAGCATGTGGATGGTGCCCCTGCTTCCAGTTCCTGGGGAACAGCCTGTGGATGGTGCCCCTGCTTCCAGTTCCCGGGGAACAGCCTGTGGATGGTGCCCCTGCTTCCAGTTCCCGGGGAACAGCCTGTGGATGGTGCCCCTGCTTCCAGTTCCCGGGGAACAGCCTGTGGATGGTGCCCCTGCTTCCAGTTCCCGGGGAACAGCCTGTGGATGGTGCCCCTGCTTCCAGTTCCCGGGGAACAGCCTGTGGATGGTGCCCCTGCTTCCAGTTCCTGGGGAACAGCCTGTGGATGGTGCCCCTGCTTCCAGTTCCCGGGGAACAGCCTGTGTATGGTGCCCCTGCTTCCAGTTCCCGGGGAACAGCCTGTGGTTGGTGCCGCTGCTTCCAGTTCCCGGGGAACATCCTGCGGATGGTGCCGCTGCTTCCAGTTCCCGGGAAAAAACTGTGGATGGTGCCCCTGCTTCCAGTTCCCGGGGAACAGCCTGTGGATGGTGCCCCTGCTTCCAGAGGCACAGGTTCTCTCATTTATTGGCACCTGAGCGTTCACTGCTGAAATGCAGTGAACCTTCAGAAATGCACAAGAATAGGAAACAGAGGGGGCGATTCAGAGCCTTTTTTTGAGAAAACTGCCATTCACTTTCATTGTCTGCCGGTTATAAATATTTACCTGACTCTAAATCAACCCCAAGGTAGGCACTGGAAGTGACTGGCAATTTTCTCCCCAGGTTCTGAAACGCCCCCGTACAGTCTGTAGGCCTCCAAGGAATGGAGCCTGTGTACAGTAATAATGTACCTAGTTATACAAACTCCAAAAGCCTCTTCAGCTGGCCCTGGAGTATACAGTGACTCCAGCGTCAGACAATTCCCTACCCCCAGGATTTGGGATGCGCCACTCTATGCCATGCATTAACGGAGAGCTGATTGGATAAGAGCCTTTGCATGCCCCTCGAATCACTTTAAAGCGGAACAGAACCCAGAATATTTAGAATCCGGCATTTTGTTCCCAATGTTCCCAACCCACCCAGATCGCCCAGTAAAAGCTTACCTTTCCCCAGTACATGCACAGACTTGGGTCCAATCAGAGAGGTTTGCTGTGCATATTAATGCTCAGCAAACAGTTCTGTGCTCAGCAAATGTGAGCGATTTGGGATCTGTAACGGTTTGAAACAGGACAAAACCCAGCGGCCAGGCCTGTATTCTAAAAGCTTCAAGGGCTGGCTGTTGGAATGACCCACTGTGTAAAACTTCTACTGGTGCCGCAAAACTCACCTGCTTTCTGGCTCCCTCGCTGTTAGAAACATCCGGTTGTCAGCATCCCCGCATCTTCGGCCTGTGAGTGTGCTCCCATCACCAGCCATTTACACAGGTTGAAGGTGGGAGCGCACTTGCTGCTGAGGATGCGGACGCTCAAGATCACAATTGCCGTAAAATAGAGCCGTTTGGCAAACATTTAATATGCGTGGCATACGGTGCTGATTGGACCAGAGACTGTACACACGCAGTGGGACTGAGGAAGGGGACTTTTTTTAGGCAATCTGGGGGGATTCAATACAGCAGGGCACCCCAAGTCAGGATGCTCCCCTGGGGCCAGAAACAAAACCTGGAATAGTGAAAATCCCATGTTATGTTTTGTTCCTTTGCAGTGCATTATGGGATGCTGAGGGGCGCTTGGTGTATGGACATGTGACTCCTATGTGCGCTTACACAGACAGACAAGATGCACAGGACATGCACACAGCAGCAGTTACTTGTCCCCCGGGGGAAAGAGAACGATCAGAATTAGCGGTTATGGGCATGCTACAGCCAGTAGACGGGGAGAGACGGGTACGACAGGTCTGTTTAGAGAGCAGAGACACAGAAAGATGGGGGGTGGGGGGGATGGCTGGTGAGCGCAGCAGAGGAAGCAGACACAGAGGAGAAGACACTGAGCAACTACACTACTACTCAATGCCAACGACAGACTAGAGGAGAGTGCCGGTACTTACAATTGTGGGGTGAGTAGTTGGGACAAAGGCCGTGGTCTGCGGCACGTGGAGCAGTTTTATGGGCTGGCTGCTTGTCACACCTGTTGCTATCTGCAAGGACAGCACGGGGAACCTTAGATGGAGGAGGGCCCTGCTGCTTGGGAGAGATTCAGGCTCCATACATGTCTGTGTTCTAGCATTGATCATGGGGCTCAGGGGTTAGCATGGAGGAGGGGGAGGGGGGAGCTAGCGGTGGTCTGCCTCTGTCTCAAACAGGAATTTACACAAAGCTCTACCAGCAGAGTCTGCTAGAAAATGCAATTCTGTGAGTACTCACCTATAGAATTGATTTTGGTGGTGTCCTGTTCAGGTCGCTCCATTCTTGACAAGTGGGTTATCCGCCACAAGGTGGCGCAGTAACTGCTAGATGAAAATAGTGGCTCCTCCTGGCCCATATAAAGGCATCTGTCTCCCTAAGAATCCCCAGAGACCATGTTACTTCACAGCCTCAGCATGAACTCTCTCAAGAAAAAAACAATATAACCGTAAACACCATAACAGGCAAAAGGATAACAGAACAAGGAATGATGCGACCTGAACAGGACACCACCAAAATCAATTCTACAGGTGAGTACTCAAAGAATTGCATTTTTACTGGTGTCCTGTTCAGGTCGCTCCATTCTTGACAAGTGGGACATCCAAAAGCAGTGTCCAAAAAAGAGTGGGATCTCCAGGGAGCAACAGCACGTAGTTCATGACACTACCGCCTGAAGCACCCTACGGCCAAAAACAGCATTAGAGGCCCTAACATCAACCTTGTAAAACTTTGTAAAAGTATGAACTGAAGGCCAAGTAGCGGCCTTACAAACCTGTTCAACCTAAGCCTGGTGCTGAAAAGCCCAGGAAAGCACCAATAGCTCTAGTAGAATGAGCTGTAACACGAAAGTGGGGTTCCTTCCCCTTGGCAGAATACGCTTGCATCACCGCCTGTCTGATTCACCTACTGCTAGTTGATTTGGCTGGAGGCAAGCCCTTTCTAAGCCCGTCAGAAAGGACAAAAAGAGAATCCGATTTCCTGAAAGATTCCGTAGCAATCCGGTGGGTGTTGGTCCACTTTAAGGGCTCTGACCACATCCAGGGCATGAAGAATCCTCTCCTTAGAATTAGAAGGTGCGGGACACAAGGAAGGCAATACAATGTCCTCATTGAGATGAAAGGCAGAAACAACCTTAGGTAGAAAGTCCGGTTTAAGTCGAAAAACCACCTTATCCTGATGCCGTTCAAAGTAAGGAGGCTTCACACAAAGCGCCGCCAGCTCTGAAACGTGACGCACCGAAGTGATAGCTACCAAAAAGACCATCTTCAGAGTCAGAATGGATAAGGCAGCATCGCACAAGGGCTCAAAAGGAGGACCCTGGAGAGCAGAAAGCACCAAATTCAAATCCCACACAACGGTAACATAGGTTTACGTGGTGGACGTACATGAGTAACTCCTTGGAAAAAGGTCTTGATAAGTCTATGATTGGCGAAAGATCTTTGGAAGAAAATAGCCAAGGCCGAAACCTGACCCTTGAGAGTACTCAACTGGAGACCCGAATCCAAACCATTTTGTAGGAACTCCAAAATCCTAGAGAAGGAGAAATTGCGACAGGGAAGACCCCTAGACTCACACCAGGCAATGTAAGTGTGCCAGACTCTGTAATAAATCATGGAGGAGAATTTCTTCCGAGCCTGAATCATGGTACGCACAACCGGAGCAGACAGCCCTTTCTCCGTCAAGATGGAGGTTTCAGCAGCCAAGCTGTCAAAGCCAGCATTTGCAAATTGGGGTGACGCAACAGCCCCTGAATGAGAAGCCCTGGATCGTCAGGCATGACATATCGATCCACTGACATCTGAACAACGTCCGCGAACCAACACCGCCTCGGCTAACGAGGAGCCACCAGAATGGTTGGCACCCCCTCCTGGGCTATCTTGCGCAGCACTCAACCCAGGAGTAAAAATGGAGGAAAGGCGTAAAGGAGACGGAACTCTGTCCAAGGAATTGCCAGAGCGTCTGTGGCGAAGGCGAGAGGATCTCTTGACAGAGAGACGAACCTTGGAAGCTTGTGATTGTGTCGGGACGCAAACAGGTCCACGTCCGGCAGACCCCAACAGCGACACAGAGCGTGAAAGATCTTGTTGCTGAGAGACCATTCCCCCAGACGGGAGACCCCCCCTGCTCAGGGGATGTAAGCCGCCGAGATGCAGAGAACATTCTCCTCCGCCCAAGTCAGAATCTGGGTCACCTCCTTGAGGGCTCTTTTGCTCTAAGTCCCGCCCTGGTGATTGATGTAGCCGTCAGCCGTCTCCCCGAAGGTGGGGAGTCAAATGAAACAGGACCAACCGGATCGCTCTCAGCTCCAGGAGATTGATAGGCACATGACCCTCCTGCGGGCCCCACTGGCCCTGGAACTTCAGCGACTGCCAGAAACCTCCCCAGCTGGTGAGACTGGCGTCCATGGTGACAATCTCACAACGAGGAGTCAGAAAGGACCGGCCCACTAAAAGATTTCTGGAGTCCAACCACCACAAGAGGGACTGCCTGGCCAGAGGATGCTCCAGGGACTCCTGTGTCCGGTCCCAAACGGTCAAGAGATTCAATTGAAGAGGCCCCCGTGGAACTGGGCGAAGGGCACAGCCTCGAAGCATGACACCATGAGACCCAACAGCTTCATCCCCAGACGGATGGATGGTCGTCGACACGCCAGCAAAGCCCGCGCCTGCATCTGAAGGCTCTCCACCTTCTGCTATGCTAGGAACACCTTGACCTGAGAGGTGTCCAGTGTCATGCCCAGGAAGGACCTCACCAATGACGGAGTGATCGAAGAATTGGGGTAATTGATCACCCAGCAGAAATCCTCGAGAGTGGACAACACCGTCTGGGTGTCGCTCTCGGCCTGCTGAAGAGATTTAGCAGCAATCAGCAAGTCGTCCAGATAGGGAAGAATACGAACGCCCTGACTCCTCAGTAGGGCCATGACACCCGCCAGCACCTTGGTGAACACCCGGGGGGCTGAGGAAATCCCAAACGGCAGAGCCACAAACTGGTAGTGCTGAACCAGCGCACCTCCAGTGCGAACCTCAGGAACTTCTGATGTCCCTGGAAGACAGGAATGTGCAGATACGCATCCCTGATATCCACCGTGGTCATGAAATCGCCCGGCCAAAGCGAACTCAGACCGTAAGGTCTCCATGCGAAAGTGTCTGAACCTGACAAACCTCTTGAGACCCTTCAGGTCCAAGATAGGCCTCAAAGTACCGTCCTTCTTGGGTACCGTGAACAGATTGGAATAGAACCCTCGACCCTGTTCCTGGTGAGGCACAGGACAAATCACCCCGGACAACAGAAAGCGTCAGACAGCCATTCTTAAAGTGGACCAACACCCAGGATTTTGACTATCCCCGATCGGGGTGCCCCGCTGTGTGAAACCCCCCCTAACCCCCCGAAAAACTCACCTCTCCCCGCGCCGACGTACAAGCGAGGATCAGGAACGTCTAAGCGGCAGCCCCCGCCGCCCTCGCGTCACTTTCGGCGCGCGCGCGCCCCCGCCGGCCATTCGCAGACGGCCGGCGCGGGCACGCGCACGCCTACAGGAGCGCGAGGGAGGCGGTGGAAGATAAGGTAAGGAGTTTGGGGTGTTTGGGGGGGTTTCACCCCGCGGGACATCCCGATCTCGGATGTCCCGCGGGGTGGGGGGTGATCGGCCCGGGAATCTTATAGATTCCCGGGCCGATCACCCGTGGGTGTTGGTCCACTTTAAGCCCTGCGGCGTCAACGGGTTCTGGGAGATCTGCGACTGAAGAAATCTTGGGGGCGGCCATGCTGCCAGCTCTATTTTGTAGCTGGAGGACACCACCTCCTGAATCCACCATTCCGAGGCGTGCTGTCTCCAGACGTGCGCAAATAGCAGAAGCCGTCCCCCCACCTGGATGGGTGAGGGCGCCTCCTCATGCCTGAGGGGCCTTGGCAGGGGGCTTGGACTTGGACCCCCCAGGAGGGATTAGGACGACCGCGGGATCTACCGCGTCCCCAGGAGTCTCTGCGGCCACCTGAAAATGAACAGCCTCTTCCCCCTCGAAAGGGGCGAAAGGAAGACGAGCCCCGAAAGGATCGCACAGGCCTCTGACGTTGAGGGAGCTTGTCATCTTTCATCAGGAGATCCAGACGCTCCCCGAATAGCCGAAGCCCCAGGAAAGGAATACCAGTGAGAGACTTCTTGGCGGCGGCGTCAGCTGCCCACTGCCGCATCCAGATAGTACGACGAAGAGCAACCAGCAGGGCCGAAGCCCTGCCGCCAAGCCGGACGGTATCGTCCATAGCCGAGATTACAAAGGCAATGAAATCCGTGCAAGCTAGGAGGTCCCTATACTCCTCCGCCCGCTTGCGAGATCTGGCTATATCAACAAGGTATCTCACCCTCTTTTTGATGGCTATGGAGACAATGGCAGCGGCACAGACCGGGCGGAGGCCAGCACCCACAAAGGTGAAAGCGTGACAGGCCAGCTGATCCATGCACCTGTCAGCAGGATCACGCAAGGAGGTAGTATCGGGAGACGGCATAACCGTGGTATTGGAGAGCCCCAAAAAGGGAGCATCCACCTCCGAGGGATGGGACCAAAGGCGAATCAACCCCTCAGAGAATGGATACCGTCTGTCCAGACCCTTAGGCACCAACGGCAATTTATTAGGACTCTCCCATTCCTTCAAAACCATCTTGGAGAAGTGGCCTTGCTCAGGAAAAACAAGACGTTGTCTCTCAGGCCGAAATAAGTCCCCCTGCTTCTTTTTGGCCACCTTCGGGGTTACAATGTGCAAGGTTTCAAATACCGCAGACAACAACTTTTCCGTGTCATCGGGGAGCCACCTGTCCTCGTCCGAGGAAGACCCAGGGTCACTGTCAAAGCCACCCGGTCGGTCCCCTGAGGAGTAGGAGTCAAGAAACAACTCACCCTCCTCCATGGAGTCTCGGCCACCAAAGGCCTCATAATCATCATCATCATCGGCAAAGAGTGAATAATCCAGCTCCAAGTGCCGCTTCTTACACGTGGAGTTGCCGGCGGCCAAGCGTGATAATTCGAGGGGCGGGCCGCGTGAGGACGCCCTGCCACCCCCATAGCGGCCAGAAGTCAAAATGGCGCGAACTTCCGGGCGCCAGGGTGAAGCAAGATGGCGCCCGGACGAGGCAGCAGGGATACGGGGCGGCGAAACCCCCCCTTCCCCCCGCGGAACGCAATAACGCGCCCCACAGCGCGGCATGTGGAAGCGCCCGTAGGCTCCCGCAGGGGGCCGCTGCCCCCCTCCCCCACAGTGACGGAAGGAGAGAAGAGGAGAGGAAGGAAGGCGAGTAAAGGCAAGTAAAAAAGTGACAAAAAAAAAACCACACATACATTAACAATAAAGCTTGTGGGAAACATAGTAAAAAAATAAGGTTCCAGAGTGGTTCCTCCCCCCCCCACATAGGCTCAGCATAGTCTATGGCTGGATACCCTTCGGGAGAGGGTCTGCGACCCAGAGCATAGCTCTGCCGAACACCTGACCCTCGGCGTTCCCCTACCGTCACCCATTCCGTAGCCGAGGCTGGGAGGCAGAATGGTTCCCCGGAAGCAGGAATAGAGCTGCAGTGGCCGACAGGCTTGGGATGCCCCGCTCGCCTGCGATATCCATAGAGAGAGATAGCATCCATCTTCGCAGTCAGACTGCAAGAAGAACTCTGGGGATTCTTAGGGAGACAGATGCCTTTATATGGGCCGGGAGGAGCCACTATTTTCATCTTGCAGTCACTGCGCCACCTTGTGGCGGATAACCCACTTGTCAAGAATGGAGCGACCTGAGCAGGACACCAGGAAAACAGGACGCTCAGCTCTGGAGTCAACTATAGGTTTTATAAATCAACATTGTGCTGGGCCTATCCCAGTCTCAGAGTTACCAGAAAATGAAATTAAAAATTCCAATTTGGCTGGAAGGTAAGGGGTGCCATAGGGGCAGGAGGATCCCCTCCATAATTACCAGAGCTCCCATGGCATCTATTACACCCTCAGTGTTTGATGCCGCATCCAACACTTTTGACTGTCGGCTTGCTGAAGGTGTACAGTGGAGTATGGTGTTAAGCCAGGGCACCAGTAGAGAATAATGGGTGCCTCAGGCTGACCTTGTACTCCGCACAGGCCTCCTAGAGGCCGGAAGCCATCGGTGCGGTACCGGTGGTCAGACACATTTATTGACTGATGGTGCATACACAACAAGCTTTCGGGCGCAAATTTGTAGCTGACTCAGTGATACGATAGACTCTTTAGTAATATGCTATATTACTCAGTGAAATATCAAAAAGAGAGGAGCCCCACAACTCCCCACTTTCCCTAGTAAATGCGGCACCACTGTGTACGATTTTATACAAAATAGATCTTTATTGACTACAAATCTCTACACAAAAAGACATATTAAAAAACACATAACACACTACAATCCATATAGAAGGGAGGGAGGGGGCAAAAAATGGTCACCTGTTGTTATTATGGTCGTACAATATTAATAAATATCACAAAATCACTAAAGGAGATACTTTAAGATCCCGGCCAGGTGTTATTAAAGTGCAAAATACTACTGTAAACCTATATCTATCTTAAAAAAATATTTACTAAAAGTGCAAAAATATACATACCAATCAATAATCAAAAAAATCTTAATAAATACATAAAAAAGCTATTCACAAACCAAGTGTCAGTGCTATAGTGCATACATATATACATTCATACGACCTTGGTCGTCCTGAGGAAGTGACGTGGAGAGTCATCACGTAACGCGTAGACGTTTAGGAGGGGTGGTGTGCTGGTCCCTGGTCATGTAAGATCTATTAACTTATGTATTTACATTTGTTTTGCTTGTTCCCGGCGGGTCCTCTTATCAGCTATAGATAGGAATATGAATGTATATATGTATGCACTATAGCACATTTTGATTATTGATTGGTATGTATATTTTTTATGATAGATATAGGTTTACAGTAGTATTTTGCACTTTAATAACACCTGGTCGGGATCTTAAAGTATCTCTTTAGTGATTTTGTGATATTTATTAATATTGTACGACCATAATAACAACAGGTGACCACTTTTTGCCCCCTCCCTCCCTTCTATATGGATTGTAGTGTGTTATGTGTTTTTTAATATGTCTTTTTGTGTAGAGATTTGTAGTCAAAGATCTATTTTGTATAAAATCGTACACAGTGGTGCCGCATTTACTAGGGGACGTGGGGAGTTGTGGGGCTCCTCTCTTTTTGATATTTCTCAGGAGTATCCACCTCATGTGGTTGGTTGTCCTCTGTGCGTGCACACTGTATTATTAAATTGCATAGGGATAGGGCTTATTGTTATTTTTAGCCAGTGCGGATTGCATTCTGAACTATATTACTCAGTGATATGCTAGATTACCCAATAATAGTCTTAATTAATAACACCGTAGATTACTCAGTGATACTCTGGAAGAGGGGGTCCTACCCAGTGGTAAGAGTAGCACTGATAGCACTTGAGATCCTATCAGGTAGTTCAGGTTGCAGACTGGTCTGTATCCCGCCCTGATCTGCCCAGATTACACAACTCTCATTTGCTTTATAAGTAGCAAACTGCTACAAAAGATAATAGGAGCTATATATATATGCATTTTTAAGAATATCAAACAATTTATATGGTTGTTTTGTGTTTTTAACACCGTTTTAGGTGCTGACAACCCATACATACCACCTAGTTAGTACTTGACATTAAGCAAATGGAAAGTGGAAAAATACAATTTTGTGATTACTCACCTGTAAAATGGGTATTGTAAGTATGTCTCACACCCTGCTTCGGAAATATTCATTACACTTGGGTTATGTCCAGTAGAGGGCGAACTTCTGCAGAGATGAATAGAAAAAAAGGAGCCCCTCCCGGCCCATAAATACCTGGGACCTCCCACACATTGCCCAGTATAAGAAAGCAGTAAGGGGACCAGGAAGAGCAAATAAAATCTATTAGAAAAACGGTATCACCAAACAGAGGATCCAATTAACAACTCAGGGCGGGGAGAAGCAGGGTGTGAGTCAAACTTATAATACCCATTTTACAGGTGAGTAATCACAAAATTGTATTATTCTACGTATGTCTCACACCCTGCTTCGGAAATATTCATTACACTTGGGACATCCAATAGCAGTGTCCAAAAAGGGTGGGGATTCCAACAGGCAAAAGTGCACAAATGAAACCCCTGCCGCTTGTAAAACTTTGCGGCCAAAAACAGCATCCGCTAAGGTCCGCACATCAACCTTATAAAAACTTGGAAAAGGTATGAACAGAAGACCAAGTAGCAGCTGCACAAACTTGTTCAACAGAAGCCTGGTGCTAAAAAGCCCAGGCAACCCCAACAGTACAAGTAGAAAGAGCAGTAAACTGAAAGGAGGGACCCTCCCCTTGGCAATATAGGCCCCAACAATGACCAGACATATCCATTTAATAAAGGTATACTTGGCGGTGCCAAACCCGTCTTGGGCCCAGAGGGCACAACAAACAAGGCGTCCGTCCTACAGAAAAGAGAAGTAGCCAAGAAATAGTACTTCACACACAAACATCCAAAAAGTGCAGGGCCCTCTCCTAGTCATTGCTAGACTAAGGACACAAGGAAGAGAGAACCACATCCTGAATGAGATGGAAAAACAGATACCATTTTAGGAAGGAAATCCGGCTTAAAGCGGAAAAACACCTTGTCCTGGTGTCTCTCAAAGAGGCCTGAATGGACAGGGCCGCCAACCCAGAAACACAGCGAACAGAGGAAATAGCCACCAAAAAGGCAATCTTTTGTGTAAGCATATAAAATGCAAAATTCAAATCCCAAACAGGCCCCAGGCCCAGACCGTGCTGAAGAAAGTCCAAAATCCTAGGGATTGAAAACACCTTGCAAGACAAGGCCCTAGCCTCACACCAATCAATATAGGACCTCCAAGTCCTGTAGAAGATGTCTGAATCACAACATCAGACAAACCTTCTTCTAATAAGACGGAGGAGGTTTCAGCAGCCACACCGTCAAGCCAGCGTTTGTAAACTGTGGTACGAACCAAACCTATCTTGGCCACCCTGGAGCCACCAGAATTGCTGGCGCACCCTCTTGAGCCAGCTTGCGCACCACCTTGCCCACCATGGAGAAGGGAGGAAACAGGTACAGGAACCCCAGATCCTTTCAGGCAAGAGACATGGCATCCACTGCCAGGGCCAGAGGAACCTGAGACAGAGACCCAAACGTTGGGAGCTTGTGATTGCAATGTGAGGCAAAGAAATCCACCTCCGGAGTCCCCCACTTGCAACAGAGGGACCGGAATACCTTGTGGTTGAAAGAGCATTCCCCTCAGCGAGAGGATCCCCTGCTCAAGGAGTCCGCCTCCGTGTTTTCCACTCCCGGAATGAATACCGCTGAGATGCATGGAACATCGCTCTCCGCCCATGCAAGAATCAGCGAAACTTCCCTGAGGGCACTCCTGCTGCGAGTCCCTCCTTGGTGATTGATGTAAACGACCGTAGTTCAATCGTCTGATCGAACCTGAACCGGTAAGTCCTGTAAGTGATCAACCAAATAGCTCTGAGCTCCAAGACATAGATGGGGGTGTGAGCCTCCTGAGGAACCCCCAGCCCCTGGAACTGAAAATCCGTCCAGAAACCTCCCCAGCCCGACAGGCTGGCATCCGTGGTAACCGTCTCCCAACAAGGGGCCAAAAAGGATCTGCCCCTCATCAGATTGCTTGGCTCCAGCCACCACTGAAGGGACTGCCGGACCCTGGGAGAGCAGAAAGGACTGATCCAAGTACCGGGAACATCCGTCCCAGATCAGCAATAGATGGAGTTAGAGCAACCTCATGTGGAACTGAGCAAAGGGGACTGTCTCGAAGGAAACCACCATCAATCCTACCAGTTTCATCCCTAGCCGGATAGAGAGGTGAGGATTGTCCAGGAGAATACGTATCGGTTCCTGAACCGTCTGCACCTTTGGGTGAGGAAGGAACACTCTGGCCTGACTGGTATCCAGATTCATGCCCAGAAATGAGATCTCCCTTGATGGGGAGAGAGAGGACTTGGGGTGGATGATCACCCATCCGAACCTTTCCAGCGTCGTCACCACCCTGGAGTCCATCTCCACCTGACATAGAAAAGATGCTGTAATGAGTAGGTCGTCCAGATACGGCACAATGTGAATGCCCTGAACTCTGAGAAGGGCCATTATGCCCACCAGCCCCTTGGTGAACACCCTTGGTACCGAAGTCAACCCGAAAGGGAGGGCCACAAACTGAAAATGCCGATCTCCCACCACAAACCTGAGAAATCTCTGCCGTGCGGGGTAGATTAGTACATAAAGGTAAACAACCTTGATGTCTATAAATGTCACGAAATCCCCCTGATGAAGGGAATTGATGACTGAGCGCAGAGTCTCCATGCCGAACTTCTGGGATCTGATGAACCTGTAGAGAAGCTTCAAAAACCAGGATGGTTCTGATGGATCCATCCTGTTTGGGAACCGTAAAGAGGTTGGAATAATAGCCCCGGCCTCTCCCTGAGAAAGGCCCGGACATATGACCTCCATGTCCAGAAGATTTTGCCCTGCCAACAGGAACCCCTGCGCAGCCCGGGGGTCCGAGGGAACCCGAGAACTGAGGAATCTGGGGAAGGCCGGTACTCGAACACCAACTTGTACCCGAGAGAGACCACTTCCACGATCCACTTGTCTGTGACCTCCCAGGCCCAGACCTGGAAAAAGTGCCGCAGCCTACCCCCCACCCACAAAGGTGAGGGCGCCCCCTCATTGCTGAGCTAGCCCGGCAGCGGGCATGGAACCCCAGACAGGTCCTGGACGGGCCCATCCTCCGCCTCGAAACGAAAGACATTATCCCCCGCAAGGGATACCCCCCAACCCACACACTGCCGGGACTACCCCGAAGGGAGCAGGAGCCCGGTATCCTGGGAGCCTCCATATGGCGATTTGTATGGTAGTCGCAATGACCAGCGGGAATTACGCTAGAAGCTACCCGGGATGCCCCTTAAGTCCGTTAGTGGGAGGATTTGCAAGCCCTTATTTTTTTTTTTTTTTTGGCCAAGGGACCCCTACAATAACAACATGGGGGCCCCCGTAAGTAAGGTACACCAAGACAAGCACTCACACATGCAGAATGTACAAAGAGTGTGGCAAAACATATAAAATAATATAGAACATTGAATATAATATAGTAGTATATAATACAAATAGTAATGTATATAATAATAATATGGCATACTATTTCTTCATCTAAGTAATAAACATAATGTATGCGCAAATAGTACAATAAAAGAGTAGCGTGAGGACTGGCATGAACGGAGTCTTGAACCAGCAATCTACCATCTATCATCACAGTCTGCTGCTCTAGCTATGGTGCTTTGGAGTTACACTAATGACGCCCAGCGCGCATGTGGGCATTGACAAAATTGTGGTTGATCTTAACAAGACCCAGAAACTGCAAGCTGGAACAATACGATTCCTCAGTGTTCTTGGCCGCCGCGCTGGATAAGGCGCAAACTCAAGCCACAGACAACAAGCAAAGCCCTGCAAGGCACTCACCGCACAACGGAAGGCGATCCCCCACTGATGGCAGAAGGAAGAAGAAGCAGAAGAGCGGGCCGGCGCGGATCGCGCGCTGCGCCTGGCCCCGCCCCCTCACCCAGCAACACAATGCCATTGACCGGGCGCCGCCGAGCGCCAGCCCCGTCCCCTCTCCTCACCGCAAGGAGAGGGAGAAGCTCACACTTAGCCATAGCAGCCATGACAGGGCGGCCAGCTCTCAAAACGGCCGCCGCATGTATAAAACGAAAGATAAGATGAATGTTAAAAGCACACACACACACTCATACACCCATTCATTAACGGATTACTTCCCGATGCTCCACATCAAACAGACAAGGGAGAAATCACAGGCCCCCCTCCCATTGTGAATAAAGGAACTAAAGTAAAGGGAGGGAGGGATCCCCAACTACAGTAGTAGAACATGGGGAAACGGACAGGGCATCCCAAACCAGGGTCACCAACCTGGTAGCCGCCTACCCCTTGTAATGGGATCACACGGAGGAGCGTGGCTCCTATCAGTACACCTGTTAAGGTGAGTCCTACCGTCCCCCGGACCTACAGTCAAGGCTGGGAGGCATTAGGGGACTTAAGTATAAATAGGTCCGGGCAGAAATGGGGATAAAAATGGCTGGGTGTGAACCCGGCTTACCTGCAAGGAGGAGACTTCATCTTCTGACTTGCTCGCCGTCTGCAGAGACGATTACTGGGGAATGTGTGGGAGGTCCCAGGTATTTATGGGCCGGGAGGGGCTCCATTTTTCTATTCATCTCTGCAGAAGTTAGCCCTCTACTGGACATAACCCAAGTGTAATTAATATTTCCGAAGCAGGGTGTGAGACATACTTAGAATAAATCTTAGAAACCCCTGTTCTATACCATTAATCTTCAGCTCTACTGCTGACAGCCTATGCGTGCACTGCAAGTCTCTCTTTTGCTAACCTTTCCTGCACTGCTTTCTATTAACTGATCACAGAGAACAAGTGTAACTTCCTGTCTCCCAGAGGCAGAACACCATCAGGGGCAGACCGCACACATATCAGACAACGCGATACAGCACGATATAGGCCCTTGTGTCCGGAATTGTATATTTGGGGTGACGGTCAAATATAACACATGAAGCATTGTAAAGGAAATGGTCACCAAAGCTCCTGCTTCCCACAGACAGACAGACACACACAGATTTCTCTTCACTCACTTGGGGTGTGGAAAGCTATCGACCAGCGATACGTACAGTGACACTCTCTTTGCTCTTGTCGGCCGTGCTCTCCTTTTCTTTGGGTGCACTGGCAGGTTCGGGGGGCGGAGGCTGGGCACTGGCAGTGGATGGCGCCGATTTATCAAGCTCCGACTCAGCTTCCTGCTGTGTCACTGTGGCTGTGGGGAAGATACACAGAGGTATGTGAGACAGCATGTACAGAGGTTAGTCCTCCTATCAGATTGCAGCATCACAGGGTGGCTGCTCTAGTGAGTGACCAGGTCAATGGAAATATGGATGCAGATAATTACACAGCCTATAGCGAAACAATCCCAACCCACCATCACTACCCCCCAAATTTACTACAGTGAGTCCTATAGGGAAGGGAATCATTGCAGAATCATGGGATCACTGTTCTAGTGGGTGAGCAGCTCAGCTGAAATATGGAGGCAGATAGGTACAGAGCCTATAGTGATCCATCCCAGCCCACCATCACCGCCTTCAAAGCCACTACAGCGGGTCCTCTAGAAGGAAATCCTTACAGAATCATGGGGTTGCTCCTGTAGTGGGTGACCAGCTAAATAAGAATATGGTGGCAGATAGTTACAGAGCCTATAGTGATACAGCCCACCATCACCACCCCCAAATTCATTACAGCAAGTACTATATAATTTGAGTTAGTTACCTGGTAACTTCTTTTTTAAACATCTGAAAGGGCAGCATACCACTGAGATATTAAGGCTCCGCCCCAAGGTAGGAACACATGACCACCAGAATACACAAAACTTTAGCTCCTCCTCCAGACACCAGCAGTTTAAGAGATCTGAAAAACAAAGACAAAGCACCAACTGGTAAATCAGTAAGATATAAAATAATGTATCCTGAGGGAGGGAAGCCTGTCTGCCCTGGAGAAGATCCGTTGTAAGAAAATCTGATAGTGCTCTTCATCCATCGGGCCAATGTTGCCTTGGAATTACACTGACCCTTACTGAGACCTGAAAAGGAAACGAATAAGCCATTGGCCTTCCTCCAATCCTTTGTTTGTCGAAAGTATTCCAGCAAACAGGCTCTGACATCCACAGACTTATCTACAGAACCAGTGGAGAGATCACTATCCCTGGCGGATGGGTGGATAATCTCTTAGGTCCGATGAAAGTCAGAAGAGCTCTTAGGAAGGTAGCAAGGATCCACCCGCATTATTAAATGATCCTGGAAAGCTTGAAGAAAGGGGTGACGGCAAGACAGAGCCTGGATATCACGGATTCAGCGGGCTGAAGTTATTGCCACCAAAAAGAGCCTTCCATGTAAGAAATTTAATATGAGAGCTTGACAGAGGTTCAAAGAGTGGTGCGGTCAGAGCTCTAAGGACCTGGGCGAAATCCCATTGAGGAGCTAACTTCAAACGTTCTGGACCGCCTAAAAGCTAGCAAAATGTGTGTGACCAATGCGAAAGATGAAAGTCTCTGATCCAGAAAAAACCAAAGGGCTGCTAATTAAAGCTTCAGGGTACTGATACTTAGACCCAGGTTGACTCTCTCCTAAAGGAAATCCAATATGCACCTTCCAGGTGTTAAATGTTTTGCACATTTTCAAATACATCTTCCTTGCCTCCTCCCTCAAAAAAACTCTTTTTCAGGAGCATTGCAATCTCAGGGTCCAAAGTGTCAGACACCGTGGTCTTTTCTGCCACCATGGGGTCTGCAATATAATGGCAGAATATTTTGTATAGAAACAGAGAGGATCTGAACTGGAGGAAAAGCATAAGCCAGACTGAAACGCCACTGGTGAGCTGGGGCATCTATTCCTAAAGCTTGATCGGAGGGATCGAGGGAGAACTTCCTCAGCTTGTTGTTTCAAGGCAAAAAGATCCACTTTCGGAGTTTCTCTCAGGACACAAATCTGATTGAATACCTACTGGTTCAGTGACGATTTTGTTTCCTGTAGCAGGGAGAGACTCAAAAAATCTGCAACCTGATTTCGTCAACATTTTCAGGTGGATGGCTGATAGGGATAAAAGGCTCAGATCAGAATTTCATTTGCTGCTTGTTGCAGGATGGATGACCTTGTCCCTCCCAGAATATTCATATATGCCATAGTAGTCACATTGTCTGTTCTGATTTGTAGTCGATGACCCTGAGGCTAGCAATGCCCCCTTCACAGCTATCAATTCTCTGAGATTCGATGAGGATAGGCTCAGTCATCTGGATCATTCCCCCTGAGCGGTCAGGAATTCGCAATGGGCGCCCCAAACCCAGGAAAAGGCGTCCATCGTCACTACCAAGTCCTTGGGGTCCGCCCAGGATAGGCCACTGACAAACCTGTGCTTGACCGGCCACCAACTCAGAGATTCCTTCACTAAATCTGGGACTGCGATTATCCTGTCTATGGACGCCTGAGACCTGTCCCAAGAGTTCAGAATATGCAGCTGTAGAGTCCTTGAGTGTAGCTGACCTCATCTTACCGCGGGGAAGGCCGATCATTAGCCCCAAAACCCACATAGCTTGACGAACCAAAATTGACCAACTAGAAAAACGTTTTGCCTCAGTCAAAGATAATGATCCTTCAGCCGTTCCAAAGGATCACATTAATCCCGAACCCCATGTAAGTCATGACCTGTGACGGAACTAGACTTCTGGCAATTCAGGATCCAACCCAATCATAGAAAAAAAAAACGTTTGTCAATTTCAGATCCTGGAGCAATCTCTCCTGATCTGGGGCAATGAGGAGAAGGCCGTCTAGATATGCCATGATCCCGACGATCCCGACTTCTTTCTGCCTTAGTGTAGATAGAGGTTCAGCTAGAACTTTGGTAAAAATTCTCGGAGCCGACGCCAGCCCGAAGGGTAGGCATACAAATTGAAAGTGGAGTATTTAGTCCACCAACTTTACTGCAAATCTCAAAAAGGCTTACACAGACAAGCTCATCGGTACCTGCCAATAGGCATCCATCAGGTCTATTGAGACCGTTAAGGAGCCAGGCGGGGGCAGATTCCTCTCAGGGAAGATGGACTCCATGCAGAAGCATCTGTAACATACAGACAGATTCAACTTCTTCAAATTGAGAATGACCCGGAATCCTCCAGAGGTGGTCTTTACCAAATAATACCGTTTTGTGATTACTCACCTTTAAAACAGATATTATAAGTGTGATATACACTCCGCTTCAATTCTTCTTGACAGTTGGGTTATTCTCCAGTAGAGGGCGAACTTCTGCAGAAATGAATGCAAAAAAATGCACTAACTCAAACCACTGCAGCTAGCAGAACCTTGCGGCCAAAAACAGCATCCGCTGAAGCCCGAACATCAACCTTGTAAAACTTGGCAAATGTATGAACAGAAGCAGCCATACAAACTTGTTCAACAGAAGCCTGGTGCTGAAAAGCCCAGGATGCACCCACAGCACAAGTAGAGTGCGCAGTGACCCTAAAAGGGGGAGTCCTCCCCTTAGCAGAATAGGCCCCAACAATGGCCTGACAAATCCATTTGCTAATCGTAGACTTAGCAGGTGCCAAACCTTTCCTGGGCCCGCAGGGCACCACGAAAAAAGCGTCCATCCTGCGGAAGGAAGAAGTAATCACCAAATAGTACTTCACACAGCGAACAACGTCCAAATTGTGCAGAACCCTCTTCTTGTCATTGTTAGGCTTAGGACACAAGGAAGGGAGAACAATATCCTGATTGAGGTGGAAAGCAGACGCCACCTTAGGAAGGAAATCCGGCTTAAAATGAAAAACCACCTTATCCTGGTGTCTCTCAAAGTAAGGGGCCTGAATCAACAGAGCCGCCAACTCAGAGACACGCCGAACAGAGGTAATAGCCACCAAGAAGGCAACCTTCTGAGTGAGAACCGAAAGAGCAATATCCTGTAGCGGCTCAAAAGGAGGACCCTGCAGAGCCGAAAGAACCAAATTCAAATCCCAAACAGGAACTACAGCCTTCTGAGGGGGCCGCACATGTGCGACCCCTTGGAAAAAGGTCTTAACCAGTGGGTGTACGGCAAAAGACCTCTGGAAGAAAACCGACAGAGCAGAAACCTGTCCTTTCAAAGTACTAAGCTGGAACCCAAGATCCAGATTATGCTGAAGAAACTCCAAAATCCTGGGTACAGAAAAAACCCTGCAAGGCAAGCCCGTAGACTCACACCAATCAATATAGGACCTCCAAGTCCTATAGTAAATGCCAGAAGAGGACCGCTTCCTAGCCCTAATCAGGGTCTGAGCGACAGCCTCAGACAAACCATCCTCTTTCAAGATGAAGGTTTCAGCAGCCAGGCCGTCAAAGCCAGCATTTGTAAATTGGGGTAAAGTAGATGACCCTGGGATAGCAGGTCCGGCAGCAAGGGGAGCCGGCACTGGTCTACGGCCATCCTTACGACATCTGCGTACCAAACCCTTCTTGGCCACCGCGGAGCCACCAGAATCCCTGGTGCCCCTTCTAGAACCAGTTTGCGAACTACCCTGCCCAGCATGGAGACAGGTGGAAACAGGTCCTTCCAAGCCAGTGACAAGGCATCCACTGCCAAAGCCAGGGGATCCTGAGAAAGAGACACAAATGCCGGAAGTTTGTGATTGTGCCTCGAGGCAAAGAGATCCACCTCCGGAGTCCCCCACTTGCGGCAAAGATCCAGAAAGACCTCGGGGTTGAGAGACCACTCTCCTTGGCGAGAGGACCCCCTGCTCAGGGAATCCGCCTCCGTATTCTCCACCCCCGGAATGTAGACTGCCGAAAGGCAAGGAACATTGCTCTCCGCCCAGTGCAGGATCAGAGAGCCTTCCCTGAGGGCACTCCTGCTGCGAGTCCCTCCTTGGTGATTTATGTAGGCCACCGCCGTTCGGTTGTTCGAACGCACCTGAACCGGAAGACCCCGTAACTGTGGGGTCAACCGAGCCAGAACCAGACGAATGGCTCTGAGCTCCAATATATTGATGGGGGTGGGAGCCTCCTGGGGACCCCACACCCCGCTGAACTGATGACTCTTCCAATAACCTCCCCAGCCCGACAGGCTGGCATCCGTGGTAACCGTCTCCCAACAAGGGACCAGAAAGTATCTGCCCTTCACCAGATTGCTCGAGTCCAGCCACCACCAAAATGACTGCCGAACCCTGGGAGACACCTTGAATCCAAAGACAGTGGGCTCCTGTCCCAATACGTCAATAGGAGAAG
This sequence comes from Gastrophryne carolinensis, assembly GCA_027917425.1. Lineage (NCBI taxonomy): Eukaryota > Metazoa > Chordata > Amphibia > Anura > Microhylidae > Gastrophryne > Gastrophryne carolinensis. The sequence goes on along the minus strand of CM051243.1, from coordinate 42,290,557 downwards.
TTGAAGAGATCTCATGTGAAATTGTGCAAACGGCACCGCCTCGAAGGAGGACACCATCAGACCCACCAGTTTCATCCCCTGTCGGATAGAGGGACAAGGACTGGCCAGAAGAAGACGGATCAGGTCCTGAATCCCCTGCAACTTGGTCTGGGGCAGAAACACTCTGGCCCAACTGGTATCCAGATTCATGCCCAGAAATGAAATCACTCGAGACGGGGAGAGAGAAGACTTGGTGCGGTTGATCACCCACCCGAACCTCTCCAGGGTCGACACCACCTGGTGGGTGTCCAGTTCTGCCTGCTGAAGGGAAGAAGCTGAAATCAACAGGTCGTCCAGATAAGGCACAATGCGAATACCCTGAGATCTGAGCAGAGCCATTACGCCCGCCAAAACCTTGGTGAAGACCCTCGGTGCCGAGGTCAGACCGAAGGGAAGAGCTACGAATTGATAATGTTGATCCTCCACCGCAAACCTCTCTGATGTGCCTGAAAAATCGGAACATGCAGATACGCATCCTTGATGTCTATGGATGTCATAAAATCCCCTTGGCGAAGGGAATTGATAGCCGAGCGCAGAGTCTCCATGCGGAACTTTTTGGCTCTGATAAGCCTGTTGAGAACCTTGAGATCTAGAATGGGTCTCACAGAACCCTCCTTTTTGGGAACCGTGAAAAGGTTGGAGTAGTACACCCTGCCTCTTTCCAACGGAGGCACCGGGCATATAACCCCCATGTCCAGAAGGCTTTTCACTGCCAACAGGAGCCCCTGTGCAGCCTGAGGGTCCGAGGGCACCCGAGACCTTAAGAATCTTGGGGGCGGCCAGTACTCGAACTCCAGTTTGTACCCGGAGGAGACCACTTCCAAGATCCAATTGTCTGCGACCTCCCGGGCCCAGACCCGGAAGAAGAGCCGCAGCCGTCGCCCCACCCTTGCGGGTGAGGGCGCCCCTTCATTGCTGAGCCAGTTTAACGGCAGGCTTGGGCTTGGAACCCCAGGCAGCCACGGGACGTGCCCGACCTCTGCCTCTGTTCCAGGACCAGCCCCGGACACCTGAGAAGGCCAGACCCCTAGACGCTCTGGCCCCTCGAAAGGAAGGAGTGAATGAGCCCGCCCCCCGAAAGGGATGGCGCTGCTTCCTCCACTGAGGTAACTTACCGCCTTTAGCAACAGTATCCAATTTATCTCCAAACAGCCGCGCACCCAAGAAGGGGAGAGCTGTGAGCGACTTCTTGGCTCCAACGTCCGCTGTCCACTGATGGAGCCAAACCAGTCTGCGCATGGCCACCAGTAAGGCTGACGTCCTACTACACACGACAATGGAGTCTTCCATCGCAGCCATGACAAAATCCATGAACAATTCGCACTTCTATAGCGTATAAGTATAGTGAACTCAGCGCCAGCTGGATCCAGCTGAGCGTTATTCAGCCAGTCCCTGATAAGAGACCTGGTAGCAAGCGACACCAGGGCAGATGCACTAACCGGCGGCAGGGCCGAGCCCACGTTGGCAAATGCGTGGCATGCCATCTGATCAAGGCGCTTGTCCTCGCCATCCTTAAGGGAGGAGGCGTCAGGGGTGTTCAGTACAGAAGAGTTGGTCAAACCTAAAACAGGCGCGTCGACCTTGGAGGGAGAAGACCAGCGCTTGACCGCCTCCACAGGAAAAGGATACTTCTTATCCCATCCCTGAGGCACACCAGGAAGCCGACTGGGCCTCTCCCGTTCCCTAAGTATCAGCGCATCAAAATGACCCTGGGTAGGGAATTCCAGACGGGGCTTGTAGGCCCCAAAAAATTCCCCCTTCTTAAGAGGGGGCGCCTCAGGTGGATCAATATCCAACACCTCCAATAAATGTGACAAAACAGTGGCCGTATCAACGGCATCCCCCAGTGCCTGCCCGACATTGGAATTCCCAGGCTGACCATAGTCAGCCTCTGAATCCTGATACAATTCCCCCTCCTCTAGCGGGGACAATTCAGTGGACTCATCGTCAGTGTCCCACAAAGGCTGGACCAACGACAACTGTCTCTTTTTAGCCTGGGGCTTCTTGCCCACCATGCTAGCAATCATTTTCTCTATGCTGGCCAACCCAGCCCAAACATGAGAAAGCGACTCCCCACTATTACCAATGTCACTTGGTACAGATCAGGTGCGGAGGGGAAGGCGATGAAGCGGGAGGAGCCGACCAGTAGACTGGGTACCAGACTGCTGCGTTATGGCCTTTTGTGCGCATGGTATACAGATCAGAACATTCTCCCCCGTAAGGGATACCCCGCACCCCACACATGGCCCGGATTGTCCCGAAGGGATCCCGGGCCTGGTATCCTGCAGAGCCTCCATATGGTGAATTTTTGTGGTCAGTCGCAAGACCGTAGGGGATTACGCATAAGCAACCCGGGATGCCCCTTAAAAGTCCCGGTAGGAGGATTTTTGGGTGGACAACTTTTATATCTAGGGACCCCAAGACCAGGAGGGACCCCTTAAAATGCACATATACAGGGACACCTGTAACACACAAAATAAGTCACATAAGAGCAGAGCAGTGTAAAAAATGCCATAGCATTTGATCCTACAGTCACACAACAGAATATATATATATATCTATATATGTATATATTATATATATATATACCACCGAGCAGCCATACAGTGCAAATAAAAGGCATATACTATGTATAGACACCAATAAATATACATATACATCTTGGGGATATATATATATATATATATATATATATATATATATATATATCGCCCACGGGCACCAATAACGCCCGGCAGCATGTACAATATTTATATGTATATATCAATATACCCAGCATAAAGGAGCCCCGTATGGGGCACTCACGGGCTGCAGTAATGAAGAGGGTGTCCCCTAGGTGGAAAGGGTGAAGGAGGCGGGCCAGCGCGGAACGCGCCAGCACATGGCCCCGTCCCCTTCCGACGCGGGATACACACACCAAGAGAAGCAAGAGGGTCTGAGAGAAGCAAGAGGGTCGCGCTCCCCGGCCAATATGGCCGCGGAGCCGACCATGAGAGAACCGGCCCGCCGCCGCACGAGAGCGTGCGTGCGGGCCAAGTAGAGCGTTAATCACACATATATGTGTTGATGAATAAAATCAGTCACACACATAAGACCAAGTATAAAGGCCAGCAGCCAGCCCCCCCCCCCGGGAGGAGAGTAAGGGACCCAGAAGGGGGGGAACCCTGCCAGAATCCGGCCCTAAGCCTAGTGGGACGGGGCATCCCACAACAGGATCACCAAAACATGGATAACCGCCTACCCCATAGTGAGGTCTCACGGTGGAGCGGTGCTCCTGCTGCACCCCTAGGGTGCTCCTACCTTCACCAGGACCCGCAGCCTAAGCTGGGAGGCTCAATACAGGGACAATTTAGAAGGGTCCTGGCAGCAATAGGGACAAAAATGGCCGGGCGCGAGCCCGGCTTACCTGTAAGTAAGAGAAGTCTTCATCTTCTGTCTTGCTCGCCTTCCTGCAGAGAAGAAACTGGGGAATTGGTGGGAGGTCCCAGGAAGTTATGGACCGGGAGGGGCTTCTTTTTTTGCATTCATCTCTGCAGAAGTACGTCCTCTACTGGAGAATAACCCAACTGTCAAGAAGAATTGAAGCAGAGTGTATGTCACACTTGGAATAAATGCTTGAGTAGAACTCCCCCATTGGTGGCAGGGAACCGGGAAATCACTCCCATATATGACATATAGACTGCTGTGAATGCCCAGTCTTTCCTCCCTGCCCCCTGGAAGAGGTGTAACAAAAAAGGTTCCCCACCCCACCAAATGTGGAATTGTTTTAACCGGGAACTTATTAGGGACCCAGCATCATTGCTTCTTAGGGACTGTTGTGTACCAAACAGAGTGGATCCTCTAGCTTGCCTCTCCTAGATGTAGAATGGGCCCCTCTAAACGAGTCCTTGATAAGAAAGGGCCGACTATAAGAGGACTGACTAGAAAAAAAATAAAAAATTCCTGAAGTCCCTATGTTTAGAGGGAAAAGACTTAATGCTGTCAGCAGACCTGTCTAGTTCTGGGCTAAAGAGGAATTCCCTGTCCACGGGCATGGCAAACAGACGCAACATATATCCCCTTACCAAGTACACATCCACAAAGTGAAGGTCATGACCTGCTAAAAATCTCACCAGTAAAGCCCTCATAATCTTATTAATATTCGTTGGCTTCAGAAGATGATTTAAGCTGCTGAAGCCATTAAGATTCCTGGCAACGCAAGTAGAGGCTAGAATCTGTTTGAGAGTACAAGATTCAGCCTACCATGCTTTCTTCAAGAGAGAATCCATCTTCTTGTCTTCAAACTCCTCAAAGGCTAAATCCACCCCCTTGGACACCATAGAAAAGGGGGAATCCAGTTTGGGGCATTTATCCCAAATATTTGAGTCTTCCTAAACAACCAAATAACGCCTCTTAGGAGCCCTTGGTCTATAAACCTTCCTTCCACTCATTAAAGTGGACCAACACCAACCGCTGATCGGCCCGGGAATCTATAAGATCAGCTCCCTGCCTGCGGGGCACCCCGATCGTTTGTGAATGGCCGGCGCGGGCGCGCACCCTGTAAGAGGGACGCGCGAGAGGCGGCAGCGGGTGCTCTCACCTTGTCCGTCGACGGACCTCGCTTGTCCGTCAGCGGTGATTGGTGGAGCGAGTCACGTGGGAGCGGGGTCAGGTGAGTTTTTGGGGCTTTCTGGGGGGTTTCACCAATCGGGGTGCCCCGCGGAAGTGGACCAACACCCAGGATAGTGAAAATCCTGGGTGTTGGTCCACTTTAAGGATAGCCTTCTTAACTTAGTTATGAATGGGGAGGGGGAGCAGGAAACAAAATTTGAGTATAGAACCCATCATGTTTAGACTTAGGGGTGCAACTCCTATCCTCAATGCCCATAGAAAGATGAACCATATGCAGGAGATATGGTAAATTCTCTGGGGGAATAAGGAATGTCACTAGTAAAACTGAATCAGAACCTGAACAAGGGCTCTCCTCGGAGGAGGAAGGGCCCTAATCCCACTCAGAAAGGGGGTATCAGAGACTTCTGACTCCTGCCCTCTAGAAAAAAGGGTATGCCCAAAAACACAATTCTGTGAAATACTCATCTGTAGAATTGATATTCTCAAATACCCGGGGACCTCCCACAAATCCCCAGCATTGAAAAGCAGTGAACAAGAAGCAGGGAGAATTAACCACCAAAAAACTGGTAACTATAACAATGGTAACAATCACCATACAGGGGATCCAGAATAATGCAAAAACCAGGGTGGGGTGGAGCAGGACGTACTGTATACAAATAATATCAATTCTACAGTTGAGTATTTCAAAGAATTGTATTATTCTTAGTATACAGTACGTCCTGCTCCAGATATAGTACTTACACTTGGGACATCCAATAGCAGTGTCCATAAAGTAGGGTGGGATCCCAACAAAACGACAACAGCAGACAGTTTAAAACCACTGTCACCTGCATAACCATACGGCCAAGACAGCATGAGCTGAGGCCCTAACATCAACCTTGTAAAACTTTGCAAAGGTATGAACAGAAGGCCAAGGTAGTGGCCTAGCAAACCAATTCAACAGAAGCCTGGTGCTGAAAAGCCCAAGAGCCATCAAAGCACGAGTAGAATAAGAATCAAAACGAAAAGGAAGATTCTTCCCCTTGTTGGAATAGGCCTGAGTAACAGCCTGACGAATCCAATCGCTAACAGTAGACTTGGCAGAAGCCAAAAAACCTTTCCAAGTACCAGAAGGAACATCCATTCAAGGATTAACCAGGTCCAAAGCCGCCCAACTCCCTGAGAGCAGACGAGATAGGGCACATTCAGGATGTAGTGACCATACGCCCCAAGGAACATCAGTTCTCCTAAAGGACACAGTGACTACCAAGGAAAAAACTTCCAACAGCCGTTCAAGGAATGCAGAACCCTTTCCTCAGCGTTGCTAGGAAAAAGGCACAGCAGGAAGAACAATATCTCAAAACAATGAACATAAGACACCACCTGATGCGGAGAGTCCGGCTTCAGGCGGAACACCACCTTATCCTGGTGTATCTCAAAGAATGGGGGTTAGGTAGACAGAGCCGCCCGCTAACACACGCCTGACCAAGGTAACAGTCACCAGAGGGACAACCTTGAGGGTAAGAACAGCCAGACAGCATCCTGAATAGGGCCCAAAGGGACAAAACCCTGCAAGCAGACAGAATGAAATTCAAATTCAAATCCCAGCAGGGACAATAGGATTACATGGGGGACGCACATGAGTACCCCCTGAAAGAAGTCTTAACCAAGGAAGACTGAACCAGAGACTACTAAGGCAAGGTGGACAGGGCAGAACCTGACCCATCAGAGTACGGAGTTGGAGAACCAACTCCAATCATGCTGAAACCAACTCTAGAACCCTGGGAACCGAGAACGCCCAAAAGGGAGAGACCTAGACTCACACCAATCAATATGGGTATGCCATACCCTATAACAGGTAGAAGAAGAAGAGGAAGAAGCTTGCTCCTAGCCTTCCCATAGTCTCAATCACCGAGACAGATAAGCCTGTCTCCATGAAGATGGATGTTTCAGCAGTCTGTAGATTGGAGTGACGTAAAGGGTGCCCTGATTGAGCAGAGCTGGCACTCCTGGCAAAAGGTACAGAAAACTACTGTCTGCAAATTACACTCCACTAGAGCACCTGGGGGCCACCAGAATCACTGGTCCCCTTACCAGAGCAATCTTGCGCAGAACCCTGCCCAGCAGGGGAATGAAGAAAAGACATATAGAACCGAACGTTCAGTCATGACGATAATAAGGCATCCGGACCACTGCCAGAGGATCCTGGGACAGGGAAACAAAGGCCGAGAGCCTGTGCTAGTGACGGAACACAAACAGATCCACAACTGGTTGGACCCCATAGTGACACAGGGATTAGCACATCCTGTCGCAGAGGGGCTCATCCGGAGCCAATATCACTGATATGCAGGGAACATTGTCTCCACCCAGATTAGGAACATAGACACTTCCTGGAGGGTCCACCAGCTCCAGGCCCCTTCCAATGATTAATGTAGGACACTGTCGTAAGTGTACTGTCAGAAGTATTCAAGCGAGACAGACCCAACTGAAAACGCTCACTGTTTCAATCATCAATAGGTTGGCATCCATGGTGACCGTTTCCAAGAAGGGGCAAGAAGGAACTGCCCCAGACAGGTTCCTTGAGTTCATCCACTCCAAGAGAAACCTTCTTACCAGGTGGGAAGGCCCACAGACCCTGCTCCAGGGATGCTGGATCCCTGTCCTGTATTAATAATAGAAGTCGCAGAAGGGCCCAAGGGGAACTGAGCATAAGGGACCTCTTCCGAGCAAGGCACCAACGGGCCCACCAGCTGCATCCCTGCCTGGTGAAGGGATCGGGACAGCAACGAGGGACTGAGCCCATGTGACCAGATTATCCACTTTATTGCTGAGAAGGGAAGATTCTCATTTGAATCTAATCCAGATTCATTCCTAGTAATGGAGTTACCAATTAAGGGGACAATGAGGACTTGGGGTGAAAGATCACCCATCCAAATGACTCCCAATGGACGCCATCAGCCGGGTATCCAACTTAGCCTGACGAAGAGACTGGTAAGTGAAAAAGGACGTCTAGGTAGGTCATCGCGCGGACGCCCCTTGGTCTCCTCAGAGACATCACCGCCGTCAGCACCTGGGTGAGCGCTCTGGGAGCTGAAGAGAGGCCAGATAACAAGGCCACAATTAGCAGTGTTGGACTTCCAACACGAACCTGAAGAGCCTCGGTGTCCTGAAGGCACAGGGATGTGAACATAAGCATTTTAGAGCACCACAGACGGCAAGAAGCCCCCTGGGCGCAAGGCGCTGATGGCCCATCTCAGAGTTTCCATGCAGAAACTGCCTGTAATTGGAAAATTGCTGTGAATCCAGAATGGGCCAGCCTGACCCATCCTCTTGAGGGACTGTGGAAAGGTTGGTGTAGCGGCCCCTGCCTCTGCCTGTTACGGGCAATCTGCAAGTCTCCCTCAGACCTCGCAGACCTTGCATGGCCTGTGCCAGCAACTGAACTGCGGCAGGGACCAGGAGTACCTGGGCCCTGATAAAACTGGGGAAGGCCACGCAGCAAACTCTATCTTGTATCCGGAGGACACAACCTCCTGAATCCACCAGTATGAGGCGTAAAGCCTCCTGACAAGAGCAAAGTGCCGCAGCCATCCCCTCAGCCAGACGGGCATTGGTGGAAGATTTAGGCTTAGCCCCGTCGGAGGGGCCAGAGCGTTGTCTGCTGCTCCCGGGGCCGGAGTCTGCGCGAGCCCCCACGAAGGACACCCCTGGTTCTTGTTTAACACTAAGGAAGGGGGAAATAGGGGTGCCCCTGCCCCGAGGGGGCCTAGATGGCCGCCTGCGTTGTGGTGACTTACCCTTTTTTCCAAACAGGTCTAGACGGGCCCCAAACAAGCGTAGCCCTCTAAAGGGAAGCCCAGGGAAGCCCAGTGTTTGTAAATTGGGATGGCACAGCTGCCCCTGAGTGAGCAGATCCGGATCCTTGGGCAGGACGTATTGATCTACTGCTAACTGCACAATGTCTGCGAACCACACCCTTGTTGGCCACCAGGGGGCCACCAGAATGGTTGGCACCCCTTCCTGGGCTACCTTGCGCAGCACCCTGCCCAACAGAGGAAACGGGGGGAACACATAGAGGAGCCGAAACCCCTTCCAAGGCATTGCTAGCGCATCCAAGGCCAGAGGATCCTGTGAAAGAGAGACAAAGAATGGAAGTTTGTGATTGTGACGTGAAGCAAACATGTCCACATCCGGCAGACCCCAGCGGTGGCACAGAGAGTGAAACACCCTTTCGCTGAGGGACCACTCCCCCAGCCGAGACATCCCCCTGCTCAAAGAGTCTGCCTCCAGGTTCTCCACTCCCGGGATGTAAACTGCCGATATGCAGGGAACATTCTCCTCCGCCCAGGACAGTATCAGGGACACTTCCTAGAGGGCTCGCTTGCTCCGAGTCCTTCCCAGATAATTGATGTAGGCAACCGCCGTCTGATTGTCCGAACCGATCTGAACAGCCTGACCCTGAAGGTGCGGAGTCAACTAGAAAAGAACCAACCTTATCGCCCGCAGTTCCAGAATATTGATGGGAGCATGGGCCTCCTGAGGGCCCCACTGACCCTGGAACTTCAGAGACTTCCAAAAGCCCCCCCAACCTGTCAGACTGGCATCTGTGGTGACAGTCTCCCAGCATGGGGGCAGAAAGGTCCTGCCCACTAGGAGATTCCTTGAGTCCAGCCACCACGAGAAGGACTGACTGACCAGAGGGGACAGAACAAATTCCTGATCCAGGGACACAGGGTCCCGATCCCAAACTGACAAGAGGTGCAACTGAAGAGGTCTCATGTGAAACTGAGCATAGAGAACCGCCTCGAAGCATGACACCATCAGGCCCACCAGCTGCATCCCTTGCCGAATGGAGGGGTGAGGGCAAGAAAGTAGAGACCGTGCCTGCGTCTGCAGGCTCTCCACCTTCTGCTGAGGCAGAAAAATCTTGACCAGAGATGTATCCAGAGTAATGCCCAGAAAGGACCTCACCAAGGACGGAGAAGACTTGGGATAGTTCATCACCCAACCGAAGGACTCGAGTGTGGAGACCACCATCTGGGTATCCAGCTCGGCTTGATGGAAGGACTGAGACGCAATCAGAATGTCGTCCAGATAGGGAAGAATGCGAATGCCCTGAGATCTCAACAGAGCCATCACCCCCGCCAGCACCTTGGTGAAGACCCGAGGAGCCGAGGTAAGACCAAACAGTAGGGCCACAAATTGGTAGTGCTGATCCTCCAGAGCGAACCTGAGAAATCTCTGATGACCTGGAAAGATTGGAACATGAAGGTAAGCATCTTTGATGTCCACAGAAGTCATGAAATCGCCCGGGCGCAAGGTACCGACCGCAAAGCGCAGAGTCTCCATGCGAAAATGCTTGAACCTGACAAATTTGTTGAGGCTCTTCAAATCCAGGATGGGCCTCAGTGACCCATCCTTTTTGGGAACCGTGAACAGATTGGAGTAGAAGCCTCTGTCCCTTTCCTGGAAAGGCACAGGACAGATGACACCCAATTCCAAAAGGCTTTGGACCGCAAGCCGCAAGCCCTGAGCTGACAGGGGGCTTTGAGCCATCCGGGATCTAATGAATCTTGGGGGCGGCCAGGCTGCAAACTCTATCTTGTACCCGGAGAACACCACCTCCTGAGTCCACCGGTCTGAGCAAAGAGCCGCAACCGTCCCCTCACCCAGATGGGTGAGGGCGCCTTCTCATGCCTGAGGGGGCTTGGGGGAAGATTTGGACTTGGGACCCCATGAGAGACCGGGGCGACCACGGCCTCTACCCCGGCCCCAAGGGTCTCTACGTGCCCCCGCAAATAGTGCACCCTGACCAGACTTGGGAGCACAGAAGGAGGGGAGGGAAGAACCAGCCCCCCGAAAGGGCCGCGGCTGCCTCCTGCGTTGAGGCAGCCTACCATCTTTGGCAAACAGATCCAAACGCTCCACAAAAAGCCATAGCCCAGAAAAGGGGAAGCCAGTGAGAGCCTTCTTAGCAGCATTATCAGCCGCCCACTGACGCAGCCTACCAGAGCGGCGTATAGCCACCAAAAGGGCAGAAGTCTTACCACACATCCTGACCGCATCATCCATAGCAGAAAGAATAAATGTCACAAATTCATAGCAAAGCAAGAGGGATCTATACTCCTCCCCCCTATTGGCATCCGAGGCATTATCCAGAAGGCACTTGAGTAGCCCTTTAATAGCAAGAGTCGTGATGGCAGAAGCGCACACAGGGCGCAGCACAGTCCCTGCACAAGCAAATGTGTGACAGGCCAGCTGATCAACACGCCGGTCCTCGCCATCCCGCAGAGTAGAAGTGTCAGGGGAATGCATGACCGAGGTATTGGACAACCCAAGCACGGGAGCATCGACCTCAGGGGGGCACGACCAGCGCTTAACCACATCAGCAGGAAATGGATACCTCCTGTCCCAAATCTTAGGCACAGTGGGCAATCTGCTAGGACATTCCCACTCCTTGAGCACCAAATTATTGAAGTGGATCTGCTCAGGGAACGTTGTTTAACAGTGTGAAAAAGCTCACCCTGCTGCTTTTTAGCCGGGACAGGAGGGGTAATACACAATACTTCAAAAATGTGAGCCAACAGCCTCAGTATCCTCAGGAGACCATGGGTCTTCTCCAAAAGGAGAACCAGTACCACCATAAATCTCCTGCTGCTCCTCAGAGGAATCAGAGAAAAGTTCCCCCTCTTCTAGGGGGTACAGGCCAGGGAAAAAAAACTGTCCCTCATCCTCCTCAGGAAAAAGGGAAACAGCGGGAGTTAAATGTCGCTTCTTGCCAGAAGCCTTACAGGGGACCGGCCCAGCAATATGCCTTTCCAGGCTGGCCACCCGCAAGGCCAAGTCATAATGTGATTCCCCACTAGCATGTCCCTCACTAGGGGTCAAATGCAAGCGCGGGGGGGTAGGTGATGTAGAAGGGGGCGCAGGGCTGGGCCGCGTAGCAGGCAACCCAGACTGCAGCGCAAGTACCTTCTGGGCGCAGGGCACACATACCCTGACAACGTCACTCACAGGGGATACCCCACACGCGGCACACAGCTGGGCTTGTCCCGAAGGAACCCCAAGCACATTATCCCCGGAAGCCTCCATATGGTGATTAAAATGGGCACAATGGCCAGTATAGGGTTAAGGCTAACAAGAGCCACCCGGGATGCCCCAAAACCCGCTAGGGAAGGTGGGAGATGACAAAAAGGGAAGAGGGCCGGGAGAAACCACAGTCACGATTATCCCGCCTTAAAGACATTATAAAACACACATAATCCCATAATGTGGCGAAATAGCAAGCAGACAACCCCGAAGGGGACTCATGGACCAAGAGACCGATTCACAGAGAAAAGGGCAGAGCGCAGCAGCACACAAGGGCCCCAGTACACCGCTGAGCCAAAATGGCGCCAGAACGGACCTTGAGGGGCGGGCCGCGGGCGTGTGATGCAAAAAACGTCATCCGCAAGACCCTCCCACCCCCCCCCGAAGAGCGCGGAATCGCGAGCCACGTGACCTCCCAGTGCCAATGACAGCGCAGATACTCACTAGAGCGCACATAAAGACAGTAATATAAAAAAAAAAAAAAAAAAAAAGACAAAACTACTCAGGACACCGCCTACCCCCCCCCAGAGAGCTCCCCAGGGAGAGAGCGAGGCGGGAGAGAGCAGCGGCAGGGGCACCCAAGGCAGACATATGGAGGGAGGGGGGGTGGAAGGACCCACAATTACAGGTAGCAGGAAGGGGCATCCCACAAAGGCTCACCATAAGCCTGAACCGACTACCCTAGTTTTGTACAGCAGCCGACCCTGGTGCTGTCCTACCTTCACCCGAACCAGGCAGCCGAGGCTGGGAGGTAGCGGGTCCAGAACGGGTGGGAATAATCCTGCAGGGCCGCAGGCTGGTAAGCCCCGCTCGCCTGCACAATATAGAGAGCCATCTTCTATCTTCGCAGTCCTGACTGCAGAAGGAAACTGGGAATTTGTGGGAGGTTCCTGTCCTTTTATAGGGCCGGGAGATGCCACAAGTCTTTTCTGCAGTCCACTGCGCCACCTTGTGGCGGATAACCCAGACGTAAAGAATTTGGTGAAACAAGACGTGCTGTATACTTGGAAAACATAACGCAGCCTGACCACCGGCGGATGTACATCCCGCTGGAGACTCACAAGCTGCTCGGCAGGAGCGGAGGATGGATAGGATGGTGGAAAGGGAAGGGGACCCGGAAATTCCCCCTGGCGATTTCAACAGACCATTAGCATACTTGTTCTGAGGCTAGTGCTGCCCCCCCTCCCCGCTGGCTGAGTCGGGGATAGGGGAATCTGGCCTATCTCATGGGTCCCTGGCAGGCTGTCTCCGGAGCCAGGGAATCAGTCAACCCCATCAGACCCGTGGTTCAGGAGCTGGTGTCTGGAGGAGGAGCTAAAGCTTTTGTGTATTCTGGTGGTCATGTGCTCCTACCTTGGGGCAGAGCCTTAATATCTTAGTGGTATGCTGCCCTAAGGATGTTATGAAAAAAGGAAATGCGTGTTGTATTGAGGAACAGAGGGACTAGGTGCAGCCTGAGCACTCATTGGCCCTACGTGACAGTCAAAAAAGTCCTGATGAAAGTTTCCCCAAAAACGGATACATCTGGCATAATGTAAAGTTATCTATCTCTGCAATAAATGTGGAATGTGCTCTCCCACTACTGAAACTGTGAGGCTCCAACATTGACTAACAGAGCCATAATGCTGAGTGATTTCTCCCCCTTTCCCCTCTCCAAGCCCTATAAAGAGTTCCCATGCAGACCACTGCTCCTAGTTTGGGGGCTGCAGCTCTTGCCATATCGTTGAATCAATGTGCCCTCACCAGTGGCCGGAGAGATGCCCCCCGGGTATCAGTCACCGTGGGCTGGAATTCCTTCCTCAATTCACTGCAATGGAAAGGGGCACTTTAGGTCTTCCCAGTGAATGATGGCAGGGGGGTGTCTTCCTATCGGAGAACAAGGAAGAGACTTACATTCAGGCAGCCGGCAAGGGTCAAGGATCCAGCGATGAGGTAAGAACTGCAGCCCCAGACTAGGAGCGATGGTCTGCGTTTGAAAAAAAGGGTAGTATAATGTTTTTTTTAACTATAAATTGTGTTAAATGCAGAACAAAATCTACCAGTGGCCGGCCAGGAATCTAAAGGCTGCTGTTTTTTCCAGGACTCCCCCCCCCCCCCCCCCCCCCCAGGAGCCTGTAAAAACACACCTTTCCCTGCTCCAACAGCGCAATCAAACTGCTTTGATTGTTTACAATGGGGAGCAGGCACTGTTGCATTCCTGGCGGCGCGTGGCAGGGATGTGGCAGCGTGCGTTCCCCACTGAATTTAATCAGAGCCCTTTGCCGAATGACGTAGTCAAGGTCAACAAAACCCGGGAAAGTCAAATTCACAGGTTTTGTTTCGCTTTGAGGAAGAGAAGTAGACCAAAGAGATGGGGGTTAAGTCCCTTGGCACAGCAGGAGACTTGCTTTTTAATTAAAAGTCCATGGGCGTATTCTAGTGCCCCCCCCCAAAATACCTGACTGCGTGCAGGACTTCATGTGCTCAGGCCAATGGGCTTGCTGGCAGGGGTAGTCGCAGTAGCTGGTGTTCCAGCAGCAGTAGAAGATGGCTTCCTTCTTGCAGTTGGCGCACCACTGTTTCTTCTTGGTCTCATCCACCGCCTGCTGTTTCTCCAGTTCCATTTGTTTTTTCACTTCGGCGATGAGGCGCTCCCTCTCCTGCTCCAGGCTCTGTCTCATCTCAGCCATCGTTAGTTCTGGATCGGAACAGAAACCGCTTAGGGGTCAAGACATTAAAGTGGACCAACACCCAACTATAAAATTCTGGGGCCGATCCAATCCCTACCCGTGAGGCATCCAAAATCGGGATGCCCCGCTTTGTGAAACCCCCCAGGACGCCCGCTGCACTTACCTGAATCCCAGTCGGCACATGCACGTGAATGGCGGGCACGCTCCCTGTTAGGGAAGCGCGAGATGCAGCCGCCAGCATGCTCGGAGCCGCTGAGGTTTGGCGCGGCTTTGACGCACATACCTCACCGCCTGCGAGCGCGCTGATCGGACGAGCGGCTGCACATTGACCATAGGTGCGGGATGTGGTGAGTTTTATCGGGAAATCCTGGGGGTTTCACATAGCGGGAAGTGGACCAAAACCCAGGATAGTCAATATCCTGGGTGTTGGTCCACTTTAAAGTTACAGATTTACCCGAAAGATAGAGATAAGAGTCTGATCACTATTTCTATTAGAGTACAATAAAGAAGGGGTTTCCAGCCAGTGATACGGGTAACCACTGGTGGTAAATGAGATGACCCCTGGTGGTACGTGAGATGCTATGACTGTTGTTGGGAGGAGGATTGTTAGTTCATGGTAATTTGAGGGAAGATTAATAACTGAATGATGCAGTGAGCAATACTCACTTGGTCCCCCTCCTGGGGTCACTGGAAAAAGAAGGACCAGAAGCTGCAGCACGAACTGTAGCAGTCAGCCCCTCTTACCGAAGAAGGGATATGAAGATCCCTTTTAACACATGCTCTTAAGGACATTTGGCGAAGCAATTTAGCTCTGTACTTTTATGATACTGAATCATTGTCAGCACTTACATTTGCTCCTGCATCCACTCAAAGCTGAAATGCCTCCCCACAGATTTTCTAGTGGTAGCGGCCATTTTGGAGCTTACTTGCCCAGCCGCACTGCTGCCTGGATTCAACTGACAACAGAAAGCCAATGAGAACTTGCAGTCCCATTAGCCGCCATTCTGTTTTTAAAATTTACCACAGCAGGCATTAGAAAAAGGTTAATTATTTATTATTTTATGTGCAGCATCTAAATTGCCCTGGGGAGGGGTGCATATGAGCACTGTTTGTTGTGTTGATCCTGTTTAAGTCATTTCTGACTTTTGGTCCACTTTGAGTTCCTATAGTACAAAATAATGTGAATACTGGTAAAGGCCTGGTTTCCTTGAGGTCTAGATTCAAACTAGGGGCCCAGCCATCACATATAGTTTATGGGGCGCCAAACTCCATTTAGTCAATATTCTATTTGGGCCCCAAAACCAAGAATGTGATGGGTGGTCTCCTCCTTTAAACATTAGTTTCCTGTATAGTAAGTTTGAACTGGGCTCCCAAGGCCACCAGGCTCCCACCAGTATTCAGACTATATAGGAAACAGAAGTTCAAAGATAGAGCCCAGCCATCACAGTCTAGGTTATAAGGGGCCCAGACTCTTATGTCTACACTGTATCTAGGCCCCATAACCTAGACTGTGATGGCTGGGCTCTATCTTTGAACTTCTGTTTCCTATATAGTCTGAATACTGGTGGGAGCCTGGTGGCCTTGGAGCCCAGTTCAAACTAGGGGCACAGCCATCACATATAGGTTACGGGGGGGGGGGGGGGGGGGGGCTCGACTGCAAGATCAAAAGCTGTCGCTTCTCCCGGCCCCCTATAAAGGCAGGTGTCTCTCTATCATTTCCCAGTGGTTAAAAAGCAGTAAAGAGGAAACAGGCCGGGAGGCCGAGAAACCATGTTACTTCACATAGCATCAGTTTGTACTCTCTCCAACAAAAAACTTAAGGACAACAAGTCCAAGAATAAAAATGGTAATCACCATAACAGGCAAACAAGAGATAATGAACAAGGGTGGGGTGGGACGACCTGGACTGGATATACTCAAAAACAATTCTACAGGTGAGTTTCACAGAATTGAATTTTTCCCTATATCCAGTCCAGGTCGTCCCAGTGATGACATGTGGGACATCCAAAAGCAGTGTCCATTAGGGCGAGATCCCCAGTGCGGAACAGCATGTAGTTCATTTCACTACCGCCTGACGCAACTTTCGGCCAAGACAGCATCAGCTGAGGCCCTAACATCAACCTTGTAAAACTTTGTAAAAGTATGAACTGAAGACCAAGTGGCGGCCTTAGAAACCTGTTCAACAGATGCCTGGTGCTGAAAAGTCCAGGAGGCACCAATAGCTCTAGTAGAATGAGCTGTAATACGAAAAGGGGGTTCCTTCCCCTTGGCAGAATATGCTTGCACCACAGCCTGTCTGATCCACTTACTGAGAGTGGACTTGGCTGGTGGCAAGCCTTTCCTAGAGCCCTCTGTTAGGACAAAGAGCAAATCCTATTTCCTGAAGGATTCAGTCGCAACCAGGTAATACTTAATGGCTCTGACCACATCCAAGGCATGGAGGGTCCTTTCCTTAGAATTAGTCGGTGCTGGACACAAAGAAGGCAAGACAACTTCCTCATTAAGATGAAAGGGAGAAATGACCTTAGGCAAAAATCAGGTTTAAAGCGAAAAACCACCTTATCCTTATGCCGCTCAAAATAAGGAGGCTTCATACAAAGCACGGCCAGCAACGCACCAAGGTGATCGCAACCAAAAAGACCACTTGAGAGTCAAAATAGACAATGCAGCATCGCACAATGGCTCGAAGGGAGGACCCTGAAAGCAGAAAGTACCAAATTCAAGTCCCACACTGGTATTACTGACTTACGCGGTGGACGGACATAGGTGACTCCCTGGAAAAAAGTCTTGATCAACCTATGATTGGCAATGGATCTCTGGAAAAAGATGGCTAAGGCTGAGACCTGGCCCTTGAGGGTGCTCAGCTGGAGACCCAAGTCTAAGCCGTGTTGTAAAAACTCCAGAATCCTAGAAATAGAGAATGTGCGGCAAGGAAGACTCTTGGGCTCGCACCATGCAATGTAGGCGTGCCAAACTCTGTAGTATATCATGGAAGAAGACTTCTTCCGTGCCCGAATCATGGTATGAACAACCGGGGCCGACAGCCCCTTTTCCGTCAGGAGTGAGGAGTGAGGTTTCAAATGCCAGGCCGTCAAAGCCAGCGTCTGTAAATTGGGGTGCCGCAGCGACCCCTGAGTGAGAAGTCCTGAGTCGTCGGGCATGATGTAGCGATCCAGTGACATCTAAACTATGTCCGCAAAGCAACTTCTTCTCGGCCAGCGAGGAGCCACCAGGATGGCTGGTACCCCTTCCTGGGCCATCTTGCGCAGCACTCTGCCCAGGAGTGGAAACGGAGGGAATGCATAAAGGAGCCTGAACTCGTCCAGGGAATTGCCAGAGCGTCTGTGGCAATGGCCAGAGGATCTTTTGAAAGGGAGACGAACCTTGGGAGCTTGTGATTGTGTCTGGACGCAAACAGGTCCACGTCCGGCTGACCTCAGTGGAGACACAGAGCGTGAAAGGTCTTGTTGCTGAGAGACCATTCCCCCAGGTGTGAGGGTGCTCCTGCTCAAGGAGTCTGCCTCCTGGTTCTCTACCCCGGGAATGTAAACTGCCGAGATGCAGGGAACATTCTCCTCTGCCCACGTCAGAATCTGGGTCACATCCTTGAGAGCTCGCTTGCTCCGAGTCCTGCTCTGGTGATTGATGTAGGCGACAGCCGTCTGGTTGTCCGAGCGACCCTGGATCGCAGGACTACTTAAATGGGGAGTCAAGCGAAGAAGCACCAACCGGATCGCTTTCAGCTCCAGGTGATTTATGGGTAAGCGGTTCTCCTGCGGACCCCACTGACCCTGGATCTTCTGCGTCTGCCAAACGCCTCCCCAGCCGGTCAGACTGGCATCCGTGGTAACTATCTCCCAACAGGGCGTCAGAAGGGACCTGCCCACCAATAGGTTCCTGGAGTCCAGCCACCACAAGAGGGACTGCCTGGCCAGGGGAGACAGCGAAAATTCCTGTTCCAGCGACTCCTGCATCCGGTCCCAGCCGGTCAACAGGTTCAACTGAAGAGGTCTCATGTGAAATTGGGCAAAGGGCACTGCCTCGAAGCATGACACCATTAGGCCCACCAGTCTCATCCCCAGATGGATTGATGGCCGCGGACAAGACAGCAAGGCCTGCACCTGCGTCTGGAGGCCCAAAACCTTCTGCCGTGGCAGAAAGACCTTGACCTGAGGGGTGTCTATCGTCAAGCCCAGGAAGGAACTCACTGTTGAGGGAGTGATAGAAGACTTTGGGTAATTGACTACCCAGCCGAAGGCCTTGAGAGTGGACAACACCATCCGGGTATTGCTCTCGGCCTGCTGAAGAGACTGAGCTGCAATCAGTAAGTCGTCCAGATAGGGCAGCACACGAATGCCCTGGTTCCTCAGTTTAGCCATGATGCCCGCCAGCATCTTGGTGAAGACACAGGACGCTGAGGAAATCCCGAATGGCAGAGCCACAAACTGGTAATGCTGGTCCTCCAGAGCAAACCTCAGGAACTTCTGATGCCCCTGGAAAATCGGGATGTGCAGATAAGCATCCCTGATGTCCACCGTGGTCATGAAGTTGCCAGGCCGAAGCGAGCTCACCGCCGACCATAAGGTTTCCATGTGAAAATGTCTGACTCTGACAAACCTGTTGAGACCATTCAGGTCCAGTCAGCGTCCTTCTTGGGTACTGTGAACAGACTGGAATAAAACCCTTGACCCTGCTCCTGACTATGTACAGGGCAAATCACACCTAACCGCAGGAGGTGTTGCACGGCCATTCTCAAGCCCTGTGCCTTCAATGGGTTTTGGGATATCAGAGACCGAAGAAATCTTGTGGGCGGCCTGACTGCCAGCTCTATTTTGTAACCGGGAGGCCACAACCTTAATCCACCGTTCCGAGACGCGCCGTCTCCAGATATGAGCAAATAGCAGAAGCCGTTCCCCCATCCGGATGGGTGAGGGCGCCTCCTCATGCCTGAGGGGACTTGGACTTGGCTCCCCAAGCGGGGCTAGGTCGGCCACGGGACCTACCTCTACCCAAGGTATCTCTGCGGCCACCTGAAAATGAAGCGCCTCTTCCTCCTCGAAAGGAGCGATAGGCAGATGAGCTCCGAAAAGGCTTCCATCTCTGAGGGAGTCTACCATCCTTGACCAGGAGGTCCAGGTGCTCCTCGAACAACCTGTGACCCACAAAGGGGATACTAGTAACCGACTTCTTGGCCGCGGCATCAGCCGACCATTGCCGCAACCAGAGCGAGCGGCGAAGTGCAACAAGCAAGGCCGAAATCCTGGCACCAAGCCGGACACAATCATCCATGGCAGAGACAACAAAGGCAATGAAATCCACGCAAGCCTTGAGGTCTTTATACTCCTCTGCCCCCTTGCGAGTCTTAGCACTATCCACAAGGCGTCTCACCTTCTTTCTGATGGCCAGGGAGACAATAGCCGTGGCACACACAGGACGAAACAAGGCACCAGCAAAGGTGAAGGCATGACAGACCAGCTGGTCCATGCACTTGTCAGCTGGATCCCGTAAGGAAGCGGTATCAGGTGAAGGCATAACAGTAGTGTTGGACAACCCTGACACAGGGAAATCCACCTAAGGAGGACGAGACCATAGCCAGACCAGCTCCTCAGGGAAGGGATACCGCCTATCCAGGCCCTTAGGCACTGATGGTAGCTTGTTAGGCCTTTCCCATTCCTTGAAAATCATATTAGAAAAATGGGCCTGCTCTGGAAAGACTTGCCTCTGTCTTTCAGGCCTAAACAAATACTGTCATCGCCAGCAGTATAATCTGCAGTGGACCGTGAATTATCTGGCAACTCACCTTCCTCCACAGAGCCCAGACCATCAAAAAGATCATCATCATTATCCGAGTAAACGGGCTCGTTGTGCCTTCTCTTACTCGAGGCCTTCTTAGGCGCCGTTCGTGAGATCTGTCTCTCGAGACTGGCCACCCTGTATGCTAAATCAACATGGGACCCCCTGCTGGCTTCCCCCTCACTGGGGGCTGAGTGCAGCAGCGGGGGTTCTGGAGAGGCCGCAGGCAATGAAGAGCTAGGGGCAGCAACGCCCGCCCAGTCATGGTCCAAAATGACACTCCTGGTGCAAGTGGTACAAACAGTGCTGAATCTGCCCAGTCGGCTTGCACTGCACAAGGGGCAGAGCTAAACCCGCCCAGATGGGGCCCCTAGCTCACTATCCCCAGATGCCTCCATTATGGCGGTTAGAAAAAAATTTGCAATGCAGGTTACAAGGCACTAACGGCCCAAACCTAAATGATCCCTCTTATATGATCCCTCTTAATAAGGGAGGGGGCGGGGAACCGGGAGGAACCACAACCCTCAATCACTGGGCCCACCTAAACAGACAAAAAAGAGATCAGTATCCCACAAGCACATGCATAAAATCAACCACAATAAACCATTAATAAGAGGGACTCACGACACCGACAGTAGCGGGGTGCAGCAGCGGAGGGGTCCCAGACAAGGAAAGGCAGCAGCAGGGGTGGGCTGCACGGCGATGACCCGGAAAGCGTCAGGGTGCGGTCCCGCCCCCCTGGCGGCACGAAAGGCGCCAGCCCACCAGGGAGGCCAGGTCCACGGCAAGGAAAAACAATGGCCTCAGGGCGGCCCGCCGCGGGCACACACACACAGCCCGTGCGGCGTGCACCACGCGCCCGCACACCTCCGCCACCTGTCACAGACAAAACCGCGCGAGCCGCGTCCAGTCCCCCCCCTCACAGCGTATGTGCATGGTCAAGATGGAGGGGAGATGGAGGGGAGAGGGAGGCAGCCAGACCCGAGGAAGCGAGGGAGGTAAGTATAAGTGCAAACGCACACAGCAAAAGTGAAGTTTCACAAAACACACAGCAACCCAAAATAAAGCTTGTGGGATGGGGAGGGATACAAGACTTCTAATCAGCAATGTGGTTCCCCCAGTAGGCTCACCATCAGCCTATGGCCGGCGGAATACCCACATGTCATCACTGGGTCCACATTAAATGTCCCAATGCGCTCAGCACACTGGTGTAAATAAGATGCACCAGGCGACCAGGTCAGTCATTCAAAGGATTCTGGCGTGCAGAATCTGTGGGTGCCAGATCTACTGCACTATGCACAGCGCTAGTAAAGAACAGTATATGTCCACCTTAAAGCAGACCAATACCCTCCCAGGGTAATCTGTACTGGGCAGTTCTTGGGAGAAACGTGAAAGTGGTACTTGATGAAAATCAAGTAATAATACAGCATAGCTAAGGAGAATCTATAAGCAGCAGTACTGCTTTTAAAGCAGCAGGTGGCAGCACAAGACTTTCAAACCATGCACACCCAGTGACGCCTTCCTTTTCTTTCCAATGCATTCCAGGCCATCCAGATAGTATTCACGGTTGGGTAACTCCGCCCCAAGGGGGCGTGGACTGCAAGATCAAAGATGTGGCTCCTCCCGGGCAAAAGGCAGATGCCTCTCAACCAATGCCCAGTTCTCTTCTTGCAGTGGAGCTGCACAGATCGCTTACACTCTCTCAGGATTTTAGCAGCAGAGCGAGGCCTCCTAACCTGTCGGCTTGCTGCAGGACCCTATTTCCGCAGATTCTTCTGACCCATCTGATGCCTCCCAGCTTTGGCTGTTTGGGATCCATGACGGTAGGGTGAAACGCCGGGGTCTGGGGCATTTTACAGGGCATCTGGCTCTGGGCTGCAGGCTTCCCTAGAACAAGCAGGTCGGCCGCAGGTCTCTCATGGTGAACCTGCTGAAACACCACTATATACTTTGTATATTTCCCTCCCTTCTCCCACATGTTTATTATTTTTAGTTTTATTGTGCGTGCTTGGTGCTATTATTGGTGGGGGAGCAGCGGAGAGCTCCGTCGCCATAGTAACGCTACGGCGAGGAGCAATCCGCTGCAGCTCCTCCCGCATACTCACCTCCCTCGCACGGGCTCCTCACGGGTCGGGGGGGGGCAGGCAGCGGTGGTGGCGGCGCCGCTACTAGGCCACAGTATGGTGACTGCCCGGGGGGCGGAGTCACAGGTGTGCGGCGCATAGGATGGCCGTCGCTCCAGTGATGCTCCCCCGGCCAGAAACTTCGAGAAGACACGCGCCGCTGCTGTGGTGTCGTTGTGGCGCATCTGAAGTAATCCCTCATTGAATTGGGCTGCTGCTGCTGCGTGTCCCTGTAGCGCTCCTAGCATGGTTTCGTGAGTTGCTACTTCCTTCTGCTTGTTGTTGTGCATATGTATGGAGGGAAGAGAGGGGGAATAGCTATAGATGTATTTCATAATGGCATTATTTAAAGCTGTATTTATGGCTGTATTTATCTATATATATCTTATGTTATATATGGCAGTGGGCCATATTGTAATTATTGTCTCCTCTCTTTTTGATTTTACACTGTGGGAAGAAGGTTGAGGACTGTGGTTTCTCCCGATCCCCGTTGTAGGGGATCGGCCATAGGCTTAGGACATTACTATCTATTTAGCCTTTTACGAATATTACATATTCAAAATCACCATAATGGAGGCATCAGGGGATAGTGAGACGGGCACCACACTTGGGCAAGACGGAATCCTCTGGGCGGATTCAGCACAAATTGCGCCAGAAGCATTGTTTTGGACCATGAGAGGGTGGTCGCTCCCACACCTAGTCCTGCATTACCTCCAGCCTCTCCGGATACTCCGCTGCTGCAGTTAGCCCCTATTGAAGGGGAAGCCAGCAAGGGGACACACTCTGATTTGGTGCAGAGGCTGGTTAGCCTTGAGAAACAGCTCTCGTTGGCAGTTCCTAAAAAGGCCTCGAGTAAAAAGTGGCATTTGGAGTCGGTTTACTCAGACGATGATTTGTATGCTTCTTTTGACTCCGCGGAGGAGAGGGACTCGCCAGATGACCCACTCTCGGAAGGTGGGTTGCTCTCCGGTGGAGAAGACAGCATCTCTGGATATTCCTCGGATGAGGATTCCTTCCTTCTGGATGATATGGAAAGCTTGCTTTCTTCAGTTTTTGAAACCTTGCACATTGTTCCTCCCAAGATGGCCAAGAGGAAAAAGGGTGATTTGTTTTGGCCTGAAAGATAGCGGCGGGTTTATCCCGAACAGCCGCATTTTTCCAATATGATACTTAAGGAGTGGGAAAGACACAACAAGTTGCCGTCTGTTCATAAGGGCCTGGAGAGACGGTATCCTTTCCCTGCCGAATTGATTAAATTGTGGTCACATTCTCCCGAGGTGGACCCTCCGGTTTCAGGCCTGTCCAACACCACTATTATGCCGTCACCTGACAATGCTTCCTTAAGAGATCCTGCATGGATCAGTTGGCTTGCCGTGCTTTTCCCTTGGTGGGTTCCCTTTTATGCCCTGCATGTGCCACGGCAATTGTTTCGCTAGCCACAAGAAAAAAGGTTAAGCAGTTTGTGGCTAAGGCTAAATCTCGCAAACGGGTGGAGGAGTTCAAGGAACTCAGAGCCTGTTTGGATTTCATCGGCTTTGTTGTTACTGCCATGGATGATGTAGTTAGACTCGGTGCCAAGACTTCGGCCTTGCTTGTAGCATTACGCCGTTCGCTGTGGTCGGCCGATGCGGGCGACAAAAAGTCCCTCTCAAATTTACCCTTTGTGGTGGGTCGGCTGTCCGGGGAGCGACTGGACCCTTTGGTCAAGGATAGGAAGCTCCCTCAGAGGAGAAAACCTACTCGGCCTTTTCGGCACTCCCCTTCTTACTGGTCATTTCGGGGGGGGGGGGGGGGGGGAGGTTCCTCGTTTTCCAGTGCCCGCAGAGATACCTGGGGCAGAGGTAGGTCCCGCGGCCGGCCCAATCCCGCCTGGCGAGCTAAGTCCAAACCACCAGCCAAGCCTACACAGGCATGAGGGGGTGCCCTCACCCGTATGGATGGCTACTGCTGTTTGCTCCAATCTGGAGACGTCACGTCTCAGATCTTTGGATTCAGGAGGTGGTGTCAGGTTACAAGATCGAGCTGGCAGCCAGACCGCCCACAAAATTTCGGATTCTGAGTTGGGCAGAGGAGAATGTTCCCTGCATCTCGGCGGTTTATATCCCGGGGGTGGAGAACCAGGAGGCAGACTCCCTTAGCAGGAGGTCCTTGGGTCTGGGGGAATGGTCCCTCAGCAGGAAGGCCTTTCAAGCTCTGTGCCTCCGCTGGGGTCAACCGGACCAGGGTTCAATCTTCTGTATGCTTTTCCTCCGTTTCCGCTCCTGGACCGAGTACTACGCAAGATAGTCCAGGAGGGGGTACCAACCATCCTGGTGGCTCCTCGTTGGCCAAGGAGGAGTTGGTTTGCGGACATAGTAAGAATGTCAACAGATCACTGCATCATGCCCGACGATCTGGAGCTTCTGACACAGGGGTCGCTTCGGCACCCGAATTTACGGATGCTGGCTTTGACGGCCTGGCTATTGAAACCTCCATCCTGACGGAGAAGGGTTTATCGGCCACGGTTATTCACACAATGATTCAGGCACGGAAGAAGTCTTCTTCCATGATATACTAAAGAGTTTGGCGGGCCTTTATCGCTTGGAGCGAGGCCATGAACTTTCCTTGCCGGAGATATTATGTTTCTAGAGTTTCTACAAAATGGTCTAGATATGGGCCTCCAGTTGAGCACCCTCAAGGGTCAGGTCTCGGGCCTTATCCATTTTTTTCCAGAAGTCTATTGCCAATCATAGATTGATCAAGACATTTTTTCCAGGGGGTCACTCATGTACGCCCACCGCGAAAATCAGTCGTACCAGTGTGGGACCTAAATCTGGTGTTATCTGCTCTCCAGGGTGCCCCCTTCGAGCCATTGAATTACGCTACATTGACTATGCTGATGCTCAAAGTGTTTTTTCTGGTGGCGATCACCTCTGTGCGTCCAGTATCAGAGCTGGCCGCGTTATGTATGAAACCACCCTATTTTGAGATGCACAGAGACAAGATGGTTTTTTGTTTTAAGCCGGATTTTGGCCTAAGGTTGTTTCTCCTTTTCACCTTAATAAGGAAGTTATCTTACCTTCCTCGTGTCTAGCACAGGCTAATCCTAAAGAACGGACTCTCCATGCTTTGGATGTGGTTAGAGCCATAAGGTATTACCTGGCTGCGACTGGGCCTTTCAGGAAATCGGATTTGCTTTTTGTCTTAACGGAAGGCTCTAGAAAGGGATTGCCACCAGCCAAGTCCACACTCAGTAAGTGGATTAGACATGCGGTGGTACAAGCCTATTCTGCCAAGGGGAAAGAACCCCCTTTTTGGATCACAGCTAATTCTACTAGAGCCATTGGTGCTTCTTGGGCCTTTCAGCATCAGGCCTCGGTGGCACAGGTTTGTAAGGCTGCCACTTAGTCTTCAGTTCATACTTTTACAGTGTTCTGCACTGGGGATCCCGCCCATATTGACACTGCTTTTGGATGTCCCAACCGTGAATACTATCTGGACGGCCTGGAATGGATTGGAAAGAAAAACGCAATTCTGTGAAACTCACCTGTAGAATTGCTTTTATTTCCGATCCATTCCAGGCCATCCAACCCGCCCTTTTGAGGTTTATTATGTCCTGCATGCCTGTTTATGGTAATTGAACCATTATTGTTCATAGGACATTAGTTTTACAAATTTAGGTTCGAGAGAGTACAAGCGGAGGCTATGTGAAGTAACATGGTCTCCTATGTTTTGGGCCTCCCGGCCTGCCTCTTTCTAATTGAGTTACTGCTTTTGAATTAC
Organism: Gastrophryne carolinensis; assembly: GCA_027917425.1. Lineage (NCBI taxonomy): Eukaryota > Metazoa > Chordata > Amphibia > Anura > Microhylidae > Gastrophryne > Gastrophryne carolinensis. The sequence continues at coordinate 42,264,492 of CM051243.1, read as the reverse complement.
TGGGCATTGGTTGAGAGGCAGCTGCCTTTATAGGGGGCCGTGAGGAGCCACATCTTTGATCTTACAATCCACGCCCCCTTACGGCGGAGTTACCCAACCGTGAATACTATCTGGAATGGATCGGAAATAAAAGCAATTCTACAGGTGAGTTTCACAAACTTGCGTTTTTAAAGATGAATGAAGTAAAAAGAAATCACAGGTCACATGACCCCAGTCAGAGATCCATTCTGCCCCTTACCCAGGTTATGCTTCATTTCGGAGAGCTCCTGCTGATGCAGCCACTGCAGCTTTTCAATCTCAATACGCAAGCGCCGGATCTGTAATGGGAAGGAAGCAATAAGCCCCAGTGTGAGAGACAGTAAATAGCCAGGGGACTAGAAAAAAGCCACATTACTCACCTCTGCTATGGTGCTCCCTGTTGTGTTCTTAGACAGGTCGTTGTAAATTTCTGTCATGGTTCCCTTGATGGCCTCCATCATCTTTAAAAAAACATCAGATGGGGGATTACTAAGATTTGCAGACTCAGACTTTATTGCCAGATGCACCAGCAGTGGTAGGAGGTGGGTAAGTATTCAAACCTCATGATGTCATTTACTCTCTTGAGCCAGATAACCGAGCCAGGGGGGGTTGTGCTTTTCCAAAGCTGTGGAATACAGGCTTTAGCAGCGTTTAAGAGGTGGCAAACTAGGGAGCTCCTGTATCGTTTTACCGGAGCCCCCCATCAGGTGGAGCAGGCATGTGGCCGGGTCATCTGGGATTTCCGATCCCGTGATTTTCCCCGCAACACGCCTGACCAGGTCCCAGAAGCCTCCCAGTTTCGGGCAGGCCCAGAACAAGTGGAGCAAGTCGCCTCTCCCCTCCCCACATCTCCAGCACTCCGCAGGGGCATCTGGGATCCATCTACTCATATCGGCCGGGACCCTGTACCACCTGGAAAGCAACTTGTAACCACATTCCTGGTATCTGGTACAAATAGAAGACTTATGTGCAAGGGTCATAATTTTTTGGCATTGCTCAGATGTCCAACTGGTGTCCAGGTCTCTCTGCCATCTCTCGAGGAGGGGGGGGATCTTGTATATGCGAGAGTGTGTGTCTCTCTTCCGCGCTGCTTTGACACAGCTCTTCGAAGGCGGTTGGAGCCCGTCCTCCCTCTCTGTGTTCCTGCAGAGACGCAAGGAAATGCGAACTGCAGGCACTGCCATGGTGACCACTAAGGGACCCCATGTCTGCTCGCCAGCTCCCCCAGAGCGGACCCCCCCCACCCCCACCAAGAACTGACCCACCCTATATACATTTGCATTAATCCAAGCTCTCGCCGTACTGCCCGCACATCCCGGGGTAAAGCTCGGGTTCCCGGGATTGGGAACAAAGGGGAGGGAGAGGGCGAAACCTCCCGGCGCCTGAATGTATTTTTGCAAATCCTCAACGTCGGCCCTATAGTGGGGTGTTGCTTCACTTTGAGAGCCCCACCCTCGCCCAACCAAGGAGCACCCTTCAGCGAGACCTCCAGAAAACTCTGCTCCAGTCCAACCCACTGTTTGTGCTGACCACAGATACACCAGTCCACAACTCTATTGAGGTGCACGATGCATGGTACAGCATGCTGTTCCCCTGGTTGACAGGTAAGTTGTACAAATCTTCCTAAAATTTGCGGAACTCTTCCGCAATGTCTTCCACCATACATGAGACCTTCCCCCCAGGGCCCGTTATTTTGGGGACAAAAGTTTTAGCTCTTTCTGCCCGTATTGCCCTCGCCAACAGCCTGCCACATTTGTCCCCGGACTCAAAAATACAATTCTGTGATTACTCACGTGTAGAATTGGTATTTTATGTATACAGCACGTCCTGTTCCAGAAGATACTCCGTACACTTGGGTTATACATCCAGTAGATGGCGCCGGACTGCAGAGACAGAAAAGTGGCTCCTCCCGGCCCCATATATACCAGGGACCTCCCACAAAATCCCCAGTATTGAAAAGCAGTTAAAATGAGACCGGGAGAACTATAACCATTATATGAAAATTTGAACATAAGAACAATCACCATAAAGAGGTAACTAAAGATAATGATAACAAGGGTGGGGTGGAACAGGACATGCTGTATACATATAATACCAATTCTACAGGTGAGTAATCACAGAATTGTATTATTCTAAGCATACAGCACGTCCTGTTCCAGAAGATATTCCTTACACTTGGGACATCCAATAGCAGTGTCCGCAAGGTAGGGTGGGATCCCCAAAAGTAACAGCAGACAGTTTAAACCACTGCCGCCTGCAGAATCTTGCGGCCAAAAGCAGCATCATCTGAGGCCCTAACATCAACCTTGTAAAACTTTGAAAAAGTATGAACAGAAATAGCGGCCTTGCAAACTTGTTCAACAGAAGCTTGGTGCTGTAAAGCCCAAGAGGCACCAATAGCACGAGTAGAATGAGCAGTAAGGCGGAAGGGAGGCTACTTCCCCTTAGCAGAGTAGGCCTGTATCACAGCCTGACGGATCCACTTGCTGATAGTGAACTTGAGCCAGACCTTTCTTAGGTCCAGACGGAAGCACAAAAAAAGCATCAGTCTTCCTGAAGGATTCAGTAGCCACCAAATAGAACTTCAGAGTTCTGACTACGTCCAAAGAATGCAAAACCCTTTCCTTAGGGTTACTGGGATTGGAACACAGAGAAGGCAAAACAATGTCAATGAGATGAAAGGCAGAAACAACCTTAGGCAGAAAATCTGGCTTAAAACGAAACACCACCTTGTCCTGGTGTCTCTCAAAATAAGGAGGCTTGATGGAAAGCGCCACCAACTCAGAAACACGCCTAACAGAAGTGATAGCCACCAAAAAGACCACCTTAAGCGTGAGAATGGACAAAGGAGCCCCTTGCAAGGGCTCAAAGGGAGACCCCTGCAGGGCAGATAAGACCAAGTTCAAGTCCCAGACTGGTAACATAGGCTTACGTGGGGGACGCACGTGAGTAGCTCCCAGGAAAAAGGTCTTGACCAGGGGATGCTGAGCAAAGGATCTTTGGAAAAAAATTGCCAAAGCAGACACATGGCCTTTCAGAGTACTGAGCTGAAGACCCAGATCCAAACCATGTTGGAGAAACTCCAGAATCCTAGAAATAGAAAACAGACGACAGGGAAGCGAGTGGGACCACTGAGGCAGGCAGCCCTTTTTCCATCAAGATGGAGGTTTCAACAGCCAGGCCGTCAAAGCCAGCGTTTGTAAATTGGGGTGGCGTAGGTGTCCCTGAGTGAGCAGATCTGGAACCCGCGGCAGGGCGTACTGATCTACTGTCAACTGCACGATGTCTGCGAACCACACTCTCCTTGGCCAACAGGGGGCCACCAGGATGGTTGGCACCCCCTCCTGAACTATCTTGCGCAGCACCCTGCCCAGCAGTGGAAACGGGGGAAAAACATACAGGAGCTGGAACCTCGTCCAAGACATTGCCAGGGCATCCGTGGCCAAGGCCAGAGGATCCTGGGACAGAGAGACAAAGACTGGAAGCTTGTGATTGTGACGGGACGCAAACAGAACCACATCCGGCTGACCCCAGCGGTGGCACAGGGAGCGAAACACCCTGCTGCTGAAGGACCACTCTCCCAGACGAGAGGTCCCCCTGCTCAGCGAGTCTGCCTCCAGATTCTCCACCCCCAGGATGTACACAGCTGAGATGCAGGAAACGTTCTCCTCCGACCAGGACAGTATCAGGGACACTTCCTTGAGGGCCCTCCTGCTCCGGGTCCCTCCCTGATGATTGATGTAGGCAACCGCCGTATGGTTGTCCAAGCGGACCTGAACAGCCCGACCCCTCAGGTGTGGGGTTAAGTGGGTGAGAACCAACCTGATTGCCCTCAATTCCAGAATGTTGATAGGGGCATGGGCCTCCTGAGGGCCCCACTGACCCTGGAACTTCAGGGACTTCCAGAATCCCCCCCCAACCTGTCAGACTGGCATCCGTGGTGACAGTCTCCCAGCAGGGGGCCAGAAAGGACCTGCCCCCCAGCAGGTTCCTTGAGTCCAGCCACCACACTAGAGACCGCCTGAACTGAGGGGACAAGACAAACACCTGATCCAGAGACACAGGGTCCCGATTCCATACTGACAAGAGGTGAAGCTGAAGAGGCCTCATGTGGAACTGAGCATATGGAACCGCCTCGAAGCAGGACACCATCAGGCCCACCAGCTGCATTCCTTGCCTGATGGATGGATGAGGACAAGACAGCAGGAGCTGAGCTTTCTCTTGAAGGACCTCCACCTTCTGCTGAGGAAGAAAGATCTTGACCTGAGCTGAATCCAGAATCATGCCCAGAAAAGACTTCACCAAGGAAGGAGACAGAGAAGATTTGGGGTGATTGATCACCCAGCCGAATGATTCCAGTGTGGACACCACCCGCTGTGTGTCCAGCTCTGCCTGATGGAAGGACTGAGAAGCGATTAGCATGTCGTCCAGGTAGGGAAGAATGCGAATGCCCTGAGATCTCAGCAGGGCCATCACTCCTGCCAGCACTGGTTAATACCCTGGGAGCCGAGGTAAGGCCGAAGGGCAAAGCCACAAGTTGGTAGTGCTGATCCTCCAGAGCGAACCTGAGGAATCTCTGATGACCTGGAAAGATAGGTACGTGAAGGTAAGCATCCTTGATGTCTACAGAGGTCATGAAGTCCCCTGGGCGTAGAAAAGTCACAGCTGAGCGCAGAGTCTCCATGCGAAAGTGTCTGAATCTGACAAATTTGTTGAGAAGCTTAAATCCAGGTCTGATGGACCCATCCTTTTTGGGCACAATGAAAAGATTGGAATAGCAGCCTTTGCCCCTTTCCTTTAAGGGCACCCGGCAGATGACACCTAGGTCTAGAAGGCCTTGGACAGCCAGGGAGAGACACTGAGCTGACAAGGGGTTTTGAGCTAACCGAGATTTGATGAATCTTGGGGGCGGCCAGGCTGCAAACTCTATCTTGTAACCAGAGGATACTACCTCCTGAATCCACCGGTCTGAGACATGACGCCTCCAGACGTGAGCCAAGAGCCGCCCCCCCACCCGGATTGGTGAGGGCGTCCCTTCATGCCTGAGGGGGCTTGGGGGAGGACTTAGTCTTGGGACCCCAGGGGGGACAGGGGGGCCACGTCCTCTGCCCCTGCCCCAAAAAATACCGTTTTGTGAGTACTCGCCTTTAAAACGGATATCATACACTCCGCTTCAACTCTTCATGACATTTGGGTTATTCTCCAGTAGAGGGCGAACTTCTGCAGAGATGAATGCAAAAAAAGGAGCTCCTCCCAGTCCATAAGACCTCCCACCAATTCCCCAGTGTAAGAAAGCAGTAAGGGGACCAGGAAGAACCAAATATAACAAAACTAACAACCAAGAAACAATGGTTCACCATATAAAGGATCCAAAATACCAAAAGGGTGGGGTGAAGCAGAGTGTATGTCACACTCATAATATCCGTTTTAAAGGTGAGTACTCACAAAACGGTATTATTCCAAGTTTGACATACACTCCGCTTCAACTCTTCATGACATTTGGGACATCCAATAGCAGTGTCCGTCATGGGTGGGAACCATAAACAGTAAAGAATGCACCAACTTAAACCACTGCAGCTAGCGGAACCTTGCGGCCAAAAACGGCATCCGCTGAAGCCCGCACATCAACCTTGTAAAACTTGGAAAAAGTATGAACAGAAGACCAAGTAGCAGCCTTACAAACTTGTTCAACAGCACGAGTAGAATACGCAGTGACCCTAAAAGGGGGAGTACTCCCCTTAGCAGAATAGGCCCCAACAATGGCCTGACGAATCCATTTGCTAACGGTAGACTTGGCGGGCGCCAAACCTTTCCTGGGCCCGCAGGGCACCACGAAAAAGGCATCCGTCTTGCGGAAAGAAGAAGTAGTCACCAAATAGTACTTAACACAGCAAACCACATTCAAATTGTGCAAAACCCTCTCCTTGTCATTGCTAGGCTTAGGACACAAGGAAGGGTGAACAATATCCTGATTGAGATGGAAAGCAGAAACCACCTTAGGAAGGAAATCTGGCTTAAAGCGAAAGACCACCTTATCCTGGTGTCTTTCAAAGTAAGGGGCCTGAATCGACAGAGCCACCAACTCAGAGACACGCCGAGTAATAGACACCAAGAAGGCAACCTTTTGAGTGAAAACAGAAAGAGCAATATCCTGTAACGGCTCAAAAGGAGGACCCTGGAGAGCAGAAAGAACCAAATTCAAATCCCAAACAGGAACCATAGTCTTCCGAGGGGGTCGAACATGAGTGACCCCCTGGAAAAAAGTATTAACTAGCGGGTGTAAGGCAAAAGATCTTTGGAAGAAAACAGACAGACAGAGCAGAGACCTGCCCTTTCAAGGTACTAAGCTGGAACCCAAGATCCAGACCGTGCTGAAGAAACTCCAAACACCCTGCAAGGCAAGGCCCTAGCCTCACACCAGTCAATATAGGACCGCCAAGTCCTATAGTAGATGCCAGAAGAGGACAGCTTCCTAGCTCTAATTAGAGATGAGCGAACTTTTGAAAAATTCGATTTGACTGATTCGCCGAATTTTCCGACAAAAATCGTTTCGACCCGAATAAATTCGCGACGAATCGCTATTAAAAACGGCTATTTCTGAGCCTCCTACAGCCTCAATAGGGTTGTAAACCATTCAGCCTTGCTGTAACACGCACAGGATGCGTGCTGGGTTAGTTAAATAATACTTTGAAGAAATATCACATGCAGATCAGAGGCATCGCTAATAGAATCGCAGAGCGGCACAATTGCAGAGAGTTGAAGTGGCATCACTATGAGGGGCAGAAGGAGCCCAAATATACACTGGAGTTGGCCTCAGGAGCCCAAAAATTGGATGAATCACACCCTGGAGTTGGCAGAAGTTGGCAGCAGCAGCAGCAGCAGGAGCCCAAATATACACTGGAGTTGGCTTCAGGAGCCCAAAAATTGGATGAATCACACCCTGGAGTTGGCAGGAGTTGACAGTAGCAGCAGCAGGAGCCCAAATATACACTGGAGTTGGCCTCAGGAGCCCAAAAATTGGATGAATCACACCCTGGAGTTGGCAGGAGTTGACAGTAGCAGCAGCAGGAGCCCAAATATACACTGGAGTTGGCCTCAGGAGCCCAAAAATTGGATGAATCACACCCTGGAGTTGGCAGAAGTTGGCAGCAGCAGCAGCAGGAGCCCAAATATACACTGGAGTTGGCCTCAGGAGCCCAAAAATTGGATGAATCACACCCTGGAGTTGGCAGGAGTTGACAGTAGCAGCAGCAGGAGCCCAAATATACACTGGAGTTGGCCTCAGGAGCCCAAAAATTGGATGAATCACACCCTGGAGTTGGCAGAAGTTGGCAGCAGCAGCAGCAGGAGCCCAAATATACACTGGAGTTGGCCTCAGGAGCCCAAAAATTGGATGAATCACACCCTGGAGTTGGCAGGAGTTGACAGTAGCAGCAGCAGGAGCCCAAATATACACTGGAGTTGGCTTCAGGAGCCCAAAAATTGGATGAATCACACCCTGGAGTTGGCAGGAGTTGACAGCAGCAGCAGCAGGAGCCCAAATATACACTGGAGTTGGCTTCAGGAGCCCAAAAATTGGATGAATCACACCCTGGAGTTGGCAGAAGTTGGCAGCAGCAGCAGCAGGAGCCCAAATATACACTGGAGTTGGCCTCAGGAGCCCAAAAATTGGATGAATCACACCCTGGAGTTGGCAGAAGTTGGCAGCAGCAGCAGCAGCAGGAGCCCAAATATACACTGGAGTTGGCCTCAGGAGCCCAAAAATTGGATGAATCACACCCTGGAGTTGGCAGAAGTTGGCAGCAGCAGCAGCAGGAGCCCAAATATACACTGGAGTTGGCTTCAGGAGCCCAAAAATTGGATGAATCACACCCTGGAGTTGGCAGAAGTTGGCAGCAGCAGCAGCAGGAGCCCAAATATACACTGGAGTTGGCCTCAGGAGCCCAAAAATTGGATGAATCACACCCTGGAGTTGGCAGGAGTTGACAGCAGCAGCAGCAGGAGCCCAAATATACACTGGAGTTGGCCTCAGGAGCCCAAAAATTGGATGAATCACACCCTGGAGTTGGCAGAAGTTGGCAGCAGCAGCAGCAGGAGCCCAAATATACACTGGAGTTGGCCTCAGGAGCCCAAAAATTGGATGAATCACACCCTGGAGTTGGCAGGAGTTGACAGTAGCAGCAGCAGGAGCCCAAATATACACTGGAGTTGGCCTCAGGAGCCCAAAAATTGGATGAATCACACCCTGGAGTTGGCAGAAGTTGGCAGCAGCAGCAGCAGGAGCCCAAATATACACTGGAGTTGGCCTCAGGAGCCCAAAAATTGGATGAATCACACCCTGGAGTTGGCAGAAGTTGGCAGCAGCAGCAGCAGGAGCCCAAATATACACTGGAGTTGGCCTCAGGAGCCCAAAAATTGGATGAATCACACCCTGGAGTTGGCAGGAGTTGACACCAGCAGCAGCAGGAGCCCAAATATACACTGGAGTTGGCCTCAGGAGCCCAAAAATTGGATGAATCACACCCTGGAGTTGGCAGAAGTTGGCAGCAGCAGCAGGAGCCCAAATATACACTGGAGTTGGCCTCAGGAGCCCAAAAATTGGATGAATCACACCCTGGAGTTGGCAGGAGTTGACACCAGCAGCAGCAGGAGCCCAAATATACACTGGAGTTGGCTTCAGGAGCCCAAAAATTGGATGAATCACACCCTGGAGTTGGCAGGAGTTGACAGTAGCAGCAGCAGGAGCCCAAATATACACTGGAGTTGGCCTCAGGAGCCCAAAAATTGGATGAATCACACCATGGAGTTGGCAGAAGTTGGCAGCAGCAGCAGCAGGAGCCCAAATATACACTGGAGTTGGCCTCAGGAGCCCAAAAATTGGATGAATCACACCCTGGAGTTGGCAGAAGTTGGCAGCAGCAGGAGCCCAAATATACACTGGAGTTGGCCTCAGGAGCCCAAAAATTGGATGAATCACACCCTGGAGTTGGCAGAAGTTGGCAGCAGCAGCAGGAGCCCAAATATACACTGGAGTTGGCCTCAGGAGCCCAAAAATTGGATGAATCACACCCTGGAGTTGGCAGGAGTTGACACCAGCAGCAGCAGGAGCCCAAATATACACTGGAGTTGGCCTCAGGAGCCCAAAAATTGGATGAATCACACCCTGGAGTTGGCAGAAGTTGGCAGCAGCAGCAGGAGCCCAAATATACACTGGAGTTGGCCTCAGGAGCCCAAAAATTGGATGAATCACACCCTGGAGTTGGCAGGAGTTGACACCAGCAGCAGCAGGAGCCCAAATATACACTGGAGTTGGCTTCAGGAGCCCAAAAATTGGATGAATCACACCCTGGAGTTGGCAGAAGTTGGCAGCAGCAGCAGCAGGAGCCCAAATATACACTGGAGTTGGCCTCAGGAGCCCAAAAATTGGATGAATCACACCCTGGAGTTGGCAGGAGTTGGCAGCAGCAGCAGCAGGAGCCCAAAAAATGGCCTAAAGACATAAATATGTTTTGCACCATTTGGAAAGTGTAAAACGTGGCACCATGCTGAATCTAGTCGCATGCATCAGGCATTGGTGGGTGGAAATCCTGGCTGATCCATCCCTGATTCATTTTGACAAAGGTGAGTCTCTCCACATTTTTAGTTGACAGACGAGTTCTCCTCGCCGTAACTATGGCCCCCGCCGCACTAAACACCCGCTCAGATGGCACGCTACTTGCCGGGCAGGACAGCTTTTCCAGGGCAAACTCTGCTAGTTGCGGCCACAAATCAAGTTTGGCTGCCCAGAAGTCCAGCGGATCCTCAAGGTGTGTTGGCATGGTCATGTCAAAGTATGACATGACCTGCTGGTTCAGGTCCTGCTCCAGGTCTTCCTGCTGCTCATGAGTAGCCTCACTATGCGGGTGTAGAAAGCTACTCATTAGCGACTGAAGACTGAGGCTGCTGCTGCTGATGGAGCTTCTGCTGCTGCTGCTGCCAACCCCCCCAGCGGCCATGGCAGTGGAAGGTGAGCGCAGAGGTCCCCTCGAGTCAGACCTGCGAGAGTATGGACCATGGCGCAGATAGGCATCGGCCAACTGCCTACGTAGAATGTCTTTGTAGTAGTTGAGTTTGTCCTCCCTCTCGGTGGGTTTAAAAAATGCCCCCATTTTGTGCCGGAAGCGAGGGTCCAATAAGGTGGACAGCCAGAAGTCATCCCGCCGACAGATGGAAACAATTCTGGGGTCACTACGCAAGCATGTGAGCATGCTTCGTGCCATTTGCGCAAGTGACTCGGATGGACTACCTGTCTCCATCTCCACTGCATACTGCCACGGTGTGCCCGGGTCCTCTGTCTCTCCTTCCTCAAAAACCTCTAGCTCCTCTGGCTGCTCCTGCTCCTCCTCTCCTGTCCGCTGACTAGATAAACCAGCCATTTCGCCAAGCCTAAACTGTGTTTCGCTGGGCAACTCCTCCTCCTCCTCTTCCTCCTCCTCCTCCTCCAGTTCAGCTCCAACGGGGTTCATGTGGCCGTAAGATGTAAACGCCATGTCTCCAGTGCCCTGACCAGCCATGGTTTCCAACATGTGCTGTAGTACATGAAGCAGTGGAATCACGTCGTTCATCCCGTAATCCTGCCGACTGACAAATAAAGTGGCTTCCTCAAAGGGCCTGAGCAAATGGCAGGTGTCACGTATGAGCTGCCACTGGTTGACATTGAAGTTACACAGGGGAGTCCCCCTATCTGCTTGGATCATCAGGAAATCCGTGATGGCTTTTCTCTGTTCATATAATCGGTCCAACATGTGAAGGGTGGAATTCCAACGGGTGGAAACATCGCAAATCAGACTATGTTGGGGGATACCATTCTGACGCTGTAGCTCAAGAAGGGTGTGTTTGGCGGTGTAGGAGTGGCTGAAGTGCATGCAAAGTTTCCGTGAAGTTGTTAGGATGTCCTGCAGATGGGGGGAACACTTCAGAAACCGCTTGACAACCAGATTGAAGACGTGAGCCATGCAGGGGGCATGGGTCAGGCTTCCTTGGCGCAGCGCAGACAAAATGTTCTTCCCATTGTCGGTAACCATGATTCCCATTTTAAGTTTTCTCGGAGTAAGCCATGTTTGGATTTCCTGATGAATACATTTAAGCAGTTCCTCCCCTGTGTGACTCCGTTCGCCAAGACAAACCATGTGAAGCACTGCGTGACACCTCCGTGCCCTGCACACATGGTAGACTGGAGGGGCACTGAGACTTGAGCCTACAGTGGAGGGTGAGGAGATGGCGGAGGATGAGGAGGCCGAGTCGCACGGTGTCACAGGCCCAATGGGCAGAGAGCGCGGAGGCCGAAGCGGCGTGACCTGTCCAAGTTGCTGCTGCAAAGGGACCACATTCACCCAGTGGGCCGTAAACGACATGTACTGCCCCTGACCGTAGTTACAGCTCCAGATGTCGGCGCTGCCATGTATTTTGCTACACACCGACAGGCTCAAGGACTGGCCCACCTTCTGTTCAACAAAAGTGTGCAGCGCTGGTACTGCCTTCTTGGCAAAGAAATGACGGCTTGGGACTCTCCACCTCGGCTCGGCACAAGCCATCAGTTCTCTGAAAGGTGCAGATTCCACCACCTGAAAAGGGAGCGACTGCAGCACCAGCAACTTGGACAGGAGCACATTCAGCTTCTGCGCCGTAGGATGAGTGGGCGCATACTGCTGTCTCTTGGACATGGCTTCGCTGATGGATTGCTGGCGGGATGCATGACTTGGAGGAGGAGGAGCAGGAGCGACAGAGGATGGGTATGACGCACAGCTGCCTTCGGCTGAGGTGCTGGAGCCTTGGCTGGCAGAAATTGGGAGCTCACTTGGTGAGGAAGCAGACTGGACCACCCCTTGGGAGCCTCGGTTCTCCCAGGTCGTTTTATGGTGACGCATCATATGTTGACGCAGGGCCGTGGTGCCAACATTTGGACCCTGGCCACGCTTCACCTTTTGCCTACATATCTTGCATGTGGCCATGTTATCCTCCTGCGGATGCCTCAGGAAAAACTGCCACACTGCCGAGTAGCTACTTTTCCCACCCCCTGGCCTCACTGATTCACTGCTGCTGTTGCCAACTCCAGGAACCCCTGCTCCACTACCTCCCGATAAGGTAGACTGCCGCACAGCAGGTGCTCTACCCCGGCCCCGGCCCCGGCCGGCTCCAGCCTTTGGAATTGTGCCCCCATGCTGACTGCTACCACCTTGCTGCCTCAGCTGCTGACTCCGGGGCAACCTGCACCCCTCTTCTCCTGATGATGACGATGAAGCCCCTTCATCACCCGGCTCCCAAGTGCGATCGGCTTCATCGTCATCATCATCATCATCACCAAGTTGTGGCTGTACGTCACTGATGTTCGTGGATTCGTCAACAGTGTCTGGCGCAGGAGCTGGAACGCTCGCAGCACCCACGACACTGTCCACATCACTATTTGTCTGCCTAGCTAAAGAAGCCACCTCCATTTCTTGGCTGGGCAGTAGCTGCTGACTGTCCTCTATCTGATGGTCCTCCTCACTAAAGAGTGGAGCTGAACCCAAAGCATAGGATACGTCGCTGGGGGAGGGAACGGCGTAGGCCAGAGGCAATGGGAGGACAGGGACTGCTCTCGGGGCATGCCAACTCAGGGTTGTGTCAGAGGAACCTACCGACCCTAGACTGGGGGTCTCAGACGTAAGTTGTGATGATGTTGTTGATGAGCGCGTCAACCAATCTACCACGGCAGATGCGTTACTGGTGGAGACCCGACCGCTAGCAGATACTGGCAGATTAGGTCTCTCAGCGTGACTCCTGCTGCTACTGGCCCCCAGTCTGATGCGAGCTCTGCCTGCGGAATCTTGGCCTCTGCCACTCCTCTTTTCACTTCCAGGCACTTGTCTGCCCGACTGGCGTGGTAGTAGGTGATATTTAAAAAAACCCCGGGCAGCGGTGGGTCTATATGAAACAGAATATAATGCACACCAAAAGTGAGCAGTAACACTCAGCCTCCAACAGGCCTGCTTAGTGTAAATAAGAGAGCTGCTTAGTGTAAATAAAGAGGGGTATGCTATGTTACAGAATGGGATGCCTCAACAGAAGTGCACCTGGCAGGCAGCAGTAAGCCTATGCCCAGCAAAAGTGTCTTATAATATAAATATGATAAGAGCAAATGCTTATATGGTCTTAAACAGAGGCTGCTGTAGTCACAGAATGGGATGCCCCAACAGGAATCGACCTGGCAGGGTCCAGTAGTGCTTTGGCCAGCAAAAGTGTCTTTATCAGGCTAATTTCAAATATGATAAGAGCAAATGCTTATATGGTCTTAAACAGAGGCTGCTTTAGTCACAGAATGGGATGCCCTGGGCAGGAATGGACCTGGCAGGGTCCAGTAGTGCTTTGGCCAGCAAAAGTGTCTTTATCAGGCTAATTTCAAATATGATAAGAGCAAATGCTTATATGGTCTTAAACAGAGGCTGCTGTAGTCACAGAATGGGATGCCCCAACAGGAATGGACCTGGCAGGGTCCAGTAGTGCTTTGGCCAGCAAAAGTGTCTTTATCAGGCTAATTTCAAATATGATAAGAGCAAATGCTTATATGGTCTTAAACAGAGGCTGCTGTAGTCACAGAATGGGATGCCCTGGGCAGGAATGGACCTGGCAGGGTCCAGTAGTGCTTTGGCCAGCAAAAGTGTCTTTATCAGGCCTAATTTCAAATATGATAAGAGCAAATGCTTATATGGTCTTAAACAGAGGCTGCTTTAGTCACAGAATGGGATGCCCTGGGCAGGAATGGACCTGGCAGGGTCCAGTAGTGCTTTGGCCAGCAAAAGTGTCTTTATCAGGCTAATTTCAAATATGATAAGAGCAAATGCTTATATGGTCTTAAACAGAGGCTGCTGTAGTCACAGAATGGGATGCCCCAACAGGAATGGACCTGGCAGGGTCCAGTAGTGCTTTGGCCAGCAAAAGTGTCTTTATCAGGCCTAATTTCAAATATGATAAGAGCAAATGCTTATATGGTCTTAAACAGAGGCTGCTGTAGTCACAGAATGGGATGCCCTGGGCAGGAATGGACCTGGCAGGGTCCAGTAGTGCTTTGGCCAGCAAAAGTGTCTTTATCAGGCCTAATTTCAAATATGATAAGAGCAAATGCTTATATGGTCTTAAACAGAGGCTGCTGTAGTCACAGAATGGGATGCCCTGGGCAGGAATGGACCAGGCAGGGTCCAGTAGTGCTTTGGCCAGCAAAAGTGTCTTTATCAGGCCTAATTTCAAATATGATAAGAGCAAATGCTTATATGGTCTTAAACAGAGGCTGCTTTAGTCACAGAATGGGATGCCCTGGGCAGGAATGGACCTGGCAGGGTCCAGTAGTGCTTTGGCCAGCAAAAGTGTCTTTATCAGGCTAATTTCAAATATGATAAGAGCAAATGCTTATATGGTCTTAAACAGAGGCTGCTGTAGTCACAGAATGGGATGCCCTGGGCAGGAATGGACCTGGCAGGGTCCAGTAGTGCTTTGGCCAGCAAAAGTGTCTTTATCAGGCCTAATTTCAAATATGATAAGAGCAAATGCTTATATGGTCTTAAACAGAGGCTGCTGTAGTCACAGAATGGGATGCCCTGGGCAGGAATGGACCTGGCAGGGTCCAGTAGTGCTTTGGCCAGCAAAAGTGTCTTTATCAGGCCTAATTTCAAATATGATAAGAGCAAATGCTTATATGGTCTTAAACAGAGGCTGCTGTAGTCACAGAATGGGATGCCCCAACAGGAATCGACCTGGCAGGGTCCAGTAGTGCTTTGGCCAGCAAAAGTGTCTTTATCAGGCCTAATTTCAAATATGATAAGAGCAAATGCTTATATGGTCTTAAACAGAGGCTGCTTTAGTCACAGAATGGGATGCCCTGGGCAGGAATGGACCTGGCAGGGTCCAGTAGTGCTTTGGCCAGCAAAAGTGTCTTTATCAGGCTAATTTCAAATATGATAAGAGCAAATGCTTATATGGTCTTAAACAGAGGCTGCTGTAGTCACAGAATGGGATGCCCCAACAGGAATGGACCTGGCAGGGTCCAGTAGTGCTTTGGCCAGCAAAAGTGTCTTTATCAGGCCTAATTTCAAATATGATAAGAGCAAATGCTTATATGGTCTTAAACAGAGGCTGCTTTAGTCACAGAATGGGATGCCCTGGGCAGGAATGGACCTGGCAGGGTCCAGTAGTGCTTTGGCCAGCAAAAGTGTCTTTATCAGGCTAATTTCAAATATGATAAGAGCAAATGCTTATATGGTCTTAAACAGAGGCTGCTGTAGTCACAGAATGGGATGCCCTGGGCAGGAATGGACCTGGCAGGGTCCAGTAGTGCTTTGGCCAGCAAAAGTGTCTTTATCAGGCCTAATTTCAAATATGATAAGAGCAAATGCTTATATGGTCTTAAACAGAGGCTGCTGTAGTCACAGAATGGGATGCCCTGGGCAGGAATGGACCTGGCAGGGTCCAGTAGTGCTTTGGCCAGCAAAAGTGTCTTTATCAGGCCTAATTTCAAATATGATAAGAGCAAATGCTTATATGGTCTTAAACAGAGGCTGCTGTAGTCACAGAATGGGATGCCCCGGGCAGGAATGGACCTGGCAGGGTCCAGTAGTGCTTTGGCCAGCAAAAGTGTCTTTATCAGGCCTAATTTCAAATATGATAAGAGCAAATGCTTATATGGTCTTAAACAGAGGCTGCTGTAGTCACAGAATGGGATGCCCCGGGCAGGAATGGACCTGGCAGGGTCCAGTAGTGCTTTGGCCAGCAAAAGTGTCTTTATCAGGCCTAATTTCAAATATGATAAGAGCAAATGCTTATATGGTCTTAAACAGAGGCTGCTTTAGTCACAGAATGGGATGCCCCGGGCAGGAATGGACCTGGCAGGGTCCAGTAGTGCTTTGGCCAGCAAAAGTGTCTTTATCAGGCCTAATTTCAAATATGATAAGAGCAAATGCTTATATGGTCTTAAACAGAGGCTGCTTTAGTCACAGAATGGGATGCCCTGGGCAGGAATGGACCTGGCAGGGTCCAGTAGTGCTTTGGCCAGCAAAAGTGTCTTTATCAGGCTAATTTCAAATATGATAAGAGCAAATGCTTATATGGTCTTAAACAGAGGCTGCTGTAGTCACAGAATGGGATGCCCCAACAGGAATGGACCTGGCAGGGTCCAGTAGTGCTTTGGCCAGCAAAAGTGTCTTTATCAGGCCTAATTTCAAATATGATAAGAGCAAATGCTTATATGGTCTTAAACAGAGGCTGCTTTAGTCACAGAATGGGATGCCCTGGGCAGGAATGGACCTGGCAGGGTCCAGTAGTGCTTTGGCCAGCAAAAGTGTCTTTATCAGGCCTAATTTCAAATATGATAAGAGCAAATGCTTATATGGTCTTAAACAGAGGCTGCTGTAGTCACAGAATGGGATGCCCTGGGCAGGAATGGACCTGGCAGGGTCCAGTAGTGCTTTGGCCAGCAAAAGTGTCTTTATCATGCCTAATTTCAAATATGATAAGAGCAAATGCTTATATGGTCTTAAACAGAGGCTGCTTTAGTCACAGAATGGGATGCCCTGGGCAGGAATGGACCTGGCAGGGTCCAGTAGTGCTTTGGCCAGCAAAAGTGTCTTTATCAGGCTAATTTCAAATATGATAAGAGCAAATGCTTATATGGTCTTAAACAGAGGCTGCTGTAGTCACAGAATGGGATGCCCTGGGCAGGAATGGACCTGGCAGGGTCCAGTAGTGCTTTGGCCAGCAAAAGTGTCTTTATCAGGCCTAATTTCAAATATGATAAGAGCAAATGCTTATATGGTCTTAAACAGAGGCTGCTGTAGTCACAGAATGGGATGCCCTGGGCAGGAATGGACCTGGCAGGGTCCAGTAGTGCTTTGGCCAGCAAAAGTGTCTTTATCAGGCCTAATTTCAAATATGATAAGAGCAAATGCTTATATGGTCTTAAACAGAGGCTGCTGTAGTCACAGAATGGGATGCCCCGGGCAGGAATGGACCTGGCAGGGTCCAGTAGTGCTTTGGCCAGCAAAAGTGTCTTTATCAGGCCTAATTTCAAATATGATAAGAGCAAATGCTTATATGGTCTTAAACAGAGGCTGCTGTAGTCACAGAATGGGATGCCCCGGGCAGGAATGGACCTGGCAGGGTCCAGTAGTGCTTTGGCCAGCAAAAGTGTCTTTATCAGGCCTAATTTCAAATATGATAAGAGCAAATGCTTATATGGTCTTAAACAGAGGCTGCTTTAGTCACAGAATGGGATGCCCCGGGCAGGAATGGACCTGGCAGGGTCCAGTAGTGCTTTGGCCAGCAAAAGTGTCTTTATCAGGCCTAATTTCAAATATGATAAGAGCAAATGCTTATATGGTCTTAAACAGAGGCTGCTTTAGTCACAGAATGGGATGCCCTGGGCAGGAATGGACCTGGCAGGGTCCAGTAGTGCTTTGGCCAGCAAAAGTGTCTTTATCAGGCTAATTTCAAATATGATAAGAGCAAATGCTTATATGGTCTTAAACAGAGGCTGCTGTAGTCACAGAATGGGATGCCCCAACAGGAATGGACCTGGCAGGGTCCAGTAGTGCTTTGGCCAGCAAAAGTGTCTTTATCAGGCCTAATTTCAAATATGATAAGAGCAAATGCTTATATGGTCTTAAACAGAGGCTGCTTTAGTCACAGAATGGGATGCCCTGGGCAGGAATGGACCTGGCAGGGTCCAGTAGTGCTTTGGCCAGCAAAAGTGTCTTTATCAGGCCTAATTTCAAATATGATAAGAGCAAATGCTTATATGGTCTTAAACAGAGGCTGCTGTAGTCACAGAATGGGATGCCCTGGGCAGGAATGGACCTGGCAGGGTCCAGTAGTGCTTTGGCCAGCAAAAGTGTCTTTATCAGGCCTAATTTCAAATATGATAAGAGCAAATGCTTATATGGTCTTAAACAGAGGCTGCTTTAGTCACAGAATGGGATGCCCTGGGCAGGAATGGACCTGGCAGGGTCCAGTAGTGCTTTGGCCAGCAAAAGTGTCTTTATCAGGCTAATTTCAAATATGATAAGAGCAAATGCTTATATGGTCTTAAACAGAGGCTGCTGTAGTCACAGAATGGGATGCCCTGGGCAGGAATGGACCTGGCAGGGTCCAGTAGTGCTTTGGCCAGCAAAAGTGTCTTTATCAGGCCTAATTTCAAATATGATAAGAGCAAATGCTTATATGGTCTTAAACAGAGGCTGCTTTAGTCACAGAATGGGATGCCCTGGGCAGGAATGGACCTGGCAGGGTCCAGTAGTGCTTTGGCCAGCAAAAGTGTCTTTATCAGGCCTAATTTCAAATATGATAAGAGCAAATGCTTATATGGTCTTAAACAGAGGCTGCTGTAGTCACAGAATGGGATGCCCCAACAGGAATGGACCTGGCAGGGTCCAGTAGTGCTTTGGCCAGCAAAAGTGTCTTTATCAGGCCTAATTTCAAATATGATAAGAGCAAATGCTTATATGGTCTTAAACAGAGGCTGCTTTAGTCACAGAATGGGATGCCCTGGGCAGGAATGGACCTGGCAGGGTCCAGTAGTGCTTTGGCCAGCAAAAGTGTCTTTATCAGGCCTAATTTCAAATATGATAAGAGCAAATGCTTATATGGTCTTAAACAGAGGCTGCTGTAGTCACAGAATGGGATGCCCTGGGCAGGAATGGACCTGGCAGGGTCCAGTAGTGCTTTGGCCAGCAAAAGTGTCTTTATCAGGCCTAATTTCAAATATGATAAGAGCAAATGCTTATATGGTCTTAAACAGAGGCTGCTTTAGTCACAGAATGGGATGCCCTGGGCAGGAATGGACCTGGCAGGGTCCAGTAGTGCTTTGGCCAGCAAAAGTGTCTTTATCAGGCTAATTTCAAATATGATAAGAGCAAATGCTTATATGGTCTTAAACAGAGGCTGCTGTAGTCACAGAATGGGATGCCCTGGGCAGGAATGGACCTGGCAGGGTCCAGTAGTGCTTTGGCCAGCAAAAGTGTCTTTATCAGGCCTAATTTCAAATATGATAAGAGCAAATGCTTATATGGTCTTAAACAGAGGCTGCTTTAGTCACAGAATGGGATGCCTCACAGCAGACTTAAGATCAGTTCAGTATATATGCACAGTTAGTTACTATAAGCAGCCTGAAAACGCTAACAAAGGCTGGATGAAAAAAAAAAAATCTCCCTGTCAGCCAGCTCCGTTTTTCCTACCTTTCCCTGGCTTTCTGTCTGTCTCCTGTCTGTCTCCTGTCTGTCTCCTGTCTGTCTCCTGTCTGTCTCCTGTCTGTCTCCTGTCTGTCTCCTGTCTGTCTCCTGTCTGTCTCCTGTCTGTCTCCTGTCTGTCTCCTGTCTGTCTCCTGTCTGTCTCCTGTCTGTCTCCTGTCTGTCTCCTGTCTGTCTCCTGCCTGTCTCCTGCCTGTCTCCTGCCTGTCCCTGTCTGTCCCTGTCTGTCCCTGTCTCCAGCCTGTCTAACTGCCTCAGCTACACAGCGTTCTGTCTGTCTGTCACGAATGCAATAGAGAAATGAGGAAAAGCAAGATGGCCGCCGTTAAATACCGCTGTGTGACGTCACCGGGCTTGCTGGCTGCTGATAGGCTGCATGTGACTGCCCCAGCTTGCACTGGCGCGGGATACATGTCCAGACATGTCCCGTCCGCCATCTTAGAATGCCTGTAAATGTAAATGAATGGATGTTAAAGGAAAACTTCGAGTGATCGAATCGCGGGGAAATTCGGATTCGATCCGAATCGAATTTTTCCTGAAATTCGGATCGAATCCGGGTTCGTCCGGATCGATTCGCTCATCCCTAGCTCTAATCAAGGCGTTGGTAAATTGGGATAAAGTAGTTGACCCTGAGATAACAGATCCGGAAACATGGGAAGCCGGTACTGATCTACCGCCAGCCTTACGTCTGTGTACCAAACCCTTCTTGGCCACCTTGGAGCCACCAGAATTGCTGGTGCCCCTTCCAGAGCCAGCTTGCAAACTACCTTGCCCAGCATGGAAAAGGGAGGAAACATCCTTCCAAGCAAGGGACAAGGCATCCACTGCCAGAGCTACAGGATCCTGAGATAGAGACACAAAGGCCGGGAGTTTGCGATTGTGCCGTGAGGCAAAGAGATCCACCTCCGGAGTCCCCCCACTTGCGACAAAAAGGCCGAAAAACCCTGGGGTTGAGAGACCACTCTCCTTGGCGAGAGGACCCCCTGCTCAGGGAGTCCGCCTCCGTGTTCTCCACTCCCAGAATGTAGATTGCCGAAATGCAAGTAACATTGCTCTCCGCCCATTGCAGGATCAGAGAGACTTCCCTGAGGGCACTCCTGCTGCGAGTCCCTCCTTGGTGATTGATGTAAGCTACCGCCGTTCGGTTGTCCGAACGAACCTGAACCGGTTGTCCGTGAGCCTCCTGAGGACCCCACACCCCGCTGAACTGATGACTTTTCCAATAACCTCCCCAGCCCGACAGGCTGGCATCCGTGGTAACAGTCTCCCAACAAGGGACCAGAAAGGATCTGCCCTTCAACAGATTGCTCGATTCCAGCCACCACCTAAGGGACTGCCGAACCCTGGGAGACATCCTGAAAGGTTGATCCAATGACTGCGGGCACCTGTCCCAATGCGTCAATAGGTGAAGTTGAAGAGATCTCATGTGAAACTGTGCAAACGGTACCGCCTCGAAGGAGGATACCATCAAGCCCACCAGTTTCATCCCCTGTCAGATAGAGGGACAAGGATTGGCCAGACGAAGGCGGATCAGACCCTGAATCCCCTGCACCTTGGTCTGGGGCAGAAACACTCTGGCCCGAATGGTATCCAGATTCATGCCCAGAAATGAAATCACACGAGACGGGGAGAGAGAAGACTTGGTGCGGTTGATCACCCACCCGAACCTCTCCAGGGTAGACACCACCTGGTGGGTGTCCAGCTCCGCCTGATGGAGGGAAGAAGCTGAGATCAACAGGTCGTCCAGATAAGGCACAATGCGAATGCCCTGAGCTCTGAGCAGAGCCATTATTCCCGCCAAGACCTTGGTGAAGACCCTCGGCGACAAGGTCAGACCGAAGGTAAGAGCTACAAACTGATAGTGTTGATCCTCCACGCAAACCGGAGGAATCTCTGATGTGCCTGAAAAATCGGAACATGCAGATACGCATCCTTGATGTCTATGGATGTCATAAAATCCCCTTGGCGAAGGGAATTGATAGCCGAGCGCAGAGTCTCCATGCGGAACCCCTTAAAAGTCCCGGTGGGAGGATTTGAGGTGAACAATTTTACACTAGGGACCCCAGGCCCAGGAGGAACCCCTTAATATGCACATATACAAGGCAATCTGTAACACACAAAACAGGCAACATAAGTGCAATCCTACATAAATATAGCAATAACACATACCTTATTGTGTATATATATATATATACCTCTGTATACCTATATACCTATCTGTATCCCAGCCAGACATGCGTAACCAACACACACATGCCCGCAATCAGTGGGGGCCCCCCGCTAGAGAGGGGCCCCCATACAAGCTAAGAAGTGGTCATCCGGCCCTTACCACTTGGAGCGCAGCTCAAAACCCTGCTTGAAAATGGCCCCCGAGAAGTGCCTCATGCAGGAAGAGGGAGAGCAGGGGGAGGGCGGGCCAGCGCAGAACGCGCATTCGCCAGGCCACGCCCCCCTCCCAGCAACGCGGATCCCCTAGAAACGAGGCACAGAATCGCGCCAAAGAAGGGGGCAGGGCTACCGCAGCCGCGCCGAGAGCCCGGCCCCGCCCCTCCCCGAACACAGCCTGAGGGGGAGAAGCTCCCCCAGGCTAATCACAGCCCCTGACATGGCCCAAAGTAAAACATTCACTGTCAGCCACACACACACACACACGTACAGTGATTCACACACCAACACACACAGGGGCATATGTGGGAGAACAAAAAACGAAACCCTGGAGGGGAATAAGGGGACCCGGAAGGGGGGGAACCCTGCCAGAATCCGGCCATAAGCATAGAGGGACGGGGCATCCCACACCAGGATCACCAAAAAACCTGGATAACCGCCTACCCCATAGTGAGGTCTCACGGTGGAGCAGTGCTCCTTCCGCACCCATAGGGTGCTGCCTACCTTCACCAGGACCCGCAGCCTAAGCTGGGAGGCTCAAATAGGGGCAATTTAGAAAGGGTCCTGGCAGTAATAGGGACAATAGACGGACGGGCGCGAGCCCGGCTTACCTGTAAGTAAAGAAGTCTTCATCTTCTGTCTTGTCGCCTTCCCTGCAGAGAAGGAACTGGGAATTTGGTGGGAGGTCCCAGGTATATATGGACCGGGAGGGGCTTTCTTTTTTTGCATATTCATCTCTGCAGAAGTTCGCCCTCTACTGGAGATTACCCACATGTCATGAAGTTCGAAGTGGAGTGTATGGCACACTTAAAATAAGGCACCTGAACCCCGGAAGGACCGGGGCTGCCTTCTACGCTGAGGTAACTTGCCTCCTTTGGCAAACAAGTCCAAACGTTCCCCAAAGAGGCGCAGCCCCTTGAAGGGAAACCCAGTGGTAGCCTTTTTGGCAGCGCTGTCAGCTGCGCCAGTGGCAGAAGCCCTGCCACACATTCTAATGGTATCATACAGGGCAGAGAGAACATATGCAACAAATTCCTCACAACGCAGAAGAGCTATATACTCTTCACTACCAGCATCGTCAGGGGCCCCATCTAAGAGAACCCTGAGCAGGCTTTTAATAGCAACAGCCGTGATAACAGAGGCACAGACCGGACGGAGCGCAGTCCCAACACAGGCCAAGGCATGGCAAACCAGCTGATCCATGCGCCTGTCCTCCCCATCCCTCAGTGTAGTAGAGTCAGGGGAATGCATGACGGATGTGTTAGACAACCCCAGAACTGGTGCATCCACCGCTGGAGGACATGACCAACGTTTAACCATTTCAGCAGGAAAGGGATACCTCTTATCCCAACTCTTTGGTACCCCGGGAAGCCGACTAGGCCGTTCCCACTCCTTGAGAATCAGATTATTAAAGTGAGTTTGTTAAGCCACGTTTGGAGTTTCCTTAACAGTATGAAACAGCTCCCCCTGCGGGGCCACGGCAGGAGGAGAGATACAGAGCACTTCAAAAATGTGAGCCAAAAGTCTGTCAGTATCATCTGAAGCCCACGGGTCAGGCCCAGACTCAGCATAACCCCTAGGCTGATCCTCAGATGATTCTGAATCAGAGAATAATCCCCCTTCTTCCAGGGGGGTATATCCAGTAATATCAAAAAACTCCTCAGCTTCCACAGGAAAGAGTAACACCGGGTGCCAGATGCCGCCGCTTAGCAGGAGCCTTACGCGGACCAGACCCGGCAATATGCCTTTCAATTTGGCTACCCGGGCAGCCAAATCAGGTTGAGACTCCCCACTGGTATGCACTTCACTGGGAGTCAGGTGTAAGCGTGGGGGGGTAGGCAAAGCCAGAGGGGGCGCAGCACTAGGCCCAGCCACAGGTAACCCAGACTGCAGTGCAAGCGTCTGCTGGGCGCAGGGTACACACACCCTGACATCATCACTTATAGGGGATACCCCACAAGCCACACACAGCCGGGCTTGTCCCGAAGGAACCCCGAGCACATTATCCTGAGAAGCCTCCATATGGTGATTATCACGGCACAACAGGCCAATAGGAATTGACGCTAATAATAGCAACCCAGGATGCCCCAATAACCCGCTAGGGAAGTGGGAGTAAGGGAATATAATAGCCCTTCAATAAGAGTTAACACTAAATAGAGGGGATAGGACCGGGAGAAACCACAAAGTTTGACCCGCCTGCAAGACATAAGCAAAAGATCCCATAAGCAATATGCAATACAGAGAAATATAATATAAATCAGCCCGCAGGGGCACTTACGGACCGCGATAGGGAGACGCCAGGCACACGCAGCAGGGAACTAAAATGGCGCCCGCATATACCTCGAGGGGCAGGCCACGGAGACAGTGATGCAGAACGCGTCAGCCGCAAGGGCTGCTCCACCCCCCGAAGAGGGCGAAAACGCGCCCACCTGACAAGGCCAGCCAATGATGGCGCAGCAGCGCCTGAGGCGATGTCGCCACCGACTGCAGAGCGTAGTACAAGCGTGCGGTGGCGGCGGCAAAGGAAACCAGTGCAATCAATTCAAAAGGGATCAAAACACAACACACAAATATATAGTAAATATATGCACCCCCCACTGAGATCTACAAGGGAGAGCGAAGGGGAAGCGATGGCCAGCCTAAAGGGAGCCAACTGCGGGGACAAGGGGCATAAAATGCAGGATCCCATAAGGCTCACCATGGGCCTATACCGCCTACCCTTTGGTGGGGGACTGCGGTTGGAGCAGTGATCCCTAGCACCTGACAGCGGTGCTGCCTACCTTCACCCGAACCAGAGCAGCCTGAGCTGGGAGGCAGTAAAAGGAAACGGTTGGGAATAGTCCTACAGGGCCGCAGGCTAATAGCCCTGCTCACCTGCGAGTAGAGAGAGTCATCTTCTAGTCATCGCAGCCAGGACTGCAGAGAAGAACTGGGGATTTTGTGGGAGGTCCCTGGTATATATGGGGCCGGGAGGAGCCAGTTTCTGTCTCTGCAGTCCGGCACCATCTACTGGATGTATAACCCAAGTGTAAGGAATATCTTCTGGAACAGGACGTGCAGTATACTTAGAATAAGCCTGACGACATTTCACCATTTGTGCCTTGACCTTGTCACCGCAAACTGTTTTCAACTTTTCCCTGCAGCAGACAGCGACTCCTTATGTAGGGCTTCCAATTTTCCTATCTCTTTAAGGAGACTCGGTGCACTCCATTTTTTCTTTCTTGATCCTAGCCCCGTGTCCTATGAAGACCCCTCTAATGTAGCACTTATGGGCTTCCCAAAGGATCCCCGGGGAAACCTCAGGGCCGCCATTCAACAGCCTTGAATCTCCTTTTGGATGTCCTCTAGCACCCGCTGGTCCTCGAGTAGTGAGTTATTACGTTTCCAGGACCACCCTTTGGGGGCTGGGGTGCGACCCTCAAGCATAAGGCGAGATTGAAGTATCTGCCACCCTGGCTAGCAAAGAGCGTGGGATTAGGAACATGTAAATTCTGGAATAAGTATTGTGCGGGTGAGAAAATAATGTGTAGTCCCACGTCCCTGGGTGCTGGAACCTCCAAGGGTCAACCAGCTGATACGTATTGAGGGTTTTCCCAAGTTGTCTTAGCTTGGCATATGCTAAGTGAGGTCCTCCCTTGGATGTGTCCAGGAGGGGCTCCAACGCTATGTTCAAATCACCTCCCAACACCGTCTCTCCCTCGCGAAAGTCCGCAAGGACTTCCAGGAGGTTCTCTAAGAACGTAAGTTGCCCTGTGTTTGGGGCGTATACATTAACTAAAGTGAACAATTCAGTGTGGCTTTTCCCCTTGACCATTAACCACCTACCCTCTGTGTCTGATTTGAAATCCTCCAGCTCCCACATAACGGAGCTCGAGATCACAATGCTTACCCCCCTAGATCTGGAGTCAGGCGAGTGGCTGTGGTACGCCCTGTACCACAGGAAAGAAAGGTAACAAACAATAACAACTATGACTCATAGTAACTATCCTAAACGGATCAGGAACAAAACCCAGCCAGACTATCAGTCCCCTGGGTTGGGCCTAACTGGGAGATATGCGCCTGTCGGTGCGGAGTCGCAGATATGACCACTCCCTCCCGCACCGGCCGGACATAGCTTCTAACATGGTATTAAACTGAAGAGCAAACAAACTGCGCTTAATCAGAGCATAAAAAAACGACGTCAAACATTCCTAGGTCACAATGCATGTAGATGAACCCGGGCCCAATCCCCCAAGCCAGCGCCCAAAAATCTCAGATAAGGGCCAGGGCAGCGATTGCTTGCATCTAGCTTTCGACAACACAGGAGTTACCCGTGTGGTGCTGCCCGCACACTGACAGAGGGGGGGTGGGGGGGGGGGGGGGGGACAGCCCGGGGAGCCCGCCGGGTTTTAGGTTTCAGCATCATATGGTCGGGCTTGTCTCCTGTTGCGTCGCTGACTTCTAGGGCTTCTAGGCCCCCTGGGGCCTCGCCGGTCTGCGCCCCCGGGTTGGGCGAGGGGAAGCAATATTCTGGTCGCCAGCCAGTCTGGGACTTCAATTGGCTCACAACCTCAGGAAGGAGAAGAGACCTGACAGGTCCTTCGGGGATTTGAGCAGGAAGAAATCCCAGTCTCTCTTTACAATTAGGTGGAAGGGGTATCCCCACCTGTAGGACGCGCCGTTGCGCATGATCACCTCCAATAGTGGTTTCAGGGCTCTGCGCATCAACAAGGTCCTTCTCGAGAGGTCTTGCGAAATTTGCACACTAGCGCCATAGAAATCCACACTCCCCAAATGCCAGGCTCCACGAGCAATGTCCTCCTTCAAAGTGTAACGATGGACTCTGCAGATCACATTCCTTGGTCTCGTAGGGTACGGCCCCGGCGGCCCCAGTGCCCTGTGAACTCTGTCCAGCTCTATTGGAGTAGCGGTGTCTCTGTCCAGAACCTTGTTAAAGATTACCGTCATGATGCGCTTTAGGTCCTCACCCGCAGACGCTTCCAGGATCCCCCTCAAACGCAAATTATTTCTGCGGCTCCTATTCTCTATGTCATCCAAATGTAATATTTGGGTTTGGAGCTGAGCTTCTTGCATGCCGCATTGCGCCTCCAGCGCCTCAAGGCGACTGACAATCGTCGGACCCTCTGTTTCCAAGGCGGCAACCGACACCTCCGAGATTTGCTGTTCGACCTTTCCCATCTCCCGCCTGTGGGCCTCTTCATATCTCGCTATTAACTTCTTTATGTCAGACCTGGAGGGGAGCCAAGGAATCTCCGGCGAAGGCGGGAGCGGAGAAGCTGGGAGGCTCAGGGGTGCGGGCCCCCTCTTCTGGATTACCACTTCCGGCTCTAGGGGCACTGGAGGCCGGGGCTTAGGACACCTCTGGGGAAGGGCTAGCGGTGGGGGCATACCCTCTGTGCATTTGCCTCCTCCCTGTGCAGCTGCATCTCCACTGCCTCGCCTGGGGGTAAAGGCAAACTTCCCCAGACTCTGGCTGGCAAGAGTTCCCAGCCCCACACCCTGTCTCGAGTGTGAAGTAACCCGGGGAAACTCCTTGTTGCTGGCTGGTCCAGCCGGGGTGCTCCCACAAGGAGCAGGATGGGCGGGCAGACAGGCAGTACTCCGTAACTTGGGGGGGGGGGGGGGCGAGGGCTCTTCGGCACCCAGGCCAGAACTATGGGGGTGTATTGCCTGGCTGCTCATCTCTCTCCTCCCCCCCTCCACGCTCATACCTCCGCTTCCGTTTCGCATCTTGTCGGTCTGCGCGCTCTCCCTCCTGGGCTCTCCTGCGCCTCGTAGCATCTCAGGCGATTCCGGCCAATCCACCGCCTCCCCGCACTCTGACATCACTAGAGCGTGCGAGGAGGAGCAGATGGCCGCCATCTTGCTGCACCCACTCGGCTGGGCTCGTTTCACCTCTGCCGCCTCAGATGCCTGCGCTGCACGGCCGGACGCAGGGGCCTCCACCGTCTTCTCCGCCGCTACGGCCCGCTCACTCTTCAGCTCCGACTGCAGCTTCTCACAAGTTGAGCCTCTCCCTTCTCCACCGTTCCGAGACGCCGCCATCTTGGTGCTCCCCTCATTCTCTGTGGGGCCGGATCCCCCGCTTTCTCCCTTCTTAATTCGGGGATCCCCCTGTCCCCCGACCCCGGGTTCCGCTTCTGCAGGGGGGGGGGGGGGGATGGAGGCGCTTCTGCCATCCCGTTCGCTCCTCCAGAGTCCTCTTCCCGCCGCGCCATTTTGTCGCGCCGTCCCTCGGTCCTCATCCTCTGCCAGTCTCCACTCTGACGGTGTGTGGGCTTCGGGACCATCCTCCCCCCATTCCTCTGCTTGCTATTCTTTCTGGCCATAGGGTCAGCACTGCGTTTGCTCTCTGCTATAGTATAGTTTCGGGCACAGGTGCGGGAGCTCGTGTGGAAAGCGTCCTCACGGCTTCATTCCTAGGGCATGCCCCCAAGTAAATATTTTTTAAAGGGGCAATCCAGATATAAGTTCTGGGCCCACCAGTGTCAGAGCAGGATGACTGGGGGCTCAATAGGCATTATGAGGAAAGCAGGAGGTAGTTTTATGGAGGGGGGGCTTTAACAATAAGATTACAAACAAGGAATCTGCAGCACAGAAGCCCTGGCACTCACCTTGCTGGTGTATTTGGCGATGTCAGCAGCCACATCAGCCGAGGCGGTGGCAATGGGCAGGTCAATTGAGGAGGAGCTTTGTGCACTGCTGGTCACCATGGTTTGCGGTGGGGCGGTGGTCACCAGGGTTATGGTGGACGTCGATGTGGCCGGCGTCACGTCTTTCTGTTGCACGGCTGTGGAAGAGAACACAGTAGTGAATGGTGAAGGGAAACATGAACTATATTACATGTAATTGTGTGTAAACAGCAGAGGCCTGATTAACTTTCCTGCCAGTCCACAAGGCTCGATCTCTCGTTGTCTTATGGGCTGAGCCAGTGTAGTTGCAGTGCTGTCAGCCTGAAGCTGTGGATGCTCCCGGATGCTCAGGTGATTTGGCTCTTGCTGCCAATCAACTAGAGAGCCTACTCCCTTGTGACCGGCAGCGGGAACGGGTACGGAGGCCAGGCGGGGAGTGTGATGTCTGCACCACTGAAACCAAGACTGCTGCAGCCTGCAGGACTCAGCTGGTGTCAAGCCAGCAGACTGGCAGGTAAGTAAGGGTTTTTTTCATTTCTAGGAGCTTGGTTAAGATATTCATTTTTATAGGGGTCTCCTCCTTTTTCTCTGTGTCCTCCCTCATGCAAATGGGGCCTATACCTCTAGCATCCTGTACACAACACTTTTAGTGTTTGTGCTTTTGTTGAGTCAGGTCATTGTCACAGACTATAAAAAACGGAGCCTAGTGACCACGTGACTTTCGAAGGACGACGGAGATTACCGAGCCTGCGGCCGAGGCGTCGGGTAAACATATATGCAGAGCGGTAGGAGCATGAGCAGATTTGCGGTGGTGAGACCACTGGTGGTAACACGCAGCTTTGCCTTCTCAAAAATACTATATGCTGGATTTTATTGATATATTTGGTGAGCATCGCATAGTGGGGGCAATTGAACCAGGCATCTGTGCAATTTTACACTATGTTGCCGCTTTTGTTTTTAATTGCAAATCAACATTAAATTTGGAGCAAATGCTTGATGTAAAAATATCACAAGACCTGTTTTTATTGCCATTAAGAAGTGAAAAAGGGGATGAATTTGAAAGTAGCAAATCCTAATCCTTAAGGAGGAACTAAATTATTTGCTATTGATTACAAGGCGTTTTTGCTAAAGAAATCTGGTACGTGTTTTATACTTATAAGGTGGTGGGATAAACACACCTCAATGGAAATATAAACACCTTTGGTGTTGAACTTTGAAGTTGTATGTCCCGCGGAGTGACCGATAAATAACCGGCTGTGGCCCATCTTCTTGGGACTGCTGTGGCTACAGCTCTGATATTACTCCTAGTGAGTGGATGTCTAATCTCTAGATTCTAAATTGTTATATTGTTAACTAAGCGCAACCTTGAATATATTACTTTATACTACTAAAAAAAACTAAGGTTGCCTAATTGAAAGAAATGGCCGCCTGTACCCTCATTATGTGGACCTATCACCAGGGGTTTCATTATCCTGGTTATATGTCCTTGTCCCTGAGACACCTTTTTGTCCAGCTTTAATAAAATTGTATTACGAATGGCTAACAGGTGGACAAACCAATGGTTTGTCTATTGCCTTGAAAAGGAGTACTGTGCAACTAAACCTTAGAAAAAATGGCCGAACCAACAAAGATCAAAGGGGGTGTGCAGACTTGAGCAATTAACACTAAACACAAAACCACAAGGAGGCTTCCACACAGCCCCCAAAGCTCAAGTAACAATCTGCACCACTCCAAACAAAATGCAAAAATGATCTTTTATTGATATATATATATATATATATATATATATATATATATATAACTACAATTGATTAAAAACTCATTTTAAAAAGTATTTCATGAACATTACACTAGAGGGCGTTGGTGGCACAACAAAACTAAGATGATCACATCTCAAGTGTGTGTCCCTATATATAAGTGACTGAGTCCTATTTCTCCCAGTGCAATATATGTCGAGAGAATAAAATAAATACAAAATGTTCTAAAGTGTGCAAAAATACCATTTTGTGAGTACTCACCTGTAAAATGGTTATTACGAGTATGTCACACACCCCACTTCCAAATATTCATGACACTTGGGAAACCGGCCTGTAGAGGGCGATCTTGCAGAGATGACACGGAAAAAGGAGCCCCTCCTGGTCCATAAGAACTGGGTTCCTCCCACTATTCCTCAGTCTTTTTAAAAAGCAGTGAAGAACCAGGAAGAGCAAATTATATTCGATGACTGAAATATAGTTTGAAAATAATAATCACCATATAAAGGATCCCTTAGAACAAAAAAGGGCGGGGGAAGTGGGGTGTGTGACATACTCGTAATAACCATTTTACAGGTGAGTACTCACAAAATGGTATTATTCCTAGTATGTCACACACCCCACTTCCAAATATTCATGACACTTGGGACATCCAATAGCAGTGTCTATAATGGGTGGGGATCCCCAAGGAATAATGCATAACTTAAATTACTGCAGCTTGCAGAATTTTGCGGCCAAAAGCAGCATCCGCTGAGGCCCGCACATCAACCTTGTAAAACTTAGAAAAAGTATGCACAGAAGACCAAGTCGCAGCCTTGCAAACCTGTTCAACAGAAGCCTGGTGCTGAAAAGCCCAGGAAGCTCCAATAGCACGAGTAGAATGAGCGGTGACACGAAAAGGGGGAACCTTCCCCTTAGCCAAATAGGCCCCAATGATGGCCTAACGTATCCACTTACTAAGGGAAGATTTGGCAGGAGCAAAACCCTTCTTGGGCCCAGAAGGCACAACAAAAAAGGCATCCGTCTTGCGGAAGGCCGAAGTAGTAACTAAATAATACTTAACACAACGAACTACATCCAAAGAATGTAAGACCCTTTCCTTGTCGTTACTAGGTTTAGGACACAAGGAAGGAAGAACTATATCCTGATTTAGGTGGAAAGCAGACACCACCTTAGGAAGGAAATCCGGTTTAAAACGGAAAACAACCTTATCTTGATGCCTCTCAAAATAAGGGGCTAGAATAGACAAAGCCGCCAGTTCAGAAACTCGGCGGACAGAAGTAATAGCAACCAAAAAGGCAACCTTCTGAGTAAGAATAGGAAGAGGAATATCCTGCAAGGGCTCAAAGGGAGCGGCCTGCATAGCTGAAAGCACTAGGTTAAGGTCCCAAACAGGAAGTATAGGCTTTCTGGGAGGCCGCACATGCGCGACTCCTTGGAAAAAAGTCTTAACCAAAGGATGAAGAGCAAACGACCTTTGAAAGAAAATATCCAAGGCAGAGACTTGCCCTTTCAAAGTACTAATCTGGAATCCCATATCCAGACCTCGTTGCAGATATTCCAGAATTCTAGGAATAGAATGCCCGTTGTCCTGAGATGCCTCCATATGGTGTTTAGTATTATACTATAATTGATTATAGTCGGCAAGTATATATGGGATTTACGCAATTGCTACCCGGGATGCCCCTTTAAATAGTCCCAAGTGGGAGGATATTAACACAAATGGACCCCCAAATAAGGCTTTAAGGGCTAAAGACCAGGAGAAACCCCTTTAAAATAAAGAGTTTCCACCTACAAGGAAAACAAACAGTCACCAATGCACACAATACAATAAATGACAAAGCATGAAAAAAATGGCAGAAACTCCCTTCAGCAAGCTGAAGGGTACTCACAGCACCTTTAAATATGGAACGCTTCACGAATTTGCGTGTCATCCTTGCGCAGGGGCCATGCTAATCCTATCTGTATTGTTCCAATCTTAGTATATGTGCTGCAAAAGCAAGCACAATGAGGGAAGACCATAGGGAAGCAACAGGAGCCAGGCAGACAAAGAGAGCACCCAGGTGCTCTTCAGAATGAAATGACTGCTGTGTGCCTAAGCCCCGCCCACCCCAGAATCACATGACCAAGAATGGAGGGTAATTCAAATCTGAACATAGCCAGAAAACAAAGAGCTTTAAAAGGTAAGCAAGAGAATGCTGCCTAGACAGAAATAGGAAAATCTAAATAAAACATATCCTATTAAATAGTATAGTAAACATAAATAATAATATATATTTAATAAAGATTTATTTTATATATCTTTTTTTTTTTTTTTTTTTTATTATTTGTGTGCATGGTGACAAATAAGCCCCGATAACGCCCCCCCCTCCTTTTTACCCCAGCAGGGTAAAGCAGAACCAAAGGGGAGAGGATAGAAATGCACCCATAAGGCACAAGGGGATTATAAAGGGACAGGGGCATCCCATGCCGAGAACACCAACCCGGAAACCGCCTACCCACATTTGGGTCTCATGGAGGAGTAAAACTCCTGTATACACCAGAAGGTGTATGTATCTACCTTTGCCTGAACCATACAGCCAGGGCTGGGAGGCATACAATATAACCAAACAGGTTTAAAGAGTATCAGACAGAAATAGAGAAAAAAAAAGGGGGCCGGGAGCAAACCCGGCTACCTGCAGCTTGAAGGAGAGTCATCTTCTGAATGCTTCGCCGACTGCAGAGACGAAAAGACTGAGGAATAGTGGGAGAAACCCAGTACTTATGGACCAGGAGGGGCTCCTTTTTCCATGTCATCTCTGCAAGATCGCCCTCTACAGGTCGGTTTCCCAAGTGTCATGAATATTTGGAAGTGGGGTGTGTGACATACTAGGAATAAATACAAAGTGACTAAGTGCAAATGAATCAAAGTGAAATGGCAACAATATATTCAAAGTGAAAAAACAGGAATATACTCCCCCCCCCCCCCCCAAAAAAAAAGGGGACACAGCGGGATGACAAGAGGGACCAAACATACATACAGAGATCTTACATGGAAGCTGTGCCAGCCACGCCCCTCCCCCGTCCTTCGCATTACGTGACGTCACTTCGTCAGGGCTAATTCTTGTCTAGTGTAATGTTCATGTACTGTGCAACCCCGAAAAGTTAGGGCTGCTGCCTTATCTATTTAGCATATGGGTATAGGACTGCTTTAAAAGCATGGAACATCACAAAGCCCGTGTCCCACCTTTAACAGCCTGCCGCGTTTGGTATCTTGTGCCTTGCGGAGACTGTGATGGTGTGGGCGTGCTCGGCTGGGTCGTCGTCGTTGTCGTCTGCTGCTGCTGTTGGTGTTGTTGCTGCTGCCTCTGTACCTTCTGCATGTGCCATTTCTGGGAAGAAGTTTGGAACTTGTTGGAGGAATTCCACACCACTCTCTGCACTGTGGGCACTGTCTCCTTCGGCAGGAGGGGCCTTTGTTTCTTCACTGGGCTTCCCGTGGCGGCAGCTTGAGTGGTGGCAGCGGCTGCCACAGTGGTGGTCACCGTAACTCCCACGGCAGGGGCTGCCTGGGCCGCTGATCGCGTCATGATTGGCGTCTCCACTGCTGGCTGACTGCTGCTGCTGCTGCTGTTGGTGGTTGCTGAGGCTTTAGCTGCAAACGAAAGCATGTGATCAGAAAAAAAGCAATTCTGTGAGTACTCACCTGTAGAATTGTTTTTGTTCTTGCATGGCACGGCCCGCTTCAGTATTCATTACAGTTGGGTTATTCCGCCACTAGGTAGCGCAGTGGTACTGCAGAAAGCTGTGGCATGTCCCAACTTCCTATAAAAACGGGATTAACCATAGAGTTCCCAGCGTAGACAAGCAGTGAGACAAGAAGCCGGGAGAGTATAAGGTAAAGAAGGTAAAAAATCCCAATTAACTTGCAACAATCACCATAAAGAGGCAACCAAGAAAAACGATAACAAGGGTGGGGCGAAGCGGGCCGTGCCATGTAAGAACAAAAACAATTCTACAGGCGAGTACTCACAGAATTGCTTTTTTCTTTATTGCATGGCACGGCCCGCTTCGGTATTCATTACAGTTGGGACATCCAAAAGCAGTGTCCAGAATAGGGTGGGATCCCCAAAGAGTAACGGCCAGTAGTTCAAGTCACTACCGCCTGAAGCACCTTGCGGCCAAAAGCAGCATCCGCTGAGGCCTGAACATCAATTTTGTAGAACTTGGAAAAAGTATGAACAGAAGACCAAGAAGCGGCTTGCAAACTTGTTCAACAGAAGCTTAGTGCTGAAAAGCCCAAGAGGTACCAATAGCACGAATGGAATGAGCCGAAATCCTAAAGGGAGGTTCCTTTCCCTTAGCAGAATAGGCTTGAACCACCTCCTAACGGATCCACTTGCTTATAGTTATTAGCCGGAGGCAAACCCCTTCTAGGTCCAGAAGTAAGAACAAAAAGAGTATCAGACTTCCTGAAACTCTCAGTAGCGACCAAATAAAACTTCAGAGCCCTG
Organism: Gastrophryne carolinensis; assembly: GCA_027917425.1. Lineage (NCBI taxonomy): Eukaryota > Metazoa > Chordata > Amphibia > Anura > Microhylidae > Gastrophryne > Gastrophryne carolinensis. The sequence goes on along the minus strand of CM051243.1, from coordinate 42,229,963 downwards.
ACTACATCCAGAGAATGCAGAGTCCCCTCCTTGGAATTAGCAGGATTAGGACACAATGAAGGCAAGACAATGTCCTGATTGAAATGAAAGGCAGACACAACCTTCGGCAAGAAATCCGGCTTAAGCCGGAACACCACCTTATCCTGATGCCTCTCAAAATAAGGAGGTTTGATGGAAAGCGCCGCTAGCTCAGAAACTCGCTTAACAGAAGTGATAGGCACCAGAAAGGCTACCTTAAGAGTCAAAAGGCAATAGGCAAGGCAGTCTCACGGATAGGCTCAAAGGGAGGCCCTTGCAGAGCAGACAACACCAGATTCAAATCCCAGACTGGTAGCAAAAGCTTACGGGGTGGACGCACATGAGAAACACCCTGGAAAAAGGTTTTAACCAACCGGTGATTGGCAAAAGATCTTTGGAAAAAAATTGCCAGAGTTGAAACATGGCCTTTTAGGGTACTAAGTTGAAGGCCCAGATCCAAACCATGTTGCAAGAATTCCAGAATCCTGGGAATAGAAAACACTCGACAGGGAAGAGACTTGGACTCACACCAGGCAATGTAAGCATGCCAGACCCTACAATAGATAAACAACGAGGACTTCTTCCTAGCCCGAATCATGGTATCAACAACAGAGGCAGGTAACCCCTTTTCCATCAAGATGGAGGTTTCAGCAGCCAAGCCGTTAAAGCCAGAGTTTGTAAATTAGGATGGCGTAGCTGCCCCTGAGTGAGAAGATCTGGATCCTTGGGCAAGACCTGCCGGTCTACTGCCAACTGCACGACGTCTGTGAACCAAACTCTTCTTGGCCAACAAGGAGCCACCAGGATGGCTGGTACCCGCTCCTGGGCTATTTTGCGCATGACCCTGCTCATGAGAGGAAACGGAGGGAACACAGAGGAGCTGAAACTCCGTCCAAGGTATTGCCAGGCCAGAGGATCCTGAGACAGAGAGACAAAAAGTTTGTGATTGTGACGGGACGCAAACAGGTCCACATCCGGCTGACCCCAGCGGTGACACAGGGAGAGAAACACATGGTAGTTGAGGGACCATTCCCCCCAAACGAGACGTCCCCCTGCTCAGGGAGTCAGGCACCTGGTTCTCCACCCCCTAATGTATACCGCTGAGATGCAAGGGACATTCTGTTCCGCCCAAGACAGTATCAGAGACACTTCCTTGAAGGCTCGCTTGCTCCGAGTCCCTCCCTGATGGTTGATGTAGGTAACCGACGTCTGGTTGTCTGAGCGGATCTGAACAGCCCGACACCGAAGGTGAGTGGATAGGCGAGAAAGAACCAACCTGATTGCCCTCAGGGACTTCCAAAAGCCACCCCAGATGGTCAGACTGGCATCCGTGGTGACCGTTTCCCAGCACGGGGGCAGGAAGGTCCTGCCCCCCAGAAGGTTCCTTGAGTCCAGCCACCACGAGAGAGACTGTCTGGCCAGGGAAAACAGAACAAATTCCTGATCCAGTGACACAGGGTCCTGATCCCAAACGGACAAGAGGTGCAACTAAAGAGGTCTCATGTGAAACTGAGCAAAGGGGACTGCCTCGAAGCAGGACACCATCAGGCCCACCAACTGCATCCCCTGACGAATGGAGGGATAAGGACACGACAGCAGAGCCCAAGTCTGCAGCTGAAGACCTTCCACCTTCTGCTGAGGAAGGAACACCTTGACCTGAGAGGTATCCAGAGTCATGCCCAGAAAGGACCTCGCCAAGGACAGGGACAGAGAAGACTTGGGATAGTTGATCACCCAGCCGAAAGACTCCAGAGTGTATGTCACCATTTGAGGGTCCTGCTCGGCCTGAGGAAAAGACTCGGCCACAATCAGGATGTCGTCCAGGTAAGGAATGATGCGGATGCCCTGGTTCCTTAGCAGAGCCATCACTCCCGCCAGCACCTTGGTGAACACCCGAGGTGATACCGAAGGGTAGAGCCACAAACTGGTAATGCTGATCCTGCAGCTCGAACCTTAGAAATCTCTGATGACCTGGGAAGATATGATGGAGCACCAAACAAATGACTCCGGACTCTAACAGTAATATTAACAACAATGGTAACAGCACACCACAGTATGAAAAATCAAAAGGATGGGTGCTAATCCTTCCTGGGATTGTCTCCACATAAAATCCCAAAACACTAGAACAATAGATAAAGGTTGGAAGGATGCACACCACACAAAAAGAGATTATGCTTAATAAAGTGTATTCTACAATGAATTAATATATACAAACTTCAGTCAAAAAAAAGGATACAAATCAATACACTTTATTAAGCATTATCTCTTTTTGTGTGGTGTGCATCCTTCCAACCTTTATCTATTGTTCCGGACCAACAGGCAATGAACCGCCAGAAGCAACCCTTGAGCAGACAGGGGGTTTAAAGACATCCGGGATCTGATGAATCTTGGGGGCGGCCAGGCTGCAAACTCTATCTTATAACCGGAGGACACTACCTCCTGAATCCACCGGTCTGAGACATGAAGCCTCCAGACGTGAGCAAAGAGCTGAAGCCAGCCCCCAACCGGATGGGTGAGGGCGCCCCTTCATGCCTGAGGGGGCTTGGGAGAGGGTTTGGGCTTAGGATTCCAGGAGAGACTGGGACAACCACAGGGTCTGCCACGGCCCCAGGAATCTCTGCGATCACTGGAGAGGAGGGAGCCACGGCCCCCTCTGGGAATATGGAAGGAAGGGAGGGGGGCAGAGGACCCCCAAAAGGGCCGAGACTGCCTCCTACGCTGAAGCAGCCTTCCATCCTTGGCTAGAATATCAAGACGCTCCCCAAATAGCTGCAGCCCCACGAAGGGGAGGCCAGTGAGAGCTTTCTTAGCCGCAGCGTCAGCTGGCCACTGTCGCAAACAGACAGAGTGGAGCATAGCCACCAAGAGCGCAAAGGCCCTACCACACAGCCGCACAGCAGCATCCATAGCAGTAAGGATAAAGACCACAAAATCAGAGCAAAGTAAGAGAGTCCTATATTCCTCCCCCACACTACCAGCTGTTGCGCTATCAAGGAGATGCTTGAGCAGTTTCTTAAGGGCAATAGCAGTAATGGCGGCAGCACATACCGGGCGCAAGCCAGCCCCCACACAGGTAAAAGCATGGCAGGCCAATTGATCCATGCGCCGGTCCTCACTGTCCCTCAGAGTGGTAGTGTCAGGGGAAGGCATGACCGAAGTATTGGACAAGCCTAGCACGGGAGTGTCCACTTCAGGGGGAAAAGACCACCTGTTAACAAGATCAGCAGGAAAGGGATACCTTTTATCCAAACCCTTGGGCACAGCAGGCAGCTTGTTAGGACGTTCCCATTCTTTAAGCACCAAGGTGGAAAAATGTTCCTGCTCAGGGAACTCTAGACGCTGTTTACCAGGGCGAAAAAGCTCACCCTGCTTTCTTCTTAGCTACCTCAGGGGCAATGTGCAAAATTTCAAAAATATGTGACAGCAGATTATCAGTGTCCTCAGGGTACCATTATTCCTCTCCGGACGCAGACCCAGGGTCACTATCGCAACCCTCCTGCTGGGGGGGTGACAGCCACCAAGATCATCAATCCCCAAATACACCTCAGTAAGGGGAGCGGGCCTGGGATCCAGGTGTCGCTTCTTGCCAGAGGCATTCCTAGAAACAGTCCTGGCAAGCTGCTTTTCAATGTTAACCACCCGCAGAACCAAATCAGAATGTGACTCCCTGCCAACATTCCCCTCACTGGGACCCAATTGCAGGAGCGGGGGAGTAGGTGAAGCCGAGTGAGGCGCAGAGCTGGGAAGCGAAGCAGGCAAACCAGCTTGAAGTGCAAGGACACTTTCAGCGCACGGGCACGCACACCGTGACACTGTTAATCACAGGGGATACCCCACACATGGAACACAGCCGGGCTTGCCCCGAAGGGCCCCCAAGCACGCTATCCCCAGAAGCCTCCATATGGTGATTAACACAGGCGCAATAGGCCAACAGTAGGTACAGGCTTAAGACAGAAGCCACCCGGGATGCCCTCCCACGGGATGCCCCCAGAAGTCAATGAAGGGGGAATGAGGGGAAGGAAGGAGTGGAGCCGGGAGAAACCACAACTCAATGGTATCCCGCCTGAAAGACATAAGTAAAAACACACATGAGCATCCCGCAGCAAATACACCCCAATTCAATAAAAAAACCCCCAAAGGGGGACTCACAAACAAAAGACACCGCGGGGTCACACAGGCACAGACCGCTGGATAAGGCGACCCACCGGAGGAAGCAGCGCTGCAGCCAGGGAGGGAAAAATCGAGACACGCACCTTGTCCAAAATGGCGCCGGCAGAGGTACCTCGAGAGGCGGGCCGCGGGGGGAACGACGCGATACGCGGCACCCCCCCCCCCCCGAAGAGCGCGAAAACGGAGCTCACGTGACTCGGCCAGCGCCATCACAAAGCAAAATCACCTCAGGTTATAGCGCCCACAGCCGCGGAGCGCAGTACAAAGCGGAGCGGCAGCTAAAAACACCACAAAATACACAAAAAACGTCAAAACACCAGATATCACCACTCGCCACTACCACCCCCCCCCCCTCCCGAACGAAGTTAGAGAGGGGGGGGGGGGGGGGAGAGAGAGACGAGAAGGCAGCGGCAGGCAGAGACGAGCAGCCATGGCCAGGGAGGGGGGGTGGGGGGGACCCCAAAAGGAAAATAAGGGGACTACTCACCCCCTCAGAAGCTAGGACAGAAACTCTGCATCCCTATTAGGCTCACCATAAAGCCTATGGCCGGCTACCCTTCGTGGTACAGGGTCTGCGGCTTGGAGCTGCGCTTCAGGAGCACTTGACCCTAGTGCTCTTCTACCTTCACCCGATCTGTCAGCCGAGGCTGGGAGGCAGTGAGGGTCCATAAACGGATGGAAATAGACATGCAGGGCCGCAGGCTTGGTTGCCCTGCTCACCTGAGCAAAAGAGAGAGCCATCTTCTAACTTCGCAGTATCACTGCAGAGGAAACACTGGGAACTCTATGGTTAATCCCATTTTTATAGGGAGCCGGGACATGCCACAGCTTTCTGCAGTACCACTACGACACCTAGTGGCGGAATAACCCAACTGTAAGGAATACCGAAGCAGGCCGTGCCATGCAATAAAGAAAAAAATACCATTTTGTGATTACTCACCTGTAGAATGGGTATTATAATGTCACACACCCCGCTTCCACTATTCATGACATATGGGTTATGGTCCAGTAAAGGGCGAACTTCGGCAGAGATGAAAGCAAAAAAGAAGCCCCTCCCGGTCCATAAATACCTGGGACCTCCCACACATTCCCCAGTATATGACAGCAGTAAGGAGACCAGGAAGAGCCAATAAAACATTCTTAACAATAAAAGGTTCACCATATAAAGGATCCAGAATACCAAAGGGCGGGATGAAGTGGGGTGTGTGACATACTTATAATACCCATTTTACAGGTGAGTAATCACAAAATGGTATTATTCCAAGTATGTCACACACCCCGCTTCCACTATTCATGACATGGGACATCCAATAGCAGTGTCCGTCATGGGTGGGGATCCAAATACAGCAAAAAATGCACCAATTTAAACCACTGCAGCTTGCAGAACCTTGCGGCCAAAAACAGCATCCACTGAGGCCCGCACATCAACCTTATAAAACTTGGAAAAGGTATGAACGGAAGACCAAGTAGCAGCCTTACAAACTTGTTCAACAGAAGCCTGGTGCTGAAAGGCCCAGGAAGCCCCAACAGCACGAGTAGAATGAGCAGTGATCTTAAAAGGAGGAACCCTCCCTTTAGCGCAATAGGCCCCAACAATGGCCTGACATATCCATTTACTAATGGTAGACTTGGCTGGCGCCAAACCTTTCCTGGGCCCAGAGGGCACAACAAACAAGGCGTCCGTCTTACGAAAAGGAGAAGTAGCGACCAAATAGTACTTCACACAACGAACCACATCCAAAGAGTGCAAAACCCTCTCCTTGTCATTACTAGGCCTAAGACACAAGGAAGGGAGAACTACATCCTGATTGAGATGGAAAGTGGAAACCACCTTAGGAAGGAAATCTGGTTTAAAGCGAAAAACCACCTTGTCCTAGTGTCTCTCAAAGTAAGGGGCCTGAATAGACAGAGCCGCCAACTCAGAGACACGCCGAACAGAAGTAATAGCCACCAAAAAGGCCACCTTTTGAGTGAGCACAGAAAGTGCCACATCCTGCATCGGCTCAAAAGGAGGCCCCTGGAGGGCCGAGAGAACCAAATTTAGGTCCCAAACGGGAACCAAAGGCTTTCCAGGGGGACATGAGTGACCCATTGGAAAAAAAGTCTTGAACAGATGATGCAAGGCAAAGGAACTTTGGAAAAAGACAGCCAGGGCAGAAACCTGACCCTTCAAAGTACTGAGCTGGAACCCCAGATCCAGACCGTGTTGTAGAAACTCCCAAATCCTAGGAATCGAAAACACCCTGCAAGGTAAGGCCCTAGCCTCACACCAGTCAATATAGGACCGCCAAGTCCTATAGTAAATAGTAGAGGAAGACCTCTTCCTAGCTCTAATCAATGTCTGAATAACCGCCCCCGACAAACCTTCCTCCCTCAGGAGGAAGGTTTCAGCAGCCACGCTGTCAAAGCAAGCGTTTGTAAATTGGGGTAACGTAGCTGACCCTGAGAGATCAGATCCGGAAACAAGGGCAGCCTGTACTGATCTACCGCCAGTCTTATGACGTCTGCAAACCAAACCTGTCCAGAATTGCTGGTGCCCCCTCTAGAGCCAGCCTGCGCACTACCTTGCCTACCATGGAGAAGGGGGGAAACAGGTACAGAAACCCCAGATCCCTCCAGGCAAGGGACAAGGCATCCACTGCCAGGGCCAGAGGATGAGACAGATACAAAGGTTGGGAGCTTGTGATTGTGCAGGGAGGCAAAGAGGTCCACCTCCAGAGTCCCCCACTTGTGACACAGGGCCCGAAATACCCTGTGAGACCATTCCCCTCGGCGAGAGAATACCCTGCTCAGGGTCCACCGCCATGTTCTCCACTCCCGGAATGTACACTGCCGAGATGCAAGGAACATTGCTCTCCGTCCATGTCAGAATCAGAGAGACTTCCCTGAGGGCACTCCTGCTGTGAGTCCCTTCTTGGTGATTGATGTAAGCTACAGCAGTTCGATTGTCTGATCGAACCTGAACCGGTAAGCCCTGTAGGTGGAATGTCAGACGTGACAGAACCAAACGGATAGCTCTAAGCTCCAAGACATTGATGGGGTTGTGAGCCTCCTGAGGACCCCACAACCCATGGAACTGATGATCCTTCCAGAAGCCTCCCCAGCCCGACATGCTGGCATAGGTGGTAACCATCTCCCAACAAGGGGCCAGAAAGGATCTGCCCCTCATCAGGTTGCTTGGTTCCAGCCACCAATGAAGGGACTGCCGAACCCTGGGAGACATCAGAAAAGACTGATCCAAGGACTGTGGACATCTGTCCCATTTCAGCAATAGATGGAGTTGAAACGACCTCATGTGGAACTGAGCAAAGGGGACTGCCTCGAAGGAGGTCACCATCAAACCTGCCAGAGTCATCCCTAGCCGGATAGAAGGGCGAGTATTGGTCAGGAGAACACATATCAGATCCTGAACCCTCTGCACCTTTGGCTGAGGTAGAAACACTCTGGCCTGACTGGTATCCAGATTCATGCCCAAAAAAGAGATCTCCCTTGATGGGGAGAGAGAAGACTTGGTGCGGTTGATCACCCATCCGAACCTTTCCAGCGTCGCCACCATCGTCCTGGTGTCCAACTCCGCCTGGCAGAGGGAAGAAGCTGTAATTAGTAGGTCGTCCAGATACGGCACAATGCGAATGCCATGGGCTCTGAGCAGGGCCATTATGCCCGCCAGAACCTTCGTAAACACCCTCGGTGCCGAGGTCAGCCCGAACGGGAGGGCCACAAACTGAAAATGCTGATCTCCAACCACGAACCAGAGAAATCTCTGGTGTGCTGGGAAAATTGGTACATGAAGGTAAGCATCCTTGACGTCTATGGACGAAGGGAACTGATGGCTGAGCGCAGTCTCCATGCGGAACTTCTTGGTTCTGATGAACCTGTTGAGAAGCTTCAGATCCAGAATGGGTCTTATGGAGCCATCCTTTTTGGGAACCGTGAAGAGGTTGGAATAATAGCCCCGGCCTCCCTCTGAAAGAGGCACCGGGCATATGAACGCCATGTCCAGGAGATTCTTCACAGCCAACAGGAGCCCCTGCGCCGCCCGAGGATCCGATGGCACCCGAGACCTTAGGAATCTGGGAGGAGGCCGGTACTCAAACTCCAGTTTGTACCCAGACGAGACCACTTCCAATATCCACTTGTCTGTGACCTCCTGGGCCCAGACCTGGAAGAAGAGCCGCAGCCGTCCCCCCACTCGCAAGGGTGAGGGCGCCCCTTCATTGCTGAGCCGGCTTGGCAGCGGGCTTGGAACCCCAGGTAGAGGCCGGATGGGCGCGACCCCTGCCTCTGTTCCAGGAATCACCTCTGAAGCTAGAGTAGGCAAGACCTCTGCCCACTCTGGCACCGCGAAAGGAAGGATTGAAGGAGCTTGCCCCCCGAAATGAGCGACGCTGCTTCTTACGCTGAGGCAGCTTCCCACCTTTTGCCACAGAATCCAATTCGTCACCAAACAGCCGCATACCCAGGAAGGGCAGTGCTGTGAGTGATTTCTTGGCCGCTATGTCAGCCACCCACTGGCGTAGCCATACCGATCGACGCATGGTCACCAGCAGAGCCGAGGTTCTACTACACATGATAATAGTGTTGTAAAGAGCCGCCAACACAAAGTTCATTAACAATTCACACCTCTTAAGAGCTGTGAATTCAACACTGGCCGGGTTGAGTTGGGACCCTTTTAACAAGTACCTAACCTCAGACCTGGTAGCCAGAGCCACGAGTGCAGAAGCACAAACAGGCCGCAAGGCTGAACCCACACTGGCAAAGGCATGGCATGCCATCTGATCAATGCGCTTATCCTTGCCATCCTTAAGGGTAGTGGAGTCAGGAGTATTTACAACGGAGGTGTTGGACAATCCTAAGATGGGCGCATCAACCTCAGGAGGGGAAAACCATCGCCTCACCGTGTCCACCGGGAAGGGATACTTCCTATCCCATCCCTGCGGAACACCAGGAAGCCGGCTCGGCTTCTCCCATTCTCTAAGAATCATGCTGTCAAAATGATCCTGATTTGGGAACTACAAGCGGGGCTTAGATGAGCCAAAGAATTCCCCCTTCTTCGGAGGGGCCTCCGCTGGAGGGGAAATATCCAGAACCTCTAAGAGATGGCCCAGGACTTTGGGGTATCCACAGCATCCCCCAGCGCCTGCCCGGCATCAGAATCAAGGAACTGCAGTTCTTCAGTCTCCGATTCCCCAAACAATTCCCCCTCCTCAAGAGGGGAATAATCAGACCAGTCAGGGGAGTCATAATCATCAAAATCAAGTACCGGCGTAGAAGGTGACAGATGCCTTTTCTTAGCAGGGGCTTTTCTGCCCACTGAGCTAGAAATAATTTTCTCTAGGTTGGCCAGCCTGGCACATACATCAGAGTGCGACTCCACACTAATGACAGTGTCAACTGGGGTACAGATAATGCGGGGTGGGGTGGGAGATGAGACGGGCGGCACTGACCCAGACGCCTGGGATCCCGACTGCCGCATTATAGCCTGTTGCGCACACGGTATGCAAATTAGTACATTTTCCCCCGCAAGGGGTACCCCACAACCCACACACAGCCAGGATTGTCCCGAAGGGAGCCCGAGCCCGGTAACCTGTGGAGCCTCCATATGGTGATTTTTAAAGGTAGTCGCAATGACCAGAGGGAATTATGCTGATAAGCAACCCGGGATGCCCCTTTAAGTCCCAAGTGGGAGGATTTTTGGGGTGCCCAATTTACTCTAGGGACCCTAGGACCGGGAGAACCCCCTTTTAAGCAGGTAGCAGAGAATCCTCCTGAAAGACACAAGCAGTGGTCATAAACACATGCGCACACACACAGATAAAGAGCAAAATATCCAACAATAGTTAATCACACAGTGTGACCTGCGCTGCCCCCAGCTGAAGGGAACACAATTATGCTGAATAATGATGAAAAAGCGGGGCCCCAGGAGGGCACTCACGTGTCACACAAGATGGCAGCCAGCAGCACAGCACTCCCGAGAGAGAGAGGGAAGGGCGGGCCAGCGTGGATTGCGCGCTGCGCCTGGCCCCGCCCCCTTCCTTCACAACTAGCAGCGTGGTACCCAGCTATGGGTAGCGCCAACAGAAGGGGGCGGGCAGCGGCAGCGCGCGAGTGCCCGGCCCCGCCCCCTCGAAACCGCAGCCTGAGGGGAAGAAGCTCCCCTCAGCGTATAACAAAAGATGCGATCTGTGCGCACCACAAGCACACTATATCACACACACAGTATAAAGAGTGCAAAGCTGAGCAGGAAAAGACCCCCCCGGAGGGCTACGAGGGAGACCCGGAAGGGGGGGAGATCCCGCACCATGGGTGTAAGGGATATACACATAAATATATATTAATAAATATATATGGACAGGGCATCCGAAACCGGGATCACCAACCCGGTTTCCGCCTACCCCTTAATATGGGGTCTCACGGGGGAGCATGGCTCCCTGAACACCTATTAAGGTGATTCCTACTCTCACCCGGACCTGCAGCCGAGGCTGGGAAGCTAGTATATACAATATAAAGGTCCGGGCAGAAATAGGGCAAAAAATGGCCGGGTGCAAGCCCGGCTTACCTGCAAGGAAGAGCAGCATACATCTTCTTACTTGCTCGCCGTCCTACAGAGAAGGAACTGGGGAATGTGTGGGAGGTCCCAGGTATTTATGGACTGGGAGGGGCTTCTTTTTTGCTTTCATCTCTGCAGAAGTTCGCCCTCCACTGGACCATAACCCATATGTCATGAATAGTAGAGGCGGGGTGTGTGACATACTTGGAATATAACCACCAGAGCAGGTCAGGCAACCAGTGCTGCTGTCTAGAAAGTATACACTTCTTATTGTTCCACTTCCATTGTGATGGATAGAGGTCAGAATCAATAAAAATGAAAATATATGTGAACATTCCCTGCCTTCATTTACACCACTTGATTTCATATTTCTATTTTTGCATTGTATGCTTTAGTGGCTAATAAAGGTGAAATAAACCCTCAGTAAGCCACTTATCTCTGTGCTGATTCTTTCCTTTGCTTGTACTGAATTAGAGCAATAAAATGAATGAAGCACGCTGCTATTAACATATTACTGTGAACAAGATGGCGCTGAGGAGCTGGACACACCTTATTTTGTCCGGCCCCCTAGGCGTCCCTAACGTTCTTAAGAATATCAGTTTTAGCTGTGATGACCAATCATTGAGCCAGTAATTAGATTTTTTCCTTATATGATGATGTCCAATAGATGACGTGTACTGTGTTTTTTTTTACTTCGATATAAAAATAAAGTGCCACTGGGCGGAGCGGTAGAGGGTGCTCTCCCGTGTAGCTTGGAACACGCTAGCTCTCTGTGTTCTTCGTTACACGTATATTTTCACTTTTTTCACAGAAATCTCTGAACCGTAGAGAGCAAAAGGGGTATGCCCACGGTTTCCTTATCACCATCTGATGGACAGAGGTGAGTAGAGATGAGGTTAGCAGATGTAAGGTGGGACAAGAAGGGAAGCGATGGGGAGAGGTAAGTGGAGGTGAACAGAAATGGGGAGAGGTAAGGTGGGGTGAATAGAAATCAGAAGAGTTGAGGTAATCAGTGGCAGGCAGAGGTAAGGCATGAAGAGGTGAGGTGGGTATAGGTCGGGAGCATGCGCACAGCCCAAAGATGCGGGGATGCAGCCGATTTCAGAAGGACTATTGGGCCGGGAAGAGGTAAGTGGTTACAGGCAAACTAGAGGGTTTCATATGGCAGGGCATCCCAAATCAGGATCCCCCCAGGGCAAGGAACAAAATCCAGGATAGTCAATCCTGGGTTTTGTTCCATTTTAAAGCTCTGCTTACTACAGATGTGGGATTACCCCTCCTGGGTCCAGCTTACAAGTGACGTGACAGCAGCTTTTTGATTTTGCATTTTATTTCCTTTAATTTTTTTTTAGGGATCAATTCAGATCCAATCCCCCTGGGTCCACAATTACAGGGGGTGGACAGTCAGATAAGTAAAGCTGCTGGAGGGGAGAGAGGGCAAGTATTTCCAGGTTAACTCAGTCGATGGAGAAAATACCCCAGCCAGATTCGGAAGTTTTCACTCCAGGTTTGTTGGATTGCAGGTAATGCTCATATAGAGGGGATCCTGCAGCCAGAGGTGCGACCAGATTACTGGACCCCGGGTCCAAAACCCCTTCACCAGTAGCTCTGGTTTGCAAATAGTTAAAGCCACAGGCTGTTTTGGTGTACTGGGCTGGGGATAGAAAGTGATGACAAACTTCCATTCTGGGCATAGATTTAACCCTTTAAGTGCCAGCCTACCCGCAGCTTTTGTCACCCTTTGTTGCCAGACCACGTTTCACTGTTTTGCGCTACATATGTTCAACCTTGATTTTGGGCTTCAACATGCAATGTCTTGTTTGGCCTTTTTTTTAGTGTATTCTCAATACTTTTGGGTGAAATATGTGCAAAAAAATAAAAAAAAATCTATTTTTTGCAATTTGTAGTGTTTTTTGTAATAAAAAAATGTAAGTTTGTCAATAAAATCTTATTGCGTGTGAAACCCGAATATCTCCTGGTCACAGCATTACCACATATGTATAGGTAGACACCCTTTCCTGCCCAGGAGACTCCCCCAAACTGAAACAGTGCTTTAGGAGATTTTCAGATAAAATACAACTATGCTACGCGCTAAGCGCACCTTGCTGTTTTTCCAGAAAAACAACCCTTTAAATTTGAAATACCCCCCACAAACTATATATTCTCTGGAAGTAAACACCTCAAGCTTTCTAGGTGTAACAGGCTTGTTGGCATGGGCACAGTTTTCTGGAAGTAATCCCTCGATCATTTCTTTGGTTGCACAGAGTTTCCCTAAAAAAGAATAAAAAAGAAGAATCAAAGCCACATTTTCCTAAAAAAAAAACTATATGCAAACAAAAAAAAACAAGTAAAATCTGAAAAAGCAACATCCCCCAAACAGAACGATACCAAACATACATAGGTCCTGTCAAGGGAAGAATTGCCAAACACCCCAAAGTATAACGGTAATTTTACTTGAAAATTTCAGCTCTGCAGACAAAGTGCGCACCTTGCGATTTTTCAACCAAAACAACCCTTTACATTTAGAATATCCCCCATAATCCATATATTCCCTGAAAGTACACATGCCCCCCCCCCCCCCCCCTTATCTGGTCAGGCCTAATAATATAGACGTACTTTCCGCGTGCTTTGCTGGAGACTCTTTCACCTCTCTTTTAGATTTCCGTCCTTCTCGTCCAGAGTGATCCTCTCCCAGATCAATGACCAGTTCGCTCTCGGAGTCCGAGTCCAGGCCGAGGTGCACAGTCGGGGAGTCGGTATCTTCTTTCCCTTTCAGTTTCTCTTTAGCGGGGTGCGGTTTGCCTTTATCGGGAACATCTTTCTCTGTCGCAGGGACCGGCTTTTCTTTCACAGCCACCTCCCCTTTCTCCATCACGACGGCTTTGCCTTTACTCTCCTCCTTCACATCTGCCGCACTAGAGGATTTGGTTTTCCTTTTCATTGAGGATTCCTTGTCGGGTTTCTTGTCTTCCTCCACCCGCTGGTTCTTTGGCTTCTCCTCGTCGCTCACATACTCACTGTCGCTGGAGTCTGTCTTATCGGACTCGTCTGAGTCGCTGTGCTCCACTGCAGCATAAGCGTCATCCGGGATTTCGTTAATACCTTAAAAAAAAATTAAGAAGAAGAAACAACCCCGATCAAATCAATGGCTAAACATTTAGCCGTCCAAGGCCCATTTACAGAATGTGGAGATACCTAGCTGGGCTTTGCAGCTTTCAATGGTTTTGTCCAAGTTTAGCTGGAATCGGCTGCGGATTTGCCTCTTGGGAGAAATGAGGGAGGTGGGTGTAGACTGCTGAAGGACCGACTCACTGAGCTCCTTCAGATCCATTTCTGCTTTACTGCGATCTAAAAAACAAAAACAATGGCCTTGATTCACTAAGAGTTGGAAAAACTCTTGTGGTAGTAAAAAATTCAATTCATGAGAAAAAAGCATGAGAATTTCACTGTTACTGAATCACCAGATAGGAAGAACCATGACAGTCAATGGCACTTTTTTACTCCTGAAAAAGGTATTGAGGTCAATGTTATACATTCAAAAAAAATCAGGATTTAAAGTGGACTAAACCCCATAAAATGGGGCCTTAAAGCAAATTGGCTTACCACATTCCACGCTCCCACGGCGCATGTAAGGGGTCCTATCCAATCCTTCTGGCCCCGCCCCTCGACTGCGTGTATATCTGAATGGCTGCTGGCGGGTGCACACATTCGATGGAGGAGTGCAAGGGATGCGCCAGAGGCCAGCCGATCGGGGGTGCCCCGCTATGTGAAACCCCCCAGATCTCCCGATAAAACTCTCCTCACCCCGCTCCTACGGAGCATGCGCAGCCGCTCGTCCAATCAGCGCACCCTGAGCCGCTAAGCTATGCGCTTCAAAGCAACGTCTTAGCCCAGCGGTTCAGAGCACGCTGGCGCCGCATCTCGCGCTTCCCTCTAACAGGGAGCCTGGCCGGTGCAGACACGCACCCTGCTAGAGAGAAGTGCGAGATACGGCCGCGGCCCGCGCATGCGCCGTTGGACCGGGATTCAGGTAAGGTTTGCGGGCGTCCTGGGGGGTTTCACACAGTGGGGCATCCCGATTTTGGAGGCCCTGTGGTGAGGGAATGGATCCTGCAGAGTGTTGGTCCACTTTAAGGGTATGCAGGGTTTTGGGGAGCCTTAAAGGACCAGTCCAGTCTAACTAACCCCTTTTGTTCATGGAAGCAGCCATGATGGAATGACTGCATAATGCCGCACTACTGTCTTCTATTGAGAGGAGAAGGGAGGGGCATTGCTTTGTCTCATAAATCTCAATAGAAGACAATAGTAAGGCATTATGCAGTAATTCCATCATGGCTGCTGCCACGAACAATGAGTTAGACTGGACTGGCCCTTTAAGAGATTTGCTTAGGGGCATTGTGAAACCCCCTGGTCTCCCCACAAACTCACGATCATCATTTACACAACTGAGACCAAGCATAGCTGCACACAGCAGCACCCCCCCCCCCCCCCAGCCTGCGCGCACCTGCTGAGTGTGACAAGCCACCAGAAGCCTGTGCATGCACTGTGAGATCGAGGAATGAGGAGAAACCAGGGGGATTCATGCGGCTGCCAAATTAGTGTGATGGATGGATGGATGTCAGAATCAATAAAATGAATATATATGTGAACGTTCCCTCTCTCCATTAATAATAGATTCCTATTTGCATTGTAAGCTTAAGTGGCTAATAAAGGTGAAATAAACCCTCAGTAAGCCACTTATCTCTGCGCCGAGTCTTTCCTTTGCTTGTACTGAATTAGAGCAATAAAGTTAATGAAGCACGCTGCTATTAACAAATTACTGTGAACAAGATGGCGCTGAGGAGCTGGACACACCCTTTTGTCCGGCCCCATAGGCGTCCCTAACATTCTTAAGAATATCAGTTTTGGCTGTGATGACCAATCATTGAGCCACTAATTAGATTTTTCCTTATATGATGATGTCCAATAGATGACGTGTGCTGTGTTTTTTTACTTCGATATAAAAATAAAGGGCCACTGGGCGGAGCGGGCAGAACGCGCTTTCACATGTAGCATCGAGCACATACTGTTATGTCTGTGTCCTTCGTTACGCGTATATTTTCACTCTTTGGCGGGCATTTGGCGGGGGGAGGTCCAGATGGTTCGTATCATTTATGAATATTTGTTGTATATCTTTTTCGTTCACCCTGGCTGGTCTGTATAGTTTATTGAGGTATGATTTTTGCACAGGCACTTTATGGCACGGAAGCATATGGAAGAGTATATAGCATAATTTGCACACTTCTGTATCAAATGAGGTATAGGCTTTGGGGATTGCTTTGATTTTTCCCTATATCCAGTCCAGGTTGTCCCAAACTGATGACATGTGGGTATTCCGCCCACAGGGGGCGCTCGACTGCAAGATCAAAAGCTGTCGCTCCTCCCGGCCCCCAATAACAGCAGGTGTCTCACTATGATTTCCCAGTGTTCATCTTGAAGTCTGGCTGCTGAAGATCGTTACATACTGGATATTGCAGCTGAGCGGGGCCTCCTAGCCCGTCGGCAGCTGCAGACTCCACTATTGCCACCCAGCCACGGCTGTCGGGACTGTGACCGTAGGGAGAACGCCGGGGCTCAGGCGTTTTGGCAGAGCTAGGGTAGCCGGCCATAGGCTGATGGTGAGCCTATAGGGGGGGAGGAACCACTTACTGCCCTCTGACTTTATTCCCTCTTGCTCCACAAGCTTTATTACAGTGTGTGTGTGTGGTGATTTTGTCACTGTGTTTTTACTAGCGCATGTTATACGTACCTCCCTCGCTCCCTCAAGTTGTATCCATCCTGCTCCCCTCCATCTGTTACCCTGTGAAAGGGGGGGGGGGGGTGTCGGACGCCGCTCGGCGGTCTCTCCGGAGACCGCAGGCTCCCTTGTATTCCGGCGCGGTGGTGGCCGTGTGCGCGTGCTGCGCGGTTAATGCTGGGGCCCCGCTGTGGGCCGCCAAGCGGCAGACTTGTGGGGGCTTTTTGGGGGAAGGCCTCCATCTTGTGCTGTGGAGGAGGCAGGAGGCGGGCATTCCTGTTCGCGCCATCGGGGGGTGACAGATTAGCCAACACCGGAGGGGTCCCAGGCAGCGTGGCAGGAGAGGCAGTCACAAAATGGTGCAGAGCCAGTAGCTCAGTACGTTCCTCAAGGGGCGGGCCGCACGGCAGTGACGCGAAAAGCGTCATAGTGCGGCCCCGCCCCTCGAGGAACGTACTGAGCTGCTGGCTCTGCGCCATTTTGTGACTGCCTCTCCTGCCACGCTGCCTGGGTCCCCTCCGGTGTTGGCTACTCTGTCGGTGTCGTGAGTCCCTATTACTAATATCAATTGTGTTATCCTTAATGCGCATGTGCTGTGGGATGCTTATGGCCGTCTTTGCTTGTGTCTTTCAGGTTGGGCCCATTGATAGATTGTGGGCTGTGGTTCCTCCTGATACCCCGCCCCCTCTCCCTTTTATTAAGAGGGACTATATAGGGGGAAGCCAGCAGGGGGTCCCATGTTGATTTGGCAAACCGGGTGGCCAGCCTCGAGAGACAGATCTCGCAAACGGCTCCTAAGAAGGCCACAAGTAAGAAGCGGCACATCGAGCTGTTTACTCAGATAATGCTGATCTTTTTGGAGGTCTGGGCTCCGTGGAGGAAGGCGAGTTGCAGGAGGACTCCCTCTCCACAGTGAATTATTCTGCTGGCTAGGACAGCGGGTCTGGTTCTTCCTCGGATGAGGATACGTGGCTCCCTGATGATACAGAGAAGTTGCTTGCTTCAGTTTTTGAGACGTTGCACATTGTCCCTCCAAGAGTGGCTGAGAGGAAGCAGGGTGATTTGTTTCGGCCTGAGAGACAGAGGCGAGTCTTTCCTGAGCAGGCCCATTTTTCTAATATGATTTTCAAGGAATGGGAGAGGCCTAACAAGCTACTGTCGGTGCCTAAGGGCCTGGACAGGCGGTAACCCTTTCCTGAGGAGCTGGTCCGGTTATGGTCCTGTCCCCCCCCCCCCCCCCCCGAGGTGGATTCCCCTGTGTCAGGATTGTCCAACACTACGGTGATGCCTTCGCCTGATACCGCTTCCTTACGTGATCCAGCTGACAAGCGCATGGATCATCTGGTCTGTCATGCCTTCACCCACCTTTGCTGGTGCTTGGTTTCGCCCTGTGTGTGCCGCGGCTATTGTCTCCTTAGCCATCAGAAAGGAGGTGAGACGTCTTGTGGATATCGCTAGGTCTCGCAAGCAGGCGGAGGAGTATAAAGACCTCAAGGCTTGCGTGGATTTTATTGCCTTCGTTGTTTCTGCCATGGACGATGGTGTCCGGCTCGGTGCCAGGGTTTTGGCCCTGCATGTTGCGCTTCGCCGCTCGCTCTGGTTGCGGCAATAGTCGGCTTCGCGCCCCTTTCGGAGTTCATCTGCCTATCGCTCCTTTCGAGGAGGAAGAGGCTCTTCATTTTCAGGTGACCGCAGAGATTCCTGGGGACGAGATAGGTCCCACGGCCGACCCAATCCCGCCTGGGGATCCAAGTCCAAGCCCCCTTCCAAGGCCCCTCAGGCATGAGAAGGCGCCCTCACCCATCTGGGTGGGGGGACGGCTTCTGCTACTTGCTCATATCTGGAGACAGCGCGTCTCGGACCGGTGGATTCAGGAAGTGGTGTTCTCCGGTTACAAAATAGAGCTGGCAGTCAGGCCGCCCTCAAGATTTCTTCAGTCTTGGATATCCCAGAACCCATTGAAGGAACAGGGCCCGAGAATGGCTGTGCAACACCTCCTGCGGTTAGGTGTGATTTGTCCTGTACCTCGTAAGGAACAGGGATAAGGCTTCTACTCCAATCTGTTCATGGTTCCCAAGAAGAACGGAACGCTGAGGCCTATCCTGGACCTGAAGGGTCTCAACAGGTTTGTCAGACACTTCTGCATGAAAACCTTACGGTCCGCAGTGAGTTCGCTTCGGCCCGGCGACTTTCTTACCACGGTGGACATCAGGGAGGCTTATCTGCACATCCCGATATTCCAGGGGCATCGGAGGTTCCTGAGTTTTGCCCTGGAGGACTAAGCACTACCAATTTGTGGCACTGCCATTCGGGATATCCTCAGCTCCCCGGGTTTTCACCAAGGTGCTGGCGGGCATCATGGCTATTCTGAGGAATCAGGGCATTATCTGGACGATTTACTGATTGCGGTGCAGTCCCTTCAGCAGGCCGAGAGCGACACCCGGACGGTGTTATCCACTCTCGAGGATTTCAGATGGGTAGTCAATTACCCCAAGTCTTCTATCACTCCCTCGATGGTGAGGTCCTTCCTGGGCATGACGTTAGACACCTCTCAGGTCAAGGTATTCCTGCCACAGCAGAAGGTGTTGGGCTTCCAGACGCAGGTGCAGGAGTGAAGGCAGCCGACATCGCTGCTGTCAATCTGCGAGCAGGGGGCGGGGCAGTCGTCCACTAAGAGCAAGTCTGCTCTTAGCATTACCCGGGTGGTGAGCAGCGTTCCCTGGAAGCTGCTTGGCTGCGCGTCTGCGCTTTTTGTCCCCAACCTTCACTCAGCAAAGAGGTTGGAACGCCCAGGAGACAGGAAAGGGGAGAAGGATGCACACCAATGCTGGCTGTGTGCTCCTCTGCCCCTACAGGCGAGGGCGGGATTTTTATGTTAAAATGGCAGCAGGTAAAGCTTCTTTAGTGATAGCGCTGCCACAGCTCTGTGTACTGTTATTGCATACCTCCCAAGTTTTCCTGATTTGGAGGGACTGTCCCTCTTTTGAGTCCATGTTCCCCTGTTTACCGGTAGCTGCTGCATTTCCCACCCTAGGCTTATACTCGAGTCAATAACTTTTCCATTTTTTTGTGGTAAAATTAGGTGCCTCGGCTGATATTCGGGTAGACCTATACTCGAGTATATACGGTAGATGGTGGTGCCACTTATTGGAGTGCTGGGCATGCTATAGGGTGTGTGGGGACCCTTATTTGGTCTTTTGTACTTTGTGTGTTCACAATTCATATGTCCAGGTGGTGTGCACACCATCTTTTGTACTGGTGCGGTCCACAAAAAATTGTGTTCTGATATATTTTCTCTCCCCTAGATCATTTTGGAAGACAGAACGAAAACAGAGAAATCTCTCTGAACCGTAGAGAGCAAAAGGGGTCTGCCCATGGTTTCCTTATCAGTTTGATGCCCCTAAGGGAAAGATAAAACGGATTAGGGTCTTTAAGACTTTAGGTTGGATTTTCGTACACTGTGTCCCGTATTCCATAGTGGTTCATGTTAAGCATCGAAGTTAGGCCTTCTCTTGACTCAACTAGTAAAATAAAATCCCTTTTAAAAGAATAGACCCCCAACACACGTGTAGATGTATACTGTCCAGCCTGTCTCAAAGGCCAAAACATATTGTGCACTGACCCAGATTGAGGTTGAGAATGCTGCCGGTGGTCCGGTCTGGTTTGGACGCCAGCGGTGTGGAAGACTGAGGAGAGAAAGGCTTCGGGCTGTCCGACATGCTGCCGCCATGACCAGTCTTGGCAGAAACAGGAGAAGCTGCGCAAAAAACAAGAGACAAGGTTTTAAATCTTAGTACTAACATCTAATGTCAAGGCACGTTACCCATCGCCTGGACCTATAGGTACTGAGCTGTCCAATAAATGGGTGACAAGTCATGGCTATGGCTCTGTTCCTTAGTTTCCTTAATATACAACATGGCTTCTCACTCACAATAGTGAGGAGACTGGTCACCATCCATGAAATGTCCCATGCTGCCGACCACACCTAGTTTTCATGGGGCAGTGCGGAGTTGACCACCCAATGTATGAATATGAATGCAAAATGGACCAGCAGCATAGTAATATACCTAATGACTGGACTTCCTTTGCTTCACTATGCAGCAGCAGTGCATTGCAAATCGGTGCACCATAAGCCAGAGATGCTAACAAATGGTATCCATCCACCGGTGGCTGTAGACCAGCCTACGGGGCTTGTCTGGGTCTGCCAATACGCACCTCTTCCGGTATTCACAGCCCAGATAACCATGAGTAGCCTATCGGCCTCGGCGGTGCTATTACCCTTTATTATGCAGCTGCAAGGCATCCCAAATCAGCACCCTGTAAGCTGGAGAAAGGGACCGCCTATGCTCACCTCTCCCGAGATCCACAATGGCCGTAGACCACTCTGAGACTCGTTAGGCCGACGGTTGCAAAGGAACTGGTCCATGGTATGGGGCCGCCTATACTCCACTCTACTGGGAACCACATCTCGGGTGACTGTGAGCAGCTCTTCCCATAGGTCAGACGATGCATGCCTCTTTTGGAATTTTTTTCAAAGCCTATTGGGACCGACTGGCCAGCGGTTGCAAAGTGATTTTAGGCTGCTTCTGGTTACATGAGAGGTGTATCCTGGAAAAGGTATCTGCTGTCCCCTTCCTGATTCGGGATTCCCTGCGGCTGCAAGTCTGGAGATTATGGACTATACATTCACCTGAAGGACTGAACATGGAAGTATTAGTTTGATTCTATCTACACCAGTGTCCTCCAACCTCCTCCACAAAGCCCAACACCAGGTCATGTTTTGTGGATCTCCACAAAGCTC
The DNA here is from genome assembly GCA_027917425.1 of Gastrophryne carolinensis. NCBI lineage: Eukaryota > Metazoa > Chordata > Amphibia > Anura > Microhylidae > Gastrophryne > Gastrophryne carolinensis. Next base: position 42,208,648 of record CM051243.1, on the reverse strand, counting down.
TGCCTGAGCAATAATTACTCTACCTAAGAGTTTGCATGGAGATCTTCAAAACATAACTTGTTGCTTTCACATTGCATCACATTGCTTTGGGCTTCACACCCATCGCCGAATGCACCTGTTTTCAAGGTTGGGAAATAATTTCAGGGTTAGGCTGTGTATTCATAGAGATTCACAGGAGATGTGAGAGTATAAGCGCTGAAAATAATTCTGTGATACTCACCTGTAGAATTGTTTTTGAATATATCTAGTCCAGGTCGTCCCAGAAGTAATGACATATGGGTAATTCACCGCTAGGTGGCGCTTGACTGCAGGATCAAAAGCTGTAGCTCCTCCCAGCCCCCTATAAAATAGGGGTCCTTTCCTTAGAATTAGTCGGTGCAGGACACAAGGAGGGCAAAACCACTTCCTCATTAAAATGAAAAGCAGAAACGACCTTAGGCAAAAAATCAGGTTTAAAGCGAAACCACCTTATCCTTATGCCGCTGGAAATAAGGAGGCTTCATACACAGTGCAGCCAGTTTTTTTTTTTTATAAATTCTTTATTTATTAATTTTTATCCATACAAGAAAAAGGACAAGAAACATGACATCAGAGAGGAAAAACAGTGCCTCCCGCTGGTGATTAAACAGAATGCACACAATTGCAAACATTACAAATCCAACGGCGTTTGTTGAAAGGCAATCCTAGATTTTAAACATGAAATAAAGACTATATATATATATAAAGACTATATACATCGCAGCCAGTTCTGACACGTGACGCACCGAGGCGAAAGCTACCAAAAAGACCACCTTTAGGGTCAAAATAGGCAATGCAGCATCGCAAAAGGGCTCAAAGGGAGGACCCTGTAGAGCAGAAAGCACCAAATTCAAGTCCCACACCGGTAATACAGGCTTACGCGGTGGACGTACATGTGTAACTCCTTGAAAAAAAAGTCTTGATCAGTCTATGATTGGCAAAGGATCTTTGGAAAAAGATGACCAAGGCCGAGACCTGGCCCTTGAGGGTGCTCAGCTGGAGACCCAATTCTAAGACGTGTTGTAAAAACTCCAAAATCCTAGAGATAGAGAAAGTGCGGCAAGAAAAACTCTTGGACTCACACCAGGCAATGTAGGCATGCCAAACTCGGAGTATATCATGGAAGAAGACTTCTTCCGCGCCTGAATCATGGTCTGAACAACCGTGGCGGATAACCCCTTCTCCGTCAGGATTGAGGTTTCAATAGCCAGGCCGTCAAAGCCAGCGTCTGTAAATTAGGGTGCCGCAGTGACCCCTGCGTGAGAAGCCCTGGGTCGTCGGGCATGACGTAGCGATCCACTGACATCTGAATTATGTCCACGAACCAACTCCGCCTGGGCCAGCGAGGAGCCACCAGGATGGTTGGTACCCCCTCCTGGGCTATCTTGCGCAGCACTCGCCCCAGGAGAGGAAACGGAGGGAACGCATAACGGAGCCTGAACTCCATCCAAGGAATCGCCAGAGCGTCTGTGGCAAAGGCCAGGGGATCTCTCGACAGGGATACGACTCTCGGGAGCTTGTGATTGTGTCTGGACGCAAATAGGTCCACGTCCGGCTGACCCCAGCGGAGACACAGAGCATCAAAGATCTTGTTGCTGAGGGACCATTCCCCAGGCGTGAGGCACTCCTACTCAGGGAGTCGGCCTCCTGGTTCTCTATCCCAGGAATGTAAACCGCCGAGATTCAGGGAACATTCTCCTCTGCCCAGGTCAGAATCAGGGTGAACTCCTTGAGGGCTCGCTTGCTCCGAGTACCGCGTTGCTGATTTATGTAGGCAACAGCCGTCTGATTGTCCGAGCGGACCTGGATCGCACGACCCCTTAAACGGGAAGTCAAGTGAAGAAGCACCAACCGGATCGCTCTCAATTCCAAGATATTTAAGGGCAAGTGGGCCTCCTGCAGCCCCCACTGACCCTGGATCTTGTACGTGAGGCAAAAGCCTCCCCAGCCGGTCAGGCTGGCGTCCGTGGTGACAATCTCCCACCGTGGAGTCAAAAATGACTTGCCTACCAGCAGATTTATGGAGTCCAGCCACCACAAGAAGGATTGCCTGACTGGGGGAGACAAATCCTATTGTGAAAAATCCTGTTCCAGTGACCCCTGCGTCCTATCCCAACCGGTCAAGAGATTTAATTGAAGAGGTCTGATGTGGAACTGAGCAAAGGGCACTGCCTCTAGGCATGACACCATCAGGCCCACCAGTTTCATCCCCAGACGGATTGATGGAAGTTGGCAAGACAGCAAGGCCTGCACCTGGGTCTGAAGACCCTCCACTTTATGTTGTGGCAGGAAAACCTTGGCCTGAGATGTGTCCGGTGTCATGCCCAGAAAAGAACTCACCATAGAGGGAGCGACTGAAGACTTGGGGTAATTGACTACCCAACCGAAATCCTCGAGAGTGGACAACACCGTCCAGATAAGGCAGCACGCGGATGCCCTGGATTCTCAGGAGAGCCATGATGCCCGCCAGCACCTTGGTGAACACACGGGGAGCTGAGGATATCCCGAATGGCAGGGCCACAAACTGGTAATGCTGATCCTCCAGCGCAAACCTCAGGAACTTCTGATGCCCCTGGAATATCGGGATGTGCAGATAAGCATCCTTGATGTCCACCGTGGTCAAGAAGTCGCCAGGTCTCCAGCCGGAAATGTCTGACCCTGACAAACCTGTTGAGACCCTTTAGGTCCAGGATGGGTCTCAGCGTTCCATCCTTCTTGGGCACCGTGAATAGATAAAAGCCCTGACCCTGTTCCAGGCGAGGCACGGGACGAATCACACCTGACAGCAGAAGTTGTTGGACAGCCAACCGCAGGCCTTGAGCCATCACCGGGTTCTGGGACACCCGAGACTAAAGAAATCTTGAGGCCGGCCGAACTGCCAGCTCTATCTTGTAACTGGAGGACACCACCTCCTGAATCCACCGATCCGAGACGCGTTGTCTCCAGACGTGAGCAAAAAGCAGAAGCTGTCCCCCCACCCGGATGGGTGAGGGCGCCTCCTCATGCCTGAGGGGGCTTGGCAGAGGGCTTGGACCTGGATCCCCAGGAGGGATTGGATCGGCCCACGGGACCTACCTCGTCCCCTGGAGTCTCTGCGGGACCCTGAAAATTGAGAGCCTCTTCCTCCTCGAAAGGAGCAATGGGCAGATGAATCCCGAAAGGGCCACGCAGGCCTTCGCCACTGAGGGAGTTTCCCGTCCTTGACCAGGAGGTCCAGACGCTCCCCAAACAGCCTGTGACCCACAAAGGGGATACTAGTGAGCGACTTTTTAGCCGCGGCATCAGCCGACCACTGCCGCAACCAGAGCGAGCGACGAAGAGCAACTAGCAGGGCCAAAACCCTGGCACCGAGCCGGGCATTATTGTCCATGGCAGAGACCACAAAGGCAATAAACTCCACGCAAGCCTTGAGGTCCTTATACTCCCAAGCACTGGCAAAGGTGAAGGCATAGCAGACCAGCTGATCCATGCGTTTGTCAGCTGGATCACGTAGAGAAGCAGTATCGGTTGACGGCATGACCGTAGTGTTGGACAGGCCCGACACGGGGGCATCCACCTCGGGAGGACGGGAGCAGAGACGGACCAGCTCCTCAAGAAAGGGGTACTGTCTGTCCAGGCCCTTGGGCACCGACGGTTACCTATTAGACCTTTCCCATTCCTTGAATATCATGTCAGAAAAATGGGTCTGCTCAGGAAAGACTCGCCTCTATCTCTCAGGCTGAAACAAATCTCCCTGCTTCCTTTTAGCCGCTCTAGGAGGGACAATATACAGCGTCTCAAAAAATGCAGTCAGCAACCGCTCCGTATCATCAGGGAGCCATGTATCCTCATCCAAGGAAGAAGCGGGCCCGCTGTCCAGACCAGCAGAATAATCCACCGCGGATATGGAGTCCTCATGCAACTCTCCCTCCTCCACGGAGCCGCGGCCTCCAAGGAGATCATCATCATCTTCATCATTATCCGAAAAGACCGGCTCAATATGCCGCCTCTTACTAGTGGCCTTTTTAGGAGCCGAACGAGAGATCTGTCTCTCAAGGCTAGTCACTCGATACGTCAAATCAGATTGGGACCCGCTACTGGCTTCCCCCTCACTGGGGGCTGAGAGCAAACATGGGGGTTCAGGAGAGGCTGCAGGCAACAACGGGCTGGGGACAGATACGCCCGCCCGATCATGCTCCAAAATAACACTTCTGGCGCAAGTGACACAAACCGTGTTGAGTCCGCCCAGAGGGCTGGCACCGCACATGGAACAGAGCTTCACCCGCCCAGATGGGGTCCCAAGCTCACTATCTCCAGAAGCCTCCATTATGGCGATTTGAGTAATGGTAACAGGTACAAGGCACTAACGACCTAACCTGGCCAGCCCGCAACAAGAGTCCCTCTTATGTGAGCCCTCTTTGCAGGGAGAGGGCTTGGAGAGAGGGGGGGGGGGCGGAGGCCGAGAGGAACCACAACCCTGAATATCAAGGGGCCCACCTGGAAGACACAATGGGAACACATAAGCATCCCACAGCACATGCCCATAAGGACAACGAAAAGTGGGACTCACGACACCACTCACAGGCCGGCAGAGGACAACAGCAGCAGGAGGAGAAGATGGCGCGGATCAGGCAGCCAGCAGACGTTCCTCGAGGGGCGAGCCGCACAGTAGTGACGCGAAAAGAGTCATCGACGGTGCGAAAATCGCGCCCGCCCCCAAAGATGGCGGAGGGCACTGGAGAGCAAGAGGCCCAGCAGAAGGGCCGGGCCGGCCAGCCGCATGCGCGCACCCAGAGCTCTCGCAGCGTGGCAGCATGAGGGAGAGGGGAGAGAGCAGGAGGGTAACTACGTGAGGTAAAGTAAAAAGCACAAGCAGCACACCAACACTAAGAGTCCAGTCATAAAAAAGGCACACCAGCACAAAAAAACAATAAAGCTTGTGGGTCAGGGAGGGCATAGGCCCGATGGGCATAAGTGGTTCCTCTCCCCCCTATAATAGGCTCACCACTAGCCTATGGACGGCTACCCTTTAGGCAGGGTCTGCGGCCCAGAGCCTAGCTCTGTCGACGCCTGACCCCGGCATTCATCCTACCTTCACCGACCCGGTCAGCCGAAGCTGGGAGGCAGTAGTGGGTCCACGGAAACGGTGGCAATAAGGATGCAGCGGCCGAGGGGCTAGGAGGCCCCGATCAGCTGCAGTAACCAGGAGAGAGTATTCATACGATCCTTACTGGGGAATCATAGAGAGACACCCTATTTTATAGGGGGCTGGGAGGAGCTACAGCTTTTGATCCTGCAGTCAAGCGCCACCTAGCAGTGGATTACCCATATGTCATTACTTCTGGGACGACCTGGACTGGATATAGTGAAAAAATGCGTCATCAGAGTAGGAATCTGTTGGATACATTATTTGTCACTAAATATTCTGAGTACATTGTGCGTTATTTCACACCTTAGGTGGGAAGTACACAGCACCTACAGAACTCTGGACTTAAAATCACTTGCCCCATCTGCATGCATGTTACTGAAGCATTGTCAGCACTTACATTTGTTCCTGCATCCACTCAAAGCTGAAACTCCTCCCCGCCGACTTTCTAGTGGTAATTGCTATTTTGGAGCTTCCTTTCCCAGCATCTCAGCCATGCTGCTGCCTGGATTCAACTGACATAACAGTGACCAGTAACAGAAAAGCCAGCAGCACTTCCTGTTTGCAGGTGGCCTGCACATCCATGAGCCGACTTTTTTTTTTTTAATTTACCACAGCAGGAGTTGCTGTAATTAATTTTTATGTGCAGCAATCTAACTTGCCCTGGGGAGGGCGGCATATGAGCACTCCTCACCGAGTTTCTTGTGTTGGTCCGGTTTAAAGTGGACCAACACCCACGGGTGATCGGCCCGGGAATCTATAAGATTCCCGGGCCGATCACCCCCCACCCCGCGGGACATCCGAGATCGGGATGTCCCGCGGGGTGAAACCCCCCCCAAACACCCCAACTCACCTACCTTATCTTCGGCGGCGGCCGGCCGGCGCCGCCTCCCTCGCGCCCCTGTAGGCGTGCGCGCCTCCGCGCCGGCCGTCTGCGAATGGCCGGCGCGGGGGCGCGCGCGTCAAAAGTGACGCGAGGGAGGCGGCGGCGGCCGCCGCCGCTTAGACGTTCCAGTTCTCCCCTTGTACGTCGGCGCTGGGAGCGGGGAGAGGTGAGTTTTTCGGGGGGTTAGGGGGGGTTTCACACAGCGGGGCACCCCGATCGGGGGTGCCCCACCGAAGTGGACCAAGACCCAGGATAGTCAAAATCCTGGGTGTTGGTCCACTTTAAGTCATTTTTGACAGTTGGTATGCTTTAATATTGTACTTACCACATGAAAACTGTACATTGATTGTATGGTGTTCATTATTATTATTGTATTAAGTCACTCTGGTGTACATTTTGCATTTTTTATTCATATCTTAGTTGAGAAGTGCACAGCACTGACAGTCAAGACTGGTTCGAGGTTAAAGTGGACCAAAACCTTGGATTTTGACTGATCGATCGGGGATACCCCGCTACGTGAAACCCACCTCATCCCGGTACTACAGCGCATGCGTGGCCGCTCGTCCAATCAGCTCGCTGGCAGCCGCATCTCCCACTTCCCTCCAAAAGGGAGCGTGCCCGCACCGGCCATTCACAAATGGCTGCCGCGGGCACGCGCCCTGTTAAAGGGGTAGCGGAGATGTGCCCGTGGCCTGCGCATGTGCCTTTGGACCGGGAAGTAAAGTAAGTGTAGCGACCTGGGTGGTTTCACACAGCGGGGCATCTCGATTTTGGATGCCCCGGGGGGAGGGAATCGATCAGGCCGATCCCGCTGGGTTTTGGTCCACTTTAAGTAACCTTTTAATTCTATACTCGCTTAACCCTTCTAGTGCCAGCTACGTGACTCTCACGTAGCTGCCTCTCCAACCGTTAAGTGGCAGCTACGCGAGAGTCACGTAGCTGACTTTAGAGGCCCATAAAACAAAAAGTAAAAAAACATACAGACTTACCCCTCATTTGAAAGGGCCAGCGATTCTGTACAAGAATCCGCTGTTAGATTTCCGCCCCCAGGCCTCTGATCTTCAGGAGGGGGCCCGGAATAGCGCCACCCCCCCCCCCCCCCCTGCCGGCGCCGACATCTAAAAAAAAAAAAAAAAAAAAAAAACAGTAAATGACATTTACTCACCTGGCAGCGCGATGGCTCTCCCCGGGTCTTCTCTTCATTAGGGGGGGCTCCGACCCCCCCCCCCCCTGGGCTTTCCACGCTGCTTGTGAGGGCCCAGAAACGGGCCATCACCATCCTCTTCGGTCGGCGCTGGCCCCGCCCCTAAATCCGCCCACTTAATGACGTCATCCCGCTCCTCGGGTTACTGGCACCCGGGCTCCGATCTGTCAGTTGTCAGCAGCGATCGGAGCAGGGAGGGTGGCAGGCAGGGTGGCTCTGATCTCCCTGCCTGCCACCCTCCCTGCTCTGATCACTACCGACAACTGTCATCTGGGAGGTAAGTATAAGTGAAAATAGAATAATAAAATATTTGTCTGGTGTCTTTTTTTTAACTTAACCCTTTATGAACTGGTAAGGGGTCCATGAGACCCCTTATACCAGTTCACAAGGCTCTGGGTATGGCAGGTCACCTGCGGCAAGCGGGTGACTTGCCATAACCCCCAGCCCCCCATTACCTGCCTCCCCAACGGCCGGGGGGGGCAGAAGGGCCCGGGCCACGTGGCTATGTGGGCTAGTAGCCTGCAGGGCCAGAGGCCACCAACGCTGGCCCCTGCGCCCTGTTCTACAAGCCCCCATAGCTGGTCCGGGTCAGTAATGCTGGGTAAGGGGGATCCTATGTCATTTTTTGGGGGGATTTTAAGGGTCTTTAACCCCCGGGAGGGGGAACCCTATGTCATTTTTTTTTTTATTAACCCCTTACAACTATGCAATCATATTGCATAGTTGTATTCTATCTGGAATCTCCTAAACTGCTGTTTCAGGAAAGGGGGTATACCTATACATATGTGGTACCATTGTAACCGGGAGAAATAGGGCTTTCACGTGCAATAATATTTTATTAACAAACTTACATTTTTTATTACAAAAAAAAACTACAAATTGTAAAAAATAGGTTTTTTTTCATTTTTTTGCACATATTTCACCCAAAAGTATTGAGAATACACTAAAAAAGGGCCAAACAAGACATTTCATGTTGAAGCCCAGACTCTCCTGAAAAAAACAATATATAATTCTCATCGAAATCCCTGGAAATCCCTTCAAAAATCAAGGTTGCACACGTGTAGCGCAAAAACGTGAAAAGTCGTCTGGCAACAGATTGTGACAAAAAATCTCGGTAGGCCGGCACTCAAAGGGTTAAAGAAAAAACCTACCACTAGCCTTCCCCCAGGACATCCTGATTTGTTGATAGTAAAGATTCTGGTGTACATTTTGAGTTAAACCGGACCTTCACCATGATTTATTGAAAAGCCCAAACCCTTAAAAAACGATTCCCCAGCATCTAAAATTAATATATTTTAAGTTTTTAGTCACCTACTTATTATTCTTTCCCCCACTGGGCTGCAACTCTGCTCAGGACTCTAGGATATGGGTGCCGCCATCTTGACTAAGAAGCATCACACTAACTGAGGAGAGGAGAGTGGGATAAAGAACAGGGGGGGCAGGTTATAATTGTGCTTTGCTCAGACAGAGCAGAGCTGGGGTCAGGAAAAGGTCAGCAGTCCCAGAATGCAGAGCAGCACTGTCAGAAGGCACTTCCTGTTTGCAGGCTGCCTGATGTTCCATGAGCCACCATCTTGGATGTTTAAAGGCTAATAACATGCAGTAGATGCAGGTAGGATTATTTTTAATGTGAGCAATCTGTATGTACAGGGTGTGGGAAACATACAAGATAGGCTCTTATTCAGAGTGAAAGCGGACCTTCACTCTGAATAAGAGTCTATCTTATATGTTTCCCACACCCTGTACATACAGATTGGCCACATTAAAAATCATCCTACCTGCATCTACTGCATGTTATGAGCCTTTAAACATCCAAGATGGCGACTTATGGAAGCCGCCATCTTAACAGGCAGCCTGCAAACAGGAAGTGCCTCCTGACTGTGCTGCTCTGCATTCTGGGACTGCTGGCCTTTACCTGACCCCAGCTCTGCTCTGTCTGAGCAAAGCACAGCTATAACCCGCCCCCCTGTACCTTATCCCACTCTCCTCTCCTCAGTAAGTGTGATGCTTCTGAGTCAAGATGGCGGCACCCGTGTCCTAAATTCCTGAACAGAGTTGCAGCCCAGTGGGGGAAAGAATAATAAGTTAGTGACTAAAAACATAAAATATATTCATTTTAGATGCTGGAGAACCGTTTTTTAAGAGTTTGGGCTTTTCATGAAATCACGCTGAAGGTCCGGTTGAAGGACCGCTTTAATTAACAGCTTGGGTGGGAAGCACACAGCACTGCAGGGCTGGTGTGAAATTAAATAACTTAATATAGTCCATATTACCGGAGAACTGTATATTGATCATATTGAGTGGTATTTTATTCTTATTATTGTATAAAGTAATTTTCTCATCCCTTCCATTCCAGGGCACCACCAGTAGCAACACGTGGGTTAACCTCAGCTGTAGATGGGGACTGCAAGATAGAAAAAAAACCTGTCCTGGCCTATATAAGACAGGCTGTGGCAGGATATCTTCAGTTATTTTCTTGTAGTTGCAGGGGACTGTGAAGATGTTTTTGTTTCGTTACAGCGCTGACAGGGAGCACTAAAACTCAAACCATGTAGAAGGCATCAACCGCCACTGACGCAGTCGTAACACAACAGTAGAGCGGGTGTGGTGCCCCGGAATGGAAGAGGACAGGAAAAGAAAATTACTGGGGAGTACGCCAATTTCCTTTTTGTTGTCACAAAACAGTCTTGTGTACGTTTTGTGTAGTTCTGTGGAAAGCCCACTGACAGAAATTAGGACTGGTTAGTAGTTAAGTAATAGAAGTATATCTGCTTTATATTGTATGTATTCCCTATGAACTTTATAATTTATAGTTGCATTTTACTCTTATTATTGTATAAAGTCACTTTGTTGTCACTTAATTCTGGTGTAGATTTTGTGTTACTTAAACCGGACCTTCACCATGATTTAATGAAAAGCCCAAACTCTTAAAAAACAATTCCTCAGCATCTAAAATTAATATATTTTACATGTTTAGTCACTAATTTATTATACTTTCCCCCACTGGGCTGCAACTCTGTTCGGGAATTTAGGATACGGGCGCCGCCATCTTGACTCAGAAGCATCACACTTACTGAGGAGAGGAGAGTGGGATAAGGTACAGGGGGGCGGGTTATAGCTGTGCTTTGCTCGGACAGAGCAGAGCTGGGGTCAGGGAAAGGTCAGCAGTCCCAGAATGCAGAGCAGCACAGTCACTTCCTGTTTGCAGGCACTTCCTGTTTGCAGGCTGCCTGCAAAAATGGCAGCTTCCATAAGCCGCCATCTTGGATGTTTAAAGGCTTATAAAATGCAGTAGATGCAGGTAGGATGATTTTTAATGTGAGCAATCTGTATGTACAGGGTGTGGGAAACATATAAGATAGACTCTTATTTAGAGTGAAGGTCCGCTTTAACATTTTAAGTGGGAAGCACACAGCACTGACAGAACTCAACTAGTTTGAAATTTTGTTAATCTATACTTAGAGGAGCACCAACATGAAAAAAATCCATATAAATATGTTAGATGGCGGGAGAAGAGGTCACTTATACACCCAGCATAAAAAAATCCAGCCAGGCTTGTTTTTTTCTTTTATTTTAATGTAAGGAAGAGAAAATCAGTAGTGACAGGTTCTGTCACCCCTGGATTCTTTTCCTACCAGGAAAAGAAAACCACAAGATCGGCTTTGATTCAGATCGGGTCTATAAGTGACCCCTCCTCTCATTAGCCAAGGTATTTATATGTATTTTTAATATTACACAATTTTTGCCTTGTCCAGGTGCACATTGACTTCCTCCCATCTTATCGCCGCAATTATTACCTTGCTGATGAACCCCCGGTGTAAGCGCAAATGGTGGCGGTATCACTCGCACCCTTTTCGGCTGTGTCACCAATGTCCGCGGCTGGGATTCTATTTGGCTTCTCCAGCTGTACATTAATATACGTGGCCAGAGAAGCCAATTGGATGTAAGGCTGTGCATGCGCCATTGGACCACGGAGAGGTGAGTTTATTGGGCGAACAGTGGAGCTTCAAACAGCGGGGCACCCCAAAGCGAGGTGTGCTCCAGGGGGACGGACCAAAACCCAGGATAAGGCATCAGGGGAGCTTCTTGTTGCTTTATAATTCCCACTGTGTTTACAGTCCCTTTAATATTGTACTTATTGCCTGAGAACTGTATATGGATGGCTTTAGCTGTATTTTATTGTTATTATGTTTACATTTTATGTAAATTCACAAAACTCAGAGTTGGTTCCAAGTGAAGTAAGTTTGTGACTCTATACTGCTTAACATTGGACTTATCACCTAAACACTGTGTATTGATTGCAATGGCTGTATATTGTTATAAAGTACTAGTTCGATGCAACCCACGGGATGGTGCCGCAATGAAGGATCCCCATTTAACACAGCCAGTTAAGTAACTTTGTTGCCTTAGCTGTATTTTATTCTTATTATGGTATGAAGTCACTTTGTTGTTGTCCCTAAGCTTTCTGGTGTACATTCGGTAATATTTCACATCCAGGGTAGAAAGTGAAAGCAATGAGGAAAATACAATTCTGTGAAATACTCACCTGTAGAATTGGTATTATAAGTATACATTACATCCTGCTCCAGATAGATTACTTACACTTGGGTTATCCTCTGCCAGATGGCGCTGCACTGCAGAGACATGTAAAACAGGCTCCTCCCGGCCCCTCAAATACCCGAGGACCTCCCACAAATCCCCAGCATTGAAAAGCAGTGAACAAGAAGCCGGGAGAATTTAACCACCCAAAAAAACTGGTAACTATAACAGTGATAACAATCACCATACAGGGGATCCAGAATAATGCAAAAACCAGGGTGGGGTGGAGCAGGACGTGCTGTATACTTATAATACCAATTCTACAGGTGAGTATTTCACAGAATTGTATTATTCTTAGTATACAGTACGTCCTGCTCCAGATAGATTACTTATACTTGGGACATCCAATAGCAGTGTTCATAAAGCAGGGTCGGATCCCCAACAAAAAAGGTAAGAGCAGTCAGTTTAAACCACTGCCGCCTGCAAAACCTTGCGGCCAAAAACAGCATCAGCTGAGGCCCTAACATCAACCTTGTAAAACTTAGAAAAGGTATGAACAGAAGACCAAGTAGCGGCCTTGCAAACTTGTTCAACAGAAGCCTGGTGCTGGAAGGCCCAAGAGGCACCAATAGCACGAGTAAAATGAGCAGTAAGGCGGAAGGGAGGAGTCTTCCCCTTAGCAGAATAGGCCTGACTCAAAGCCTGGCGAATCCATTCGCTAATAGTAGACTTGGCAGGAGCCAAACCCCTCCTGGGCCCAAATGGACCACTAAAAGAGCATCAGTTTTCCTGAAGGACGCAGTGACTACCATGTAATACTTCAGACACCTGACCACATCCAAGGAATGCAGAACCCTTTCCTAAGCGTTGCTAGGATAAGGGCACACTGAAGGAAGGACAATATCTTGATTTAAATGAAAAGCAGACACCGCCTTAGACAGAAAGTCTGGCTTAAAGCGGAACACCACCTTGTCCTGGTGTCTCTCAAAGTATGGGGGCTGAATAGACAGAGCCGCCAACTCAGACACAGGCCTGACCGAAGTAATGGCCACCAAAAGACAACCTTGAGGGTAAGCATAGCCAGAGCAGCATCCTGTATAGGTTCAAAGTGAGCACCCTGTAAGGCAGACAAAACCAAGTGCAAATCCCAAACAGGGGCCATAGGTTTACGTGGAGGACGCACATGAGTAACCCCCTAGAAAAAGGTCTTAACCAAAGAATGCTGAGCAAAAAATTTCTGAAAAAAAAAAAAAACAGACAGGGCGGACACCTGACCCTACAGAGCACTGAGTTGGAGTCCCGACTCCAACCCATGCTGTAAGAACTCCAGAACCCTGGGAACTGACAACACCCGACAGGGAGGAGACCTAGACTCACACCAGTCAAAGTAGGTACGTCATACCCTGTGATAGATGGAAGAAGAGACATTCTTCCTAGCCTTCACCATGGTATCAACCACCAAGGCGGACAAGCCTTTCTCCATCAAGATGGAGGTTTCAGCAGCTAGGCCGCAAAGCCAGAGTTTGTAAATTGGGATGGCGTAAGGGGCCCTGAGTGAGCAGATCTGGTACCCCCGGCAGAACGTACTGGTCTACTATCATCAGCACCACGTCTGTGAACCACACTCTTCTTGGCCACCTGGGGGCCACCAGAATCGCTGGTACCCCTTCCATAGCAATCTTGCGCAGAACCCTGCCCAGCGAGGGGAATGGAGGAAAGAAATACAGGAGCCGAAATTCCTGCCATGACATGGACAGAGCATCCGTGGTCCAGGCCAGAGGGGACGCAAACAGATCCACATCTGGTAGACCCCAACGGTGACACAGGGACTGGAATACCCTGTTGCAGAGGGACCACTCTCCCTGACGAGAGGTCCCCCTGCTCAGAGAGTCTGCCAGTAGACTCTCTGCCCCCGGGGATGTACACAGGCGAAATGCATTGAACATTGGCCTCCGCCCATGTCAGAATCCGCGACACCTCCTGGAGGGCCCCCCTGCTCCGGGTCCCTCCCTGATGGCTGATGTATGCAACTGCCGTCCTGTTGCCTGAGCGCACCTGCACAGACAGACCCGCAGGTGGTCGGTCAACTGACCGAACCAATCTGATCGCCCGTAGTTCCAAAATGTTGATAGGTAAGTGGGCCTCCTGAGGCCCCCACCTCCCCTGGCACCGCAGGGACTACCAGAATCTCCCCCCCCCCCCCCCCCCCTGACAGACTGGCATCCGTGGTGACAGTCTCCCAGGAGGGGGCCAGAAGGACCTGCCCCCCAGCAAGTTCCTGGAGTCCAGCCACCACGAAAGAGACCGCCTGACCAAGGGAGAGGGAGCACACAGACCTCGTCCAAGGACGTCGGGTCCTTGTCCCAAACTGACAGAATGTGAAGATGTAGAGGCCTCAAATGGAACTGAGCAAAAGGCACCGCCTCGAAGCACGCCACCATCAGGACCACCAACTGCATTCCCTGCCTGACGGAGGGATGGAGACACGACAGCAGGAACCTCACCTGCGCAGTTAGAACTTCCACCTTCTGTTGAGGAAGGAATATCCTTGACTGAACCGTATCCAGAATCATTCCCAGGAACGGGGTCACCGAGGAAGGGGACAGAGAAGACTTGGGGTGATTGATCACCCAGCCGAAGGACTCCAGGGTGGCCATCACCAGCTGAGTGTCCAACTCTGCCTGCTGTAGAGACCAAGAGGTGATGAGTATGTCGTCCAGGTAGGACAGCATGCGGATGCCCCTTGGCCTCATCAGAGACATCACCCCCGCCAGCACCTTGGCGGGCACTCTGGGAGCTGAAGAGAGGCCAAATGGCAAGGCCACAAATTGGCAATGTTGATCTTCCAACACAAATCTGAGGAACCTTGGTGTCCTGAAAACACAGGGATGTGAAGGTAAGCGTCTTTGATGTCCACAGACGTCATGAAACCCCCGGGGCGCAAGGAGCTGATGGCAGAGCGCAGTTTCCATGCGAAAACTCCTGTTCTTGACAATTTTGTTGAATATCTTTAAATCCAGAATGGGCCTGACTGACCCATCTTTTTTGGGAACTGTGAAGAGGTTGGAGTAGAACCCCTTGCCTCTGTCTCTTAAGGGAAATCTGCAAATGACCCCCAGACCCAGCAGGCCTTACACGGCCTGCGCCAACACCTGAGCTGAGACAGGGTCCTGGAGGATCCGGGACTGATGAATCTTGGCGGAGGCCGCACAGCAAACTTTATCTTGTAGCCGGAGGACACTACCTCCTGAATCCACCGGTCTGAGGCGTGATGCCTCCAGACTTGAGCAAAGTGCTGCAGCCGTCCCCCCACCCTGACGGGCGAGGGCGCCCCACCATGCCTGAGGGGGGTTGGGAGAGGATTTGGGCTTAGCCCCCCAGGAGGAGCCAGGACGTTGTCTTCTGCTCCTGTGCCAGGAATCTGCACGAGCCCCCGCGAAGGACACCCCTTTTTCTTGTTTAGCACCATGGTAGGGGGCGAAGGGGAGCCCTGGCCCCGAAGGGGCCGAGACTGCCGTCTGCGCTGGGGTAACTTACCTCTCTTAGCAAACAGGTCTAGACGGGCCCCAAACAGGCGCAGCCCCTTAAAAGGAAGCCCAGTGAGGGCCTTCTTTGCAGCATTGTCAGCACCCCACTGTCGCAGCCAAACCAAGCGGCATATACCCACCAGCAGGGCAGAAGTTCTGGCACAAATTCTGATGGTGTCATCCAATGCTAATAGGACAAAATTTACAAAAACATCACAACTGGAGAGTGCATTAAACACCTCACAATGGAGATCATCAGGGGCACTATCAAGCATATTTCTGATAAGGGTTCTAGTGGCCACAGCAGTAATAGCAGAGGCACAGACCGGGCGCAGAGCCGTCCCCGCACATGCAAAGGCGTAGGAGGCCAGCTGGTCAATGCGTTGGTCCTCAGCATCCCGCAGGTTAGTAGAATCAGGGGAATGCATGACAGGGGTGTTAGATAGCCCTAGGATCGGGACATCCACCTCGGGGGGGGGATGACCAACATTTAACCACCTCAGGGGGAAAGGGATACTTCCTATCCCAACTCCTTGGAACCCCGGGAAGTTTACTGGGGCACTCCCATTCCTTGAGCACAAGGGTATGGAAATGTGCCTGCTCTAGAAATTCCAAACGTGATGTTGCTGTATGGAAAAGCTCCCCTTTTTGCCTGGGAGACTCACCAGGGAGAGAGAGAGACAGAACCTCAAAGATCTGGGTCAATAATCTGTCAGTGTCATCCGGGGCCCAGGGGTCAGAGCCAGAATCGTCATGACCCCTTGGTCTCTCATCAGATGAGCCTGAATCAGAAAAGAGCTCTCCATCAGATGGGGTATAGCCACACAGATTCATAAACTCCTGAGATCCCATAGGGAAAACAGTAACATTAGGCGTCAAGTGCCGCTTCTTACCAGGGCCCTTACGCGCTAAAGACCTCGCAATAAACTGTTCAGCAGTAGGCAGTCTAGAAGACACATCAGGCTGAGAATCCCCACAAGTATGCAACGCATCAAGAATGAGATTTAAGCTGGGGGGAGTAGGTGAAGTGAAATGAGGTGTAGCCACTGGCAGGCCAGATTGCAATGCAAGCACCTGCTCAGCACAGGGTACACAGACCCACGCCTTGTCAGTGTCAGCATGAGGCTGTCCACACGCTACACATAGCCGGTCTTGTCCCAAGGGGACCCCGGTAACACTATCCTGGGACGCCTCCATATGGTGATTATTAGGCACAATGTGCCAGTAGGGATTGACACTATGAAGCAACCCTGGATGCCCCAATGACCCGCTAGGGAAGTGGGAGTAATTATACAAGGCCCAACTATCAATTACACCGGGCCGGGAGAAAGACACAATGTGAAGAAGGGGTGTCAGAACCAAACACACTACAATGAGTATAAAGCTGCCCGCGAGGGCACTTACGGACCGCGGTAAGTAAGAACGTCACACGCGCGCGCGACCTGACAACATGGCGCCGAGAGTACCTCGAAGGGCGTGCCAGAGCAAGCCGTGACGCAGGGCGCGCCAGGCCAGGCCCCGCCCCCCGAAGAGCGCGAAGTCCACCGACAAGCAGCCAATGAGAACGCAGAAGCGTCTGAGGTAACGCCGCCGCCCGGCACGGAACATCCAAATGAAGGAAAAGACGCGTGCGGCAGCATTTGCAATAGTAAAGAAAAAGACAGCACGGCGGCTGACACCACATATACTAGTCAAAAGACAAGAGAAAACGCTGTATGCGCGAATCACGATACACACTAACCCACCCCCCCCCTTCTTTCCCTCCCGAAGGCTACAGGGAGAATGAGGGAGGATGGCGGCCCTCTGTACAGGACCCACCGCTACACGGAGCATGGGACAATAATGCGGGAGGGGCATCCATAAAGGCTCCCCATCAGCCTACACCCCCTACCCTTTGGTGGGGGATTGCGGTGGAGCAGGGCTCCTTAAGCACACATGGTGCCGCCTACCTTCACCCGACCAGCGCAGCCCAGGCTGGGAGGCACATCACACAAAGGACGGGTGGGAATAGTCCAACAGGGCCGCAGGCTAATAGCCCCGCTCACCTGCGAGTGAGTGATAATTTCATGTCTTCGCAGTAAGCACTGCAGAGAAATCTGGGGATTTGTGGGAGGTCCTTGGGTATTTGAGGGGCCAGGAGGAGCCTGTTTTGCATGTCTCTGCAGTGCAGCGCCATCTGGCGGAGGATAACCCAAGTGTAAGTAATCTATCTGGAGCAGGACGTACAGTATACTAAGAATAGATGGGTGATTAAATTTCCCATTGGGTAATGCAACACACAGCCACAGTTTTTGTGCATATTCACTGTAGGCGAGAGGTCCTCTTTAGAGCGCCATTTTATGAGATTTTTTGGTAGGCAAACCATTTGACCGACAACCAGGTATCTGCTAAATTCAAGTCCACACATGTAATGTATCTGAAAAGAATTGACTCAACCCTCTCTTTAAAATGACAGTCAAGTCTAAATAACTTGTGGTTCATAGCAGCAGCCATGACGGGATTACGGTGGCTGCCCCCCCATTGTTTTCTATTGAGAAGAGACAAAGCACTCCCCCCACCTCCCTTCTCCTCTTAATAGAAGTCAATGGGACGGGATGCCGCAGTAATTACATCATGGCTGCTCCCATAAAAAAAAACGAGAGTTATTTAGACTGAACTGTCCCTTTAAATAAGCCGGGGCATAATGAATTATTGTCATGGCTACAACACCACATCATTTTATGGACCCATAATGCATCTGATCTGCATCCATACCTGTGCTCCTGTCAATAAAGTCCATAGACTCTTCGCTCGCGCTGAAGTGACTGGAAACTGTTTTCTTCTCTGGATCTTGCTCCACATCGGAGCCCGTGTGCACGGAGGAGTTGGTGCTCATTGGCGACCGCGGCATATCGGTTAACGAAATGCGCCTTCCGCCGCCACCACTCAACATGGGTTTGCTCATCAGGATTTTTGGTGAAGCCGTCATGTCAAAGTTCAGCTTGATTTTCTCCTGCTTCTCAGTTTTGACGGTACCTGTGCCAGGGTTGTTGGGGTCCAGCAGCATTTGGTAATGGTTGTTGGGGGTGTAAGGTGTCCGAAAAGGTGCGTAATTAAACACGCCAAACCGTTTGCGAATGTTCTCCACGTAGACCTCCATCTCCTGCATGGCGCTGTTGAAGATGCTTTTTGTTTTCTTGACTGAAAATGGGATTTCTTTGGACATGAGGTAGCAGTTGTTCATCGGCACCCAAGCCCTGGTGGCAGAGAGCAACAATCAGACATTTCACACTGTCCGAATGGAGAGTCTGAAGCGCTGCAGCAGATGGCCACAGGGAGGGAACAGGGAGCGCTGATCTGTGAAGCCTCAGCTGATTGGGGGTGGCCATTCGAAAGCCAACTCAAGGAACAGCCCTGCGCCAACTGTATTGTTAGCCTTCCGTTCCTTTTCAGCCCAATGTCGGCATCAATTCTACAACTTTCTCAAATACAAAGGAGAGGTGGAAGCCTTTCAGACCATTTAATCACTAACCCAGGAAGTACATGTGAGCAGGGCATATCAAATACACAAATCTTAAAAGGAGCCACAGCACTCAACCCCGTTTTCTGGCAAACCATCTATAATCGGTCTCCAAATCGGGTTAAAAGCACCCCCTATATGCTGCACTCAAGGTATAGGGCAACCTCATGTAAACTGCTCCCAATTCATCCATTGCATTGTATGTCCCAATAATAGGGGGCTCTCATAGATTAGAATTAGGACTGCACCTACACAGAGACACTTTGGCGTTTGGTGGTGCAGCTTCAACCTACATTTGCAGTTGTGTGCCAACCAACACCGCTGGTTGCTGGCTAACGGGGTTGAGTGCTGTGGCCCTTTGAAGATTTGAGCTTTCTTGGATAACCTGATGTGTACAGTGCCATGCCCTCGGCTCATGTAAAATGCAGCCCACAGATGTGTAGCACAAGACAAGCACATACATTGAGTTTTACCTGCCCCTCGTGGCTTTCAAGTTTAACTTACCACTGCCTTGGACCATCGCCACCTCCTACTCCTCCAGGATCAAACTGCCGCAGTGCCTTCTCCAGGTTCATCAATGCCGACAGTGCAGCCAATGCCCTACCCAAACTGGTGTAACATTGCCCCCTGTGCTATCTCCACTTTCTCACCAGACCCCCATGCATGCAGTACTCTTGCTGCCTTCTCCTTACTGGGGTCCCACTGCTAGTGGTGCAGACAACTCCCTTTCCACTGGTGTAACATTGTACCTGATGATATTTCCGCTTCCTCCCCAAACCCAGATGCCTGCAGTTCCCCCACCACCTTCTCTGTCCCCTTGTTGGGGACTTAATGCCTCCACCTCCTTTCTAAACCGGTGGCCTGGAAAGTACGGGTGCTACAAGGCGTCCTATGAGGCCCCCACTGCAGCGCCTATTGTTAATGGAGGCGCATTTGTGATGCAGTTTGGTTGGAACGTAGCAAGCAGGACTTTTGGGGTTACGTTCCAACTGCATTGCATCAAAATAGGATTTTTCTACGGATCCGTGAAATGCAGACAAATCCAGACAGGTGTAAACGTAGCCTATGGCAGGCCCTGACTGAATACCTCTCATCAATAAAGACAAATCTATAAAACGTTCCCATTTGTTCCATTGCTTGTACAAGTCCATTATTATTCAGTATCCAAAGTATATAATATGTTCTGTGATTCCTCGAATAAGACACACGCAGCCCTGGAAAAAAAAGGCAAAACTATAAATCTCACCTGTCGTGCTGACCGAAGAAGCGGGCGTCCACCTGGCCATCTTTATCTCGCAAGGCTTTTGCCGGCCAGAATGGGAAACCTTTCAACTTTGCCCAAACCAGAGGATGGGGGTTACTCTAAAGAGAACACAAAAACAGGTTAAACAAGACCCCTGTCACCAAACTCTTGTTGCTGGTCATACGTCCAGAAAACCCACCGGGCCAACCTCACCGAAGTTGCTAAATGTATGTAATAGGCAGGAAATTGGTTCGACTGCTCAGTGATTGCGCAACACCATTGCCCATTATGGCCTCTGCCATAGGTATTCTGGTATATACGAAAAATCAAGAGGCCTAGTTTGCAGAGGACATTTCCAATTGATTTTCCAGCTTGGGGATAGGCTGTCTTGGGCCTCCCAATCTTTATACTAGACCCAAGTCAGTGGCTTATACAGGGTGTTACGAGCCTTCTCTTTTTCAAGTCATATCTGTTAACACCTGCCTAATTTTTTTATCTGATTCAGCATACTGTTGTCACAATCGAGTTTGTTTTGCTGACATCTGAGTGATGCCCAAGCAGGCTTCTACAGTACATTGGGAGGCTGCTGGGATTCCCGAGTCTTTTACCATGTTAGCAGGTCTCCCCCATCCCTTAGAGGATGCTAGACTCTTTCCCCAGAGTGAGGTCCAAGCAGGCTACAACACTACAGCGGGAGGCTGCTGGGATTCCCGAGTCTTTTACGGTGTTAGCAGGTCTCCCCCGTCCCTTAGAGGATGCTAGGCTCTTTCCCCAGAGTGAGGTCCAAGCAGGCTACAACACTACATCTGGAGGCTGCTGGGATTCTTAAGTCTTTTACTGTGTTAGAAGGTCTTCGCCGCTATCCCTTATTATTTCATCAAGTACCACTTTCCAATTTCTGATTAAATCAAGTATCCCATGGGTTGTGTGTAAGAATGGTCACCTAAATACTTAAACAAAACAATACAATTCTGTGAGTACTCACCTGTAGAATTGTTTTTGACGGTGTCCTGTTCAGGTCGCTCCATTTCTGACATGCGGGTAATCCGCCACAAGGTGGCGCAGTGACTGTAAGTTGAAAATCGAAGCTCCTCCCGGCTTCATATAAGGCAGCTGTCTCCCAAAATTCCCCAGTGGTTCAAAAGCAGTAAAACAGAGACATGCCGGGAGGCCAGGAAACCATGTTACATCACATAGCTTCAGCATGTACTCTTCTCAAGAGAAAAAGAAAACCCAGGGACTAAAGCCAAATACAACAGTAATCACCATAACAGGCAAAAGGAGATAACAGAACAAGGGTGGGATGGAGCGACCTGAACAGGACATCGTCAAAAACAATTCTACAGGTGAGTACTCACAGAATTGTATTTTTCCCAGTGTCCTGTTCAGGTCGCTCCATTTCGGACATGTGGGACATCCAAAAGCAGTGTCCAAAAGAAGGGTGGGATCCCCAGAGGGCAAGAGTATGTAGTTCATGACACTACCGCCTGAAGCACCTTACGGCCAAAAATAGCATCAGCTGAGGCCCTAACATCAACCTTGTAAATCTTTGTAAAAGTGTGAACTGAAGACCAAGTAGCGGCCTTACAAACCTGTTCAACCGATGCCTGGTGCTGAAAAGCCCAAGAGGCACCAATAGCTCTGGTAGAATGAGCTGTGATCCGAAAAGGGGGTTCCTTCCTCTTGGCAAAGTACGCTTGCACCACTGCCTGTCTGATCCACTTGCTGAGAGTGGATTTGGCTGGAGGCAGACCCTTCCTAGGTCCGTCAGTGAGAACAAAGAATCCAATTTCCTGAAGGGTTCCGTAGCAACCAGGTAGTACTGAAGAGCTCTGACCACATCCAAGGCATGGAGGGTCCTTTCCTTAGAATTAGAAGGCACGGGACACAAGGAAGGCAAAACAATGTCCTCATAGAGATGAAAGGAAAAAACAACCTTAGGTAAAAAAAAAATTCGGTTTGAGGCGAAAAACCACCTTATCCTGATGCCGCTCAAAGTAAGGAGGCTTCATACAAAGCGCCGCCAGCTCTAAAACACGACGCACCAAAATAGCTACCAAAAACACCACCTTTAAAGACAGAATGTATAAAGCCGCATCGCACAAGGGCTCAAAGGGAGGACCCTGGAGAGCAGAAAGAACCAAGTTCAAATCCCACACCAGTAACATAGGCTTACACGGTGGACCTACATGAGTAACTCCTTGGAAAAAAGTCTTGATAAGTCGATGATTGGCGAAGGATCTTTGGAAAAAAATAGCCAAGGCCAAAACCTGACCCTTGAGGGTACTCAGCTGGAGACCCGAATCCAATCCATGTTGTAAGAACTCCAAAATCCTAGAAAAGGACAATGTGCGACAGGGAAGACCCCTGGATTACACCAGGCAATGTAAGCATGCCAGTGTAATAAATCATGGAGGAGGATTACTTCCGAGCCTGAATCATGGTACGCACGACCAAGGCAGACAGCCCTTTCTCCATCAAGATGGAGGTTTCAGCAGCCAAGCCGTCAAACCCAGCGTTTGTAAATTGGGGTGGCGTTGCAGCCCCTGAGTGAGAAGCCCTGTATCGTCGGACATAACGTAGCAATCCACTGACATCTGAACTATGTCCATGAACTAACACCGCCTCGGCTAACGAGGGGCCACCAGAATGGTAGGCACTCCCTCCTGGGCTATCTTGCGCAGCACTCGACCCAGGAGTGGAAATGGAGGAAAGGTGTAAAGGGGTCGGAACTCCGTCCAAGGAATTGTCAGAGCATCTGTGGCGAAGGCCAGAGGATCTCTCGACAGGGAGACGAATGCCCTCCACATTCTGCTGGGGAGGAATACCTTGACCTGAGAGGTGTCCATGCCCAGGAAGGACCTCACCAATGACGGAGTGATCGAAGACTTGGGGTAATTGATCACCCAGCAGAAATCCTCGAGAGTGGACAACACTGTCTGGGTGTCGCCCTCAACCTGCTGAAGAGATTGAGCAGCAATCAGAAGGTCATCCAGATAAGGAAGAACACGAATGTCCTGGCTCCTCAGAAGGGCTATAACGCCCGCCAGTACCTTGGTGAACACCCAGGGGGCTGAGGAAATCCCAAACGGCAGCGCCACAAACTGGTAGTGCTGATCCTCCAGCGCAAACCTCAGGAACTTCTGATGTCCCTGGAATATAGGGATGTGCAGGTAAGCATCCCTGATATCCACCGTCATGAAATCGCCCGGCCGAAGCAAACTCACCGCGGACTGTAAGGTCTCCATCCGAAAATGTCTGAATCTGACAAACTTGTTGAGACCCTTCAGGTCCAGGATAGGCCTCAGTGTACCGTCCTTCTTGGGTACCGTGAACAGATTGGAATAAAACCCTCGACCCCGTTCCTGGTGAGGCACCGGACAAATCACCCCGGACAGAAGAAGGCGATGAACAGCCATTCTTAGGCCCTGCACCGTCAATGGGTTCTGGGATATCCTGGGAAATCTTGGGGGCGGCCAAGCTGCCAGCTCTATTTTGTACCCGGAGGACACCACTTCCTGAATCCATCGATCCAAGACGTGCAGACGTGGGCAAATAGCAGAAGTTGTCCCCCCCACCCAAATGGGTGAGAGCGCCTCCTCATGCCTGAGGGACCTTGGCAGGGGGCTTGGACTTGGATCCTCAGGAGGGATTGGGTCGACAGCGGGACCTACCTCATCCCCAGGAATCCCTGTGGCCACCTGAAAAGGAAGAGCCTCCTTCCCCTCGAAAGGGGCGAAAGGCAGACGAGCCCCGAAAGGGTCGCACAAGCTTCCGACGCCGAGGGAGTCTCCCATCCTTCGTCAGGAGATCCAGACGCTCCCCGAATAACCGAAGCCCCAAAAAGATGATACCAGTGAGTGATTACTTGGCGGCGGCGGCTGCCCACTGCCGCAGCCAGATAGAGCGATGAAGTGCAACCAGCAGGTCCGAAGCCCTGCCGCCAAGCCGGACGCTATCGTCCACAGCCGAGATTACAAAGGCAATAAAGTCCGTGCAGGCTAGGAGGTCCTTATACTCCTCGCCCGCTTGTGAGATCTGGCGACATCAACAAGACGTCTCACCTTCTTCTTGATGGCTAGGGAGACGATGGCCGCGGCACAAACTGGACGAAGGCCAGCACCCACAAAGGTGAAGGCGTGACAAGCCATCTGATCCATGCGCCTGTCAGCAGGGTCGCGCAAGGAAGCTGCATCGGGTGACGGCATAGCCGTGGTATTGGAGAGCCCCAAAACGGGAGCACCCACCTCCGGGGGACGGGACCAAAGGCGAATCAACGCCTCAGAGAAAGGATACTGTCTGTCCAGGCCCTCAGGCACCGACGACAATTTATTAGGCCTTTCCCATTCCTTAAAAACCATCTTGGAGAAGTGGCCCTGCTAAGGAAAAACAAGACGCTGTCTCTCAGACCGAAATAAGTCCCCCTGCTTCTTTTTGGCCACCTTCGGGCGTGCAATGTGCAAGGTCTCAAATATCGCAGATAACTTTTCCGTGTCATCAGGGAGCCACAAATCCTCGTCAGAGGAGGACCCAGGGTCGCTGTCGTAGCCACCCGGTCAGTCCCCTGAGGAGTCAGAGTCATGGAACAACTCACCCTCCTCCATGGAGTCCCGGCCACCAAAAACCTCATAATCATCATCAGCAGCAGCAAAAAGCGAATAACCCGGCTCAATATGCCGCTTCTTACTCGCGGCCTTGCCGGTGGCCGAGCGCGACAATCGTCTCTCTAGGCTGGCCACTCGGAGCGCCAAATCCGTTTGAGACCCCCTGCTGGGTTCCCCCTAACTGGGAGCTAAATGCAGGCACAGAGGTGTAGACGAGGCCACCGGTAGAATAGGGCTGGGGACAGAAGCGCCCCCCCCATCCTGTTCCAGAAGAACACTTTTGGCGCAAGGTACACAAACTGCCCTGAGACCGCACAGAGGGCATGTACCACACATGAGACAGAGCTTAACCTGCCCTGAGGGGGCCCCTAGCTCGCTATCCCCAGAAGCCTCCATTATCCCACATGTCAGAAATGGAGCGACCTGAACAGGACACTGGGAAAAATACAATTCTGTGATTACTCCACCTGTAGAATTGATATTACGTGTACGTGTATATCCCGTCTCGTTCCGTTCCGAAAGATATCCTTACTCATGGGTTAATCATCTTCAGATGTCACGTGACTGCAGAGCAGAAAAAGTGGCCCCTCCCGGCCCATATATACCGAGGCACCTCCCACAGAACCCCAGTATTTAAAAAGCAGTTAACAAAATCCGGGAGAAAATAACCAACAATCACCATAAAGAGGCAGCAAGAGGCAGGGCGGAACGGAACGGGATGGACACTCATAATATCAATTCTACAGGTGAGTAATCACAGAATTGTATTATTCTTAGTGTACATCCCGTCCTGTTCCGAAAGATATCCTGACTCATGGGACATCCAATAGCAGTGTCCGTAAAGTAGGGTGGGATCCCCAAAAGCAACAGCAAGCAGTCTAAACCACTGCCGCCTGCAGAACTTTGCGGCCAAAAGCAGCATCAGCTGAGGCCTTAACATCAACCTTGTAAAACTTAAAAGTATGAACAGAAGACCAAGTTGCGGCCTTGCAAACTTGTTCAACAGAAGCTTGGTGCTGAAAAGCCCAAGAGGCACCAATAGCACGAGTAGAATGAGCAGTAAGACGGAAATGAGGTTTCTTTCCCTTAGCAGAATAGGCCTGAATCACAGAGTGATGGATCCACTTGCTGATAGTGGATTTAGCAGGAGCCTGGCCCTTCTTAGAACAAGACAGAACCACAAAGAAAGCATCAGTCTTCCTGAAAGGTTCAGTAGCCACCAAATACTTCACAGCCCTAACCACATCAAGAGAGTGTAACACCCTTTCTTTGGGGTCACCAGGGTTAGGGAACAAGGACGGCAACACAATGTCCTGATTGAGATGAAAAGCAGACACAACCTTAGGCAGAAAGTCAGTTTTAAAGCGAAACACCACCTTGTCCTGGTGTCTTTCAAAATAAGGAGGCTTGATGGAAAGCGCCGCCAAATCAGAAACATGCCTGGCAGGTAATAGCCACCAAAAAGGCTACCTTGACAGTGAGAGTGGAAAAAGCCGCCTCCTGCAAGGGCTCAAAGGGAGACCCTTGCATGGCAGACAAAACCCATGTTCAAATCCCAAAAAGGTAACATGGGCTTGCGTGGAGGACGCAAATGAGTAACACCTTGAAAGAAGGTCTAACCAGATGATGCTGAGCAAAAGACCTTTGGAAAAAAACAGCAAGAGCAGAGACATGGGCCTTCAGAGTAGTAAGCTGAAACCCCATATCCAAGCCATTTTGTAAAAACTCCAATATCCTGGGAATTGAGAACACCCGACATGGAAGTGACCTAGACTCACACCAGTCAATTTAAGCACGCCAAACCCTGTAGTAAATGGTAGAGAAAGACTTCTTACTAGCTCTGATCATAGTATTAACCACAGAGGCTGGCAACCCCTTGTCCATCAAGAAGGAGGTTTCAGCAGCCAGGCCTTCAAAGCCAGCCCCTGAGTGAGCAGGTCCGGTGCCATGAGCAGGACGACCTGATCTACTGCCAACTGTACGATTTCTGCGAACCAAATTCTTCTTGGCCAACACGGGGCCACCAGAATGGCTGGCACTCCCTCCTGGGCTATTTTGCACAGCACCTTGCCCAGCAGAGGAAACGGAGGAAAAACAAAGGAGCTGAAAGCTCTTCCAAGACATTGCCAGAGCATCCACTGACAGGGCCAGAGGATCCTGTGACAGGGATACAAAGACTGGAAGCTTGTGATTGTGACGGGACACAAAGAGATCCACATCTGGCTGGCCCCAACGGAGACACAGAGAGTGAAACACCCCGTTGCTGAGGGACCATTCTCCCATGCGAGAGGCCCCCCTGCTCAGAGAGTCTGCTTCCAGATTCTCCACTCCCAGAATGTACACCGCTGAGATGCAGGGAACATTGTCCTCTGCCCAGGACAGAAGCAGGGATACTTCCTTGAGAGCCCTCTTGCTCCTGGTTCCTCCCTGATGATTGATGTAAGCAACCGCTGTCTTGTTGTCTGAGCGGATCTGAACCGCCAGACCCCGAAGGTGCATGGTCAGCTGGTAAAGCACTAATCCTACTGCCTTCAGTTCCAGAATGTTGATTGGGGCATGGGCCTCCTGAGGACCCTACTGCCCCTGAAATTTCAGGGACCTCCAAAAGCCCCCCCAACCTGTCAGGCTTGCATCCGTGGTGACCACCTCCCAGCAGGGAGTCAAAAAAAGATCTGCCCACTAGCAGATTCCTTGGGTCCAGCCACCATGACAGAGACCGCCTGACCAGAGGGGACAGAACAAATACCTGATCCAGGGACCCTGGGTCCCGATCCCATACTGACAAGAGATGAACCTGGAGAGGCCTCATGTGAAACTGAGCGTATGGGACAGCCTCGAAGCTGGACACCATCAGACCCACCATCTGCATAGCCTGGCTGATGGACGGATGAGGGCAAGACAGAAGGAGCTGTGTCTGTGCCTGAAGACCCTCTATCTTCAGCTGAGGGAGAAAACCTTGACCTGATAGGTATCCAGAGTCATGCCCAGAAAAAGCTTTACCCTGGAAGGAGACACGGAAGACTTGGGAAGATTGACCACCCAGCCAAACCTTTCCAGAGTGGATACCAAGGTCTGAACATCCAACTCTGCTCGTTGCAAAGTCTGAGAAACTACAAGAATGTCGTCCAGATAAGGAAGAATGCGAATGCCCTGAGATCTCAGCAGAGCCATTACTCCTGCCAACACTTTGGTGCAAAAATTGGCACATGAAGGTAAGCATCCTTGATGTCTATAGAGGCCAATAAGTCCCCTGGCTGAAGAGAGTTTATAGCAGAACGCAGAGTCTCCATGCGAAAGTGCCTGAATCTGACAAATTTGTTGAGGAACTTTAAATCCAGGGTAGGCCTGACTGATCCGTCCTTTTTTGGAACAGTGAAAAGATTGGAATAGTAGCCCAAGCCCCTTTCCCGCAGAGGGACAGGGCAAATGACCCCCAATTCCAGTAGATTTTTAACAGCCAAGCACAGACACTGAGCTGACAGGGGGTCCTGAGCCATCCGTGATTTTGTGAATCTTGGGGGCGGCTAGGCTGCAAACTATCTTGTAACCGGAGGAGACTACCTCCTGAATCCACCGGTCTGAGACAAGACGTCTCCAGATTTGAGCAAAAAAACGAAGCCGTCCCCCCACCCGGATGGGTGAGGGCGCCCCATGCCTGCGGTAGTTTGGGAGAGGATTTTGGCTTAGAACCCCAGGAAGGACCGGGCCTGCCACGTCCTCTACTTCTGTCCCATGACTCACCACGGCCTCCCACGGGGGGAGCCCCCCTTCCTCTTCTGGGGGAATAAAAGGGGGACAGAGCAATCTAGACCCCTGGAAGGGCCTGAGTGGTTTCTTGCGCTGAGGCAGTTTGCCTTCCTTGGCAAACAGATCCAGACGTTCTCCAAAAAGGCGCAGTCCTTTAAATGGGGCCCCAGTAAGAGACTTCTTAGCAGCAATATCAGCCATCCATTGGCGCAGCCAAACAGAACGGCGGGTTAAAATAACAAACCGGCCGTTGACTAACAAGTATCAGCCTACACTCTGTCCCTGGGTTTCCTTAGGGAGGAAACACAAAAGAACTGAGGTGGGGAGGAAGGGGTGGGGCTTTTAAACTCTGTTTCCTGTTTTGTGTTTCCTCCCAGGGGGTGGAGCATGATTCCTCTCCACGTGGTCAAGCTGAAGGATGACGGGGAAAATAATTCTCCCTGTTGCTGCGGGGGGGGGGGGGGGGGGGGGCAACAGGGGGAGATATTTCAAGCACTTCAAATAAATGGGCAAGTAGCCTGTCAGTATCAGCTGCATCCCAAGGCTTGGACCCGGTCCTTGGATTATCAAAAGACCAATTCTGATCCTCAGATTCAGACTAAGAGAATAATTCCCCCTCCGGGGAAAAACCAACAATGTCTTCCAGCGCTTCAGAAGCCATAGGGCACACATATGTATTATCAATCAAATGCCGTGTCTTGCCAATAGCCTTGCACGGCTCATAACCGCCCATCCGCCTCTCCAGATCAGCCAATCTAGTAGCAAAATCAGATTGGGCATCCCCGGTAGCATGCGCCACAACCGGAGCCGAATGCAAGAGAGAGGAAGTAGGCAAGGCCTCAGGGAAAGCGGCCCTCAGCAGGGGCATCCCAGACAACCGTGCAACCATCCGCTGGGCGCAAGAGAGACAGACCTTGAAGTCGCCAGGTACAGGGGAAATCCTACAATCAGTACAGAACTGGCCTTGTCCCGAAGGGACCCCAGACTCATGGTCTTGAGAAGCCTCCATATGGTGATTATTGTGGCTCACAAAGGCCAAATGGGAATACTGTTGAAGCAAACCCGGGATGCCCTCAATGCACCACAAGGGAAGTGGGAGGATTTTAAGATATTAGACAAATTCCCTTATCAATGTAAAGGCCGGGAGAAACCACTAATTCTATAGGCCTATAAGACAAAGAGAGGATCCCGTAAGCACAAGATATATCACAGTAATAAATAAAAGTAGTCCGAGAGGGCACTTACAGACCACACACGAGCATCAGCCGCGCTGCACCGCCGAGAAAAGATGGCGCCCAGACATATACCTCGAGGGGCGGGCCGCGGGGGAGCAACGCAAAATGCGTCACTCGCCCCGCCCGCCTCCCTCCGAAGAGCGCAAAAAGGACGCGCCCACGTGACAAACAGCCAATGGCTGCGCCAAGGAGCCTGAGGTAAATGTCGCCGCCCTATACAAAGCGGTGTACAATAGCGCAATATTAGAGAAAAAGAAAACAGTGCAACCAATTCAAACCGGGATCACTGCATAATGCGCAGGAGCCAGAGCATAAAAAACAAAAAGGTGCCACACAATACATGATGCATAACATCTAATACAAGGAACACCCCCCCCCCCCTTCCCCTAAGGGACTCAGAGGAACGAGGGGAGGCATCGGTCACAAGGGAACCACTATTGAGGGATAGGGGGTGACAGGCACACAAAATGCGGGCAGGGCATCCTATAAGGCTCACCATGGCCTGAGCCGTCTATCCTTTGGTGGGGGAGTTGCAGGGGAGCATAGCTCCTTAGCACCTAAATATGGTGCTGTCTACCGTCACCCGAACGCTACAGCCAAGGCTGGGAGGCAGTATAGTAAAAACAGAACGGGTGGGAATAGCTCAACAGGTCCATAGGGCCAAAGACCCAGCTCACCTGCCTGAAAAAGAGAGAGCCACTTTCTTGTCCTGGCAGTCCGAGACTGCAGAGAAAAACGGGGGTTCTGTGGGAGGTGCCTCGGTATATATGGGCCGGGAGGGGCCACTATTTCTGCTCTGCAGTCACGTGACATCTGAAGATGATTAACCCATGAGTAAGGATATCTTTTGGAACGGGACGTACACTAAGAATATACAAATGGTGCAAATCATGCTTTAGTTGCAGATGGCAACAGATCAGGTTGGGGTACAGATGCAGCTTTGTCAAGCACCACCTGTGAGCACCTCAAAGTACCACCAGCGGTATTAGTACCGCCTGTTGGGAACCCCCAACTGCGTCGCAGCATTGATGCACAACCTTTTTTATTTGAAGGGCTGCATTGTCTTTTGTTCCACTTCGAAGGGGTCGCAATTAAACAGAAGCACTAAAAAAAATAGTTTACTGCAGGAAAGGTAAAGGCAAGCTCAGCTTTCCAGCTCCCTAACATTCAGAGTTAGCTGGTCCAGGGGCCAAAACGGAGGGCAGTACAGGCCACATGTGGCCCACCGGGGCACAGCTTGTGCATTCCTTATTTAGAGGCTGCTAGGCTCTTACTCAAGTCCTTGGCTCAGCAGGTTTCCACATTACCTATGGAGGCTGCTGGGATTCCTTAGTCTTGTTCTGTGCCAACAGGCCTGCTTCTTAAGTCCTTGGCCAAGCAGGCTTCCTGTGACTTTCTTGAAGGATGCTGGGATCAGGTCATGTATCTTACTTCCTAGAAAGTCACTAAACAAGCACCTCGGGGTGGTGGTTTCTAGTTCATTCTTTCAACCCTCGAGTTACTTTTATTTAGCCTAAGATTAAGGTCTTTTGTTCTTTCATTTGCACTGTTTGCACATTTATGCCTGGACCAACAGTCAAAAATGACTTAAACCAAACCAACACAACAAACAGTACTTCCTCCCCAGGGCAATTTAGATTGCTGCACATAAAAATTAATTTACCTTTTTCTAATTCCTGCTGAAACAAAATGGCGACTGTTGTCAGTTATGTAAGTTGAATCCAGGCGGCGGCGGCAGCAGCAGCAGCCAACAACCTGGCACAATTGGAAAAGAAAGGTAGCGGCCATTTTGGAGCTTCCATCCTGGCATCATTTCCTTTCCCATGCTGCTGCCTGGATTCAACTGACATAACCGACAATGCACAGTAACAAGAGGCCCAGCAGCACTTCCTGTCTGCAGGTGGCCTGCAAATGCATGAGCCGCCATTTTGCTTCTAAAATTACTACAGCAGCCGTTAGAAAAAGGTAAATGAATTTTTATGTGCAGCAATCTAACTTGCCCTGGGGAAGGGGGCATATACGCACTGTCTGTTGTATCGGTCTGCTTTAAAGCGGTCCTTCACTCTGAATAATAGTCTATCTTATATGTTTCCCACACTCTGCACATACAGATTGCTCACATTAAAAATCATCTTACCTGCATCTACTGCATGTTATGAGCCTTTAAACATCCAAGATGGTGGCTCATGGAACATCAGGCAGCCTGCAAACAGGAAGTGCCTTCTGACTGTGCTGCCTTGCATTCTGAGACTGCTGACCTTTTCCTGACCCCAGCTCTGCTCTGCCTGAGCAAAGCACAGCTATAACCCGCCCCCTGTACTTTATCCCACTCTCCTCTCCTCAGTAAGTGTGATGCTTCTAAGTCAAGATGGCAGCTCCCGTATCCTAAAGTCCTGAACAGAGTTGCAGCCCAGGGGGGAAAGAATAATAAGTAAGTGGCTAAAAACTTAAAATATATTAATTTTAGATGCTGGAGAATCGTTTAAGGGTTTGGGCTTTTCAATAAATCATGCTGAAGGTCCGGTTTAAGTTCCTCTCTTTTTGTGTTTTTTTCCTAGCTGTGAGCTCTGTCTGTGGAGCTTCCTGTAACTCTACAACAGGTTGTTCGTATGTTAGTATTGTGCTTCCGGAGTTCAGTGTCAGCCTGGGATGTCTGGGGCCCAGCAGTAGTAACGATTTTGGGGGCCCAGCAGTAGTAACGATTTTGGGGGCCCAACCCATATTTAGATG
Source organism: Gastrophryne carolinensis (assembly GCA_027917425.1). Taxonomy (NCBI): domain Eukaryota; kingdom Metazoa; phylum Chordata; class Amphibia; order Anura; family Microhylidae; genus Gastrophryne; species Gastrophryne carolinensis. The sequence continues at coordinate 42,176,291 of CM051243.1, read as the reverse complement.
CAAGTATTACTGATTTACAATCAGGTCCTATGCACAGAAACATTATGCCAGACTATACTGCCACTGCATGTGCACTTGCCCATTTGATGTCACCAAAAATCTATACATAGTTCAGGTTTGGCGATGAAGGCCCTCTGGGGCCCACTGGGGCTTTTCTAAGTAACCCTGTAGGACAGGCTGCGGGACTTTCAGTATATACCAGGTCCCTGGCCTTACTGATATGCAGCAGGGTCTCCCGATTCAGGATGCCCCCATGCTGCATACTTTTATTTTGGACTGGACTTACTCTTTAAAGAGTAATTCCACTTTCGATGCCATTTATAAAAGGTGTCCATTATTGTGTGATAAAAGGATGTCCTCAAGGTGCTTAGCAACAGTATGTTTGCTAGCAACGTACACCAACTGCCGTGTTTGGTGTACCTGGAAGAGACTTCCAGACTCCGCCCTGCTAAATCATATTTGTAAATGTAGACAAGTATGTGGCCCATACTTAAACAGTCACAAAATCATTTAGATATAGATCACATATCAAATCATGAATTTATTTGAAAAAATTAATTAAAACAGAGCTCACAATCCATTTTTCTAAAAACATTTATCTCCGCAGGAGACTGCCAAGCCAGAAAAGTGTCATTATGCATTAGTGTCCAAGTGTCCAAGAATACAAAAATATATACACAGAAAAAAAATTTACTCTATACAATGTGCAAACAATGCAATTAATAAAGAAAGTGTCACTGCTTATACAAAGTGCCAAGCAGAAAAAAGTGCATGTGCAAAAATATATATACACAACAAAAAAAAACTTTCTAAAGCTATCTCCCTCAAGTGTAGTAAGAAAATCTATCACCATATAAATCTGGCCGAATCTCCGGCTGATTCCTGGTGCCCCTTTACCCATGCGCTCCGTGGGACAAACCCACTTTTACAAGGTGCCAAAGAACAAAGGATACCTGTGTTTCCAGCATTAAATATCCTCCAAATAGCTTGCTGTGCAGGTGATTCCAAATTGCACGCTCCCCCGCGCCCAGCGTCCCCAGCCGGCAGTCGCACAACGCGGGGTGGGCGCGACGTCATTCACATCAGCTGTGTACGTCTCCCCGCCGCCCGGCCATCCGCGTCACTATACTCCGCCGCAAAACGGAGTGTAACCATGGCAACGGACGCCAAGGTGGGGAAGGGCCGGCGGCGGGCAGAGTACACAGCCGCACAGTACTCAAGACCGTCAGAGATAGCAACCGGCTGACACACAGGTATAAATTGTATCAAGACATTTAAAATATACTAAAAACAGCTACATTTTATTATGACAATCCCAACTACAAATCAATCCCTGTACATAAAATATTTCTACATACCCTAATAACAATATATTTAATAAACAAATTCATAAATGTAAATACTGGCCAATTAATTAATTCAATCTAGCTATAACATGAGATAAGAGAAGGAGAGTAAGTGGCTGATTTAATAAGCCAATCAGGAAAACAAAAAATACAATTCTGCGATTACTCACCTGTAGAATTGGTATTATGAGTATACAGTACGTCCTGCTCCAGATAGAATACTTACATTCGGATATAACTCCGCCAGATGGCGCTGGACTGCAGAAACATCGAAAATAGGCTCCTCCCGGCCCCTCAAATACCCGGGGACCTCCCACAATCCCCAGCATTGAAAAGCAGTTAACGAGAAGCCGGGAGAATTAAAACAACCCAAACAGGTAACTATAACAATGAAAACAATCACCATACAGGGGATCCAAGATAATGCAAAAACCAAGGGTGGGGTGGAGCAAGACGTACTGTATGCTCATAATACCAATTCTACAGGTGAGTAATCACAGAATTGTATTATTCTTAGTATACAGTACGTCCTGCTCCAGATAGAATACTTACATTCGGGACATCCAATAGCAGTGTCCATAAAGTAGGGTGGGATCCCAAAAAGGTAACAGCAGACAGTTTAAATCACTGCCACCTGCAAAAACAGCATCAGCTGAGGCCCTAACATCAACCTTGTAAAACTTTGAAAAGGTATGAACAGAGGACCAAGTAGCGGCCTTGCAAACTTGTTCAACAGAAGCCTGGTGCTGAAAAGCCCAAGAGGCACCAATAGCACGAGTAGAATGAGCAGCAAGGCGGAAGGGAGGATTCTTCCCCTTAGCAGAGTAGGCCTGAATAACAGCCTGACGGATGCATTTGCTGATAGTAGACTTGGCAGGAGCCAAACCCTTCCTAGGACCAGAAGGGACCACAAAAAGAGCATCAGTTTTTCTGAAAGGTGCAGTAGCCACCAGATAGTACTTCAGACACCTAACCACATCCAAAGGGATAGGGAAAACAGTAACATTAGGCGTCAAGTGCCGCTTCTTAGCAGGGGCCTAAGGACTTCGCAATAACCAGATCAACAGTAGCCAGTCTAGAAGACACATAAGCCAAAGACGGGACCCGCCCCCCCCCCCGAAGAGCGCGAAGCCAGAACGCCAAGCAGCCAATGATGGCGCACCAGCGCCTGAGGTAATGGCAAATTTAAAAAAGCAGTAAAGACAAGTCAGCGCGGCGGCTGACACACGAATAAAAGGCATGTGAAAATAGAGTGTAAAACACAGAATGTATAACATACATATCTATACACATACACCCCCTCCTTTCCCCCGAAGACTACAAGGAGGATGAGGGAGGACGGCGGCCACTTAAATAGGGCCCACCGATAGGCAGGGGCAAGGGGCAATAGTGCGGGAGGGGCATCCCATAGAGGCTCACCATAAGCCTGAACCGCCTACCCTTTGGTGGAGGATTGCGGTGGAGCAGCGCTCCTAAGCACCTAACAGCGGTGCTGCCTACCCTCACCCGACCAGTGCAGCCAAGGTTGGGAGGCATAATACTAGTGGAACGGGTGGGAATAGTCCTACAGGGCCGCAGGCTAATAGCCCCGCTCACCTGCGAGTAAAGAGCCAATTTCTCATTCTTCGCAGCCAGACTGCAGAGAAATTCTGTGGATTTGTGGGAGGACCCAGGTATTTGAGGGGCCGGGAGGAGCCCATTTTCGATGTCTCTGCAGTCCAGCGCCATCTGGCAGAGTATTACCCGATTGTAAGTATTATATTTGGAGCAGGACGTACTGTATACTAAGAATAGTAATACAAATCAGCGCGGTGGCTGACACAAAGCATAATGTAATGAAGCATAAGCCAATACATATATATATATATATATATATATATATATATATATACACACACACACCCCCCCTCTTTTCCCCCGAATGCTACAAGGAGAATGAGGGAGGACAGCGGCCATTTAACATAGGTCCCACCGATAGACAGGGGCAAGGGGCAATAGTGCGGGAGGAAACAAAGGGGGGGTGGCAGCCGCTCAGACCATTTTATAACTAACCTGGGAGGTGCACATTAGCAGGGCAATTAGTACACACAAGTTTTAAAGAAAAAAAAAAAAGCAATAGTGCGGGAGGGGCATCCCATAGAGGCTCACCACATGCCTGTACCGCCTACCCTTTGGTGGGGGGGATTGCGGTGGAGCAGCGCTCCTAAGCACCTAACAGTGGTGCTGCCTACCATCACCCGACCAGCGCAGCCAAGGCTGGGAGGCAATTACTGATGGAACGGGTGGGAATAGTCCTACAAGACTGCAGGCTAATAGCCCCGCTCAACTGCGAGTAGAGAGAGAGCCATATTCTTGTCCTTCGCAGTCCAGACTACAGAGAAAATCTGGGGGATTGTGGGAGGTCCCTTGGTATTTGAGGGGCCGGGAGGAGCCTATTTTCGATGTCTCTGCAGTCCAGCGCCATCTGGCGGAGTAGTACCCGAATGTAAGTATTCTATCTGAAGCAGGACGTACTGTATACTAAGAATATTAGACTGAGCGATTGTTATTAGTACAGTGTTCCATATTAAATTATATCAGTGAGCACATAATCACCACATCCTGTATATTTTTAAATACCTAGATGGTGGTGCAGTCTGATAAAACCCCCTTTGTGGTACTGGGCCACATACTTTCTACATTTACAAATTACTTTTATTTGGGGGGGTATTACATACTGGCACACCAGTCTTTAATTTTGTGATCTTATTATTTAAGGTGGTGCAGGGGTGATTTTTCTGTTGTTTCTTAACTGCTAAATCATATTACTTGCTGAGGCAGAGATGACAGGTTTAACCTGTTCCGCTCTAATTCAGCCTCTTTGGATTAGGGGATCAATATCTTGTGTTCCAGTAGCTAAAGGGTTACTGTTCGCATTGTCACCTGGTGAGGTCATTACTGCTGCCAGATTTAGCCAAAGTTGCTAATGAGCTCACCTGTTACAGTGGAAGGATTCTGGGCTAGGAAGCTGCTCCCACTTAAAGTGGGCCTTCAGCATCATTTATTGAAATGCCCAAATCCTTAAACTATTCCCTGGCATCTAAAATGAATATATTTAATGTTTTTAGTCACTTACTTTTTATTCTTTCCCTCACTGGCCTGCAACTCTGTTTAGCACTCTAGGATACGGGCGCCGCCATCTTGGCTCGGTAGCATCACATACTGAGGAGTTGAGAGGGGTCAAAAGTGCAGGAGAGCAGGGTTATAGCTGTGCTTTGCACAAACAAAGCAGAGCAGAGCTGGTGTCAGGAAAAGGTCAGCAATCCCAGAATGCAGAGCGGCACAGTGAGAGGACACTTCCTGCTTGCAGACAGCCTGCACGCCCATGAGCCGCCATCTTGGGTTTTTAAAGCCTCAGAAAATGCAATAGATGCAGGTAGGATGATTTTTAATGTGAGCAATCTGTATGTACAGGGTGAGGGAAACATATAAGACAGGTTCTTATTTAGGGTGAAGATCCGCTTTAAGCAACACAGAGCCACAAGAATATAAGAAGCTTGCAAACAGCGTGTTGGTAAATAAATCACAAGTATGGGAGCACAATGCTAACACAGATGTTTATTTTACATTCGGTAATATTTTATGGACTACTACAACTTTTTTTTTTTCAAATTGACCTTTATGTATCACCATGGTTACCCCTGGAACAAAGTCCCATACAGGGCAAGCGTCAGCACTGGGTGTACCTGGGTAGGTGCCGGGGCCCCTGCAACTTGGAAGGCCCCACCTCATTTCCTCTACCCTGGACAGCCCCTATTCAAGGCCGCACAGTAACTACCGTAGGTCTAATAACGGTTAGCCAAGGGCAGATTGGACATTGGGAGAGTGTTTCTTTCATTCTATTAGTCTTTCTATTCTTTGTTCCTTTCCTTCTATTTCTTTCCATCTATTCTTTCTTTCATCCATTCTTTCTGCCATTCTTTTTTCTGTCTTTCTTTTTTGCTTCCATTATTTCTATCAGTTCTTCGAGTCTTTTATTTTTTCATTTCATTTATACTTTGTGTCTTTCTTTCATTTGTTTATTAGAATTTTTTTTCTCCCTTTCTTTTTCTTTCCTTTTATTATTTCTGTCAGTCCTTCTATTAATTGGTTATTTCCCATTGGTTATTGGTTATTCTGCCATAACCTCTTTCTTTCTTTCCTTTAGTTATGTTTTCTGTCATTCCTTCTATTCTTTCTGTCCTTCTATTTATTTTTTTCTGCCAGTCCATTTATCCTTTCTCTCTTTCCATCTCTTCTCTTATTCCTTCTCTCTCTCTCTTTCCTGCTTTTGTTTCTGTCATTCCTTTTATTCTTTCTTTGTTTATCTCAATCTATTTTTATATTTCTTTATTCCTTAATTCTTTGTTATCATTGATGTATTCTTTCTTTATTCTCTATTTCTTTCTGTTCGTTTATTCTTTGTTTCTCTGTCATTCCTTCTATTATTTTTATTTCTATCTTTAGCAGTAATCACCATACATGCAACTTTATCACCATGTATGGAATATGTCATACCACACCACAAGGTGCCCACTGAAACGGCATCACCCAAGGGCCCGCATAAACCTGGAGCTGGCCCTGGTTCCTTATCTATAGTATTTAAAGTTATGTGATTGGCAGTGTTTGTATGTCACATGAGACGCGTGTTCCATGGCCTATAGGTAAAACTGATGTTTTTGAAGGTATATATTGTCACAAATCTGCCCAGGAACCTTCAGGTCATTATTATCTTTTAGGTTTATAGTTGTAAGCTCGGATATACTCACACACGGCTCACAGAACCAGTTCTCTCGTTTCTGGCAGGCGGAGAGATAACATTCTGGACAGACTTCGATCTCATTCATCTGTAACAAAACAAAGCAGAGGCCGACATCAGCTGGGAAGTCCTTTACTTGGATATGTGGAACATGGGCGGGGGTAAGCAGTTGGGGCGCACAGCAATATCACCATAAAAACTTTCTACGTACAAAAACAGTCACTTCCTGTCCTTATTCTCTAAACTGGTCCCACTTGATGATAAGAAGGGTACACCGCACAGGTCCCCTTGTAATGCTGGGGGCAGGGGCATGCATGGAGCAGGATGTGCCCAAATACATAGGAGCTGGTATTTGCTCAGCATCATGTCTGGAGGAAAAAAAAAAAAACAGGTTGCAGCTCTGGCGCCGTAAAGCAGAGCAAAACCCAAGATTTTGACATGGACGCATTTTGGCCCACTTCGTGTGTAAACCCCCCCCCCCCCAACCACCAACACTCACAATCACAGTTTTTTCACATTCCTGTATTTTCTCTTTCAATGCATGCATGTGTTTCCTCTGCACCCCCTGCATATTGTCCACCTTGAAAGGTTGAAGGTGGGCGTGTGCAGCTTCAGGGAGTGCCGTGCAGAGGAGCATTGAGAGAGACAAGAGTTTGACAATTACCAGGGTGGAGAGAGACTCAGACAGTGGCCATTCCACAACAGTACGCAAAGGAGGGACCAGGCCCACATAAATACTAATCTAATCTCACTTACCACCCTCATACCATCATTAATGGACACAGCATCAAAGAGATACTCACCTTTTTCTAGCAGAGCTCCCATCCAAAAACAGGAATGTTGCTTGTTTTAAGGCATACAGGAAACCAATTTACAGTCTGCTTTAAACCAGACCTTCACCCTGAATAAGAGCTTATCTTATGTTTTTACCCACCCTGTACATAAAGATTGCCCACATTAAAAATCCATCCTACCTGCATGTACTGCATTTTCTGAGCCTTTAAACTTCCAAGATGGCGGCACATGGAGTCTCAGGCTGCCTGCAAACAGGAAGTGTCTTCTGACTGTGCTGCTCTGCATTCTGGGATTGCTGTCCTTTTCCTGACCCCAGCTCTGCTCTGTCTGAGCAAAGCACAGCTATAATCCTGCCCCTTGCAGTTTTGCCCCCTCTCCGCTGCTCAGTATGTGATGCTTCTGAAGCAAGATGGCGGTGCCCGTATCCTAGAGTCATAAGAAGGGGCACCAATAGCACGAGTAGAATGAGCAGTAAGGTGGAAAGGAGGATTCTTCCCCTTAGCAGAATAGGCCTGAAACACAGCCTGGTGGATCCATTTGCTGATAGTAGACTTGGCAGGAGCAAAACCATTCCTAGGACCAGAAGGGACCACAAAAAGAGCATCAGTTTTCCTGAAGGACGCAGTGACTACTAGGTAATACTTCAGACACCTGACCACATCCAAGTAATGCAAAACCCTTTCCTTTGCATTGCTAGGATTAGGGCACAATGAAGGAAGAACAATATCTTGATTCAAATGAAAAGTAGACACCACCTTAGGCAGAAAATCCGGCTTAAAGCGCAACACCACCTTATCCTGGTGTCTCTCAAAGTACGGGGGCTGGATAGACAGAGCCGCCAGCTCAGACACACGCCTGACCGAAGTAATAGCCACCAGAAAGACAACCTTGAGGGTAAGTACAGCCAGAGCAGCATCCTGAATAGGTTCAAAGGGAGCACCCTGCAAGGCAGACAAGACCAAGTTCAAATCCCAAACAGGGACCATAGGTTTTCATGGGGGACGCAAATGAGTAACCCCCTGAAAGAAAGTCTTAACCAAAGAATGCTGAACAAAAGACTTCTGAAAGAAGACAGACAGGGCAGAAACCTGACCCTTCAAAGTACTGAGTTGGAGACCCGACTCCAACCCATGCTGTAAAAACTCCAGAACCCTGGGAACTGAGAACACCTGACAGGGAAGAGACCTAGACTCACACCAGTCAATGTAGGTACGCCATACCCTATAATAGATGGAAGAAGGCGTTTTCTTCCTAGCCTTCACCATGGTCTCAACCACCGAGGAGACAAGCCTTTCTCCATCAAGATGGAGGTTTCAGCAGCCAGGCCGTCAAAGCCAGAGTTTGTAAATTGGGATGGCGTAAAAGGCCCTGAGTGAGCAGATCTGGCACTCCTGGCAGAACGTACTGGTCTACTGCCATCTGCACCACGTCTACGAACCACACTCTTTTTGGCCACCTGGGGGCCACCAGAATCACTGGCACCCCTTCCAGAGCAATCTTGCGCAGGACCCTGCCCAGCAGGGGGAATGGTGGAAAGACATACAGGAGCCGAAATTCCTGCCATGACATGGACAGAGCATCTGTGGCCAAGGCCAGAGGATCCTGAGACAGGGAGACAAAAGCCTGGAGCTTGTGATTGTGACGGGATGCAAACAGATCCACATCTGGTAGACCCCAACGGTGACACAGGGACTGGAATACCCTGTTGCAGAGGGACCACTCTCCCTGACGAGAGGTCCCCCTGCTCAGAGAGTCTGCCAGTAGATTCTCTGCCCCCAGGATGTACACAGCCGAAATGCATTGAACATTGGCCTCCACCCATGTCAGAATCCGCGACACCTCCTGGAGGGCCCCCCTGCTCCGGGTCCCTCCCTGATGGTTGATGTAGGCAACCGCCGTCCTGTTGTCTGAGCGCACCTGTACAGACAGACCCCTCAGGTGATTGGTCACCTGCTCCAGTACCAACCTGATCGCCCGTAGTTCCAGAATGTTGATGGGTAAGTGGGCCTCCTGAGGGCCCCACCTCCCCTGGAACCGCAGGGACTTCCAGAATCCCCCCCATCCTGACAGACTGGCATCCGTGGTGACCATCTCCCAGGAGGGGGCCAGAAAGGACCTGCCCCCCAGCAAGTTCCTGTGGTCCAGCCACCACGAAAGGGACCGCCTGACCAAGGGGGGAAGCACACAGACCCCGTCCAAGGACGTTGGGTCCTTGTCCCCTACTGAAAGAAGGTGAAGTTGTAGAGGACTCAAATGGAACTGAGCAAAGGGCACCGCCTCGAAGCACGCCACCATCAGGCCCAACAACTGCATTCCCTGCCTGAGGGAGGGCTAGGGACACGATAGCAGGAACCTCACCTGCGCAGTTAGAGCTTCCACGTTCTGTTGAGGAAGGAATATCCTTGACTGAACCGTATCCAGAATCATTCCCAGGAACGGGGTCACCGAGGAAGGGGACAGGGGACTTGGGGTGATTGATCACCCAGCCGAAGGACTCCAGGGTGGACACCACCAGCTGAGTGTCCAACTCTGCCTGCTGTAGAGACCGAGAGGTGATGAGTATGTCGTCCAGGTAGGGCAGCACGCATATGCCCCTTGACCTTACCAGGGACATCACCCCCGCTAGCACCTTGTTGAACACTCAACAAACGCGAATCTGAGAAACCTTTGGTGTCCCGGGAACACAGGGATGTGAAAGTAAGCGTCTTTGATGTCCACAAACGTCATGAAATCCACTGGGCGCAGGGAGCTGATGGCCGAGCGCGGAGTTTCCATGCGAAAGCGCCTGTTCTTGACAAATTTGTTGAGGATCTTTAAATCCAAAATGGGCCTGACTGACCCATCTTTTTTGGGAACTGTGAAAAGGTTGGAATAGAACCCCTTGCCTCTTTCTCTTAAGGGGACCCTGCAAATGACCCCCAGACCCAGAAGGACTTGCACGGCCTGCATCAAGACCTGAGCTGAGACAGGGTCCTGGGGGATCCGGGACCTGATGAATCTTGGGACACACAGCAAACTATCTTGTAACCAGAGGACACTACCTCCTGAATCCACCGGTCTGAGACGTGGTGCCTCCAGACGTGCGCAAAGTGCTGTAGCCGTCCCCCCACCATGACGGGCGAGGGCGCCCCATCATGCCTGAGGGGGCTTGGGAGAGGATTTGGGCTTAGACCCCCAGGAGGAGCCAGGATGTCGTCCTCTGCTCCTAAGCCAGGAATCAGCACGAGCACCCGCGAAGGACACCCCTTTTCCCTGCTTAGCACCGCGGTAGGGGAGTGAAAGGGGGCCCTGGCCCCGAAAGGGCCGAGACTGCCGCCTGCGCTGGGGTAACCTCCTTTAGCAAAAAGGTCTAGGCGGTCCCCGAGCAGGCGTAGCCCCTTAAATGGAAGCCCAGTAAGGGCCTTCTTTGCAGCATTGTCAGCAGCCCACTGGTGCAGCCAAACCGCGCAGCGTATCGCTACCACCAAGGCAGATGTTCTCGCACACATCCTAATGGCATCATCCAAGGCAGATAGGATAAAGTTTACAAACACATCACAGTTAGAGAGTGCATTAAACGTATCAGGTGGCAATTCATCAGGAGCACCTTCAAGTACACTTCTGATCAGGGCCCTGAGCGCCACAGACGTAATGGCCGAGGCGCAAACCGGGCGCAGCGCCGCCCCCACAAATGCAAAGGCATGGCACGCCAATTGGTCAATGCGCCGGTCCTCAGCATCCCGCAGAGTATTAGTGTCAGGGGAGTGCATAAGAGAGGTGTTAGACAGCCCTAGAATAGGAGCATCCACCTCGGGAGGCGATGACAGCACTTGACCATATCAGCAGGAAAGGGATACTTTCTGTCCCAACTCTTAGGGAAGTCTACTGGGACGTTCCCACTCCTTAAGCACGAGGTTATTGAAATGGGTTTGCTCCGGAAATTCCAAACGAGCCTTAGCAGTATGAAAAAGCTCACCCCTTTGCCTGGGAGCCGCAACAGGGGGAGAGATGGACAGAACCTCAAAAATCTGAACCAGCAGTCTGTCAGTATCATTCGGGGTCCAGGGGTCAGAGCCAGAATCGTCATGACCCCTGGGTCTCTCGTCAGATGACCCAGAGAACAGCTCCCCTTCGTCCGATGAGGTGTAGCCACATAGATGCAACAACTCATCAGACTCCATAGGGAAAAGAGTGGCATCAGGGGTTAAGTGACGCTTTTTAGCAGTGGCCTTACGCGCTAAGGTATTAGCAATCAATTTTTCAACACTGGCCAGTCTAGCAGACACATAAGGTTGAGAATCCCCGCTTGTATGCAATTCAGTGGGGGTGAGACTCAAGCTTGGTGGAGTAGGCGAAGTGAGACGAGGTGCAGGCCCAGCCACCGGAGGGGCGGGTTGCAACGTTAGCGCCTGCTGTGCGCAAGGAACACAGACCCGTGCGCTGTCACCGCTGAGCTACACACAGCCGGGCTTGTCCCGAAGGAACCCCGGTCACATTATCCTGGGATGCCTCCATATGGTGATTAAAAGGCACAATAAGCCAGTAGAGATTGACGCTGTAAGCTACCCTGGATGCCCCAATGACCCGCTAGGGAAGTGGGAGTAATTATACTAGGCCCAACTAACAATTACACCGGGCCGGGAGAAGCCACTGGATTCACCCGTCTGAAAGACACAATGAGAAGAAGGGGCGTCAAAACCATGCACAGTAAGTAATGAGCATAAAAGCCGCCCGCGAGGGCACTTACAGACCGCGGAAGGAAGAACCGGCGTACACACGCGCGCGCGCGCGACTGTACAAAATGGCGCCGAACGAGACTCGAAGGGCGGGCCAGAGCGGGCCGTGACGCGGAGCGTGCCAGGCCAGGCCCCCGACCCCCCCCCCCCCCCGAAGAGGGTGAAGCCCACAGACAGCAGCCAATGATAACGCAGAAGCGTCTGCGGCCATGTAATAGTAAAACAGACAAGTCAGCACGGCGGCTGACACCACATATCTAGTCATACACGAATCACTATACGCACTCACCCACACCCCCTTCTTCTTTCCCCCCCCGAAGGCTACGGGGAGAATGAGGGAGGATGGCGGCCCTCTGTACAGGACCCACCGCTACACAGGGCATGTGGCAATAAGGCAGGAGGGGCATCCCATAAAGGCTCACCATCAGCCTATACAGCCTACCCTTTGGTGGGGGACTGCGGTGGAGCAGCGCTCCATAAGCACGCATGGTGACGCCTACCTTCACCCGACCAGCGCAGCCCAGGCTGGGAGGCACATCACACGAGGAACGGGTGGGAATAGTCCAACAGGGCCGCAGGCTAATAGCCCCGCTCACCTGCGAGAGAGTGATAATTTCATGTCTTCGCAGTAACCATCAGTAATCCCTGCATTAGAGATATACTCACCTCCTAGCAGAGCTCCATTTAACAGGGGACAGGAAACCACTTTTTGGTCCGTATTAGAGCCTACTTAAAGTACGCTGGGGGGGGGGGGGAAGCTGGTAACTGGTCACCACAAATCCAGAAGCCCTGCATGCAACAGTTACAAGGGACTGCTTTAAAGTGGACCTCTTAGTCAAAAATAACTGGGGTTCTACTGACCCCGCCAGCAGGGATACCTGGCTGCGTTGCCACTAACGGGATGCCAGAGACGGGTAGCAGTATTTACCATACTCTGTGTTCCCTCCCTGGCGTGAATGTTGTCAATCAATCAATCAATCACTTTCGTAGGGCGGGCTTGCAACCAGGACTTGATTGTCCACTGTCATGTGGGGATACCACACAGCCAATCTGGGATGCCCCTGTGTGCTAGATTCGCACTACCCCACAGCACATGTGTTGGCTTCCTCCATTGAACCTTCCCTTCATGTGTATACTATTCAGACACGCCTAGCACGAGTGTGTGCGCCGAAGATGAAAGAGATGCTGGAGGAGCCCTGCACATGCACCATGAAATGGCCGGTGGAAACTATACAGCCAACAAGCGGGCTTTATAAATTGAGATGCCCCTGGGAATTGCTTACACCAGGCCCTAGGGCTGGGTGTACTGGGATGTGGTCTGCTTTAAAGTCTGTTTCTGCAACCACAACATTTTGTCTTTTTTCCCCCAAATCCCTTGCTGCATTTATCCCCCGTCAGGCCGGGACAGGTCACATATCACAAGCAGATTATTTCTGTGAGAATGAAGCAGGAAGCAGAGGATCTGTACTGGCTGACGGTGCTGGTAGCCATGCAAGTGAATAACCAGCAGGTGGCACTGGTGACCTCCCAGGATCAGGCAGCTTATTCCTAAGCCAGGCCCCTAGGCCTCAGACACATACCGGAAGCCATTACAAAATGCTGACCTGGCTGCATAGCAGCAGGCAGATGAAGCAACTGCAACCGCCTAAATTACAATTAACCCCCGAATTACCGAGAGGCTGCATCTGCTGCCTGTGACAAGCTAGAAGCGATTTCTACATTGCCGCCAGATATGAAAATTATATGTGTGTATATCTTTATAGGAGGCATGCACTCCACCCACATGGTAAACAGCCAAGCTCTGTCCGCATATCCCTATGTACCCGTCTCTCCTTCAGGTCACAAGGCGAGCCCTACAACACCCCTGTGCTAACTGTCACACCATATTTAAAGAGGACTGGCCACCTATAGTGCTTGTCCTGATCAGTCAGAGTGAGACCTGACCTATTTGCTATTTATTATTCTCATTTCATATACTCTTTAAGTGCAGTGTTCACGTGAGCAGGCTTATAATGGCCCACCAGGTTACCAGACTATGCCCTGGAGGGCCCGTGGCCCAAAACAGCTGGTGAGCTATGTGATAATACAGTTAGGCACAATGTCAGTGTGTAATAATGGACCCTGAAATCATGACACCACAGCACCAGGGTAATCAGCCCCCATTGTGCTTAAAGCAGGCAGGATTCTGACCCACCGATACAAAATTGTTACACCCCTGTGAGTGAAACCCCTCAGATTGGCCAATTTCTTATCTTCCTCCCCTCTCCCCTGCCAAGTGACACCCGCGTCTGCATGCAGGGGCGGATTGGGAAGAAACCTTGAATGGGATGAATTCCTCCCGGAATCCCCAGTTTTTTACCTTCTTTCTCGCTCCCACAGTGCATGCGCAGCCCTGCTTCAATTACCATTTATTGCGGTGCAGAGCAATGCATGATCATTGCTGTATGCTTCATGCAGCTGTGTGCACACATGCCACCAGCTAATTAGATATTTCTGGAGCAGGGTGCCCAAGACCACCCAAAAATACAGTTTTGTGAGTACTCACCTTTAAAACAGGTATTATGAGTGTGCCATACGCTTCACTTCGGTCTTCCAGTAGAGGGCGAACTTCTGCAGAGATGAATATGCAAAAAAGAAAGCCCCTCCTGGTCCATATATACCTGGGACCTCCCACCAATTCCCCAGTGTATAAAAGCAGTAAAGGGACCAGGAAGAACCAATTATAACCTTAACAATCAAAACCAATGGTTCACCATATAAAAGCCCCAGAATACCTGAAAAAAGGGGGTGGGGCGAAGTGGAGTGTATGGCCATACACTCCACTTCGGTCTTCATGAAATCTGGGACATCCAATAGCAGTGTCCGTCATGGGTGGGAACCAGAAACAGTAAAGAATGTACCAACTCAAACCACTGCAGCTTGCAGAACCTTGCGGCCAAAAACAGCATCCGCTGAAGCCCGCACATCAACCTTGTAAAACTTGGAAAAAGTATGAATGGAAGACCAAGTAGCAGCCTTACAAACTTGTTCAACAGAAGCCTGGTGCTGAAAAGCCCAGGATGCACCAACAGCACGAGTAGAGTGCGCAGTGACCCTAAAAGGGGGAGTCCTCCCCTTAGCAGAAAAGGCCCCAACAATGGCCTGACGAATCCATTTGCTAATAGTAGACTTAGCAGGCGCCAAACCTTTCCTGGGCCCGCAGGGCACCACGAAAAAAGCGCCCGTCCTGCGGAAGGAATAAGTAATCACCAAATAGTACTTCACACAGCGAACATCCAAATTGTGCAGAACCCTCTCCTTGTCATTGTTAGGCTTAGGACACAAGGAAGGGAGAACAATATCCTGATTGAGGTGGAAAGCAGACGCCACCTTAGGAAGGAAATCCGGCTTAAAACGAAAAACCACCTTATCCTGGTGTCTCTCAAAGTAAGGGGCCTGAATCGACAGGGCCGCCAACTCAGAGACACGCCAAACAGAGGTAATAGCCACTAAGAAAGCAACCTTCTGAGTGAGAACCGAAAGAGCAATATCCTGTAATGGCTCAAAAGGAGGACCCTGCAGAGCCGAAAGAACCAAATTCAAATCCCAAACAGGAACTACAGCCTTCCGAGGGGCCGCACATGCGCGACCCCTTGGAAAAAAAGTCTTAACCAGCGGGTGTAAAGCAAAAGACCTCTGGAAGAAAACCGACAGAGCAGAAACCTGTCCTTTCAAAGTACTAAGCTGAAACCCAAGATCCAGATTATGCTGAAGAAACTCCAAAATCCTGGGTATAGAAAAAACCCTGCAAGGCAAGGCCCTAGCCTCACACCAATCAATATAGGACCTCCAAGTCCTATAGTAAATGCCAGAAGAGGACCGCTTCCTAGCCCTAATCAGGGTCTGAACAACAGCCTCAGACAAACCTTCCTCTTTCAAGATGAAGGTTTCAGCAGCCAAGCCGTCAAAGCCAGCGTTTGTAAATTGGGGTAAAGTAGATGACCCTGAGATAGCAGGTCCGACAGCAAGGGAAGCCGGTACTGGTCTACGGCCATCCTCACAACGTCTGCGTACCAAATCCTTCTTGGCCACCTTGGAGCCACCAGAATCACTGGCGCCCCTTCTAGAACCAGTTTGCGAACTACCTTGCCCAGCATGGAGACAGGTGGAAACAGGTACAGAAAACCCAGGTCCTTCCAAGCCAGTGACAAAGCATCCACTGCCAGAGACAAGGGATCCTGAGAAAGAGACACAAAGGCCGGAAGTTTGTGATTGTGCCTCGAGGCAAAGAGATCCACCTCCGGAGTCCCCCACTTGCGGCAAAGATCCAGAAAAACCTTGGGGTTGAGAGACCACTCTCCGTGGCGAGAGGATCCCCTGCTCAGGGCAACCGCCTCCGTGTTCTCCACTCCCGGAATGTAGACTGCCGAAAGGCAAGGAACATTGCTCTCTGCCCAGTGCAGGATCAGAGAGACTTCCCTGAGGGAACTCCTGCTGCGAGTCCCTCCTTGGTGATTTATGTAAGCCACTGCCGTTCGGTTGTCCGAACGAACCTGAACCGGAAGACCCCGTAAATGTGGGGTCAGCCGAGCCAGAACCAGTCAAATGGCTCTGAGCTCCAATACATTGATGGGGGTGTGAGCCTCCTGGGGACCTCACACCCCGCTGAACTGATGACTCTTCCAATAATCTCCCCAGCCCGACAGGCTGGCATCCGTGGTAACCGTCTCCCAACAAGGGACCAGAAAGGACCTGCACTTCACCAGATTGCTCGAGTCCAGCCACCACCGAAAGGACTGCCGAACCCTGGGAGACATCCTGAAAGGTTGATCCAATGACTGTGGGCACCTGCCCCAATACGTCAATAGGTGAAGCTGAAGAGATCTCATGTGAAACTGTGCAAACGGCACGGCCTTAAAGGAGGATGCCATCAACCCCACCAGTTTAATCCCCTGTCGGATAGAGGGACAAGGACTGGCCAGAAGAAGACGGATCAGGCCCTGAATCCCCTGCACCTTGGTCTGGGGCAGAAACACTCTGGCCCAACTGGTATCCAGATTCATGCCCAGAAATGAAATCACACAAGACGGGGAGAGAGAAGACTTGCTGCGGTTGATCACCCACCCAAACCTCTCCAGGGTCGACACCACCTGGTGGGTGTCCAGCTCCGCCTGATGAAGGGAAGAAGCTGATATCAACAGATCGTCCAGATAAGGCACAATGCGAATGCCCTGAGATCTGAGCAGAGCCATTATGCCCGCCAAAACCTTGGTGAAGGCCCTCGGTGCCGAGGTCAGACCGAAGGGAAGAGCTACAAACTGATAATGTTGATCCTCCACCGCAAATCGTAGGAATATCTGATGTGCCTGAAAAATCGGCACCGGGCATATAACCCCCATGTCCAGAAGGTTTTTGACTGCCAACAGGAGCCCCTGTGCAGCCTGAGGGTCCGAGGGAATCTTGGGGGCGGCCAGAACTCGAACACCAGTTTGTACCCGGAGGAGACCACTTCCAAGATCCAATTGTCTGTGACCTCCCGGGCCCAGACCTGGAAGAAGAGCCGCAGCCGTCCCCACACCCTTGCGGGTGAGGGCGCCCCTTCATTGCTGAGCTGGTTTAATGGCAGGCTTGGGCTTGGAACCCCAGGCAGGCGCGGGACGAGCCCAACCTCTGCCTCTGTTCCAGGACAAGTCCCTGACACCTGAGAAGGCCAAACCCCTAGACGCTCTGGCCCCTCGAAAGGAAGGAGTGAACGAGCCCGCCCCTCGAAAGGGGCCGGCGCTGCTTCCTCCGCTGAGGTAACTTACCTCCTTTGGCAACAGCATCCAATTTATCTCCAAACAGCCGCAAACCCAAGAAGGACAGAGCTGTGAGCGACTTCTTGGCTCCAATGTCCGCTGTCCACTGGCGGAGCCAGACCAATCTGCGCATAGCCACCAGTAAGGCTGACGTCCTACTACACACGACAATAGAGTCTTCCATCGCAGCCATGACAAAATCCATGAACAATTCGCACTTCTTAAGGATAGCGAACTCCGCACCAGCTGGGTAAAAACAGAGTTATTCAGCCAGTCCCTGATAAGAGACCTGGTAGCAAGCAACACCAGGGCAGATGCACTAACAGGCCGCAGGGCCGAGCCCACGTTGGCAAATGCGTGGCACGCCATCTGATCAAGGCGCTTATCCTCGCCATCTTTAAGGGAGGTGGCGTCAGGTGTGTTCAGCACAGAAGAATTGGTAAAAAATAAAACAGGCGCGTCGAACTCGGGAGGAGAAGACCAGCGCTTAACCGCCTCCACCGGAAAAGGACATTTCTTATCCCATCCCTGAGGCACACCAGGAAGCCAACTGGGCCTCTCCCATTCTCTAAGGATCAGCGCATCAAAATGACCCTGGGTAGGGAATTCCAGATGGGGCTTGCAGGCCCCAAAAAATTCCCCCTTCTTAAGAGGGGGCGCTGCAGGCGGGTCAACATCCAACAACTCCAATAAATGTGACAAAACAGTGGCCGTATCTACGGCATCCCCCAGCGCCTGCCCGACATTGGAATTCCCAGACTGAACATAGTCAGCCTCTGAATCCTGATACAATTCCCCCTCCTCTAACGGGGAATAATCTGACAAATCAGCGGACTCGTCGTCAATATCCCACAATGGCTGGGTCGACGACAACTGTCTCTTTTTAGCCTGGGCCTTCTGGCCAACCGTGCTAGCAATCATTTTCTCGATGCTGGCCAACCTAGCCCAAACATGAGAAAGCGACTCCCCACTGGTGCCAATGTCACTTGTAAAAATGGCCATAACCTTACATGTAAAAAACCACAGCATTTGATCTTGCAGCCACACAAATGTAAATATATACCACACAACCCAGCCAGACAATGCAATTAAGGCACAAACACACACACACATGTTTGAGACCAGTGGGGGACCCCGCTAAATAGGGGCCCCCACACACACACACAAGCTAAGGAGATGGCCATCAGGCCCTTACCACACCGATTGCTATGCGGCCTGCCAGAGAAGATGGCCCCCACGCAGCCTCATGCCTGAGGAGGGAGAGCAGGGGGAGGGCGGGCCAGCGCAGAACGCGCGTTTGCCGAGGCCACGCTCCCCTCCCAGCAACGCAGATCCCTAGACAACGAGCACAGCAATCGCGCCAAATAAGGGGGCGGGGCTACCGCGGCCACGCCGAGAGCCCGGCGCCGCCCCCTTCCCGAACGCAGCCTGAGGGGGAGAAGCTCCCCCAGGCTGTAATCAGTCCCTGTTAAGCCTAGTAATGCAGCAAACACTCACATACAAAGTTAAAACACTCAGCACACAGGGACAAGGGCTGGGGAAAACAAAATATCGGCCAGGCCAGAGCAGGCAACCCCCCCCCTTCCCCGGAGGGGAATAAGGGACCCGGAAGGGGGGAATCCTGCCAGGAGCCAGCCATAGGCCTAAAGGGACGGGGCATCCCACACCAGGATCACCAAGAAACCTGGAAAACCGCCTACCCCATAGTGAGGTCTCACGGTGGAGCAGTGCTCCTGCTGCACCCTTAGGGTGCTCCTACCTTCACCAGGACCCGCAGCCTAAGCTGGGAGGCTCAATATAGGGGCAATTTAGAAGGGTCCTGGCAGTAATAGGGAAAATTAGAAGGCCGGGTCAAAGCCCGGCTTACCTGTAAGTAAAGAAGTCCTCATCTTCTGTCTTGTCGCCTTCTCTGCAGAGAAGAAACTGGGGAATTGGTGGGAGGTCCCAGGTATATATGGACCGGGAGGGGCTTTCTTTTTTGCATATTCATCTCTGCAGAAGTTCGCCCTCTACTGGAGATTACCCAGATGTCATGAAGACCGAAGTGGAGTGTATGGCACACTTAAAATAATTTGTCTTTATTGGGTTTATTTCCCCTAAATTGGGGCATCCCCTGTTGTGTATCACAAATTCGTTGAGATTCTGAGGGTACTTCTGAGGATATCCCTGCGCGCCTACCTGTGAGGTATACTGGGGGTGTGGCCACAGCAAATTTGGGATGCTCCATAAAGAGGTAGACCAACAACTACCCCCCCCCCCACCCCACCCCTGGGGATTGTTGTTCCTTCATTAGGACCAGCAGCCAGAATTTTCAATCTCCTGGAGATTGTTCCTCTTCAGCAGTGCATCCAGAATAGGGATGCCCTGCTGTGTAAAAGCCCATGAATCGTTACCTTCCAGCAGAGGTGTAGCCAAGTTTTCTGGCACCCGGGGCAAACTTCGAAATGGCTCCCCCCACCCGTTCTCAGCCCCCCCCCCTTTGACGCCCACCTGACCAGCTGCACCCGGGGCAAGTGCCTCCCCTGCTCCCCCCTAGCTACACCTTGCCCTTCCAGAGATGCCTTGGCGCATTTCACTGGCCAATCAGCCTATCATCCATTCTTTACTTATGTCTGAAGGTAAGCTTTTCCGGGCGAGCACAGGTCTTTTACAGAGTGGGACATTTAATTTGGGTTGCCCCACTGTGTAAAAGCCCTGTGATCGCCTGTAAAAGCTCACTTTCCAACAAAGAGAAAATCAACCTCCCTGGAGTCTTTTAGACTCCAAGGAGGCGGTCTTCCTTCTTTAAAGCAGATAAAAACATGGGATTTCGACTGCTTCACTTATAGCGAACCAAAACCCACTCACAACAGCCCTAGAGTCTAAGAGGCTGCGTACGAGGCCAGAAAAAGAAGACGGCTCAGCAAAAGCAGCCCTCGCAGTCATCTGATACTTCCGGCCGGAGTGCGCATGCCGACCGCCGATGTCCGGACAGCGTGGGGCTGCGGCACGGGGCTTGGTGAGTATTTAAAGAGTTCCAGCTCATTGCACATACTGGATACTCTGCTTGAGGAAGTGACGGTGACGTCACGAAACGCGTCCAGGGCCGGTACATGTGAGGGTTGTGAGGGGAGCGACAGCGGCCATTTGCACTTAGCACTTTACTTGGAAGGTATTTACTGGTTGTTTCTTTCATGATTTGGATTGTTTCATATTCATTGGTTTGACACTGATGCACTGTATGTAGCACTTGGCACTTTCTTTTGCAATTGCATATATAGTATTCATATTATATATTATTTCAATAGGGCTTTAGCTTGCACATATTTTCTTAGTATAGGTTTTAGTTATAGTCACTGATCTAACCAAACTGCCTGCTGTACAGCCCTCCCCTCCCCTCCCTCCTTTATTTTCCCTATCCCTCGTGAGTAGTATGGATTTAGCTGTGATACATGTTTTTTAATACAAATATTTTTAATATGTCCTAGTTTGTGACTTAGATGTTTAATAAACTTTTCTCATGATTCAAATATTTTAGAGTGCCATTGTCAGTCTCTGGTCATTCCCCCCATTTAGGGGTTGTGGGGCATCCCCTCTCTTTGTTTGGTTTGGTCATCTGATACTATGCAACAGGGTGAAGATGAGAGGATGCGCCCCCACATATCACATCTCACACTCCCAAAAATACCCTGACATGGCTGGCAACTATGACCAGAGAGCAGCCATTATAGGATTAATGGTAAAAGCACAATCTACAGAAACCAATCAGCTCTTCATTCAGCGTTTCAGCATTCAGATTTTGCATTCTCAGGGGGAACAGAATAGAGTTACAAATACAGGTTTGGATCGGCAACTTGGAAAAAAATATATATTTTATAGAAGTTGGTTTAACAGCTGTGAATGTTACCGGGTAGGAGTTCCCGCTGATGACCAGGAACATGGGTCCGCATGCCAAAACCATCGCCCCTGTGTTACAATTCTGATTCGTCCAGGTCATGGTACATCTTGTGGGAATAAATCCACAGCAACATGACTGGCCAGTTTAAATTTTTGAAGAGGAGTCATCCAACTGGCTTTCTCAATTTTGCTAGTACAGGAATTGAGCAGCAATAAGTAGTAGCTGAAATCCGCATACTTTGTCTATGGTAAACAGTATATAGGGGAGGGGTCTATTAGCATGACTGAAGCTGCAAGGTTTTAGCAGGCTGTCTTGGGTGAGGTGCTGAGTCACCTACTGTCTGTCACTTGTAAAGCTGTGTTACGGAGGAGTAACTTCTGATCTATAAGACTCTAGGGCTGGTGGTCTCCCTCTTTGTAAGGCATCCCGATCTAGGATTCCCTGTCTTGCTGTGTATATGAACCCCACTGACAATCTCAAAGCACATGAGCGAGCTGTGGCTGCATCCCTGGCTGATGCGTGTACCCGTGCCAGGCATTTGTGGCTAGCGCAGGCACTCAAAGGAAGAACCGGCAGCTTGCACTCCATTTGGCTTTACTATGCCGCTCTGATGTCAGAATTAAACCGGACCCTCAGAATGATTTAATGAAAAGCCCAAACCCTTAAAAAAAACTATTCCCCAGCATCTAGAATTAATCTTTTTTAAGTTTTTAGTCACTTACTTATTATTCTCTCCCCCAACGGGCTGCAGCTCTGTTCAGGACTCTAGGATACGGGCGCCACCATCTTGACTCAGAAGCATCACACATACTGAGGAGATGAGAGCGGGATAAAGTACAGGGGGGCGAGGCTATAGCTGTGCTTTGCACAGACAGAGCAGAGCTGGGGTCAGGAAAAGGACAGCAATCCCAGAATGCAGAGCGACAGTCAGAAGACGCTTCCTGTTTGCAGGCTGCCTGATGCTCCATGAGCCGCCATCTTGGATGTTTAAAGGCTTATATTATGCAGTAGATGCAGGTAGGATGATTTTTAATGTGAGCAATCTGTATGTACAGGGTGTGGGAAACATATAAGACATACTCTTATTCAGGGTGAAGGTCCGCTTTAACGCATTCCAGGGGCAATTTACACAGTCTGGCAGCTGAAATGGGGATTCCCCCCTGGAGAGGACTATTCACCAGGACAGCGAAGATCCTGGTGCTTGTTACTCAAAGTGGATTAATAACAAGGATTGTCACTGTCCTGGGGATAGGTCAGTTTTCCTGGGGTATTCCAATTTGGGATGCCCTGCTGTGTGACACCACCCAATCAGCCACACAACTCACATTTCTGCCATTCCCATGGCGCATGCACGGGCAGTCACCCACGGCTTACACAGCATAAAGCATTGTTTTTAAGCGAGATCCAGCATAGGGAGCAGGCACTTCCCTGGTTTACCAGCAGTTTGCCGTGTGCTCCCAACCACCAGCCTGAGCGCGCCTCAGCTTCATGGATGCCGGGGGTGCCAATCGTGGGATTGAACCCCCTGGATAGGTAAGCAATTGTGGGCCTGCCCCAGCAGGTTCACACAGTAGGGTATCCTGAATTGGGATGCCCTGGGGGGGTAGTCTTTTAGATTCCAGGGATGGCCTTGTGAGTGACAGGTCTACTTTAAAGCGGACCTTGTCCTGAATAAGAATCCATCTTGTATGTTTCCTCCACCCTGTACATATGGATTGCCCACATTAAAACTCATCCTACCTGTACCTACTGTGAATTTTTAACCTTTTAACATCCAAGATGGTGGCTCATGGAGCATCAGGCAGCCTGCAAACAGGAAGTGTCGTCTGACTGTGCCGCTCGGCATTCTGGGATTGCTGTCCTTTTCCTGACCCCAGCTCTGCTCAGTCTGTGCAAAGCACAGCTATAACCCCGTCCCCTGCACTTTACACCGCTCTCCTCTCCTCAGTATGTGATGCTTCTGAGGCAAGATGGCGGCGCCCGTATCCTAAAGTCCTGAACAGAGTTGCAGCCCAGCGGGGGAAAGAACAACAAGTAAGCGACTAAAAACTTAAAATATATTAATTTTAGATGCTGGGGAATAGTTATTTAGGGGTTTGTCTAGTTTTTTTCACTCGCCTACATTTTAATCTGCTCTACTAGGGGCACTACGTGCATGCACGCCACTGTGTGCCAAAATCCTGGAAAAGTCAGGTATTGTTATCTCTCCAGTGATCCCATGGCACATGCTTGGCCTCACCTGTAACAAGAATAGATTACCTGGTGATGACAGCCAATAAGAATAGATTGTGCAACCCAACAAGGGTATGTGCATCTGCCAAAGGAAGCCAGTGATAATTAATGACCCGTGCCTGCACTGTGGGATAAGTAGGTATATGGGGGGGTTGTATCGGTTTGAGATGACCTGGAGACTGGAAATCCTCCCGGCCCAGGATGAACGGGTTTTGGGCCGCTTCAACAACCCAACCCTAGGCTCTCTATGTTGAGAATACCTGTTAGATGAGCAGTGAAATGCCTAGAAGGCGAAGCAGCAAGTTCAGTTGCCTTAAAGTGGACCAACACCCAGGATTTTGACTATCCTGGGTCTTGGTCCACTTCGGTGGGGCACCCCCGATCGGGGTGCCCCGCTGTGTGAAACCCCCCCGATCACCCGAAAAACTCACCTCTCCCCGCGCCGACGGACAAGCGATTTGACAGCCGCGGACAAGCTGCTCCTCCACCGCCGCCTCCCGTGCATCACTCTTGACGCGCGCACCCGTGCCGGCCATTCACAGACGGCCGCCGCGGGCACGTCTAGAGGGGCGCGAGGGAGGCGGCAAGGTAAGGGGATTTGGGGTGTTTGGGGGGGTTTCACCCCGCGGGACATCCCGATTTCGGATGTCCCGCGGGGAGGGAGGTGATCGGCCCGGGAATCTTATAGATTCCCGGGCCGATCACGGGAGGGTGATGGTCCACTTTAATCTATTCCTATATGATTTACAGTAGTAATGTTATCCTGTTGTGATATCTTTTTATGTAACTCACATATTAGGCATCTGAAATCTCACCTCGTGCTCACAGATCTTGACGATTACTTTAGCCGTTTGCGTCAGTTTGTGATTTCCTGCATGGAAGGGCACAAATAAAAACACTGTAAGAATTCAGTTTATACCTAGACATTTTGTGGATGCTGCAAATTTATTTTTGAGCCTTGTGGTTTTTCTAACCTTTCAGGGACTAAGGCGGTGGCATTCCTGCTCCTCACACAGTTTGCTGTGGTATCATGGGGTCTTATTACTGGTGGTTGGGTCAGTTACCTGCTAGGACTGTGGAGGCAATTGGAAATGTGTAAAATCCACAATAGAGGCAGGCAGAGGGCTGCGGCCCGGGGGTGCTGGCGTATAAGACAGGGATGCCTAACCTGTAGCTTAGGAGCCACATGTGGCTTGAGGGCCCCTGCTCTGTGGAGCTTGTGGACCAGTGCGGTGGGACTGTGGGGCTGGTGGGCTAGAATGGAACAGTTATAGAGTGCTGGGCATGGTCTGTGCACTGGATAGTCAGGCAGGAACAGAAGTGTTCCGGCTTACCTGTACAGGCAGATACCAGCACCACACTGGGCTGTCAAGATTGAAGTTTCAGTACTTTGAAACAGTTTCCAGTTGTTTCCTCTTCTATAAAAAGTATTAAGTGGTCTCTTCCCATTTAATGGGAAATATACTGAAATATGATCCTAATTATCTTTCAGTGCTGAAGGTGGTTTTTGCATTAAACCGGACCAAAAGTCAAAAAAACAATACTGGTCCAGCATGCAGCTCCTGGGGGCTTCCTAATGTGGGGATGCCCAGTCTGCCCTCACAATAGTGGGGCTGGTCACCTCGAGCTGCGGGGCGTACCTGCGCCAGCCATTCACAAAATGTGCGAAAATAGTGGGGATGCACCATGGGAGCTAGGTGAGGTGAGTTTACTTGACAGTCACAGGGGTTTCACACAGAGGGACATCCCAAATCTGAATACTCCAGGCCTCTTTTAGACTCAAGGGACGCCAGAAAATGCTGATGTTCCTTTTTGACTAATTAGAAACCACCCTACCGGCCACCCTGCATGCTGGACAAAAAGAGTAGAAATACTCCCAACCTGTCACAAACGGCAAAAATATGCAGCCTATTAAAGTAAATTACGCTTTCACATTAGTGCCCTGCATTTTGGAAAACGCTGCATGCATACTCAATTCTACCACCCGGTCCATTGCCGCTGGTCTCCTGCTGCTGCAGCCACCTTCTTGGGGTCCCTGATAGAGCAGAGGGCAGAAGGACACCAAGAAGTGTCTTTATAAGCGCCGGACCAGAGAAGGGTGCCGGGTCCTGCCACCAGTCGTCTTCTCGATCACCTTCATCAACTCCTGCCTTCTCCTGCTGCCGTGCCTGTGCTGCTGCTCCTTCAGTGGGACAGGAAAAAAGGATGTGAAGCAGGGCAGCATATAATGCTGTCTCTGCACCACAACGCAGGTAGAATGCATCACACAATTGTGTGCTGCATTTGTGGTTTTCCACAGAGATTACGGGCTAACATAGGATGGAAACCCGTGATGTATGGGGTATTTATCTGACCCGAGTTACTTACCACTGTGCCATCACAAAACAGGACTTGGGAACAAGGTGTAGCTTTTGAGCTGCAACACAACTTAGTGTGAGCCCCCGATGCTGCTTGCCACCTCAATCCCAATGTAAGATGTAGAACATTTGGAAGCTGGCTGGGGTCTGCTGCTAGTCACATATAGGCAAATTAATATATTAAAGAGATGTGCACTAAACATTCATTTGTGAAGTTTTGATTGAGTTACTGTCAGTCATGATTCAACTAGACGGCATTTAATATAAGAGGCTGGCACTATATCTGTACCAAAAGTCACCTTTTCTTTCACCTAAAGCTAAAATCCAAATGTTGGACCCCAGTAACCGCTTTATGTGATGTCCTAGAATTGGCGACGCGTTTGAGGTGATGCCCTGGGCTTTCAATGAAGTAGTTGTCTAGCTAGTGTAAAAACGGGACTGTAAATCAGCTTCCTGATCCCACAAGAGTGAATGGCAACTGAGGGACAGGGTTGGAAATGGCCTAGACCAGGGATTTTTTTCCCATCAAGTACCACTTTCATTTTCTAATCATCTCAAGTACCACCTGGATGGTATGTATGGGATGACACTCAACTAAAAACCATGGTAATAACGCACAAATCAGCTATTTATAAGGCATGAAACACACAGAATATACAGGCCTTTTGGAGCAGCTTTGTACAGGTACAGTTAAGTTATAGATGGCAGCATATAAGGTTGGAGGTCAGTCTTCATCTTTGTCAAGTACCACCGGATAGGATTTTGAGTACAACCAGTTTCACTAGTAACCCCTGGTCTAGCTGGTGTCCTATCTGGAACTGCACTCGTGGTGGATTTATGATAGGAAGATCCCTCAGGATAGCACATTTGGGCAACAGGTGAAAGCAGGGACGGTGGATGTGCCTCCCGCCTGCGACATGCAGAGTACAGGCCTTACTTACCACCATTGTAAATAATGCAGTTGTGTAAAATCCACTTGACATCGGCCAGGAATGCCTCCGTGCAACCGTACATTTTCTTTTTGACATTCTGAAAATACATATTACATAAATACATACATAAAATAAAGTCAATTAAAAGAGAAAAAAAGAAAAAAAAAACAAAACAACCTACACAATGCCCATGAGTGGTTTCCTGCAGTATACAGCCTGTGTGCTGCAGTTCATCTTTCGCTGCCCAGATTTGTAAAACCCAACTGGTCACCCATTTTACAAACCACTTCAGAGACCTACTAAGCATGCATAGCCAGCAGAGGCATCTCCTGCATCCGTCTAGTTGGTGCATGGTCGTGCCCGCCATAACTAAATGCGCACACAGCCAAAGAGAGATACAGGGGGTGCCATGCGCCAATTACGCGCAGCACCTAAGCTCCCACTGGGCTTCACTACATCGCTTTGGCATATGATTGGCTTAGAAAGTCGTTTGGAGGAGAGTCCGTGCCATGGGATTGCCGAGGAGATATGTATAATGGCCCACCTGTGGGGTGTCAAACAGCAGGGCATCAGGATTCCAAGGGAAAGGACCAGACCTGGGATTTCCCGGGTTTTGGGCCACTTTCAAATAAAAAGTGCCCAAACCCAATCACTGCCATCCTCCTGTGATGCCTCTAAAAGGAACTGCGCCGCTAATCTAGAGAATGGGATGTGCCTCCCACGTAGAAGGATCACGGCCAACGTGGAAGGATCCCGGAAGAGGAGAGTATCCGGGTGGCCCCATTCTAGTTCAGCAGCACTGATGTGGGCTGCTCCATTGCTGCATATTAAAGAGGGGGATCTGTTCATTTCTTACCAGAGTTCCTCTTTAAAGGCTGGCTCAGGAGACAAACATTGGAATGGAGCAAATCACCCCTGTTCGGGTAGAATGGATCGATCAAAGACCTGACAATCTGTTTTTCCTACCAGGAGAAGAAAATCACAAGCTTGGCTGGATTTTTTTTTTTTTTTGCTCCTCCTCTCGCTTTCTTAAAGGTTTGTTTGGATTTTTAATATCAGGGGATACTGCTGATTTTAGGACATGAGTTACTGTGATCGCCAGATTACATTTGTAGTGGCCAGGAAATAATGTGCATTCTCTATAGAACGCTCCCAGGTACTAACCTTTTCTAGCGTACTAAGATCCATAGGATTAAATATATATTCTGAATAGTCAGGATGCTGTTCCAGTGACACTGGCTTCTGGAATGGTTCAGTCTGTTAAAAGAAATGAAATATTAAAAACGGACCAACAGTCAAAAATGACTTAAACCAGACCAACACAACAAACATTGCTAATATACATCCCTCCCCATGGCAGTTTAATTAGCTGCATATACAAATTCATTTACCTTTTTCTAACTCCTGCTTTACAAGAACAAGCAGTAGGAAGAATGACTGATGGGTGGAACCTCAATAGATAAAAATACAATTCTGTGAAACTCACCTGTAGAATTGTTCCATTCCAGGCCGTCCAGAAGTACTTACAGATGGGTGTTTGCCCCTAGGGCGCTGACTGCAAGATCAAAAGATGTAGCTCCTCCCGGCCCCCTATAAAGGCAGTTGCTGTCTATCATTCCCCAGTGGTTTAAAAGCAGTACTCAACAAAAAGGGCAGGCCGGGAGGCCCAGACAAAAAATAGGAGACCATGTTACCTCACATAACCTCTGCTTCTACTCTCTTGAATCCAAAAAACTAGAAAACTTATATAACTAGTGTCCTATGAGCAAAAATGGTTCATCACCATAACAGGCATGCAGGACATAATGAACACAAGGGCGGGGTGGGCGGCCTGGGATGGATGGATACAAAAACAATTCTACAGGTGAGTTTCACAGAATTGTATTTTTCTCCTCCATCCATTCCAGGCCGTCCAGAAGTACTTACAGATGGGACATCCAAAAGCAGTGTCCATATGGGCGGGATCCCCAGTGCGGAACAGCATGTAGTTCATTTCACTACTGCCTGAAGCACCTTTCGGCCAAAAACAGCGTCAGCTGAGGCCCTGACATCCACCTTCTAAAAAACTTTGTAAAAGTATGAACTGAAGACCAAGTGGAGGCCTTACAAACTTGTTCCACAGATGCCTGATGCTGAAAAGCCCAAGAGGCACCAATAGCCCTAGTAGAATGAGCTGTGATCCGAAAGGGGGGTTCCTTCCCCCTGACAGAAGATGCTTGTACCACCGCCTGTCTAATCCACTTACTGAGAGTGGATTTGGCTGGTGGCAATCCCTTCTTAGAACCCTCTGTTAAGACAAAAAGCAAATCCGATTTCCTGAAGGATTCAGTCGCAGCCAGGTAATACCTTATGGCTCTGACCACAATCAAAGCATGGAGGGTCCGTTCTTTGGAATTAGCCAGTGCTGGACAAAAGGAAGGTAAGACAACTTCTTCATTAAGGTGAAAAGAAGAAACGACCTTAGGCAAAAAATCAGGTTTAAAACAAAAAACCACCTTATCTCTGTGCAACTCAAAGTAAGGTGGTTTCATACAAAGCGCGGCCAGCTCCGATACGCGACGCACCAAGGTGATCGCCACCAGAAAGACCACTTTAGAGTCAATATAGACAATGCTGCATCATTCAAAGGCTCGAAGGGAGGACCCTGGAGAGCAGACAGCACTAGATTCAAGTCCCACACCGGTAAGACTGATTTTTGCGGTGGCCGGACATGGGTGACTCCCTGGAAAAAAAATCTTGATCAATCTATGACTGGCAATGGACCTCTGGAAAAAAATGGCTAAGGCCGAGACCTGACCCTTGAGGGTGCTCAGCTGGAGGCCCAAGTCTAAACCGTGTTGTAGAAACTCCAGAAGGCTCTTGGCCTCGCACCAAGCGATATAGGCCCGCCAAACTCTGTAGTAGATCATGGAAGAAGACTTCTTCCGTGCCTGAATCATTATGTGAATAACCGTGGCAGATAACGCCTTCTCCGTCAGGATTAAGGTTTCAATAGCCAGGCCGTCAAAGCCAGCGTCCGTAAATTCGGGTGCCGCAGCGACCTCTGTGTGAGAAGACCTGGGTCGTCGGGCATGATGTAGTGATCTATTGACATCTGAACTATATCTGCAAACCAATTCCTTTTTTGGCCAGCGAGGAGCCACCAGGATGGCTGGCACCCCCTCCTGGGCTATCTTGCGCAGCACTCTGCCCAGGAGCGTAAACAGAGGGAATGCATACAGAAATTTGAACTTCGTCCAAGGGATCGCCAGATCGTCTGTTGCTATGGTCAGAGGATCTCTTGAGAGAGAGAGACGAACCTTGGAAGCTTGTGATTGTGTCTGAACGCAAACAGATCCACATCTGGTTGACCCCAGCGGAGGCACAGAGCCTGAAAGGTCTCGCTGCTGAGGGACCATTCCCCCAGGCGCAAGGAACTCCTGCTCAGAGAGTCTGCCTCCATCGGCCGACCACTGTTTCAACCAGAGCGAGCGGCGTAAAGCAACAAGCAAGACCGAAATTCTGGCACCAAGCCTGACCATATCATCCATGGCAGTAACAACAAAGCCGATGAAATCCAAGCAGGCCTTGAGTTCCTTATACTCCTCCACCCGTTTGCGAGATTTAGCCTTAGCCACAAGGTGTTTAACCTTTCTCCTGTTGGTTAGCGAAACTATTGCCGAGGCACAAGCAGGCCGAAAAAGAACACCAGCAAAGGTGAAAGCATGGCAGACCAACTGATCCATGTGTTTGTCTGCAGGATCACGTAAGGAAGCATTGTCAGGCGATGGCATAACAGTGTTGTTGGACAATCCTGACACGGGAGGGTCCCCCTCGGGAGGGTGAGACCATAACCGCACCAATTCAGCAGGGAAAGGGTACCGCCTATCCAGGCCCTTAGGGACCGACGGTAATTTGTTGGGCCTTTCCCACTCCTTAAGGATCATGGAAGAAAAATGAGGCTGCTCAGGAAAGATCCCTTTTTCCTCTTAGCCATTCTGGGAGGAACAAAGTGCAAGGTATCAAACACGGAAGAGAGCAAACTTTCCGTATCATCTGGGAGGCAGGAATCCTCATCCGAGGAGGAACCAGAGATGCTGTCGTCTCTAGCGGAAAGCAGCTCCGCCACTGAGAGTGATCCATCTGTCAACTCGCCTTCCTCCGCAGATCCCAAGAAATCATCATCCGAATAAATCGGCCGCTTCTTACTCGAGGCCTTTTTAGGGGTTGCCAATTAGATCTGTTTCTCGAGGCTAGCCAGCCTGTGCGCAAAATCAGCATGTGACCCCTTGCTGGCTCCCCCTTCACTAGGGGCTGACTGCAGCAGCGGAGGGTCTGGGGAGGCGGATGGTAACGCCGGGCTAGGGTCAGGAGCGACCGCCTGCTCATGGTCGAAAACAATGCCTCTGGCGCAAGTGGAACAAATCGTGCTGAATCTGCCCATGGGATTCTGTCTGCACAAGGGGCAGAGCCTGTCTTGCCCAAGTGGGGTGCCCGGCTCACTATCCCCTGATGCCTCCATTATGGTGATTATAAATAACAATATTCAATAAGGCTATTAGATGGATGGAGGAGAAAACTCATGTTACATAATATGTGAGAACAGCAACTTGCGGGAGGTCTGAAGCCATGGTACATGGCCATGGACGACCCAACCGCATCCCCACGCAGCTACCAAACGGGCAGGTGCTGTGTGACTTAGTGAAGATTAAGAGAAAGGAATATCTTAAAATTCCCTTTTTCACTTCACTCACACAGGATTCCTTAAGATATGGAAATTCCAAAGCAGTGAGCAGGGAAAAAAACAACCCAACTGTAGCTGCGCAACAGGTAAAGAACAAAAAAAAGGCTGTTCCCTTTAGTCTGGTACAGCTGCCCCGAGCACCTTGCGGCCAAATGCAGCATCAGCCAATGCATGTACATCCACCTTGTAAAGCTTCGCGTGCCTGCCTTGCAAATCTGCTCAGATGTTGACTGGTGGCGAAAAGCCTAGAAGGAGCTGTGAAATTGAGAGAGGGCATCCTGCTTAGCTTTTGAAGCTGGTAAGGCTCATCCGTGGACCGGCTGGGGCCCCCGAAGAGGGATGCAGTCTTTCTGCAAAAGGAAATAACCAACAGATATAACATATAAAAGATCAATAGAGGAGCCTCTGACATGGGCTAAAAAGGAGGATCCTTGAAAGGGGGGGGCTGATGTGAGCCACCCCCTTCATATACTTCCTCACTAGATAACATTCTGTGAAGGCCCTTGAAAGAAAATTGATAAGGCCGAGACGTGAACCTTTCAAGTGCTGAGCGTCAAGCCGCTGTCCAGGCTGCTCTGCATAAAAAATCCAGCAGTCTTGCCCTACCCTACAGAATGAACAGACAAGGTACTGGTTTGACACCAGCAAAAATACGCCCACCGAGTCTGGTGATCGAACTTGGCAGACAGATAGTAGTCCAGTTTACAGCGTCTGAGAGCCCCTTTTCGTGGAGGACTACGGTCTCAACAACCATGCGAGTAGGCCAGAGACTGTAAATTGGGTTTGCATAGTGGACTTCAGGGCAGCCTGTCTGGCAGGTCAGGTAGATGGAAAGAAGATTTCCTGCTTGAGAATGAACTCAGCGTATCATGCTCTGCACGGCCAGTTAGGAATAACTAGGATGGCTGGTACCCAGTTCAACCTGATTCTACACTACCCTGCCAGAAAAAGTAAGGGTGGAAATCAAACCAGGTCAAAGTGGTGCCACAGAATCACCAACATGTCGACTGCCCAAGCTTCCCTAGTTCTGACAGGATTTGTGGAAGATGGATTGTGACAGTTCCCATTCGCTGGGTTGGCCTTCTTCCTGACTGAGGAATAGGCTTGAATGTTGTCCAATCCTGGAATGTTCACTACCGACCGTGCCGTGACATTCTGTTCTGCGCATTCCCAGATCCCATGAACTTGTGTGTGCCGCCCTGGTGGCAAATGTATACAAGAGTAGTGGCATTGTCCGACTGCACACGGACTGGCAAGCTCGTCAGAACTGAAATCTGATGGCAGAGAGGCTGACGAATGGTTCTGAGCTCCAAGCGGCTGAGTGGGAGCTCTGCTACCTGTGGGTTCCAGCAACCCTGGACCATCCAATTGTGTACGGCACCTCCCATCCTCTCAGGGTGGTGAGGTCCAGCTTAGTGGTAGAAGGACTGTACACAAAAGATTTGAGGGGAGGACAGCCACCAGTGAATACTTACCTTGACTTGTGCTGACAAGCGGTACAGTTGGACCCAAGAGTCCAGAGACCTGTTCCAGTAAAAGGCACTGCCAGCTGGAGGGCCCGTAGATAAAACGGTGCAAAGGGGCACTGCGTATCACCGAGACCAGCAGGCCTATAGCCTCATGCCCTGTCTGAAGGTTGGAAAGGTAGTTGAAAAAAGTTTCCTGATTGTCAGGAGGCGGCGCTCCTTTCATCCTTTTGGGGGAACACCCTCACCTGACCTGTTCCATAACCAGCCGCATCCACAAAAATGTGAGGTACCTGGATGGAGTCAGCTGGGACTTGTCGCTGTATTCTACACACACAAATTGATTCAGATGGAGATCACTTCAATGAGATCCTTCGGCACCTCCTGAAAGGATGGTGCCCACATCAGGAGGCCGTCAAGGTAGGGGACGACGCGGGTGCCTTTGACAATGCACCGCCATAACTACTGCCATAATCTTGGTGAACACTTTCGGTGCTGTTGCTATTGCCAAATTATCTCTCCCTACTGCAAACCTGAGGAAGCGCTGAAGTGGAGGGAGAAAGAATATTCAGGTATGCGTCCTGGATTCCACGGACGCCATACAGTCTCCTGGTTCAGAGACGACCACTGACCAGATTAATCCCCTGCCAAACTCTGTCCAAGTGAAGACATTGAGCAGTGTCAGATCTATGGCTGGTCTTACTGAACATTCCTTCTTTGGAGGCTTCAAAAAGGTTTAAGTAAAAAGCCTGAACCCTGTGTGTGTGGGAGGTACCGGCTGAATCACCCACATGGAGGGGAGACATGCCAGTATACCTCGCAGGAGGGGGTGATGGCAGTTTGAGGGGAAGAATCTTCTGAGCGATATTTAATACCTAGAGGCTACCGCCTCTATGACCCAGTAGTCTGAGGATTGGGCCAGCCACAACTCTGCGAAGGGTCACATTAATCCCCCCCCCCCACCAAGGTGGGGCGTGGTGTTGGCTTGTTATGAGCCCCTAGTGTTTTTATTATGCTGAAAGAAGGACGATGGGTCCCTGTGTCTTGACGCGACTTGTCCCTATTCACTTGTCGGATGAATGAATCAGGCAATCCTTGACAATGCACTGTCCAAGAGGGAATGCAGATGTGTTTGCCCATAGAGGAGTTCGAGGCATCCACCTCTGGTGCCATTGCCCACATTTTCGTGTATCCTCTGTAACGAGATAGAAGAGGTCTATGTGCTATTTGGGATGGCTGGGGTCTTTTCCTGGTGATCCCACTCATCTGAGATTCATTACTCAATTGCTATGAAAGGGAAAAAAAAAATCTGTTTTGTACAGGACCGCCTCAATCAGATCTCAAATATCTTTTGCCTTAAGATCCATATCAGCAGGATCTTGCAGCAGGGATCTCGCTTAGCATGGTGTAGTTGGCTTTGTACTCAAATGCCTCAGAGTTGCATCTGTCTAGCAGTGGGATGTGCTGGTTATCACTGTCTGTGGCCTCAGGATCTGTATTATGGCGCAGTGATTGCTCCGCTGGAAAGAGACATGGGGGACCATGCAACACCTGAAACATGCACTGCATCTGCAAGTCCTCATGCACGTGGCGCATATCGTGCTGCATATTCAGTCTGGTGCCCCCATAGGCACTACAAACATCTATTCTATGCACACAGATGCTGTGGCTGCTAAATAATATTTTAAAGCACACACTACACTGACCATGCAGGATTCAAATAATAAGAACGAAAGGACAATGTTCTTGTTCAAATAAAAAAGCCGAGACCACCTTTGGCAAATATTCCTCCAATAGACGTAAAACAACCTTGTCCTTGTGAAAAATCAAAAAGGGCTGCTGGCAGGATAGCGCCGCCAGCTCAGAAACTCTGCGTACTGATGTGATGACCACCACCTTTAAAGATAACAGAAACAAGGAGCCTTCAGCCATTGACTCAAAGGGACCAAATTGAGGTCTTAAAATGGTGCAGAAAGCCAACGCAGGGAAGGTGAACATGAGCCACCCCTGCATAAAGGTGTAGATCAAGGAGTTAGGGCATTGAAACAGAATAGATAAGGCCGATACCTGACCCTTGAGGGTGCTCAACAGCAAACCCTCATCTAGACACTTCTGCAAGAAGTCTAAAATGTGAGGGAGAAGCACCGGGGAGAATGCTTGTGTGACTTGTACCAGGCAAAAATACAATTCTGTGATTACTCACCTGTAGAATTGTTATTATGAGTATACAGTACGTCCTGCTCCAGATATAATACTTACTATCGGGTATTACTCTGCCAGATGGCGCTGGACTGCAGAGACATCGAAAATAGGCTCCTCCAGGCCCCTCAAATACCCAGGGACCTCCCACAAATTCCCAGCATTGAAAAGCAGTTAATGAGAAGCCGGGAGAATTAAAACAACCCAAACTGGTAACTATAACAATGATAATCACCATACAGGGGATCCAAGATAATGCAAAACCAAGGGTGGGGTGGAGCAGGATGTACTGTATACTCATAATACCAATTCTACAGGTGAGTAATCACAGAATTGTATTATTCTTAGTATACAGTACGTCCTGCTCCGGATATAATACTTACTATCGGGACATCCAATAGCAGTGTCCATAAAGTAGGGTGGGATCCCCAAAAAGGTAACAGCAGACAGTTTAAACCACTGCCGCCTGCAAAACCTTGCGGCCAAAAACAGCATCAGCTGAGGCCCTAACATCAACCTTGTAAAACTTTGAAAAGGTATGAACAGAACACCAAGTAGCGGCCTTACAAACTTGTTCAACAGAAGCCTAGTGCTGAAAAGCCCAAGAGGCACCAATAGCACGAGTGGAATGAGCAGTAAGGCGGAAGGGAGGATTCTTCCCCTTAGCAGAGTAGGCCTGAATCACAGCCTCATGGATCCATTTGCTGATGGTAGACTTGGCAGGAGCCAAACCCTTCCTAGGACCAGAAGGGACCACAAAAAGAGCATCAGTTTTTCTGAAAGGTGCAGTAGCCGCCAGATAGTACTTCAGACACCTAACCACATCCAAGGAATGCAAAACCCTCTCCTTAGCATTACTAGGATTAGGGCACAAGGAAGGAAGAACAATGTCCTGATTCAGATGAAAGGCAGAAAATCTGGCTTGAAGCCTTGAGAGTAAGAATGGCCAGGGCAGCCTCCTGCAAGGCAGACATAAGTTCAAATCCTCCAGAGCGAACCTGAGGAATCTTTGATAACCTGAAAAAACAGGAATATGAAGGTAAGCATCCTTGATGTCCACAGAGGTCATGAAGCCCCCTTGACGCAGGGAACTGATAGCAGAGCGCAAAGTTTCCATGCGAAAGCGCCTGCACCTGACAAATTTGTTAAGGATCTTCAAGTCCAGGATGGGCCTGGCTGACCCATCTCTTTTGGGCACGGTGAAAAGGTTGGAATAGAACCCCTTGCCCCTTTTTCGTAAGGGGACCTGACAAATGACCCCCAGCTCCAGAAGGCTTTGCACCGCCAGAATTTTTTTTTTTTTATATTCTTTATTTATCAGATTATGCATACAATACAGCAAAATAAAAGCATCTGCAAACCAAGTAACAATGCTCGTCAGAATATTTTCTTCAATTACACAAGATATAAGCTCTCTATAGGTTTAGCCACATTTCGTAGCAACCAGTACCGGACTTCCATAGGGGCATCGTCTCTGACTCATCCTATGGTCCAATTTCAACGCAGGACTACAACTAACGGGTGTCGGGAGGAGGGGGAAGAATAGGAAGGGGAGGGGTAGGGGGGTGTTGTCCGGGCCTCTGCCAGGAGAGCCCTACATTCGTCCGACTCTGAGAACTTGAGCCACTCATACCAGGTGGTGGTGAATTGCTGAAATCTGTTCTCTCTAGACAGTATAACACTCTCAAAGCGCATTATTTCGTTAACCTTCAGAACCCACATTGCCAATGAGGGTGGTTCCATTTTTTTCCACAATACACAATGCTTTTGCTGCATTGAGCATGTGGCACAATATTGACCTCTCATAAACCTTCATAGGGGTATCGGACAAGTGAAGGAGACAGGCGGCCGGGAACACTTGTTTCCGCTACTCTTCCCGCACTGCCTCCCAAAAGAGCCTGAGCCCGGGGCAGCTCCAGAAGATATGCAACAGGTCCCCCCTCTCCGCCCCACACCTCCAACACTCTGCGGAGGTTTCTGGGTGCCACTTATTAACCAATGCCGGCACTCTGTAACACCGCGTGAGAATCTTATAATTGCACTCCTGTAGTTTGGTGCATATGGAGGTCTTGTGCGGGGCGGCAAGAAGCCCCCTGCGTTGCTCCTCCGAAAGGGTGATTCCGAGGTCCTCCTCCCATTTTCCTAGGAAGGGAGTCCCGTCATCGCCCGAGGGAGATGTCAAAAGCCTATGTATCTAGGAGAGCGTATGCTTGGTCACTTCTGAGCTGGAGCAGAGCCCTTCAAAAGGGGTAAGATGCCTCAACTCACCCTTGAAGTCTCGAAGAGAGTGCAGAAAATGCGATAGCTGAGTTTGTTGCCAGCTGGTCCAAGCAGGCAGCTCCCTCTCCTGTGCAAGAGCTTCTAGATCCTTCCACCCCTCTTCCACCCAAAAATGCCTCACTCTGTATACACCCATCCTGGACCATGCCCCAAGCGTCGGCCCCTCACACCCCGGAGGGAAACCTGGGTTCCCAAGTATTGGGTATAGAGGAGAGGGGGCTGGAGATATGTCAGCGTGACCCATGTACTTTTGGCATGTTCTCAGTGTTACCCCTATAGTGGGATGCTTCACAACTTGATCATTATCCTTGCCGTCCAGCCAGATAATATTGGTGCAGCTGAGAACTCTTGCTCATAACCCACCCACTGTTTATGCCTCCCATGCAGGCACCAATCCACTGCTCTACTTAAGTGGACCGCGGCATGATAAATGACCGGATCAGGAAAGCCCAGCCCGCCGTTCTCCTTAGACCTGGCAAGAACCTTCCTGTTAAGTCTAGGTTTCTTACCCCCCCCAAACAAACCGGACAAAAAGAGCCCTTACCCTCCGGAGAAAAGTCTGCGGGACCATGATTGGGAGCGTCTGCAGGAGATATAGTAGTCGAGGGAGCAAATTCATTTTAATGGCATTACAACGGCCAAACCAGGATATTTTCCCACCTGACCACCTAGTCGTTTCTTCTTCAAATCTTTTCAGTAGAGGTGGAAAGTTGGCGGTGAAAACATCTGACAAATTCCGCCCAATCCTGGTCCCCAGGTATGTTATGTTCTCCTTGGCCCACTTAAAGGGATGCACCGCCAGAATTAAAGCCCGAGCTGACATGGGGTCTTAAGACATCCGGGATCTGATGAATCTTGGGGGGCAGCCAGGCAGCAAACTCTGTAACCTCTGTAAATCTTGTAACCGGAGGACACTACCTCCTGAATTCACTGGTCTGAGACCTGAAGCCTCCAGACGTGAGCAAAATGCTGAAGCCGTCCCCCCACCCGGATGGGTGAGGGTGCACATTCATGCCTGAGGGGGCTTGGGAGAAGACTTAGGCTTGGAGCCCCAGGCTGATCCAGGGTGTCCCCGTCCTCTGCCCCTACCCCAGACATCTCCTTGGGCCCCAGCAAGGGAGACCCCCCTCCCCTTTCTGGATCCACGGTAGGGGGAAAAATAGGAGCCTTGGCCATGATAGGGCTGAGCTGCCTCCTGCGCTGGGGTAACCTGCCTCCCTTAGCAAACAGGTCCAGGCGGTCCCCAAACAGGCATAGTCCTTTGAAGGGAAAATCAGTGAGAGCCCTCTTGGCAGCGGTGTCAGCTGCCCACTGGCGCAGCCAAACCAAGCAGCATATAGCCACCACTAGGGCAGAGGCTTTGCCACACATCCTAATGGTATCATCCAGGGCAGAGAGAACATAAGTCACAAAAACCTCACGAGAGAGTGCATTGAACTGCTCGCTAGACACATCATCAGGAGCACCATCCAGGACACTTCTAAGCAGAGTCCTAATGGCCACCGCTGTAACGGCAGAGGCACAGACCGGGCGCAGCGCCGTCCCCACACAGGCAAAGGCATGGGACACCAGCTGATCAATATGCCGGTCCTCACTATCCCGCAGCATAGTAGAGTCAGGGGAATGCACGGCAGAGGTGTAAGATAAACCTAGGACTGGGGCATCCACCTCTGGAGGGGATGACCAACGTTTTACCACCTCAGCAGGAAAGGGATACCCCTTGTCCCAACTCTTAGGGACTCCGGGGAGCCTGCTGGGACGCTCCCATTCCTTGAGCACGAGATTATTAAAATGGGCTTGCTCAGGAAATTCTAAACGTGGCTTAGCAGTATGAAACAATTCCCCCTGCTGCCTAGGGGCCGCAAACGGGGGAGAGATAGACAGTGCCTCAAAAATGTGAGCCAACAGCCTATCGGTATCATCTGGGGCCCAGGGGTCAGAGCCAGAATCATCATGACCCCTGGGAATCTCACCAGATGACTCCGAGTCAGAGAACAACTCCCCTTCTTCCAAGGGGGTATAACCAGACAGTTCCAAAAACTCCTCAGCCTCCATAGGGAAAAGAGTGACATCAGGCAACAAGTGCCGCTTCTTAGCAGAAGCCTTACGCGCCAAGGTATTAGCAAGCAACTTCTCAACACTAGCCAGTCTGGAAGACACATCAGGCTGAGAATCCCCACTGCTATGCAACTCAATGGGAGTCAAATTCAAGCTTGGGGGAGTAAGTGAAGCCATACGTGGCGCATGCCCAGCAGCTGGTAAACCAGGCTGCAGCGCAAGCACCTGCTGGGCACAAGTTATACAGACCCGCACATTGTCAGCACTAATAGGGGACACCCCACAAGCTACACACAGCCGGGCTTGTCCCGAAGGAACCCCGAGCACATTATCCTGAGACGCCTCCATATGGTGATTATAGAGGCACATAGGGATTCACGCTATAAAAGCAACCCGAGATGCCCCAATAGCCCGCTTGGGAAGTGGGAGTAATTAGCACACTAGGCCTCACAAGTTTAATAACTAAATAGAGGGAGTAGGGCCGGGAGAAACCAATAGAGTTCGATCCGCCTGAAAGACATAAGCGAAGAGAACCCCATAAGCGACATATATAATGACATAGGGTAAATAAAGCCGCCCGCGAGGGCACTCACGGACCGTGGTAGGTAGATGCCAGCCAAGCAGCAGACGAATCCAGAGAAAATTGGCGCCGAGTATAACTCGAGGGGCGGGCCGCGGAGACAGTGATGCAGAACGCGCCATCCGCGGGCCCCACCCCCCCCGAAGAGCGCGAAGCAGCACACGTGACAAGCAGCCAATGAAAGCTCATCAGCGCCTGAGGTAATGTGGAAGCGCGTGCGCGCGGCGGCAGCATTTTCAAATTGCAACCAGTGCAACCAAGTCAGCGCGGAGACTGACAAAAAACAAAAAAACACAATCAAGTAAAGCACCAACGCATACACCCCCCCCCCCCCCATCCGAGAGCTACAAGGGAGAGCGAGGGAGGGCAGGGGCCACTTAACATAGGGCCCACCGATAGACAGGGACAAGGGGCAATAGTGCGGGAGGGGCATCCCATAGAGGCTCACCATATGCCTATACCGCTTACCCTTTGGTGGGGGATTGCGGTGGAGCAGCGCTCCTAAGCACCTTACAGCGGTGCTGCCTACCATCACCCGGACCAGCGCAGCCAAGGCTGGGAGGCACATTAATAATGGAACGGGTGGGAATAGTCCTACAGGGCCGCAGGCTAATAGCCCCGCTCACCTGCGAGGAGAGCTATCTTCTTGTCCTTCGCAGTCCAGAGTGCAGAGAAATTCTGGGGATTTGTGGGAGGTCTCGGGTATTTGAGGGGCCGGGAGGAGCCAATTTCGTGGTCTCTGCAGTCCAGCGCCATCTGGCGGCGTAGTATTCAAGTGTAATGATTCTTATCTGGAGCAGGACGTACTGTATACTAAGAATATAAATGTCACCATCATGGGCAGAATTATTCTGCATTTGTCCTAAGAAAAATAACTTAGCATCTGCAACTGTCCTGGGAAAAATAATTCTGTGGCAATCCTGGGCAAAATAATTCTGCATCTGTCCTTGGCACTCTATTAATACCAATAATAATAGGCACAATTTTTTTTTGCCATCACATTTTGTGGCATCACCCGCCCAAGAATAATCCTGGGCAAATTAAATCGGCACCTATCCTTGGAAAAATACAGTGTGATTATTATTATTATTTATAGAGAGCCATCATATTCCGTGGTGCTGTACATGGTTAATCCTGGACAAATTAATTCTGCATCTGTCCGGTGCAAAATAATTGTGTGTGTGTGTGTGTGTGTGTGTGTGTGTGTGTGTGTGTGTGTGTAGCCGTTCAAATGAATGAAATTTGTTGTGTTATTAAATGGCCCTTTGAACGGCGACCAGAATGCTGATGTGGCCCTTGGTGAAAATTAGTTTGACACCCCTGCTCTAGCTAGATGGGCGCTGAATAGCTGGAGGAGGCACGCCCACGGGTAAAGGCAGGGGAGTGGGGATGCGACTGGAGACGCTTGCTGCATTCAAAGAACTGTAAATGGAAAGAGCGCAGTTGATTGGCTGAACGGCCCACATATGCAGTGGAGAAAGGGAAAAGGCGAGGTTATGGGCAATACTGGCGCATACACACACCGGGGCGTGGGGGGGGGGGCTGGAGTAAGCTCAAATAGGGGTGCCCGCCAGAAAGGAACAAAACTCAAGAAAGTCAAGAAAGGCGTGGTTCTGCTTAAAGCGGACCAAAACCCACTGCACTTGTGAAATACATTAGGCCAAATCCCCTGCCGATACTCCCTTCCTAGGGTGTAGAACTAGAAATTGATTTTTTTTGCTTTACGGATTGTCCTGGCTTTTTCTTGCTGTCCCTCGGTGTGAGATGCCAGGCAATCAGTCATTGCAATAGTGTGGTAATGAATTCAGCAATGAATGGAGGAGGCGGAGCTTTACAGCTAAAACAGGCGCCATTATCTGGGATTAGAGTGAAGCAGGAGCAGTGAAAATTGGCAAAAGGTGCTCTTCATAGGGGTAGCAATTCATGGGATGCTAGTTAAAAATGTGGGTTTCGGTCCACTTTAAGGACACTGGGATGGATAGGAAATATTAAATGTAACATGTTATGGATATTTGGGAGACTAGCTTTCCAGTTCCAGGCATCGGGATGCTAGTGGCGTGACCAGTTTTCCATGCACATGGATGCTAGCAGGGTGAGCAGTTTTCCAGGCACCTGAGTGCTAGTGCGGCGAGCGGTTTTACAGACACCTAGGTGCTAGCGGGGTGAGCGTTTTCCAGGTACCTGGATGCTAGCGGGATGAGCAATTTTCCAGGCACTGGGATGCTAGCGAGGTGAACAATTTTCCAGGCACTGGGATGCTAATGGTGTGAGCAGGTTTCCGGGCACCGTGGTTTCGAGCAGGGTGAGCGCTTTTCGAGGCACCTGGATGCTAGCAGGTGAGCAATTTTCCAGGCACTGGGATACTAGAGGGATGGGCACTTTTCCAGGCACCTCAAAAGTGGGAGGGAAGTCACTTCTTGCTCCCCAAGCAGCCCAATGCCAGCTAATGCCAGGTTCACGTGCAGACTTACCCCCGGCTGTTTCATCTTCTGTAGTGCAAATTTCAGCAGGTAGGAGAGCTGCTCTATGGTCAGCATGGTCATGGCTTTGCTCTGCGTCTCTATACACTCGGCCACCGTGATTTTCTGGAGGGAAAAAGACACAAGACGTAGTAGTAAATACCCAAAATAAAATTAGCTTCACATTCTCATGATCTAAGCAATTCTTGGGTGAAGCAGAACAGGAATCGTGTTCAACTTTATCTAAAGAGACCCAACTGAGATCAACCCCCCCTCCATATTTAGTCTGCATTCTCCTGGAAAACTCACTAGCTGGTCACTAGCCGGCAGGGCGGGGGGCCACCAAAACTGGCCCCTTCGCCCTGTTCCTACAAGCCCCCATAGCTGGTCCGGGGCTGGTTATGATGGGTAAGGGAGGGCCCCACGGCATTTTTGGGGGGATTTTTAAAATTCCAAAAAAAATGCCCCCCCTCATGGGACCCTATGTCATTTTTTTTTAATTAACCCCTTATGTTTATAGTGTGGATAGTAGTATTTTATTTGTAAATGTTATAAAGTGCTCTTTTCAGTTTGGGGGGTCTCCTGGGCAAGAATAGGGGGGGGCTACCGATACATATGTGGTACTGTTGTAATCAGGAGAAATGGGGCTTTCAAATGCAATATGGTTATCTCTAATAAAGTAAATGTTTTATTTAAAATAAAGGGGACAATTTTCTAAAAAATATTTATTTATACGCAAAAATATTTAAAAAACTGTAGAAAAATTACAAACAAGACATTTCATGTTAAAGCCTAAACTCTGCTGCAATATATATATATTTTCCTGAAAATTCCGGCAAAAATCACGGTTAAACATGGCGCAAAATGGGGAAAAAATGACCTGTCAACAGAGGGTGACAAAACTTCAAGTAGGCTGGCAATTAAAAGGGTTAATAGTACCTATGCATGTTGGGTATTGTTCTGCTCGGCGGACCTTGTGCTTTCAGATTTAGCTTGTTTTTTCTTGTTTGCATACTTATATTTTAGGAAAACATGTTATTAATTCAGTTTTTTTATTCATTTTTTTAGGGAAATCCTGTGCAACCTAAGAATTCTTCGAGGGATTACTTCCAGAAAGGTGAGCCTACTACAACAAGCTGGGTACTCTTAGAAAGCTTAACATGTGCTCTTTCAGGGAATATATGGTTTATCGGGGATATTCCAAATGTAAAGGGTTGTTTTGGTTGAAAAATTGCAAG
Organism: Gastrophryne carolinensis; assembly: GCA_027917425.1. Classification (NCBI taxonomy): domain Eukaryota; kingdom Metazoa; phylum Chordata; class Amphibia; order Anura; family Microhylidae; genus Gastrophryne; species Gastrophryne carolinensis. Next base: position 42,132,480 of record CM051243.1, on the reverse strand, counting down.
GTGCGCACTTTGTCTGCAGAGCTGAAATTTTCAAGTAAAATTACTGTTATGAGCATGCTTTACTTTGTGGTGTTTGCCAACTCTTCCCTTGACAGTACCTATGCATGTTGGGTATCGTTCTGTTCGGGGCATGTTGCTTTTTGAGATTTTACTTGTTTTTTTCTTGTTTGCATATCTTTTTTTTTTTTTTTTTTTTTTTAGGAAAATGTGGCTTGATTCTTCCTTTTTATTCTTTTTTTAGGGAAACTTTGTGCAACCAAAGAATACATTGAGGGATTACTTCCAGAAAACTAAGCCCACATAAACAAGCTTGGTACGCCTAGAAAGCTTGAGGCGTGTACTTCCAGAGAATATATAGTTTGTGGTGGATATTTTAAATGTAAAGGGTTGTTTTTCTGGAAAAACTGCAAGGTGCACATTGCACAGTTGTATTTTATCTGAAAAACTCCTAAAGCTCTGTTTCAGTTTGGGGGAGTCTCCTGGGCAGGAAAGGGTGTCTACCTATACATATGTGGTTCCGCTGTGACCGGGAGAAATTGGGGTTTCACACGCAATACATTTTTTAAATTTTTTTTGCACATATTTTACCAAAAAGTATTGAAAATACACTAAAAAAAAGTCCAAACAAGACATTTCATGTTAAAGCCCAGACTCGGTCGAAAAAAACAATATATAATTTTCCTGGGAAATCCTTTCAAAAATCACATGAACATGTGTAGCGCAAAATAGTGAAACATGGTCTGGCAACAGAGGGTGACAAAAGCTGCAGGTAGGCTGGCATTTAAAGGGTTAAAGCTGCCCCTTCTGGAAGCATTGGAAGAGGCCCCTCTGGATTTTTTAGGAGCACCCTTGTTAAGAAAGGGGCACCTAAAGGAATTTCTGGGAAAAAACATTATATTAGCTGAAGCTCTAGGACGAGACGGGAAACAGTTATTCCTGCCTGCCGTCATATCTAAAACTTTACCTAGGTCTGACCCAAACTTCACCCCTAAAGGGCATAGCACAAAGTCTCATCTTTGAACCAATATCGCCAGACTAGGTCTTTAATCAAAGAGTCCTGCGCACGGAATTGGTTACCGCCAGATTTTGTGCCGAAAATCTGATTGATTCAGCCATGGCATCCGTAACAAAGGCCGTAGCTGAAAAGAGAATTGGTAAAGCTTTCAAAATTTTATCCAGACTAGTTCTTTCTAGAAGACAGTCTTTAAGCTGTCGTAGCCAAAATCCCAAATTTTTGATTACACAATTGGACGCCAAATTTGTCCTTAATACATTAGACTCTACTTGCCAAGCCTTTTTAAGCAGTGAATCCATCTTCTTATCTAGGGGATCATTAAGAACCCCAAAATCCTCAAAAGCTAATCCTGCCCCTTTAGAGACTTTGGCAAAAGGGGCATCCAACTTGGGACATTTTTCCCAAAGATGAGAATCTTCCTCCGAAAAGGGGTATCTAGGTTTAAGACCCCGTGATATAATTACCTTCTTAGATGGATCCTTCCACTGCTCCAAAATCATATCCTTTAAATAGTCATGAAAAGGAAAAGAATAGGAGGAATCCGGTGCCAAATCCGGATAAAAGCTATCCTGTTTCGATGTCGGACCTGCAACCTTTTCCTCTATACCCATAGATAGGTAAATCATGTGCAAGAGAAAAGGCAAATCTCCAGGTGGAAACAAATACCTGGTCTTGGCCGAAGACGAACCCGAGGCCAGTTCCTCCTCTTCCTCCGGGGAAGATATTTCCCCTTCCTCTGATTCGTCGTCAGGAACAAATGATTCCTGAGTGGCGAAAAAAGAGGGCTTCCCCAACTGACCAGAAAACAGGGAAGCATCAAAAGGACCTGCTGCTGGGTGTGAAAATACCACCTGGTTAGTCGCGCATTCTGGGGCCCTTTGTGTCATAGGAGAGGAAGAGATCTGGTCCTTAAGCTCACTCATCATCCTCATTAAATCCTCATTATGTTCCTTATTAACCACTTTATCCGTGCATATTTGACAAAGGGGTTTAACGTAGGAATCCAAAAGCTTCACATCACATAAGGGGCATCTTCTACTCTATTTAGTGGATTTAGATCCGGAAGAAGAGGATTTAGGTACACTTTTGGAAGCTTTGTCCGGGGTCTTAGGCTAAAAGACATAAGCAAAAACATAGGGAGGTGAGCTATATCCCTTTCTATGAAAAAAATAAGGAAAGTAAAAAAGGAGAGTTACCGGGGCAGAGCTGGGCCTCTTCCTCCCAGAATCGGCAGCCGGCAGAATGCTGGAATAATCCTGGTCCACATAAGTCAATTCAGTGGAAGAATCTTCAATGGGATCCATAAAACCGCCCTGCGCCTGTTCTGCCATACATCTGGATAGAGGCACCAAGTGATTTACTTCCTGAGCCCGCCTAAATAGGGTAGGAGCTAAATCCCATATTAAAATATTAACCCTTCATATTAAAAATAGAAGGGGAGGCCATAACATATATTACCCCAAAACACTGTGTTGTCACTTTAAGAGAAAAAGCATGTGTTGTGGGAAGCAGGAAATTCCCATGGGCGCCGGGATGTGACGTCAGCAGCCCTGGGCGGAAGAAGCCTGGGATCTAATTTCCGGGAACATGGTTCAATAGTAATGCCGGCGCGCGTGTGCGTGAGTGTGTGTGGTACCTTAAACATATACCGGAGGACGCTCGCCGATCCGCCATGCCGCCGCCTGATACGCCCCCTGGCTGCAGGAGCAAGGAGCCCGCAGCTAATGTTTGTCGCCTGGCTCGCTGGATCCCCGGAGGCCGCCCGAGGAGAAGCCGATCCCCCCACCAGCCGCCCGCAGCAAGGTAAGCCGAATGCAGAAGCAGCGGTTAGGCGGGGAAGAGAGTGAGAGAACGCGTCATTCCCCTCTCTTCCATGCCTCTTAAAGGTACAGACTGACATTTTAAAATGTAAAATAAAATTGTTTAAAAGGTAGAAAACAAGGTACCAGTGCAACCAGAACATTGGGGGACTTCCTGAATGTTCCAAACAAATTAGATCCCAAAAAAATTAAAGGTATGGGGTCCGGTTACCCCAGCTTCCTCCTAAAAAATCATCCTCAGTAAGAGGGAAATAATTTTACTTACCCCCTTTGATATGATCAAAGAATGGGATCTGGCCAATAATCCCATAGGGTATCCCGGGCCCCAGGCAGAAGAATAGCCTTCGAGAAATGGACCCCCTGCTATAACAGGCCCATAGTACTGGAAAAAAATACTTACCTGAATCAATCGGTCCAGGAGCTAGTGGTCTGGCTCCTACCTCATGGAGGAACACGGAAACAACTAGGGAAGAGAGAGAGGAGTCAAGACTTTATTTTGGGCTGGTGGTCATGTGTTCCCCTAGATGGGAGGAGCCCGGAGGTCTCAGGCGTATGCTGCCCGAAGGATGTTTTGAGAAATATTGATTTCTCACCTGCAATGCGGAGACTTTATGCTGGAGTACTGCTGGATAAAGGTGTTGTTCAGATTTAATCCAGCCCCCGGGATTTGTATTTATTCAAAACCATTTTTTTTAAAGCTTTGAGAGGTGGACCCATCTACACCTCCCTTTGCGTTAGATTGTGTGGAACACACCAATGCTATGCCCTCCCCAAATTGAAAAAAAGTGCATTTCCAATTAGCTCTCCACAAAGTTGGGCCTCACCTCGCATTCGGGACAAAACCAGTCGCCCTCAGGCTCAGCGTTCAGTTTCAGACACTTAGCGTGATAAACTCTTGGGCAGAGCTCACAGCATAGAACTTGGCCTTCGCGGTGACAAACCCAGCAGTAGAAGTCATTGCGGCCGTCCTGCGGTACAACATCAACAGGGTCTGTGGTGAGTGGCTGCTTCATATAGTAAAACGGACCATGTCTTAGCTCTGACTGGAATGTAGGCAAGAGAGACAGGATTTGGTTCAAAACACATGTGCATGAACAAAACAAAAAAGAAAAAAAATAAAGACAGCAAACAAAAAGCAAGAGCAACAAAAATATGGCATGCGGGCAAGGCGGGAAACATGTACAATGCCTGCTGCTCGGTGAATGGACTGGAAAAGCAATTCGGGGGTGAACAATCTAATTGGGGCGATGGTGACAATGGTTTGTAAGGCCCCCCGGACATTGGACCCCACCCAGAGTCAGTGCAATGTGAGGGGCAAAAGCTCATAAGGACTTGTCTCTTAGATAGAGCGTTCATTGCACTTTAATGTGCTGACCTATGAACTGTTTGCAATTATACTTTATAAAGTGCTATGGAAGAGGATAGAAACAATATTTTTTCCAATCTCAGTAATTTGGGGATGCAAACATTAAAGCAGACATCCAGTCAAATGTCCACTTACAGCCTAACCTGCCCCAGGCATCACAATTTGGGATGCCCCACTGGTTAAGGAGTAAAAGGACATCCAGAATCACACAAATCTGCAAGGGTCTATCTCTCTCAGATGCTAGTAATAAACTGGGAGCTTCCAGGGTTCCCGGAAGCCCTTAGCCAGGCTGTGTACACATCTTCCGCCATTTATCAATGTTATAAAAGTAATACAAATAAGCAAAAACACAGCAAATCTATGAGTAGGCTGGCAAAATAAAATGAAATGAGGCTGAGACAACCATTGACGTAACACTCCCTCATTGGAACCCCCATTGTTTTGTATTTAATGTACAGTGCGGGTTCCCCATGCACCAGCATCCTTTGCGTTACAAGCTGGCACATCCTAACACGTACTGTATTGAGCGCCAATTACCAACATGAAAAAAATTTCAAACGTGGCACCTTTTAAATGATGGACACTTATCTCTAAGCCCCCAGGTTAGATTTCTGAAGTCCTGTATGTCGCATTCCTACAGTTTCTGCGCTTATGTTTCCAGTGACCGAGCTTAACCATGTGACTTGGCAACAGAAACACGCAGTGATTACAGCATTAAAATTGAAGTGGTGCAGCACACAGGACTCACAGTGGGATCCAGTCTGTGGGGTAGCGGCTGCTCTCACCCTCTATGTCAGGCTCATTTGTCAAACAGAGCTCTATACTTTGCACTGATTGGACAAGAGCCTGAACATGCATTGTGGGTTAGCCGGCAAAGGCGAGTATATAGATGATCCCAGGGGGGTTTACTACAATTGGACTTCCCAATGCGGGAAATGGACTAAAAACCCAGCATGAGGATAGACCACAGACTCTTATAGGGGATGTTTCACTACTTCCTCGGGTCTTCAATCCTTTGTCGGATATTAGATCAAGAGAGCGATTGGGGGATGTGCTACACCCCACTGCCTGGAATCTCTCATCTGGTTGATGGCCCACTTGCCAGGTTTTGTGGTCCACTCATCCCCCCCCCCCCCCCCCACCTCCTCTAACTCTATAAAGTTGCTCTGCCTTACCCAGCTGTCCCCCAACTCCCTAGGCAGGGAATAGCATACTCAATCGTAGGTTGCAGCCTGTCACAGACTATACTTATGTCTAGGTAAGACTGGCCTTGCTGGCTCCTCTGAGAGATCAGGTACAAGTTCCATGGTCTGTTAAGACATGATCTGCTTTTGTAAGGCAAATGTGGGACTAGGGCCATTTGACTCTGGTGTGGGCTGTAGAAGAGGACAGGCTGGTGCCTTTGTCATTATATTTGAATATGTGATTGCATATGCTGTACCCCTGTTACGATCCCCATACCCCATCACCTCTTGCTTTCTGTACCCCCTTCCCCTATATTTTGAAAAATCAATAAAACTTGATTATATTAAAAACCCAGGATGGTCAAAACCCTAGGTTTTGGTCCACTTAAAAGCGAAACAACCAGCCCCTCTATTTGGGATGCGCCTCTGTGTCAACCCCCCACCAGATGGCCCGATCCACTCCCCTCCTCCACGAGCTGATGCAGAATCCCCAGAGTTTCTCTGGTTAGGCACACACGCCCGTCAGGCTTTTCTGAATGGCCGGCATGGGCACACCCACAGCTAGAGGCGGGGATGTGACCAGTGGCACTCACTCCATTCATCTTTTCATGAGCTCAGTGCGGCAAAGGAAATCTGAATGGAATGAGTGCGCCAGTTGGCTGAGTGGTCCATGCATGGTACTGGGGGCACCAGGAAAAGGTGAGTTTCAAGACGATCCCAGGTTGCACACAGAGGGGCATCCAAAATCGAGATGCCGCCATCAGGAAGAACAAAACCCAAGATGGTGAAATACTTGTGCGACAAGTATATCTTCCTGTTTGTTGGTAGCTGTGACACTGTGTTGCTGATCCCATCAACAACCCAGAACAGGGTTACTCTGCATCACCGTACTCAACAGCAGCCCCGTACCTGGTCCTTGTTGTGACTGTTTATCATGCCGGGTTTCTTCTTTTTCTTGCTGGGACTAGCAGGGGCATCTTCGGGGGAATGGCCATTGGAGGAATGCTGTGGGCTGGGCAGCTTCCTCTTCTGGCCCGGTCGCTCTGCAGAACCAGGGTCTAGAAAACAGAAAAACAAAACATTATTTCCTATAATTCACAATACATAGCCATGCGTTTTTTACTGACTACCAGGTAAAAGCTCATCCAGTTTGGGATACCACACTGCACATCCCCCTGGAAGACAGACTAGGCAGCACATACCTGCTGCTTCTGCATTCCCTCGTGCATCTGATATTCATAGGACTGCCCGCAGCTTGGGGGGTTTCACACAGCAGGGCATCCCAAATCAGGACAGTACAGGGGCGTGGACAAAAATCCAGGATAGGCAAAATCTCAGGTTTTGGTCCAATTTAACGTGGACCCCCAGTCAAAATGTCCCATGTAACAGTCACTTTGGGAGCAATTTGTGTTGCCCCTAAGTTAAACATCCTTAGGAAGGCAAAAATGGGTATGGGAGCCTGTTTGATAGGTGGGAGGGGGGGGGGGGGGACACTTGGGGTCGGCTGGTCCACCTCTATGTGGCATCCTAAATTGGGATGCCCTGCCATGTGAAATCCCCCGGAACGCGTGATCCACTAACCTCCTCCTCAAGTCCTTGCTGCGGCAGCATCCACAGCACATCTCTAGCTTGACACACACCTATGCCAGCCATTCCTGAATAGCCAGTGTAGGCATGGGCACAGCTCGAGGCGGGGGAAGGGATGTGGCCGACAGCACTCATTCCACTCAGATTTCCATGCAACATTGATGTCAATCAGAAATCTGAATGGAACATGCGCTGCTGGGTTTACGTCCAATCCCAGGGAATTTGGGATGCCCCGAAAGAGAGAAACAAAGCCCAAGAAAGACAATTTCTTGGATAATGTTCTTCTTTAAAGAAGAGACTAAGCAGAGTAATACTAAAAATTTACGTAATTTATTACACCTCATATTCCCAAAACATTTTTAAAAACCTCCTAATCGGTGCTTCCTGTCCCCTGTCAAGACGAAGGTGAGTATCACTGTAATGCAGAGCTCACAAGTGTTTAGATGAGGTTCATTTTATGTGGACCATTGCATAAAGCAATGCTAGGGAATAGTAAGTCTCTCTAATGCAGGACCCACTGAGGATGTGCTGGGGTTGGTTAGGCTAGTTAAATGCCCTTGTGAACCAGGGCCCTCCCTGGCATAGTGCTGCCAAGGAGGGTGAAGGTCTGCTTAAAATGCTTACGCATTAACCTAGAAGCCAATCCTAATGCGTGCATGTGAGGGGATTCTAAAGGTTTACATTCACCCAGTCCAGAGTTTATGGCCACCTATAAACTCCTTGCTCAAAGGCCAGCTCCATAAGTGGACCACTCAACCTTCAACAGGGACCCTAAAACATCAGGATCTAATCCGGCATGACGTCTAGAATAGCAAAAACACTTCTGATATTGGATCAGGGGCCTTCTCAGAAGCCTACAGTGAGTCTGGAATTTATTGGCTCCCTTGTGATTAGTGGCGTCTGCATACTTGTGACCAGAGCACAGCCATGTTTACAGGATGCATTTGGCCCAACCATAAAGCAGCTGACTCGGCTGTGTCGGGGAGGACAGGTGATCTTTGATCTGCGTGTTCACATCCCAGCGACAGCAGATGTCAGGGTGATGAGACAGCAGCCATCTTTTTTCACAAGCAGACAGCTCTATGCAGGATATCGGCTGTGTCACGTATGCGTCTCTTCCACCTCCTTCCCCCGGGTAATCGGAACATTGTTTTTGTCATGGAGGGCCAGCCAGGGCCTGTCCCGGAAGAGGGACCATTGCAGACAATTTGCCACATGAAACCAGATCCAGATGTGGCTCGTCTGCTGTGGGGGGGGGGGGGGATACGGAAAGTAGTGGGAGCGAGGACTCCTCACGTCATATCGAAATTTGCTTCTGTGAAAGGACTCCGTGCCGGGACAAGACAAGAGTTTTACTTTCCTCCCCCCTGCACAGCTCTGGTCATCTCATCTACCAGCTGTATCAGAAGCACCTCAAAATTAAAGCCCAACTCCAAACAGACCTTATTATTTTCACATTTTTCATTAAGTAGGAAAGTGAGCCACTGCAGGAAGTTTCTTAGCTAACAGAAGAGCCATTGCGGTCTACAGGTTGTCACTGGGGCAACCAAAAAGGACGTTTTATATCCTCAATGGGTGTCACTGGGGTGACCCAACAGGAACTTTTATATCCTCAAAGCATAAAGGATATCATTGGGGCGACCTAACAGGAAGTTATAGATCCTCAAAGGATATCAATGGGGCGACCTGACAGGAAGTTTTATATCCTCAATGGGTGACACTGGGGCGGAAAAACAGAATGTTTTATATCCTCAATTGGAAAACATAGATGTTCCTGTAGAGCAGGAAAAAATCTCAGTTAGAGTTACCGGTAACGGTTTTTCTACGAATCCTTCAGTACGACCCATGGAGAGAGAGGCTCCACCCCCTAGAAGGAAACACAAACTTAACAGAGGTTAAGACCCCACCCCTTCCTTCCCACCTCAGTCTTAGGCAAGTAGCAGTAGGTAAACCATAGGACATCTGAGGGTCGTGCTGAAGGATTCGTAGAAAAAAATGTTACCAAAAAAGTCTAACAGGGATTTTCTGCCTTCATTCTTCAGCACGACTCACGGAGAGGATTAGGCAAGTAATTATACCTCAGGGGTGGGAAGGTGCAAGTAAGTAAGACCTTTGTACCAAAGGCCTGATGCTTTGCAGACAGGAGATCTAGTCTATAGTTCATGAGGAAGGTGTGGGGTGATGACCACATTGCTGCTTTACAGATCTCTTCTATAGAGGCACCGATCCTTTTTGCCCCTGAAGCAAGTAAGGCTTTGGTTGAGTGTGCAGAAACCTGTGGAGGAGGAGAACTCCTCTGGATGTATATGATTATACAATAGTCTGCTTTGCACAGAAGAGAGATCTAATTTATAGTGCGTCAGGAAGGTGTAGGGTGAAGGCCACCTTGCTGCCTTACTTATCTCTTCTACCAGTCCTCTCTACCCAGGAAGCTGACCTGCTTCTGGTTGAATGCGCAGAAACCTGAGCAGTAGGAGTCCACTGGGTGAAAAAGCCTGTACATAGTCGGTTTTATTCATTTGGCACAGTAGATTTTGAGGCATCTAGGCCTCTATTCTAATGTTGCTATAAAATGTTATTTCGCTAACTGCCATTCCCTGGGACTCTTTTTTTTTTTTTTAAATAAATAATAATCCTCTCCGGATTCTGCCTTAGCCGGCATGTCGGGAGTACTATATCTTGGAGCCTGTTAATAGATGTAGCATCTCTGGCAAAAAAATTAAAGGATCAGGTCTCAGTATGGCCCTATCTGGGAGAATAGAACAGTCGGGTTCTTTTATTGACAAGACCTGCAGGTCACATACCCGCCTGGCTGATCTGATGGCTGATGAGAAACAAAAATTCCAAACCTATTCACTTTCCTGGTACTTCCTACAATGCTCAAATGGAAGATCCAGTACCCATTTTAACACAACTGATAAGTCCCCTGATGGAAAACTTTTAAGGAGTGCTGGCTTTTTAGAGGTAGTTGATTTCTTGATGCTGTCCTCACTGGCAGTCTATAAAGACTGATAAGGCTAAAGTTTGAGTCCTACTACTAATCCTTTTTCAAATTCTTCCTGCGGGAATTCGAGGGCTGCTGGTATATCGTCTTTCTTCAGTTTGTTGGCTTTACGAAACAAAGAAAAACATTTCCAAACCCTTGCATAGATTCATCTGGTGGTCATTCTGGACTTTCCAGGAGAATATCATCATTCTGGCCGAGCAGACCTTCCTTTCTAAGATGACCCTCTCAGATCCATGTTGTCAGCTGAAGCTTTGCTGGCTCTGGATGCAGAGTGGGACCCTGATGAGCAAGTTCGGAATATCTGGTAGATGCCATGGCCCCTTCTTCACCATCCCTTTCAGCTTGGCGAACCAGGATATTCCAGGCAAAAAATAGAGATGGGAAGATAACGTTGACCCTTTTCCTGCGCTATCTTCCGGATCTTTTGTTACATCATTTTGAAAGGAGGGAAGGCATAAGCTAGGTGAAAATTCCAGGGATGATCCACTGCTAATGCACCGCCCCCCCTCCCCCCCCCCCCCCTTGTCAGTGAGCAAAACATTTTTGATTTTGAGTTGTTGGTAGTGGCAAGGATCTTTATCGAAGGAAGACCCCTTAAGTTACCCTCTAAAAGAAAAAACCTCCTAGTTTAGACACCACTCAGTCTGTTCAACACTTGAACAATGACCCAGGTTAGAATCTGCGATAGTTTTTAGGGTACTCTTTAAAGGAACTATCACTACTGAGTCGAGTTAGATAGATTTATTAGTGTTAAAGACCTGGTCCTGCCCTAATAATTTAGGTATGCTGCTGTGGAAGCATTGTAGGACCAGATCTGGACTTCTCAACCTGAGATATCTGGTAGAAAGTGATTCAGTGCTAGCTTGAACGCCAAAAGTTCCCTGAAGTTGGAGGCTCTGCCTGCTAAGCATGGTGGCTCCTTTCCCTGGACCTGTCAACTGTCCCGGTGGGCTCCCCAACCCCAGGAGCTGGCGGGACAGTCAATTTACTGGAACTGTCCACCAGGGGAGTTATGTGTGTCTATCTTGATCTCATGATCCAGTGAGTCTCGGCACCTTGTCCTATGAGATAGGAGGAATCTCTGCTAGGTTCTCATATGAAGCTGAGCCCATGGAACTGCCGGGATTGCTGCCGCCCCGAGACAGAGCAGGTTCACGATTTCTCATAGAGAAAACTGAAGAAGAATTGATGAATCTTTGGGTCATTGTCACAATCCTCCATATTTTTTCCTGCGGAAGCAGAATCCCTTGAAGAATACTGTCTATATTGTACTGGAGAAAACTGTAAGGATGATTGGGTATACGACTCATTTTTTCAAAATTGACAACTCAGCCCAAGGTTCTTAGTAGACCTTCCCAGGGTGTTTCAGATTGCTGCACATAAAAATCAATCTACTTTTTTATAACTCCTGTTGTGGTAAATTTTAAGAACTAAGATAATGTAAGTGCTGACACTGCTTCAGTATTATGCATGCAGATGGGGTGAGTTTTGGGGAGTTTTCTTTCTCCACTGTGCCAGGCTGCTGTTCCAGGTTTAAATGGGCCAATCAGGACATCCCTATGTAAAGCCAGATCTAATCTATATAAATATAGGTTATCATTATGTTCTTTGTGAGAGAGCGCCATTAAATTACATGGTGCTGCACAAGGTAGACACTACATGAATGTACAACAAGTAATACACTATTCATGCCCATGGTATTACAAGCCAGAAGTGCAACCACAAAATCCCTTAAGAAGACATCAAAACTTATTTTAGATTCTTAGAAGGATTCCAATATAGGAAGGCAAAATCAATCATGGAAGCCTGTTGGGGACAGGAAGTTGCTGCACACTGGAATGAAGCATGTCCAGTGATGCAGCCTCTGTATGTGTGTGCTACTATTCCATGACTCCCACCAGATAAGAGCTCTGCTAGAAGCAAAAATATCCCAAATGAATCAGGACCCCTTCTATCAGAGTAGCAAAAGTGTGTAGGTCCACTTTATTAAAGAAAAATCAGAAGGTGAACAGAAATTTAACCTGTATCTGCCTCATGCACTATATCTTCCCTGACACTAATGGCATATAGTGTCTAGTATAGCACTTGTTTAAAAACAAATAACATAAGCAATATGGCATGATGAGCTCCCCAAACTTGCATTCATTGAATAGCATCATCTTATACAATAATGTCATATCATGTTTGCATTCAGCAAGGTTACAAAACTGCTTACCCTGTTGTAAAACCCACAAAGTGTGACCCAGCCAGGGTTGGCACAGGTGTAACAGACCTGTAATCTCTGCAGATCTGTGTCAGCTCACCTGTAGAGCTTCCAATCAATGAGGCTATAGCAGCCCAGACACAGACACCAAGAAAATGCAGGTAACTCCTAGAATGCTCTTAGCAACAATAAGGAAGGATATATACAGAGTAAGTTACTTTACTGACTTGACTAGAGCCGGATGCAGTCAGCTGCTGGACCTCTTTATGACTGAGAGACTGAGCAGAAGACAGAGTAATCATTGGATTGGGATCTGCATTGCGATGATCCGATAAAAGTTTCCCATAGATGATGATAAAGGGGAAAGACTAATAGGGTAATTCTGTGATACTCACCTGTAGAATTGCTTTTATTTGCAATCCATTCCAGGCCATCCAGATAGTAATCGTGGTTGGGTAACTCCGCCCCAAAGGGGGCATGGACTGCAAGATCAAAGATGTGGCTCCTCCCGGCACCCTATAAAGGCAGCTGCCTCTCAAACCAGGTCCAGTAATTCAAAAGCAGAATGAGGGAGGCCGGGAGGTCCAAAACATAGGAGACCATGTTACTTCACATAGCCTCCGCTTGTACTCTCTCGAACCTAAAAACCTAAATTTGTATAACTAGTGTCCTATGAGCAATAATGGTTCAATCACCATAAACAGGCATGCAGGACATAATAAACCTCAAAAAGGCAGGTTGGACGGCCTGGAATGAACCAGAAATAAAAGCAATTCTACAGGTGAGTATCACAGAATTGCCTTTTTCTTTCCAATCCATTCCAGGCCGTCTAGATAGTAATCACAGTTGGGACATCCAAAAGCAGTGTCTATATGGGCGGGATCCCCAGTGCGGAACAGCAGGTAGTTCATCTCACTACCGCCTGAAGCACCTTTCGGCCAAAAACAGCGTCAGCTGAGGCCCTGACATCCACCTTGTAAAACTTTGTAAAAGTATGAACTGAAGACCAAGTGGCAGCCTTACAAACTTGTTTCACCGAGGCCTGATGCTGAAACGCCCAAGAAGCACCAATGGCTCTAGTAGAATGAGCTGTGATCCGGAAAGAGGGTTCTTTCCCCTTGGCAGAATAGGCTCGTACCACCGCCTGTCTAATCCACTTACAGAGTGTGGACTTCTGTTAAGACAAAAAGCAAATCCGACTTCCTGAAAGGTTCAGTCGCCGCCTGGTAATACCTTATGGCTCTAACTACATCCAAAGCATGGAGAGTCCGTTCTTTAGGATTAGCCGGTGCTGGACAAAAGGAAGGTAAAACAACTTCCTCATTAAGGTGAAAAGTAGAAACAACCTTATGCAAAAAATTCGGCTTAAAGCGAAAAAACACCTTATCTCTGTGCATCTCAAAATAGGGTGGTTTCATACATAGCGCGGCCAGCTCTGATACTCGATGCAACGAGGTGATCGCCACCAGAAAAACCACTTTGAGCATCAGCCTAGTCAATGTAGCGTAATTCAATGGCTCGAAGGGGGCACTCTGGAGAGCAGATAACACCAGATTTAGGTCCCACACCGGTACGCGGTGGACGGACATGGGTGTCAAAGCCAGCGAACGTAATTTGGGTGCCGAAGTGACCCCTGTGTGAGAAGCTCCGGATCGTCGGGCATGATGCAGTGATCTGTTGCCATTTTTACTATGTCCGCAAACCAACTCCTCCTTGGCCAACGAGGAGCCACCAGGATGGTTGGTACCCCCTCCTGGACTATCTTGCGTAATACTCGGTCCAGGATCGGAAACGGAGGAAAGGCATACAGGAGATTGAACTCCATCCAAGGAATCGCCAGGATTCCATCTGTTGCTATGGCCAGAGGGTCTCTTGAGAGAGATACGAACCTTGGAAGTATGTGATTGTGTCAGACGTAGTAGAACCAACCAAATTGCTCTTAGTTCCAAGAGATTTATGGGCAACCAGCTCTCTTTCGGACCCCACTGACCCTGGATCTTCTGGGTCTGCCAAATGCCTCCCCAGCCTGTAAGACTGGCATCCGTGGTAACTATCTCCCATTGGGGAGTCCGAAAGGACTTGCCTACCAGCAGATTCCGAGAATCTAACCACCACAAGAGGGATTGCCTGGCCGGGGGGGGGGGGGGGGGGGGGGGTTGGGGGGACAGCAAAAATCCTTGTTCCAGGGATCCCAGCTGGCTAGCAGGTTCGGCTGTAGAGGTCTCATGTGGAATTGGGCGAAGGGCACTGCCTCGAAGCAAGCCACCATTAGGCTCACCAATCTCATCCCTAGATGCACTGATGGCTGTTGACAAGCCAGCAAGGCTTGTACCTGCGTCTGGAGACCCAAGACTTTCTGCTGCGGCAGAAAGACCTTGGCCTGACTGTTGTCTAGAGTCATCCCCAGGGAGGATCTCACTGCCAACGGCGTGATATGCGACTTGGGGTAGTTGATCACCCAACCAAAGGCTTCCAGGGTTGACAGTACAGTCAGGGCGTCGCTCTCAGCCTCTTGAAGGGACTGGGCCGAGATCAGAAGGTCGTCTAGATAGGGTAACACACGAATACCCTGACCCCTCAGGAGAGCCATGATGCCCACCAGAACCTTGGTGAACACTCAGGGAGCTGAGGATATGCCGAAGGGGAGTGCCACAAACTGGAAATGTTGATCCTCCAGTGCAAACCTCAAAAACTTTTGGTGTCCCGGAAAAATCGGGATGTGCAGATACGCGTCCTTGAGGTCCACTGTAGTCAAAGTTGCCGGGCCGAAGCATCTGCACCGCCGACTGCAATGTCTCCATGCGGAAATGTCTGACTCTTATAAATTTGTTGAGACCCTTTAGGTCTAAGATCATCCGCAGCGATCCGTCCTTCTTGGGAACCGTGAACAGGTTGGAGCAGAATCCCTGACCCTGTTCCTGCCGGGGCACATGGCAAATCACCCCTATCCGCAGGAGATGTTGAACAGCTGCTCTCAAAGCCTCTGCTTTTAGCGGATTACGGGATGCCCTTGAACATAGAAATTTTGTGGGCGGTCTGGCTACCAGCTCGATCTTGTAACCTGAAGACACCACCTCCTGAATCCAAATATCCAAGATGTGACGTCTCCAGATTAGAGCAAACAGCAGTAGCCGTTCCCCCACCCGTGCGAGTGAGGGCGCCCCCTCATGCCCTAGTAGATTTGGCTGGAGGTTTGGGCTTAGCTTCCCAGGCGGAGGTTGGGCCGGCTGCGGGACCTACCTCTGCCCCGGGTAACTCTGCGGGCACTGGAGAATGAAGAACCTCTTCCCCCCCGAAAGGACCAGTAAGAAGAGGAGTGCCAAAAAGGCAGAGTAGGTTTTCTTCTCTAAGGGAGCTTACTATCCTAAAGGTCTAGTCGCACCCCGAACAGCCGACCCCCCACAAAGGGTAAACTTGTGAGGGACTTTTTGGCGGCCGCATCGGCCAACCACTGCTTCAACCACAGCGAACGGTGTAATGCTACAAGCAAGGCCGAAGTCTTGGCACCGAGCCTGACTACATCATCCATGGCAGTAACAACAAAGCCGATGAAATCCAAACAGGCTCTGAGCTCCTTAAACTCCTCCACCCGTTTGCGAGATTTAGCCTTAGCCACAAGCTGCTTAATCTTTTTCCTCGCGGCTAGGGAAACAATTGCTGTGGCGCACGCAGGACGTAAGAGGGAACCAACCAAGGTAAAAGCATGGCAAGCCAACTGATCCATGCGTTTGTCTGCAGGATCTCTTAAGGAAGCATTGTCAGGTGACGGCAGTGGTGTTGGATAGGCCTGAAACTGGAGGGGCCACAACTTAGTCAACTTGGCAGGGAAAGGATACCGTCTCTCCAGGCCCTTAGGAACCGACGGTAGCTTGTTGGGCATTTCCAACTCCTTAAGTATCATATTGGAAAAATGCAGCTGCTCGGGAAAAACCCGCCACTGTCTTTCAGGCCGAAACAAATCACCCTTCTTTCTCTTGGCCATCTTGGGAGGAACAATGTGCAAGGTATCAAAAACTGAACAAAGCAAGCTTTCCGTATCATCCGGAAGGAGGGAATCCTCATCCGAGGAGGAACCAGAGATGCTGTCTTCTCCAGCAGAGAGCAACTCACCTTCCGAGAGTGGGTCATCTGGCGACTCACCTTCCTCCGCTGAGCCAAAAGAAGCATACAAATCATCGTCTGAGTAAACCGGCTCCAAGTGCCGCTTCTTACTCGAGGCCTTTTTAGGGACTGCCAATGAGATCGTTTTTTCAAGGCTAGCCAGCCTGTGCGCAAAATCAGCGTGTGTCCCCTTACTGGTTCCCCCTTCACTAGGGGCTAACTGCAGCAGCGGAGGATCCGGAGAGCCTGGTGTTAACGCAGGACTAGGGGCAGGAGCAACCGCCCGCTCATGGTCCAAAACAATGCCTCTGGCGCAAGTGGAACAAATTGTGCTGAATCCGCCCAGGGGATTCCATCTGCACAAGGGGCAGAGCCTGTCTTGCCCAAGTGGGGTGCCCGGCTCACTATCCCCTGATGCCTCCATTATGGTGATTTTGAATATATAATATTCGTAAAAGGCTAAATAGACACTAATGTCCTAAGACTATGGCCGATCCCCCTTTTTAACAATGGGGACCGGGAGAAACCACAACCCTCAACCTTCAGCCCACAGTCTAAAATCAAAGAGAGGAGACAGCAATTACAATATGACCACACTGTCATATACAACATATTACAGACAAAATGCATAATAAAAATTGTCAAAATAGAAACATAAAAATACAATTCTGTGATTACTCACCTGTAGAATTGTTTTTACGGTGTACAGCACAGCTTGCTTCATTTCAATTCTTCACATTTGGGTAATCCGCCACAAGGTGGCGCAGTCGACTGCAGAAAGACTTGTGGCTCCTCCCGGCCCACAAAAAGGGCAGGAATTACCCAGAGACTCCAGTGAAAAAATAACTCTCTCATGAAAATCACCATAACAAGGCAAAAGAGGATAACAATAACAAGGGAGGGATGAAGCAAGCCATGCTGTACACCGTAAAAACAATTCTACAGGTGAGTAATCACAGAATTGTATTTTTCCTGGTGTACAGCACGGCTTGCCTCATTTCAATTCTTCACATTTGGGACATCCAATAGCAGTGTCCAGCAGGCAGTTCAAGACACTACCGCCTGAAGCACCTTGCGACCAAAAACAGCGTCAGCTGAGGCCCTAACATCAACCTTGTATGAACGGAAGACCAAGCAAACTTGTTCAACAGAAGCCTGGTGCTGAAAAGCCCAAGAAGCACCAATGGCCCCAGTGGAATGAGCCGTAACACGAAAAGGGGTTTCCTTCCCCTTAGCAGAGTACGCTTGCACCACCGCCTGTCTGATCTACTTGCTGATAGTGGATTTGGCTGGAGGCAAACCCTTCCTAGCCCCAGCAGGAAGGACAAACAGAGAATCCGACTTCCGAAAAGACTCAGTGGCGGTCAAATAGAATTTGAGTGGGGGGCGTGGCCGAACATGAGGGAATGAGGACGCTCGTGCCTTGAGCTCCCTCCAGCCGACTAATTACATTAGCGATTAGGGGCACCTTCCCTTATAAAATCTTCCCAGAGGACGATGGCCAAGAAGCGCAAGGGCCAGAGAGTGACTGTATCTTCTCAGATTAAGATAAGCACTTACCTGAAGGCCGACGGAGCGTGGGGGACCGACGGGTCTTCACCCAAGATGACGGCGGCGCGTGGAGAAGATGTGGTCCCAGGAGTGGAGAAGGCGGGGGCAAGCTGCCGGACACCCTGAGCGAAGGCTGGCGCGGCAGAGGACGGCCTGGAGACAGGTGGCGTGCTCGGAGAGTGCGGCGCGGCGGAGAAAGGAGGCACGGGACGTGGTGCAGAGCAGCAGGGCCCGGGAGAGGAGGTGGAGCCCGGATGGGCCGAAGCAGACGACGTGGCGGTGGGGGTGGAGAGCGCCCGCGAGAAGCTGTCGTGCCAGCCGTCTAAGGCACGAGTAAAGCCGAGCGACGCCCGGAGCCGGTCGGCGGGGGAAAGTGAGGAGCGGTCCGCATCAGCTGTTGCCGGGGACGGGAGGCACAGCAGAAGGCTGCATATTGACGGCGCAGCTGACGAGGTGAGAACTGCCCTGTTTAGCGCTGACGGGGCACAGCCAGCTGGACACAGCATGGGGGGAAAGGCGAGGTCTGCGGGGGTGGATGAGACAGACTTGTGGGCTGGGAGTGGAGGGGTTCCCACATGCCCTAGGGATCTCCCTCCTTTGGATGCCCCCTGTAAAGTTGGGATGCCCCCTCAGGCGGAGAATCAGGGGAGGAGCCAGGACATTGAGCTGGGGAGCCATATGGAGGTCCCAGCTCCCCCAAAATTGGAGCTCTCCACCTCCAGTAGCGGCAGCATGGGAACGAGCCCACCAGACATCTCACCGAGACAGCGCAGCTTTCAGGATACTCCCACGGCAGCGCTGCCCAGCCCGGATACCTCGGCGCGACTGGAGGCCTCGCCGGGCCTGAAGGGGGAGTGGTTCTCCCCGTTGGCGCGGTCCTGTGCACCCCATTCCCCCGCGTGGCACTCTGGGCATGACACTGGGGGGAACACATGGCAAAATGACCGGGCCAACACCGCAGCGGGCCGGGGCCGTTTCAGGTGCCTTCTCCACGGCAATATGACCCGAGCCAGCGCTCCCTGATGCCCCCATCCTGCCCACCCACGGGACCTGGACGCAGTGTGGCAGGCCCTATCCCTACCCACTCGGAGCGCACAGCTGCACGGTCGGCGACACTGGATGGAGACCTCGCCCAGACCGGCCCGGGAGGATATCGTGATAGCCACGCAACTGCCCCCCCCCTCTAGCTGGATTCCAAGACGTCAGGCCTGGAACAATCCCATCTGTCAGCACTACAAAGAATCGAGGCTCTAGAGAGAAACGTCTCTCCAGCGATCTATATCTCAATCGATGGTCCTGCAGCTCGGCGATTTGGAGAATAGGAGTCGTCGGAATAACATAAGGCTGCGGGGCCTGCGGGAGGCGACAGAACCAGATCAGCGACTACCTACAGTGACGGGCATCTTCAATGAGATCTTAAGCCGTCCGCCCAACACGGAGGTCATAGTGGACCGGCTACATAGAGCCCTCGGTCCCAGACCTGCCGACCACAATCGTCCACGCGATGTGATTTGCCGCCTTCATTATTTTTCAGTGAAAGGAAATTCTTCGAAAGGCCTGGGACAGAGATCAGTTAAGTTTTGATGGGGCGTCGCTGCAGGTCTTCCCGGATGTGTCCAGGTGGTCCCTTTATATGAAGCGTCATTTGAAACCCTTGCTTGGCAGAATCCAGGAGTGTGAAGCTTCGTACCGCTGGGCATACCCTTTCCACCTGCTTGTGCGGAAGAATCAACGGGTCTTTGCCCTGAGGTCACCTGGCGACCTCCTGGGGTTGTTTGCCTTCCTGGACTCAGGGCCGATGGAGGTCCCGGACTGGTTGGATCCTGCTTCGCTCCCACCCCTTCAGTTGGCCAGAGAGGGGCAATCGCAAGGAGGGCGTCGAGTAAGGGGTTCGTACGGTGCCCACAGAAGAAATGTCAGAAGACCTCCTTCAGCCCCCCAGCACTGGGATCCTGAGTCCTAGCTCAGTGTCGGACTTCATCCTTTGACTACCGTGGTCTACCTTGTGTTAAGTTGTCGGTTATGCTGGGGGAGTCTACTGGTTTGCTCCCTCGTGACCCGACCGGCTGGGCCGCGCTGGTATTCCGCGCACTGTTTGGGTGTGGTGGGCCAGGTTCCGGAGGGGCCGGGGAGCGCTTCCGATGGTTATAAATCAGGTGGGAGGTGCCCCCTTTGATGTTTTGCCCCACCATGGGCGTTAGCGCCGGGTTCGGGTTACTTATCTGTTTGAGGGGTCGGCTGGGGGGACCTCGCGTACCCCTTTAGTCCGCTTCGCACCCACAGTAGGTTTGGTCCCCCCCCCCCCCCCGCTCAGCAGTTGTCGGGTAGGGAGGGGCGCACGTTTGGGGATAAGTTAAGTTTAGTCCCCACTTAGTTACAGGTTTTTCCTTTTTCTCATCCCTGTAGTTACGATTTCGTAGAAGTTGTTGTGTATTGTGCTTAGTTACGTGTTTTTGGTTTTCCTTTTTTTTTTTCGTATTTCTGTCTTGTGTTCTCTTTCCTTATAGCTTTTTCTTTCCATTTCTTTCTTTCGCCTTACTCCACTTTACCCTTGTTCGTCTCACATACCCGCGGCCCCATCCCCCCCCTTCCCGACTTCTCACCTGTCCCCTTCCTCTGATTAGCGCTTTCCTTAGTATATCAGAATGTCCAAGGTAAAGTGCACATCCCTCAATGCAAAGGGCCTGAACTCCCCTCATAAAAGATCCTCCACCCTCAGGGAACTGAGGCGCTTGCACACTCAGATTGCGCTCCTCCAGGAAACTCACCTCAAAACAGGTAGGTCCCACAATCTCACTGATCGTCACTTTAAAACTCAATATCTTTGCCCCTCACCGGACTCAAAATCTAGAGGGGTCGCCAGTCTCTTGGCGGGGGCTCTACCTTGGACACACCTTGAGACTCTCTTGGATCCTGAGGGAAGGTTTATCTTTGTAAAGGGAACACTTTATTCCCTAAAAATTACCCTTGCAACATGTTACTGCCCCAACTCTAATCAACACAAGTTTCTCCACTCTACTTTAGAGAAACTTGCGGCCTTTGCAGAGGGGGTCCTTCTGGTGGGGGGAGACTTTAACGTAGCCCTGGATCCTGGGTTGGACACCTCTAGAGGGATCTCACATATTCCCTTTTCTATGCTTAAAAAAATTAAGTCCCTACTCCACAGGAACCAGTTGATGGATGCGTGGCGGACACTTAACCCCAAGGAGAGAGACTACACGTTTTTCTCTACACCACATAACTCTTATTCACCTGGTCCCACACAAGTATTTACACTTGGTGGTCAGCATGGACATCGGTCAGATAACCATTTCAGACCACGCACCTGTCTCGCTTACCCTCTCCATCCCGGACACCCCGCCCCTCAGGGGCCACTGGAGACTTAACAATTCGCTCCTGCAGTACCCCGAGGATGTTCAAAGGGCCATCGCTGAATTCTTTTCCGTAAACGTCACGGAGGGGGTATCACGTATGTCTGTCTGGGAGGCCCACAAATGCGTAGTCAGAGGCCTGCTAATTAAACATGGGTCGCGCCTTAAAAAACAAAGGAATGACCAAATTGCTCGGCTGACCCAGGAGATACTGGTCATCGAATCTAGGCACAAGCGGACTCTAGACAGGGATCTGGGGGCCAAATTAGTGAACCTCCGGGAGTCCCTTGGAGACATCTGCCTCACTGAGGCTAAGAAATGTGCCGTTAAGAGTCGGAGATTCTTTTAGGAGTTTGGCCATAAGTCGGGTAAAGCCCTAGCGAGGGCGCTGAAAGCCCAGCAGGGGAGGAATTTTATCCCAGTTATACAGGATTCCAAGGGGGGAAGGAAACGCCTGACGTCTGACATAGCGCAGGCCTTCAGGGAATTTTATAAGAGCCTTTACAATCTGCCTCAGGAGCGTTCGACTACCCACCTGAATCGTATTGCTTCTTATATCCGGGAGTCGGGGCTCCCTAGGCTAAAAAAAAGAGGCAATTAGCACCCTCGAAGGGGAGACTGAGATGGAGGAGTACCTGAGGACCATCAAAGGCACTAAGCCGAGAAGGGTGCCGGGCCCAGACGGTTTTAACCTGGGATATTACAAGGAGTTTGCTGAACTGCTTGGCCCTCAGTTTATTGCCTCCTTCGGCTCCCTGAAGATGGTTGTCCCCTGGCCAGAGACACACAGCGCATATCACGATCATCCCAAAGGCAGGCAAGGACCCGATGCAGTGTGGCAGCTATAGGCCCATTTCTTTATTGAACTGTGACCTAAAGCTATTCAACAAGATAATTGCAGACAGATTGGTCCCTCTCATCCCTCATCTCGATCACTGGGACCAAGTTGGCTTTGTTCCTTCCAGAAAGGGTAGGGACACCACCACGAGGGTCATTAATCTGATTCATCAGGCACATTCTGGGGGGCCGGGTACTCTGCTCCTTTCGATGGACGCAGAGAAGGCGTTTGATAGGGTCAGCTGGGAATTTCTGTTTGCGACCCTCAGTCATATCGGCCTTGGGGAAAAATACAATTCTGTGAAGTACTCACCTGTAGAATTGATATTATTTGTATACAGTACGTCCTGCTCCAGATATAATACTTACACTTGGGACATCCAATAGCAGTGTCCATAAAGTAGGGTGGGATCCCCCAACAAAAGGTGACAACAGGCAGTTTAAACTACTGCCGCTTGCAAAACCTTGCGGCCAAAAACAGCATCAGCTGAGGCCCTAACATCAACCTTGTAAAACTTTGAAAAGGTATGAACAGAAGACCAAATAGCGGCCTTGCAAACTTGTTCAGCAGAAGCCTGGTGCTGGAAGGCCCAAGAGGCACCAATAGCACGAGTGGAATGAGCAGTAAGGCGGAAGGGAGGAGTCTTCCCCTTAGCAGAACAGGCCTGAATCACAGCCTGACAAATCCATTTGCTAATAGTAGATTTGGCAGGAGCCAAACCCTTCCTAGGACCAGAAGGGACCACAAAAAGAGCATCAGTCTTCCTGAAGGCCGCAGTGACTACCAGGTAGTACTTCAGACACCTTACCACATCCAATGAATGCAAAACCCTTTCCTTAGCGTTGCTAGGATTAGGGCACAATGAAGGAAGGACAATGTCCTGATTCAAATGAAAGGCAGACACCACCTTTGACAGAAAATCTGGCTTAAAGCGGAACACCACCTTGTCCTGGTGTCTCTCGTAGTATGGGGGCTGAATAGACAGAGCCGCCAGCTCAGACACGCGTCTGACCGAAGTAATAGCCACCAGAAAAACAACTTTGAGGGTAAGTACAGCCAGAGCAGCATCCTGAATAGGCTCAAAGGGAGCACTCTGTAAGGCAGACAAAACCAGGTTCAAGTCCCAAACAGGGAGCGTAGGCTTACGAGGGGGACGCACGTGAGTGACCCCCTGAAAGAAGGTCTTAACCAAGGGATGCTGCGCAAAGGACCTCTGAAAGAAGACAGACAGGGCAGAAACCTGACCCTTCAGAGTACTGAGGTTTAAACCCAACTCTAAACCATGTTGTAAAAACTCCAGAATTCTAGGGATTAAAAATTCCCTGCAGGGGAGAGACCTAGACTCACACCAGTCAATGTAGGAACGCCATACCCTATAATAGATGGAAGAAGTTTTCTTTCTAGCCTGTACCATGGTATCCACCACTGAGGCAGAGAAGCCTTTCTCCATCAAGATGGAGGTTTCAGCAGCCAGGCCGTCAAAGCCAGAGTTTGTAAACTGGGATGGCATAAGGAGCCCTGAGTGAGTAGATCTGGCTCCTCTGGCAGAACGTACTGGTCTACTGCCATTTGTACCACGTCTGCGAACCACACTCTTCTTGGCCACCACGGGGCCACCAGAATCACTGGCACCCCTTCCAGGGCAATCTTGCGCAGAACCCTGCCCAGCAGGGGAAATGGGGGGAAGGCATACAGAAGCTGGAATTTCTTCCAAGACAGTGACAGCATCCGTGGCCAAGGCCAGAGGATCCTGCGACAGGGAGACAAAGGCCGGGAGCTTGTGATTGTGACGGGATGCAAAAAGATCCACATCCGGTAGGCCCCACCGGTAACACAGGGACTGGAATACCCTGTTGCAGAGGGACCACTCCCCCTGACGGGAAGTCCCCCTGCTCAGAGAGTCTGCTAGAAGATTCTCTACCCCCGGGATATAAACAGCCGAGATGCATTGAACATTGGCCTCCGCCCATGTCAGAATCCGCGACACTTCCTGGAGGGCACCCTTGCTCCGGGTCCCTCCCTGATGGTTGATGTAGGCAACCGCCGTCCTGTTGTCCGAGCGCACCTGCACAGACAGTCCCCGCAGGTGGTCAGTCAACTGTTCCAAAACCAACCTGACCGCCCGTAGTTCCAGAATGTTGATGGGTAAATGGGCCTCCTGAGGGCCCCACCTCCCCTGGAACCTCAGGGATTTCCAGAATCCCCCCCAACCTGACAGACTGGCATCCGTGATGACCGTCTCCCAGGAGGGGGCTAAAAAGGACCTGCCCTTAAGCAAGTTCTTGTGGTCCAGCCACCACGAGAGGGACCTTCTGACCAATGGGGGAAGCACACAAACCCCGTCCAAGGACGCGGGGTCCTTGTCCCACACTGATAGGAGGTGAAGCTGCAGAGGCCTCGAATGGAACTGAGCAAAGGGCACCGCCTCGAAGCTCGCCACCATCAGGCCCACCAGCCGCATTCCCTGTCTGAGGGAGAGCTGGGGGCACGAGAGCAGGGACCGCACCTGCGTAGTCAGATCTTCCACCTTCTGTTGGGGAAGGAATATTCATGACTGAACCATGTCCAGAATCATCCCCAGGAATGGGGTCACCGGTGAAGGGGACAGGGAGGACTTAGGATGATTGATCACCCAGCCGAAGGACTCCAGGGTGGACACCACCAGCTGTCCAGCTCCGCCTGCTGTAGAAGCCATGAGGCGATGAGAATGTCGTCCAGGTAGGGCAGCACTCGAATGCCCCCTGACCTTAGCAAGGACATCACAACCGCCAATACCTTGGTGAACACCCTGGGAGCTGAAGTGAGGCCAAAAGGGAAGAGCCACAAATGGGTAGTGTTGATTTTTCAACTCGAACCTGAGAAACCTTTGATGCCCGGGGAACACAGGGATGTGAAGGTAAGCATCTTTGATGTCCACAGACGTCATAAAATCCCCTGGTCATAGAGAGCCCACGGCCGAGCGCAGGGTTTCCATGCGAAAGCGCTTGCTCTTGACAAATTTGTTGAGGATCTTTAAATCCAGAATGGGCCTGACTGACCCATCTCTTTTGGGTACTGTGAGAAGGTTGGAGTAGAAACCTTCTCCCAATTCTCTCAAGGGAACTTTGCAAATAACTCCCAGCTCCAGAAGTCCTTGTACGGCTTGCATCAGGACCTGGGCTGATACCGGGTCCTGGTGTATCCGGGACCTGACGAATCTTGAGGGGGGCCGCACAGCAAACTCTATCTTGTAGCTGGAGGTAACTACCTCCTGAATCCACCGGTCTGAGACTTGACACATCAAGACATGCGCAAAGTGCTGTAGTCGTCCCCCCCACCCTGGCGGGCGAGAGCGCCCCATCATGCCTGAGGGGTCTTGGGAGGGGGTTTGGATTTGGTCCCCCAGGAGGAGCCAGGGCGTCACCCCCTGCTCCTATGCCAGGAGTCTGTGCGAGCCCCCACGAAGGACACCCCTTTACCCTGCTTAGCGCCTCTGTAGGGGGCTAAAAGGGGGCCCTGGTTGTGAAAGGGCCGAGGCTGCTACCTGCGTTGTGGTAACTGTGGTAAACTGTGGTAAAGAGGTCTAGGCGATCCCCAAACAGGCGTAGTCCCTTGAAAGGGAGCCCAGTAAGGGCTTTCTTAGCAGCATTGTCGGCCGTCCACTGTCTCAGCCATACCGAGCGGCGTATAGCCACCGACAAGGCGGAAGATCTGGCGCACAGCCTAATAGCATCGTTCGATGCAGACAGGATAAATTTCACAAATACATCACAGTTAGACAGTGCATTAATAGTATCAGCAGGCAACTCGTCTGAGGCGTCAAGTGCATTCCTGACCATGGCCCTGAGCGCCACGGCAGTAATGGCCAGAGCGCAAACTGGGCGCAGTGCCGCCCCTCCAAACACAAAGGCATGGCACGCCAGTTGATCAAAGCGCCGGTCCTCAGAATCCCGCAGTGTAGTAGTGTCGGGAGAGTGCATAATAGAGGTGTTAGACAGCCCTAGAATAGGAGCATCGACCTCGGGGGGCGATGACCAGCACTTGACCATGTCAGCAGGAAATGGATACTTCCTGTCCAGACTCTTAGGGATCCCGGGAAGTCTACTGGAATGTTCCCACTCCTTAAGCACTAGGTTATTGAAATGGGTCTGCTCAGGAAATTCGCCCGCAAGGGCACCTACATATCGAGGGAGGAGGAGGACCGTTACCACGCGCGCGATCAGCATCGAAATGGTGCCAAGGAGGCCTCGAAGGGTGGGTCAGAGCGGGCTGTGACGCGGAGTGCGCCAAGCCAGGTCTCCGCCCCCCCGAAGAGCGCGAAGCTATGAATACAGTAGTAAGCGCAAACAGTAAAGCAAACAGCAAAGAGTCAATGACACACTATAGAAGCCCAAAACGGGGATTACTTCCAGATGCACCCAACAACAAAAATCAATAAAGACGCCGCAGCATCTGAGGCGCCGCCGCCGCCTGTTCACACGCCCGTCCAGTAAGGGCAGATAATCGCCCGGTGGCGGCCGATAGAAAATAAAGACAGCGTGGCTCTGACACCAGGTGTATGAGTCAGGGACAATACTAAGGCCATAACGTGTACTGAATACACACGACCACCACACCCTTCCCCCTTTCTTTCCCCCCGAACTACGGGGGGAACGAGGGAGAATGGCGACCATTTGAACAGGGTCCGCCGCTACACAGGGTATGGGGCAATAGCGCGGGAGGGGCATCCACGAGAGGCTCACCATCAGTCTAAACCGCCTACCCTTTGGTGGGGGACTGTGGTGGAGTGAAGCTCTATAAGCACACGTAGTGCTGCCTACCTTCACCCGACCAGCGCAGCCCAGGCTGGGAGGCACATCACAGGGAGGACAGGTGGGAGTAGTCCAACAGGGCCGCAGGCTTCAATAGCCCCGCTCACCTGCGAGAGAGTGAAACATCATGTCTTCGCAGTCAGCACTGCAGAGAAATCTGGGGATTCGTGGGAGGTCCCTGGGTATTTGAAGGGCTGGGAGGAGCCTGTTTTTTTCCATGTCTCTGCAGTGCAGCGCCATCTGGTGGAGGATAACCCAAGTGTAAGTATTATATCTGGAGCAGGACGTACTGTATACTAAGAATATATGACCCACTGGATCAAGGCCTCCTACACATGCCCCTCTGCGTCCGTCATAGTAAATGGGCTCCCCTCTAAATCATTCAATCAAACAAGACGCGCCAGGGATGCCCGCTCTCACCGTTGATTTTCATCCTAACACTAGAACCATTCTTACGCACTGTCAGGAAGAACCTGGATGTTGCCGGAATACATGTTGGCCTTGTTGAGCACAAGGTGGCGGCGTAAGCCAGAAACAACCCTGCCTGTTTTGATGGTGGAGCTCCGGGACTTCCAGGCTGTGTCAAACTATAAAATAAATTATCAGAAATCTTCGGCCCTCAACATTAACATTCCTCCCAAAAGAATGGAGCAAATCTCGAAGACCTTCTGCTTTAAATGGGAGCAGGAGGCGGTAACTTATCTAGGGACACAAATTCCGGCCCAGCCCCAGAAGATTTATGCTGAGGAGGGTGGAAGAGGATCTCCGAAAGTGGAACAAGGGTGCATTTACCTGGTTCGGCCGGGTTAATATTATTAAGATGAACATTCTACCGAGAGTCTTATATCTCTTCCAGGCCCTTCCAATTGAGGTCCCCCACTTTTTTTTTTTAAACGACTTACGGGGTTGTGCTCTAAGTTCGTTTGGGCTGGAAAAGTGCATCGACTGGCAGCACACCTCCTGACCCTTCCCAAGGCGCGGGGGGCCTGGGCCTCCCGGACTGGAAGCTGTATCACGCTGCGGCCCAACTGGTCAGGGTGATCGACTGGTGCAGGCATTCCTCACTGAAACAGTGGACACACGTTGAACAGGAGGCGTCGCCTGCATCCCTTCCGGGACTCCCATGGACCCCATTGGGCCACTTTCAAACACTCAATAAGCACCCTACAATAGGCCCCACGAGGAAAGTGGCGGCGAGGGTTTTCCCGAAGTCGGACATCTCCCCCTCCCTGTCACCATTAACCCCGGTGATAGGGCACCCGGACTTCCCAGTGAGTCAGTCTGTCGGTGTCTTCCGTTCGTGGGTGCAATGGAATTGCTACAGGCTCGTGCATATGCGTGAGGGGGGCAGGTGAAGTGGGTTGGAGGATCTGGCTGCTAAACATTCGCTGCAGCCACTTAATTTCTGGCGGGCCTTACAGCTGCTACATTACCAGAAATCTACGGGCCAGATGGGCGAGGCAGATAGATAGTTGACCCCTTTCGAGCAACTCTGCACTGGGGTAGGCCATTTCAGAGGGGCTCTGTCGTACACATACTACCTGCTCATTAGTACCCCGGATTCGTTTGTGCCCCCTTGCGTGGAGGGGTGGGAGAGGGAACTAAACAGAAATTTTTCAGCGGATCAGAGGCAAGCTATGTTTCAGATGGCTCACAAATCTTCTATCACTAGCAGATACCAAGAAGCCTAGTATAAAATTCTGACCCATTGGTACTAAGTGCCTTCCAGGCTGGCAAAGATGTTTTCCTCTTCCAGCCCCCTATGTTGGAGGTGCTCGCGTGAAAGGGGCACAATGGTTCATATTTTCTGGGAATGTACTGGCCTCACTAAGTTTTGGAGCAATGTCCGGAAAGTAGTGCTACTCCTGGCTGGGATTGATCTGGGGGAGGACCCGGCCGGTTATCTCCTGAATTTGGCCCAAACCTCTATTCGCAAGAGGGTTAAATCCCTCCTAGCCCCACTTCTGTCGCCGCAAAGTCATGTATCCCTGCATGTTGGAAGTCGCCGATGCTCCAACAACAGCTATGTGGCTGTCCAGGGTTAGAGACATTAGTAGGATGGAAGAACTAACGGCCTCAATGAAGGATACCTTTGACAAATACAGGGAGATCTGGTGTGCTTGGGATAAATTTACCCTATGGCTGATTACCTTGGCTTTCTTCTGGAATGAGGCCTAAATACTTTTAAGCGACTCCCCCCCACCCCGTCACCCTGCCTCCCCCCTGTCTTTCTGTCCCCCCCCCCGTCCTTTTTCTCTTCTTCTCAGGTATTCTTCTTTGTTGTGTGCTATGTTTTTAGTTGTTTTGATTTAGTTTATGCATAAAAGAAATGTGGAGGCTTGGGTTGTGGACAAAAGCTTATAAAAGATTAATAGGCGGTGGCCGGGACGGAGGAGTTGAATAGCAGCTGTACGGAGAGGGGCCAGGTGCTCTACGGGTTTCTGAGGGCGCCAGATGTAGATGGACTGTTTCTTCAGCTGTGAAACCCCCTCTTGTCTATTTATCCCCTGGATGTGGTTGCAATATTGTGTATTGCAATTCTATGTAATGTCATTGCGATATATGGTTCCGCCAAATCAGTATTGCTGAAGCTTGTCTGTAATGCCTGTCTCCTCAAAAATTACAATTTAAAAAAAAAAATTGAATTTGAGCGCCCTGACCACATCCAGAGAATGAAGGCTTCGTTCCTTAGAATTAGAAGGGGCAGGACACAATGCAAGACAATGTCCTCATTGAGATGGAAGGCAGAAACAACCTTGGGCAAAAATTCAGGTTTAAGACAGAATACCACCTTATCCTGATGCCGTTCGAAATAAGGAGGCTTAATAGAAAGCGCCGCCAGCTCAGAGACACGACGCACCGAAGTGATAGCCACCATCTTAAGAGTCATAATGGCCAGTGCAGCATTGCACAAGGGCTCAAAGGGAGGACCCTGGAGAGCAGAAAGCACCAAGTTCAAATCCCACACCGGTAGCAGGGGCTTACGCGGTGGACGTACATGAGTAACCCCTTGGAAAAAAGTCTTGACAAGCCTATGATTGGCGAAAGATTGTTGGAAAAAGATTGCCAAGGCCGAAACCTGTCCTTCGAGGGTATTCAGTTGTAGACCCGACTCCAGACCATGTTGTAAAAACTCAAAAATCCTAGAAATGGGGAAAGTGCAACAAGGAAAAGACTTAGACTCGCACCAGGCAATGTACGCATGCCAGACCCTATAATAAATCAAAGAATAAGATTTCTTCCGAGCCTGCCCAAGACAATATCAGTGACACCTCCTTGAGGGCTCGTTTGCTCTGAGTCCCGCCCTGATGATTCATGTAAGCGACAGCCATCTGATCGCACGGCCCCGAAGGTGGGGAGTCAACTGGAAGAGAACCAATCTGATCGCCCTCAGCTCCAGGAGATTGATAGGCGTGTGGGCATCCTGAGGGCCCCACTGGCCCTGGAACTTCAGTGAGTGCCAAAACCCTCCCCAACCGATCAGACTGGCGTCCGTGGTGACAATTTCCCAGCACGAAGGTAGAAAAGACCTGCCTGCTAGAAGATTCCTCGAGTCCAACCACCACGATGGGGACTGTCTGGCCAGAGGGGACAGAGCGAATTCCTGCTCCAGGGATTCCTGTTTCCGATCCCAAACGGTCAAGAGATTAAACTGAAGAGGTCTCATGTGGAACTGGGTGAAGGGTACAGCCTCGAAGCAAGACACCATGAGTCCCACCAACTGCATCCCCAGATGGTTGGAGGGATGAGGACACGACAGCAGGGCTCGCGCCTGCATCTGAAGGCCCTCCACCTTCTGCTGAGGAAGAAACACCTTGACCTGAGACGTATCCAGCGTCATGCCCAGGAAGGACCTCACCAATCACGGAGTGAGCGAAGACTTGGGATAATTGATCACCTAACCGAAGGACTCTAGGGTGGACACAACCACCTGAGTATCCCTCTCGGCCTGATGAAAAGATGGAGCAGCAATCAACAGGTCATCCAGGTAAGGAAGAATGCGAATGCCCCCAAAAGAAAAGACCAACAAAAGAAGCATACACAGTAAAAAACACCACAACGTATGAAAACACCAACAATCAAGTGGAACACAACAAGGGTGGTTCTCCTCTCCCCCATATAGGCTCACCATTTGCCTATGACCGGCTACCCTTTGGTTACAGGGTCTGCGGCCCGGAGCATAGCTCACCGAACACCCGACCCCAGGTGTTCCCCTACCTTCACCTGATCCGTCAGCCGAGGCTGGGAGCCAGAAGGGTCCAGAAACAGGTGGGAATAGGCTTGCAGGGCCGACGGGCTTGGTACGCCCCACTCACCTGCGAATAACCAGAGAGAAATCTTCTGTCTTCGCAGTCAGGACTGTAGAGAAACTCTGGAGTCTCTGAGTAATTCCTGCCCTTTTTATGGGCCGGTAGGAGCCACAAGTCTTTCTGCAGTCGACTGCGCCACCTTGTGGCTGATTACCCAAATGTGAAGAATTGAAATGAGGCAAGCCGTGCTGTACACCAGGAAAATATGCAAGCATTTCCCCCCTCTTACCGTTTTGAAAATGCAACAACAGAAGGAAAGAGGAGAACTCACGAAACCGCACTGCAGCAGCGCTACGGAGAGACGCAGGAGCAGCCAAGCACCGAGGTATAACTTCCAGATGCGCTGCAGCAACACTCAGCAGCGCGCGTTCCAGAACCTTCTGGCCGGGGGAGCATCACTGGAGTGACGAGCCTGTGCACCGCCGCCCGTGACTCCGCCCGTCAGATACAGTGGCCTAGCAGCAGCGCCACCTACCCCCGCTACCCCCCCCCGACTCGCAAGGAGCCCGCGGGGCGCGCAGTCACGCGCCCCTGCCAGATGACTCCAACCGGCGAGGGAACGAGGGAGGCGAGTATGTGGGAGGAGCGGCAGCAGGCCACTCCTCTCCGTAGCGTGCTATGGCGACGGAGCTCTCCACCGCTCCCCCACGTAAGTAGCAACAAGCACGAACACGGTAATAATAAACAATAAAACATGTGGGAGAAGGGAGGGTATATACAAGAATATAGAGTGATTTCTCAGCAGGTTCACCATAAGATACCTGCGGCCGACTTGTTTCTTGTAAAAAGCCTGCGGCCCAGAGCCATGTGCTCCGCCAAACCCCGGCGTTTAACCCTACCGTACACGGATCCCAAAACAGCCAAAGCTGGGAGGCAAGGATGGGTCAGAGGAATTGGCTTTTGGCGGGTCCTTGCCTCTATCCTTAGCCCTGGGTGGATTAGGCTAAAAAAAATGCCATAATAATCAGGATTTATACATTATCAGCTCCTGAGGCATCTTTGCACAAGGTGTGAGGACCAGAAGATCTACAGCCTGCACCATGTATATTTCTGCCCAGGATCCTCGATCCTTACTGGGCTAGGGGCAGAGTCCTGCCACTGCTGTGGGCTGCCAGGTCGCCGTCCTGCTGCCCGTCCATGTTGCTCTGTGTCTGGTCTCACCAGCTTCCCTTATGGCTGGGAATCAAGTGCTACCTGTACTTTCGGGTTGCCCA
The DNA here is from genome assembly GCA_027917425.1 of Gastrophryne carolinensis. NCBI lineage: Eukaryota > Metazoa > Chordata > Amphibia > Anura > Microhylidae > Gastrophryne > Gastrophryne carolinensis. Next base: position 42,100,123 of record CM051243.1, on the reverse strand, counting down.
CGTTGAGGACGAAGACCACCGCAAAAGAGGCTCTGGTAAGTATCCAAGGGGTCCCCAATAGGCACGCACACCCGCTGCCAAATTGTCCGGTATTTAAAAGGGACAACGCACAACCAGTGTGCTGTCAGGCTATGTGGGACTGCCCTGGCTGCCTGTGAACCTCGGATGAACTACACCTGATAACAGATGTTTCCAGGCTCAGCTGGCTCCTCCAGAACTCCTGGAGCTGAAAACAAAAAAACTAAAACAAATTGGTTGCAGCCTACTGTCCAGTGGTTCTTTAGGGAGGAAACACAAAGAACTGAGGTAGGGAGGAAAAGGTGAGGTTTTAACCTCTTTTCAGTTTGAGTTTCCTCCCAGGGGGTGGAGCCTCTCTCTACATGGGTCGTGCTGAAAGATGAAGGGAGAAAAAAACAATACTCATCTTTTGTCCCCTGCAGCTGCATGGTCCTACTCCGGCTTGTTAAAACATACCCAGTCCAGAGAGAGTTCTGCGGTGTGCATCTGAGCAGAGTTTCCTTGACCACTCATGCACCATTTGCAAGCAAATTAGTGAACGAGACCCTGCCCCACCTCCACTTTGACAGGGGGGGGGGGGGCATCTCAGACTCTCCACGTTCTCTGTAGGAGGGACAGCCCAGTCTAAATAATGTCTGTGGTTCATGAGAGCTGCCATGATGGGATTACTGTGGGATGCTGCCCCATTGACTTCCATCCAAATGATGGGGGGGGTGCTTTGTCACACACATCTCAATACCAGACAATGGGACAGCAGCCAGGGGTAATCCTATCATCGCTGCTCCCATGAACCACAAACGTTATTTAGACTGGGTTGTACATTTTACCTGGACAGTGCTGTGCAGTACCTGCGATGGCACCACAATGGGGGCACCCAACTTCTCACTTAATATTAGAATGAAACAGAACACAATGCGACCTGCTGCTGGCCTTCCCCCTGGGGCATCCCAAGATGACTGTGTAAACCATCCGCCTCCCTCTCCGGGTTACTTCACAGATGTAAATATCGACAGCCACATCTCCAGCATCTTTGGGCTGTGTGTGCACTTCTGTGCCTAGCCATGCAGATAGGCTGGGGGTGGGAGTGTGCCTGCTGCTGGGAGTGCAGCTGCTGTCGCTCCCAAATGCAATAAACAGAGCCATATATTACATATGCACGGCAAACGGCTCTCACTGGATGAGGGTGCACTGGGGAAAGGTGAGTTTTCTGGGTGATCGGGAGATTTCACACAGTGGACATGGAACAAAACCCGTGAGTCAAAATCCTGGGTTTGATCCGCTTTAAGCTGAGTGTGTAGGGTCTACTCACTGGACTGCTGATTGTCTCCATGGTCCGGGGGTAAGCCTTCGGGAAATGCCACAGCCGGACCTAGAAACAGATGACAAGAGAAAAAAAAATTATAAATCATAACTCCGCACCCACCATAATCACGGATGAAGCCCTTCTCGAGCTAATCACTTTGCCTACAGACATAAGGTGATCAGCTTCCTGGAATCCTGACATAATAGTTACTGGAGTTCCCTTTCAATGTGAAAACTGCTCCGTTGTGGAGCAGCTCAATTTTCCACACAACCAGTTCGACCAGGGCGGCCCGCGTCACAAAGTGAAAAGACAACACTTTGTATGTAAATAAAGGAGACGTTGTCCCTTCCAGAATCATCTTCTCCCACGCCTGCCGCTGGCTACTAAAGAAAGGGACTCGGGGTTGCAAACAATTTCCAGTATGAAAAGCACCTGGGAATAGTCAAAATCCTGGGTTTGCTCTTTAAAGAGGAGCAACCACTGGCAAAGAATTTATAAGACTTGAGGGATGATGGTCTCCTCTCCGTGGGGCATCCTGATTTGGGATACCTCAAAATGTGAAACCCCCTGGTTCGCTGTAAAGCTTACCCCCATGGCACGTACTGGCTGCAGAAGCATCCCCTGCTTGTCCCCAGCTGCTTTACGTAAGGTCAAAAAGTATGCTTGCTGCTCCCATTAATTTGGCTTTGTATGTAGGAGAGCCAACACATGCACTGCGGGCTCACAGAGTTAAAGCGGACCAAAACCCACATTTTTAGCTAGTGTCCCCTGAATTGCTGCCCCCATGAAGAGCACCTTTGCCAATTTTTTGTGCTCCCACTTGCCTCTAATCCCAGATAATGGCGCCTGTTTTAGCTGTAAAGCTCTGCCTCCTCCATTCAATGCCATTGTTGTGTGTGGCAATGATGTCAGTGCCACACCTATGCAATGACTGATCACCTGCCATCTCACAAAGACGAACAAAAAATACCATTCTGTGAATACTCACCTGTAGAATGGATATTATCAGTATGCATCACACCAGAATAAGTGGACCAAAACCCACCGAACTTGTAAAATACATTTGGCCAAAGTCCCTGACGTTATTCCCTCCTTAGGATGTAGAACTAGAAATGAATATTTTAGTTTTTTGAATCTTCCTGGAACACTGTTTTATTCTAAGTATGCATCACACCCTGCTCCAGAATAATTCATTACGTCTGGGTTATAGTCCACAAGAGGGCGCTTTACTGCAGAGATGGCAAAAAAGAGGCCCCTCCCGGCCCATATATACCCGGGACCTCCCACTCATTCCCCAGTATATGTAAGCAGTAAGGGAACCAGGAGAAGCCAAAAACAAATTAACAACATTAACAAGGAAAAATTCACCATATAGAGGATCCAGAATACAACTCAGGGTGGGATGGAGCAGGGTGTGATGCATACTGATAATATCCATTCTACAGGTGAGTATTCACAGAATGGTATTATTCTAAGTATGCATCACACCCTGCTCCAGAATAATTCATTACGTCTGGGACATCCAGTAGCAGTGTCCAACAACGGGTGGGGATCCCAAAGCAAGGCCACAATGCGCACCCAGGAGCCCCCCCAGCCTGACAGTCTGGCAACCGTAGTGACCATCTCCCAGTACTGTGTCAGGAATGATCTGCCCCAGAAGATTCTCAAGTCCAGCCACTCGAGGGGGGACCGCCGGACCAGAGGATACCTATTTAAAGCAAAGGTCTGAACCAGAGACGGGGACAATTCCTTTCCCAGGCTGAAAGAAGATGGATCTGAAGAAAGCCACATGTGGAATTGAGCATAGGGCACTGCCTAGAAGCAGGCCACCATATGTCCCACCAGCTGCATCCCTTACCGGAAGGATGGGTGAGGGTTGGACAGCAGAACATGAATCGGCGCTTGAAAAGTGACCACTTTCTGCTGAGGGAGGAAAAACCCTGGCCTGAGTGGTATCCAGAATCATACCCAGGAAAGGCGATCACCCAGGACGGGGAGAGAGAGAGAACTTGTGGTAATTGATCACCCACCCGAACCACTCCAGTGTCACCACCACCGTCCAGGTGTCCAGCTCTGCCAGTTGGAGTGAAGGAGACTTAATGAGAAGAATGCGAATAACTACGGGCTCTGAGAAGGCCATCACGCTTGCCAACACCTTGAGTAACCCCCGTGGGCAAGGTGGGCCCGAAGGGGAGTGCCGCAAATGGCAGTGTCATTCCTCTACTGCAAACCTGAGGAACTGAGGAACTGCTGGTGCCCTGGAAAAACCAGCACTTAAGAATAAGCATCCAAGATGTCTGTCGAAGTCATAAAGTTCCCCGGGCGCAGGGAAGACGTAGCACAGCGTTACCATGCGACAAGTCAGGTTCTGATGAGCTTGTTGAGAAGATTAGTTCTCGGATGGGACTGACGGGACCATCCCTTTTGGGCACTGTAAAGAGATTGTTAACACTGACCTCTATCTCCCGGGGAGAACTGACGGACGGCCCCCATGGCCAGAAGGCTTTGTACCCCCAGCAACAGGTCCTGAGCAGCCCAAGGGTCCGTAGGAACCCGTGATAAGAATCTGAGAAAATGAGTGAAGAGCAGCAGTCGTCCCCCACCAGAAGGGTGAAGGCGCCCCCTCAATGCTGAGCGGACTAGCAGTGGATTTGGGCATAGCACCCCATAAGGATCCAGATCGGCCACGGCAACTGCCTCTGCCCCAGAATCTCCCCTTTGTCCCACAAAGGGTACCCCCTGCCTGAACCAGGCCCATGAAAGGAGGGTTAGAAGGACTGACTCCCGAAAGGGTCATGGCTGCTTATTGCATTGGGGAAAACGTACCTCCCTTAGCCAGAGATCCAACGATCACCAACAGGCGCAACCCAACAGAGGGAAGCCCCTTGAACGCCTTCCTAACAGCATTATCAGCTGCCCACTGGCGCCACCAGACCGAACAACTGGAAGAGACCATCAAGCCGAGGTCCTGCTATACCGCCAAATGGTGTCATCTAAGGCGGGGATATAAGGCTCACATTGTGACAAGCTCTAATTCAGCCCTAGAAGGATCCACATGGAAGCCTTAAAGAAGGCCCCTGAATAAGGTCCTAATAGCCACGGCTGTAATAGCAAAGGCACCCACCGAGCGCAAGGCCGAACCCATACAGGCAAGGAGTCCCGTTACTGAATACATCAGTCCTCACTATCCATCAGGTAGTGGAAGCGAGGGAATGCGCCACAGACGTAACAGACAACCCCAGGATGGGGGCGTCCACCTCAGGGGAAATTGACCAACACTAGACCAATCCGCGGGGAAAGGATACCTCTATCCCACCCCGTAGGTATACCGAGAACCAGCAAGCCGTTCCCATTCCTAGAGAACCAAATAACAAAAAGGCGTCTGTTTTGGCAATTCCAACCGCGGTTCTGCGGTACCAAACAATTCCCTCTGCTGCTTAGGAGCCGCTGCAGGAGGTACAATGGCAAGTACCTCAAAACTCTGAGTAAGAAGCCTATGGGTGTCATCAGCATCCCACTGCTCTGAGGCGGCATCAGTGCCATGGCAGGCTGATCATCAGAGGGATCAGAATCTGAACAATTTTCCCTTCCACTAGAGGGGTACAGACAGACAATGATTTAATCATGATGTTAACGTAAAGGCCGGCGCAGCTGGCGCCATGTGCCGTCCTTTAGCTGGAGCCAACCGGGCTGCAGAGCTAGCAATCAATATCTCAACGTTGGACAATCTAGCGCAAACATCATATAGAGACTCCCCGCTAGTGTTAATGTCACTAGGGGGCATAAACCAAGCGCGGTGGCGTGGGGGATGAGATCAGCAGAACTGAACCAGCCGCACATTGAACACAATCAGCACATTATAGCCCACAAGGGATGCCCCACATACCACACAGTCGGGCTTGCGCCAAGGGGGCCCAGAGCACAGTATCCTGGGAAGCCTCTGTATGGTGATTTTGGTAGTCGCCATGACCAATGGGAATTACGCTGTTCAGCTACCTGGGATGCCCCTTAAATGTCCATTAGTGGGAGGATTTAAAAAGGGCCAATGGTAATAATGGTACCCTTAAATTTGAGGGATAGGGCCACAGGACCGGGAGAAACCTCTAATTAGGGTTGTCCCGCCTGGAAGACATAATAGGGAAACCAGCGTAAGCAAAAACAAGCAAGCACCCGCATACAAGTAGTTGTAGTTACAATACTAATAAATGTACCAACAAATGCTACCCGCAGAGCCTTAACAATCGCCTGGCAGCCCAATGACAATTACCAATATACACATAATGATATAAGATATAAGCCAGGCATGGGGCACTCACAAGCACCGTCAGGGATAAGATGGCGCCGGATGGACCGCAGGAAGAGAAAACGCGGGGACCAACCACAGGCCGCACTCCCCAGCCAATAGGGCTGCGGAGCCGGCCGTGACGTCACCGGCCCGACACCGCTCCAGAGCTGGAGCGCGCACGGGCCGATCAAATGGCCGGAATAGCAGAACGGAGGAGAAGGGAAGAAACGCTGGCGGATGCCAGCGCGAGACAGTACAAACATACACACTCAAACACACATACAAGGTGAAAGTAAAACAGCACACATCACATTACAAATGAATGACCGCCCCCCCCCCCCCCCCCCCCCAACTAACCGGGAACAGGGAGGCAGAGGGAAAAGTCCATGGTTACATTTGGAGCCATGTAACGAGGGTGTCAGGGAACCGCGGGTCACGTGATCCAGCTATAAACCAGGGACCTCTGTACACACAGACCGCGCTACCAAGAAAACCTTTGTTCGAGTCCTAGCAGGAATACCAGGCCCAAAGCCCGCGGACACACAGATTCTTGGTTTAAGGTCACTCAATTTAAAATTTAAAGTTTTAATGCTATAAGCACACTAGGCAGGGATAACAAGCATTTGGCTATGATGTAATATGAAATGATACAGATGATACAAATATGCTGTTCTGAGACGGTTACAGGATAGAGTGAGTTACACAGAGACACAATAATCAGTTACCTTAGAATGCAGTTTCAGAGTAGTGATGATGGCTTCCACAAGAGGTAAGTGGCAAGCTGTGTGGGTGGGCACCTCCAGCATGTGTGACTCGTGACCTCTCCAGAGAATGACAAATGCCTGGCTCAGGGTTACCCTATTTATGCTGCGAGAACCCTCCACCCCCTCCCCTCTGTGGGACGGGTTGTCCCCTCCCACTGTTCTGGGGTTCGCTGCAGCCCCTAAAACCCTTTAGGGGTTATAACTTTGAGCAGGGAGGTCGTATGGCGTTGGAAGCGGTACAAAACGATTGGGCTGGACGCCGGGCATCCGATGAGTCCAGAAATAGGGTCCCTAAGCGGGTCAGAACCTTAGATCTCCGTTTTCCGGGTTTTCTTTTATTGCTGAGCCCGCAGTTACCTATCCCCGTGTGCGGTTTTGTGAGCCGGTTCTGATTCTGTACCTGGTTTGGTGCTGGGACGCATGGGGGCGCAGCTATGGTCCGATTTCTGTTGGTGCCGGATGTCTGCAGCTCCCCTTTTTCATGTGACAAATTCACAGCCAGGGGTACAGCGAGCTGCAGATCAAGTGGAGCCTTACCAGGCTAGAGGTGTGACAGTCAGCAGGGGGGGGTCTGTGATCTGCGCTGTCCAACACATAAATGCTAATTTCTCTTCCTGAAGAGATAAGGATCTGTGCATTTATAACAGGGGTAATTAAAGGGGAACTCCCAGACTTGGATATGTGAGGTTTCTGCACTTAAGCTGGATTGTTCATTCACAGAGGGCTATAAAGGGCATCCCATATCAGGATCACCAACCTGAGCCGTCTACCCTTTGGTGGGGGATTTGCGGTGGAGTCTAGCTCCATTGTAAAAAAAAAAAAACACCTCTAATAGGTGCTCCTACCATCACCCGGACCATGCAGCCGTAGCTGGGAGGCATTTTTAAAATGGCCCGGGTGGAAATAAGACAAAAGTGCAGGGGACTGTGCAGCCCGGCTTACCTGCAAGGAGAGAGAGAGCCATCATCTTGACCGTCGACGCCGACTGCAGAGACTAAACTGGGGAGTGAGTGGGAGGTCCCGGGTATATATGGGTCAGGAGGGGCCTCTTTTTTGCTATCTCTGCAGTAAAGCGCCATCTTGTGGACTATAACCCAGACGTAATGAATTATTCTGGAGCAGGGTGTGATGCATACTTAGAATAAAACAGTGTTCCAGGAAGATTCAAAAAACTAAAATATTCATTTCTAGTTCTACATCCTAAGGAGGGAATAACGTCAGGGGCTTTGGCCAAATGTATTTTACAAGTTCGGTGGGTTTTGGTCCACTTTAAGCAAACCGGGAGCATCGGGTTTTCACAGTTGGTGAAAAACAAGTGATAGTTAAACTCCTGGGTTTTGTTCTACTTTAAAGTGGATCAATGCCCTGGAGTCTAAAAGGCCCAGATCACTCGCAAACGCATACCTCTCAGCTGGTCCCTTGCCGCGATCACACCCCCAGCAACCCTGCAGCTGAGGCATGCCCCCAAGTCAAGCCATGCAGATAACCCTGCTAACCCTCAGCTGCAGGGTTACAACCCCGGTAACCCTGCAGCTGAGGCGCACTCCTGTGCCCAGCCAATCAGATAGGCTGGACGCGGTAGCACACACACTTCGAAGGGAAGCGGCTGCCCCGCTCCCTATGCAGACCCTCTGTTCTAGCCCACTCTTCATGACATCTATGCATAAAGAGCTGACTGAACAAGAGCATACACCATAGGATTGGCAGAAAGGTGAGTTGAGTGGGTCATTTGGGGGGGGGGGGGGGGGGTTTCAAACTGTGGGGCATCCCAAATCAGTTAGTCAAAATCCTGGCGATTGGTCCACTGGTCCCCAGGGGCCCAATGTATAGCACATTGGGCCCACCAGAGCAAATTATATTTGGGGCCCACACTTCTGCTAAAACACAATTTGATTGTGAGGATATAAAATCTGATGTTTATTGGCCGAGATGGCTTCTAGCAAAAAGCCTCTTGAATCACTTGTACTGCCCTAATGCAGCCAGTTGGGGGACGGGCAAAAGTCTTGGGCTGTACAAAACCTGGGGAAAGCGGTCTGCAACATGCTTAAAAAATATGGAGACAATAGAAAAATAATGTCAGTGGCCCACCCCATGGTAACAGCAGAGCATTCAGACCCTACGCTCAGCAGCAATAATCGGCTGCTGCCAGATCTGCGTTGTCACGGAAACAGAGGCGCAGTTTATTTCTGCGCCTTTATTACGGATTTTACAATGTGAATCTGAACCTGATCTCCAGAGAACGAAGAAGCTCAGGACACACAATGGCTGCCTGCATTTAAAGATGGTTCACTCGGCTTCCCAGCACCAGCTTTGGGGTTCCTTCACCCCAGATACTTGGCATTGCAGAGAGCGTTCTCAGAAGCTGCCCAACTGCATTTACTGCCCTGCTTTCATTCAAATCGATCTAAACATACAACTCGAAGCATGAAAGTGCCTCTCACAACACTGAAAGGGACCTAAACACACATAGATTCACCTATGGCGGTAGGTGCTTAATCCACTGGTGTAAGAGTTGCAGGGGACTAGATTGCCATGTGGGCCCAAGGGCCCCAGCAAAAGAGAACAGGCCCAGACTCTGTTCACCCAGGCACAATATAGAGAAACAGAACCCCAGGCACTACACAGGGTCTATAGAGTGTGAGTCCCAATAATATCCATTAGTGATGGTTCAACCCCTAGTTCGAATTGGCCCCAAGGCAACTAGGTTTGCCCCAGTATTCAGACTATATAGATCATCAAACTAGGGGCTTTAACCTGTAGGTTATTGGAGGCACAGTTCAAACTAGGGGCTCAGGCATCACTTTAACCAGTAGGTCATTGGGGGGTCCAGGCATCACTTTCCCCAGTAGGCTATGGAGGGGGCAGCTCAAACTAGGGGCTCAGCCATCACTTTAACCAGTAGGTTATTGGGGAGCCCGGTTCAAACTAGGGTCCCACGCAATCACTTTAACCAGCAGGTCATTGGGGGGCCCAGCCATCACTTTAACAGTAGGTTATTGGGGGGGGTCCAGCCATCACTTTAACCAGTAGGTTATGGGGGGAGAGTTCAAACTATGTGTTCCAACCACTACACTATAGGTAGTTTCTTATGCCATTTTGTACAGCGCTACAGACAATGATAAATTATTTAATTCATAAATAATGTGTATGAACTTATGCCCCCCCCCCCATTCTCAAGGATAAAAACACGTCAGTGTCCCCTCATCTAGGCCACAACTACCTTCTCCAAAAGGGTGGAAGAGGTTTTCTCTTGAAGATCAGGTCTAACCTTAGCTCAGGAACAACCACCCCATCACCCACTGAACATATTTGGTCTCTCTATTTCCTACCCCGGTACTGTCATTTTTTTGGAATGCGGGGGAAGCAGGAGATTTTTTTTTCCTGAGAAGAATGTGAAAGGCAGACAAAGGCTGCACTGTTCCAGTGTCTCTGGGGACCAGCATCCTCTGATGTTCCTGCAGAGAGTGAGGTTGCCATGGCAAAAGCAACGTCACCCAGTGCCCGAGATATGACACCAGCAGTGGGGGAAGCGGGCAGCAGCAAAAAAGGTATTAGCAACCCCCAATCCATGGTCTTCACAGGAACATTCCTATAGGCGCTGCAATGATGCAGCACAACAGTGGTGATGTGGTTATCTAATTATCAATGTCCAGAGGGGATAGGTGGGCAGGGCTGTATTTCCCACTAGGCAGCTCTAGGCACGTGCCTAGGATGGCAACCTGGAAGGGGGAGGGCTCTGCCCTTACTACTGTAGTAAAGAAAAGAAATTAAAACTCCCATAGCCAGAACATTAATGCCTCCTAAAAAACAACCCCCAGCCGCAGAAGGATGCAGAGTGTAACTTTGCAGAGAGAGGGTGCAATGGGTTGAACACAGGCCAGAAAATCTCCCCTCCGCTGCTGTGGTCATGTGATTCCTGTATATCAGAATGCCAGAAAGATAGAACATGCTTGCCTGCTTCTCTGCATTTCCGCCCTTTGTGTCCTCTCCCTACTCCACACACATACTCTGCATCTAACCCATTGCACCCTTTCCCCTATCCACACCTTTTTATGTGGACCACAACTAACTTAAAAAAGGGGGCGCAAGCACCTAAAGTGCCTAGGGCACCATGAACCCCAAATACGGCCCTGTAGGTGGGGTGTATCCTGCCGTTCCTGTTTGCCATATTAGGGTGCCTATAAAAAAGCAAAGGGGCTAAACCTACAGACATGGAACCCTGTGGGCAGGGCAGCCAAGACTCCTGTATGGGGCCCAGCCACACCGAGGGGGCCATGGCCAGGCAGTGCTGACCCCGAAACCTGCTGGCTGACACACTGATGGCCACAAAACTGGTCTGTCTAAAGTGGACCAAAACCCAGCGTGATTGGCCCGGGAATCTTAGCGATCGGTTTCCTCCCCCAGGGGCATCCAAAATCGGGATGTCCCGCTGTGCGAGACCCCCCAGGTCGCCCCGTTCACTTAACTAGCTTCCCGGTCCAATGGAGCATGCACGAGATGCATCCCCACTATCCCTCTAGCAGGGCGCGTGCCCATGCCAGGCATTTATGGATGGTCGGCGCGGGCACGTTCTCTGTTAGAGGGAAGTGGGGGCTGTGACTGCCCGTGTGCTCGGAGCCGCTGCCCTTAGACGCTGGCATAGGCGGTGTGACGTCAGCGTCTCCGAGCCTGCTGATTGGATGAGCAGCCGCACATGCACTGTAGGACTGAGGTGAGGTGAGTTGCACTTGACAATGTGGGAGGTTTCACATAGCGAGGCACCCCCAATCGGGGTACCCCAGGGGGAAAGGACCAAAATCCAGGATAGTCAAAATCATGGGTTTTGGTCCACTTTAAGACCCAGTTTGAACTAGGGGCCCAGCCATTACATACAGGTCACAGAGCGACCCAGGCTTTAAACAGTCTATGTTGTGTCTGGGCCCCTCCCACAAACTATACTGTGATAGCTGTGTCCCTAATTTGGACCTTCATTTCGTACAGTATAAAGGCTTGAATACTGAGAATGTAGATAAGGTAAGTTTCCCTGTGGTTTAAAACAGCAAGGCAAGTCTGGGGTAAGAAGCAAAACCAGGGCCAGTGAAAATCCGGGATATTGTCCTTATGGGAGTAAGAGGAGGTGAGCAGGTAAGAGGACAGGAGAACGTCAAAAGGCAGGAGTGGGGGTCAAGTCGATTGACTTTAAAGTGGAGCAAAACCTTCCCCTTGGGGCATCCCAAATTGGCTTCATTGCCCCGTTGTGTGAGCCCCCTGCTGGGACGCAGCAAAACACACCTTCTTCCAAGCTCCCTCGCCAATTTAAAAAAAAAATAAAACTCGGGCAGCTGCGTCCCCAGCACCTCTGGGCTGAGCCATTTACATAGGAGCTCTCTCTCTGGATTGCCATAAATTTGCCGAACATTAAATATGCACGTCAAACTGCTCTGATTGGACCTCACAGCCTGTGTATGCCCTGTAGGAACAGGGAAGGTGACATTTCTGGGTGATCTAGGTGTTACACGCAGTAGGGCATCTCAAATAAGGATGGCAGCGAACAAAACCGAAGATACACAATTTCCTAGGGAAAGAAATTATTTAATCAGCCATGATGGGCCTCTTCAAATGCCTGCACCAGGGCTCCGTCGCACTTTGTTAAGCCTCTGCACAGAGTATGGCAAAAAAAAAAAAAAAAAAAAAAAAAACACCCCCCTCCCAATGGCCAGTCCTCTGATTTCGCATCACTTCCCCTTTAACTTGCACCGTCAAATTGCTAACTAGCAGCTAATTATTGGCTTTACCGAAGAAAAGAAAACCCTGTCTGGCCATAGACATGAGTGTGAGCAGTGTGACACGACCCTGCATAATGTGTAAGCAGAGAGGCTGCCGCACACCTCCCCCACCTCTCCCCCACATCTCTGCTGCTGCTGTATCTTCATTGATCACACAGAAAGAGAGAAAGCTGCTTCCTGCCCTGACCAAACCAGAGGGGACAAAGGAGAACAGGAACCGAGTGCACACACAGAGACCCAACATTTCACTGCAGTTAGCAACTGGCATCATTAAAACTGTGGGAATTAAAAAATAGCCAATTATTAGCTATACCCAGGTGTTGTGTCCCCCCACCCAGCAGTTCCTGGGAGGTCTGGGAATCGCTTGAGATATAAAAAAATCATTTGCATGACTCCGCCTACTGCAAAGGGTTCTGGGAGAAGTCCTGCTATCATTGGTTTGTATGTAGCAGGTAAACACTTTCTGTTTTAGGAAAGCGCTCTCTGCCATGTCTCTGCAAACAGCAACACCAAGCCGTCTATATAGGCACAGTCTCCACCAATGCGTAGAACAGGACCGTGCCCAAAGATGCTGGGGATTAACAACGCCAAGGGAGCCAGGAAGAAGGCGAGTTTTGGTCTGCCTGAGGGGGGTTATCACACAGCAGGGCATCCCAGGGTAAGGCCAGCTTGGTTAGATTCCCGGGCTGGCCGCAATAGGTTTTGTTCCATGGCATTTTCTTGTGACAGGGCAGAAGCAGGATTGAGCGAGGGGGGGGGGGGTGAACATAGTGCAACCAAGACCCCTGTTAGAAAGTGGGTTAAAGCCCAATGCGGCCAGCCCTGAAGTCTAAAAGCCAGAATACTTTGCAGTAGGCAGAGCAAGGCAAATGATTTCTTTACATTTCTAAAAGCAAATTCCATACCTCCCGGGGGGGGCGGCAATGTTTGGGCCAGTCACATCCCGGCACCCCTATAGATAAGGCGCGCTCCTGCACCCCTGCCATTCTGACAGGTTCGGGGTGGGAGTATGCCACACACCACAGGGGGATTGGGGGATGCTCCCCTATGTCGGGCTTTGTATCTAAACAGGGCCATTTGCTGATCATTAAAGTGGACCAAAACCCAGGACCGCTCATCCAATCAGCATGCTTGAGCAAACAGACAGAGAGAAGAGTGGCATGCGCCCAACAGGGAGTGTGCCCGTGCCAGCCATTGACAAATGCCCGTCCACGTCCTGCTAGAGGGATAGAGGGTATATGGCCGTGGATCGCACATGCGCCGTTGGACAGGGAACGGACATTCCCGGGGTGATCGTGCTGGGTTTTGGTCCACTTTAATATGCACAGCTTACAGCGCGGATTGGATAAAGTGATTTTTTGGGGCAAACTGGGGGGGTGGGTTCACATCCAATTCGGGATGCCCCCTAAGCAATAAACAAAAATACAATTCTGTGAGTACTCACCTGTAGAATTGACTTGGTAGTATACAGCACGTCCTGTTCCAGTAATTCCTTACACTTGGGTTATTCCGCCACAAGGTGGAGCAGTGGACTGCAGAAAGACTTGTGGCCACTCCAGGCCCCATAAATAGCCAGGAACCTCCCATCAATTTCCAGTGTTGACAAGCAGTTATACAAGAAGCCGAAAGAACCAAAAAATGGATAAGAACCCAAAAAGAACTTTAGAACAATCACCATACAGAGGTAACCAAGAAAAATGATAATAAGGGAGGGATGGAACAGGACGTGCTGTATACTACAAAATCAATTCTACAGGTGAGTACTCACAGAATTGTATTTTTCCAAGTATACAGCACGTCCTGTTCCAGTAATTCCTTACACTTGGGACATCCAAAAGCAGTGGCCGTAAGGTAGGGTGGGATCCCCAAAAAGCAAAAGGCGTGCAGTTTAAACCACTGCCGCCTGCAGAACTTTGCGGCCAAAAGCAGTGTCAGCTGAGGCCCTAACATCAACCTTGTAAAAAGTACGAACAGAAGACCAAGTAGCAGCCTTGCAAACTTGTTCAATAGAAGCTTGGTGCTGAAAGGCCCAAGAGGCACCAATAGCACGAGTGGAATGAACAGTAAGGCGGAAGGGAGGCTCCCTCCCCTTAGCAGAATAGGCTTGCACCACCGCCTGACGAATCCATTTACTGATAGTGGATTTAGCCAGAGACAAACCCTTCCAAGGTCCAGAAGGTAGAACAAATAGAGCAGCCGTCTTCCTAAAAGACTCAGTAGCTACCAAATAAAACTTCAAGGACCTGACAACATCAAGAGAATGTAAGACCCGCTCCTTACTAGGATTAGGCACAGAGAAGGCAAAACAATGTCTTGAATGAGATGAAATGCAGACACAACCTTAGGCAGGAAATCTGGCTTATACCAAAACACCACCTTGTCCTGGCGTCGTAAGTAAGCAGGTTTAATGGAAAGCGCCGCCAACTCAGAAACACGCCTAACAGAAGTGATAGCCACCAAACAGGCTACCTTAAGAGTCAAAATAGGCAAAACAGCCTCAAGCAGAGGTTCAAAAAGAAGACCCTGCAAGGCAGATAAAACCAAATTAAAATCCCAGACTGGCAACATAGGCTTACGTGGCGGGCGCACGTGAGTAACCCCCAGGAAAAAAGTCTTAACCAAACGGTGATTGGCAAAAGATCTTTGGAAGAAAATAGCCAAGGCTGAAACATGTCCCTTGAGAGTACTAAGTTGAAGGCCCAAATCCAAACCATGCTGCAAGAATTCCAGGATCCTGGGAATAGAAAACACCCGACAGGGAAGAGATTTAGACTCACACCAGGCAATGTAAGCATGCCATACCCTATAGTAGATAAAGGACGAGGACTTCTTCCTAGTCCGAATCATGGTAGTAACAACAGAGGCAGGCAGCCCCTTTTTCATGAAAATGGAGGTCTCAGCAGCCAGGCCGCTAAAGCCAGCGTTGTAAATTGGGATGGCGTAGCTGCCCCTGAGTGAGCAGGTCTGGAACCTTGGGCAGGACGTATTGATCTACTGCTAACTGCACGATGTCTGCGAACCACACCCTTCTTGGCCAACAGTGGGCCACCAGGATGGTTGGTACCCCTTCCTGGGCTATCTTGCGCAGCACCCTGCCCAGCAGGAAACGGAGGGAACACACAGAGGAGCCGAAAGCTCTTCAAAGACATTGCTAGTGCATCCATGGCCAAGGCCAGAGGGTCCTGGGAGGGAGAGACAAAGACTGGAAGCTTGTGATTGTGACGGGACGCTAACAGATCCACATCCGGCTGACCCCAGCGGTGGCACAGGGAGCGAAACACCCTGCTGCTGAGGGACCATTCTCCCAGACGAGAGGTCCCCCTGCTCAGGGAGTCCGCCTCCAGATTTTCCACCCCCGGGATGTACACTGCCGAGAAGCAGGGAACATTCCCCTCCGCCCATGACAGTATCAGAGACACTTCCTTGAGGGCCCTCTTGCTCCGGGTCCCTCCCTGATGATTGATGTAGGCAACCGCCTACAGGATGCGAATGCCCTGAGATCAACAGAGCCATCATGCCCACCAGCACCTTGGTGAATACCCTGGGAGCCGAGGTGATACCAAAAGGCAAGGCCACAAATTGGTAGTGCTGATCCTCCAGAGCGAACCTGAGAAATTTCTGATGACCTAGGAAGATTGGTACATGAAGGTAAGCGTCCTTGATGTCTACAGAGGTCATGAAGTCGCCCGGGCGCAGTGTATTGACTGCTGAGCGTAGGGTCTACATACGAAAATGCTTGAATCTGACAAACTTGTTGAGGCTCTTTAAATCCAGGATGGGCCTGAGGGACCCATCCATTTTGGGAACCGTAAATAGATTGGAGTAGAAGCCTCTGCCCCTTTCCCTGAGAGGCACCGGGCAGATGACCCCCAACTCCAGAAGGTTTCGGACCGCAAGGCGCAAGCCCTGAGCTGACAGGGGGAAACCACCTCTTGAATCCACCTGTCTGCTACGCGTAGCCTCCAGACGTGAGCAAAGAGCCGAAGCCGTCCCCCCACCTGGATGGGTGAGGGCACCTCCTCATGCCTGAGGGGCCTTGGGGGAGGATTTGGGTTTGGGACCCCATGAGAGACGGGGACGTCCACGTCCTCTACCCCTGCCCCAATAGTTTCCACGTGCCCCAACAAAGGACACCCCTCGACCAGCCCTGGAAGCGCGGTAGGAAGGGAGAGAGGCACCAGTCCCCCAAAAGGGCCGAGACGGCCTTCTACGTTGAGGCAGCCTACCTCCCCTGGCAAACAGGTCCAAGCGTTCATCACCAAAGAGCCGTAGCCCCTTAAAAGGAAAACCACTGGGAGCCTTCTTAGCAGCATTATCTGCTACCCACTGACATAGCCAGACAGAGCGTCGTATAGCCACCAAAAGGGCATAAGCCCTACCACACATTCTAATGGCATCGTCCATGGCAGAAAGAACAACAAATTCATAGCAAAGTAGGAGAGATCTATAATCCTCCCCTCCCGAGTCATCAGGGGACCCATCTAAGAGACACTTAAGCAGCCCTTTAATAGCAATAGCTGTTATGGCAGAGGCACAAACGGGGCGCAGTGCAGTCCCCACACAGGCAAAGGCATGACAGGACAGCTGATCCATACGCTGGTCCTCACCATCCCGCAGTGTAGTAGTGTCAGGTGAGTGCATGACTGATGTATTAGACAACCCTAGGACGGGCGCGTCCACCTCGGGAGGACAGGACCAACATTTAACCACATCAGCAGGAAAGGGATACCTCCTGTCCCAACTCTTGGGCACCCCAGGTAGCTTACTAGGGCGTTCCCACTCTTTGAGCACCATATTATTAAAGTGATTCTGCTCAGGGAACTCCAAGCGTGGTTTAACAGTATGGAAAAGTTCACCCTGCTGCTGTGGAGCCATGGCAGGAGGGGAAATACAAAGCACTTCAAAAATGATCTGAAGACCATGGGTCTTCTCCAAAAGGAGACCCGGTTCCACCATATAACTTAAGACTGTTCCTCAGAGGATTCTGAATCAGAGAATAATTCCCCCTCCTCGAGGGGGTAAAGGCCAGAAAAGGAGTAAAGTCCCCCATCCTCCACAGGAAATAGGGAAGCAGCGGGAGATAAATGCCGCTTCTTGGCAGAAGCCTTACGCGGGGCTGACCCAGCAATATGCTTTTCAATGCTGGCCACCCGTGAAGCCAATTCATACTGAGACTCCCCGCTAGGGTGCCTCTCACTGGGAGTCAGATGCAAGTGTGGGGGGGTAGGCGAAGCAGAAGGGGGCGCAGCACCGGGACCCGTAACAGACGACCCAGGCTGCAGCGCAAGTACATGCTGGGCGCAGGGCAAACATACCCTGACACTGTCACTAACAGGGGATACCCCACACGCAACACACAGCTGGGCTTGTCCCGAAGGAACCCCAAGCACATTGTCCCCGGAAGCCTCCATATGGTGATTTTAGATACAGGTGCAACGGCCAGTACAGGGACACAGCTAGCAATAGCCACCCTTTTTGGGATGCCCCCCAAAGCCCGCTAGGGAAGGTGGGAGATTGGTAAGGGGCAGGGCCGGGAGAACCATAGTCAAAGGTGACCCGCCTGCAAGACACAATAAGTACAAAATAAACATCCCCAGCACATACAGAGTACAGCTATATAAAAAAAACCCATAAAGGGACTCACGGACCAGGCGGACAGATCGTCCAGAGAGGTAAAGCACAGCCAGACCACGTCGCAGCACTGCAAGGACGAGGCCACAAAATGGCGCCGACAGCAGTACATAGAGGGGTGGACCGTGAGCGCATGACGCAGAACGCGTCAACCCCCCCCCGAAGAGCGCAAAGCTGTGATCACGTGAGGCGCCGGCGCCATGACAGAACCAAAAAATACATACCGACAACCACCGCGGAGCGCCGTACAACGGCCCGCACACACACACCAATAATAAAAAATAACACACACAAATCACGAACCCCCTGGGCGCCCCCTGCCAGCCGAGCGGCTACAACAGAGGGGTCGCGCACAACCTTCTAAAGGGGAGGGGAGACAGGGAGAGGGAACAAGGACCCAAGATTCGAGGCTGGGGCATCCCAATGAGGCGCACCATAGAAGGCCTGTCACCGGCTACCCTTTGGTACAGGGTCTTGCGGCCCGGAGCAGCGCTCCTTCAGCACCTGACCCTAGTGCTGTCCTACCTTCACCCGAACCCGTCAGCCGAGGTTGGGAGGCAGTGGGTCCAGAACGGGTGGAAATAAGCCTGCAGCGCCCTAGGCTTGAAAAGCCCCGCTCCCTGCGCAATGGAGAGTCATCTTCTATCTTCGCAGTCCAGACTGCAGAGAAACACTGGAAATTGGTGGGAGGTTCCTGGCTATTTATGGGGCCGGGAGTGGCCACAAGTCTTTCTGCAGTCCACTGCGCCACCTTGTGGCGGAATAACCCAAGTGTAAGAAATGACTGGCACAGGACGTGCTGTAAACACAGGATAGTCAAAATCACGTGTTTTGTTCCATTTTAACTATAGCAGCAATGGCGCACTCTACAGCTCACCCTGCAGGTGACCAGCCTAGGCCCAGTTTTGCCTAGTCGGAAGCACAGCAGCCCACCGAAGCTGCCATAGAGAACATGACATAGAAATGATGACCGTGGAGAAATCTGAATCAATCTCATGATCTGAGTGGATGTAAATGTGTCACAAAATCACTGTGGCTCAGTAATGTAGGGGTAGCGGAACAGCACAAGGGACCCAGGTCCCTACCACACTCACCCTTACAAGCATCAGAACGAAAATTATGGCTGATGGGAGTTGAAATCCCAGATGTGCGGCTGGTCAGCAGATAAAACAAACATGACACGGCAAAGCCCTGCCAAGATTCCTCCCAGACTCCATTTTAAATACACAGTGGTGGTGGTGGGGGTTGGGGTGGGGTTGTCGAGCAAAAATAACCTTTGGAGCAGGGTGAAAGTCTATGGTGAAATATTCACAGACAATAAAAATAAATAAATGGATGCCGGTAATTTGCATTGTCCTGATGAAAGCTAGCTATGGTGCCTCCTGCATCCTGCCTATCCTCCCTCATGCATGTTTTCAGACAGGACCTGAGCCTGTAATGGCTAAAAGGAGCTTTGTTTAGGAGGATGGAGACTCAAGGGGAGTTTTTAGTTTAATCAGGCAATGGGACCCCACCAGCAGGTCCTCTAACATGGTGGAGGAGCGAACAACACCCCAACCTCCCACATGTAGGATAAACTTGTAAAATCCACTTACGGATAAGCTCTGCTTTCCTGGCCATGCTTGGCCATTCTGGCTGCAGGGGCTCAGCCAATAAGAATTCTTTTCATTAGCTGAGCTTGTAGACCCAGTAGATCACATAGTTGGCCAAAACTGTGCTCGGACAGGTGACCATTAGCGGCTTGTCACAGTGCAGGATACATTACGTTACCTGCCCTTCTGCTGCTTTCATCCATCATAGCCCAGGGACCCACCGGTTGTATGTTTCAGCCATATGGTCTCCGGTGCCGATAACATGCTCCCAAGTAGTCTGTGGTCTGCAACCAATCACAAGAGAGAAGGCTCCCTTCATTGACAGGCCATCAACAGACCACGGGCCAGGTGCTCTTATTTTCAGCCACAGCAGGTGAGCTACGGATGGAGGCAGTAGATTGGCAGCAGGGGGGCAAAAAGGGATGGAACTGTGCTTTAACATGCTCCCACCATCTATAGAGTGTGATGTGGCATTAAAGCGGAGCTAAATTCCCCTGTGCCAGAGATAGTCGTGGTCTACAGGGACAGTAAATGCACCTCTCTGCCCCACTAACAGAAAATGGGTGACCAGAAACAGCTGTGCACCCATGTGGCAGATGCCTCTCCTGAAATAGGAGCACAGTGCTTTTTGGTTCTCCTGTCATAAAAAGGGGAAAGGGACTAAACCCTTCTTTGCTACTCTCTGCCAGGGAATATGCCATTAGTGAGCCCTTCATTAGTGAGACTTGTCTTTCTCTAGCTGTACATGCACATCAATAGGAGTGCAGTTCTCCACTTTTTCCTTGCCCCCGGTCATACAGAGCTCCATGAGGAAAACGTCTGAAACCTCCTTCTACTAGGCTACTCTATGCCAGGGGGAGACCTGGTCCACATGGACACCGTATTAACCCCCCCCCCCAGTATCAATGCCCCTCTATTCAAGAGACTCACCTTTCTTTGGCAGAGCTCCACCTGATAGGTGACAGAAAACAGCTGTACACCCACATGCGACAGGAGTGCAGTGCTCTGCTATTTCCTGGTCCCCGGTCATACAGAGCACCATGAGGAAAAGGGCCTAAATCCTCTTTTGCTACTCTCCGCCAAAGACGGTCCAATTCCACATGAACACCCTATTACCCACATCCCCCAAACACACTCACCATCAGTAATAACCACTCACTTTTTCCTAGTAGAACTCTATCTGAAGGACAACAGAAAAACAGTTGTAAACACTATACACTCCAGGAGTTCAGTGCTCCTCTATTTTCTGGTACCAAGTCATACAGGGCTCCATTAGAAAAAGTGCTTAAATCCTCCTTTGCTGCTATCTGCCAGGGACCCCAAATTAACTTCAACCTCCACAGATGCCATCAGTGAGCCCTCCATTAGTGAGAGGCTCACCTTTTCCTAGCAGAGCTCCTTCTGACACATGACAGGAAACAGTTGTGCACAAATGTGACAGCTGCCCCTCCTCCAACAGATGTGCAGTGCTCCACTATTTTCTGTTCCCCGTCATACGTAACTCCATGAGCAGTGGAAGTAGGTGGGTTAGGGCCAGAACCCTGTCTGGCAGGCAAAGCTGGGTTGTGATCAAGCACAAGACCTTACATTGGGGGGGGGGGGGGGATGCAGAATCATAGCGACACACAGATTTCAGGAAAATTATATTTATTCAAATGGAAACGAGGGCGGAGCCATTACCCGGAGCAACACATTTCTTCTCATCTTTGCAGAGAATTAAACCAGATTAGATTGATTCAGACAGCTCCCATTCAGAAGGCATAGCCCTTTATTTTTTAGGCATTTTGAGAAAAAAAAGCGACTGAATGCTTCCAGCCCCTTTCAATGGTAGATCTAGTTGGATAGATCCCATCCAGCAATCACAGATCTCTCTGTTTTTTAGGCTGAAGGTGTCCAGTCCCTTTCAATGAGGATCTACTCGGATAGATACCATCCAGGAACCAAAGCGCTCTCTGTTTTTAGGCATTTTGGTTGAAGGTTTCCAGTCCCTTTCAACGAGACAGGAAACAGCAGCATGCTGCAGGGCAGCATTTCCCAGTAGCTTCACGGCAGCACAGCCTCATCCCCATTCTCGTATGAACATATCAAGGGATGAAACTAGTAAACCATCTTGAACACAGATCTTAAAAAAAAAGGAGAGCTCACCTTTAGATCGAGTTGTGACATCCATCCCCTCCACGACCTCCTGCTCGGTCTTCACTTCCTCCTCTGCCAAACTGTAGACAGAAAAGAATGGAGGAGGGGGGGTAGGTGAGAGCAGTCATGTCAACATACACGAGACATCCCAGACCCTGGCCCAAAATACTGTATTATCCCATGATGATCGATGGAGACAATGCAGGCAGGGGGTGCCTCCAACTTTAACCCAAAGCTCCCTCTCAGAGAGCCATCAATCACATTTAAGATCACATTCGAGTCCCATAGGCTGATCCCCGGAAAGCAAGGAAGAAGAGGAGGAGATCCCTCACATCACTCACACACACAGGGCTTTAGAGACGGGACTCTGTGAGGAGCAACGTCTGCATAGAGCTGCCGCAAACTGAGATTACCAATCAGCTTTAATAAACAATAAAATCCTGGCACCCCCCCTCCTCCCTGGGCATCTTCCAGCTACCTCTAAAATATACACACACACACCATCCTCTCATCTATACACCCCCCAAGAGATAATCAGTTTATGGAGAGCCCCTCACATCTTAGTCATGTATGCAAAGCTTCCTGGCCACTATGGAGACAGCAGTACTTGCAATGAGAGCATCGCAGCAGCCTGAGCCTGGCTGGATAAGGTAAGATTGATAGGGGAGGGGGTGTTTTTTTTCCCCAGCAGGAAAAGATTTTGTTGTCTGGTGCATCTTCGCACTGCAGAGCGAAGAAAGTGTTAACATGCATCAGTTTTACCTTGTGCCTATACAGATCGGAGATAGAATTATTGATAAGCACCAATTAAATCGCCTACCAATCAATGCAGGAAGGAAATCAATAGGTGGTAATAGGAGAGGGTAAGAGGGGCTCCTAAAGCATGTGGGGGTGGGGGGTGATGCCTCGCTGTCATAGCTGCAGCACAATAGATCTTCTCAGGAATTAACTGTTTCAACCGACCGGTTACACAGCCCAAGCCTTACTCTGTTACACTGGGCAGGTGATAGAAGGTATCCACAGATGGTGGTAACAGTATTACAAAGACCTAGCCTTACTCTGTGACACTATGCAGGTGATACAATGTACTCCTAGATGGTGGTAACATTATTACTCAGCCCTAGAATTACTATGTGACTCAGGGATACACTAGGCGGGTAATACAATGTATTACTCTGACACAGTACACTAGGTAAGTGATACAACGTATTACTGTTACACTAGGCAGATGATACAATGTATTACTATGTGATGCAATGATACACTAGGCAGATGATACAATGTATTACTATGTGATGCAGTGATACACTAGGCAGGTGATACAATGTATTCACAGATGCTGCTAACAGTATTACGCAACCCTAGCCTTATTATGTGATAAGAGTGTTACACTAGGCAGGTGTATCAAGATATGTTGGTAACAGCATTACACAGCCATAGCCTTACTCAGTGACAAAGTGATACACTAGACAGTTGATGCAATGTATCCACAGATAACGGTAACAGTATTAAACAGCCATAGCCTTACTCTGTGATAAAGTGATACAGCATATACACAGATGGTAGCAGTATTACACAGCCATAGCCTTACTCTGTGACACAGTGATACTAAGTAAGTGATGCAATGTATCTGTGTGATGATGATGACAGCAATGTCAGAGCACAAATCTCTGCTCCATGTTGCAGACAAGCCAGCACACAGTGCATCCAGCGGCACGCTTCAAGCGATCGGATGGATGGCAGCAGGGGGAGCACCGGGAGAGAAAGAACAGCCAGACTCACCTATCACAGTCTTACCCATCGCTGAAGAGGCAACTTGACAGACACTGCGCTGCCCCATTCCTGCACTGCAACTAAAATGGAAGCAGTTTATACAAATATCAGTGGACTCAGATGCAGTCTCCCCCACTGCTTACACAATGGCTAGAAGGGGGGGGGGGTTGCCTTGGATTTCAGGAATGGTAGATGAAAACCAAATGTGTTGAGGAAATTCGGGCAGGGAGACAGACCGGTATAATTTACACTTTACGACGAAACAAAGGTCAGGCCTATGGGAGGATTGGTGCTCGGATCGCAATGGCTGTGTGCTCGGATCGCAATGGCTGTGAGCGGTCCCAGGCAGGCGGCTTTATTGGATTTACTCCTAGACAAGTCCCAAATATCTGCTCCTCCTGTTAAATGGAAGTGTGTGTGTGTGTGTGTGTGTGTGTGTGTGTGTGTGTGTGGTGGTACAAGGTCACCTTTTAACCAAGTGTGTGCTTCATTCATAGTTAGTTTTTTTAGGTGGTTGGTCCACCTAAAAAGGCCACTAAGGAGGCCCCAACAAATACCAGTTCCATGGGTGCCTTCTGTTTTAAGGGACAGTCCAGGACAAATATGTCCCTGAGATCTGACATGATGGGGAATAGGAAGGTGACCTAGTCTGGTTCCGCCCCTAATTGCTGACTTCTGAGCCACATGGACAGCAGCATGCAGAGCTTATTGACGAGATTAGCTGCTTCCTGCCTGCCTCTCCTTCACTGCTGAGCTCCTCAGGGTTTCTGTTGGCAGGGGGATCTGCCACACTGCCTGTTATGCAGTTCTTGGGGGTGGTTTATGACAATACCACACTGGTCCTGGGGGATCCATTGATACTCTAAATACTGGGTCCATGGGGGGGTCTGTTTATTACTGTCTGTGGAGGGCACTGGTGCCCAGCTTAAAGTGGACCTATCACCACCATGGCTGGCCCTGGAGTCTTGGAGACTAGGGACCCCACTGTGTTAAACCCTGCATTAGTATGCATGGCATAAATCGCTGGTAGGAGTCCAATGTTTCCTTTCCTTCCTTGCCCAGGCTGCCTGAAGCCCCATGAGCCGCCATCTTGGATGTTTAAACGCTCATAACATGCAGTAGATGCAGGTAGGATAATTTTTAAGGTGAGCAATCTGTATGTACAGGGTGTGGAAAACATATAAGATATGCTCTTATTCAGGGTGAAGGTCTGCTTTAACAAACACTATCCAGCAATTAGTGTGTCTTGCAAGGTTCTCTTATTCTCCTTTCTCTACACTGTAAGTAAGCATTGAGGAACATGGGCGGGCATACAAGTGAGACAAATGTACTTTGTACAGCACTATGGAAGATGATGGTGCTTTATAAATAAATAATATTAATGTTTACAATTCCTAAGGCTCCATGATGCAAAATTAGGTGGTAATCCACAATCCTAGCCTCAGTGGAATAAAGTTTGGCAAGTCCTTTACCAGTAGCCACCATCATTGGCAACCAGGGATTTTACTGGTCAAAACCAGCCTATGGCATCCCCACTAAGCCCAAGTGCCTTCCGGCTAAGGCATTGCAGGGACAGGCCATAAACAGGGATGGATATGGGCAACTCAATGGCACTGAAGTTTTGGTATTATATGGTCAGATAATGTGGCAGTGGTAGATATACCTTCCTACATATTGATGATTCTGAAGCTATAGCATTGGGGGCTGAACATGGGCTTAGGTTTCTTGCAGGAGTTGATCCTTATAGAGAGTGGGGCGTGAGCATGAGGAGGGTAGCACTCCTAATTAAGATGGAAGGGAGAGACCACCGTAGGCATGCTTCACATGAAACACCGCTTTGTCTTCATGCAGCACCAAAAAGAGTGATCTGATCGAGAGCGCTGCCAGCTCCAAAACCCGCCAGATGGAGGTGAGCCAGAAGAAAAGTCACCTTCAATGTGAGCGTCGTCCGGGAAGCCAAAGAGGGGCCCCTGAAGTGCTGATAAGATCAAACTGAGATCCCAGGGCAGGGATCGACCGCCTCGGAGGCCGAACATGTGCAGCACCCTGCAGGAAAGTGCGGATTAACCTATGCTCTGCGATCGTTCATTGGAGAAAAATGGCCTAGACCAGGCCAATATGAAGAAGAATTGGAGTACCGCAGAGGACCCTGTTGCAGAAAATCTGGGCGGTTGGGGAGTCGCCACGGGAGCTCCACTGCTAGTCTGACCAGATCCACGAACCAAACCCTTCTGGGCTAGTGTGGGGCGATCAGAATGATAAGAATCTGCTGGCAGTTGACCTTCTTTAACATGCGACCCTTAAAGTGGACCAACACCCTGGGGTGATCGGCCCGGGAATCTATAAGATTCCCGGGCCGATCACCCCCCTCACCGCGGGACATCCGAGATCGGGATGTCCCGCGGTGAGGAACCCCCCCGAAAACCCCCCAAAAACTCACCTCCTCCGCCACAGCCGCCGCCGCCTCCCGCGCGCCCTTCTAGTCGTGCGCGCGCGCGCGCGCCGGCCGTTTGTGAATGGCCGGCGCGGGCGCGCGCTCTGTCAGAGGGACGTGCGGGAGGCGGCGGCGGACGCGCTGGCTTGTCCGTCGCTGTCACCCGGCCACGTGGGAGCGTTGTGAGGTGAGTATTGGGGTGTTTCTGGGGGGTTTTACACAGCGGGGTGCCCCCCTGAAGTGGACCAAAACCCAGGATAGTCAAAATCCTGGGTGTTGGTCCACTTTAAGTGGCAGTGGCAGGAATGCATAGAGCAGGCTGTACCCTGACAGGGGATGTGAAGAGGTCCATATCTGGCACTTCTCAGCGGTCGCAGAGGTCTTGAAACATGTCCTGAAGATTCCCCCACTCAAATAAATCGGCCTACAGCTTATCCACCCCTAGAACGTGAACCGCCGAGTTGCACGGAATGTGAATTTCTGCCCACCTCATGATGCAACTCACTTCCTGGATTGCCTGCTAGCTCCTGTTAACCCCCTGATAGTTAATGTAGGTCACAGCCGTGGAATTGCCCAACTTTACCCTGACCGGAAGGACCCGGAGCTGGGCAGACCAATGCCCAAGAACCAGCAGAACCCTCAGTTCCAACAAATTGATTGGAAGACTGCTCTTCTACTGGTCCCAGAGACCCTGAACCGTCTGGTAGTCCAGAACACCACCTCAACTCATAAGACTGACTTCTGTGGTCAGGATTACCCACCAGACCGGCAGGAAAAAGACCCACTGCCAGCAAATGCTGGTCCAGCCACCAATTCAGGGATAGCTAGGCATTGTCCGTCAATATGAAGCAATGGTCCAAAGTGTGCACAGTCCTGTGTAATTTCAATAGGAAAAGCATTTGTAGAGGCCTGGAACAGACACGGAACTGCCTCAATGGTAGATAAAATCAGGCCAAGAAGACCCATGCCCTGTCTGATCCTGTAATGTTTGTTTGTCAGCAGCGACCTCACCTCCTCCTGAAGAGGCTTTCACCTCTGCACCGGAAGAAGGACTGGTGCCCATCGAGTATCCAATGTCATACCTAGATAGGTTGCCACCATGGAGGTATCCACCTGGGACTTGGGATAGACAATCACCCACCCAAAAAAGTTCCAGCATGGACAGGACCGCCCAAACACCCTCCAGTGCCTCTGCCAGAGATGGGGCTTGGAGCAAGTGGTCCAGGTATGTGGTGATGTGTACATCCTGCCTCTACAGGAGTGACAACACCACCGTCAATGACTTTTGCGAACACTCGTGGGGCAGTGGGAAATCTGAATGGCAGTGCCAAAAATTGGAAATATTGGGCACCCACCGCAAAGCGCAGGTATTGTTGGCAACCAGGGAAGATCGGATCATACAGATAAGCATCCTTTATGTCCACCATGGCCAGAAAATTCCCCTGTTGAAGTGACCTCACAACCAACCTTAGAGATTCCATGCAGAACTACCACACCTGAACGTAAATGTTCAGATTCCGGAGATCCAAGATCAGCCCAACGGACCTGTCCTTCTTGGGCATGATGAAGATTATATAGATTATGTATGGAGTAGAAGCCACAGCCCCGGTCCAGAAAGAGCTCTATAGAGAAGTCACAAGCCGTGACACAAGAAGGCTTGGACGCCACAAACCTGTGTGGAGGGCTGGTTCTGAATTCGATCTTGTATCCAGAACAACCAACCACCCGGACCCGGTTATCAGATCCATTCCCTCCACACTGGTGTGTAGTGCAAAAGCTGTCCCCACCACCTGATCAAGTGAGGGCACCCCGTCAACCATGAGAGGGCTTGGGGCCAACTGGCCCCTTGGGGTCTAGGTTTCCCCAAAAGCTTCCGCTAACCCAAAAAATCCTTGTGGCGTCTGAAGTCTGTAGAACCTCTGAACTCTCGGAAGGGATGAAAATTTGGCAACCTTAAAAAAAAAAAAAAAAAAAGGAGGTCCTCAGTTTCCGATTCTGTGGAAGCCTAGTAGACTTGCCACCCATGGCCTTCCAGACCAGGTTATCCAGAGGCTTAGCAAAAAGGCGACCCCCTGAAAAAGGGGAGGGCGGTAAGTGTCTTTTTGGAAGCAGTGTCGGCTGAAAATCTCCATAGTGAGGGAATTCAAACGAAGTGCAGAGGAACGTGAACCTCCATGTCGCAAACGCCACCTCTGCTGCTTCATCCAGACCTTTCTTGCTGTAGCCATCATGGGTGTGGCGCAAGCTGGACACATGGGCAGCTGGTCCAACCACCTATACGCCGGGTCTCCCAAGGCCGCACTATCCAAAGTAGGAATAATGGTGTGCAAAGCCAGACCGACAACGGTTCGTCTACCCACTCCTTTGCCACTAGCCAGTCGAAAATGGCAATCCTGGGAAAAACCTGCCTGACCTAATGCTAGTAGGGTTCATCCTTCATCTGGCGCTTTGGAGTAGAGAGAGTAGAGAGGTGCAGAATGTCCAATATTGCCTCAATAGGCTCCTCTATCTGTAAAAATTAGGTACAGAGCAAACGAATCAAATAATATAACACCTTAAGTGAAATATGCAATATAACATAGAATAACAATCAACAGATTGTGGCGTACTGCAGGCGCCCTGTACACACGTGGTGGATACATACGCCACTGGTTAAGCCTTTGATAAAGCTGATACACAGTGAAACGCGTTAGGCGGGGCAGCGGCAAGTTCTTTTTTCTTTATAGGAAGAGTGTGTCCCATTGCTATTAAGGTTTACCCTTCCACCTACTGGCCATAGTGGAACAGGGAGCAAGAACCATCTTATACCTTATCAATGTGCACACGTCCCTGTATTTTTGTAAGTGCAATTTTAATTATTAAATAGGTAATTTTACCAAACGGGGTTGCACTATCTTTTTTTCCCCTTTTTTTCACATATATTACTGAGTATGGTGGATCGCAGTTGAAGAGCAATATTATACCCTGACCTTGGATTCATCACAGGAGTTATTATACAAAGAGTCATTTATTTACTTTCTGGTAAGCGCATATAAGTGTGAGAAAGGCACATGGTGTGAAGAGTGATCACTCTTTGTGGAACATTCAACGTGGAGAGTGGGGTGGAATATAATTTCTGGATTCCCCACATTGGCACTTTTTCACTGGTGCATGGACTTTGGGACATTAATCACTATTTTGGATTTATTATTTTTGATCAATGTTTTTGATTCACGTTTATTTATAACCTATCACTTGATTGTTATTCTATGTTATATTGCATATTTCACTTAAGGTGTTATATTATTTGATTCGTTTGCTCTGTACCTAATTTTTACAGTTTTTTTGGGCTTATCAGGGATTTTTAGTCCGGTACGTTGTAGCATTTTTGTTTTTATGGTTTTAACCTTTAGGCGCGCGGTGTTTATTCTATCAGGCTCCTCTATCTGATCTGTCAGGTGATCCAGAGGCTCCCCTGGTGTATGCGCAGCTTGCAGTTCCTCTCTGCTGCCGGATGACACCTCCCCCTCCGACCGACCAGAACTAGATCCTGAACCCCTAAATAGATACTCGACGTAGGAGCTAGAATCCTCAGAGGATTCCGCCTTAATATGCTTATGCTTGGCTGTAGCCGGGCAGATACAGACTCGGGATGTCCCTGCTGACAAATGCCACTAATCATGCTCTCCAAACGAGGCATCCATGGGCGAACACTGGGACACAAAGGGACCTGGCAGCCCCCTCCCCCGAGGGGGTATCCCGCTCCAACTAGTCCGAGTCTATAGCCACAGGGGAAACTGGACGATCCGACTGAGGAGCAGAACCTGAAAGCTGTGTAAGGCGTGCAAGACAGTAGTGCACCCAGCACACAGGGGTCCCGCCCCTGAGGTCAGGCGTGCTTGGCACATGGGACATGCGGCACCACTCTCCATTAAAGTTATTTTTATAAATAATATTTCGTATCATTACAAAACCTTGGTGCCTCTGATGCCTCCGACATGGCAAAATGGCTGCTCTAACTGCTAAGAACATACAGCTGGAGTGCCGGTCCCCACACCCTCCTGCCTGTCGACTGCTGGTCACACCTGCCTGCACTACCAGAAAAGCAACCTCCCTGCAGCTGAGATCAACCCATCAGCCAAGGATGCAGCATCTTCCAGACCCCCATCCTGCAACAACCAGAACAATGTCAGATTCCAAAAGGCTTTGCCCCCAGAGGGAGCCCTATCTGACCAGGGAAAACCGCAGGGAGGCAGCCGTGCTGCATCCGACACTCCACCCAGGAAAACAGGTAGGCAGTGCAGAAGCTGCCAAGCAACTATCCGGGGATGCAGCAGGGCACCGCACAAGATGGCGCCGTCTCGTGCTGTTAATGAGGAGAGGGAGGGCGGAGCCTCCATTGTAAGGCCCAAGAGGGCCAAAGCCACGCCCCCATCGACAGCACAAAAGCAACAAAGAACCAGCACTCCAAAGTTGGTTCGAATGACCAAAATTATATTGAGTCCATAAGGGTAATTGGTCAACATTTTGGGGTACGCAAGCCCCCTTCATCAGAACTAGGTGACATCATGATGAAGGGGGCATGCATATCCATGAAACGCTGACCAATTTCAATTATAACCCAGCATTACAGAATTAGAAGAGACCGTATCTACCTTGCAACTAGGAGAAAAATAAAACGTTAATGGAAGTACTAAACTCTTTTTTTCAGTTCCAATATTTTTTTGATTTTTCAGTGTATTAACAGAAACTAGGGCCAGTCGGCAACATGCCCAAGAGCCAACCATTTGCAGAAGGCTAGCAAAATATATTGTATTCTGATTGTGCAATAATAGGCCTATTTGTTGTATTGTTCTAAGTACTCATGTCAACATTGTACCTAAATTATTTTTAATCACTGGTTGCAGAGGTCCCTCGAAGATGTCCAGATACACTCGGGCGCCCTATAGACCCATGTGTAGCTGAATATCTTTGAGCCACTGTTGGAGAAAAACAAAAAGCAAACATTCAGCAGTTAGACTGACATTTATGGGCAGTAGGTTCCTGTGCCCCCCCTCCCTAATTCTTTTCTCCTCCTCCCTCTCACCAAGCCTACGAAATGGGTGTTGGTAGAAAGCCAAGGCATGAAGAATTCAGCTTCAAAAGAAAACATGAAATCTGGTAACACGCTCTGGGATTTTTAAAGAGAAAAAATACTAAACAGACTGTGAAACAAACTGACCTACATTGCAGAAGTTTCTAGAACCTGTGAATGTTTGGGAAACACAACAAGGTGTCTTTGTCGTAGAGGCCAAGAACAGGGGAAAATAATTGGCCAAGAGATCTTACTCACTATCACTACAACCTATTAGAATGCTGGAGGCACTTTTTTTTTTTTTTTTAGCAACTTGGCATTGCTTGGTTGTGCATTTCTGGTCTCCTGTTAGTGAATTGGCTCCTGGGTTCCCTTGTCTATATCACAACATTCTGATCAATTGCAGAACAGGGACTTTCCATTCATGGAAATACCCGGCTTCTGCATGTATGTGTTTTTTGTTTCGTTATGTGGTAGGCCACAGGCAAGTCATTTTCTAGAATGGTGTTCCCAAACCCTCTCCTCAAGAGCCACCAACAGGCCAGGTTTTGCACATCTGCATGCAGATGCACACGTGAAGGAGTTTGTGCTCAGACAGAGCTACAGCCCTGAAAATTACACCTGCGCATCATTGTGAAGATCCACAAAACATGACTAGTTGGTGGCTTTCGAGGAGAGGGTCAGGAGCACTGATCTAGAATGATGAATGATTGGTTCCCTAATGGATAACAGGTAGGCAGGGTACACAGAGCATCACCAAATGGGGGAGAAAAGGGCCTTTAACCAGATGCTCTGTACTGAGATTTACCTAGAGAACCGACCCCCACCCTTTAGAATTATAATTCCTATGGCTCCATGATGAAATGCAACGTTACATATACATGAAGTAAGGTGTGTGGTTCCAAACAGCGTACCCGGCTCCTGAGGTCAAAGCGGTTTTCGATCTGCTATGCAATAATATCTATCGCTCTTTGTTTACATATGCTGAAAGTCGGTCATGACATGTATTCTGTTGAGGGTGGATCAGGGGTCAATATGGCCCTTTAAAGAGGAACAACCTCCAATTTAGTGGACCACCAATCTAGCCAACCCCTCAGTGTATGAACGCCCCCCCACCCCCCACGACCATCAACGCAAACACTGAACATTTGGGGTTCCACGTCGCAATCACAGGCTGCATCCACAGCCTCCCTGCAGCTGATGCATCATCCTGTACCCTCCTGGGGGTGATGGGCGTGCTGCAGCCCTCAGGGAGCCCAAGGGATGCGGCCACTCCCATTCCTCTATGCAGAGGTTCTGTTTCAAACACAGCTGAATGCCATGAATCAAAGAGGGGGTCATCTTTTACCAAACACCCGGCCAGCGGGCCCTGGAGTCTAGAAAACTCCAGAGACAGCTGCTTGCCTATCCCGGGGGCATCCCAAATAGTAATGCCCCGCTGTGTGACAGGAGTGCTAACCTGTCTAAACAGAAACTGGGGATGTGGCTGCTCCTGTTCGCCCCCCCGGCGCTCCAAGCCAGGCTCTGTGTCTAAACATAGCCATATACCAGCCACTAATATGCATGGCATACAGCTCTGATGGGATGAGCGACCAAGCATGCACCGCAGGATAGTGGAAAGCAGAGTTTGTATGGATGATCTGGGAAGTTTCAAAGGGCATGAATCAAAACCTGGGGTAGTGAAAATCCTAGGTTTTGTTCCGTTTCAACATGTATGACATTCAGCGCTGATTGGACGTGAGCCCGCACATGCGTAATAGGTTAGGTGTAAAGGAATGTTTCTAGGGAAACCGAGGGGGGGTTCACAGAGTGGGCATCCCCAATAAGGATGCCCCAGGGACAAGGACCAGAACCTGGAATAATGAAAATTCCAGATTTTGTTCCACTTTAATTCTATCTTTCCTGCAAAATTTATCGAGCGCATTGATAATGGGATGACTGTCTCCCTGTAAAGGTTTGTACCACACCAGTGCAGGAGTAAAAGTATTTGCACTTCCTGGGCATCCTGAGCTGAGTTGGGGTGCCCTGCTGTGTCAAATCCCATTTAATCAAGGCACTAACTCACTTAGCTACGTTCCAACAGCTTTTAGCTAGGATGATATCACAGCTGCTAGCAGAGCTGAATGAAGTCAGAGGTGGGGATGGGGTGAGTATTCTTGGCGATTTGTGGGGATACACACAATGGAGCATCCCAAGTCGGGATGCCCTGTTAGAGAGGACCACCGCCTGGGAGAATGAAAATCCTGGATGGCATTTCTCTATAAAGAGGACCAGCACCCAAGAAATGTGTGGTTTTCATCTCTGGCTGAGCATGCCCAATGTATGTATCCCCCAGGATCGCCCTAAACTTGGCTTTCCCAGTTCCCACAGTGCCTGTTCAAATTCTGAATGGAGTGAGTGCCACTGGCTGCAGCCACGTCTATATCTAGGCACGAATCTGCCCCGGCCATTCAGAAAGGCACCCAGCTAGTGGTGTGCTGGCAATGCGGCTGTGGTGCAGGCTCATGAAAGAGGAAAGTGGACTGGGCGATCTGAAGGTTTCATGTAGCGGGGAATCCCAATTCGAGATACTCCATTAAGAGGTAAAACAAACCCCCGCCAAGAGTCTTATAGACTGGTGTCGCCCATGACAGCCAGCATGGGGGGAGCAGAAAGCATAGCTAATCTTATCCTTTGTCTGGAATTTCCGTTTAATGTACGCAGAGGTAGGGACCGAATTGGGGGTGCATGAGGTCAGGGGATGACCCATCGTTGTGGCTCCAGCACACAATTTTTTTCTGGTTGGTGGTTATAGACAGAAAGAAAGCTACACTGCAGAGGTAGTACCCACAGCCATTGTGATCCGCACGTAGAGTGGCGGGAAAACGCTCCTTGCAGCAGAGTCCAAGATGGCATCGCCCAGCTACCGATGCCCCATTCCTGGCAAGGCAAATATATATTTTTTTTTTAATAAACCCCCCCAACCTGCCTCAGCACCAGGTGAGGGTGGCAGGGCAAGGGGTACTTCACAAACAGGGCCATCTGCCTGGACTGGCCCTTTAACCCCTCACCCCCCTTCTAATCTGTCCTATCCTGTTTCCATAGCCTTTTCTGGCTTGCAATAGTGTGTGTACTGTATGTACTGTACTGTACTGTGGTTACTACTTTGTATAGCTCAACGGAAAAAGATGGCGCTACAAAATATGCAATTAAAAAAATAATAATAATGGAGGGTGCATAAAATAATGGCCCCCTCACAGCACAGCTTTTCTTTTTGTCAGGAAAAGCTATCTTGTCACGATGGAGCTGAGTGATCGGGACGTGGAGAACATTCCAGAACGCCTTCCTGCATTCTCTAGTGTCAGCGGTGAGGCAGATCGGGGCGCTCGATTGGCTTACAAAGGGCTGGAATTTTTTTTTCCCTTTCCTTGCTCCGAGCTGCTGGTGCAATGCAGACATTTCCTGCCCAGGATACGTGTGTGTGTGTGTGTGTGTGTGTGTGTGTGTGTGTGTGTCAGGAAAACCATTAAAGAGCCCCTCTGTCCAAACAGCACCCAGCTATATAGGGTACAGCTCTACAGCTGAAGACGGAGCTATAGAAATAAATAATGGAGTTTGAGAGGACAATATTTTAACACAATCGAGGCTCAATTAAATCAGGCCTGTGATACACAAATTAAGAGGGTTACTAACGTTTCCCCCGTTAAGTCCTGTGTAATGGCACATGGGACGGCTGCACACCGTTTTGACGCATGCCTCCTATTAAAAGAAATGCTGCCACCGCATGTATGTACAGCCGTTTTATGTCCCCGCCAGGTGTAGCACCGGTAAAAAAAATGCGGGAATCTCTCTTTTAAAAGGGGGTACGTTGTATTAGCCT
This sequence comes from Gastrophryne carolinensis, assembly GCA_027917425.1. Lineage (NCBI taxonomy): Eukaryota > Metazoa > Chordata > Amphibia > Anura > Microhylidae > Gastrophryne > Gastrophryne carolinensis. The sequence goes on along the minus strand of CM051243.1, from coordinate 42,065,510 downwards.
AGGGTCCATGTGGATCGGGACACAGCCTGGCACGTAGCTACAAGGGAGGGTTTAGAATTTGAGGCACAAGGGACTCTTACCACTCACTGTGATAGGGCAGACCTGGCCTGACCTGCAGTCCAGGGGCGCCAGCAATGGGGGCAGAGGACTCCTGTTACCCACTGTGATTGGAAGACCAGGCAAGTCCAAGGGGCGCCAGTCACAGAGCAGAGAATTCTTGCTACCCACTGCGATTTGGCAGATCCGGCAATACCTGCAGTCCAGTGGGAACCAGTCACAGGGCAGATAACTCTTGCTACCCAATTCAGTTGGGCAAACCTGGCAATACCTGCAGTCCAGGGGGCCCCAGTCACAGAGCAGAGAATGCTTGCTACCTATTGCAATTTGGCAGTTGGCAATATCTGCAGTCCTGCAGGAAGACTTGGCTATACCCAATGTCCAGAGGAGACCAGTCATGAGACGGAGGACTCTTGTTACTCACTGAAATTGGCAGACCTGGCAATACCTACAGTCCAGATGGCACCAGCCACAGAGCTCTTGAGATTGGACAGACCTGGCAATACCTCCAGTCCAGGTAGGGCAGGTCACGGGACAGAGGACTCTTGCCATCCTCTGCCCTGTGGGTGGCACCCCCCTGGACTGCAGGTATTGCCAGGCCTGCCTATGACAGTGGGTAGCAATACCCACAGTCTAGTGCAGCGGTACTCAACTGGCGGACCGGGGTCCGAATGCGGACCTTGGTGCCAGATTTCTGGACCCCTGCCCTGACAGCCCTGCAGTTAGTTGCTTCTGTGTTGCCATGCTCAGCGCTGCCCCGTTACAGATTGGTGATGTAGTTTGTCTCCCTGCCAGTGTCATTACTCCCTGGCACCTAGCATTGCAATATGAAGTACTGCACGGACGGAAAGTGGCATTGCAAGGTATTATCCACCCCCAACCCGCCCCCAGTGCACCGATTTCTAACTATCCACCCCCCTGACGGCGCCCCGTCCGGACCTTCGCCTCTCACCAGATGCCTGTAAATGGACCTTTACAAGAAGTGGTTGAGTACCCCTGGTCTAGTGGGTGCAAGCAATGGGGTAGGGGACACTTGACAGACCTGGCAATATCGTAGTACAGGTGGAACAGGCCAACAGGCAGATGCTAGAGGGATGCTAGTTACTGAAACCCCCCATGGCCACCTTCTGCATGGACTTTGTCTGTTCTCCCCAGATCTATGGGGGTTTCCTAGGTGTGTAAATCATGTGTGTGTATTTACAGTGGACATTAAAACATTAGGCACCTTAAAGTGGGCCTCCAGCTTTAACCCACATTGGCCTTTGGGGAGGCGCTGCAACCCCAACATCACGTGCTGGGGTGCTAGTGTTCTCAATAACCAAATCCAGTCCCGGGGGTAGGAATAAAACAGAAATATAGGGTGAAATGATTGGCCATTAGCTTGCTATTACAAATTTATGGGTTTTTTTACATCAAATTTATCGAGACCCTGTCCACCAAGTATGGCCAAAGCCTCGAGTCTACTTAAAAGAGATAAAAAAGGGTAGGCTTGTCTAGTATCTGAAATAGTAGCCTAACCCGAGTAAAGTCTTAGGGCTCCGATACCGCCATTGCAGTAAAAGCTAGAGGGGAGCGCATGGCGGGAGGCGTGCAACGCTCAATTCATTCAGAATTGATTGCTGGGTGACACATTCTATTCTAATCGTCCAGAAGCAGTTCAGAATAGACTGCCAGGTGCCATCTATTCCGGAGAAGATTGTGCACATGGGATCACTGCTAGTAAGAATACGGGCAGTGCAAATCCAGGTTCCCCAGTAAATTGAACCAATACCCGCCTGGCTTTAAAGAGAAACCACCACCAATATTGCCGGCCCTGCAGTCTAAAAAAGTCCTTGTCAGACGATTAAAGCAGACCTTCACCCTGAATAAGAGTCTATCTTAAATGTTTTCCACACTTGCTCACATTAAAGTGGACCATCACCCTCCCGGGCCGATCACCTCCCTCCCCGCAGGACATCCGAGATCGGGATGTCCCGCGGGGTGAAACCCCCCCAAACACCCCAAATCCCCTTACCTTGTCTTCGGCGGCGGCGCCCGCACCGGCCGTCTGTGAATGGCGGGCGCGCGTCAAGAGTGACGCGCGGGAGGCGGCGGCGGAGGAGCCGCTTGTCCGTTGCTGTCAAATCGCTTGTCCGTCCGCGCTGGGAGTGGGGAGAGGTGAGTTTTCCGGGTGATCGGGGGGGTTTCACACAGCAGGGCACCCAGATCAGGGGTGCCCCACCGAAGTGGACCAAGACCCACGATAGTCAAAATCCTCAGTGTTGGTCCACTTTAAAAATCATCCTACCTGCATCTACTGCATGAGCCTTTAAACATCCAAGATGGCGGATCATGGAGCATCAGGCAGCCTGCAAACAGGAAGGCTCTTCTGACTGTGTCGCTCTGCATTCTGGGATTGCTGTCCTTTTCCTGAACCCAGTTCTGCTCTGTCTGTGCAAAGAACAGCTATAACCTCATCCCCCTGTACTTTATCCTGCTCTCCTCTGCTCAGTGTGTGTGATAAGTTTTTAGAGTGAACAACAAGTATAGCACCTGACTTATTAAAATGGGCCAGAACCTGTTTTACTATATGCTGGCAATACACAGCCAGAAGAAGCGGCCAGTGGGAGGCTCCACGACCGTAACTATATCCCGAATAGACTGTGGAGCATTATTATGTACCTCAATATTTTCTGATGAGAGTCAGTGCATGCACTGTGGGAGTGTGGAGAGTTATAAGCAAAGTGTTTCTCCATGGGGTTTCACACACAGGGGCATCCCAGATCCTTGTTAAAGAGGAAGTCCCATCAAACATGACAGGACTTCCAGTTTAAAGTGGACCAACACCCAGGATTTTGACTATCCTGGGTTTTGGTCCACTTCAGGGGGGCAGCCCGATTAAGGGTGCCCCGCTGTTTGAAACCCCCCAAAACTCACCTCACCACGCTCCCACGTGGCCGCGCTGACCAATCACCGCCGACGGACAAGCGGGTGACAGCGGCGGACAACACAGCGCGTCCGCCGCCGCCTCCCGCATGCCCCTCTGACAGTGCGCGCGCCCCTCTAGACGTGCCCGCGCCGGCCGTTTGTGAATGGCCGGCGCGGGCATGTCTAGAGGGGCGCGCGGGAGGGATGAGGTAAGTTTTTGGGGGGTTTTGGGGGGGGGGGTCCCTCACCGCGTGACATCCCGATCTCGGATGTCCCGCGGTGAGGGAGGTGATCGGCCCGGGAATCTTATAGATTCCCGGGCCGATCACCCCTGGGTGACGGTCCACTTTAAATATGCAGCAGGGAAGCATTCCAAATCTGTATGCTGTAAGCCAGGGAACGGGCTGCCAAGACTCACCTCTTGCAGGATGCACATTCCAGGTGACCATGCATAGCCTATCAGGCAAAGATGGGTAATACTAACCCCAAGCTTAATTTGGTCAAACCATTTGAAGGATACTGGAGACAACAATGCTTCGTTACAAGTTGCCAAAATGGAGCACAGGCCAGAGCCAACATGGATTCCATTTTGTGAGCTCTCTACAGTTAGCCCCCCCCCCCCCCCCCCCCAATCCTGAGGCCTGCTGCCAGAATGAAGTGTATATTACGGGCACCACTGTAAACGTGTGAGAGGACTACAATTTGTCTGGAAAGGCAGCTCAGCAATGAGGCGGCCTAAGCCTGGTGTTTACATAAACCAGCTTATACAATAGGCCTCCGTTTACCTCGAGGAAGCTAGGTGACAGGGAAGGGGGGGGGATGGGAAAGCTTCAATGGCACAATATTAATAGCTTTCCTCTTAGGAGAACCCCACCACCATTGAAGGGAACCCCTCAATCACACTTTACAGTTTAGCATCTAAAATTAAACCTGCTTCGATAATCTAAAAAGAACGCCATAAAAGAGGCCGACCACATCCGTTCTGTAACATGGAGGGATCTGTGAGACCTGTAAGGTCTCATGACACACAAAACCAAAAAAATACCCACAATGAGATCAGAAAACAAAAATAGAAAAAAAAAAACGGCACGCAGTAATACAAATGGCAGGAAGTTGCACATTATGCACACACACACACACACACACACACACACACACACACACACACTTACTAAGGAGACATAAAAAGTCTAACTTACTTAAAAAAGAGCCCCCCCCCGCCATACTTACCTAAAACAAAGAATAGAGAGGCCCTATTTACATGAAAACTATGGTTTAACTCCTTGTGTGGCCTGACTAAGGCCTACTGTCCTCTACACCACAAGGGGTAAAACAGAGCAGCTGTAAAACACGGGCTTTAGAAAAAAAAAAATTACCCACATTTTAGAACATAAACCTCTGGTGATAAAACTCTAATAATAATGAGACAAATTCTGAACAGGAAAAGGTGTGATTGTTTGAGGAATCTCTTCAATAAATAAAATCTAAAACTGTGAAAAATGTCACTATAAACAGGTCATGAAAGAATTAAAGGGAACATATTGAGTTACTTACGGTTTTGAATCCATATTGTTGTGCTTCAGGGCCACAGGGGAGCATAAATCCGAGCAGAGAATTAAAAAAAACAAGACGGGAATAGGAGTCTTTTTGATCAAAATTAAGCACCAGAAATCTGTGATGAGAGTCAGCTCGAGCCCACGATGAGAGGGGCAGACAGAGAGTCCCCCGAGGTGAATAACAGGATGGAGCCTGAGTACTCCACAGACGTATGCTAGGCCCCAAAATGTCTGCCAGGCATCAGTAGAGTTCCTGCAGTCGGCGTGGAGGTGCTCTTCCGGCGTCTGTGAAAGCTTTTGTATTCTAGTGGCAGCTAGGCTAACCTTTCCTTGCCAGATTCCTCTGCTTGACTCGGTGCTTGGGCTGTGTTAGCCTCCATGTTCCCACAGCAGCATGCGACACAGACAATAATGCAAAGAAAAAAAAAAGGATACTCCTTGTGAACCTGGGAGGGCTCTGGCCACACTCTTTGAAGAGGGTGAAAAAGAAGGCAATGTGCCCCCTCTCCCTGGTTTTCTTTTCACTTCGTCTCACCAGCAAAATCTCTGGCTCATGGCACCCAATCATGTGATCAATTTCAAAACAGTTTGCTGCTTTTTGGGAGTTTTTTGGCTTGCGCTAGGCCGTGATGATACAACCTGCAAAAGCACAATTTGTATGTCGAAAAAAAAAGATGGCTACAAACTTTCTAAAAATATATATATATGAAAAAAAAAAGAAAGCATGGCTTACCTCTGTGGATGCATTGTTAACAATGTGTTATGTCACTACTTATAAAACATGGAGGACAGGCTCTCAGTTCTCAGACAGAAAGGGCTTGGCACTCGAGCCTGATGATCAGATTCCCCCCCCCACAATACAAGCTGAGACAGGATTGGTCGCTTTCCGTGAGCTGGATGCAACGCTCGAGGCCGTTGGCTGAAACACTTCCTGAGAGATTATCTTTGTACGGCACTAGCAAGCAGAAGCCATCCTGTGCAAGGAAAAAAAAAAGACAGGCTAAGTCAGGCCTATTGCACACACAAACACGCAGCTCTTATTTAACAGTACGACAGCAATAAATGCTCGATTCATGTATCTAAACAGGGTTGTACAATGTACAAATCAAAATGTGTGGCTGTAAAATAACACGGTAGGAAAGCTCACCTTGTTGTTTTTCTTTAAACAGACAGTGTGACAAAAATGTAGATACCACAACAAAAGCACAGTGTGTAGAGGCAGCAACACAATCTGCAGACGAGCCTGAATGCAGTGTGAGCAGGAACAAGGTAGAGGAGAAAATAATATTCACACAGGCCAGGGGATCAGAATGGAGGACTGGCCTTCCCTGTGACACAAACCTTTTATTCCCCCATCCTCCAAGGCGACTGAAACTGTTCTTTAAAGCAACACAGCAGCGACAGAGTGTCTGTGTGTGTGTGTGAGAGAGAGCGAGAGGGGAAGCTTCCGCTCTGGCAGGCTGCAAATTGCCTAGAATTAACCCCGCGTCTCCTGCTCGCTCTCCAAAATGGGAAGGCCCTGCTTATGCATGCAACCTTAAAACAAAAGGGAGTCAAGGAAGGCTTCTTCTCCCAATTGTTGTGCTGGGTATTCTTATGTAAATAATAGTCTGAGTGTCCTTAAATTACAGTCTGGGTCTACGGAAAGCAGTAATTGTGTTCGGGAATAAACGGGGCCTTGCTTAGATGACCACAGGCGGCGCCCGAAGATTCCTTTATTTGTTCTAATCCTGCATCCTACTGACGCCTTGTGCTATTGGACGTGGCCCCATACAGATCATCAGACTGAATAATCGATGGCTAGGACATGGCCTATATATACACACACACATATATTTATGAGTATGGCATCGGCCATTTTTATTATTGTTTAGATCAGGGCTTCCCCCATTAGTGGTACGATGACTACTGGTGGTACGTTGTAACCTATCGGGTGGTACTAAACAAGGCTACAGACTGTCCTCTACCCCAACCTGATCAGTTGATCATCTATACTTCACCCAAGCCTGGTTTGCTCCATTATTCATGAACTGCTCCAAAGCATGAGGAATTTTGGGGGATGTTTCACTTGAACTTTTTTGTGTTTTTACCAAGGCTTTAGCTGACAGACAACCCACACACACCAGTCAGGTGATACTTTTTGATATAACCAAAACATGAAAAGTGGTACTTAATGAAAAAATACAATTCTGTGATTACTCACCTGTAGAATTTGTATTATAAGTATACAGCACGTCCTGTTCCAGAATATTCCTTACATATGGGTAATACATCCACAAGATGGCGCTGGACTGCAGAAAAACAACTTGTGGCTCCTCCCAGCCCCATATAAGTCAGGGACCTCCCACAAATTCACCAGTATTGACAAGCAGTTAAAAAGAAGCCGGGAGAAACAATAATAACAAAAATCCAAAATGAACATTTAAACAATCACCATACAGAGGTAACTAGAAAAATGATAACAAGGGTGGGATGGAACAGGACGTGCTGTATACTTATAATACCAATTCTACAGGTGAGTAATCACAGAATTGTATTATTCCAAGTATACAGCACGTCCTGTTCCAGAATATTCCTTACACATGGGACATCCAATAGCAGTGTCCGTAAGGTAGGGTGGGATCCCCAAAAGTAACAGCGGGCAGATTAGACCACTGCCGCCTGCAGAACTTTGCGACCAAAGGCAGCATCAGCTGAGGCCCTAACATCAACCTTGTAGAACTTAGAAAAAGTATGAACAGAAGACCAAGTAACGGCCTTGCAAACTTGTTCAACAGAAGCTTGGTGCTGAAAAGCCCAAGAGGCACCAATAGCACGAGTAGAATGAGCAGTAAGGCGGAAGGGAGGTTCCTTCCCCTTAGCAGAATAGGCTTGAACCACAGCCTGAGGGATCCACTTGCTGATAGTGGACTTAGCCGGGGCCAAACCCTTCTTAGGCCCAGAAGGGAGAACAAAAAGAGCATCAGTCTTCCTGAAGGATTCAGTAGCCACCAATAGGTCCTGACCAGCGGTGGCACAGAGAGCGAAACACCCTGCTGCTGAGTGACCATTCTCCCAGACGAGAAGTCCCCCTGCTCCAGGAGTCCGCTTCCAGATTTTCCACCCCCGGGATGTACACTGCCGAGATGCAGGGAACATTAACCTCCGCCCAGGACAGAATCAGAGACACTTCCTTGAGGGCCCTCCTGCACCGTGTCCCTCCCTGATGATTGATGTAGGCAACCGCCGGCTGGTTGTCCGAGCGGATCTGAACAGCCCGACCCCGAAGGTGTATCCAGAGTCATGCCCAGAAAGGACCTCACCAGTGACGGGGACAGGGAAGACTTGGGGTGATTGATCACCCAGCCGAAGGACTCCAGTGTGGACACCACCAGCTGGGTATCCAGCTCGGCCTGCTGGAAGGACTGAGACATAATGGCTCTCAGCAGAGCCATTACGCCCGCCAGAACCTTGGTGAAAACCCAGGTGATACCGAAAGGTAAGGCCACAAATTGGTAGTGCTGATCCTCCAGAGCGAACCTGAGGAATCTCTGATGACCTGGAAAGATTGGTACATGAAGGTAAGCGTCCTTGATGTCCACAGAGGTCATGAAGTCCCCTGGGCGCAGAGAATTAACTGCAGAGCACAGGGTTTCCATGCAAAAATGCTTGAATCTGACAAACTTGTTGAGACACTTTAAATCCAGGATGGGTCTGAGGGACCCGTCCTTTTTGGGGACAGTGAAGAGATTGGAATAGAAGCCTCTGCCCCTTTTCCTGAAAGGTACCGGGCAGATGACCCCCAACTCCAGAAGGTTTTGGACAGCAAGGCACAGCCCCTGAGCCGACAGGGGGATTTGAGCCATCCAGGATTTGACAAATCTTGGAGGTGGCCAGGCTGCAAACTCTATCTTGTAACCGGAGGTCACTACCTCCTGAACCCACCGGTCTGAGACGTGAAGCCTCCAGACGTGAGCAAAGAGCCGAAGCCGTCCCCCCGCCCGGATGGGTGAGGGCGCCCCTTCATGCCTGAGGGGGCTTGGGGGAGGACTTTGGCTTGGGACCCCAGGAGGGGCCGGGGCGGCCCCGTCCCCTGCCCCAATGGTTTCCGCGAGCCCCAGCAAAGGAGATTCCCCGACCAGTTCTGGAACTACGGAAGGAAGGGAGAAAGGCACCCGTTCCCCGAAAGGACCGGGACGGCCTCCTACGTTGAGGTAACCTACCGCCCCTGGCAAACAAGTCCAAGCGTTCCCCAAAGAGGCACAGCCCCTTAAAGTGAAAACCAGTGAGAGCCTTCGTAGCAGCATTATCAGCTGCCCACTGACGCAGCCAAACAGAGCGGCGCATAGCCACCAAAAGGGAAGATGTCCTTCCACACATTCTAATGGTATCATCCATGGCAGAAAGAACATATGCAACAAATTCATAGCAAAGCAGGAGAGATCTATACTCTTCTCCTCCTGCGTCATCAGAGGCCCCTTCTAATAGACTCTTAAGCAGCCCTTTAATAGCAATAGCTGTAATGGCAGAGGCACAAACCAGGCGCAGCGCGGTCCCCACACAGCACACAGGCAAAAGCATGACAAGCCAGCTGGTCCATGCGCCGCTCCTCACCATCCCTCAGGGTAGTAGTGTCAGGAGAATGCATGACAGATGCGTCCACCTCAGGAGGACATGACCAACGCTTAATCACATCAGCAGGAAATGGATACCTCTTGTCCCAACTCTTGGGCACCCCAGGGAGCTTGCTAGGCCGTACCCATTCTTTGAGCACCAGATTATTAAAGTGAGTCTGCTCCGGGAACTCCAAGCGTGGTTTAACCGTATGAAAAAGCTCGCCCTGCTGCTGCGGAGCCACTGCAGGAGGGGAAATACAAAGCACTTCAAAAATGTCAGTGTCATCTGAGGACCATGGGTCTTCTCCAAAGGGAGACCCGGTACCGCCATAAATCTAGGCTGTTCCTCAGATGATTCTGAATCAGAAAATAATTCCCCCTCCTCAAGGGGACAATAACCAGGAACGTCAGGAAATTCCTCAGCCTCAACAGGGAAGAGGGAAACAGCGGGAGAAAATGCTGCTTCTTAGCAGAAGCCTTACGCGGGGCAGACCCAGCAATATGTTTCTCAATGCTGGCCACCCGTGCAGCCAAATCAGGTTGAGACTCCCTGCTGGTATGCCCCTCGCTGGGGGTCAGATGTAAGCGTGGGGGGGGTAGGCGAAGCCAGAGGGGGCGCAGCACCAGGCCCAGTAACAGACAACCCAGACTGCAGCGCGACCACCTGCTGGGCACAGGGTACACACACCCTGACATCATCACTTATAGGGGATACCCCACACGCAACACATAGCCAGCTTGTCCCGAAGGAACCCCAAGCACATAATCCCCAGAAGTCTCCATATGGTGATTTGAGTGGCACAACAGGCCAGTAAGGGTTAACGCTAAAAAGCTACCCGGGATGCCCCAAGGACCCGCTAAGGAAGGGGAGACAGCAAGGGGAGAAATCACAGATGTTGAAGTTTTAACCCGCCTGAAAGACATAAAAAACATTCCCATAAGAATATACACTAAGGAAAAAACCCCAGGAGAACCACCCAGCAGGGGTACTCACGGACCACAGGGAGCCAGCAGCGCACGCAGCACAAGGAGAGGGTAAAATGGCGCCTGCAGAGACCTCGAGGGGCAGGCTGTGGAGACGTGATGCGAAAACGTCATCCGCAGAGCCCGCCCCCCCCCCCCCCCCACGTGATGCGGTCAGCCAATAGCGGTGCCGCAGCCTCAGAAGCAATGCGGTACAAGCGCGCAGCGGCGGCGTACACTATGAAAAACACACCAACAATCGTGCAGACCACCAGTCACCCCCCCCCCCCCCCCGGAGATCTCCCCGAGGGAGAGCGAGGCAAGGAATTTAAGGGATTATCAGCCCTAGAGAAAAAGGGGGGGTAGGGTGGGAAGGGGCACCTAGGGGGGGGAGGGTTAAACAGCACAGGAGCCTGGCAAAACCCATAGTGCAGGGGGGGGGGCATCCCAAAAGGCTCACCATCAACCTAAACCGCCTACCCTGTCAGAGCAGGGACTGCGGTAGGGAGGCATTGGTATGGTTCAGAACGGGTGGGAATAGTCCTGCAGGGCCACAGGCCGATAAACCCCGCTCACCTGCACAACATAGAGAGCCATGTTCTATCTTCGCAGCCCAGACTGCAGATAAGAACTGGGGAATTTGTGGGAGGTCCCTGACTTATATGTGGCCGGGTGGAGCCACAAGTTTTTCTGCAGTCCAGCGCCATTTTGTGGATGTATTACCCATGTGTAAGGAATATTCTGGAACAGGACGTGCTGTATACTTGGAATAAAGGTTGGGATCCCCTAGTTTAGATGTAATCTGACCAGCTTCAGAGGTTGGAGACAGACCAATGCCAGTCATAAAGTACCCTGTGCTTGGACACTGGTCATACAAAAGCAATGCACATTGGACACGGTTTTCCAGGGTATCCAAATTGCTATAAAAGAAGACAACACTAATATCTATCGGCATAAATTAAACACCCTTAAAACTCATCTATTCAAGCATATTGTTTAGCTGAATGGTGGGCCAAAAGCTGGATTCGAATTTAAAACACTCTAGCCAGGGTTGAAACCCACCCTATTGGAGATGCCCTGCAGCATTACACCCCCTGGTTTCCCCATATACCTACCTGGATCCCTCAATGCATGCACGGGCCCCTGGAGGCATCCAGATCTGCGCACTTGAATTAAATGTCCACCGGTGGGGGATCGCAGAGGATTGAGGCGAGTATGTATTGAAACCACAGGGTTTAACACTGAGAAATTGGGATACCCTAGAGAGATCTCTTAAAGAGGGCCAACTCATTTATTTCAGTTGAAGAACAATCCCAAAGTCTGAAATGACAATAGGATCACCTAGTAGTTTCCCAAGTGATACCCTGCACCTATAAACTAAACAAAACAAAAATACTGAGTTTGGGCTAAAGACTTACCTTTCTTTCAGACTCCTGATGGCATTGGGTTAGAGAGAGGGGTTCCATTGTTCTGGTGCCCCGCATGACTTCTAGCTAGCTAATGGGGTTTGCAGGGCAGGTATGCAAGCACTGTGTGTAAGCCTGTTTGGTGGACCCCGTTGGCTGCTAATAGCAGGGTGGAAGCGGTAAGTAGTTTAGGGCAATTCCAAGCTACTTCCTAATGTCTGTGTGGCAAGGGCACCTGTAGTTGTTTTCAACTGGAGGTCTGCTTTAAAGGGTCTGCCCAGACAGGACAAAAAACACCATACTCACCCAGGGCTTCTGTCTCTGGTTTGAAAATAACCACTACACTGCATCACTACAAAGTACAGGGTGTGCCAAGCCTCATGAGCTGGGGACTCTCTGATCAGACCCAGCAGACATCATGAGCTAGGGACTCTCTGATCAGATCCAGCAAACATCATGAGCTGGGGAACCTCTGATTAGATCCAGCAAACATCATAAGCTAGGGACCCTCTGAATAGATCAAGCAGGCATTGTGAGCTAGGGACCCTCTGAACAGATCAAGCAAACATCATGAGCTAGGGCCCCTCTGAACAGATCCAGCAAACATCATGAGCTAACATCATGAGCTAGGGGCCCTCTGATCAGATTCAGCAAACATCATGAGTCAGGGGCCCTCTGATCAGATTCAGCAGACACCATAAGCTGGGGACCCGATGATGAGATTAGATCCAGCAGACATCATGAGCTGGAGACCCTCTGATTAGATCAGATCCAGCATGAGCTGGAGACGATCAGATCCAGCAGATATCATGATCTGAGGACCCTCTAATCAGATCACATCCAACAGGCATTAAAACAAGGCCTACAGTCAGAATTAGACTGCTCATACCACCTTCAAAATAAATACAAGGTGCCGGGGAAATGGTACAATTACCGCACAATCATTTGCAAAGGAATGTCCTTGTTAAGCCGATTGCAGACCTAAAAAGATCGAGAGATCATTCAATGCAAAAGACATTTTCTTTTGTCTTCATTCATACCTTTGTGCGCCATCGATCACGTCCACCAACTCACAAAAAAAATATAAAACTACAATTCTGCCCCCTCCTGGCCATCATAGAAGCTGCAGCTGCTACTGGCCAGGTCCATCAAGGTCATTGCAATGAAGAATGAGGTTTCATTTGTAAAACCAAATATGGATTCCATATCCATGAATGCTCATAGCAGTGAATTTATTAATTAAATCAGATCTCCTTAAAGAGGGACAAACCCCAGAATTTTCCCTATCCTGGAGTTTTGTTCCTACTCCTCCTGCTGTGTGAAACTCTCTAACCCACCTTTCTGACAATTCCATGGCCTAGAGATCGAGCCTTTATCCAGGGTTCCTACGCCGCGCTCAAGGCCCACATCTCTGCGAAACCAGGCACAAGTGGCTGCTCCCTTATACTGGTGCGCTGGTCTAGACAGGGCCATCGGGATCATTAATATGCATGGCACCCACATATGCGCCGTGGGACCGGGAAGTGATGATTTTGCAGGGCAAACTGGGGGGGTTAACACAACTGTGCATCCCACATCAGGATGCTCCCGGGGTAAGGCCAAAAACTGGGGCATGTCTGGGCGAGGGAGCACCTTAGCTGCAGGGAGGATAGAGATGCGGCTGCGGCCTGCGAAGTGGGCGTGAGAAAGCTGGTAATGGAAGTGACATGAGGGTTCACAGAGTGGGACAGCCCGGATAGAGATGCGCCGGGGTGACTTGATTGGCTGGTCCTGTAGTGTTTTAGACTAAAAGGGTATAGAAGCTGATTGGTACTCGTTATTGTTACCTGTTATGTCCATAGATTTCTATGGCTCCATTGCATTTGCACTGTGGGCTCAGAGAAGAGAAAAGGCCCATTTACTTTTAAGTAGACTATAACTCAAAAATGACTGGGATTCCCTGCAGGGTAATTTGTTGCCTACACCCCACCTTCAATGGCAGCAGCCTACTTATTGCATTTAATGTGGCAGACAGATTGGCTGATCTCAAATGTGCCCCGTCCCCGTCTACCCAAGCCAGTGATGTGGCCATGAGATGTTGCCATCTCCTAGGATTTGCTCTGCTTTCCAGGGGCATTATGATTTGGGATGGGAAACCCCTGGTTCTCAATGCAATCACCGTAAACTAGCGATCCCATGTCGCATGCACTGGTGCCGACGACATCCCTGACGTGTGAACTCTAATTTTAAACTTTAATAACAGCTGCCCTGTGCACTTAGCCAGAAGGAGCAAACATTCCGCAGGGTGCTGTGGCAATGAGAAGTGTGCTCTGATGCTTACTTTGTTCCCGCAGCCCCTCCTCCACCCCACAGCATGTTCGCTCCCTTCTGTAGAGTTTCAAGTCTGCCTGGTGCAGTGGGCCCATGGATAGCAGGGTTGCTGCTTGCGGCTTTGTTGCGTTGTGGGACCGCTGGATTGAGACAGGTATATGTGGAATTCAAATTAAGATGCCCCTAGGGAAAACTGTAACCCGGCTCTAGAGTATTTTAGACTCACTGTGTTACATTGATTTTTGGTCCACTTTAGGCCCCTAACTTCACCACCATTATTTTGCAAAAACTTAATTCATGTGACTGTTTAAAATCTGCACACAAAAGTACATACTGAAGCAGACCAAAGCCCCCCTTATTTTTTTAATGCTCTCCCCCACATACCTCACCCCACAAGCAGTAACCTTAAATATCCTGCCTTCTCTCCTTTAAGAAACAGCCATGGGTTTGAGTGGCAAGACCAGCAATTTTAGGGATGCATCACGACCCAGCAATTGGCTCTGAATAAGCTCTGTCAGCATGGCTGCAGCAGTAGTGATCGCAAACACATGGACACCAGGTTGCCCGGCCACCTACGGTAGGTCAGGCCCCACCCAGCAGCCATGGGAAAGGCAGACTGCGGCTCTCGCAGGGTGTCATGGAGTCACGGGGGTAGATTAACCAGGGGGTAGAGGGACCCGGGCTCAGTGGGAGATACACAGCAGGGTCACCATGCAAGGGCTCAGACCCAATCGGACGAGCCCTGGCGTGCCTACCTGGACCCATGAGCGCTCCTCTCACTCTGCCCGATCCCAAGCTAATCGGCTTAGGAACCAACTTCAGGTATCTAATGGGAGTCCCCAGGAACGCTGCAGCTGGTGAGGGGGTGGGAGACAGGTGGAGTCAAAGCCCCCCTCCCGGTCAGCACTGTAACTAAAAAAATAATATAGACATCTTCACAGTCCCTTGCAACTGTGCAAGAAAATAATTGGGGAGATCCTGCCACAGCCTGCCCTATATTTGCTTTTAAGTGTTCCAAAACCCTTAAACTGCCCCCCCCCCTTGAACCTGCAACCCACTGATCACAAGATTTACTTCATTACTGTCAGGATCCAACTTAGCCTTAGCTACAGGAAAGCCGATCGCAGGAAGGGAAGCACTAGAAATTAGCGTACTGGTAATGGCATTTCTGGTAGTCCTCCAAATTGCCTTAGCCAGGTAGCTCCTCCCACCCAAATAGGAAACACAAACTGGACAAGGTTAAATACCCTGCCCCTTCCTCCTGGACCTCAGTTTTCTAACCGAGGAATCCCAGAAGAAACATGTCTAAACCATAATCTAAAAAAACACTTAGCCTAGGTGGAGATGTAGGATGCTATCCTGGAGGACTACCAGAAATTTCATTAAATGTAAGATAATTGGGGTTTTCCCCAAATGTCCTCCAGGATAGCTTAGCCGATGATAAGCAAGAAATACTAATAGCTTCCTACCCCAGGGAGGGGAAATAACTTGTAGAATCTTCCTACCAAATTCCTGTCTCTTGTCGGATAAAGCAATTCTGTGAGTACTCACCTGTAGAATTGTTTTTGTTCTTGCATGGCACGGCCTGCTTCAGTATTCATAACTGATGGGTATTCTGCCACCAGGTGGCGCAGCAGCACTGCAGAAAGCTGTGGCAGCTCCCGGCTCCCCATAAAAACGGGACCAACCAACAAGTTCCCAGCGTAGACGAGCAGTGAGACAAGAAGCTGGGAGAGAATAAAGATAAGAATGTAAAAAAGGTAAAAAAAACACGATTTAACTTGGAACAATCACCAGAAAGAGGCAACCAAGAACAACTATAACAAGGGTGGGGCGAAGCGGGCCGTGCCATGCAAGAACAAAAACAATTCTACAGGTGAGTACTCACAGAATTTCTTTTTTCTTTAATGCATGGCACGGCCCACTTCGGTATTCATAACTGATGGGACATCCAAAAGCAGTGCCCAAAGTAGGGCGGGATCCCTAATGAGTAACAGCCAGTAGTTCAAGTCACTACCGCCTGAAAACCTTGCGGCCCAAAGCAGCATCAGCTGAGGCCTAAATATCAACCTTAAAAAAGGTATGAACAGAAGACCAAAAAACGGCCTTACAAACTTGTTCCACAGAAGCTTGGTGCTGACAAAGCTCCAAGAGAGTCCAATAGCACGCATGGAAAGAGCAGTCACCCTAAAGGGAGGAGTCTACCCCTTAGCAGAATAGGTTTGAACCATCACCTGACGTATACACTTACCAACAGTGGATCCAGCAGGAGGCAAACAATTCCCAGTCTCAAAGTGAAACAAACAAAAAATTAGACTTCCCAAATGTCTCCATAGCACCAAAAAGAACATCAGAGCCAAGACCACATCCATAGAATGCAGAGTCCGCTCCATGGAAGTAGCTAGATTGGAACACAATGAAGGCAAGACAATGCCCTGAATAAGATGAAAGGCATACCCAACTATAGGCCGAAATCTGGCCTAAATCTAACATCGCCTAACTCTAAAGACACTCAAAATAAGTTTTTTTGATGAAAAAAACACAGCTAATTCAGAACTCGCCTTGCAGAGGCGATAGTCATATAAAAAGGGGGGCTACTCTAGGAGTCAACAAAGGGGCAAGGCGGCCTCACAGATAGACTCAAAAGGAGGCCCCTGCATAACCAGTAGCCCCAGATTCAGATCCTAGACAGATAGCAAGGCTACCTGGGGGGACACACGTGAAAAAACACCCTGGAAAAAAACCCAGATAATGGCAAGGGCCCGTTGGAAAAACTTTTCCAGAGCTACAAACATGGCCCTAGAGTGTACTTAGGACAAAGGTCGAAATTCAACCAAGTTGCAAGAATTCCATAATCCTGGAAATAGAAAAAACAACCTACAGGAAAGAGACTTGGAGTTCTACCAGTCAATTAAAGCATGCCAGACCCTGTAATAGGCGAGGCACGAGGACTTCCTCCTGCCACAATCCTGGTATCAACAACAGAATCAAGCAACTGCTAGACCATAAGATGGAAGCTCTCAACGGTCAAAAAGGCCACCAGGGTGGCAGGTACCCGCTCTTGGGTTATGGAGCCCATAACCCTGCTCAGGAGAGGAACAGAGGCAACTCATAGAGAACCCGAACTGCGTTCAAGGGAATGCCAAGGTATCCGAAGTGAAGACCATAGGATCCTGAACCAGAGACAAATTCTGAAGATATATGATTATGGCGGGACACCACCGTTCCATGACCGGATGATCCCAGCGGTGAAACAGGAATAGAAGCTCCCATTAGGGCACCATATCCCCAGCTGAGGCAGCCCCCTATCTCAGTTGATGCAGGGAACATTCTGTTCCGCCCAAGAGAGAATCAGGGAGAATCCCTTGAAGGCTAACTTGCCCCAAGTAACTCCCTGACGAATGAAATAGGCAACAGCCTACTGGACGTCTGAGCGGACAGAACAGTCTAACCCTGAAGGTGAGCGGACAGGAAGAAGAAGAAGCAACCTGATAGTCCTCAGGGAGTTGATGGGAACCTGGGCCTCCAGTGGGCCCCACCGTCCCTGGAACCTCAGGGCTTTTCAGAAGTCTCCCCCAAACGGCAGACTGGCATCTGCGGAGACCATCTCCCAACATGGAGGCAGAGAGGACCTAACCGCCAGAGGTACCAGGAGTACAGTATCCACCAGAAGGACCATCTGGCCAGAGAAGACAGATCAAAATCCTGCTCCAAGGACAAAGGGTCCCAATTCCAAACTGACAAGAGGACTCATGTGAAAAGAGGATTACCTGAAGCAGGACACCAACAGACCCACTAACTGCATCCCTTGACAAGGTAGGGGTTAGGACACTATAGCAGAGCCTAAGCCTGCATCTGAAAAACCATTCCCCCATTACTGAGGAAGGAACACCCTGACCTGGGAGATACTCAGAAAAGACAGCATCCAGGACGGGAACAGATAAAACTAGGAATGGCCCGATGGATTCTAAAAAGAAGATAACCAGCTGAGTGACTTGCACGACCCGAGAAAGGGATCCTTAACAGAGCCATCACCCTTGCCATAGTCATGGTGAACCATCTGGTGACCCTAAAGGGCCATAAATTGGAATGCTAAGTCTCAAGCGCTAACCACAGTATCTCTGACAACCCCAAAAAATAGGCACCAGAAAATAAGCCGCCATGATGTCCACAGAGGACCTGAAATCGTCCAGATGAAAGGTACTGACAGCAGGCTAGCAGCTTAAAGCAGAAAAACTTTATGAATCAAACAATTTGGTTGAGGCCCATCAGGGCCAGAATGTGACTCAGAAAGCCTTCCTGTTGGGGGACCATGAAAAGACTTCTGACTCCAATAGTCAAGGAGCCAGAAGAAACATCCCTTAATAAGACATGGGATTTAAATGACATCCAGGATCAATGGATTCTGGCAGTGGCCAGGCAACAAACTATCTTGGAACCAGGGGATACAAGCTCCTGAATCCACCGGATTGAGACGTAAAGTCTCCAGATATGAGTAAAAAGCCAAGGCCATCCCCCCACCCAGATGGGTGAGGGCGCCCCTTCATGCCTGAGGGGGCTTGGGAGAGGGTTTGGTCTTGGTATTCCAGGAAAAACCAGGACGACCACGGGATCTGCCACGGCCCCAAGAATCTCTGCGGCCACTAGATAAGAGGGAGCCACGAGCTCTTCTGGGAGTACGAAAAGAAGAGAGGGGGACGGAGGACCCCCTAAAAGGCAGAGACTGCCTCCTACGCTGAGGTGGCCTAGCTAAAGCATCAAGACACTCCCCAAAAAGCCGCAGGCCCGCGAAGGGGAGACCAGTGAGAGCTTTCTTGGCTGCAGCGTCAGCTGCCCATTGCCGGAACCAGACAGAACGGAGCATAGCCACCAAACGGGCAGAGGCCCTACCGCACAGCCGCACAACATCATCCATAGCGGTAAGGAAAGAGACCACAAAATCAGAGCAAAGTAATAGGGTCCTATGTTCCTCCCCCCCCCCGCTACCAGCAGTAGCACCATCCTGTAGATGCTTCAGAAGCCTCTTAAGGGCAATAGCAGTGATGGCAGCAGCACAGGCCGGGCGCAAACCAGCCCCCACACAGGTAAAGGCATGGCAAGCCAGCTGATCCATGCACCTGTCCTCACTGTCCCTCAGCGTGGTAGTGTCAGGGGAAGGCACGACCGAAGTATTGGACAAACTTAGCACAGGAGTGTCCACTTCAGGAAGAAAGGACCACCTTTTAACAAGATCAGATGGAAAGGGATATCTTTTATCCAGCCCCTTGGGCACAGCAGGCAGTCTGTTGGGACGTTCCCATTCCTTAAACCGGACCTTCACCATGATTTAATGAAAAGCCCAAACTCTTAAAAAACGATTCCCCGGCATCTAAAATAATATATTTTACATTTTTAGTCACTAACTTATTATTCTTTCCCCCACTGGGCTGCAACTCTGTTCAGGAATTTAGGATACGGGCGCCGCCATCTTGACTCAGAAGCATCACACTTACTGAGGAGAGGAGAGTGGGATAAGGTACAGGGGGGCAGGTTATAGCTGTGCTTTGCTCAGACAGAGCAGAGCTGGGGTCAGGGAAAGGTCAGCAGCCCCAGAATGCAGAGCAGCACAGTCACTTCCTGTTTGCAGGCACTTCCTGTTTGCAGGCTGCCTGATAAAATGGCGGCTTCCATAAGCCGCCATCTTGGATGTTTAAAGGCTCATAACATGCAGTAGATGCAGGTAGGATGATTTTTAATGTGAGCAATCTGTATGTACAGTGTGGGGGAAACATATAAGATAGACTCTTATTCAGAGTGAAGGTCCGCTTTAAGCACAAGGGAGGTGAAGTGTTCCTGCTCAGGGAACTCTAGACGCTGTTTACCAGGGCGAAAAAGCTCCCCTTGCTTTCTCTTAGCAACCTCGGGAGCAGCAATGTGCAAAATTTCAAAAAAATGTGACAGCAGATTATCAGTGTCCTCAGGGTACCATGAATCCTCTCCAGACGCAGAACCAGGGTCACTATCTCAACCCTCCTGTTTACTCCCAGAGGAGTCAGAATCCTGGGAAAGCTCCCCCATCTTAAGGGGGTGACATTCGCCAAATTCATCAATCCCCACATACATTTCAGGAAGAGGGGAGGATCTGGGATCCCAGTGTCGCTTCTTACCAGAAGCCTTCCTAGGAGCAGACTTGGCAAGTTGTTTCTCAAGTTTGGCCACTCGCATAGGCAAATCAGAGCTAGACTCCCTGCTAGTGTCCCCCTCATTGGGACCCAATTGCAGGTGTGGGTGAGTAGGTGAAGCCGAGGGAGGCGCAGAGCTGGGAAGCGAAGCAGGCAAACCAGCTTGGAGCGCACGGCACGCACACTGACACTGTTACTCACAGGGGACACCCCACACATGGAACACAGCCGGGCTTGCCCCGAAGGACACCCAAGTCCGCTATATTCAGAAGCCTCCATATGGTGATTAATACAGGCACAATAGGCCAGCAGTGGACAAAGGCTATACAAAGGCCGCCCCGGGATGCCCTCCCACGGGATACCCCCAGAAATAGTGAAGGGGGATGAGGGGAGGGAAGGAGTGGAAGCCGGGATATGCCACAACCCAATGGTATCCCACCTGAAAGACATAAATAAAGAAACATATAAGTATCCCGCAGCATATGCACTCTGAATAAAACCCCCCCCAAGGGGGACTCACGGACCAAAGACACCACTGGGTCACTCAGGCACAGACCGCAGGATAGGCGACACACCGGAGGAAGCAGCGCCGCGGCCAGGAAGGGAGAAATCCAGACACGCAGCTCTCTCAAAATGGCACCAGCAGAGGTACCTCGAGGGGCGGGTCGCGGGGAGACGACGCGATATGCGTCACCAAGCGCCCCCCCCCCCCCGAAGAGCGCGAAAACGGTGCTCACGTGACCCGGCCGGCGCCATGACAAGGCAAAATCACCTCAGGTTATAGCGCCCACAGCCGCGGAGAGTAGTACAAAGCGGCATAGCAGCTAAAAAAAACCAAAAAACACACAAAAAATGTCAAAACCCCACAGATATTACTCCTCGCCGCTACCACCCCCCCCCAAAAAAAGTCAGAGAGGGGAGGGGGAGAAGAGAGGGACAAGGAGGCAGCGGCGAGCAGCCAGGGAGGGGGAGGACCCCAACAGGAAAATAAAGGGAAACAGTCCCCAACAACTCACCCCCTCAGAAGCTAGGGCAGGAACTGCGCATCCCAAGAAAGCTCACCATAAAGCTTATGGCCGGCTACCCTTTGTGGCACAAGGTCTGCGGCTTGGAGCTGCGCTCCAGGAGCACTTGACCCTAGTGCTCTTCTACCTTCACCCGATCTGTCAGCCAAGGCTGGGAGGCAAGTAGGGTCCAGAAACGGAAGGAAAAAGACATGCAGGGCCGCAGACTTGGTTGCCCCGCTCACCTGCGCAAGAGAGATAGCCATCTTCTAACTTTGCAGTGTCACTGCAGAGACAACACTGGGAACTTGTTGGTTGGTCACGTTTTTATAGGGAGCCGGGAGCAGTCACAGCTTTCTGCAGTGCTGCTGCGCCACCTGGTGGCGGAATACCCATCAGTTATGAATACCGAAGCGGGCCATGTCATGCATTAAAGAAAAAAAGATCCACTCTATAGTACTTCAAAAAAGTGTGTGGAGAAGCCCAAGTTGCCACTCTGCAAATCTCATCCAGAGAGACCCCTGACCAACTCGCCCAGGAAGCAGAAACCACTACGTTAGAATGTGCCCTCAGGGATTTTGGGGCCTGCCCCCAGAACCTTTATAAGACAACTGGATGGCTTCTCTAATCCACCTGGCAATGGAGGCTTGCATTCCCTGCAAATGAAAGCAACACATGATGAGATCTCCTCCACTCCGAGATGCGATCCAAATATGTCAAAAGAATGATTCTGGCATCCAACAGATGCATCCCCTGCTGGCCCTTAAGGTCCTCTGGTCTGAGGCCTGGCAGCTAGACCTCCTGGGACCTGTGAAATTCTGAAGAAATCTTCGGGAGGTAAAGCGGGTCAGGTCTGATGGTAAAAGAATATGGTTCCTTGATGGACAAGGCTTGCATATCACTAATCCTGGTCGAAGTAATGGCTAATATAAAAGCCACTTTAAGAGTCAGAAACCTAATTGATGTCTCTTTCATGGGCTTCAAATGTGCTGGGTAAGCCTGTTCAGGACAACGAAAAGGTCCCAGAGAGGGAAGGCCTTAGGATTCACTCGTTTTCCTCTGGAGTCTATGAGACTCCAGGGCAGGCATACTAGCTCCCCCTGGGGCACCCCGCTGTGTGAAACTCCCCAGGTCGCCTGAAAACTCACCTTCTCTCCCGGTCCAATGGCACATACGTGAGCAGCAGCCACATCCCTGCTATCCCTTTAGCAGGGTGCATGCCCGCCCCAGAAATTTGTGCATGACCGGCATGGGCATGATCCCTGTTAAAGGGTAGTGGGGGATGCAGCCGCCAGCACCCTTGCATTAGACAAGCTCCTGGACGAAGGGCTTGAGGGTATTGGAACACGCCGATTGGATGAGGGAGCTGCCCATGCGTCGAAGGGTAGGGGATGGGTGAGATTGGGCGATCAAGGGGGTTTCACATAGCGGGGCACCCCAGATCAAAATCCTGGGTTTTGGTCCACTTTAAGGTACTAAGCCCATTTCCGTCCCTCCTTTAAAAACTCCAAAACTGATGCCAGGCCTGAACGAATCTATAGATATAGATAGAACAAAATGAAGAAATCTTCTTCCAGACCTTACCATAGATCTTGCAGGTAAACCATCTTTCTGCTCTCGAAAGGGTCTTAATGACCAAATTGGAAATCCCTTTTCTCCTTAGCAGGTCCCATTCAGGATCCATGCTGTCAAATGAAGGCTCTGAACCTGAGGGTGGAACATTGGTCCTTGATGTAGCAGATATGGGGTCGGAGGTAGAGTTACCGGAGGCCTTACTGGCATCTGCCTTAGCAGGGAGAACCATAGTCTCCTGAGCCACCAGGGGGTAATCAGGATCACTGTTGCCTGATCTTCCTTATGACCAGAAGAGAATCTGGAATGGGGGAAAGGCATAACATAGATTGAACGCCCCCTGATTCTGACCAATTGTGTCCCCCCCCCCCCCCCCCCCCGGCATCACAAACCTCAGAAAACGTCTGAGCCGGGAAAATCGGGACATGCAGATACACATCCTAACTTTCCAGACGTTTTTTGTACTATGAATACATGGGTGTAAAAACTTGTTTGTTTCAGGTGCCAAAGAACCTCCTCTATGACCGCCATTTCCTTTAGTTGTGTAATCACTAAAGGCAGGGCCTGTGTTTTCACAGGGTTTTTGGATCTGTGGGTTACTACAAATTGATCCAGTGGCCTTGAGACAAATTCCAGATGGATTCCGTCCATCTGAAGTCTCGCCCCTATAGGTCCTCCGTCAGGACTGCTGTTTAGGCTGCTGAGTTGGTTTGAACAGCAAACCTCCTTTGGCCTTCAGCCTCTGGGTTTCCCAAGACATCTGGGAATTAGAGCTTCGGAAACCCCATTGAGGAATTCTAGGTTTCTTGGATTCTGCACGAGGTGGGGGGGAGGGTATTTATTTTCTCTTAGCCAGAAACTTCTTCCCCACCTCAGAAGAATGGGTTAGAACCTTCTCGAGTTTTGACCCGAACAAATGTGACTTAGATGACTGGTCCCCTACCAAGAACACAATTAATCAATCAAGACCATACTCTTAGCATTGGCCCTAATTGCCTCTGAAACAGCATCAGAAATAAAATTCACTGCTTTGGAAATAAAGATCAGGGCGTCCAAGACCACCTCTTTCAGGCGTCATTGGTTATCCCACTCCTGACCTTGCCTAGACAGATTTCCAGGACTCTACTTAAGCAATCTGTAGCAAGCAGCGCTCTAAACTGAAAGGAATCAGTATCATACCATGACTGTTTGAACAGAATATCTGACCTTAATCTAGGGGATCTCTTAAGAAAATCCATGTCATCGAAGGGGAGATCTGATTTCCGAGATACCTGCGCCAAAGGAGCATCCACCTTAGGGCATTTAGCACAAACCTCAGTCTCTGACTCCTCAAAAGGGAATCTCCTCCTGAGAGACTTAGAAAGGAAGAAACGGGACTGCGGACTCCTCCATTCCCAAGAAATTATGCCCTTTAGCGACTGGGGGATTGGAAAACAAGGATCCTGTTCCTTAGGCTCTTACTGCTCTCTGGATCCCTTAGTCTCCCTGCAGTCCTTTCTGGACTTAGAATTTCTGGACTTGGATTATTTAGCCTGTAAGGGGGAGAAAAGGGAAAACAAAAAATATCAGCTCCCCTGGACCCAAAGACAGTCTGTGGGGGGGGGGGGGGGGGGTTGGTGTATGGAGAGATGGAGGTGAGTGAACTACCCCATCCATTTAAGTGTCACCTGTACCTATGTTGAAGGGCCCATTAGGAAGCTCTCTGGTATACTTGGGCCAGTCCGAGTCGCGCACACTACTGACAGAAAGAGTTATAGCCAAGGCCTTGTCCTGGGGCTGTAGCCTCCTGCCTTGCCAACACTGCTGAATAAGCCGTGCTCTCCTGCCAGAGAACAGTCTCACCCAAAGTTACCTACTGCTTCTATCATAGACAAATGCACAAGTAATCAATTACAATGTGCAACATCCCTATTGGAGATTGGTACCCCCAAAGGGCCCACCAAGGGACTCACTAGTAAACTGAAGGACCAGACCAAACCCGCTTGTGGTGAACCCCTTGGAAATAAAACTAACCTGCTAAAGACACGTTGAAGTTGAATACCCGCAGGAAAAGCGATCTAATGGCCCAGGGAACCTACATAATTCAGAAGCAGGTTGTGGTCATGACATTTGTAACATGCCATGATTCCCCTTTCTCGGCTTACCTTAAAGATTCTCAGGCAGTCGGAAATGCCTTTACAGTTTGTTTACCTATAAATATAAAAAATGGGGTTATTAGAGGGCCACTGACAAGTAAACAGCGTTGCAGGCAGGAGCTCACAAAGTAACATTTAGGCCTCGATTCAATAAAGGTAGAAAAAAAATCTCATGGTAGTAAAAAATTACATTTATGAGAAAAAAAACCTGAGAATGTCACTGTTACTGAATCACTAGATAAAAAGACAATGAAAGTCAATGGCAGCTTTTACTACAGTGTAGAAAGGAGTAAATCGTTCTCTATTTTCTTAGGAGTAAAAAAGTGCCATTGACTTTCATTCTTAGCTGGTGATTCAGCAACAGTGAAATTCTCAGGCTTTTTTTCTCATGAATTGAATCTTTTACTACCATGAGAATTGTTTTCTACCTTTATTGAATCGAGGCGTTAGGGTGAAAATATTTTTCCCTTGAACTTATATTTACCTTGTACACCACCACAGAAGATGATGGAGCTTTATGAAAAATAATAATATGGGGGAAACAAAGAGCTTTAACTGACCCACATGAAAGCAGAAATCTTGAAAGCACTCTAATCTTGAAAAATCCTGCCCATTACTTTTACCCAACTACCCCCAAGGGAATACCCATAATGCACCACGATTCTCCAAAGCAGAACTAACATTCCACCAGCCATTTGTAGACAACCAATCAGTTAAGTTGACATAGCTTAACATAGCTTAAACACTCCACCTTGTACAGCTCCATGTAGGAGGTTGATAGCGATTCATAAATAAACAATAATAATTCATGCTCAAGCAAGGACAACCTTCTACTAGTAAATTGAACTTAGTCTGAGACACTAAACTAACCTCAACAACCCCCTTACATCATCCGTATTAAAGGGAAAATCACCTTTTCCTGGAAGAGTTCCGTTGGTCTACCATACAAAGCTCCATTAGAAAACTGTAAGCATCTCCTAAATTCAGGGATCACTAGCAGTGGAAGTAGGTGCAGACTTGGACTGGCCCACAGGGCTAACAGGCCCTGGTGGGCCCCTGGAGTCTGGCCTTCATCACCAAACCTTGAAATATGTATAGGCTCTTTTGTGGCATCCTAAGTACACACACAGACACAGTACACTTTGGCATGTTTGCGTGCACTGACCCTGAATATAAACCAATTCCAACACTGTGTAATTGTGTTAAGGTCTCTGCGGACCTAAAACAGAGTAGCCATGAGGGTTAAGGCCTTTAATAACATAGCTACCACATAATATTGCAGGCAGTACACCTTCATCTAGCCTAGGCACTTCCTTTTAGATTGTCTACCTTGTACAGCACCATGGAACATGAGCCATTGCGGTGCGCTAGCAGTTTCCACATCAATCGCAAGCTCTATGGCCACCTAATCTCAGCCATCAATGTGCTGATATGAAGGCACCGGTGAACCCCACTGGCCGGTCACATAGGGCTCATTAGCATAGTGGGAGCATGGACCAGGTGAAGAATTAACCCCATTATCTTTAAAGTGGACCAACACCCAGGATGTGAAACCCCAGCTATGTGAAACCCCCCAGATCGCCCGATTCTACTCACCTCACCCCACATGCGCGGCCGCTCGTCCAATCAGCGTGCTCGGAGTGGCGGAGGTATGCGCGTCAAAGCCGCGTCTAACCTCAGCGGCTCCAAGCGCGCTGGCGGCTGCATCTCGCACTTCCCTCTAACATTCACAAATGGCCAGTGCGGGCACGCGCCCTGCTAGAGAGAAGCGCGAGATGCGTCCGCGGCCCGCTCTGTTGGACCGGGAGTCAGGTAAGGTTTGCTCGCGTCCTGGGAGGTGTCACACAGCGGGGCATCCCGATCTTGGATGCCCCGCAGGGAGGGTTGGTCCACTTTAACTAGAGTAGGGGCACACAATCTTTTTTGGTCTATGTGCCGCATTGTCTTTTGGTTCCAATTCAAAGGGCAGCAATATAATGGAAGATGCGAAAACACAAACATTTCACCGCTGCCAAAATTTAACGGCGCAGCCTATCAGCCTCCAGGAAGCTCCCACGTGACAGCAAGCAGCCTATTAGCGCAGCCAGCGGGCGGTTATATCATCGCTGGCCACTGCTGGCCCTGGAGGCTGATAGACTGCACCACTGCAGAAGAGGCGAGTATCCAGGGGCCCAGTTTCTTGTTCCTGGTCTTTCGGCACTCGTCCAACCAGCGTACTCGGATCCGCTGACGGCCCTTCGTCTAAGATGAGCGGCTGAGCGCGCTCACGGCTGCATCCCCCGCTACCCTCTAACAGGGAGTGTGCCCACACCAGCCATTCATGGGTAGACACCCTGCTGGAGGGATAGCGGGGCCGTGGCTTGCACATGCACTGTTGGACCGTTAAAGAAGATAAGTGTATGGGCGACCTGGGGAGTTTCACACAGTGGAGCACCCCAATTTTGGATGCCCTGGGGGGAAAACAATCTTATAGATTCCCAGGCCGATCGCAATGGGTTTTGGTTGGACGTAATGAATGTGGGAACAATGGAGGGAATGTGGAATAGAGAGAAATATGGCGATGAAGTGAAAAAGATTGAATGGGAAAGATGAAGGAAATATGGAAAAGAAAGATGAAAGGAGCATGAAAAGAACACTCCCCTGGGGCCTCAGGACACCCCAAATGCTGGCCCTGTACTCCCCAGCAATAATTAACATAAAACCCTTCCACCCTCTACCCCCCCCCCCCAAGGCCTACATGCTAAAATTACCATATTAATGATATTATTAATAGTGTGTGTAACATGGGTCTGGACTTCCCTTGCAGGATAAATTGCCTCTCCTCTACATTCCCATGGAGCCGCCTGTGGGGGGGGGAGACCCAACACCCAGCAGCCCTTTTCTGTCACAATTCTCCACATAACACATTAACAATAGCGCCTCAGCGTTCCTTGTTGTCACGACGAACCTCTACCGTCTCCATTTCACCCTCAGTTACAGGATTTCCGCCCGAAATAGACCCTTTGCCAGTCATTTCTATAAGCCACGCCCACGCTTTGGCTGGTCAGTCAGCTCTTCGATCCTATTGGCTCAACAATTGCTCGGAAAGGATTGGCTGAATCTGACGCCATTCATTCTTTACGCGACGCTGATTGGTCTGTAATACAGAAAATTGCCTGTGAGACGCCTGGTTTACCTCACAGAGTGGTAACGGTTGTTGCTAGAGGCCTTGTGTTATCTAAGTGCAGAGTGGTCTAGTAGTAGGTGTGTAAGGCACGCCCATGAGGTGCGGTGTTGTGAGAGGAGTCGTTTTTGTAGTACGAGGAAGAGTTAGACCCCTCGCTTAGGCTGCGTGGTAAGTTTGTGTTTACAGCGGTACGATAGGAGTCATGGAAACAAAGCTATTGTCAGAGCTGTAACCTTCAGCTTCGCATACCTCCCAACTGTCTCGGATTTGTAGGGACTGTCCCTCTTTTCAGTCCATGTTCCCTTGTCCCTTGATGTTCTGTGTCCCTTTTTAAAGCGAACCAAAACTCTCATAAACTCCAGGGCAGGGAAATCTTGGGTTTTGGTCCACTTTAAGGTTTAATATGCAGTTTTGCATTAACAATTGATTCATTTAAAGTGTTTATAATTTTATATATTATATAGGTATATTACACCTTTTCTCGTGTTCATTCAAGGAGGCATGGCTTAATTTAACAATTGTCCCTCTTTCCCACCCTGAAAAATTGGAAGGTATGTCTTTTGGTACCTAGGAGACTCGAAGTTGGAAGTCAGCCTCCCCAATAGGGTCAGAGCAGCACAAGCCTAGAGGCTAAGCCTTCTTACTTACTTAATTCTAAGTAGGCGGTCCTTTAAAGTGGACCAAAACCCAGGGTTTTGACTATCCTTGGATTGGGTCGGTGCCTGGGGGGAATGATTATCGGGGTGGCCTGGGGGGAATGATTATGCCTGCCCTGGAATGGGTTTTGCAGCTCTTTAAAGTGGACCAATCACAGATTGGACCGGCCCTGGAGTCTAAAAGATTCTGGCTGATTAGGTGCCCCTGGACCACCCTGATACAGGATGCCCCACTGTGTGAACCCCTGCTCGCCCACAAAATCCTTACCTCCCCTCTGATCCTTCATCATGATCACGGATCGCAGCTTCATCCCTACATCTGTGCACACTCCGGCGTTTCAGCCATTCAGACTTGGCGGGGGGTCACGCACTCCGCATTCCGATGCTGCTTTATGTCTTGCATTAGTATACATGGCATAAAGTGCTGACTGAACCAGAGCCTGCTCATGCACCATGGAAACGGCGGAAAGGTGAGTTGAGTGGGTGATCTGGGGGGGTTTCAGACTGCGGGAAAGGGAATGATCAACAAGAATGTGAAAATCTTGACCAATTAGATTGCTTTTCCTGACCAATTACCAGGATTTTGACCATCCTGATGATTGGTCCTTGCTCCGGGGGCATCCTGATGTAGGACGCCAATCAGCACTTTATGCGACACATAGTAATGTGCGGCATAAAGTTGCTGATTTGAACTTTGTGCCGGGGGACGGATCACCTGTGGAGTGTGTGCTCCAGCACGCCTGACCTATCTGACTGGGCGCGGAGAGCACCAGATTACCAGCGCCCCACGGGGTTTCACCCAGCAGGACATCTGGAATAGGATGATTTGGGGTAGGCTACCATCTGGCCCTGGAATCTTTTAGATTCCAGGCCGGCCACAGGGT
This sequence comes from Gastrophryne carolinensis, assembly GCA_027917425.1. Taxonomy (NCBI): domain Eukaryota; kingdom Metazoa; phylum Chordata; class Amphibia; order Anura; family Microhylidae; genus Gastrophryne; species Gastrophryne carolinensis. The sequence goes on along the minus strand of CM051243.1, from coordinate 42,036,138 downwards.
GATTAGTCCATTTTGAAAAAAAACCAGCGCAGCCGGCCATGGATTCTAAAAGATTCCAGGCCTACCCCCGGGATGCTCTCTGTTCTAACCCCCCCTCCCTGGCTGCTGCGAAACTCACCTGCTCCCTGGCTCCTTCGCAGATGTAAACATTGGGCAGCCACATCCCCAGCATCTTTCAGATAGGCTGGGGGCGAGAGCGCACCTGATGCTGGGGATACGGTGCTTCGCACTCTTTATTGGCACAAATGAGCCATTTGCAAAACATTCCTAATCTGGGATGCCCTGCTGTGTGAGACTCCCCCCAGGCTCGCTCGTTAACTCATCTTTCCTTCCATTCCATGGTGCCTGTGGGCCGTCGGCTCACGTTTCATTCGGTTATTGCTTTCATGCTTAGTAGCAAGCAAAACTGAATGGAGCATGTGTGCTGCCGACTGCACCCCCGCATACCTGAGCCAGTGGTAAGTTCCCATTGCGGGTAGATGTCTTATATTGAAGTATACTGTGATGTGGTTCGTGCATGTGCCGTGGGATCATCTGAAAGGTGAGTTGTACGCCACTCACTCACTCTCGTCCAATCAGAGCCATTTGCTGTTCATATGTAATGTTTGGCAAATGGCTCTGTTTATGAAGAAAGTGGCTGCATCCCTAGCAGCAGGCGCTCGCTCGCCCCCAGCCTATCTGAATGCAGGGGGCGGGGGCATGTGCATGGCCCAAAGATGCTGGGATGTTTAAGCCATGAAGAAAGTGTGTTTTGCAGTACCCCGAGTGTAGGGGGTTCCCCACAGCAGGGCATGCTGATTTGGGATGCCCCTGGGGAAGGTCCTTTTGGGTTTTGTTCTGCTTTATTGGCCAGTGGTCCTCTTAAACCGGACCTTCACCATGATTTATTGAAAAGCCCAAACCCTTAAAAAATGATTCCCCAGTATCTAAAATGAATATAGTTTAAGTTTTTAGTCACTTACTTATTATTCTTTCCCCCACTGGGCTGCAACTCTGTTGAGGACTTTAGGATACGGGCGCCGCCATCTTGACTCAGAAGCATCACACTTACTGAGGAGAGGAGAGCAGGATAAAGTACAGGGGGTGGGTTATAGCTGTGCTTTGCTCAGACAGAGCAGAGCTGGGGTCAGGAAAAGGTCAGCAGTCCCAGAATTCAGAGCGGCACAGTCAGAAGGCACTTCCTGTTTGCAGGCTGCCTGATGTTCTTGGATGTTTAAAGGCTCATAACATGCAGTAGATGCAGGTAGGATGATTTTTAATGTGAGCAGTCTGTATGTACAGGGTGTGGGAAACATATTAGATAGGCTCTTATTCAGAGTGATGGTCTGCTTTAAACAGGAACATCAGGGGAGGTTAAAGCCTGTCCCAAGCTTTACCGAGCTGCTGCCCCCTATTTAATTTTACCTTAGGGCATTATTTACTCACCTCGCCAAGGGATCCATCTTCTAGATCGCTCGGTTTCCGGGTGACTTTCCGACGGTGGTGCCATCTTGCATCCCATCAGGCTCAGTGTGCGCCCCCCAATCTCACACCTGCGCAGTGCCCATGAATAAGATGCAATGGGGCTGCCTGAATTTCTGCAAAACTTTGCTGAGCTATGAGATAGCCATGGGACATTGACAAGGACGGCTAAGGTAGTGCTTGTCCTTAACAGACGGCTAAGCGGCTCGGACATGCAAAGGGTCCTCTTTAAAAGCGACCTCTCAGGACATGCATTTAGTGTATCCCTTTGCAACAGATTCTCCGCTCCTCGCCCTTTGTCAGGGTACCATAGTGTTGCGTCCTGGGACCCCATTATTCTCAGTTTACACCCATAGTCTCGGATTCATTTGGCTTCCCGCACCACTTCTATGCAGATGACAATACCTCTCAGATTGCGCATTTAGTGTATCCCACTTGAACGTGGTTTCCTCTCTGTGGCCTTTATATTTTGGGGCACTACGAGGTTGCTTCCTGGGACCCCTACTCTTCTCAGTTTACATCTTTTGTCCCTGCCAAATCAAAGACTCATTCGGCCTCTAGCACCAATTCTGTGCAAATGACATTCAGAAATGCCTCTCAGATCACACATTTAGTGTATCCACTCAAACGTTTCGTCGATCTTTATCTGTCGGGGTACCATAAGGTTCTGTCAAGGGACCCCTACTCGTCTCCTTTTACACCTATGGTCTCGGTCTCATTTGCAGATGACCCTAGAATCTACCTCTCAGATCCAGATCTCCCCTCCCTTCTAGCTCATGTTCTGTCTAACAGTTCTCTCTGCTTTTATGTCCTCTCGTTCCCTCACACTAAACATGGACTGTTGTTTACCCAGCATGCAATTCTGCTTGTCTCCAACAATATGGGCCACTGAGTTGACAATCACTGCAGCTCTTCAAGCATAATAGCTAGGCTCCCCTCTTTCATCACATTCAGTCACTAGCCCGCCTCCTGTCTTATCTCCCGCCTCTGCCCCTTTTTCTGCCACCACTTCCCTGAGCATCTCCGGACTAGATTACTGCAACCCCCCTCTGTGCTCTACCATAACCCTCCACTCCAGTCTATTCTGGCCTCAGAATCTGACAGAATTCATTTTAAAGTACTAACCTTAGCCTACAAAGCTTTCTCCAGCCAAGCCCTGCCCTACATTACCTTGGTTATACATTGCTACTAACCCAGACGCAGCTGCTGCACTGCCTGGGATCTCCCCAGGCCTCTACCCTGATCACCTCCTCCCGCTGTCAAGACTTCACATGTGTCGCTCCACTCCTCAGGAATGCTCTACCTCATATAATTCGCTACTCGCCAACCCTACAAATGTACGCTCAGAACTTGCCTTTTTCAGACTAGCCTTTCACCTGTTCAGTGTTTGGTTCTTTTACCTGGGGCATCCGGATTTGGGATGATCCACTGTGTGAAACCCCTCAGATCACCCATTCAACTCGCCTTCAACCCAACATAATTATGCTTAGCATAAATTGTTGGATAGAACAGAGCATCTGCATAGGGAGCGGAGGCAGCCACATCCCGTGTTTCTCTGCGGAGTGCGTGCACTCCTGCTTCCAGCCTAACCGAGGACGCACAGGGGGTGCGGCCCACGATTGCCGCAAGGGGCTGGTGGAGAGGTAAGTGATTCCGGGCCACTGCAGTGGTTTTACACATCCTGGGACATCCTGAGTCTTTTAGCTGGCTCTGGAGTCTATTCTTAGTATACAGTACGTCCTGCTCCAGATTAGATTACTTACACTTCGGAATTACTCCACCAGACAGCAGAGACAGCGAAATTGGCTCTTCCCGGCCCCTCAAATACCTGGGACCTCCCACAAATCCCCAGATCTTCTCTGCAGTCTGGACTGCGAAGGACAAGAAGATGGCTCGCTCTTCTCGCAGGTGAGCGGGGCTATTAGCCTGCGGCCCTGTAGGACTATTCCCACCCGTTCCATTATTAATGTGCCTCCCAGCCTTGGCTGCGCTGGTCGGGTGATGGTAGGCAGCACCGCTGTCAGGTGCTTAGGAGTGCTGCTCCACCGCAATCCCCCACCAAAGGGTAGGCGGTATAGGCATATGGTGAGTCTCTATGGGATACCCCTCCCGCCCTATTGCCCCTTGCCCCTGTCTATCGGTGGGCCCTTTGTTAAGTGGCCGCTGTCCTCCCTCACTCTCCCTTGTAGCTCTCGGGGGGGAAGGGGGGGGTGTATGTGAATTTGCCTTGGTTCTTCACTGTATTTTGTTTTGTCTGGTTGGTGTCAGTCGCCGCGCTGACTTGGTTGCATTGGTTGCTTTTTTAACTCTGCCGCCGCCGCGCGTGCTTCCACTGTGCTCCGCGCTTGGTGGCGGCGTTACCTCAGACGCTGGTGCGCCGTTATTGGCTGCTTGTCACGTGTGCGGCTTTCGGCTCTTCGGGGGGGTCGCGGTTGACGTGTTCCGCGTCACTGGCTCCGCGGCCCGCCCCTCGAGGTATACCCGGCGCCATTTTCTCTGGATCCGGCTGCTGCGTGTCTGGCATCTACCTACCACGGTCCGTGAGTGCCCTCGCGGGCGACTTTATTTATCCTATGTCATTTCACATGTCACTTACGGGTTCCCCTTTGCTTATGTCTTGCAGGCGGGCCGACCTCTATTGGTTTCTCCCGGCCCTACTCCCTCTATTTAGTTATTTAACTTGTGAGGCCTAGTGTGTAAATTACTCCCACTTCCCTAGCGGGCTATTGGGGCATCCCGGGTTGCTTTTATAGCGTGAATCCCTATCGGCCTATTGTGCCGCTATAATCACCATATGGAGGCGTCTCGAGATAATGTGCTCGGGGTTCCCGGCTGTGTGTAGCTTGTGGGGTGTCCCCTACTAGTGCTGACAATGTGCGGGTCTGTGTACCTTGTGCCCAGCATGTGCTTGCGCTGCAGCCTGGTTTATCAGTAGCTGGGCCTGCGCCTCGTATGGCTTCACCTACTCCCCCAAGCTTAAATTTGACTCCCATTGAGTTGCATACAAGTGGGGATTCTCAGCCTGATGTGTCTTCCAGACTGGCTAGTGTTGAGAAGTTGCTTGCTAATACCTTGGCGTGTAAGGCCTCTAAAAAGCGGCACTTAATGCCTGATGTCACTCTTTTCCCTATGGAGGCTGATGAGTTTTTGGAACTGTCTGGCTATACTCCTTTGGAAGAAGGGGAGTTATTCTCTGACTCGGAGTCATCTGATGAGAGGCCTTGGGGTCATGATGATTCTGGCTATGACCCCTGGGCCCCAGATGATACTGATAAGCTGTTGGTTCAGATTTTTGAGGTACTGTCTATCTCTCCCCCGGTGGCGGCCCCCAGGCAACAGGAGGAATTGTTTCATACTGCTAAGCCACGTTTAGAATTTCCTAAGCAAGCCCATTTTAATAATCTTGTGCTCAGGGAATGGGAGCGTCCCAGCAGGCTTCCCGGTGTACCTAAGAGTTGGGATAAGAGGTATCCCTTTCCTGCTGATGTGGTGAAGCGTTGGTCATCCCCTCCTGAAGTGGATGCCCCGGTCCTAGGGTTATCTAACACCTCTGTCATGCACTCCCCTGACTCTACTATGCTGCGGGATGCTGAGGACCGGTGCATTGATCAGCTGGCGTCCCATGCCTTTGCATGTGTGGGGACGGCGCTGCGCCCAGTCTGTGCCTCGGCCATTACGGCTGTGGCTATTAGGACCCTGCTTAGAAGCTTCCTTGATGGTGCCCTGGATGATGTGTCTAGTGAGGAGTTTAATGTACTCTCTCGTTTTTGGTTTTTGTGCCTTATGTCCTCTCTACCTTGGATGATACCATTAGAATGTGTGGCAGAACCTCTGCCCTTGTGGTGGCTATACGCCGTTCGGTTTGGCTGCACCAGTGGGCTGCTGACAACGCTGCCAAGAAAGCTGTCACTGGTTTTCCCTTCAAAGGACTACACCTGTTTGGGGACCGCCTGGACCTGTTTGCTAAGGGAGGCAGGTTACCCCAGCGCAGGCGGCAGTCTCGGCCCTTTCGGGGTCAGGGCTCCTTTTCTTCCCCCTACCGTGGTGCCAGACAGAGGAGGGGGGTCTCCCTTACCGGGGCCTGAGGATATTTCTGGGGTAGGGGCAGAGGACGTGGTCGCCCTGACTCCTCCAGGGGCTCCAAGCTTAAGTCTTCTCCCATGCCCCCTCAGGCGTGAAGGGGCGCCCTCACCCATCCGGGTGGGGGGACGGCTTCAGCACTTTGCTCATGTCTGGAGGCTTCATGTCTCAGACCGGTGGATTCAGGAGGTAGTGTCCTCCGGTTACAAGTTGGAGTTTGCTGCCTGGCCACCCCCAAGATTCATCAGATCCCGGATTTCTCAGGACCCTGTGTCAGCTCAGGCTCTAGTTCTGGCAGTGCAAAGCCTTCTAGAGCTGGGGGTCATCTGTCAGGTCCCCTTACGAGAAAGGGGCAAGGGCTTCTATTCTAACCTTTTCACCGTGCCCAAAAGAGATGGGTCAGTCAGGCCCATCCTGGACTTGGAGATCCTCAACAAATTTGTCAGGTGCAGGCGCTTTCGCATGGAAACTCTGCGCTCTGCCATCAGTTCCCTGCGTCCAGGGGACTTTATTACGTCTGTGGACATCAAAGATGCTTACCTTCATATTCCTGTGTTTCCAGGTCATCAAAGGTTCCTCAGGTTCGCTCTGGAGGATCAGCACTACCAATTTGTTGCATTGCCCTTCGGTCTCACTTCAGCTCCCAGAGTGTTCACCAAGATGCTGGCAGGAGTGATGTCTCTGCTCAGGTCTCAGGGCATCAGCGTGCTGCCCTACCTGGACGACATTCTCACCACTTCCCAGTCACTACAACAGGCAGAGTTGGATACTAAGATGGTGGTGTCCACTCTGGAGTCCTTTGGCTGGGTGATCAACCATCCCAAGTCCTCTCCTTGGTGACTCCATTCCTAGGAATGAATCTGGATACAGTTCAGGCAAGGATTTTTCTTCCACAGCAGAAGGTGGAGAGTCTGATTGCCCAGGTTAAGTTCCTGCTATCTTGCCCTCATCCTTCCATCAGGAAGGGAATGCAGCTGGTGGGCCTGATGGTGGCGTGCTTCGAGGCGGTCCCTTATGCTCAGTTCCACATGAGGCCTCTTCAATTCCACCTCTTGTCAGTATGGGATGGGACAGGACAAGGATCCTGCGTCCCTGGACTAGGTCCTTGTGCTTTCCCCCCTAGTCAGGCGGTCCCTCTCGTGGTGGCTGGACTCCAGGAACCTGTTGGTGGCCAGATCCTTTCTGGCCCCCTCCTGGGAGACGGTCACCACGGATGCCAGTCTGACAGGTTGGGGGGGTTTCTGGAAGTCCCTGCAGTTCCAAGGGAGGTGGGGCCCTCAGGAGGCCCACACACCTATCAACATTCTGGAACTGCGGGCGATCAGGTTGGTTCTGACTCATTTGACTCCTCACCTTCGGGGCCTGCCTGTTCAGGTACGCTCGGACAACCAGACGGCGGTTGCCTACATGAATCATCAGGGAGGGACCCGGAGCAAGAGGGCCCTCCAGGAAGTGTCTCTGATCCTGGCCTGGGGGCGGAGAACAATGTTCCCTGCATATCAGCTGTGTACATCCCGGGGGTGGAGAATCTGCAGGCAGACTCTCTGAGCAGGGGGACCTCTCGCCTGGGAGAATGGTCCCTCTGTAACAGGGTGTTTCAATCTCTGTGTCACCGTTGGGGCCAACCAGATGTGGATCTGTTTGCGTCCCGTCACAAGCTCCCAGCCTTTGTCTCCCTGTCCCAGGATCCTCTGGCCTTGGCCACGGATGCTCTAGCAATGTCATGACAGGACTTTCAGCTCCTGTATGTCTTTCCTCCATTCCCCCTGTTGGGCAGGGTTCTGCGCAAGATAGCCCAGGAGGGGGTACCAGCAATACTGGTGGCCAAGAAGAGTGTGGTTCGCAGACGTGGTGCGGCTGGCAGTGGATCAGTACGCTCTGCCCAGGGTGCCAGACTTGCTCACTCAGGGTCACTTACGCCATCCCAATTTACAAACTCTGGGTTTGACGGCCTGGCTGCTGAAACCTCCATCTTGATGGAGAAGGGGCTGTCTGCCTCTGTTGTTGATACCATGATAAAGGCTAGGAAGAAGTCTTCTTCTTCCATTTACTATAGGGTTTGGCGTGCCTACATTGACTGGTGTGAGTCTAAGTCTCTTCCCTGTCGTGTGTTCTGTATTCCCAGGATCCTGGAGTTACTGCAGCATGGGTTGGAGCTGGGGCTCCAACTCAGTACTCTGAAGGGTCAGGTTTCTGCCCTGGCTGTTTTCTTCCAGAGGTCCTTTGCCCAGCATTCTCTGATCAGGACTTTTTTCCAGGGGGTTACTCATGTGCGTCCCCCACGTAAGCCCATGTTGCCTGTTTGGTATTTGAACTTGGTCTTGTCTGCCTTGCAGGGTGCTCCCTTTGAACCTGTGCAGGGGGCTGCTTTGGCCATTCTTACTCTCAAGGTTGTCTTTTTGGTGGCTATCACCTCTGTTAGGCGTGTGTCTGAGTTGGCGGCGCTTTCCATTCAGCCCCCCTACTTTGAGAGACACCAGGACAAGGTGGTGTTTCGCTTCAAGCCAGATTTTCTGCCTAAGGTCGTGTCTGCTTTTCGTTTGAATCAGGACATTGTTCTTCCTTCCTTGTACCCTAATTCTAGTAATGCTAAGGAGAGGGTCTGGCATTCTTTGGATGTGGTTAGGTGTCTGAAGTACTATCTGGTGGCTACTGCACCTTTCAGGAAAACTGATGCTCTTTTTATGGTCCCTTCTGGTCCTAGGAAGGTCTACTATCAGCAAATGGATCCGTCAGGCTGTGATTCAGGCCTATTCTGCTAAGGGGAAGAATCCTCCCTTCCGCCTTACTGCTAATTCCACTCGTGCTATTGGTGCCTCTTGGGCTTTTCAGCACCAGGCTTCTGTTGAACAAGTTTGCAAGGCCGCCACTTAGTCTTCTGTTCATACCTTTTCAAAGTTTTACAAGGTTGATGTTAGGGCCTAAGCTGATGCTGCTTTTGGCCGCAAGGTTCTGCAGGCGGCAGTGGTATGACCTGTCTGCTGTTACCTTTGGGGATCCCACCCTACTTTATGGACACTGCTATTGGATGTCCCAAGTGTAAGTAATCTAATCTGGAGCAGGACTTACTGTATACTAAGAATAATACAATTCTGTGATTACTCACCTGTAGAATTGATATTATGAGTATACATTACTTCCTGCTCCACCCCACCCTTGATTTTGCATTATCCTGAATCCCCTGTATGGTGATTATTATCATTGTTATAGTTACCAGTTTGGTTCTGTTTAATTCTCCCGGCTTCTCGTTAACTGCTTTTCAATGCTGGGGATTTGTGGGAGGTCCCGGGTATTTGAGGGGCCGGGAGGAGCCAATTTCGCTGTCTCTGCAGTCCAGCGCCATCTGGCGGAGTAATTCCGAAGTGTAAGTAATCTAATCTGAAGCAGGACGTACTGTAAACTCATAATATCAATTCTACAGGTGAGTAATCACAGAATTGTATATTCTAAGCATACAGTACGTCCTGCTCCATATATAATACTTACACGTGGGTAATCCTCCGCCAGAGGGCGCTGTTCACTGCAGACATGCAAAAACAGGCTCTTCCCGGCCCTTCATATACCCAGGGACCTCCCACAAATTCCCAGATTTCTCTGCAGTGCTGACTGCGAAGACATGAAGTATCACTCTCTCGCAGGTGAGCGGGGCTTTTACAGCCTGCGGCCCTGCAGGACTATTACCACCCGTCCTCTTCGATAAAGATGTGCCTCCCAGCCTGGGCTGCGCTGGTTGGGTGAAGGTAGGCAGCACCATGTGTGCTCATGGAGCTACGCTCCACCGCAGTCCCCTACCATAGGGTAGGCGGTTTAGGCCGATGGTGAGCCTCCAATAGATGCCCCTCCCGCATTATTGCCCCGTGCCCCTCGTAGCGATGAACCCTGGGTGATGGGTCGCCTTCTCCCTCGTTTCCCCCCCGTAGCTCGGGGAAAAAGAAAGGGGGGGGTATGCGTGTGGCTGTCTCAGCGTAATGTTGTACACGTTTATGGCCGTTGTTTTTTCTTTGAACTGGGTGTCAGAGCCGCGCTCCTTGATCCACATAACCCTTGTCAGGTTGCGCGCGTGTGTGTCTTTTTCTTTACATGAAGTGTGCGGCCCGGGCGGCAGCATCATTCATTAGTTTTGAGAGCAGGTGCTATCTCCTTAGCTACACTCTGTCTGTGTGTCCTATCCACTGCTGTCATTTACGTTACCGCTGGTTGGAGCTTTGCGCTCTTTGGGGGAGGCGGGGACTTGGCATGACGCGCCCCGCGTCACGGCCAGATCGGGCCCGCCCTTCGAGGTTCGCGTGGCGCCATTTTGATGGTCTGCGCACGCGTGGTTGCGATCCTCCTCCTCCCTTGGTCATGTAAGTGCCCTCCTGGGCGGTTTTGTTTCTATGATCTTTTGTTCAGCTGCGCATGGCTCTGACACCCCCCTTATCCTCTTTTATGTCTTTCAGACGCCAAAATTTCGGTGGCTTCTCCCGGCCTGACATATATTATAGCGGGTTCACATAAAAAATTCTCCCACATTCCTAGCGGGTATTGGGGCATCCAGGGTTGCCTATTGCTTAAATTCCTGCGGGCATATTGCTCAGATAATCACCATATGGAGGCATCTCAGGATTATGTACCCGGGGTCCCTCGGGGACGAGACCGGCTGTGTACAACGTGTGGTCAGCCCCATGCTGATGCTGACAGAGCACGGGTCTGCGGACCGTGTGCTGAACAGGCACTGGCCCTGCAATCAGGTTTGCCAGTAGCTGCACCTCGCTTCAATACACCTGTCTCCCCGTGCTTAAATCTCACTCCTGATGAGTCGCACTCGAGCGGGGATGACCAGCATGTCGTGCCGCGCAGGCTGCCTATGGCTGAGCAGGTGCTATCTAGTTTGGCGGAGCGCTTGGGCCCTGGGAAGAAGCGGTCCCTGACGCCTCCTGGTTCTCTGGTTCCTAATGAAACTGATGAATCTGCTGTTATGCAGGACCTTGCTCCTTCTGATGAAGGTGAGCTATTCTCCGATTCGGGCTCCTCGGACGAGATGCCCTGGAGCCGTGATGATTCTGGACCCGGTTCTTGGGGCCTGTGTGACACTGATGAACTACTTATAAAGATCTTTGAGGTTTTGTCAATCTCCCCTCCTGGAGAGTTTCCACACAGCGACACCGCGCTTGGAATTTCTGGAACAGCAACATTTCCAGGCTCTTATATCCAAAGAATCGGAATCGCCTTGTAAACTTAAAGGGGTTCCAGGGGTCTGGGATTGGAAGTACCCTTTTCCCCCTGATGTGGTTAACTTTTGGTCAGCACCTCCCGTGGTGGATGCACCGATTATAGGGGTTACTAACCCCCCCTTCATGACTGCTCCTAATTTCCGTACCCTTCGGGATGCTGAGGACCGGCGCATTGACAGACTGGCTTCCCACGCCTTTTCGTGTGCAGGGACGGCTCTGCGCCCGGTCTGTGCCGCGGCCATCACTGCGGTGGCCGCCAGGACCCTCATTAGAAAGCTACTTGATCACCAACCTGAGGCTCTCCCCTGGGAGGTCTTTAATGCACTCTCAGATTGTGATGTGTTTGTGAGGTTTATCCTCTCAGCGCTGGATGACACCATTAAGATGTGTGCTAGAACCTCTGCCCTTGTGGTAGCTATTCACCGCCTGGTCTGGCTGCGACAGTGGGGTGCTGACGATGCTACGAAAAAGGCTCTCACTGGCCTTCCCTTCAGAGGACGGCGTCTATTTGGGGCCCGTTTGGACCTTTTTGGAAAAAATGGTAAGGCACCCCTACACAGAAGGCCGTCTCGGCCCCCTCGGGACAGGGACACCCCTCCCCCTCCCTACGTTAGTGTCAAACACGAACCAAAGGTGTGCTTCCAACTTTTCGGCGTAGATTACCCCTCCAGGGTGGGCAGGCAACGCCCTGGGCCCTCTGGCAGGGCTAAGTCCAAATCTGCCAAGACCTCCCAAGCATGAAGGGACGCCCTCGCCCTTCTGGGCGAGGGGACTGCCACAGCACCTGGCTCCTATCTGGGAGCGTATCTTCTCCTTCTGGTGGATCCAGGAGGTAGTTCCCCTGGATACGGGATAGAGTTTGCTGGGCTGTCCCTTTCAGAGGTTGCCAGGGTGCTTCTAGTCCCTGTTTTCCCTTCAGGAGTTGGTACTCGGCCTGCAAAGTCTGGGCTCACTTGCAGGTTGCCCTTAACAGGCTGGGGCGATGGCCTCTATGTTAACCTTCCTCTTTCCCTCAAAATGATGAGGCAGTCTGGGCCATGCTGGCTTATGGTAGGCTTGGCAATTCTACACTCACAGGTAGTCCCTGCATGATATCTCTGTGTTGGGACACAAGCGCCCTGTGCAAGGGGGGCTTTTGACCTCCTGTGGAGATCTAAGATCCTCTTAGTTTCCCCTGTGTCTGCTGGACACCGAGACCTTTACAGGTCAGGGTTGAAGGACCAACCCTGCGGATTGGGGCCTTGTTTTTGGCCTCTCTTCTGCTCCCGGGCTGCTCGCCAAGGCGCGGATGGGGGTGATGTCTCTCACATGCCTGTGGGGCGTCCGCACTAGGACCTACCGGATTGTCCTTCCTTACTTCCCAATCTCTACGTCAGGACAAGTGGGTTAGTCAGCCGGCGGTGTCCTCTGGGAGTTATTTGGATGGGTGCTCAGTCACATCAATCCCTCATTGTCCCTTATTCGCTATCTCCATTCCTTGGATTTGGTTCAGGCTTGTACCTTCTTCCTTGGCAATAAGTGGACTCCTGGTTACATGGGCTCTGTCCCTCATTGCTGTCTCCTTCCTTCACCAGGCAGGATTGCAGCTGGTGGGTCCGTTGGTGGCGGATCAGAGGATGTCCCTTATATTCAGAGCCCTTGGGCTCTTCGGCACAGTAGGTTATTAATCCTGGCTGGGGTTCCAGCACCCCTGGAGCTAGGTCTGTGCTCATTCCCCCTTGGTACGGTGGTTCCTCTTGGTCTGGGTAAATTCAAGAACCCTGTCTGGGGGCACCCCCCTCCTTTTTCTTGCATCTTCCTGTAGATGGTCACCTTTGGTACCTAGTCTCACAGGTTGACGGGGGGGGGGATTTTCTTCTAAAATCCCCCGCGGTTCCTAGGTAGGGGCCCTTAGAGGGTCCATTTTCCTACTGCTTTTGTTAAAACAGTGAGCCTTCAGTTGGCCCTATCTTGCTGGACTACTCCTCTTCAGGATCTGTCTATTTGGGGACTCTTGGCCTGTCGGAGGACAGTGGCCTGTATTTATTACCAGTCTGGAACTTGGAGCAGGATGATTCTCCTGGAAGGTTTCTGATCCTGATCTAGGTGGGGGTCAACGTTCCCTGCTTCTCAGTGGTATTCGCTCCAATGGATGTCCTTCAGTGGCAGGTTGTGCTATCCTGGTGTCCCTCTGAGAGCCAACTAGGGTGGCTCTGTTGGGTCCCGTTAATATCACAGGGGCTCTGCCCTCGTTTTTACTGCCCCAGAATATTCTGACTCTTGTCATGGGGGCTTAGTAATTTTATGTCTGGACATTCTATCTTATATGTTTTTTCTCCATTCACCCTGCTAGGTGGGGTTCTGCGCAAGATTGCGCTGATAAGGGGACCCGTGATACTGATGGCCCCTGGGTGGCCTAGTGGACTGTGGTTCGCAGATGTTTCTGCTGAGGACAGCGGACCTGTACGCTCTCTCAGGAGTGCGGTTCTGCCCGTTTCAGGCCCCTTCTTATGTCGCCCCAATCTACAGGCTCTAGTCTGACGGCCTGACGATTGATTCATTCACCCTTTTGGAGACAGGTTTATCTTCTGGGTGACCTGTTTGCCTTGCGGGTTGTTCCCTTGGGACCTATTCCGGATGCTGTCTGAACTGTTTCTTATTTCAAGTTGCCCTTCCGGGGGTTGTTGCTTCAGTCAGATGTGTGCCTGAGAAGGTGGCTCTGTTTAGTTAGCCCTCGTTCATTATATATATACACCATGATGTGGTGGTATTCCGCCTTACGCCGGACCTTATGCCCAAGGTGGTGTCTTATGTTCATTTATTTAAGTCCTTTTGTTTGCCTCTGGGCCTTATTCTTAGTAATGCTGAAGTAAGGGGGTTTACATTCCCTCAACGGGTGTTGAAGTTTTCCTGGTTTGTTTCTTGTCTCTTAGGGGGACTGATGCCCCTTGGGGTTTGCGGGCGCCTCCATACGTATGTGCCTGCTCTCGTCTGCTTCCAGGGGTTATGCGCCCTTTGGACTGGTCTTACTTGGATGGATTGTCCTTCTGGTCCTGAGTAAAGGTTTCGGCTTCTCGCTGATCCTTGTTAGTGGATTGGTCAGTATCCCCACCTGTCTTGCGGGAGACCAGGTTTCAATTTCCCCGAGGGGGGGAGCTCTCAGTTTTACCAAGGCTACTGTTGCATTTGGACTGGTCAGGATATTACTCTGGCCTATTTCTTTAAGGGGAAGAATCTTCTTCTCTTTTTATTCTGTTTCTATTGTGCTTGAGTATCTTGGGCCTTTCAGCACCAGTTTTCTGTTAATCAGGTTATTCTAAGCAGACAGCACGTCCTGCTCCAGACATAGTCCTTACATGTGGGTATACCTCCGCCTTCAGCGCCGTGCACTGCAGAATCATGAAGAAAACAAGCTCCTCTCGTCCCTACATATACCGAGGGACCTCCCACAAATCCCCAGATTCCTCTGCAGTGCTGAAACTGCGAAGACATGAAGTATCACGCTCTCGCAGGCGAGCGGGGCTTGACAGCCCGAGGCCCTGCAGGACTATTTCCACCCGTCCTCTTTGTGAGTAACATGCCTCCCAGCCTGGGCTGCGTTGGTCGAGTGAAGGTAGGCAGCACCTAGTGTTCTTACAGAGCCATGCTCCACCGCAATCCCCATCCATGGGGTAGGCGGTTTAGGCTAATGGTGAGCCTCATAGTGGATGCCCCTCCCGCACCTTGCCCCACGCCCCATGTAGCGGTGAACTCCGAGTGCTGGGTCACCTTCTTCCTTAGTTCCCTCCATTAGTGGGGGGAAAAAAGAGGGGGGGGGTTGTGTACGTTGGCCTAATCTTGCCATAGCACACGCTTTGCCTTAGCCCTATCAGTTTCCGGGGGTCAGAGCCGCGCCTTAAACTTTATTTTTATGTTGGCCGCAGCGCCTTTAAAATATGTGACTTGGCGCGTAAGGCGGCTCTGTCTCGCGACACCATGGCGTTTATTTCTGTTCTTTCCTGTCTTGTTCCGCGGAGCTTCGCGCTCTCCGGGGTGGTCGTGGTCTGGTTTGGCGCGTTCCGTGTCACCTATAGCTCTGGCCCGCCCTTCGAGGTTCGCTGGCGCCATTTTGTCGGTCTCCCACGCGCGCGTGGTCACGATCCTCCTTCTCCCTTGGTTGCTGTAAGTGCCCTCACGAGCGTTCGTTTAATTTTCTTTTTGTGTTGCGCATGGCTCTGACACCCTCTTTTCCCCTTATGTCTTTCAGACGCCAAGCTTCCAGTGGCTTCTCCCGGCCTGATATATATATATCTCACGGGGTTATATTAGAATCTCCCACATTCCCAGCGGGTATTGGGGCATCCAGGGTTGCTTACAGCATAAATCCCTTCCGGCATATTACCTAGATTAATCACCATATGGAGGCATCTCAGAATTTGGTGTCCGGGGGCCCGCGGGGACAAGACCGGCTGTGTACCATGTGTAGACAACCCCACGCTGACGCTGACAGAGCACTGGTCTGCGGACCGTGTGCTGAACAAGCGCTGGCCCTGCAATCAGGCTTACCAGTAGCTGCACCTCGCTTCAATACACCTGTCTCCCTGGACTTGAATCTCACTCCTGATGAGTCGCACTCGAGCAGGGATGACCAACAAGTAGTGCCGCGCAAGCTTCCCACCGCGGAGCATATTATGTCAGGCTTGGCAGAGCTCTTGGGCGCTGGGAAGAAACGATCCCTGACGCAACCTAGCTATAGGTTTTCCACTGAAACTGAAGAACCTGCCGCTATGCAGGATCTTGATCAGGCCGAGGATGGTGATCTGTTCTCAGGGTCCAGTTCTTCAGATGAGTTGTCTTGGAACCGAGACGGTTCTGGCCCGGAGTCCTGGGGCCTGTGTGAAACTGATGAGTTACTCATTAAGATTTTTGAAGTGCTGTCCATCTCTCCTCCGGGAGAGTCTCCCAAGCCCAAGAGGGAGAGTTTCCACACAGCGACGCCGCGCCTGGAATTCTTGGATCAGGATCATTTCCAGTATCTTATATCTAAGGAATGGGAATCCCCTTGTAAACTCACAGGGGTTCCAGGGGTTTGGGACTGGAAGTACCCCTTTCCCCAGGATTTGGTTGAACGATGGTCAGTTCCTCCAGAGGTGGATGCTCCAATTATTGGGGTTGTTAACCCTCCCTTCATGGCGACCTCCCCCTCTCGCACCCTTTGGGATGCCGAGGACCGGCGCATGGACAGATTGGCCTCCCATGCCTTCTCTAGTGTAGGGACGGCTCTGCGCCCGGTCTGTGCTGCGGCTGTTACCTCGGTGGCCGCCAGGACGCTGCTCAGGAAGATAATTGACCAACAGCCGGAGGATCTCCCTTGTGAGGTCTTCAACGCACTGTCAGATTGTGACGTTTTTGTGAGATTTATCCTCTCTGCTATGGATGACACCATTAAAATGTGTGCTAAAACCTCGGCCCTTGTGGTGGCCATTCGTCGCCTGCTTTGGCTGCGACAGTGGGGGGCTGACAATGACACTAAAAAGGTTCTTACTGCTATTCCCTTTTGAGGACGTCGCTTATTCGGGGCCAGGTTGGACCTTTTTGGCAAAAAGGGTAAGGCGCCCTCGCGCAGAAGGTCAGCCAGGCAGCCCAGGGGCAGGGACTCCTCGCCCCCTCCTTATGTTTCTGTTAAAAGAGAACCAAAAGTGTGCTTCCAACTTTTTGGAGTGGAAGCTCGTTCCAGGGGAGGCAGGCATCGCCCTGGGACCTCTGGCAGGTCAAAACCAAAGTCTGCCAAAACCTCACAAGCATGAAGGGACGCTATCGCCCTGCGGGCGAGGGAACTGCCACAGCACTTGGCTCTTATGGCAGGATGCCATGCTTTGTTCGATGGCAGGTGATGGCCTTCCTGGACATGGTTTTTGGAAAGAATGGAGTGTTTTGGGCAGTTCCCTTCAAAAATTAGCCAGGGGTATTCTTGTCCCCGTTGTATCCTTTAGTGATTGGACACAGGTTGAGTTTGGCCTGGAGGGTCTGGGCCTTCTTTTAGGTTGGCCTTGGCTGATAATTGCATTCACTCTGCTCTTCCCCCGGGATGACGCAGTCTGCCCAGATCCGGCGGTCTAGACCGGGCATCTAGGTTCCACGGGCTCTGCCTACTTGGTATCCTTCTGTTGGGCCGCAGACGCCCTTGTCAAGTGAATCTCTTGATGCCTGCAAGGATCCTTTTCCCCTTCGGTCCCTTGTTCCCTCTGGACGCCTAGTCCTTTTTTCCAGCCGGTGTTACAGGACCATTCTTCATATTAGGGTCTTGTCTGGGGTCCCTCCCCTGTTCCCAGATGGCTCGCCAAGGTGAGTATGGGAGCGCTTTCATGCTCATTCACCGGTGCTGTCCGCACTAGTTTCTACTTTGACTTGGGGCTCTCTTGGAGTCTTTTGGATTGGTGCTTAGGCACATCTATTGCTTGGTGTAATCTGATTCATACTCCCCCTACGGGGTGGCATTTAGACGGTTCCAGGTTCAACCCTCCCTTCTGATTTGGGTGCCTTGGTATGGAAGGGGCCTTGCCCTCTGTGTAATCTCTTTACATTCACCTTGCGGCTGGTGGGCCTATTGCTGGCGGCCCGAGGCTGTTCCTTTTCCCAGATGCCCCTGGGGCCTGCGGCACCTTGGGTTACTTATCCTGGATGGGGTTCCAACACCCCTGGAAATAGATCAGTACGTTACCCCTGTTTTTATGGGGGTTCCCTTCTGGTTGGTCTACTCATGGAAGTTGGTGATGACATCACTTCCTTCTTGCTATCCCTGTAGATGGTCGCCATGGGGACCAGGTCTGGTAGGGTCACTAAAGGGGTTCTATTCCTTATGAAATTCCCTGAGGTACCTAAGGGGGGCCCCTTTAGGGGGGCCCATTTTCTTACCATTGGTAGGTCATCACATTGTGCCTTGTTGGGCCCTAGCTTGCTAGTCTGTTTCCCTTAGGCCTTGTCTCTTGGGGACTCTTGGTCTGTCTGGTCAGTGGCCTGTCCCAGCTTTTATCCGAGAAGGTCTCGGAACAGGTTGACCCTTCTTGTAGGGTCTGGTTCTGATCCAGTGGAGGTTTTTACACTCCTTGTGCTTCATTGGTATTGGCTCGTTGGCTGTCCTACTATGCTGGGAGGGGCTTCCCTAGTGTCTCAATGAGCCTACTGGTTGGGGCCGTGGCCCTGTGACTGTTACAGAGACTCTGTCCTGGTTAAGGTCCTAATTCGTTACCCTGGGTGATTGTCCCAGGACTCTCTGGCCTTGGTCACGGTGACCTAGTCTGGCCTTTTGTGCGGGTATTCTACCCTTTGTCTGACCCTTCTTACACCATGCTAGGTGGGGTTCTGCACAGGCTTGCTGTGGCAAGGGTGAACTGTTGCACTGGGGGCCATGAGTGGCCCTGTGTGGTTTGGTTCGCATTTTCTGCTGGAGACAGTTGCACTGTGTGCCCTCTCTTGTGGGCTGTTATGCCTAGTTAGGCTCCTTACTACGTCATTCCCTTCACAGGGTTTGGACGATCGTTATTCACCCTATCAGAAATATTCCCTCTGGGTGTCTCTTCTTTTTGGAGGGTTGGGTCTAGATCCCTCCCTTTTTTATTCTTCTCCCTTTTCTACCAGCTATGTTGGGAGTTGGCGCTCCTAGTTGGATGGCTGGGACTAGCTCTCTATTCCCTATGGAATGAGGTCTTACCCATGGGTACTAGAGTTCTTAGGGCATGGCTGGAGTTGGTCTCCCAACTCAGTTCCTTGAGAGGTTCCAGGGCTTGCCCTGTTTGTCCTCGGTAGAGACTAGTTTCAAGCTTCGGCGTTAAGCTTTCCTCAGGGGTGGTTCAAGCGCATTCCCCAGAGAATTCTAAGCTCCCTTGGGGGGGGGTTGCTTATCCTGTTGCCCTGCTAAGGGTTTCCCTGGGTCTTATTCAGGTTCTTGTCTGAACTGTTCCCTGCCTCAGATGACTCCTTCGGGGCTGGTGCCTCAGTCTGGGGCGTGCCATAGGAGACGGCTTTCTTAGCCTAGTCCTTTTTATATTTTTTACAGCTCTTTATATCTGTACACCGTCTGGTGAGGATGTACCAAGCTTGAGTCCAGGCGGAGAGTTGTTATTTTTCTCGATTCCAGAACCTATGGTCTTTGGACTGGGGTTCTGCTTACTCTTAGCTTAAAAGGGATCTGTATCCCTCAATAGGCGTTGGGAACCTCTGGACTGCTTCCTGTCCAGGGTTGGGACTATGCCCGTTGGGCTTATAGACGTCACCATCCTTCTTGCAGCAGGATCTGGTTACTCCCATGAGTATGGGAGTCTGTTGGACTGGTCTTGCTTGGCTGGTTGCCCTTCTGAGCTCCTGTTTATCATGTTGGCTCTTGAGGAGCCTTGTTAGCTCGTGTTCAGTATTACGTTGGTCTCGCCGAGACCAGGGTTTGTATTCCCTGACGGGAAAGGTTCTATGGTTGCCATGCCTACCCTGTTATCGTTAGTAGCATGGTTAGGCTGTTACTCTGGCCTGTTTGTTACGGGAGATTCATTCTTTTCTCTTGGTTTGGATTTCTTCTACCGGTGCTTGGTTTGGGCCTTATGCACTTGGTTGTTGAGCAGGCTGACTAGTTCTCTGCTCGTGTTTCATTAGCCTTGTAAGGCTTCATAAGTTAAGTTAGAGCTTTGCTCTAGTTGCTCCTGGTAGCAAGGTTACAGGCGATAGCGCTGTTTTGATTGGCTGTGCCTTTTTTCATGGGGATCCCACCCTACTTATGGACACTGCTATTGGATGTCCCACATGTAAGGACTATGTCTGGAGCAGGACGTGCTGTCTGCTTAGAATAATACAACTCTGTGAAGTACTCACCTGTAGAGTTGGTATTATATGCAGACAGCACGTCCTGCTCCACCCCACCCTGATTCACTTTGTTCTGGATCCCCTGTGTGGTGATTATTATCTTGGATATTATTGCCAGTCTCTGGGTGGTTGTTTTCCTCCTGGTTTCTTCTCTCACTGCTTTTCAATGCTGGGGATTTGTGGGAGGTCCCTCGGTATATGTAGGGCCGGGAGGAGCTTGTTTTCTTCATGATTCTGCAGTGCACGGCGCTGAAGGCGGCGGTATACCCACATGTAAGGACTATGTCTGGAGCAGGACGTGCTGTCTGCATATAATACCAACTCTACAGGTGAGTACTTCACAGAGTTGTTTTTTTGCTAGACCGCTGCCTGTTTTCTGTTCATACCTTTCAAAGGTTTTTATGAGGTTGACGTTAGAGCCTTTGCTCCTGTCGCTCTTGGTAGCAAGGTTGCAGGTGGCAGCGCCTTTACTGTCTGCTGTGCCTTTTTTGATGGGGATCCCACCCTGCTTTATGGACACTGCTATTGGATGTCCCACGTGTAAGTATTATATATGGAGCAGGACGTACTGTGAAATACTCACCTATAGAATTGGTATTATACGCATACAGTGAAGTTAAATAGTCATATTTGGTATTTTTGTTTGATTAGAACAAATTTTCTGGTAAATTTCACATTTTTTGGTAAGTTACCTTGTTTCACCGTAAAACTGGCTTATTCTTAGTCACTGCTTAACTGTAAATAGATAGAGTTGGTTTTTGTATCTATAGTAAGTCTATTTTATATAAAGTATCTCCCAAGTCATTTCACTTACTTTGAGGCCGATTCATCAATAGCGCCAGGTAGCGACAGATGAGCGACTGTAGCGTGATTTTTTCAGCGCCAGCCAGTATTCGCTGTGCTTGGCCGGCGTTAGCTTGATGACAGCGACTCAGTCGGTGTGCGGTAATGTTGAATACGGGCTGGGGAGTCGCTGTTTCACAGGTCCAGCGTTGTATGTGAGCGCCTGACAACGAATGGCCAGAGCGAACGGCTAGCTTCATATTCATCAAAAAATCACGCTCCGAATGTGCTGTCGCTGTCCATTCCTTGTTTAAACCCCAGAGCGCTGGCGGCGATCTGTATTAACTAGTTTTTAACCCCTAAACAACCATATTTTTTTAATGTAACATTAGACATGTTTTTAGAATCATTTTGTTATATGAATACATTAATCTCAGACCTGTTAGATCAATTCTGCACTTTTTTTTTTTTTTTTTTTTTTTGACTTAAAAATAATTACTAACATTGCAGAAGTGTTCTCCGATTTTTTGACATTAAAAAAACAAATTAAAAAAATAATACCAATTAATTATGAATAATTATAGATTGCTCCATTGAAATGCATTGGACATCGCCAGGGAGCGACAGCTCATACCTGGCGCTGTGAGGGAATTTGCAGCGGCGCTGTTCGGTCCAGGCGGCTTCATGATGAATGCCGCGCTAGCCGTCGCTCTCGCCGGCGCTAGCCTCATTTTGCTTGATAAATGCGTCATTGTGACCGCCGCGGGCGTACTTGAGTCGGTAGTCGCCGTTAGCTGCCGCTACCTGGCGCTCGTCAGACACTACCTGGCGCTATCGCTTGATGAATAAGGGCATTTGTGTAAAGTATTTGCAGGGTGAACCGGAACCTGTCCTCTCAGTGGTATCAGGGCGGGTGGTGCTGTTTATTCCCTGGGGGGTCTGCCAATGTTGTTCCCTGTCGGTGCTGTGTGTTGCCGCTGACATTTCCGTGCTTGGGCACTTATGAAGTACAGCTGCGGCTTCCCCATGTGATGTCACTCGGGGCTGCTTTGAGGTAGGTGAAATGTAATAGTTTGGTTCTAAAGACACTAGGGCCAGCCGCTTCCCCTTCTGCTGCGCTGGGCACGGCAGAACATGAGTTTCTTCCTGGCTCCCTCGCCGATGTACATATCCCCCAGCATCCTTGGGCTGTGTGCACGCTCCCGCCCCCAGCGATTCAGATAGGCAGGAGTGCAGTCCCTGCTGGGGATGTGGCCACTCGTGCTCCATAAACAGAGCCGTTTGCCTTTGATTAATATGCACGGCAAACAGCTCTGATTTGACAAGAGCCCACTCACGTGCCTAGGGCCAAGGGTAAGGTGAGTCGATCTGGGGGGTTTCACATAGAGGGGCAGGGAACAGAACCCAGAATAGCCCAAATCCCTGGTTTTGTTCCACTTTAAGTAACCCTTCATAGGTTTGGCTATATTCATAGCACTTGCCACCATGCCCCTCCCACCTCCAGTTCCCACCAAGCATTGTAATTGCTGCCTGTTCTCTGCTGTCAGTACTGAAACTGACAGTTTGCTCCCCTCCTCCCCACCCCGGAAGCTCCCTCACTTGTAAGAAGGAGGGGCCACGACTCCTGAGCATTCCGTCTGAAGCTGATTCATTCAAAAATGACAGGAAAACTTTTCGCCCTTCTGTGACTATCCCATGCAAAACAGTCAAAATCACTGATGGAACATATAGTTCTGCACTAGGGGGAGCTGCATTTCCCAGCTGGAAACTCATTTTTGGAAAGACCACTTCTAAGTAGGCTCATCACTGCCCCGTGTGGCAGGCAGTGGCCAATTGGATTTGCAAAGCAAGCGAATGTACAGTGAACCCATGTGAGTGGCAGGGACCCATAGAGGGAATGCACAAGTTGGGTAAACAGCTATGGTGTGCGAGTGGTGGCATCCCAAATCTGTTCCAAACTAGTACCCCCTCCACTGTATGCCTAAGTGGACCAGTTTATTTTTGTTATACTTTAAACGCACCAAAATCCTGGTAACCCAGCTCTAGAGTTTAAAAGACAAGGGTTAAGCTATATCTTGCCACTGTCATCCTAATTTGTGTGAAGCCCCTGACATTTGCCTGTATATGCAATTCGGGAATCAACGCCTTGGCGCATGTGCCAGTGCTCCTCTAGCTCATGTGTGCAGAGCAGGGGAAACAGCCAGCAGGAGGCATCCTTCAGAATTCGTTGGCAAGCGTGAATATTTTCATGGCAGTGAGTTCTGATTGAACGAGAGACAGACACATGAACCAGGGTTTTTATACAAAGCAGTGTCCCAAATCAAGATCCCCATGTAAAGCGGACCAAAACCCAGGGTCCCCAGTGCCATGTGTGATTGTATGTGGCTTCAACTGTGCCCCTGGCATTGTGTGCCTGCTTCTGTTTCAGTGTGTCTAGCACTGTGCGTGCGTGCTTCTGTTTCAGTGTCTCTAGCACTGTGGGTGCCTGCTTCTGTGTCGGTGTCTCTAGCACTGTGTGTGCCTGCTTCTGTGTCGGTGTCTCTAGCACTGTGTATGTCTGCTTCTGTGTCAGTGTCTAGCACTGTGTGTGCCTGCTTCTGTTTCAGTGTCTAGCACTGTGTTTGCCTGCTTCTGTGTCAGTGTCTAGCACTGTGTGTGCCTGCTTCTGTGTCAGTGTCTAGCACTGTGTGTGCCTGCTTCTGTGTCAGTGTCTAGCACTGTGTGCCTGCTTCTGTGTCGGTGTCTCTAGCACTGTGTGTGCCTGCTTCTGTGTCGGTGTCTCTAGCACGGTGTGTGCCTGCTTCTGTGTCGGTGTCTCTAGCACTGTGTGTGCCTGCTTCTGTGTCGGTGTCTCTAGCACTGTGTATGCCTGCTTCTGTGTCGGTGTCTCTAGCACTGTGTGTGCCTGCTTCTGTGTCGGTGTCTCTAGCACTGTGCCTGCCTGCTTCTGTGTCTGTATCTTTAGCACTGTGCTTGCCTGCTTCTGTGTTGGTGTCCCCAGCATTGTGTGTGGTTGCTTTTTTGTCAGTGTCCCTAGCACTTTGTGGCTGCTTCTGTGTCAGTTTCCTTGTACTGTGTGTTCCTACTTCAGTGTCTATGGCCTTGCCACTATGTGTACCTTCACCCATATCTGTGTCCCTGATGCTGTGTGTGCCTGCCTCTGTGTTATTGTCCCTAGCACTGTGTGCCTGCTTCTGTGTCGGTGTCTCTAGCACTGTGTGTGCCTGCTTCTGTGTCGGTGTCTCTAGCACTGTGTGTGCCTGCTTCTGTTTCAGTGTCTAGCACTGTGTATGTCTGCTTCTGTGTCAGTGTCTAGTACTGTGTGTGCCTGCTTCTGTGTCAGTGTCTAGCACTGTGTGTGCCTGCTTCTGTGTCAGTGTCTAGCACTGTGTGTGCCTGCTTCTGTGTCAGTGTCTAGCACTGTGTGTGCCTGCTTCTGTGTCGGTGTCTCTAGCACTGTGTGTGCCTGCTTCTGTGTCGGTGTCTCTAGCACTGTGTGTGCCTGCTTCTGTGTCGGTGTCTCTAGCACTGTGGGTGCCTGCTTCTGTGTCGGTGTCTCTAGCACTGTGCCTGCCTGCTTCTGTGTCGGTATCTTTAGCACTGTGCCTGCCTGCTTCTCTGTTGGTGTCCCCAGCATTGTGTGTGGTTGCTTTGTCAGTGTCCCTAGCACTTTGTGGCTGCTTCTGTGTCAGTTTCCTTGTACTGTGTGTTCCTACTTCAGTGTCTATGGCCTTGGCACTATGTGTACCTTCACCCATATCTGTGTCCCTGATGCTGTGTGTGCCTGCCTCTGTGTTATTGTCCCTAGCACTGTGTGTGTCCTTCTCTGTGTCCCTAGCATTGTGTGTCTCCTTCTGTGTCTCTAGCACTGTGTATCTGCTTCTGTGCCTGTATTGTATGGATTAAAGTGCCCTCTGTCCATGTTGTGCCTCTGTAAAAAAAAAAAAAAATCAATACTTCTAACAAAAGTAATAGTGACAACCAATCAGTTGTCAGTTTAAATGCCTTGACTTAAATAGGCCTATAGGTGGCAGCATCCCACAAGTACGGCAGCACATTCGCCCATCCCGCTTTTCTGTGTATGAAACAAACAAAAGGCCTGTTTGTGCCGATGCTGAGTCACGGAATGATTTTGGATTGAGACTTGTTTATGCTGTTACTTTTTATAGGTCTTGTGTATCAAGAGCAGCCCTGGAGTCTAAACCGGCCAGGCCACAAATGTGTGGATGGCTCACAGAGCGCAACGCCTCCTTTTTTTTTTTTTGGTCACACCAATGAACAAGTTACTTTCAACCTGCCCAGTTGTCTTTTTTTGTTATGGTCTCCGATTATGCAATCAGGAAAGGGTGCATGTTAGTGTTTGGTTCTACGGATGGCCAGCTTTAAAATGAACCTTTTAGGGGGCTGCCATTTCTGGCCGTCGGTGAAATGCGCTCAGTCTGGCTGGCATTTCGTCCACCTGCAAGCTTATAAATGGGGTCACCCCAGGACACCCGAGTTCCAGGTGAGATGATCAGTATCCTGCATCTGCCCCCTTCCTTTCAACTGTGCCCTGATCATTTCCCAACTAGACTACTGGCATCACTCTACCAGCAAGAACACTGGCTCCCCCCCCCATACACCACTCTATTCTGAACTCTGCTGCTCGTCTTATCCACCTCTCCTTCCAATTCTCTATTCCCACTTCCCTACAGTGGCTCTCTGTACCTGAAATAATTAAATTTAAACTTCTAACCTTAGCTTGCAAAGCTCTCTCTGGCCAACGCTCTACGTTTTAAGTCTAAAGCAAAAAAAAACGTCCAGATGAAACCTTCACTGTGCCCACAACCTCCTCTGGATTGAGTCCTTCGAGAACTTCACACATGCTGTTTCAGTGCTCTCCCATATAATTCGCCACTCCCTTACACCTTAAAGCGGACCTTCAAAATTATTTAATGAAAAGCCCAGACCCTTAAAAAACGATTCCACAGCATCTAAAATTAATATATCTAACGTTTTTAGTCGCTTACTTATTCTTAGTATACAGTACGTCCTGCTCCAGATAAGAATCATTACACTTGGGTATTACTCCGCCAGATGGCGCTGGACTGCAGAGACAGCTAAATTGGCTCCTCCTGGCCCCTCAAATACCCGGGACCTCCCACAAATCCCCAGATTTTCTCTGCAGTCTGGACTGCGAAGGACAATGGCTTTCTCTTCTCGCAGTTGAGCGGGGCTATTAGCGTGCGGCCCTGTAGGACTATTCCCACCCGTTCCATTATTAATGTGCCTACCAGCCTTGGCTGCGCTGGTCCGGGTGATGGTAGGCAGCACCGATGTCAGGTGCTTAGGAGCGCTGCTCCACCGCAATCCCCCACCAAAGGGTAGGCGGTATAGGCATATGGTGAGCCTCTATGGGATGCCCCTCCCGCCCTATTGCCCCTTGCCCCTGTCTATCGGTGGGTCCTATATTCTAAGCATACAGTATGTCCTGCTCCATATATAATACTTACACGTGGGTAATCCTCCGCCAGATGGCGCTGTTCACTGCAGACATGCAAAAAAACAGGCTCCTCCCGGCCATTCATATATCCAGGGACCTCCCACAAATCCCTAGATTTCTCTGCAGTGCTGACTGCGAAGACATGAAGTATCACTCTCTCGCAGGTGAGCGGGGCTTTTACAGCCTGCGGCCCTGCAGGACTATTCCCACCCGTCCTCTTCGATGATGTGCCTCCCAGCCTGGGCTGCGCTGGTCGGGTGAAGGTAGGCAGCACCATGTGTGCTCACGGAGCTACGCTCCACTGCAGTCCCCCACCATAGGGTAGGCGGTTTAGGCTGATGGTGAGCCTCTAATAGATGCCCCTCCCGCATTATTGCCCCGTGTAGCGATGAACCCTGGGTGAACGGTCGCCTTCCTCCCTCGTTTCCCCCTGTAGCCTGGGGGAAAAGAAAGGGGGGGTATGCGTGTGGCGGTCTCAGTGTAATGTTGTACACGCTTATGGCCGTTGTTTTGTCTTGAACTGGGTGTCAGAGCCGCGCTTCTTGATCCACATAATCCTTGACAGGTTGCGCGCGTGTGTATTTTTCTTTACTGAAGTGTGCTGCCCGGGCGGCAGTGTCGTTCAGTAGTTACAGCGGTTCCCTTAGCTAAATTCTAACTTGTTATCCACTGCTTGTCATGAACATTACCGCTGGGTTGAAGCTTCGCGCTCTTTGGGGGAGGCGGGGACCTTGCTTGGCGCGCTCCGCGTCACGGCCAGATCGGGCCTGCCCCTCGAGGTTCGCTTGGCGCCATTTTGATGGTCTTCACGCGCGTGGTTGCGATCCTCTTCCTCCCTTGGTCATGTAAGTGCCCTCGTGGGTGGTTTTTCTTATGAACTTTCGTTCTGCTGCGCATGGCTCTGACACCCCCCTTATTCTCTTTATGTCTTTCAGATGCCAAGATTTCGGTGGCCTCTCCCGGCCTGACATATATTATAGCGGGTTCACATAAAAATTCTCCCACATTCCTAGCGGGTCTTGGGGCATCCAGAGTTGCCTATTGCATAAATCCCTGCGGGCATATTGCTCAGATGATCACCATATGGAGGCATCTCAGAATTATGTGCCCGGGGTCCCTCGGGGACAAGACCGGCTGTGTACAGCGTGTGGACAGCCCCATGCTGATGCTGATAGAGCACGAGTCTGCGGACCGTATGCTGAACAGGTACTGGCCCTGCAATCAGGTTTACCAGTGGCTGCACCTCGCTTCAATACACCTGTCTCCCCGTGCTTAAATCTCACTCCTGATGAGTCGCACTCGAGCGGGGATGACCAGCAAGTCGTGCCGCGCAGGCTGCCTACGGCTGAGCAGGTGATATCTAGTTTGGCGGAGCGCTTGGGCCCTGGAAAGAAGCGGTCCCTGACGCCTCCTGGTTTTCTGTTTCCTACTGAAACTGAAGAGTCTGCTGCTATGCAGAACCTCGCTCCTTCTGATGAAGGTGAGCTGTTCTCCGATTCGGGCTCCTCGGACGAGATGCCTTGGAGCCGTGATGATTCTGGCCCCAGTTCCTGGGGCCTGTGTGACACAGATGAACTACTTATAAAGATCTTTGAGGTTTTGTCAATCTCTCCTCCTGGAGAGGCTCCGCTCTTGGAATTTCTGGAACAGGATCATTTCCAGGCTCTTATATCCAAATAATGGGAATCACCTTGTAAACTTACAGGGGTTCCAGGGGTCTGGGATTGGAAGTACCCTTTTCCCCCTGATGTGGTTAACTGTTGGTCAGCACCTCCCGTGGTGGATGCACCAATCATAGGGGTTGCTAACCCCCCCTTCATGACAGCTCCTAATTATCGTACCCTTCGGGATGCTGAGGACCGGCGCATTGACAGACTGGCTTCCCACGCCTTTTCGTGTGCAGGGACGGCTCTGCGCCCGGTCTGTGCCGCGGCCATCACTGCGGTGGCCGCCAGGACCCTCATTAGAAAGCTACTTGATCACCAACCTGAGGATCTCCCCTGGGAGGTCTTTAATGCATTCTCCAATTGTGATGTGTTTGTGAAGTTTATCCTCTCAGCGCTGGACGACACCATTAAGATGCGTGCTAGAACCTCTGCCCTTGTGGTAGCTATTCGCCGCCTGGTCTGGCTGCGACAGTGGGGTGCTGGCGATGAGACAAAAAAGGCTCTCACTGGCCTTCCCTTCAGAGGACGTTGTCTATTTGGGGCCCGTTTGGACCTTTTTGGAGAAACGGGTAAGGCACCCCTACGCAGAAGGCCGTCTCAGCCCCCTCGGGGCAGGGACACCCCTCCCCCTCCCTACGTTAGTGTCAAGCACGAACCAGAGCTGTGCTTCCAACTTTTCGGCGTAGATTCCCACCCCAGTGTGGGCAGACAACGCCCTGGGCCCTCCGGCAGGACTAAGTCCAAATCTGCCAAGACCTCCCAAGCATGAAGGGACGCCTTCGCCCTTCTGGGTGAGGGGACTGCCGCAGCACCTGGCTCCTATCTGGGAGTGTCTCGCCCCCTTCTGGTGGATCCAGGAGGTAGTTCCCCTGGATGCAGGATAGAGTTTGCTGGGCGGTCCTTTTCCGAGGTTGTCAGGGTGCTTCTAGTGCCTGTCTCTCTTCAGGAGTTGGTGCAGGCCGTGCTCGGCCTGCAGGGTCTGGGCTCACTTGCAGGTTGCCCTTAACAGGCTGGGGCGATGGCCTCTATATTAACCTTTCCTCTTTCCCTCAAAGGGATGAGGCAGTCTGGGCCATGCTGGCATTTTGTAGCCTTGGCAATTCTACGTTCACAGGTAGTTTCTGCATGATATCTCTGTGTTGGGCCACAGGCGCCCTGTGCCCGGTGGGCCTCTTGCCGCCTGTGGAGATCTAAGATCCTTTTTAGTTCCCCTGTGTCTTCTGGACACCGAGGCCATTACAGGTCAGTGTTGAAGGACCAACTCTGTGGATTGTGGCCTTGTTTTTGGCCTCTCTTCTGCTCCCGGGCTGCTCGCCCAGGCGCGGATGGGGGTGATGTCTCTGACGTGCCCGTGGGCGTCCGCGCTAGGACCTACCTGATCGTCCTTCTTTACCTCCCAATCTCTACGTCAGACTGAGTGGGTTATTCGGCCGGTGGTGTCTTTTGGGAGTCATTTGGATGGGTGCTCAGTCACCTCAATCCCTCATTGTCCCTCACTCGGTATCTCCATTCCTTGGATTTGGTTCAGGCTTGAACCTTCTTCCTTGGCAATAAGTGGACTCCTGGTTACACAGGCTCTGTCCCTCTTTGCTGTCACCTTACTTTCACCAGGCAGGATTGCACCTGGTGGGCCCATTGGTGGCGGATCAGATTATGTCCCTTATATTCAGAGCCCTTGGGCTCTTCGGCACCGCATGTTATTAATCCTGGACGGGGTTCCAGCACCCCTGGAGCTAGGTCTGTGCTCATTTTCCCTTGGTGCGGTGGTTCCTCTTTAGCTGGTTAAATTCAAGGAACCTGTCAGGGGGCACCCCCTTTTCTTGCATCCTCCTGTAGATGGTCACCATGGGTACCAAGTTTCGCAGGTTGACGGGGGGGGATTTTCTTCTAAAATCCCCCGCGGTTCCTAGGTAGGGGCCCTTAGGGGGTCCATTTACCTAATGAATTTGTTAAAACAATGAGCCCTCAGTTGGCTCTATCTAGCTGGACTACTCCTCTTCAGGACCTGTCTATTTGGGGACTCTTGGTCTGTCGGAGGACAGTGGCCTGTATTTATTATCGGTGTGGAACTTGGAGCAGGATGATCCTCCAGGAAGGTTTCTGATCCTGGTCTAGGTGGGGGTCAACGTTCCCTGCACCTCAGTGGTATTCGCTCCATTGGATGTCCTTCAGTGGCAGGTTGTGCTATCCTGGTGTCCCTCTGAGATCCAACTAGGGTGGCTCTGTTGGGTCCCGTTAATATCACAGAGGCTCTGCCCTTGTTTTTACTGCCCCAGAATATTCTGACTCTTGTCATGGGGGCTTAGTAATTTTATGTCTGGACATTCTATCTTATATGTTTTTTCTCCATTCACCCTGCTAGGTGGGGTTCTGCGCAAGATTGCGCTGATAAGGGGACCCATGATACTGATGGCCCCTGGGTGGCCTAGTGGAGTGTGGTTTGCAGATGTTTCTGCTGAGGACAGTGGACCTGTACGCTCTCTCAGGAGTGCGGTCCTCCCCTTTTAAGGCCCCTTCTTATGTCGCCCCAATCTACAGGCTCTAGTCTGATGGCTTGACGGTTGATTCATTCACCCTTTTGGAGACGGGTTTATCTTCTGGGTGACCTTGTCTATGGAGGGCTAGGAGCAAGCTTCTTCTTCCGTCTATTATAGGGTATGGCGTACCCATATTGATTGGCGTGAGTCTAGGTCTCTCCCCTGTTGGACGTTCTCTGTTCCCAGGGTTCTAGAGTTATTACAGCATGGGTTGGAGTTGGCTCTCCATCTCGGTGCTCTGAAGGTTCAGGTTCTGCCCTGTCCGCCTTTCCGTAGAAGTCTTGTCCAGTCTTCCTTGTTAAGCAATCTTTCGGGGATTGCTCAGGTGCATCCCCCAAGTAGTTCTATGGTCCCTGTTGGGATTAATTTTTTATTCTGTTTGTCTTGTGGGGTGTTCCCTTTGGACCTATTCCTGATGCTGTCTGAACTGTTCTTACTTCAAGTTGCCCCTCTGGGGGCTGTTGCTTCAGTCAGACGTGTGCCTGAGAGGGCGGCTCTGTTTAGTTAGCCCTCGTTCATTATATATACACCATGATGTGGTGGTGTTCCGCCTTACGCCGGACCTTATGCACAAGGTGGTGTCTTA
This sequence comes from Gastrophryne carolinensis, assembly GCA_027917425.1. Taxonomy (NCBI): domain Eukaryota; kingdom Metazoa; phylum Chordata; class Amphibia; order Anura; family Microhylidae; genus Gastrophryne; species Gastrophryne carolinensis. The sequence goes on along the minus strand of CM051243.1, from coordinate 42,005,521 downwards.
TGCTCATTTATTCAAGACCTTTTGTCTGCCTCTGGGCCTTATTCTTAGTAACGCTGAAGTAAGGGGGTCTACATTCCCTCAACAGGTGTTGCAGTTTTTCCTGGATTGTCTCTTGTCCCTTAGGGGGACTGATGCTCCTTGGGGTTTGCGGGCGTCTCCATCCGTATGTGCCTGATCTCGTCTGCTTCCAGGGGTTAAGAGCCCTTTGGACTGGTCTTACTTGGATGGATTGTCCTTTCTGGTCCTAAGTACAGGTTTCGGCTTCTTGCTGATCCTTGTTAGTGTAGTGGTCAGTATCCCCGCCTGTCACGCGGGAGACCAGGGTTCAAATTCCCTGATGGGGAGAGCTCTACGTTTTACCGAGGCTACTGTTTGCATTTGGACTGCTCAGGCTGTTACTCTGGCCTATTCTTTTAAGGGGAAGAATCTTCTTCTCTTTTTATTCTGTTTCTACTTGTGCTTGGGTTCCTTGGGCCTTTCAGCACCAGGTTTCTGTTAAACAGGTTTTGCTAGACCGCTGCTTGTTTTCTGTTCATACCTTTTTCAAAGGTTTTTTTTTATGAGGTTGACGTTAGAGCCTTTGCTCATGTCGCTCTTGGTAGCAAGGTTTGCAGGTGACAGTGCCTTTACTGTCTGCTGTGCTTTTTTTGATGGGGATCCCACCCTACTTTATGGACACTGCTATTGGATGTCCCACGTGTAAGTATTATATATGGAGCAGGACGTACAGTATGCTTAGAATAATACAATTCTGTGAAATACTCACCTGTAGAATTGGTATTATACGCATACAGTACGTCCTGCTCCACCCCACCCTGGTTTTACATTTTTCTGGATCCCCTGTATGGTGATTGTTATTGTTGTTATTACCAGTTTTGGTGGTTGGTTTCTCCCGGCTTCTTTTCTCACTGCTTTTCAATGCTGGGGATTTGTCCCTGGGTATATGAAGGGCCGGGAGGAGCCTGTTTTTTTGCATGTCTGCAGTGAACAGCGCCATCTGGCGGAGGATTACCCACGTGTAAGTATTATATATGGAGCAGGACGTACTGTATGCGTATAATACCAATTCTACAGGTGAGTATTTCACAGAATTGTATTTTTAAGTGGCCGCTGTCCTCCCTCGCTCTCCCTTGTAGCTCTGGGGGGGGGGGGGTGCGTGTGTGTGCATATGCCTTGGTGCTTCACTGTATTATGTTCCGTCTGGCTGGTGTCAGTCGCGGCACTGACTTGGTTGCACTGGTTGTGTTTTTAAATACGTTTCCACTGTGCTCCGCGCTTGGCGGTGGCGTCACCTCAGGCGCTAGTGCAGCGTTTTTGGCTGCTTGCCACGCATGCTGCTACGCGCTCTTCGGGGGGGGGCGGGGCCGCGGTTGCCGTGTTCCGCGTCACTGTCTCCGCGGCCCGCCCCTCCAGGTATACCTGGCACCATTTTCTCTGCGTTTTGCTGCTGCGTGACTGGCGTCTACCTACCGCAGTCCGTGAGTGCCCTCGCGGGTGGTTTTTCTTACCCTATGCCATTATACATGTTACTTACGGGGTTCTCTTCGCTTATGTCTTTCAGATGGGCCGACCTCTATTGGTTCTCCCAGTCCTACTCCCTCTATTTAGTTGTTAAACTTGTGAGGCCTAGTGTGTAAATTACTCCCACTTCCCTAGCGGGCTGTTGGGGCATCCCGGGTTGCTTTTTTAACGTGAATCCCTATCGGCCTATTGTGCCGCTATAATCACCATATGGAGGCGTCTCAGGATAATGTGCTCGGGGTTCCTTTGGGACAAGCCCGGCTGTGTGTAGCTTGTGGGGTTTCCCCTACTAGTGCTGACAATGTGCGGGTCTCAGTACCTTGTGCCCAGCAGGTGGTTACGCTGCAGCCTGGTATACCAGTAGCTGGGCCTGCACCTCGTATGGCTTCACCTACTCCCCCAAGCTTAAATTTGACTCCCATTGAGTTGCATACAAGTGGGGATTCTCAGCTTGATGTGTCTTCCAGACTGGCTAGTGTTGAGAAATTGCTTGCTAATACCTTGGCGCGTAAGGCCTCTGCTAAAAAGCGGCACTTAACGCCTGATGTCACTCTCTTCCCTATGGAGGCTGATGAGTTTTTGGAACTGTCTGGCTATACCCCTTTGGAAGAAGGGGAGTTATTCTCTGACTCAGTCATCTGATCAGAGGCCCAGGGGTCATGATGATTCTGGATCTGACCCCTGGGCCCCAGATGATACTGATAGGCTGTTGGCTCAGATTTTTGAGGTACTGTCTATCTCTCCCCCGGTTGCGGCCCCTAGGCAACAGGGGGAATTGTTTCATACTGCTAAGCCACGTTTAGAATTTCCTGAGTAAGCCCATTTTAATAATCTTGTGCTCAGGGAATGGGAGCGCCCCAGCAGGCTTCCCGGTGTACCTAAGAGTTGGGATAAGAGGTATCCCTTTCCTGCTGATGTGGTGAAGCGTTGGTCAGCCCCTCCTGAGGTGGATGCCCCGGTCCTAGGGTTATCTAACACCTCATGCACTCCCCTGACTCTACTACGCTGTGGGATAGTGAGGACCGGCGTATTGATCAGCTGGCGTCCCATGGCTTTGCATGTGTGGGGGCGGCGTTGCGCCCGGTCTGTGCCTCTGCCATTACGGCTGTGGCTATTAGGACCCTGCTTAGAAGTATCCTAGATGGTGTCCCTGATGTGTCTAGTGAGGAGTTTAATGCACTCTCTCGTTGTGCGGTTTTTGTGACTTATGTCCTCTCTGCCTTGGATGATACCATTAGGATGTGTGGCAGAACCTCTGTTCTGGTGGTGGCTATACGCCGCTCGGTTTGGCTGCGCCAGTGGGCTGCTGACAACGCTGCCAAGAAAGCTCTCACTGGTTTTCCCTTCAAAGGACTACGCCTGTTTGGGGACCGCCTGGACCTGTTTGCTAAGGGAGACAGGTTACCCCAGCACAGGCGGCAGTCTCGGCCCTTTCGGGGACAGGGCTCCTTTTCTTCCCCCTACCGTGGTGCCAGACAGGGGAGGGGGGTCTCCCTTACCGAGGCCCGAGGAGATTTCTGGGGCAGAGAACGTGGACGCCCTGGCTCCTCCTGGGGCTCCAAGCTTAAGTCTTCTCCCAAGCCCCCTCAGGCATGAAGGGGCGCCCTCACCCATCCGGGTGGGGGGATGGCTTCAGCACTTTGCTCACGTCTGGAGGCTTCATGTCTCAGACCGGTGGATTCAGGAGGTAGTGTCCTCCTGTTAAAAGATAGAGTTTGCTGCCTGGCCGCCCCCAAGGTTCATCAGATCCTGGATTTCTCTGGACCCTGTGTCAGCTCAGGCTCTAGTTCTGGCGGTGCGAAGCCTTCTGGAGCCTTCACCAGTATTGGGGTTGTCCATAGTGAGGACCGGCGCATTGACCAGCTGGCCTCCCATGCCTTTGCCTGTGTGGGGTCTGCCTTGCGCCCTGTCTGTGCTTCTGCTATTACTGCTGTTGCTGTTAGGACTCTCCTCAAGGGTCTGTTGGAAGGTGCCCCTGATGATACTTCTAGTGCCGAGTTCAGGGCCTTGTCACAGTGTGAAATGTTCATTGCATATGTAAAATTTACGTGCCTGACTTTCCCCAGCAATAAAAAAAAAAGTAAAAATAAAAGACACTTACCTGACCCCTCGTTCGATCCGGTCGGGTCTCCTCTTCAGCCAGAGGGGCTCCGATCGCCCATCGGGGCTCCTCCGGCTGCAGGGGAGGGCCCGGAACAGGGTGCCCCCCCGTTTCAGCAGCCGCCCGGTTTCCTATAAAAAAAAAACAAAAAAAAAAAAAACAGTCACCTACCTTTGTCCCCGCCGGCTCCCGCAGGCTCTCCTCTTCACGGGGGGGGGGGGCTCCGATCCCCCCCCCCGCTCTTCTGTCTTCTGGAGGGGGCATAACAGCCCTCCTCCCTTGCCGTCTTCCGATGGCGGCCGCCATCTTGGTGACGTCACGGGGCGGGGCCAGATGACGTCACCGCCGGGTGTCATCGGGGCACCCGGCAGTTCGTCTCTCAGATGCCGGTGACGGCTGGGAGGGGAAGGAGGGAGGTAGGCGATCCTCCGATCGCCTGCCTCCCCCCTTCTCTGCCCAGCCGTCACTGACAGCAGATCGCCGCGGGACACAGAAGATGAAGATCGGAGGTGAGTAAAGTAAAAGTTTTTTTTTTTTTTTTTAATAAAGTAATTTTCAACAACGTGTCTTGTCTTTTTTTTTACCTTTTAACCCTTTGTGAACTGGTAAGGGGTCCATGTGACCCCTATACCAGTTCACAGGGCTCGGGGGTCTGGCAAGTCACCTGCGCTAGCGGGTGGCTTGCCATTAACCCCTGGCACCCCATTACCTGCCTCCCCAAAGGCCAGGGGGGGGCAGAAGAGCCCGGGCCCACATAGGCTATGTGGGCTCGTAGGCTGCAGGGTGGGGGGGCCACATAAGCTGGCCCCCCCACTCTGTGCCTACAAGCCCCCATAGCTGGTCCCGGGCTGGTTACTGTGGGTAAGGGGGACCCCACGTCAATTTTTTTTTTGATTTTTAAGGGTTTTTAACCCTTAAAAATAAAAAAAAAAAATGGGGTCCGCCCCCCCCTGGGAGGGGGGACCCTATGTCATTTTTTTTTTTGATTAACCCTTTGTGTTCTGTCATCCAGCAGCTATAAAAGGCTTCTAGCAAGTGAGCAGAAGCCAGTGATCGCCGAGGGACAGAGTGCTCCAGGATGGATGGGAGGTGAGTACAGTGTAAAAAAAAAAAAAAAATTAATAAAATATTTTTTTCTTTATGTGTGTCTGTGTCATTATTTACTTTTAACCCCTTGTGAACTGGTAAGGGGTCCATGACCCCTATACCAGTTCACAAGGCTGGGGGGATGGCAAGCCACCTGCGCTAGCGGGTGGCTTGCCATTAACCCCCGGCACCCCCATTACCTGCCTCCCCAAAGGCCAGGGGGGGGCAGAAGAGCCCGGGCCCACATGGGCTATGTGGGCTCGTAGGCTGCAGGGTGGGGGGGCCACAAAAGCTGGCCCCCCCACTCTGTGCCTACAAGCCCCCATAGCTGGTCCCGGGCTGGTTACTTTGGGTAAGGGGGACCCCACGTCAATTTTTTTTTTGATTTTTAAGGGTTTTTAACCCTTAAAAATCAAAAAAAAATGGGGTCTCCCTCCCCTGGGAGGGGGGACCCTATGTCATTTTTTTTCCCGATTTAACCCTTTGTAGTGTGGATGGTTTTTGTATTTTTTTGTGAATGTTATAAAATACTTGTTTCAGTTAGGGGGGTCTCCTGGGCAGGAACGGGGGGCTACCGATAAATATGTGGTACCGTTCTAATCGGTAGAAATGGGGCTTTCACATGCAATATGATTTTCCTTAATAAAATACATTTTTTATTTAAAATAAAGGAGTCAATTTTCTAAAAAAAAAATTTTATTTATTTATTTTTTTTTTCACTTAATATTGTAAAAAAAAAAAAAAAAAAAAATTACAAACAAGACATTTCATGTTAAAGTCTAAACTCTGCTGCAAAAAAAATATATATAATTTTTCTGAAAGTTCCAGCAAAAATGGCGCAAAACATGTCGCAAAACATGACGCAAAATGGGGAAAAATGGCCTGTCAACAGAGGGTGACAAAATCTCAAGTAGGCTGGCAATTAAAAGGGTTAATAGTACCTATGCATGTTGGGTATTGTTCTGTTCGGGGGACCTTGCGCTTTCAGACTTAGCTTGTTTTTTCTGGTTTGCATATTTATATTTTAGGAAAAGGTGTTTTTTATTCAGCTTTTTTATAAATTTTTTAGGGAAACCCTGCGCAACCAAAGAATTCTTTGAGGAATTAATTCCAGAAAGATGAGCCCACTACAACAAGCTGGGTACCCTTAGAAAGCTTAACGTGTGTACTTTCAGGGAATATATGGTTTATGGGGGATATTCCAAATGTAAAGGGTTGTTTTGGTTGAAAAATCGCAAGGGGCGCACTTTGTCTGCAGAGCTGAAATTTTCAAGTAAAATTACCGTTATGCGCATGCTTTACTTTGGGGTGTTTGGCAACTCTTCCCTTGACAGAACCTATGCATGTTGGGTATCGTTCTGTTCGGGAGATGTTGCTTTTTCAGATTAAACTTGATTTTTCTTGTTTGTATATAGTTTTTTTAGGAAAATGTGGCTTTGATTCTGCTTTTTTATCCTTTTTTTAGGGAAACTCTTTGCAACCAAAGATTACGTTGAGGGATTACTTCCAGAAAACTATGGCCACATCCACAAGCCTGGTACGCCTAGAAAGCCTGAGGTGTGTACTTCCAGAGAATATATAGTTTGTTGGGGGTATTTTAAATGTAAAGGGTTGTTTTTCTGGAAAAACCGCAAGGTGCGCATATTGCATAGCATAGTTGTATTTTATCTGAAAATCTCCTAAAGCGCTGTTTCAGTTTGGGGGAGTCTCCTGGGCAGGAAAGGGTGTCTACCTATACATATGTGGTACCGCTGTAACCGGGAGAAATTGGGATTTCACACGCAATAAGATTTTATTGACAAACTTACATTTTTTATTCCAAAAAAAACTACAATATGTAAAAATTTTTTTTTTTTTTTTGCACATATTTCACCCAAAAATATTAAGAATACACCTAACAAATGACAAACAAGACATTTCATGTTAAAGCCCAGACTCTGCTGAAAAAAACAATATATCATTTTCCTGGGAAATCCCTGGAAATCCCCTCAAAAATCACAGTTGAACAAGGGGAGCGCAAAATAGTGCAAAATGGTCTGGCAACAAAGGGTGACAAAATCTCAAGGTAGGCTGGCGGTTAAAGGGTTAAGGGTCTGCGTCTATTTGGTGATTGCTTGGACCTGTTTGCCAAGGGGGGTAAGTTGCCTCAACGTAAGAAGCAGCTGCGGCCCTTTCGGGGTTCGGGTGCCTTTTCCACCTCCTACCGTGGATCCAGGTCTGGGAGAGGGGTTTCCTTTGCAGGGCCTAGGGGAGATTTCTGGGGCAGGGGCAGAGGTTGTGCCCGCTCTGGATCTTCCTGGGCGTCCATGCCCAAATCTGTCGCCAAGCCCCCTCTGCCATGAGGGGGCGCCCTCACCCACCCGGGTGGGGAGATGGCTGCGGCTCTTCGCTCATGTCTGGGGACAGCAGGTCTCAGACAGGTGGATTCTGGAGATTGTGTCCTCCGGCTACAAGCTAGAGTTCGCCGCCTGGCCGCCTCCGATTCCTCAGGTCTCGGATTCCTCTGGAACCCCTGGCAGCTTGGGGTCTGTTTCTGGCTGTACAAAACCTATTGGACATGGGGGTCATCTGTCAGGTCCCTCCTGGGGAGAGAGGTCAGGGTTTTTATTCCAATCTATTCACAGTACCCAAAAGGAATGGTTCCATCAGACCCATCCTGGACTTAAAGCTTCTCAACAAGTTCATCAGGACCAGACACTTTTGCATGGATCGACCCACCACAATCACAAGCTCCCAGTCTTTGTCTCTCTGTCCCAGGATCCCCTGGCCCTTGCGGTGGATGCTCTGACCCTATCCTGGCAGGGTTTTTTGTCTCCTGTATCTTTTTCCTCCGTTCCCCCTGCTGGGCAGGGTTCTGCGCAAGCTGGCTCAGGAAAGGGTACCAGCAATCCTGGTGGCCCCCCCCCGGTGGCCGAGACAGGTGTGTTTCGCAGATATCGTTCAGCTGGCCGTAGATCAGTACGCTCTGCCACTGGTCCCGGACCTTCTCACTCAGGGGCGTCTATGCCATCCCAATTTACAAACGCTGGCTTTCACGGTCTGGCTGCTGAAACCTCCATCTTAAGGGATAAGGGGCTTTCTTAGTCTGTTGTTAACACTCTAATCAGGGCTAGGAAGAAATCCTCTTCTACCATCTACTATAGGATCTGGCGGGCCTACATTGACTGGTGGGAGTCTCGGGTCCTTCCATGTCGGGTGTTTTCCATTCCTAGGATTCTGGAGTTCCTTCAGCATGGTTTGGATCTGGGACTTCAGCTCAGCACGCTCAAGGGTCACGTTTCTGCCTTGGCTGTTTTCTTCCAGAGATCTTTCGCTCAACATCCTCTGGTCAAGACTTTCTTCCAGGGGGTTGCTCATGTGCGTCCCCCTCGCAAACCTCTGTTGCCGGTTTGGGACTTAAATTTGGTTTTGTCTGCCCTTCAGGGCCCTCCTTTTGTGCCTGTGCATGGGGCTGCTCTGTCTATTCTTACTCTTAAAGTTGCCTTTTTGGTGGCTATCACCTCGGTCAGGCGTGTTTCGGAGTTGGCGGCCCTTTCTTTTTTTTTATAATTCTGTGTTTATTGAAGATTTTCAAGAGAGAAAAGAGAACACATTCTAAGAACAGTTCCAACATGTGGTTTACAATAAAGCATACAATGTCAATATGGTCAATATGTATACTAATAAAGGAAAGTATGTTAAAACTCGCCACCGATATTTCTCAGTACGTTCAGGAGCGAATCCTCCAAGCTGTTGACTGTCTCCACAGTAGCGGTCATTGACATTGACATAAAGAGGGTAAGAAAGTATGGAGTTGGACACCAGAGAGAGGAAAAGAGGAAGGACAAGAAGGAAAGGAGGGGTGGGGGAGAGGAGAAGAGGGGGGGGCCCACATTCTGAACCAATTGGATCAGAGTTCTCCGGCAGCTCAGTGTGGACCTAGCATCTGTAACAATCCATCCAGGTCGCGTCTGAACAACTACCCAAGATGTTAGCTCAGCCCACAGAGGGGGAGAGCTGAGGAGGCGGGGGTGCCTACTCTTGGCAGAGGAGTTCCCTACCCTCCGGGGATTCCGTATACATCATCTAGGCATACCAAGTCATGGCAAATTTCTCATGGGTGCCGTCGCACGAGGACATGAGGCTTTCAAACCTCATGGTATCATTCACTCTTGGGCACCACAGACTTATAGAGGGAGGATCCTTGCTCTTCCACATCTGCGGGATGCAGGATTTTGCTGCGTTCAGCAGATGACAAGTTATGAAGTACCTGTAGCGCTTCAGAGGGATCTCCGAGAGATGGAGGAGACAGAGAGCAGGGTCGTCAGGTATCATTACTCCTGAGACTTTCTCCGTGACCCTTCTGACCCGACTACAGTACTCCCTAAGCAGAGGGCAAGACCAAAAGATGTGCAAAAGATCCCCTTTCTCTCCACCACATCTCCAGCAATTAGGGGGGCAGTCAGGGAACCATCTGTTGAGGTCTGTTGGAACTCTATACCATCTCGAGAGCAACTTGTATCCGCATTCTTGAATCCGGGTACAAATTGAGGACCTGTGCGGCAGCGCCAGTATTTTCCGACGCTGTTCGGGGGTCCATGACAAGTTAAGGTCCTTTTCCCACTTTCCCAAGTATGGGGGATCTTCCAAGTCGGGCGGGGCCACAAGGAGTTTATAGATCCTCCATAGGACATGTCTCTCCACTTCAGTACTACGGCACATCTCCTCAAAGGACGTAAGGGTCTGCCTGCCCTCCCTATACTCCCGCAGAGAAGCCAGAAAATGGTTAAGCTGCATCCCTTGCCACCTGGATAACTCCGGGATCCCAGCCCTCAGGGCCAGGGCCCTTAGGTTAACCCAACCTCCATCCGAGGCAAAATGACCCGTGCTATATATATTCGCTGCAATCCAAGCTCTCGCCTGAAGGCCCTCGCACCCCGGCGTAAAGCGCGGGTTCCCCAAGACTGGGTACATGGGAGAGGGGGAGGGGGTGATCTCCCGGCAACGGAAGGCAGTCTCACAAACCTTCAGAGTAGGGCCTATAGTGGGATGATGCCTCCCGAGTTTATCTCCCTCGACCCAGGGCACCCCCTTAAGAGGAATTCCAAGGAAGCTCTGCTCCAAGCCAACCCATTGCTTACTCCGGCCATGTATATACCAGTCAACCACTCTACAGAGATGGGCCGCTGTATGATAGAGTATCGTATCAGGGACGCCCACGCCCCCCTGGTCCTTCACTCTGGTTAGGATCTCCCTCTTCAGTCTCGGCTTCCTTCCAGCCCAGATAAATCTGGTGAAGACCGAGCGCACCTTCAGGAGATATGAGCGAGGAATAAACACTGGGAGAGCCTGTAGGAGGTAAAGCAGGCGAGGTAGAAGGGACATTTTGACCGCATTACACCTTCCAAACCAAGAGAATCTCCCCCCCCACCCCACCTGGCCTTCTCCTTCTCAAAATCTTTCAGAAGCGGGGGAAAGTTGAGGGCAAATATTTTTAGGAGATCACTGCTAATGTTAGTCCCCAGATATATGATGCTATTGCAGGCCCACCTGAAGGGGATGGAGTTTTTGATGTTTTTGAACCTACGAGGGGGAATGTTGATATTGAGGGCTTCGGACTTCTGGAAGTTGATCTTATAGCTCGAGAGGCTCCCGTACTCCCTGAGTTCCCTCATAAGGTTAGGTAGCGAAACCTCGGGATGAGATAAACAGAATATTAGGTCATCGGCATAAGCCGCGACCTTATAGTGTCCCGCCACATTCCCCACTCCCTTGACGTCCGGATTCGCCTGCACCCTGCACAAGAAGGGCTCAAGAGACAGAATAAAGATCAAGGGCGACAAGGGGCAGCCCTGCCTTGTCCCATTCCTGATTTCAAACGAACCAGACAGGTAGCTGTTTATTCTCACCGATGCTGAGGGGGAACTGTAGAGGCTTCCAATCCAGCTTAACATGTTCGGGCCCAGTCCAACGTGGCTGAGCACAGCTGACATGAAGCTCCAGTTCACTCTGTCAAAAGCTTTCTCGGCGTCAGTAGAGAGCAAAAGGGAGGGCACGTTCTGATTCTGCACCAGGTGGATCATGTTTAGAACCTTGGTGGTATTGTCTCTAGCCTCTCTGAGGCACAAAACCCACCTGGTCTGGCCCTAGCTGCTAGGACCTTGGCGAAAAATTTCATGTCCGTATTAAGGAGCGAGATCGGTCTAAAGCTTGCACAAAGGTTCGGGTCCTTTCCTTCTTTGGGGATGACCACTATGTGCGCCCTGAGTGAGTCCACAGGGGGGGGGGGATCCCTTAATGATGAAGTTCAGCATTTGAAGGAGTTTAGGGCCCACGATGGGGAATAATTTTTTATAACACTGGAAATGCAGGCCGTCAGGGCCCGGCGTCTTGCCTGTGGCTGAATTAGCTAGGGCGTTATGAAGCTCCAACAACGAGATGGGGATCTCCAGCTCAGCACAGATCCGAGCCGGAAGCTTGGGCATCCCCGAACCCTCAATGTACCGCATGCATCTCCCAGTAAAGCCTCCCTCCCTGGGTGCGGGCAGGTTATACAAGTCTTTATAGAATTTGCGGAATACCTCAGCTATGGCCTCCACCCTATGAGCCAGTTTTCCCCCAGAGTCTGTAATTTTGGGTACGTACATCGTAGCCCTCTCTGCTCTCAGGACCCTGGCTAACATTCTCCCACATTTATCTCCAGACTCATAAAAGGCCTGTCTACATTTTGCTATCTGTGGTTTCAGCCTGTCACAGCAGGCTGTTTTCAGTTTTTCCCTTAGTGATGTGAGGGTCGCAATGTGGGCTGCTGCCAAAGATTCCTTATGCAAGGTCTCCAGTCTCTTAATTTCCTCGAGAAGACGCATGATACCTTCCGACTTCTCTTTCTTAATTCGGGCCCCCTGGCTAATTAGGACCCCCTAATAAAACATTTGTGGGCCTCCCAAAGGACTCCAGGCGTCACCTCCAGCCCAGTATTTAGCTCAAAATCCCTAAGTTCTTTATGAACGACTTCCAGAACCCTCTGGTCTTCCAAAAGTGACCTGTTTAGCTTCCAAGACCAACTTTTAGGAATGGGGTCGGGGTTCCTAAGCGTGATTGTGATAGGTGCGTGGATGGATAGGGTGATATTGCCTATTGCGGTGTCCTCCACTCTACCCAGGTGAGTGTGTGAAATCAGGAAAAAGTCCAGCCTAGAATAGGAATTGTGGGGGTGTGAGAAGAACGTGTAGTCACGTGTATTTGGGTGCTGGATTCTCCAGGGGTCCACCACATGAAATGAGTTAAGGATTGTCTTGAGGCGTTTTAATTTGAAGTATGCCAGGTGGGGACCTCCCTTGGAGGTGTCCAGGAGCGGGTCGAGCGTCAGGTTAAAGTCGCCCCCCAAGACGAGTAAACCCTCACAGAAGTCCGCCAGGGCCTCCAGCATGCTTTCTATAAAGGTGCACCCTCCCCTTGACAAAAAGCCACCTACCGTCCTCATCAGATACATAGTCTATGAGTTCCCATGCGATAGATTTAGAAACCACTATGCTGACACCTCGGGATCTAGAGTCAGGGGAGTATCTGTGGTAGACCCTGGTGAAGTTCCTATCCCCCAACGAATGGGGGTTTGATGCTTTGAAGCGAGTTTCTTGGAGAAAACCTATCTGGGCGCCCAAACCCCACAGGTTCCTTAAAATCAAAGATCTTTTTTCGGGGCTGTTCATACCCTTGGCGCTGAGAGAGACAACCTTGGTTCCTGACATCTTGGTCTTCCCCCGGAGCGACGACCTGTCGGCGGGCACCCCTGGTGGAGTGTTCCCGTCCATCCCAGCGGGTTAGGTTACGTCCCCAGGGGAGGCGGGAAGGGGAGGGCAAAAGGGAAGAGGGGGAAGGAGAAAAGAGAGGAAAAGAGAAAAGTAACTCAAACAGGAACAAACAGATAAAACCAGTCAAACACTAACTTGTCCTAAACGGAAAAGGAAACAAGACCCAGAGGGTCCAACAGACCCACGGGCTGACCCTAGCGGGGTCTGTCGGCACGGAGCTGCAACAACAGTCACCCCCTCCCGCACCAGGCCAGGAAATTTAGACGGCGGTGCTAGAGCCCGCCGCCCCGCTAAAGAAGAGCAGCAAACCCAACACAGCAGCACAGCGCAAACATCGACATTAACAATGGGAACTAGCTTTAGGATGGCACCCACACCCAACAACGACAGCTGGGTGGGCCAGCCACCCCCCCCCCCCACCGCAAGAGGCACCCCCCATGAGCCAGGGACCAAGCGAGGAGTGCCATCAGCACCCTCAAGGAAAAGACGTGTCCCATCGATCCACGCGAGCAGGATGGGGGAGGGGAAACAAAGGGCGCCTCGGAGGGGGGGAGGGGCAGCCGGCGCACCCCACAGGACACAACTCACTCTCCGTCCGGGCAGCGCCAAGCACCGCCCCAAAGTCCCTGGAGCTCAAGTCTCCGCGTCGTAAGGTCTCGCCGGTCTTCTTATATGGCGCTGGCTCCCCAATCCTCTCGGAGCCCTAGGGCCCCTCCGGGCGCCCCTCCCGGACTGGAGGGGGGGCAGGGCCACCCTGGCGGCCAGCCAATCAGGGACTTCAATTGGTTCACACTGGATAAAAGCAAAGAGCCCCGCAAGGTCCTTAGGTGATTTAGCCAAAAAGTCATTACGGTCCTTTCGGACAATTAGATGAAAGGGGAAGCCCCAGCGGTAGGACGCCCCCTTATGCACAATCACCTCAAGCAATGGTTTCAAGGCTCTTCGCATCAGCAAGGTTCTTCGCAAAAGGTCCTGCATAATTTGTATCTCAGCCCCGTCAAAGCTGACACTCCCTTTCCTCCAGGCGCAGCGGGCGATGTCTTCTTTTAGGGAGTAGCGGTGGACCTTAGAAATCACATCCCTAGGTCTGGAGGGGTCCGGGCCTGGGGGCCCCAGAGCCCTGTGCACTCTGTCCAATTCGATTGGGGTGGCAGGGTCTCTGTCCAGCACCGAGTTAAAGATTGCCGTTGTGATGCGCCTCAAGTCCTCGCCCGAGGAGGCCTCCGGGATGCCCCTCAGGTGCAGATTGTTCCTACGACTGCGGTTCTCCACATCGTCTAAATGAAGCATTTGGGTCTGAAGTAGGGCCTCTTGGAAGTCGCACCGCTCCTCCAGCACTTTAAGACGATTCGCGGTCGTAGACTCCTCGGACTCCAAAGCCGACACCCTCGAGGCCACCCCTGCGACCTGCTGCTTGACCTCCCCCAGTTCACGCCGATGCGCCTCTGCATACTTCACGATTAATCCCTCGATATCGGACCTAGTGGGGAGGCCCCTCAATAACGAGATTGTCGCCAAGTGAATATCTGCATTCTTGGGGGTTCCAAGATCCATCGAACTACCGGGCGCCGGGGGGTTGGGGGTCAACTGCTGCGCCCCATTGGAGGAGCCATGCGCCCAGGGGTCCCACGGGCCCTCTCCCTGCTCCGGGGAGAAGCATGGCTGCGACTGCGACATCGGCGTTGGACTAGGGCCATCCGTGGGATGGACGGAATCTCCGGGGACGGCAGCAGCGGCGGGGGCTCAGGTGGGGGGGGGCCCCCTCGTCGCACCTCAACTTCTGGCTTCAGAGGAGGCGGATGGCAGGCACTTGGTGTCCGTTGAGGGAGACCTGCACAAGGGGAGTCCTTATGTAGGGGCTTAGAGCTGTCTCCCTGGGCTATATTGGCACTTCTCTCTCCCCTGGCAGAGAACGCAAATTTACGCAGGTTAAAGCCGCCAGGCATGGGCGCCCTCGGCACAGGGTGCATATGTTGTTGAGGAAGGGGGGCTCGAGGGGCCCCAGCAGAGCAGACACGAGGCTTATTCCCTGTGAGAGGGGAAGGTAAAGCTGTGGTGGGTGTCCTGGTTGGTGTGTCAGGGGGGGTGGACTCAGACATCTCCTTTGTCACGACGGGTGTTGAAGACTGTGTGGCATCAAGCACCGCCCCCCCCCCCTTCACTCCCCTGCCCCACACCAGTGACCCGCAGCGCAGGATGAGAAGCCGCTGGGTCTCTGCGTCGGGGCTCTCCCGCCCCTCTCAGCAGCTCCGGAGACGAAAGCAGCCCCTCACAGGCCCCGCCCCCCTGCGTCACCTGCACGTGTCTTCTCTCCTCGGCAGGCGCCATCTTGGGACTCCACTTTCCTCCTTGGGCCGGCACCGCCACTTCTCTCCTCACGCAGGCTTGGCCGGGGGGCAGCTCCAACACCCGCGTCCAGCCGGCCAGCGCCTCTCCACGCTCCCGATGCGGCGCAGCTGGCAGACCCGGCAGCGGAGCAGGCTCTCTCTCCTCCTCTCCCCACAGCACCGCCGCCATCTTAGTACACCCCGCACCAGGGGCAGCCTCAGCTCTCGTCTCCCTTGGCTTATCCGTGCCAGGCAGGCGACGGGCGCAACTCCTCGCAGCCGTCTCCGGACTCCGTGGGGCCACCTCCGGCTCCACCGCTCCCCCCAGCCCGGGATCCTCAGGTAGGTGCAGCGCCATTTTGGTGCGGCGGCACTCAGCCCTGTGCTTCTGTAGGTCCGCAGAATGGTGGCGAGAGGAACCCTTCTTTGGTCCCCCACCCTTTTTCGCCCCGTTCCTCCTCTTGCCCATTGCCTTAATCAGGTGAGTGGTGGGTCTGCTGCAGGTAAAACCTAAGTTATAGGGCCCTGGTGCAGGAGCTCGGGGAAGATGCGTCTCTACAGCTCCATGTCCAGGACACGCCCCCCCCCATTGGCGGCCCTTTCTATTCAGGCCCCCTACTTTGAGAGACACCAGGACAAGGTGGTTTTCAGATTTAAACCTGATTTCTTGCCTAAGGTTGTCTCTGCCTTCCATCTCAATCAGGACATTGTGCTTCCTTCCTTGTGCCCTAATCCTCGTAATTCCAAGGAGAGGGCCTTACATTCCCTGGATGTGGTCAGGAATTTGAAGTTCTACTTGGTGGCTACTGCACCTTTTAGAAAAACTGATGCCTTGTTTGTGGTTCCTTCAGGTCCCAAGAAGGGCCTGGCACCTGCTATGTCTACTATTAGCAAATGGATTCGTCAGGCTATTTTTAGGGCCTATTTTGCTAGGGGAAAGGATCCTCCTTTCTGTGTTACTGCTCATTCTACATGTGCTGTTGGGGCCTCCTGGCTTCTGTTGAACAAGTTTGTAAGGCTGCTACTTGGTCTTCTGTTCATACCTTATCCAAGTTTTACAAGGTTGATGTTCGGGCCTCAGCGGATGCTGTTTTTGGCCGCAAAGTTCTGCAGGCGGCAGTGGTTTGAACTGCCCGTTGTTGCTTTTTGGGATCTCACCCTATTTACAGACACTGCTATTGGATGTCCCATCTGTTATGAATCATTATCTGGAGCAGGACGTGCTGCATACTTAGAATAATACAATTCTGTGATTACTCACCTTGTAGAATTGGTATTGTAAGTATGCAGCATGTCCTGCTCTACCCCACCCTGTTTGCATTATCTTGGATCCTCTGTATGGTGGTTGTTATCCTTGTTAACGTTGTTAATTTCATTGGCTTCTCCGGGTTCTCCTTACTGCTTTTCTACACTGGGGAATTTGTGGGAGATCCCGGGTATATATGGACCGGGAGGGGCCTCTTTTTGCCATCTCTGCAGTCAAGCGCCCTCTGGCGTAGGTAATCCCATCTGTTATGAATCATTATCTGGAGCAGGATGTGCTGCATACTTATAATACCACTACAAGGTGAGTAATCACAGAATTGTATATTCTTAGTATACAGTACTTCCTGCTCCAGAGAGAATACTTACACTCGAGTACTACTCCGCCAGATGGCGCTGGACTGCAGAGACATCGAAAATAGGCTCCTCCCGGCCCCTCAAATACCCAGGGACCTCCCACAATCCCCAGATTTTCTCTGCAGTCTGGACTGCGAAGGACAAGAATATGTCTCTCTCTTCTCGCAGGTGAGCGGGGCTATTAGCCTGCGGCCCTGTAGGACTATTCCCACCCGTTCCATTAGTAATGTGCCTCCCAGCCTTGGCTGTGCTGGTTGGGTGATGGTAGGCAGCACTGCTGTTAGGAGCTTAGGAGCTCTGCTCCACCGCAATCCCCCACCAAAGGGTAGGCGGTACAGGCATATGGTGAGCCTCTATGGGATGCCCCTCCCGCACTATTGCCCCTGTCTATTGGTGGGCCCTATGTTAAATGGCCGCTGTCCTCCCTCATTCTCCCTTTAGCATTCGGGGGAAAAGAGGGGGGGGTGTGTGTATGTATGTATATATGTGTATTGGCTTATGCTTCATTACATTATGCTTTGTGTCAGCCGCCGCGCTGACTTGTATTACTTTTATTATAATTGAAATTGCCGCCGCACGCGTTTTTTTTTCCCAGTGTTACCCGCTTGGTGACGGCGTTACCTCAGGCACCGGTGCGCCGTCATTGGCTGCTTGTCACGTGTTGGCTTCGCGCTCGTGCGGGCCCGCCCCTCGAGGTATACCGACGCCATTTTGTCTGCTTGTTCGGCTTCTGCGTGACGGACTAATACCTACCGCGGTCCGTAAGTGCCCTTGTGGGCGGCTTTATTACCTTTTTTTAATTGTTTGCTTACGGCTCCCTTTGATTATGTCTTTCAGACGGGCGAACCCATTGGCTTCTCCCGGCCCTCTATTGGTTGGTTTACTTGTGAGGCCTACTGTAATTACTCCCACTTCCCTAGCGGGTTATTGGGGCATCCCGGGTTGCTGTATAGCGTTAATCCCTATCAGCCTGTTGTGCCGCTATAATCACCATATGGAGGCATCTCAGGATAATGTGACCGGGGTTCCTTCAGGACAAGCCCAGTTGTGTGTAGCTTGTGGGGTGTCCCCTATTAGCGCTGACAATGCGCGGGTCTGTGTACCTTGTGCCGAGCAGGTGCTTGTGCTGCAATCCGGCATTCCAGTGGCTGGGCCTGTGCCTCGTTTCACTTCACCTACTCCCCCAAGCTTAAATCTCAATCCCACTGAGTTGCATACAAGTGGGGATTCTCAGCCTGATGTGTCTTCTAGACTGGCTACTGTTGAGAAGTTAATTGCTAATACCTTGGCGCGTAAGGCCCCTGCAAAAAAGCGACACTTAACGCTTAATGTCACTCTTTTCCCTATGGAAGCTGATGAGTTTTTGCATCTATGTGGCTGTACCCCTTTGGACGAAGGGGAACTATTCTCCGACTCAGGGTCATCTGATGAGAGGCCCAGGGGTCATGACTATTCTGGCTCTGACCCCTGGGCCCTGGATGATACTGATAGATTGCTGGCCCAGATTTTTGAGGTTCTGTCCATTTCTCTCCCTGTTGCGGCTCCCAGGCAAAGGGGGGAACTTTTTCATACTGCTAAGTCATGCTTGGAATTTCCTGAGCAAGCATATTTCAATAACCTTGTGCTCAAGGAATGGGAACGTCCCAGTAGACTTCCCGGTGTACCTAAGAGTTGGGATAGGAAGTATCCCTTTCCTGCTGATGTGGTAAAGTGTTGGTCATCCCCTCCTGAAGTGGATGCCCGGTCCTAGAGTTATCTAACACCTCTGTCATGCACTCCCCTGACTCTACTACCCTGCGGGAAGCTGAGGACCGCAATGACCAGCTGGCGTCCCATGCCTTTGCATGTGTGGGGACGGCGCTGCGCCGGTCTGTGCCTCGGCCATTACAGCTGTGGCCATTAGGACCCTGCTCAGAAGTATACTTGATAGTGCCCCTGATGATTTGCCTTGTGAGGTGTTTAATGCACTCTCTAGTTGTGATGTTTTTGTGAATTTTGTCCTCTCTGCCTTGGATGACACCATTAGAATGTGTGCCAGAACATCTGCCCTTGTGGTGGCTATACGCCGCTCGGTTTGGCTGCGCCAGTGGGCTGCTGACAACGCTGCCAAGAAGGCCCTCACTGGTTTTCCCTTCAAAGGACTACGCCTGTTTGGGGAACGCCTGGACCTTTTTGCTAAGGGAGGCAGGTTACCCCAGCGCAGGCGGCAATCTCGGCCCTTTCGGGGTCAGGACTCCTTTTCCTCCCCCTACCGTGGTGCTAGACAAGGGAGGGGGGTTTCCTTTACTGGGGCCCAGGGAGACTTCTGGGGTAGGGGCAGAGGATGTGGACGTCCTGGCTCCTCCTGGGGCCCCAAGCTTATGTCCTCTCCCAAGCCCCCTCAGGCATGATGGGGCGCCCTCACCCATCCGGGTGGGGGGACGGCTTCAGCTCTTTGCTCACGTTTGGAGGCTTCATGTCTCAGGCCGGTGGATTCAGGAGGTAGTGTCCTCCGGTTACAAGATAGAGTTTGCTGCCTGGCCGCCCCCAAGATTCATCGGATCCCGGATTCCTCAGGACCCTGTGTCAGCTCAGGATCTAGTGCAGGCAGTGCAAAGCCTCCTGGAGCTGGGGGTCATCTGCAAGGTCCCTTTAAGAGAAAAGGGCAAGGGCTTCTATTCCAACCTCTTCACAGTGCCCAAAAAAGATGGGTCACTCAGGCCCATCCTGGACTTGAAGATCCTCAACAAATTTGTCAGGAACAGGCGCTTTTGCATGGAAACTCTGCGCTCTGCCATCAGTTCCCTGCGCCCAGGGGATTTCATGACCTCTGTGGACATCAAAGATGCTTACCTTCATATTCCTGTATTTCCAGGTCATCAAAGGTTCCTCAGGTTCGCTCTGGAGGATCAACACTACCAATTTGCGGCATTGCCCTTTGGTCTCACTTCAGCTCCCAGGGGGTTCACCAGGGTGCTGGCTGGAGTGATGTCTCTGCTCAGGTTTCAGGGCATCCGCGTGCTGCCTTATCTGGACGACATTCTCATCACCTCCCAGTCTCTACATCAGGCAGAATTGGATACTCAGCTGGTGGTGTCCACCCTGGATTCATTTGGATGGGTGATAAACCACCCCAAGTCCTCGCTGTCCCCCTCCTTGGTGACTCCATTCCTAGGAATGAATGAACCTGCTAGGGGGCAGATCCTTTCTGACCCCCTCCTGGGAGGCGGTCGCCACGGATGCCAGTCTGTCAGGTTGGGGGGGTTTCTGGAAGTCCCTGCGGTTCCAGGGGAGGTGGGGCCCTCAGGAGGCCCACACACCTATCAACGGCTGCGGGCGATCAGGTTAGTTCTGGCTCAGTTGACTCCTCACCTTCGGGGCCTGCCTGTTCAGGTGCTCTCGGACAACCAGACGGCAGTTGCCTACATCAATTATCAGGGTGGGACCCGGAGCAAGAGAGCCCTCCAGGAAGTGTCTCTGATCCTGACCTGGGTGGAGGCCAATGTTCCCTGCATATCAGCTGTGTACATCCCGGGAGCGGAAAATCTCCTGGCAGATTCTCTGAGCAGCGGGACCTCTCGCCAGGGAGAATGGTCCCTCTGCAACAGGGTTTTCCAATCTCTGTGTCACTGTTGAGGTCAACCAGATGTGGATCTGTTTGCGTCCCGTCACAATCACAAGCTCCCGGCCTTTGTCTCCCTGTCCCAGGATCCTCTGGCCTTGACCACGGATGCCCTAGCAATGTCATGGCAGGATATATATACACAAGGAGCTGCCAGTTACAGCTCCAAAAGGACCCCAAAGAAGGCCGCACAACCATGGAATAAAATGTAAATTATTGTATTTTTAATGTTCACAACGTACCAATCTACAAAGGTATACAATGAATACAGTCTCACAGATGTGGCACACAAACACAGACCCTCTCCTAAAGTCAGTTCTGGCCACTTCAGGTCTACTTTCAGTGGATTGTAAGATCCATTTTGGGGATTTTATATCCTGATTTAACGGCTGTTGATATTAGAGTTTAACTACTACCCAATCTCTCACATGCACAGCCACTCTCCTCGACTCCCTCATGGGCACTTCAGCTTCACTTTAAAGGGACAAAACCCACCCGGGTTGGCCATGAGATCTTAAAGATTCCAGGGCTGGCTACTGGCCTTCCCCCGAGGAATCCCGCTGTGTGAACCTCTTCCCACGGGCGCCTGTAAAGATTCCCCTTTCCTGGTTCTAAAGATGCGTGCTCGAGCTCCTGTCCAATGTGAGCTGTCTGCTGTGACTATGTCATTCAGCAAATGGCTCTCATTGTTGCCGCATCCTCTGCATCCCTGGCCGCCCAATCCATCACGATACAACCGCCTGGGATGCGGCAGTGAGTGCTCCCTGTTAAAATCAATGAGAAACATTTACTGAATGACATAGTCATGGAAGATGTTTTACACTGATGCCCATTATCTGTTGGAACAAGGCAGAGGTGAGTGAAAAGCGGCATTCTGGGGAATTTCAAACAATGGGGTATACCTGTATATGCCCCGGGGGGGGGGATGGAACAATACATGGGAAATTCAAATTCCCTGGTTTATGTTCTGCATAAAACTGGACCAAACCTGAATTGGGATACCCTCAGAAGGACTGACATGGCCAAGCCCTGAGATCTTTCAGACTCCAGTGCCACCGTGCATAGGAGGTGGTACACTTTATTTACTGCCTAGTTTGCCCACACCACATGCGTACATATCCTCTTTGGCTTTGCTTGTGGCCTCTTCAGTTCTGCTTCAATGTATATTGTAAACTCCCAAGCACCACGTTATTCTTAGTATACAGTACACCCTGCTCCAAATCTAATACTTACACGTGGGATATACTCCACCAGATGGCGCTGGACTGCAGAGACATCGAAAATAGGCTCCTCCTGGCCCCTCAAATACCCAGGGACCTCCCACAAATCCCCAGAATTTCTCTGCAGTCTGGCTGCGAAGGACTGCAGGTGAGCGGGGTTATTAACCTGCGGCCCTGTAGGACTATTCCCACCCGTTCCACTAGTAATATGCCTCCCAGCCTTGGCTGCGCTGGTCGGGTGAAGGTAGGCAGCAACGCTGTCAGGTTCTTAGGAGCGCTGCTCCACCGCAATCCACCACCAAAGGGTAAGCGGTTCAGGCTTATGGTGAGCCTCTATGGATGCCCCTCCCGCACTATTGCCCCGGTCTGTCGGTGGGCACTATTTAAGTGGCCGCCGTCCTCCCTCATCCTCCTTATAGTCTTTGGGGGAAAAGAGGGGGGGTGTGTATGTGTATAGATATGTAGGTTATGAAGTCTGTGCTTTCACCTTTCACGTCTTTATTCTTGTGTTAGCCGCCGCGCTGACTTGTCTGTATTGCTTTTAAATTTACCGCTGCGGCGCGCTGACTTGGTTCCACGCTTGGCATCGGCATTACCTCAGGCGCTGGTGCGCCATCATTGGCTGTTGGCCTTCTGGCTTTGCGCTCTTCGGGGGGGCGGGGCTCGTCTTTGGCGCTTTCCGCGTCATCGCTGTTACTGGCCCGCCCCTCGAGGTATACCGACGCCATCTTTTCTGACTTGGTTGGCCTATGCGCGACGGACTTCTACCTACAGCGGTCCGTAAGTGCCCTCGCGGGCGGCTTTATCTGCTTCACTTTTGTTACGATGTACTTAAGGTCTTGTCTGCTTATGTCTTTCAGGCGGGACAAACCTTTCTTGGCTTCTCCCGGCCCTGATTTTAGTATATCACTTATAGGCCCTGTAAAAATTATACTCCCACGTCCCTAGCGGGTTATTGGGGTATCCATGGTTTCTATATAGCGTTATTTCCTATCGGCGTATAGCACCGCTATAATCACCATATGGAGGCATCTCAGGATAATGTTACCGGGGTCCCTTCGGGACAAGACCGGTTGTGTGTAGCGTGTGGGCAGCCTTATGCTGACGCTGACAAGGCACGGGTCTGTGTACCCTGTGCTGAGCAGGTGCTTGCATTGCAATCTGGCTTGCCAGTGGCTGCACCTCGTTTCACTTCACCTTCTCTCCCAAGCTTAAATCTCACTCCTACTGAGTTGCATACTAGTGGGGATTCTCAGCCTGATGTGTCTTCTAGACTGGCTACTGTTGAACAGATTATTGCGAAGTCTTTAGCACGTAAGGCCCCTCCTAATGTCGCTGTTTTCCCTATGGGAACTGAGGAGTTTTGGAATCTGTGTGGCTATACCCCGTCTGACGAAGGGGAGCTCTTTTCTGATTCAGGCTCATCTGATGAGAGACCAAAGGGTCATGACGATTCTGGCTCTGACCCCTGGGCCCCGGATGACACTGACAGATTATTGACCCAGATTTTTGAGGTTCTGTCTATATCTCTCCCTGTTGAGGCTCCCAGGCAAAGAGGGAAGCTTTTCCATACAGCAAAATCACGTTTGGAATTTCCAGAGCAGGCACATTTCCATAACCTTGTGCTCAAGGAATGGGAGCGCCCCAGTAAACTTCCCGGGGTTCCAAAGAGTTGGGATAGGAAGTATCCCTTTCCTGCTGAGGTGGTTAAATGTTGGTCACCCCCCCCCCCCCCGAGGTGGATGCCCCGATCCTAGGGCTATCTAACACCTCTGTCATGCATTCCCCTGATTCTACTACCCTGCGGGATGCTGAAGACCGGCACATTGACTAGCTGGCCTCCCATGCCTTTGCATGTGCGGGGACGGCGCTGCGCCCGGTCTGTGCTATTACTGCTGTGGCCACTAGAACCCTTATCAGAAATATGCTTGATAGTGCCCCTGATGATTTGCCTTGTTAGGTGTTTAATGCACTCTCCAGTTGTGATGTTTTTGTAAATTTTGTCCTATCAGCATTGGATGACACCATCAGAATGTGTGCCAGAACGTCTGCCCTTGTGGTGGCTATACGCCGCTCGGTTTGGCTGCACCAGTGGGCTGCTGACAACGCTGCCAAGAAGGCCCTCACTGGGTTTCCCTTTAAAGGACTGCATCTGTTTGGAGACCGCCTGGACCTTTTTGCTAAGGGAGGCAGGTTACCCCAGCGCAGGCGGCAACCTCGGCCCTTTTGGGGTCAGGGTTCCTTCTCCTCCCCTTACCGTGGTGCAAGACAGGAAAGGGAGGTATCTTTCCCTGGGGCCCGGGGCGATTTCTGGGGTAGAGGCAGAGGACGTGGACGTCCTGGCTCCTCCTGGGGTCCCAAAGCTAAATCCTCTCCCAAGCCCCCTCAGGCATGATGGGGCGCCCTCACCCATCCGGGTGGGGGGACGGCTGCAGCACTTCGCTCACGTTTGGAGGCTTCATGTCTCAGACCGGTGGATTCAGGAGGTAGTGTTTGCTGCCGATCCCCCTCCAAGATTCATCAGATCCCGGATTCCTCAGGACCCTGTGTCAGCTCAGGAGCTAGTGCAGGAAGTGCAAGGCCTCCTCGAGCTGGGTGTCATCTGCCAGGTCCCTTTAAGAGAAAAAAGCAAGGGCTTTTATTCCAACCTATTCACAGTACCCAAAAAGGATGGTTCTGTCAGGCCCATCCTGGACTTAAAGATTCTCAACATGTTTGTCAGGGGCAGGCGCTTTCGCATGGAAACTCTGCCATCAGTTCCCTGTGCCAAGGGGATTTCATGACTTCTGTGGACATCAAAGATGTTTACCTTCATATTCCTGTGTTCCCAGGTCATCAAAGGTTCCTCAGGTTTGCTCTAATGGATCAACATTACCAATTTGTGGCCTTGCCCTTCGGCCTCACTTCCGCTCCCAGGGTGTTCACCAAGGTGCTGGCTGGCGTGATGTCTCTGCTCAGATGTCAGGGCGTCCGCGTGCTTCCCTATCTGGACAACATCCTCATCACTTCACAGTCTCTACATCAGGCAGAGTTGGATACTCAGCTGGTGGTGTCCACTCTGGAGTCATTTGGATGGGTGATCAACCACCCCAAGTCCTCACTGTCCCCTTCCTTGGTAACTTAATTCCTAGGAATGAATCTGGATACAGTTCAGGCAAGGATCTTCCTTCCTCAACAGAAGGTGGACAGTCTGATTGCACAGGCTCAGTCCCTCCTAGCTTGTCCCCATCCCTCCATCAAGCAGGGGATGCAGCTGGTGGGCCTGATGGTGGCGTGTTTCAAAGCGGTCCCTTATGCTCAGTTCCACTTGAGGCCTCTGCAACTTCACCTATTGTCTGTATGGGACAAGGACCCAGCATCCCTGGACAGGGTCTGTGTGCTCTCCCCCCTGGTCAGGAGGTCCCTTTTGTGGTGGATGGACTCAAGGAACCTGTTGGGGGGCAGATCCTTTCTTACCCCTTCCTGGGAGACGGTCACCACGGATGCCAGTCTGTCAGGTTGGGGGGGGGTTTCTGGAAGTCCCTGCGGTCCCAGGGGAGGTGGGGCCCTCAGGAGGCCCACACTCCTATCAATGTCTTGGAGCTGCGAGCGATCAGGTTAGTTCTGGCTCTCTTGACTACTCCTCTTCAGGGCCTGCCTGTTCAGGTGCACTCGGACAACCAGACGGCAGTTGCCTACATCAATCATCAGGGAGGGACCCGGAGCAAGGGGGCCCTCCAGGAAGCGTCTCTGATCCTGACTTGGGCGGAGGCCAATGTCCCCTGCATTTCAGCTGTGTACATCCCGGGGGTGGAAAATCGCCTGGCGGACTCTCTGAGCAGGGGGACCTCTCGCCAGGGAGAATGGTCCCTATGCAGCAGGGTGTTTCAATCTCTGTGTCACCGTTGGGGCCAACCAGATGTGGATCTGTTTGCGTCCCGCCACAATCACAAGTTTCCAGCTTTTGTCTCTTTCCAGGGATCCTCTGGCCCTGACCTCGGATGCGCTAGCAATGTCATGGAAGGACTTTCAGTTCCTGTATGTCTTCCCCCCAATCCCCCTGCTGGGCAGGGTTCTGCGCAAGATTGCTCTGGAAGGGGTGCCAGCAATTCTGGTGGCCCCCAGGTGGCCAAGAGTGTGGTTCGCAGACGTGGTACAGCTGGCAGTAGATCAGTACGCTCTGCCCTTGGTGCCAGATCTGATCACTCAGGGCTCACTACACCATCCCAATTTACAAACTCTGGCTTTGACGGCTTGGCTGCTGAAACCTCCATCTTGATGGAGAAGGGGCTGTCTTCCTCAGTTGTGGATACTTTGATTAAAGCTAGGAAGAAGTCTTCCTCTTCCATTTATTACAGGGTTTGGTGTGCCTACATTGACTGGTGTGAGTCTAAGTCTCTTCCCTGTCGTGTCTTTTCTATTCCCAGGATTCTGGAGTTCCTGCAGCATGGGTTGGAGATGGGGCTCCAACTCAGTACTCTGAAGGGTCAGGTTTCTGCCCTGGCTATTTTTTTCCAGAAGTCCTTTGCTCAGCACCCTCTGATCAGGACTTTTTTCCAGGGGGTCCCTCATGTGCGTCCCCCACGTAAACCTATGGTGCCTGTTTGGGATTAGAACTTGGTTCTGTCAGCCTTGCAGGGTGCTCCGTTTGAACCTGTGCAGGATGCTGCCTTGGCCATTCTTACGCTCAAGGTTGTGTTTCTGGTGGCTATCACTTCTGTCAGGCATGTGTCTGAGTTGGCGGCGCTGTCCATTCAGCCCCCCTACTATGAGAGGCACCAGGACAAGGTGGTGTTTCGTTTCAAACCTGACTTTCTGCCTAAGGTAGTGTCTGCTTTTCATTTGAATCAGGATATTGTTCTTCCTTCTTTGTGCCCTAATCCTAGCAATGCTAAGGAGAGGGTTTTGCACTCTTTGGATGTGGTTAGGTGTCTGAAGTACTATCTGGTGGCTACTGCACCTTTCAGGAAAACTCTTTTTGTGGTCCCTTCTGGTCCTAGGAAGGGTTTGGCTCCTGCCAAGTCTACTATCAGCAAGTGGATTCGTCAAGCTGTGATTCAGGCCTACTCTGCTAAGGGGAATTATCCTCCCTTCCGCCTTACTGCTCATTCCACCCGTGCTATTGGTGCCTCTTGGGCTTTTCAGCACCAGGCTTCTGTTGAACAAGTTTGCAAGGCCGCTACTTGGTCTTCTGTTCATACCTATTTCAAAGTTTTACAAGGTTGATGTTAGGGCCTCAGCTGATGTTGTTTTTGGCCGCAAGGTTCTGCAGGCGGCAGTGGTTTAAACTGCCTGCTGCTAATTTTTCCTGGGGATCCCACCCTATTTTATGGACACTGCTATTGGATGTCCCACGTGTAAGTATTAGATTTGGAGCAGGACGTACTGTATACTAAGAATACAATTCTGTGATTACTCACCTGTAGAATTGGTATTATGAGTATACAGTACGTCCTGCTCCAACCCACCCTTGGTTTGCATTTTCCTGGATCCCCTGTATGGTGATTGTTATCATTGTTATAGTTGATAATTTGAGTTGTTTAATGCTCCCAGCTTCTCCTTAACTGCTTTTCAATGCTGGGAATTTGTGGAAGGTCCCTGGGTATTTGAGGGTCCGGGAGGAGCCTATTTTCGATGTCTCTGCAGTCCAGCGCCATCTGGCGGAGTATATCCCACGTGTAAGTATTAGATTTGGAGCAGGACGTACTGTATACTCATAATACCAATTCTACAGGTGAGTAATCACAGAATTGTATTTTTCCTCTTGAAAGACTTTTGATATTATTGTCAGTGTATCCTGTGCTAACTAGTGAAGGAAAACCTTCCACAGATGTACATGGGCCCCATGTACATCCCCCAGGGCCTGATTTGGAATGCCCTGATGTGTGAAAAGCGGTGGCGCTTTGGGTTTTGTTCCACTTTAATGCAGAAGAAAACCCAGAAATTTGACTTTTTCTAGGTTTTGTTCTGTGCAACTGGGGCATCACGAATTGCAATAAAACTCCAGTTCACCCAGTAAGACTCACCTCGGTCAAACTGCACATGCTCGGGCTGTCATCCAATCAGAGGCCTTTGCCTCTGTTACATCCTTTTGCAAAGGGCTCTGATTGGATTCAATAAGAAGCACATGCTGCCGTATCCCCGTCGGTGTGCATGCTCCCGCCGCAGACTATTTGAATGGCTGAGGCGGAAGCTGCACTCCCTATTGAAAACAGATTGGACGAGAGCCCACGCATGCACCATTGGTCTGAGGAAAGGTGAGTTATTCCTGGTGCTCTAGGGGTTTCAGATAGGTTTCTCAAATCGGGATGCCTCAGGAGAAAGCCAGCGGTCTTTTAGATTCCATGCCAGCCACTGGTGGGTTTTGTTCCACTTTAACTAGAAGAGGTGGCTGGGCTGATGGAAGGTTGGTAGCCCACACTCACCTCTGCTTATTTTCCCCTTGCAGTGTGTGCTAACGCTCTGCTGGCCATAAGTAACCAGACTGGTGGGATTGCAGCTCGGCCGTACTAACCAAGAAACAGCTTGTGCTTATGTGGTTAGCAGCCATCCCACCCCCACCCCTAGATATGGCCGCTTTCTGCCACATATGAAGGCGGCCGTCGCCGGAGCCGCACATTTTCAGCAGCTCGTCCAGAAATGTGTTCGTTATTAGGACAAGCCAAGGGAGGAAGGGCTGAAGCTGGGGGAATCTGCAGAAGATCACCAGGATGGGGGTGTGGAGGGCCTGTCTATCTCAGAAATCTCAGGCTTGTTTGTGGGGGAGGAAGAGTGGTATGCATCTGTTTTCAGCCCATCACTGCATCAATACATGAATACATTGTAGGAGCACCTTTAGCTGTAGTGTGTTGGGGTAGGTCTCTAGGAGCTTTGCAGATCGAGTGGCTGACCTGTTTGCCTGTTCTTCTTTGCAGAATATCTCTAGTTCAGTCAGATTGGATGGAGATTGTTTGTATGCAGCATGCTGCAGATTCCCAGTAGGATTTAGGTCTGCACTGTGACGGGGCCATTTCAACACATGACTAGGCTTTGATGTAAACCATTCCATTGTAGACTTGGTTGTATGATTAGGACAGTTGGACAGTCCTGCTGGAAGGTGAAGCTATGCCCTAGTCTCAGGTCTTCAGCTTTTGCCGCCTCTTAACTGTTTTTTCCTCCAGGATTGTCCTGTATTTATCTCCATCATTATTCCCATCATCTCTGACCAACTTCCCAGTCCCTGCTGAAGAAAAGCCTCTACCCCAGTACATTGCTGCCACCCACGTGTCATAGCGGGATCAGGGGGATGGGCAGCTTTCCTCCAAACATAGCGTTTGGTTCCTCATTGGTCTACTCTGAGCAGAGCACCTTCTCCCACATGCTTGCTGTGTTGTCTACATAGCCTAAGTCAGCAAGCCCTCAGACCTTCTAATGGCTTGCTTTCACACATGGTCTCTTCTCGCCACTCTCCCATAAAGGACAGATTTAAACTGGACCTTCAGCATCATTTAATGAAAAGCCCAAACCCTTAAAGAACTATTCCCCAGCATCTAAAATTAATATATTTTACGTTTTTAATTGCTTATTATTCTTTCCCACACTGGGCTGCAACTCTGTTCAGGACTCTAGGATACGGGCGCCGCCATCTTGCCTCAGAAGCATCACATACTAAGGCGAGGAAGGGGAGTGGGCAAGTGCAGGGGGCGGGTCACTTCTTGTCTGCAGGCAGCCTGAAACTCTACGGGCCGCCATCTTGTATGCTAAAAGGTTTTTAAAAATGCAAGAGGTGCAGGTAGGACAATTTTTAATGTGGGCAATCTGTATGTAGGGGGTGAGGGCAACATACAAAATAGACTCTTATTCAGGGTGAAGGTTCGCTTTAAGGGAGGACATGACTAATTGTTGTCCTGTAGACAGGTTCTCCCACCTGGAGTGTGGATCTCTGCAGCTCCTCCACAGAGATTCTGGGCCTCTTCTCTAATGAGAGCTCTATTTACTTTAGCTGTCAGTGGATGGCGGGTGACTATCCCTTGGTTGGTTTGCAGTTGGGCCACGGTTCTTCCAGTTACAGATTATAAAGCATAGGGCTCCATAACTGGATCAGGTCTTGTAACCTCATCCTACACCTCACCACAAGTTTTTTTCCCTACATCCAGTCTAGGCCGCACCAATATCACGATTGGGTGTTCGCCTCCAGAGGGCGCTTGACTGCAAGATCAAAGATGTAGCCCCTCCTGGCCCCCCACAAAGGCAGCCGCCCCACTATCATTCCCCAGTTGTTCATCTTGCAGTTTGGCTGCATAAGATGGTTGGCACTCTCTCTCAGATATTGGCAGCAGAGCGGGGCCACCTAGCCCGTCGGCCGCTGCGGACTCTATTTCCATGGATCCCTTCTGACCCATCCCTGCCTCCCAGCCTTTGGCTGCTACGGGATCTGTGACGGTAGGGTGAACGCCGGGGTCTGTTGGCGTTCGGCAGAGCTTAGGCTCTGGGCCGCAGACCTTATACTAAAAGGTAGCCGGCCACAGGGTTATGGTGAGCCTGAGGGGGAACCACTATGTCTATATTTTTTGTATGTGTCTCTCCCTGCCCACAAGCTTTATTTTCTGTGTATTCACTGTTTGGTGTGCTTTTACTGTGCTCCTCGCTGGCTCAGCGAGGAGCGGTCTGGCTTCATACTCACCTCCCTGCACTCCCTCGTCGGCTGCCGGGACGCGTGCCTCTCGACCGTCGTGTCCCGCGGGCCTCCGCCGCATCACTGTAGTGCGGCGTTGTCTGTGGAGAGACGAGGGGGAAGTGCATGATCACGCTTGTGCTTGCGCCGGCCCTCGCTACAGGCGGCGCCACCATTATGCGCTGCTGACGTTGCGCCGGTGTCGACCCCTCCCCCCCGAGGATCCTTCTGCTGCTGCTCTGCTGCTGCTGGGGATCAAGCTCAGGCCTTCTGGCTGTGGACGCTGCGGGGATCCCTACTGTCGGTGTCCTGAGTCCCTCTTTTTGATGCATTGATTCTGCCATTTGTATGATGCCAAGGCTGACCAGGGGATCTCTCTTCTCTTCTTTTTGTCTAGATTGTGGGCTAAGGTTGAGGGTTGTGGTTTCTCCCGGTCTCCCTTTTTAATAAGAGGTATCGTTTATAGGCTTAGGCCAGTAGAGTCTTGTAGCCTTATTGAATTTTACTGTTTCAAATCACCATAATGGAGGCATCAGGGGATAGTGAGCTGGGGGCCTCATTTGGGCAGGACAGGCTCTGCCCCTTGTGCAGAAGGAGTCCTCTGAGCGGATTCAGCACTGTTTGTACCACATGCTCCAGAGGCATTACGGTCGTCCCTGACCCTAGCCCTGTATTACCATCGGCCTCTCCGGACCCTCCGCTGCTGCATTCAGCCCTAGCGAAGGGGGAGCCAGCAAGGGGTCTCATACGGATTTTGCGCATAGGCTGGCCAGTCTCGAGAGACAGATCTCGTTGACAGCCCCTAAGAAGGCCTTGAGTAAGAAGCGGCATCTGGAGCCGATTTACTCGGATGATGATCTTTTTGATTGCTTGGGTTCTGCGGAGGAAGGTGAGTTGCCAGATGATTTGCGCTCAACGGTGGAATATTCTGCTGGTGATGACAGTATCTCTGGTTCCTCCTCGGATGAGGATTCTTGGCTCCTGGATGATACAGGAAATTTGCTTTCCTCTGTTTTTGATACCTTACACATTGTTCCTCCCAGAGCGGCTAAGAGGAAGCAGGGTGATTTATTTCGGTCTTCCCGGAGCAGCCTCACTTTTCTAACATGATCCTTAAAGTGGACCGTCACCCTCCCGTGATCGGCCAGGGAATCTATAAGATTCCCGGGCTGATCACCTCACCTCCGATCTCGGATGTCCCGCGGGGTGAAACCCCCCCAAACACCCCAAATCCCCTTACCTTGTCTTCGGCGGCGGCCGGCCACCGCCGCCTCCCTCTCGCCCCTCTAGACGTGCGTGCGCCTGCCGTCTGTGATTGGCCGGGAGGCGGCGGCGGAGGAGCCGCTTGTCCGCGGCTGTCAAAACGCTTGTCCGTCGGCGCTGGGAGCGGGGAGAGGTGAGTTTTTCGGGTGATCGGGGGGGGGGTTTCACACAGCGGGGCACCCCGATCGGGGGTGCCCCACCGAAGTGGACCAAGACCCAGGATAGTCAAAATCCTGGGTGTTGGTCCACTTTAAGGAATGGGAAAGGCCCAACAAGTTACCGTCGGTCCCTAAGGGCCTGGATAGGCGGTATCCCTTCCCTGATGAGTTGGTTCGGTTGTGGTGTCACCCTCCCGAGGTGGATCCTCCCGTGTCAGGCTTGTCCAACACTACTGTTATGCCGTCACCTGACAATGCTTCCTTACGTGACCCTGCAGACAAGCGCATGGATCAGCTGGTCTGCCATGCGTTCACCTTTGCTGGTGCCCTCTTTCGTCCTGTGTGCGCCTCAGCAATTGTCTCACTAGCCAACAGGAGAAAGGTGAGACACCTTGTGGCTAGAGCTAAGGCTCGCAGGCGGACTGAGGAGCATAAGGAACTCAAGGCTTGCTTGGATTTCATTGGCTTTGTTGTTACTGCCATGGATGATGTGGTCCGGCTTGGTGCCAGGATTTCTGAGGCAGTGGTCGGCTGATGCGGCTGCCAAGAAGTCCCTCACAAGTCTACCTTTTGTGGGAAGCCGGCTTCTGGTCAAGGATGGTAGACTCCCTCAGAGAAGGAAGCCTGCTCGGTCCTTTCGGAACTCCTCTTCCTAACGTTCCTTTCGAGGAGGAAGAGGTTCTAAATTTCCCGGTGCCCGCAGAGATACCTGGGGCAGAAGTAGGTCCCGCAGCTGGCCCAGTCCAAGCCCTCTCAGGCATAAGGGGGCGCCCTCACCCATCCGGGTGGGGGGACGGCTTCTGCTGTTTGCTCAGATCTGGAGACGTCACGTCTCGGATCGGTGGATTCAGGAGGTAGTGTCCTCCGGTTACAAGATAGAGCTGGCAGTCAGGCCGCCCACAAAATTCCACCATTCAAGGATATCCCGAAACCCGCTAAAGGCTCAGGCCTTGAGAACAGCTGTGCAACACCTCCTGCGGATAGGTGTGATTTTCCCTGTACCCCCGCAGAAACAGGGTCAGGGATACTATTCCAATCTGTTCACGGTTCCTAAGAAGGACGGAACGCTAAGGCCGATCCTGGACCTGAAGGGTCTCAACAGGTTTGTGAGAGTCAGACATTTCCGCATGGAAACTTTGAGGTTGGCGGTGAGCTCGCTTCGGCCCGGCAAATTCATGACCACGGTGGACATCAGGGATGCTTATCTGCACATCCCGCTATTCCAGGGACATCAGAAGCTCCTGAGGTTTGCTCTGGAGGACCAACATTACCAGTTTGTAGCTCTTCCATTCGGGATATCCTCAGCCCCTCGTGTGTTCACCAAGGTGCTGGCGGGCATCATGGCTATCCTGAGGAGTCAAGGCATTCGTGTGTTACCCTATCTGGACGATTTACTTATCTCGGCCCAGTCCCTTCAGTAGGCCGAGAACGATACTCGAACGGTGCCGTCAACCCTGGAGGCCTTCGGATGGGTAATCAATTACCCCAAGTCATTTATCATTCCAGATGCAGGTGCAGGCCTTGCTGTCTTGTCAGCAGCCGTCGGTGCGTCTGGGGATGAGATTGGTGGGCCTAATGGTGTCATGCTTCAAGGCAGTGCCCTTCGCCCAACTTCACGAGACCTCTTCAGTTGAACCTGCTGACCGACTGGAATCGGGCTCAGGAGTCCCTGGAACAAGCCTTTTCGTTGTCCCCCCTGGCCAGGCAGTCCCTCTTGTGGTGGTTGGACTCCCGGAACCTCCTGGTGGGCAAGTCCTTTTTGACTCCCAATTGGGAGATAGTTAACACGGATGCCAGTCTGACAGGCTGGGGAGGCGTTTGGCAGACCCAGAAGATTCAGGGTTAGTGGGGTCCGTAGGAGAACCGCGTAACCATAAATCTTTTGGAGCTGAGAGCGATCCGGTTGGTGCTTCTACGCTTGACTCCCTATTTGAGGGGTCGTGCGATCCAGGTCCGCTTGGACAATCAGACGGTTGTCGCCTACATCAACCACCAGGGACGGACTCGGAGCAAGAGATCCCTCAAGGAGGTAACCCAGATTCTGACTTGGGCAGAGGAGAATGTTCCCTGTATCTCGGCGGTTTACATCCCCGGGGTGGAAAGGCAGGAGGCAGACTCCCTGAGCAGGAGTGCCTTGCGCCTGGGGGAATGGTCCCTCAGCGGCGAGACTTTTCAGGCTCTGTGTCTCCTCTGGGGTCAGCCGGACGTGGATCTGTTTGCGTCCAGACACAATCACAAGCTTCCAAGGTTGTTTCCCTCTCAAGAGATCCTCTGGCCATTGCCACAGTCGCTCTGGCGATTCCTTGGACGGAGTTCAAATTTCTGTATGCATTCCCTCTGTTTCCGCTCCTGGGCAGAGTGCTGCGCAAGATAGCCAAGCAAGGGGTACCAACCATACTGGTGGCTCCTTGCTGGCCGAGGAGTTGGTTTGCAGACATAGTCCAGATGTCAATAGATCACTACATCATGCCCAACAACCCAGGGAGAGACGACCTTCTCACACAGGAGTCGCTGTGGCACCCCAATTTACGGATGCTGGCTTTGACGGCCTGGCTATTGAAACCTCAATCCTGACGGAGAAGGGGTTATCGGCCACGGTTGTGCATACTATGATTCAGGCACGGAAGAAATCTTCCATGATCTACTACAGAGTTTGGCGGGCCTACATCGCTTGGTGCGAGGCCAAGAGCCTTCCTTGCCGGAGATTTGCTATTTCTAGGATTCTGGAGTTATTCTAAGTCTGCCATACACTCCACTTCGATCTTCATGACATATGGGTAATCTCCAGTAGAGAGCGAACTTCTGCAGAGATGAATATGCAAAAAAAGAAAGCCCCTCCCGGTCCATATATACCTGGGACCTCCCACCAATTCCCCAGTTCCTTCTCTGCAGGGAAGGCGACAAGACAGAAGATGAAGACTTCTTTACTTACAGTTAAGCCGGGCTCGCGCCCGGCCGTCTATTGTCCCTATTACTGCCAGGACCCTTTCAAAATTGCCCCTATATTGAGCCTCCCAGCTTAGGCTGCGGGTCCTGGTGAAGGTAGGAGCACTGCTCCACTGTGAGACCTCACTTTGGGGTAGGCGGTTATCCAGGTTTTTTGGTGATCCTGGTGTGGGATACCCCGTCCCTCTATGCTTATGGCCAGATTCTGGCAGGGTTCCACCCCGGGTGCCTTATTCCCCTCCTGGGGGGGGGGGGGGGTTGCCTGGCCTGGCCGTTATTTAGTTTTTCCCACATATGCCCCTGTGTGTGTTGGTGTGTGATTCACTGTATGTGTGTGCGTGTGGCAGACAGGGAGTGTTTTTACTCGGGCTATGTCAGGGCTGTGGCAGCCTGGGGGAGCTTCTCCCCCTCAGGCTGTGTTCGGAAAGGGGGTGGGGCCGGGCTCTCGGCGCGGCCACGGTAGCCCCGCCCCCTTCTTTGGCGCGATTTCTGTTGCTCGTTTCTAGGGGATGCTCGTTGCTGGGAGGGGCAGGATCTGAGCTGCGTTCCGTGTGGTAAGGGCCGGATGGCCACTTCCTTAGCTTATATGGGGGCTCCTCTCTAGCGGGGGCCCCCACTGGTCGCGGGCATGTGTGTGTGGTTTTAGCATGTCTGGCTGGGATAACGCTCAGTTTGATCCAGCTGGCGCTGAGTTCGCTATCCTTAAGAAATACAAATTGTTTATGGATTTTGTCATGGCTGCGATGGAAGATTCTATTGTCGTGTGTAGTAGGACTTCAGCCTTACTGGTGGCTATGCGCAGATTGGTCTGGCTCCGCCAGTGGACAGCGGACGTTGGGCCAAGAAGTCGCTCACAGCTCTTCCCTTCTTGGGTTCGCGGCTGTTTGGAGATACATTGGATGCTGTTGCTAAAGGAGGTAAGGTATCTCAGCGGAGGAAACGGCGCCGCCCTTTCGGGGGGCGGGCTCGTTCACTCCTTCCTTTCGAGGGGTCAGAGTGGCTAGGGGTTTGGCCTTCTTGGGTGTCAGGGGCTCGTCCTGGAACAGAGGCAGAGGTCGGGCACGTCCCGCGCCTGCCTGGGGTTCCAAGCCCAAGCCTGCCATTAAACTGGCTCAGCAATGAAGGGTGCCCTCACCCGCAAGGGTGGGGGGACGGCTGCGGCTCTTCTTCCAGGTCTGGGCCCGGGAGGTCACAGACAATTGGATCGTGGTAGTGGTCTCCTCCAGGTACAAACTGGAGTTCGAGTACTGGCCGCCCCCAAGATTCTTAAGGTCTCCGGTGCCCTCGGACCCTCAGGCTGCACAGGGGCTCCTGTTAGCAGTAAAAAACCTTCTGGACATGGGGGTTATATGCCCGGTGCCTCTGTCGGAGAGAGGCAGGGGTTACTACGGTTTTTCACGGTTCCCAAAAAGGAGGGTTCGGTGAGACCCATTCTAGATCTCAAGGTTCTCAACAGGTTTATCAGAGCCAAAAAGTTCCGCATGGAGACTCTGTGCTCGGCTATCAATTCCCTTCCCCAAGGGGATTTTATGACATCCATAGACATCAAGGATGCGTATCTGCATGTTCCGATTTTTCAGGTACATCAGAGATTCCTCCGGTTTGCGGTGGAGGATCAACATTATCAGTTTGTAGCTCTTCCCTTCGGTCTGACCTCGGCGCCGAGGGTCTTCACCAAGGTCTTGACGGGAATAATGGCTCTGCTCAGAGCTCAGGGCATTCGCATTGTGCCTTATCTGGACGACCTGTTGATCTCAGCTTCTTCCCTCCGTCAGGCGGAGCTGGACACCCACCAGGTGGTGTCGACCCTGGAGAGGTTCGGGTGGTTGATCAACCGCCCCAAGTCTTCTCTCTCCCCGTTTCGTGTGATTTCATTTCTGGGCATGAATCTGGATACCATTCGGGCCAGAGTGTTTCTGCCCCAGACCAAGGTGCAGGGGATTCAGGGCCCGATCCGTCTTCTTCTGGCCAATCCTTGTCCCTCTATCCGACAGGGGATGAAACTGGTGGGCTTGATGGTATCCTCCGAGGCGGTACCGTTTGCAGTTTCACAAGATCTCTTCAACTTCACCTATTGACGCATTGGGACAGGTGCCCGCAGTTATTGGATCAACCTTTCAGACTGTCTCCCAGGGTTCGGCAGTCCCTTCGGTGGTGGCTGGACTCGAGCAATCTGGTGAAGGGCAGATCCTTTCTGGTCCCTTGTTGGGAGACGGTTACCACGGATGCCAGCCTGTCAGGCTGGGGAGGTTATTGGAAAAGTCATCAGTTCAGCGGGGTGTGGGGTCCCCAGGAGGCTCACACCCCCATCAATGTCTTGGAGCTCAGAGCCATCCGACTGTTTCTGGCTCGGCTGACCTCACATTTATGGGGTCTACCGGTTCAGGTTCGTTCAGACAATCGAACGCCGGTAGCTTACATCAATCACCAAGGAGGGACTCGCAGCAGGAGTGCCCTCAGGGAAGTCTCTCTGATCCTGCACTGGGCGGAGAGCAATGTTCCTTGCCTTTCGGCAGTCTACATTCCGGGAGTGGAGAACACGGAGGCGGATTCCCTGAGCAGGGGATCCTCTCGCCACGGAGAGTGGTCTCTCAACCCCGAGGTTTTTCTGGATCTTTGCCGCAAGTGGGGGACTCCAGAGGTGGCACAAGGCACAACCACAAACTGACGGCCTTTGTGTCTTTCTCAGGATCCTCTGTCTCTGGCAGTGGATGCCTTGTCACTGGCTTTGAAGGAGTTGGGTTTTCTGTACCTGTTTCCACCTGTCTCCATGCTGTGCAAGGTAGTTCGCAAACTGGTTCTAGAAGGGGCACCAGCGATTCTGGTGGCTCCAAGGTGGCCAAGAAGGGTTTGGTACGCAGACGTCGTAAGGATGGCCGTAGACCAGTACCGGCTTCCCTTGTTGCCGGACCTGCTATCTCAGGGTCATCTACTTCACTCCAATTTACAAACGCTAGCGTTGACGGCTTGGCTGCTGAAACCTTCATTTTGAAAGAGGAAGGTTTGTCTGAGGCTGTTGTTCAGACCCTGATTAGGGCTAGGAAGCGGTCCTCTTCGGGCATTTACTATAGGACTTGGAGGTCCTATATTGATTGGTGTGAGGCTAGGGCCTTGCAGGGTTTTTTCGATACCCAGGATTTTGGAGTTTCTTCAGCATAATCTGGATCTTGGGTTCCAGCTTAGTACTTTGAAAGGACAGGTTTCTGCTCTGTCGGTTTTCTTCCAGAGGTCTTTTGCTTTACACCCGCTGGTTAAGACTTTTTTCCAAGGGGTCGTGCTTTAGTTCCTGTTTGGGATTTGAATTTGGTTCTTTCGGCTCTGCAGGGTCCTCCTTTTGAGCCGTTACAGGATATTGCTCTTTCTGTTTTCACTCAAAAGGTTGCTTTCTTGGTAGCTATTACCTCTGTTCGGCGTGTTTCTGAGTTGGCGGCTCTGTCGATTCAGGCCCCTTACTTTGAAAGACACCAGGACAAGGTGGTCTTTCGCTTTAAGCCAGATTTCCTTCCTGAGGTGGTTTCTGCTTTCCATCTCAATCAGGATATTGTTCTCCCTTCCTTGTGTCCTAAGCCTAGTAATGACAAGGAGAGGGTTTTGCACAATTTGGATGTGGTTCGCTGTGTTAAGTACTATTTGGTGACTACTTCTTCTTTCCGCAAGACGGATGCCTTTTTCGTGGTGCCCTGTGGGCCCAGGAAAGGTTTGGCACCCGCCAAGTCTGCCATTAGCAAATGGATTTGTCAGGCCATAGTTGGGGCCTATTCTGCTAAGGGGAGGACTCCCCCTTTTAGGGTCACTGCGCATTCTACTCGTGCTGTTGGTGCGTCCTGGGCTTTTCAGCACCAGGCTTCTGTTGAACAAGTTTGTAAGGCTGCTACTTGGTCTTCCGTTCATACTTTTTCCAAGTTTTCCAAGGTTGATGTGCGGGCTTCAGCGGATGCTGTTTTTGGCCGCAAGGTTCTGCAAGCTGCAGTGGTTTAGGTTGGTGCGTTCTTTACTGTTTCCCACCCATGACGGGCACTGCTATTGGATGTCCCAAATGTCATGAAGAATTGAAGCGGAGTGTATGTCACACTTGGAATAATACCGTTTTGTGATTACTCACCTTTAAAACGGATATTATAAGTGTGACCTACACTCCGCTTCACCCACCCTGTTTGGTATTCTGGATCTTTTATATGGTGAACCATTGTTTCTTGGTGGGAGGTGCCAGGTATTTATGGACTGGGAGGAGCTCCTTTTTTGCATTCATCTCTGCAGAAGTTCACCCTCTACTGGAGAATAACCCAAATGTCATGAAGAACTGAAGTGTATGTCACACTTATAATATCCGTTTTATAGGTGAGTAATCACAAAACGGTATTATTCCATCTGCCCCGCCAGCTGTTTGGCTGTCACTCACAGGCCTTTTAAGTGGGTTTCATTATTCTTAGTATACAGTACGTCCTGCTCCAGATAGAATACTTACAATCGGGTATTACTCCGCCAGGTATAGGCATATGTTGAGCCTCTATGGGATGCCCCTCCCGCACTATTGCCCCTGCCTATCGGTGGGCCCTATTCAAGTGGCCCCTGTCCTCCCTCATTCTCCTTATAGCCTTCGGGGGGAAAGAGGGGGGGTGTTGGTGTGTATGCTTGGCATTACGTGTTTGCCTTATGCTTTATTAATTCTGCTTTGTGTCAGCCGCCGCGCTGTCTTGCTTTACTATGACTGTATTTCAAAATTGCAGCCACGCGCCTTTTCTGTCACTATGTCCCGCGCTTGGCGGCGGCAGTGTTACCTCAGGCGCCGGCGCGCCGCCATTGGCTGCTTGTCACTTGCTGGCTCTTCGGGGGGGGGGCGTGATGCCGGCCCGCCCCTCGAGGTATACCGACGGCATCTTTGTCTGCCTGGTTGGCTTATGCGTGACGGACCTCTATCTACCGCGGTCCGTAAGTGCCCTCGTGGGCGGCTTTATTATCTCCTTTTTATTACTGTCTGCTTACGCCCCCCTTTTATTATGTCTTTCAGGCGGGCGAATCCATTGGCTTTTCCCGGCCCTCTATTAGTTGGCTAACTTGAGGCTTAGTGTAATTACTCCCACTTACCTAGTGGGTTATTGGGGCATCCAGGGTTGCTGTATAATCCCTATCGGCCTATAGTGCAGCTATAATCACCATATGGAGGCATCTCAGGATAATGTGACCGGGGTTCCTTCGGGAAAAGCCCGGCTGTGTGTAGCGTGTGGGGAGTCTCATGTTGACGCTGACAAGGCGCAGGTCTGTGTAACCTGTGCTGAGCAGGTGCTTGCACTGCAATCTGGCCTTCCAGTGGCTGGGCCTGCACCTCGTTTCACTTCACCTACCCCCCCAAGCTTAAATCTCACTCCTACTGAGTTGCATACAAGTGGGGATTCTCAGCCTGATGTGTCTTCTAGACTGGCTACTGTTGAGAAGTTGATTGCTAATACCTTGGCGCGTAAGGCTCCTGCTAAAAAGCGGCACTTAACTCCTAATGTCACTCTTTTCCCTATGGAAACTGATGAGTTTTTGAATCTTTGTGGCTATACCCCTTTTTCTCTGGCTCAGGGTCATCTGATGAGAGGCCAAGGGGTCATGACAATTCTGGCTCTGACCCCTGGGCCCCGGATGACACTGACAGATTGCTGACCCAGATTTTTTAGGTTCTGTCCATTTCTCCCCCTGTTGCGGCTCCCAGGCAAAGGGGGGAACTTTTCCATACCGCTAAGTCACGTTTGGAATTTCCCGAACAAGCACATTTCAATAACCTTGTGCTCAAGGAATGGGAGTGCCCCATTAGACTTCCCGGGGTACCTAAAAGTTGGGATAGGAATCTCTTTTCTTGCTGATGTGGTAAAGTGTTGGTCATCCCCTCCCGAGGTGGATGCCCCGGTCCTAGGGTTATCTAACACCTCTGTCATGCATTCCCTTGACTCTTCTACCCTGCGGGATGCTGAGGACCGGTGCAATGACCAGCTGGCGTCCCATGCTTTTGCATGTGCGAGGACGACGCTGCGCCCGGTCTGTGCCTCTGCCATTACCGCTGTGGCCACTAGGACCCTGATCAGAAATATACTTGATAGTGCCCCTGATGATTTGCCTTGTGAGGTGTTTAATGCACTCTCCAGTTGTGATGTTTTTGTAAATTTTGTCCTCTCTGCCTTGGATGACACCATTAGAATGTGTGCCAGGACATCTGCCCTTGTGGTGGATATACGCCGCTTGGTTTGGCTACGCCAGTAGGCTGCTGACAACGCTGCCAAGAAGGCCCTCACTGGGTTTCCCTTCAAAGGACTACGCCTGTTTGGGGACCGCCTGGACCTTTTTGCTAAGGGAGGCAGGTTACCCCAGCGCAGGCGGCAGTCTCTGCCATTTCGGGGTCAGGGCTCCTTCTCCTCCACCTAC
This sequence comes from Gastrophryne carolinensis, assembly GCA_027917425.1. Classification (NCBI taxonomy): domain Eukaryota; kingdom Metazoa; phylum Chordata; class Amphibia; order Anura; family Microhylidae; genus Gastrophryne; species Gastrophryne carolinensis. The sequence continues at coordinate 41,964,854 of CM051243.1, read as the reverse complement.
CGTGGTGCTAGACAAGGGAGGGGGGTTTCCTTTACTGAGGCCCGGGGAGATTTCTGGGGTAGGGGCAGAGGACCTGGACGTCCTGGCTCCTCCTGGGGCCCCAAGGCTAAATCCTCTCCTAAGCCCCCTCAGGCATGAGGGGGCGCCCTCACCCATCCGGGTGGGGGGACGGCTTCAGCACTTCGCTCACGTCTGGAGGCTTCATGTATCAGACCGGTGGATACAGGAGGTAGTGTCCTCCGGATTCAAGATAGAGTTTGCTGCCTGGCTGCCCCCAAGATTCATCAGATCGCGGATTCCTCAGGACCCTGTGTTAGCTCAGGAGCTAGTGCAGGCAGTGCAAGGCCTCCTGGAGCTGGGGGTCATCTGCAAGGTCCCTTTAAGAGAAATAGGCAAGGGCTTCTATTCCAACCTATTTACAGTCCCCAAAAAAGATGGTTCAGTCAGGCCCATCCTGGACTTAAAGATCTTCAACAAATTTGTCAGGAGCAGGCGCTTTCGCATGGAAACTCTGCGCTCTGCCATCAGTTCCCTGTGCCAAGGGGATTTCATGACTTCTGTGGACATCAAGGATGCTTACCTTCATATTCCTGTATTTCCAGGTCATCAAAGATTCCTCAGGTTCGCTCTGAAGGATCAACACTACCAGTTTGTGGCATTGCTCTTTGGTCTCACCTCAGCTCCCAGGGTGTTCACCAAGGTGCTGGCTGGCGTGAGGTCTCTGTCTCACGCGTCCGCGTGCTGCCTTATCTGGATGACATTCTCATCACCTCCCAATCTCTACATCAGGCAGAATTGGATACTTCGCTGGTGATGTCCACCCTGGAGTCATTTGGATGGGTGATCAACCACCCCAAGTCCTCACTGTCCCCCTCTTTGGTGACTCCATTCCTAGGAATGAATCTGGATACAGTGCAGGCAAGGATTTTCCTTCCTCAACAGAAGGTGGACAGTCTGATTGCACAGGTTCAGTTTCTGCTATCTTGCCATCATCCCTCCATCAGGCAGGTGATGCAGCTGGTGGGCCTGATGGTGGCGTGCTTCAAGGCGGTCCCTTATGCTCAGTTCCACTTGAGGCAACTCCACCTCTTGTCAGTGTGGGACAAGGATCCAGCGTCCCTGGACAGGGTCTGTGTGCTCTCCCCCCTGGTCAGGAGGTCCCTCTCGTGGTGGATGGACTCAAGGAACCTGTTGGGGGGCAGATCCTTTCTTACCCCTTCCTGGGAGACAGTCACCACGGATGCCAGTCTGTCAAGGTTGGGGGGGTTTCTGGAAGTCCCTGCGGCTCCAGGGGAGGTGGGGCCCTCAGGAGGCCCAAACACCTATCAATGTCTTGGAACTGCGGGCGATCAGGTTAGTTCTGGCTCACTTGACTACTCACCTTCGTGGCCTGCCTGTTCAGGTGCGCTCGGACAACCAGACGGCAGTTGCCTACATCAATCATCAGGGAGGGACCCGGAGCAAGGGGGCCCTCCAGGAAGCGTCTCTGATCCTGACTTGGGCGGAGTCCAATGTTCCCTGCATATCAGCTGTGTACATCCTGGGAGTGGAAAATCTCCTGGCAGACTCTCTGAGCAGGGGGACCTCTCGCCAGGGAGAATGGTCCCTATGCAGCAGGGTGTTCCAATCTCTGTGTCACCATTGGGGCCAACCAGATGTGGATCTGTTTGCGTCCCGTCACAATCACAAGCTACCGGCCTTTGTCTCCCTGTCCCAGGATCCTCTGGCCTTGATCCTCTGGCCTTGACCACGGATGCTCTAGTAATGTCATGGCAGGAATTTCAGTTCCTGTAGGTCTTTCCTCCATTCCCCCTGCTGGGCAGGGTTCTGCGCAAGATTGCTCTGGAGGGGGTGCCAGCAATTCTGGTGGCCCCCAGGTGGCCAAGAAGAGTGTGGTTTGCAGACGTGGTGCAGCTGGCAGTAGATCAGTACGTTCTGCCCAGGGTGCCAGACCTGCTCACTCAGGGTCCCTTACGCCATCCCAATTTACAAACTCTGGCTTTGACGGCCTGGCCGCTGAAACCTCCATCTTGCTGGAGAAGGGGCTGTCTACCTCGGTTGTTGATAGCATGATAAAGGCTAGGAAGACGTCTTCTTCTTCCATTTATTACAGGGTTTGGCATGCCTACATTGACTGGTGTGAGTCTAGGTCTCTCCCCTGCCGTGTGTTCTCTATTCCCAGGATTCTGGAGTTCCTGCAGCATGGGTTGGAGATGGGGCTCCAACTCAGTACCCTGAAGGGTCAGGTTTCTGCCCTGGCTGTTTTCTTCCAGAAGTCTTTTGCTCAGCATTCTCTGATCAGGACTTATTCTTAGTATACAGTACGTCCAGTACTCCAGTACTTACACTTGGGTTATCCTCCGCCAGATGGCGCTGCACTGCAGAGACATGCAAAACAGGCTTCTCCCGGCCCTCAAATACCCGGGGACCTCCCACAAATCCCCAGATTTCTCTGTAGTGCTGACTGCGAAGACATGAAGTATCACTCTCTTGCAGGTGAGCGGGGCTATCAAAGCCTGCGGCCCTGTTGGACTATTCCCACCCGTCCTCCCTGTGATGTGCCTCCCAGCCTGGGCTGCGCTGGTCGGGTGAAGGTAGGCAGCACCATGAGTGCTTATGGAGCCATGCTCCACCGCAGTCCCCCACCAAAGGGTAGGCGGTTTAGGCTGATGGTGAGCCTCTAGGGGATGCCCCTCCCGCACTATTGCCCCATGCCCCGTGTAGCGGTGGGCCCTGTACAAAGGGTCGCCATCCTCCCTCGTTCCCCCCGTAGCTCGGGGGGGAAAGAAAGGGGGGGGGTGTGTGGTGGTCTCAGTGTATGGTGTTACACGCTTATGGCCTTAGTATTGTCCTTTGACTGGGATTCCTGGTGTCAGAGCCGCGCTGTTTGCATTGTTATTGTGTATCTGTCGCCGCCGCGCGCACCTCTTTCCTTTACTGGATGTGCTGCGCCGGGCGGCGGCGGCGCCTCAGACGCTGCGGCGCCTTCATTGGCAAATCATTTTTCTAAGTGAGGACCTGGTTTGGCGCGCTCCGCGTCACAGCCCGCTCTGGCCCGCCCTTCGAGGTTCGCTTGGCGCCATTTTGATGCTGGTCGCACGCTCGCGTGGTAGCGGTCCTCCTCCTCCCTTGGTCTGTAAGTGCCCTCGCGGGCAATTTTCATGAGCCTTGATTACTGCGCATGGTTCTGACACCCTTTATTCCCATTATGTCTTTCAGACTGGTGAACACCATTGGCTTCTCCAGGCCCGGTGTAGAATTATAGCGGGCCTTGTAATATTCTCCCACTTCCCTAGCGGGTCTTTGGGGCATCCAGGGTTACTTATAGTGTAAATCCCTACTGGCATATTGTGCCTTGAATAATCACCATATGGAGGCATCTCAGAATTATGTGACCGGGGTCCCTCTGGGACAAGACCGGCTGTGTATAGCGTGTGGACAACCCCATGCTGATGCTGACAGGGCACGGGTCTGCGGACCCTGTGCCGAGCAAGCACTGGCTCTGCAATCAGGTCTGCCAGTGGCTGCACCTCGCTTCATTTCACCTATTTCCCCATGCTTAAATTTCGCTCCTGCTGAGTCGCATATAAAGGGGGAGTCGCAGCCTGTTGCGTCTTCCAGACTGCCCACGGCTGAACAGATCATTGCGAGGTTGTCAGAGCGCAAGGGCCCTGGTAAGAAGTGGCACTTGACGTCTCCTGTCTCTGTCTTTCCTATGGGAACTGAGGAGTTTTCTACTCCGTGTGACTATTCCCCTTCTGATGAAGGAGAGCTATTCTCTAACTCAGGCTTATCTGATGAGAGGCCGAGGAGTCATGACGATTCTGGACCTGAATACTGGGCCCAGTATGACACTGGCGATTTGTTGATTAAGGTCTTTGAGGCTCTGTCTATCTCTCTCCCTGGTGAAGCTTCCAAGCCAAGAGGGGAGCGTTTCCATACAGCAACAGCACGTTTGGAATTCCTAGAACAGGCTCACTTCCATGCTCTTGTTCTCAAGGAATGGGAATCCCCCAGTAGACTCTCAGGGATCCCAGGGGATTGGGATAGGAAATACCCCTTTCCCCCTGAGGTGGTTAATTGCTGGTCATCTCCCCCCGTGGTGGATGCCCAGATCATTGGGGTTCCTAACCCCCCTTTATTACAGCCCCTGCTCATAATACCCTTCGGGATGCTGAGGACCGGCATATTGAGCTGCTGGCCTCCCACGCCTTTTCTTGTGCAGGGACGGCGTTGCGCCCGGTCTGTGCTGCGGCTGTTACTGCGGTCGCCGCAGGGTCACTTGCAGATTGCCCGTAACAGGCAGAGGCAGGGACCGCTACGCCAATTTTTCCACAGTCCCCCAAAAGGATGGGTCAGGCTGGCCTATTCTGGATTCACAGCAATTCTCCAATTACAGGCAGTTTTCTGCATGGAAACTCTGAGATGGTCCATCAGCGCCTTGCGCCCAGGGGGCTTCTTGCCGTCTGGGGAGCTCTATAATGCTTATGTTCACATCCCAGTGCCTTTAGGACACCGAGGCTTTTCAGGTTTGTGTTTGAGGTCCAACACTGCTAATTGTGGCCTTGTTATCTGGCCTCTCTTCAACTCCCAGAGTGCTCACTCAGGTGTTGACGGCTGTGATGTCTCTGATGAGACCAAGGGGCGTCCGCGCGATGACTTACCCAGACGCCCTTTTTCACTTAGCAGTCTCTTCGTCAGGCTAAGTTGGATACCCGGCTGATGGCGTCCATTGGGAGTCATTTGGATGGGTGATCTTTCACCCCAAGTCCTCATTGTCCCCTTAATTGGTAATCCCATTACTAGGAATGAATCTGGATCAGGTTCAAACGAGAATCTTCCCTTCTCCGCAATAAAGTGGACAATCTGGTCACATGGGCTCAGTCCCTCATTGCTGTCCCGGTCCCTTCACCAGGCAGAGATGCAGCTGGTGGGCACGTTGGTGGCTTGCTCGGAAGAGGTCCCTTATGTTCAGTTCCCCTTGGGCCCTTCTGCGACTTTTATTGTTAATACAGGACAGGGATCCGGCATCATTCCTTGAGATACACCAGGATAAGGTGGAGTTCCGCCTGAAGCTGGACTCTCTGCATCAGGCGGTGTCTTATGTTGATTGGTTCGAGATGTTGTTCTTCCTGCTGTGCCTTTTTTCTAGCAACGCTGAGGAAAGGGTTCTGCATTCCTTGAACAGGTGTTGGAAGTTTTTCCTTGGTAGTCACTGTGCCCTTTAGGAGAACTGATGTTCCTTGGGGCCTATGGTCATTACATCCTGAATGTGCCCGATCTCGTCTGCTCTCGGGGAGTTGGGCGGCTTTGGCCCTGGTTATTACCTTAATGGATGTTCCTTCTGGTACTTGGTAGGTTCCCTTGCTTCTGCCAAGTCTGCTGTTAGCGATTGGATTCGTCAGGCTGTTACTCTGGCCTATTCCAGCAAGGGGAAGAATATTCATTTTCGCTTTGATTCTTTTTCTACTCGTGCTTTGCCGCCTCTTGGGCTTTTCAGCACCAGGCTTCTGTTGAACTGGTTGGCTAGGCCACTACCTTGGCCTTCTGCTCATACCTTTGCAAAGTTTTACAAGGTTGATGTTAGAGCCTCAGCTCATGCTGTCTTGGCCGTATGGTTATGCAGGTGACAGTGGTTTTAAACTGTCTGCTGTTGGCGTTTTTGTTGGGGATCCCACCCTACTTTATGGACACTGCTATTGGATGTCCCAAGTGTAAGTACTATATCTGGAGCAGGACGTACTGTATACTAAGAATAATACAATTCTGTGAAATACTCACCTGTAGAATTGATATTATTTGTATACAGTACGTCCTGCTCCACCCCACCCTGGTTTTTGCATTATTCTGGATCCCCTGTATGGTGATTGTTACCATTGTTATAGTTACCAGTTTTGGTGGTTAATTCTCCCGGCTTCTTGTTCACTGCTTTTCAATGCTGGGGATTTGTGGGAGGTCCCCGGGTATTTGAGGGCCGGGAGGAGCCTGTTTTGCATGTCTCTGCAGTGCAGCCCCATCTGGCGTAGGATAACCCAAGTGTAAGTACTATATCTGGAGCAGGACGTACTGTATACAAATAATATCAATTCTACAGGTGAGTATTTCACAGAATTTTATTTTTTCCAGGGGGTTACTCATGTGCGTCCCCCACGTAAACCTATGGTGCCTGTTTGGGATTTGAATTTGGTTTTGTCAGCCTTGCAGGGTGCTCCCTTTGAACCTGTGCAGACTGCTGCTCTGGCTATTCTTACTCTCAAAGTTGTCTTTTTGGTGGCTATCACCTCTGTTAGGCGTGTGTCTGTGCTGGCGGCGCTTTCCATCCAGCCCCCCTACTATGAGAGACACCAGGACAAGGTGTTGTTCCGCTTCAAGCCAGATTTTCTGCCTAAGGTCGTGTCTGCCTTTCATTTGAATCAGGACATTGTTCTTCCGTTATTGTGCCCTAATCCTAGTAATGCTGAGAGGGTCTTGCATTCTTTGGATGTGGTTAGGTGTCTGAAGTACTATCTGGTGGCTACTGCACCTTTCAGAAAAACTGATGCTCTTTTTGTGGTCCCTTCTGGTCCTAGGAAGGGTTTGGCTCCTGCCAAGTCTACTATCAGCAAATGGATCCGTCAGGCTGTGATTCAGGCCTATTCTGAATTCAGAATCCTCCCTTCCTCCTTACTGCTCATTCTACTCATGCTATTGGTGCCTCTTGGGCTTTTCAGCACCAGGCTTCTGTTGAACAAGTTTGCAAGGCCGCTACTTGGTCTTCTGTTCATACCTTTTCAAAGTTTTACAAGGTTGATGTTAGGGCCTCAGCTGATGCTGCTTTTGGCCGCAAGGTTCTGCAGGCGGCAGTGGTTTAAACTGTCTGCTGTTACCTTTGGGGATCCCACCCTACTTTATGGACACTGCTATTGGATGTCCTGATTGTTAGGCACTTACCTCACCGCCGTTCCGGGTCCCGCGGGCGCGTTGCCGGCTGGCTCCCACCGGGCTGCGGCCCGGCGGTCCCCGGGTCTGCCAGCTCCTCGGCACCGTCGCGGGGATCTGGGGCGGGCGGCGCAGGACGCCATGGGTGGCCGCGTCGCAGCCCGCTCCGCGCGGCTGCGCGGCCTTGCGGCTCTCCCCTCCAGCTCTGCGCTTCCCCTTCCTGGCGGGGGCGCGCCCGATCATCAACGTGCTCGCGCGCGCGCGCGAGCACGTCTGCTTTATGCCTCCCGGCGGCGCTTCCCCCAGCGCGCCCGCCGGGGGCGAGTTTGAATTGTCCAGTCAGTGGCCGGTTCTTGGGATCGGACCCAGGGACTGGTCGGCCTGTCTGGCCTGGGCCGTCCAGCTCCTGGGACCGATCCCACTTCCTTGTTTGCACCAAGCACCTTCTTTCCCTCCTTTTTCCCTGTTTCCCATTGGCCAGACTTCCCTATATATTTGCACTGTTCCAGTTTCCCAGTGCCCGTTATAGCTTCTGGGTTCTGGATGTGTGCTGCTGTGTTTGTGAAGATTTTGGATTTGGATTTGGACCCTGACTATTCTTGCTAGCTGCCTGCCCTGACCTTCTGCCTTGCCTGACCACTCTCTTGCCTGACCCTCCTGTACTTCGCCTGTGACCTCCTGGAATTGACCTCGGCTACCCTCGACCATTCTCAGTCTTCTCCCTTGGATACCTCGCCTGTGACTTCCTGGTTTGACCTCGGCCTGATTTACGGACTTTCCGCACCCGGCATCCTCATTCGGGATTCCCTGCCTAACACCAAACTGCACCTTAAGCTACTATCCCTTGCGCCTGTTAAGTCCTGGGGGCAACCGACTGGGAGAGGCATTGCTCGCGTCTCCCACAAGCGGGGGCTTGTCTATAGGCAGAAGTGGCGGTGGAGATTGGGGGATACTGGCTTAAGACAGACGGGTGTTAGGTACAATCCTGACATTATAACGGGCCAGAAGAATGGACCAAATTCTGGAGCAGGTGCAGGCCCTGACGGCGGCGGTGGAGCACCTGGCTCATCGAGTTGCGGCCCAGGAGAACCGTCCAACTCCCATGGTCCCCACTTCTCAGGGGACTCCGGCCGCAATAACGGTGGAACCCAAGATCCCGCTCCCTGAAAAATTTTTTGGCGATAGGGCAAAATTTGCCAATTTCCGGGACTCTTGTAAACTATACTTTCAGCTTCGCCCGGTGTCCTCGGGCTCACAGGAACAAAAAGTGGGCTTGATTATATCCCTGTTACATGGAGACCCTCAGTCCTGGGCCTTTAGTTTATCAGCTCAGGACCCCATCCGCCAGTCAGTGGATAGTTTCTTCACTGCAATGGAGGTCCTTTATGACGATCCTGACAAGGGGGCCTCAGCTGACGCAAAGTTACGTACCCTCCGCCAGGGACGCCGTCCAGCCGAGGACTACTGTTCCGAATTCCGGCGTTGGGCAGTTGACTCACGCTGGAACAATCCTGCCCTCTGTGGCCAATTCCGGTTAGGTCTGGCTGACGCTATCAAAGATACCCTGGTGAACTACCCGGAACCCCAAACACTGGATGAGTTAATGCATTTGGCCATCCGCATTGATCGCCGACTCCGGGAAAGGCGCCTGGAGAAAGGATCACATTTTGAATCCGCTGCAAAATCTGAGGTTCCCGTCGCTCAACCTTCTGAAGAGCCTATGCAGCTAGGTGCCACCAGGCTCACCGAAGGCGAGAGACGACGACGCCTATCCGAGGGGCTCTGTCTATACTGTGGTGGGACCGGCCACATGGTTAGACTTTGCCCAAAGAAACCGTCGGGAAACTTCAGAGCCTAGGGGGTATCGAGGGGGCCCTCCTAGGCTGTAAGGTATCTCCTCAAGTATCGTCTCCAGTTTTTGTCCCAGTTCAGGTTATGTTTGGTGCCAAATATATTAACTTAAAGGCTCTTCTCGATTCTGGAGCAGCTGGGAACTTCCTAGACTCTGATCTAGCACAGACTCTAGGAATCATGGCACAGACCTTGCCAACTCCTATCCGGGTGTCAGCCATTGATGGAACTCCAGTGGCCGGGGGGTTAGTTCGGTTTCAATCACCTCCCATGCAAATCAAAATAGGAGCCAGTCATTCTGAGGTTATCAGGTTCCTGATTTTGAGTATGCCTGGTACCCCCTTGATTCTGGGGTTGCCATGGCTGCAGGCGCATAATCCTCAAATTGATTGGGTTTCGGGGCAAATTACCAAGTGGGGACACCAGTGTTTCCGGAACTGCCTAGAATTTCCCCTCAGGGTCACACACTTACTCCCTAGTGGAATTCCTACTCCATATTTGGAGTTTGCTGATGTTTTTTCAGAAAAGGCAGCAGACAAACTTCCTCCCCATAGACCTTGGGACTGCCCAATAGAACTGCTCCCTGGTACGATGCCTCCCAGAGGGAGAATATTTAATTTGACCCGAGCAGAAACCCTTGCCATGCGGGAATATATCGCCGAGAACTTAGAAAAAGGGTTTATTCGGCCTTCATCTTCCCCAGCAGGGGCAGGGTTTTTTTTTGTGGAGAAAAAGGATGGGGGACTTCGTCCCTGTATCGATTACCGGGGCTTAAATAACATCACGGTAAAAAATAAATATCCCCTACCGCTTATCGAGGGGCTCTTTACACAGGTGGTCGGGGCGCAGGTCTTCTCCAAACTAGATCTCAGAGGGGCCTATAACCTCATAAGAATTAGGCAGGGGGACGAGTGGAAAACGGCCTTTAATACCCTTGAAGGGCATTATGAATATTTGGTTATGCCCTTCGGCCTGTGTAATGCCCCTGCGGTTTTTCAAAGTTTTGTTAATGAAATTTTCCGAGATTATCTTGGCCGGTTTATGGTTGTCTACCTAGATGACATTTTAATTTTTTCTTCATCCCTTGATGAGCATCGAAAACATGTGTGCCTAGTTTTGCAGAAACTTAGAGAGAATTGTTTATATGTCAAATTAAAGAAATGTCAATTTGAGGTATCTGAGGTTCCGTTCCTCGGTTACATTATCTCCAAATCTGGTCTGTCTATGGACCAATCTAAGGTGAGGGCTGTTTTGGAATGGGAGCAGCCCAGAGATTTGAAGGGCCTGCAGAGGTTTTTGGGTTTTGCCAATTTTTACAGAAGGTTCATTAAGAATTTCTCAGCCCTGGTTACACCACTAACTAATTTGACAAAAAAAAGCGGGTACCCCCCGGTTTGGCCGGCTCAAGCTGTCCAGGCCTTCGAGAATCTTAAGAGGGTATTTAGCGTTGCTCCCGTCCTAGTCCATCCCGATGAACAACGACCTTTCCTTGTAGAGGTGGATGCTTCAGAGATAGCGGTCGGAGCGGTCTTGTCCCAATACTACGGCTCACCTGCTCGCCTCCATCCATGTGCCTTCTTTTCCAAGAAATTCTCAGCGGCCGAAAAGAATTATGATATCGGTAACAGAGAATTACTGGCCATCAAACTTGCCTTCCAGGAATGGAGGCACTGGTTGGAGGGGGCTCAATATCCAGTTACGGTCTTTACTGACCATAAAAATCTGGAATACATCCAGTCCGCCAAGAGGTTAACTCCTAGACAGGCTCGCTGGTCCTTATTCTTTTCTCGGTTTAACTTTTCTATAACATATAAACCCGGGTCTAAGAATGTAAAGGCGGACGCCCTGTCTCGGAGTTTCTCGTCCCCTGACTTACCGGAAAGGGTGGTTTCTCCCATTGTACCTCGCTCCCTAGTGGTGGCCGCCATTCAACCCCAACTTCCTGATCTTACTCAGTTCCAGGCCCAAGCTCCTCCTGGGAAACCCGCGTCAGCCCTGTTTGTGCCTTCTGCTTACCGGTCTGAGTTTTTGTCCCATTTTCATGATACCAAAACAACCGGGCATCCAGGGATTAAAAAAACCATAGCTTTATTGTTACGCCAAGTTTGGTGGCCTTCTCTCAGGAAGGACGCTCAAAAGTTTGTCTCCGCTTGCAAAGTCTGTGCCCAAAGTAAGTCCTTGAGGAGCTCACCGGAAGGCCCACTCCTTCCATTATCCATTCCTGCCTCCCCGTGGACACATCTGGCCATGGATTTTGTTACTGACCTTCCTCCGTCTCAGGGTCATACGGTTATCTGGGTAATTGTGGACCGTTTTAGCAAGATGGCCCATTTCGTCCCTTTAAAGAAACTCCCCTCAGCTCAAACTCTTGCTCAACTTTTCATTACTCATGTCTTTAGGATTCATGGTATTCCCATGGATGTTGTTTCGGATAGGGGGGTCCAGTTTGTCTCCCGGTTTTGGAGGGCCTTCTGTGCCAAGTTGGGGTTCACTGTCTCCCTTTCCTCGGCCTTTCATCCGCAATCGAATGGTCAAACCGAGAGGACGAACCAGTCCCTGGAACAATACTTGCGCTGTTTTACGGCGGGTTCTCAGACTGATTGGGCCTTCTTCTTACCTTTTGCAGAATTTGCTTTTAACAACGCTACGCATTCATCCACAGGGGTTTCTCCTTTCCACTGTGTTTATGGCAAGGATCTGAAGTTTTCTGCTCTTTCGGACCAACCCTCTAGAGTTCCCTCCGTGGATGAATGGGTTTCTAAATGGCCAGGGGAGTGGAATAAAATCCAACAACACCTAACTAGGGCCGCTCGTCTACAGAAAAAAATTTCTGATCGCAAGCGATCGTCTAATTCTAACTTTAAAGTGGGTGACTGGGTTTGGCTTTCAACCAAGAACTTGGCGCTACGCCAACCCTCCGCTAAGTTAGGACCTAAGTTTATTGGCCCATTCCCCATAACACACAAAGTTAATCAGGTGACATACCGGTTGGCCCTCCCCTCTTCCATGAAAATCTGTAAATCCTTTCATGTTTCACTTCTTAAGTCCGCAAGAAACCATGAACCTAATAGTCCTCCTAGTCCTGTGGTAGTTGATGGGCATCAGGAGTTTGAGGTTGCCCGGGTCCTTGATTCTCGTTTCTTTCGGAACTCTCTTCAATATCTTATTGACTGGAAGGGGTACGGTCCGGAAGAAAGATCTTGGGTTCCTGCCAGAGAAGTTCATGCACAGAACTTAGTAAAGAAGTTTCATAGAGAGAATCCGTTAAAACCCAGCTTGGAGGGTCCAGTGGCCCCTCCTCAGGGGGGGGGTAATGTTAGGCACTTACCTCACCGCCGTTCCGGGTCCCGCGGCGCGTTGCCGGCTGGCTCCCACCGGGCTGCGGCACGGCGGTCCCCGGGTCTGCCAGCTCCTCGGCACCGTCGCGGGGATCTGGGGCGGGCGGCGCAGGACGCCATGGGTGGCCGCGTCGCAGCCCGCTCCGCGCGGCTGCGCGGCCTTGCGGCTCTCCCCTCCAGCTCTGCGCTTCCCCTTCCTGGCGGGGGCGCGCCCGATCATCAACGTGCTCGCGCGTGCGCGCGAGCACGTCTGCTTTATGCCTCCCGGCGGCGCTTCCCCCAGCGCGCCCGCCGGGGGCGAGTTTGAATTGTCCAGTCAGTGGCCGGTTCTTGGGATCGGACCCAGGGACTGGTCGGCCTGTCTGGCCTGGGCCGTCCAGCTCCTGGGACCGATCCCACTTCCTTGTTTGCACCAAGCACCTTCTTTCCCTCCTTTTTCCCTGTTTCCCATTGGCCAGACTTCCCTATATATTTGCACTGTTCCAGTTTCCCAGTGCCCATTATAGCTTCTGGGTTCTGGATGTGTGCTGCTGTGTTTGTGAAGATTTTGGATTTGGATTTGGACCCTGACTATTCTTGCTAGCTGCCTGCCCTGACCTTCTGCCTTGCCTGACCACTCTCTTGCCTGACCCTCCTGTACTTCGCCTGTGACCTCCTGGAATTGACCTCGGCTACCCTCGACCATTCTCAGTCTTCTCCCTTGGATACCTCGCCTGTGACTTCCTGGTTTGACCTCGGCCTGATTTACGGACTTTCCGCACCCGGCATCCTCATTCGGGATTCCCTGCCTAACACCAAACTGCACCTTAAGCTACTATCCCTTGCACCTGTTAAGTCCTGGGGGCAACCGACTGGGAGAGGCATTGCTCGCGTCTCCCACAAGCGGGGGCTTGTCTATAGGCAGAAGTGGCGGTGGAGATTGGGGGATACTGGCTTAAGACAGACGGGTGTTAGGTACAATCCTGACACTGATTGTAAGTATTCTGGAGCAGGACGTACTCTATACTAAGAATAATACAATTCTGTGATTACTCACCTGTAGAATTGGTATTATGAGTATACAGTACGTCCTGCTCCACCCCACCCTTGGTTTTGCATTATCTTGGATCCCCTGTATGGTGATTGTTATCATTGTTCTAGTTACTAGTTTGGGTTGTTTCTAATTCTTCCGGCTTGTCGGTAACTGCTTTTCAATGCTGGGGATTGTGGGAGGTCCCTGGGTTTTTGAGGGGCCGGAAGGAGCCTATTTTCGATGTCTCTGCAGTCCAGCGCCATCTGGCGGAGTAATACCCGATTGTAAGTATTCTATCTGGAGCAGGACGTATTGTATACTCATAATACCAATTCTACAGTTGAGTAATCACAGAATTGTATATTCTAAGCATACAGTACGTCCTGCTCCAATATAATACTTACACATGGGTAATCCTCCGCCAAAGGGCGCTGTTCACTGCAGACATGCAAAACCTTCATATACCCAGGGACCTCCCACAAATCCCCAGATGTCTCTGCAGTGCTGACTGCGAAGACATGAAGTATCAACTCTCTCGCAGGTGAGCGGGGCTATTACAGCCTGCGGCCCTGCGGGACTATTTCCACACGTCCTCTTCGATAAAGATGTGCCTCCCAGCCTGGGCTGCGCTGGTCGGGTGAAGGTAGGCAGCACCTCGTGTGCTCACGGAGCTACGCTCCACCGCAATCCCCCACCATAGGGTAGGCGGTTTAGGGCGATGGTGAGCCTCCATTAGATGCCCCTCCCGCATTGTTGCCCGTGCCTCTCATAGCGATAATCCCTGGGTGCAGGTCCGCTTTTCCCTCGCTTCCTCCCGTAGCTCGGGGGAAAAGAAAGGGGGGGGTATGTGTGGCAGTCCCAGTGTAATGTTAACACGTTTAAGGCCGTTGATCCTTTATTTAAACTTGGGTGTCAGTGCCGAGCTCCTTGCTCCATAAACCTTCTGGTTGCGCGCGTGTTTGTCCTTTCATTACATTAGTGTGTAGCCCGGGCGGCAGCATCATTCTCTAGTGTGAGAGCAATCTCCTTAATTACATTATGTATGTGGGTAGTATCCACTACTGTCATTCACGTTGCGCTGGTTAGAGCTTCGCACTCTTTGGGGGAGGTGGGGACTCGGCATGATGCGCCCCGTGTCACAGCCAGATCAGGCCCGCCCCTCGAGGTTCGCTTGGCGCCATTTTGACGGTCTTCACGCGCGCGCATGGTTGCGATCCGCCTCCTCCCTTGGTCATGTAAGTGCCCTCCCGGGAGTTTTTTTTTGTTCCTATGATTTTTTATTAACGGCTGCGCATGGCACTGACACCCCCCTCCTATCCCATTATGTCTTTCAGACGCCAGGATTTCAGTGGCTTCTCCCGGCCTGACATATATTATTGCGGGTCCTCATAACAAATTCTCCCACCTTACTAGCGGGTTTTGGGGCATCCAGGGTTGCCTATTGCGTAAATCCCTGCAGGCATACTGCTCAGATAATCACCATATGGAGGCATCTCAGAATTATGTACCCGGGGTCCCTCGGGGACATGACCGGCTGTGTACAGTGTGTGGTCAGCCCCATGCTGACAGAGCAGGGGTCTGCGGACCGTGTGCTGAACAGGCACTGACCCTGCAATCAGGTTTGCCAGTGGCTGCACCTCCATTCAATACACCTGTCTCCCCGGACCTAAATCTCACCGCTGATGAGTCTCACTCGAGCAGGGATGACCAGCAAGTCGTGCCGCGCAGGCTGCCTACGGCTGAGCAGGTGCTGTCTAGTTTGGCGGAGCATATGGGCCCTGGAAAGAAGCGGTCCCTGACGCCTCCTGGCTCTCCGGTTCCTAACGAAACCGATGAATCTGCTGCTATGCAGGACCTGGATCCTTCTGATGAAGGTGAGCTATTCTCCGATTCGGGCTCCTCGGATGGGATGCCCTGGAGCCGTGATGATTCTGGCCCCAGTTCTTGGGGCCTGTGTGACACTGATGAACTACTTATAAAGATCTTTGAGGTTTTGTCAATCTCTCCTCCTGGAGAGGCTCCCAAGCCTAAGAGGGAGAGTTTCCACACAGCGACACCGCGCTTGGAATTTCTGGAACAGGAGCATTTCCAGGCTCTTATATCCAAAGAATGGGATTCACCTTGTAAACTTAAAGGGGTTCCAGGGGTCTGGGATTGGAAGTACCCTTTTCCCCCTGATGTGGTTAACTTTTGGTCAGCACCTCCCGTGGTGGATGCACCAATTATAGGGGTTACTAACCCCCCCTTCATGACTGTCCCTCATTATCGTACCCTTCGGGATGCTGAGGACCGGCGCATTGACAAATTGGCTTCCCACGCCTTTTCGTGTGCAGGGACGGCTCTGCGCCCGGTCTGTGCCGTGGCCATCACTGCAGTGGCCGCCAGGACTCTCATTAGAAAACTACTTGATCACCGACCTGAGGATCTCCCGTGGGAGGTCTTTAATGCGCTCTCAGACTGTGATGTGTTTGTAAGGTTTATCCTCTCAGCGCTGGATGACACCATTAAGATGTGTGCTAGAACCTCTGCCCTTGTGGTAGCTATCCGCCACCTGGTCTGGCTGCGACAGTGGGGTGCTGACAATGATATGAAAAAGGCTCTCACTGGCCTTCCTTTCAGAGGACGGCGTCTATTTGGGGCCCGTTTGGACCTTTTTGGAAAAAAGGGTAAGGCACCCCTACGCAGAAGGCCGTCTCTGCCTCCTCGGGGCAGGGACACCCCTCCCCCTCCCTACATTAGTGTCAAACACGAACCTGAGGTGTGCTTCCAACATTTCGGAGTGGATTTCCACCACGGGGTGGGCAGGCAACGCCCTGGGCCCTCTGGCAGGGCTAAGTCCAAATCTGCCAAGACTTCCCAAGCATGAAGGGACGCCCTTCTGGGCGAGGGGACTGCCACAGCACCTGGCTCCTATCTGGGAGCGTATCTTCTCCTTCTGGTGGATCCAGGAGGTAGTTCCCCTGGACACAGGATAGAATTTGCTGGGCGGTCCCTCTCCGAGGTTGTCAGGGTGCTTCGAGCCCGTTTTCCCCTCAGGAGTTGGTACAGGCTGTACTCGGCCTGCAGGGTCTGGGCTTACTTGCAGGTTGCCCTTAACAGAATGGGGCAATGGCCTCTATGTTAACCTTTCTCTTTCCCTCAAAATGATGAGGCAATCTGGGCCATGCTGGCCTATGGTAGGCTTGGCAATTCTACACTCACAGGTAGTCCCTGTATCATATCTCTGTCTCGGGACACAGGCGCCCTGTGCAAGGGGGGCTTCTGGCCTCCTGTGGCGTTCTAGATCCTGTTAGTTCCCTCTCTGTCTTCTGGACACCAAGACTGGTCAGTGTTGCAGGACCAACCCTGCGGATTGGGGCCTTGTTTTTGGCCTCTCTTCCGCCCCAGGCTACTCGCCATGGCGCGGATGGGGGTGATTTCTTGGACATGCCTGTGGGGCGTCTGCACTAGGACCTACCGGGTCGTCTTTCCTTACTCCCCAATCTCTACGTCAGGCCGAGTGGGCTAGTCGGCCGGCGGTGTCCCCTGGGTGTTACTGGATGGGTGCTCAGTCACCTCATTCTCTCATGGTCCCTTATCCGCTATCTCCATTCCTTGGATTCGGTTCAGGCTTGAGCCTTCTTCCTTGGCAACAAGTGGACTCCTGGTTACGTGGGCTCTGTCCCCCTTTGCTGACATCTTACTTTCACCAGGCAGGATTGCAACTGGTGGGCCCGTTGGTGGCGTATCAGATGATGTCCCTTATATACAGAGCATTTGGGCTCTTCGGCACTGTAGGTTATTGATCCTAGATGGGGTTCCAGCACCCCAGGAGCTAGGTCTGTGCTCATTCCCCTTTGGTACGGTGGTTCCTCTTGAGCTGGCTATATTCAAGGACCCTGTCAGGGGGCACCCCCTTCTTTACTTGCATCTTCCTGTGAATGGTCACCTTGGGTACCAAGTCGCGCAGGTTGGCGGGGGGGGGAATTTCTTCCAAAACCCCCCGTGGTTCCTAGGTAGGGTCTCTTAGAGGTCCATCTTACCTACTGGCTTTGTTAAAACAATGAGCCTTCAGTTGACTCTATACTGCTGGACTTCTCCTCTTTAGGACCTGTCTATTTGGGGACACTTGGCCTGTTGGAAGACAATGTCCTGTTTTATTATTGGTCTGGAGCTTGAAGCAGGATGATTCTCCTGGAAGGTTCCTGATCCTGATCTGGGTGGGGGTCTACGCCCCCTGCTCCTCAGTGGTATTCGCTCCAATGGATGGCTTTCAGTGGCAGGTTGTGCTATCCTGGTGTCCCTCTGAGAGCCAACTAGGGGGGCTCTGTTGGGTCTCGCTTATATCACAGGGGCTCTGCCCTTGTTTTTACTGCCCCAGAATATTCTGACTGGTCATGAGGGCTTAGTAAATTTATGTCTAGACTTTCTATTTTATATGTTTTCTCTTCATTCACCCTGCTATGTGGGGTTCTGCGCACGGTCATGCTGATAAAGAGACCCGTGAGATTGATGGCCCCTGGGTGGCCTAGTGAACTGTGGTTCGCAGATGCTTCTGCTGAGGTACGCTTTCTCAGGAGTGCGGTTCTGTCCTTGTCAGGCTCCTTATGTCGTCCCAATCTACAGACTCTAGTCTGGGGCTTGACAGCTGATTCATTCACCCCTTGGAGACGGGCTTATCTTCTGGGTGACTTGGTATACGGGGGGCTAGGAGCAAGCTTCCTTGGCTTCCTCTTCCTCCGTCTATTGGGGGTTATGGTGTACCCATATTGATTGGCATGAGTCTCGGTCTCTCCCCTGTTGGACGTTCTCGGTTCCCAGGGTTCTAGAGTTGTTACAGCATAGGTTGGGGTTGGCTCCCCATCTAGGTACTCTGAAGGTTCAGGTTCTGTCCTGTCTGACTTCCTGTAGAAGTCTGGTTCTGTCTACCTTGTTAGGAGTTCTCTTGAGGATTGCTCAGGGGCATCTCCCAAGTAGTTCTATGGTCCCTGTTGGGATCAATTTTCATTCTGTTTGCCCTGTGGATTGTTCCCTTGGGACTTATCCTGGATGCTGTCTGAGCTGTTTTGTAGTTCAAGTAGCCCCTCCGGGGGCTGTTGCTTCAGTCAGACGTGTGCCTGAGAAGGTGGTTCTGATTACTTAGCCCTTGTTCATTATATATATATATATATATATATATATATATATATATATATATTACCATGATGTGGTGGTATTCCGCCTTACGCCGGACCCTTTTGTCCAAGGTGGTGTTTTATGATCATTATTTAAGTCTGCCTATGGGCCTTATTCTTAATAATGCTGAAGTAAGGGGTCTACATTCCCTCAACAGATGTTGACATTTTCCTGGTTGTTTCTTGTCCCTTAGGGGGACTGATGCCCTTTGGGGTCTGCAGGCGCCTCCTTATGTATGGGCCTGATCTCGTTTGCTTCCAGGGCCTATGCGCCCTTTGGACTGATCTTACTTGGATGGTTTGCCTTCCTGGTCCTGAGTAAAGGTTTCGGCTTCTTGCTGATCCTTGTTAGTGAAGGGGTCTGTATCCCCGCCTGTCTTGCGGGAGACCAGTTTTTATTTCCCCGTCGGGGAGAGTTCTACGTTTTACCGAGGCTTCTGTTGCCTTTGGGCTGGTTAGGCTGTTACACTGGCCTATTCCTTTAAGGGGGAAGAATCTCCCTCTCTTTATTCCGTTCTATTGGTGTTTTGGTACCTTTGGCCCTTCAGCACCAGGTTTTCTGTTGCATAAGTTGCTAGACCGCTGCTTGTTTCTGTTCAATACCTTTTCAAAGGTTTTGTTATGGGATTGACATTAGAGCCTTTGCTCATGTCGTGCTTGGTAGCAAAGTTTTGCAGGTGACAGCGCCTTTACTGTCTGCTGTGCCCTTTTTGTTGGGGATCCCACCCTACTTTATGGACACTGCTATTGGATGTCCCACGTGTAAGTATTATATTGGAGCAGGACGTACTGTATGCTTAGAATAATACAATTCTGTGAAATACTCACCTGTAGAATTTGGTATTATACGCATACAGTACGTCCTGCTCCACCCCACCCTGGTTTTACTTTTTCCCCTGTATGGTGATTGTTATCATTACTATTGTTACCAGTTGGTGGTTGGTTTCTCACTGCTTTTCAATACTGGGGATTTGTGGGAGGTCCCTGGGTATATGAAGGGCCGGGAGGAGCCTGTTTTTGCATGTCTGCAGTAAACAGCGCCCTCTGGCAGAGGATTACCCACATGTAAGTATTATATTGGAGCAGGATGTACTGTATGCGTATAATACCAATTCTACAGGTGAGTATTTCACAGAATTGTATTTTTTCCTATGTGTGCAGTTGTTGTTATTTTTGATAAAGTCTAATAATAATAAATACACAATAAATACAGATGCTTTGATCTAATGGTATTGTTTTGTATATAGTGTTTATTGCTGTTTGAGGTGCTTAGGGAAATCCCTGTATTTGATGGGTATATGCCCAGCAGTATACCTACCCCGTTCATTGCAATTAATGGAGTGGGTGTGCTTCATGGTGTAAACTCGATGTGTTCACATCCGCCATGTGGGATGGGGGGGGGGGGAGAGAGTCAATCTTCAATCTCGATAAGTTGTACACCTGTGGGTCCCAGTGGTGGAGCTGTGCCAGACAAAATGTAATTTTTGGCTGGGCACAGAGGAACAACCTCCTTGCAGCCTAAAAGAGGCCAATTTAAGGATAGCCATAACCTTCTCGGAGGGGTATTATTTGCCATGGTCTATCTGTAGTAATAATTCAAAGCAACTGACTATCCTGGGTTTTGGTCCACTTCCTCGGGGGAACCCCGCTATGTGAAACCCCTCCAGATCTCACGATAAAACTCACCTTACCTCGCTCCTACGGGGTATTCGCAACCGCTCGTTCAATCAGCGTGCTCGGAGCCACTGAGGTATGTGCGTCAAAGCTCAGCAGCTCCGAGCACGCTGGGGGCCACATCTTGTGCTTCCGTCTAACAGGGCGCCCTGCTAAAGAGAAGCGTGGGATACGGCCATGGCCCACGCATGCGCCGCTGGACCGGGATCCAGGTAAGGTTAGCGGGAGTCTTGGGGGGGTTCACACAGCAGGGCATCCCCATTTTGGATGCCCCACGGTGAGGGATTGGATCGGCACAGGAATCTTATAGGTTTTCGGGCCGATCCAGCTGTGTGTTGGTCCACTTTAAGCAGACCAAAACACAGGAATTTCACTCAGCTGTTTTGTTCCGCATTACAGGGGCATCCTCATTCTTGTGCAAAATTCTTGGGATTGGCTGTTTTCTCACTTCGATACAAGCTCCTACAGTACTTGTGCAGGCTCCTGTCCAGTGAGAAGTGACTGAGAACGCCAGCCATTCAGGTGTCTGCCCATAAGTTAATTTAGAACTCATGGCCAGGCATAATCATGCACGTTGGTGAGTTCTGATTGGAAAAGAGACTACATGTACCAGCGTGCAGGTGCGAGGGAATACACCTTGGGATAAATAAATGGGTAACCTACAATGGGTTTCCTTGAGGGTTTCCTAATCGGGAGCTGTAACACAATCCTGGAGCTTTAGACACTAGAGCCGGGTTACCAAGGGTTTTGGTCCATTTGAAGACGTTTTGCTGGTTATTGGATTTTTCAGTTCAGAATGATGTGTACAGGTATCTCCAGCAAATATATACCACGGTATTTATTGGCCTCACCCCAGCCCCAAATACTACCTGCATATCCGCCCTGTAACACAGCTCTGGAGGTGAGGGGGGTGACATGAAGAGGACTGTAAGGGTTAATCACTCACTAAATGGAGCCCCGAGTTCTCCTCTTCATGCATACTGGCTGCCAGTTTATTGGAGAAAAAAATGCCATAAGCCTTCTTGGCAGTCACACAGGGTGACACACCCGGGCCTATGGCCGCCATTTATGCCATAAAGGTGAAACACGCAGGCCCTGACTCACCATCTATATAACGCTGACATATTCCTCAACGCTGTATAGAGCACATAGAAGCAGTCACATGACCCCCTGTCCCAGAGCTCACACTCTAATGACCCCTTCACACTCACACACTATTATATAATTATATAGCGCTGATATATACCGCAGCGCTGTACAGAGCACATAGAAGCTGATTGGTCGCCCTGTGTGTGGGGTGGGGATGACAGGTCCTCCTCCCCGGTGACACCCGGCAGCTGGCCCCGCTCCCCTTCTCTCAGCAGCGGCCTTCATTGTCCCCACTTATTGCAGGCGTCGCTGCGTGGCATGCCGGGAGCTGTAGTCTCCGCCCACCTTGGGCGAGCCTGTGCTGCGCATGAGCCGACTACATGTCCCAGGAACCCCCGCGCGAGGACGGCCCTCTCCCTGCCCGGGGAGCGTGTGCCATTTAAATAAACAGCGAGGAAAATGGCGGAGAGCGCTGAGGGGGAATAAAGAGCCAAGAGGCTGCCGGGTGAGTAAGCTCCCCTCCCCTCGGTCCATTGGGTACCTCTGCTGCTCGGGGTGCGTGCCCTGCCCGTGACCGCCCGTCAGCTCCTGATGGAGGGATGATGACAGCTTACCTCTGCCATCATCCGCCACCTCCATAGCGGAGCCAAGCCCAGGAACCCCTGTCCCTGGAAAGCCTCCAGCTATACCTCAGACCTACGGGCTTACCCGGCTCAGCAGTTCCCTCATAGAATTGTCAACTGATCCCAACAGCAGCTGTCCCTGGAAAACCTCGCTCTCTGTACCTCAGACTAAGTGGGCTTACCTGGCTCAGAAGTCCCCTTCATAGGGTGTCCAGCTGATCAGCAGCACCTTGTCCCTGGAAAGCCTCCCTCTATACCTCAGATCCAGGGGCTTACCCGGCTTAGCAGTCCCCTCCTAGGATGGCCAGCTGATTCAGCAGCCCCTGTCCCTGGAAGGTCTTGCTCTCAATACCTCAGATCCAGGGGCTTACCTGGCTCCGCAGTCCCCTTCATAGGGTGTCCAGCTGATCCCGCAGCACCTGTCCCTGGAAAGCCTTCCTCTATACTTCTGACCTATGAACTTACCTGGCTCAGCTGTCTCCATCCTAGAATGGCCAGCTGATTCAACTGCCTTGGAAATGGGTCCTTCTGTCTGAGCTATGGCCTCCTAGAGCCCTAATACCCCAGCCATGGGGGCTTACACGGATCAGCAGTTCCCATGATTTCCACCTAGGATGGCCAGCTGATTCCCTGGAAATTACTGTTTTTCTGCTTTATTTACTCCCCCTGGTAATCTACCTGACTGGTCTCGTGATACCCTTTATAACCCCAGCCCGGGGGGGCTTACCTATGTCAGCAGCCCCTACCATCTTTGATTACCTGCTCTGGAAATCTCCCCCCTTCTTTTTGACTCCTCACCTGGAACATGACCCTAGGGGCTTGCCCTGGTCAGGAGTTCACACGATCCCTGCATAGGATGGGGCAGCTCATTCAGCAGCCCCTGGGCCTTGACCTTGAGCTGGGTGGTCAGTGGTTCCCCCTTCCCATAACCTAGGTGTAGGGTGGCCAGCTGGTTTATCTGCCCCTGTTCTGAAGATGACCAGCACCCTCAACAATAGGGGGCTACTCAACATAGAGTTTGCCCTGAATCTTCCCCTCTGACCCCTGACCTAGCCCTAGGTTGCTCACAGAGAGGCATCCCTGAAAATGCCTCCAGGTAACCTAGCTATATGATCTGCAGCTGATTTACCCCCACCCCCTTTGGATTTTCTGTTTAGGAGTGTGTTGTCTCTGGAAATTCCACCTTCCCCCTGTGATCTATGGATGAGTTGGGCAGCTGATCAGCCCCCCCCCCTTTCCAGGTGATCAGATGTTGGGATCACAATGCTGGTCATGGTAACAGAAAAGAGTTGGCTGTAGTTTGTCTGGATTTTGGCATCCCCTGCCTGTCCTTCAGATGTATATCATGGTGTAACTGGTTTTGTTTGGGCATGGTGGACGGGGAGCCGCCATGATTATCCTCTGTACCCCCTGCTGTCATTTCTCTGTCATGCCGAGGTCTGGTAATAGCAGGTAGCTGCCTATAATTGTTTGGCTGTTGCATCATGTGATGGTGAGTGCTAGGGTTACCCCATATGCCCTCTTGGGTTTTTTTTTTTTTTGCCTAGTATATGTTATGCCTGCCTGTTTCTCGGGTTGTGTAACTTGTCCTCTCTAGGCATTATGGGCTGTAAGCTGTCGGGGTTACCCCATTTGCCCCCTCCTGTCAAGCCTCTTGGTTTTGCCTGCCAGAAATCTCCTGCCTGCCCCTCAATCATGTGTTGTGGTCTTAAACCGGACCTTCAGCATGATTTATTGAAAAGCCCAAACGCTTAACAAAAACAATTCCCCAGCATATAAAATTAATATTTCACGTTTTTAGTCACTTATTATTCTTTCCCCTACCGGGCTGCAACTCTGTTCAGGGCTCTGGTATACGGGCGCCGCCTTTTTGACTTAGAAGCATCATGATCTGAGGAGAGCAGAGCGGGATAAAGTGCAGGGGTCGGGTTATAGCTGTGCTTTGCACAGACAGAGCAGAGCTGGGGTCAGGGAAAGGACAGCAATCCCAGAATGCAGAGTGACACAGACAGAAGACACAGACCTGTTTGCAGGCTGCCTGCTCCATGAGCCGCCATCTTGGATGTCTAAAGGCTCATAACATGCAGTAAGTGCAGTTAGGGTGATTACATATAAGATATTCTTATTCAGGGTGAAGGTCCGCTTTAACTTCTTCTTTGGCCAGTAAGCCGTCAAGATTACCCCATGTGCCCCCTCCTGTCATTTCTCTTGTCCTGCTGTGTCATGCCTACCTGCCCACTACTGTGATTTCCATGTCATGTGCCCCCACCTGTCACTAACCTGTTATAGTAATAGAAAGAAAGCTGTTTGTAGGGTGTCTGGCTTTCATGCATTCCCCCACGTGCCTCAGTTTTATATAATGTGGTCTCTAACTTGTCCTCCATGGGCAATGTGGACTGTAAGCTGCCATGCTTACCCCATGTGTTACCTCTGCAATGCCCTAGCTTGATGGGTGACATTGTAGAAACTGTCAGGAAGCTTGATAAGAAAAAGACATGCGTTTCTGGCTGTCAGGCATCCCCTGCCTGCCCCTCAAATTGGGTAACTTCTTTGAGCATTATGGGTGGTAAGCAGTCAGGATTATTCTACATGTGCCCCCCCCCCCCCCCTGTCATCTCTGCCATGCCTTGTAATAGGAGCTGACTATAGGTTGAGCTTGGTTGTCTTTCCTTGGGCGTGTATGTTGTGGTGTAACTCCTCTTCTCTAGGCAGTAAGCAGTCAGGATTTCCCCATGTGCCACCTTCAGTCATTTGTCATGCCCTAGCCTGAAGCTGCTTATAAGTGGTGTCTGTTATGTGATGGCCGACTGTCAGTGTTACCCCATATGCCCTCTCCTGTCATCATGTCATGCCCTAGCCTGGTATAGATTGTCTGGTTGTTGGGCATCCCCTGCTTATCCTATGCCTCAGGTGGTATGTAACTTGGTTTCTCTTGGCATTTGGGGCACTGAACTGTCGGCTATACTCTGTGCCCCCTCCTGTCATCTCTGCCATGCCAGCTTGATAAAAGCAAGGAGTAGCCATATCAAACTAGACAGGCATAGTCTCCCTGTCCCTCACCCTCAGGTTGTCTACCTTGTCTCTCTCGGATTGTTATGGGTGGCAAACTGACTTGGGCCCCCGGGGGGGGGGGGGAAGACACTGCTGCCTATAGGTTATGGGCTGTGTCTTGGTGACTGGACAGAACTGACCCCCTTGTCCCTCAGGGTTTTGATCATACGATATGTTCCCAGCCATCGTGGCCAGTAAGCTAAAGTTTGGATTACCTTGTCTGCCCCCCCCCCACGTTTCATCCTTATTATGCCCTTGCCTTGCCTGTCCCTGTTGTGGGATGGCAAGTGTCAGGGATACCCCATGCGCCTATAGGCTGTGTTACTATGTTGCCTTTCTGTTGGCAAGCCCTGTCTGACCCTCTGGTTTTATAAACAGGTGTACTTTAACTTTTATTGGTTATTGTGAGCAGTAAGCTGTCAGGCTTACCCCGCATGTCTCCTGTCATCTTTGCCATGACCTGGCTTGATGGAGAGGTGCAAGAAGTGGGCACACAGGGTAACCTAGACACTCGCTATCCCCTAATGCCCGGGGAAGACAGGTTAGAGAAACCTGAGGGGCAGGCTGGGGATTCCCAACAGGTAGTTACTACATAGGCACAAGCTACAGGCAGATACCAGGGTCAGCATGATAAAAGGTACCCGGAAGGGGGCTCATGAGCTAACTCGGATAATCCCACAATGTCAATGAGAAGACAAAAAAAAGTAGTTACCTATAGAGTTGTGTCTGGACTCAATGTGTAGTAACTGTTGGGAATCCCCTGCTCGTCCCTCAGGTTTCTTGAACCTGTCTTCTCTGAGCATTGAGGGATAGCAAGTGTCTGGGTTACCCATGTGCCCGTTTCTGGCACCTCTCTATAACATTTTCCCTGTTCTGGTAAGCAGCTGCCTATAGCTTATGTCTGGTTGACAGGAATCCCCTGGCTGTCCCGCAGGTTTAACGGTCTATCACGCTTACACCAGGTTTTGTCTGTGTAGTAACGATCTGTCTTGAATCCCCCATATTTTCCTCAGGTTTCTCTAACTTGTGTTCTCTGGGCTTTGTGAGTTGGCGAGGGTCTGGGTGACTGGAATCCCCTTCCTGCTTCTCGGGTTTCTTTAACCTGTTTTCTCTGGGCATCATAGTTTGGCAAAGGGTCTGTGTGATGGGATTCCCATGCCTGTCCCTTAGGTTTCTCTAATCTGGGCATTGTTGGATAGCTAGTGTCTGTTACCGCACATACCCACTTCTGGAACTTCTCTCCCTTACCCTGGTATCTGCCTGTAACTTGTATCTATGTGTTAACTACCTGTGAGGAATCCCCCCACCTACCCCTCATGTTTCATTGATCTGTCTTCTCTGGGTATTGTGGGATGGTAAGGGTTGGGGGTGACAGGAATTCCCTGCCTGCTTTTCACGTTTATTTGACTTCTCAGTGACATTGTGGGATTATCCGAGTTGGCTCATGAGCCCCCTTCTGGGTACCTTTTTATCATGCTGACCCTGGTATCTGCCTGTAGCTTGTGCCTATGTAGTAACTACCTGTTGGGAATCCCCAGCCTGCCCCTCAGGTTTCTCTAACCTGTCTTCTCCGGGCATTAGGGGATAGCGAGTGTCTAGGTTACCCTGGGTGCCCACTTCTTGCACCTCTCCATCACACTTACCCTGGTATCTGCCTGTTGCTTGTGTCTATGTAGTAACTACCTGTCGGGAATCCCCTGCCTGCCCCTCAGGTTTTTAGTGTAAATTGACTTTTTCTGGGCTCGAGCTTAACGTTAGAATAGCGCATATGTGTGCGGCTGGCCGGGTAAGCAATCCATGCTGGTGCACACTAGGCTGGAACAGTCGCCCCAGGCGCCATCTGTCAGGAGAGTCTCCTGATTGGCTGGTTAATCTGTGCGCGTGTGTCTGTAACCCTTGTGGGGGTCCCCGGCTCCATTTTTTTTCTGGGCTTTTAACCCTTGCTGCGCTGGCGTCATTGTGTACAGATGGGTCCAGCCATTGTTTGCTAAGGATGGGGGCGGGAGAGGCGTTGGGAAGGGGGAAGAAAGGGGGGTGGGGGCCCTTATTTTCAATGCAGGGCTCTGACAATTAGCAGGCGGAGGGCACGTTTAACTCTTCACTGCCGAAGAAGGTTTTGTCTGATGCGAGGGGGCTACAACAAAAGGCCAGCAGTGCACCTCACGCCAGGCCAATCCGCTCCGACTTTTGTTGCGGCAGCGTGTCGGAAAAGGTTTCCCCACTAAGCAGAAAGCAAACAGTGCAAGCGGGGATCCCGACATTGGGGGGGGGGGGTCGTGTTTGACTTCCTCATTAAGGGAACAATGTTTCCCACCCCCTTCTGACCGTTGCGCTCTTTGTGTCTAAGCGGAGCTCCTTATTAAGCCAGCGGAGGTGGCCTCAGGTCCTGCATGTCAATGAGCTCCAGTCTCTGGGTTGCTATGGACTCAAATGATTGGAGGGGGGGGGGGCTGCACCGAGTGACTGACAGGCCGGGGGGGGGGGGGGGGGGGGGGATGTCAGTAAGGCTGCTCCTCCATATGCTTTGCATGTTTTAGCTGCTTCTAGGATAGGCAAGGGTTAATCTGATGGTTTTCCTTGAGCCTGATTGGCTGTCTGGAGGATAACGCTAGAGAGTGGGGCGCTAGAATGGTGGTACATGCTGTTAATCGACATCTGTGTAGGGAGGAAGGGAGAGCTCCTGTCTAATGCTGAGCGGCGGTATCGTTAGAGAGACAAAATAGGTGCCTACCTATCGTGTGTGTATAGCGCTGACCTATTCTGTGGCGTGGCTAAAGCCAGATGGCAACGGCGTCCGCTCATTGTGTCCTGAGCTGATTATCTGTGACGGTCACTTAAAGCGATCCTTCACTCTGAATAAGAGCCTATATTATATGTTTCCCACACCCTGTACATACAGATTGCTCACATTAAAAATCATCCTACCTGCATCTACTGCCTTCTGACTGTGCTGCTCTGCATTCTGGGATTGCTGTCCTTTTCCTGACCCTAGCTCTGCTCTGTCTGAGCAAAGCACAGCTATAACCTGCCCCCTGTACTTTATCCCGCTCTCCTCAGTAAGTGTGATGCTTCTGAGTCCAGATGGCGGCGCCCGTATCCTAAAGTCCTGAACAGAGTTGCAGCCCGGTGGGGAAAAGAATAATAAGCGACTAAAAACTTAAAATATATTAATTTTAGATGCTGGGGAATCGTTTTATAAGGGTTTTGGGCTTTTCATTAAATCAGGGTGAAGGTCCGGTTTAAGGGGAACACAAAATATATGCGGGGGGGGGGGTTACGTTTATCCTCTAGCTACACTTAACAGATCCTTTAAATAAGACCTAAACCCTCCCTGAAGATTGATTAGGTTAGTTAGAAACCACTCTGGCAAATGTGCCAAGGTGCTTCCTAACTAATCTAACCTATCTCTTCACACCTCCAGTGAGCCCTGCATTAGTGATACTCACCTTTTCCTAGCAGAGCTCTATCTGATGGGGGACATAAAACTAACCTAGCCTACCCCCTCACTCAATCAGTGATTGACAAAAGGTAAATATTGCTGCCAATCACATGACGGCTGGTTACTAATTGGGGTTTGCATTTCAAACATTTAACTGTTGCCAGCACCACATATCTGGCTGCCAATTGAAAGAGGAAGAGACTCTGCCTTACCACCTCTTTAACCTGGACTAGAGTCTTTTAGTCTGCATTAAATCCATTAGGGTCCTGCATCACTGCTCATCTCCGTTTGGCGGCGTGCCTGCGTCGGCCATTTTCAAATCTGGCCCAAGTTTTTGCTATTCTGGTGAGTTGAAACCCCTGGGTTTACCCGATAAACTTCCTTGCCTGGCGGTCCCATGGGGCATGTGCAGACTCTTGTCCAATCAACAACAATATTTGCCATGAATACTAGGGGTCAGCATAGGGAAAGTGGAGCAGCCACATCCCCTGTCTCGCTGAGGTTTTCGGCACACATTCATCCCCAATCTATTTGAATGGCTGGATGCAGGAGCACCTCCACCTCAGGCAGGCTGGCTATGTGGCCGCAGTGTGGGAGCAGTATACAGGCGATTGTGGGGATTCACAGAATATGGCATCCAGTATCGGTTACTTAGTCGGCAGACCGACCTACCTGCTGATAGGTCCACTTTAATTTGTCGATCGCTGGAGCTTCACGCAGACAGCAAATGTCTCTGAGTGAACAAGAGTCTACGCGTGAACCATAGGACCAGGGAAAGCTTTTCTGGGAAATCTTGGGAGTTTCACACAACTTTTAACCTTGCTCAGGGGACTGGGCACAGCTTCTTGGGTGATTTGACTTTAGCTCCTCTAAGACTGGACAGTCATCGATAATTAATGGGCTGTGGACAGATGCTCTTTGTGGTATATATTGGCCTTTGTGACACATCACAGAACTTTTTTTTTTTTTTTCTATTCATGTCTGTTACAATTTACTCTATGGGTAAGGTAAGCTCTTTTGTGAGTGGGGCGTAATGGGAGCTGTGTTTGTGTATCGGCTGCTCTACTGGATAACACACTAAATGATGACAAGTATTACTGCTCCTATGCTCGAGGGATAGGATGTCTCCTGAATGGTCCCACAATTCTAGTTTCCAGCCTTAAGGTGTGTATGTGGAGTACAGGACCAGAATGAGGTGGCCAGTATGCCTCTATGGACACCTCGACCCGGCCCTGTTTCTCTGTGGTAAATGGATGATGAGGTGATGTTCCCCATGAAAGGGTCTCCCTCTGTGGTGGATAGATGGTGAGGTAGTGTTCCTCAGATGTGTCTCTCTCTGTGGTGGATGGGTAGCGTTCCTTAGGGTTGTGTCTCCCTTGGATGGATGGTGAGGTGGTGTTCCTCAGGGATGTGTCTCCCTTGGATGGATGGTGAGGTGGTGTTCCTCAGGGATGTGTCGCCCTTGGATAGATGGTTTGGTGGTGTTCCTCAGGGATGCGTCTCCCTTGGATAAATGGTGAGATAGCGTTCCTCAGGGATGTGTCTCCTTTGGATGGATGGCGAGGTGGTCCTTATGGTTGTGTCTCCCTTGGATGGATGGTGAGGTGGTGTTCCTTAGGGTTGTGTCTCCCTTGGATGGATGGTGAGGTGGTGTTCCTTAGGGATGTGCCTCCCTTGGATGGATGGTGAGGTGGTGTTCCTCAGGGATGTGTCTCCCTTGGATGGATGGTGTGGTGGTCTTCCTCAGGGATGTGTCTTCCTTGGATGGATGGTGAGGTGGTGTTCCTCAGGGATGTGTCTCTCTTGGATGGATGGTGAGGTGGTGTTCCTCAGGGATGTGTCTCTCTTGGATGGATGGTGAGGTGGTGTTCCTCAGGAATGAGTCTCCCTTGGATGGATGGTGAGGTGGTGTTCCTCAGGGATGAGTCTCCCTTGGATGGATGGTGAGGTGGTGTTCTTCAGGGATGTCTCCCTTGGATGGATGGTGTGGTAGTCTTCCTCAGGGATGTGTCTCCCTTGGATGGATGGTGTGGTGGTCTTTCTCAGGGATGTGTCTCTCTTGGATGGATGGTGTGGTAGTCTTCCTCAGGGATGTGTCTCCCTTGGATGGATGGTGTGGTGGTCTTCCTCAGGGATGTGTCTCTCTTGGATGGATGGTGTGGTGGTCTTCCTCAGGGATGTGTCTTCCTTGGATGGATGGTGAGGTGGTGTTCCTCAGGGATGTGTCTCTCTTGGATGGATGGTGAGGTGGTGTTCCTCAGGGATGTGTCTCTCTTGGATGGATGGTGAGGTGGTGTTCCTCAGGAATGAGTCTCCCTTGGATGGATGGTGAGGTGGTGTTCCTCAGGGATGAGTCTCCCTTGGATGGATGGTGAGGTGGTGTTCTTCAGGGATGTCTCCCTTGGATGGATGGTGTGGTAGTCTTCCTCAGGGATGTGTCTCCCTTGGATGGATGGTGTGGTGGTCTTCCTCAGGGATGTGTCTCTCTTGGATGGATGGTGTGGTAGTCTTCCTCAGGGATGTGTCTCCCTTGGATGGATGGTGTGGTGGTCTTCCTCAGGGATGTGTCTCTCTTGGATGGATGGTGAGGTGGTGTTCCTCAGGGATGTGTCTCTCTTGGATGGATGGTGAGGTGGTGTTCCTCAGGGATGTGTCTCTCTTGGATGGATGGTGAGGTGGTGTTCCTCAGGGATGTGTCTCTCTTGGATGGATGGTGAGGTGGTGTTCCTCAGGGATGTGTCTCTCTTGGATGGATGGTGAGGTGGTGTTCCTCAGGGATGTGTCTCTCTTGGATGGATGGTGAGGTGGTCTTCCTCAGGGATGAGTCTCCCTTGGATGGTGAGGTGTTCCTCAGGGATGTGTCTCCCTTGGATGGATGGTGAGGTGGTGTTCCTCAGGGATGTCTCCCTTGGATGGATGGTGAGGTGGTGTTCCTCAGGGATGTGTCTCCCTTGGATGGATGGTGTGGTGGTCTTCCTCAGGGATGAGTCTCCCTTGGATGGTGAGGTGTTCCTCAGGGATGAGTCTCCCTTGGATGGATGGTGAGGTGGTGTTCCTCAGGGATGAGTCTCCCTTGGATGGATGGTGAGGTGGTGTTCCTCAGGGATGAGTCTCCCTTGGATGGATGGTGAGGTGGTGTTCCTCAGGGATGAGTCTCCCTTGGATGGATGGTGAGGTGGTGTTCCTCAGGGATGTGTCTCCCTTGGATGGATGGTGAGGTGGTGTTCCTCAGGGATGTGTCTCCTTTGGATGGATGGTGAGGTGGTGTTCCTTAGGATTGTGTCTCCCCCTGTTGGTGGATGGTGTTGCTTTTTGCTATTGTAGCACCGCAGCACCTGTTAAACTGCACCTTGGGAAACCTTTAATAAAAAGCCCAAGCCCTTAACTATTCCCCAGCATCTAAAATTAATGTATTTTTCATTTTAGTCACTTTTTATTCTTTTCCCTGCTGGGCTGCAACACTGCAGCAATCTAGGATATGGCGGCCACCGCCATCTTGCCTCAGAAGCATCACATACTGAGTGGGGAGGGGTGAGTGCAGGGGGTGGGGTTAAAGCGAAAGAGCAGAGCTGGGGTCAGCAATAGGACAGCAATCCCACAATGCAGAGTGGCATAGTTAGAAGACACTTCCTGTCTGCAGGCAGCCTAAGACTTCATGGTTTACCATCTTGGATGTTTAAAGGCTCAGAAAATGATTTTTAATGTGTTCAAATCTGTATATACATGGTAGGGGAAAACATACAAAATATGCTCTTATTCAGGGTGAAGGTCAGGTTTAAGGGCACGAATGGCTCTCTAGGTCAGAGTGAATATTAACACACTTGTTGTGTTGAAGCTTTGTGTGTTTGTGAATACTTTTATTGTTCCCCTTTTTAGAGGTAACCGACATAGGAACCCCTGGTCGTCGCATATGTTTCTTATATGTATGTGATCAGACAAGAAGGACCTAGCAATCCCCCCAATGAGAGGTTGCAGGCAAGCTCCCGAGGCTGCTTTTGGGCTTATAGTGTTTGCATCTGGAAGGTCTAATACCGGCGGACAGGCCCGGTGTCCCTAGGCAGGACTCCTGGATGCAGATCAGGTCGGTAGGCGTCCAGATCTGCTTGCGCTGTGTTAGAAGATCCGGGGCCCATTAAGAGATAAATGGAATTTTCCACTGCTACTTTCTGCCGCTTCTCTGAATATTTGACACTGCAACCAAAAAAAAAAACCCTCGCTGCTTCTCGGCATGACTCACTGGCGTATAAATAGCCCCACGCAAGAACCTTTCCGTAAACTAGTCCCTCCCTATATATATTTTTTCTTTACTTTTGATTACTAACCAAGCGAATGGTTTGCTGTCTCCTTTTGAAAAGTAGAAAAACAGGAAGCTGTTCTTGCCAGAAAGAGAAACTGGCTGATCAAGAAAAAGGGTTACATTGCTCGACCTGTTTGTATAGAAGGCACTAATAGGACCCTAATCATCTTTATAGAAATCTTTCATAAAGCATACAGATGCTGTCTGGGCACCGTGTCGTGTTACCCGGCCCCTCTGCGCTGAGGAAGAGCAGCAGGTGATGGGAGCATTGGGTCAAGTACATAGGACTTTTCTTCATCGCACCTGATTTCTCCTCGTGTGCCGCTTCACATCGACCCTGCCCTTCTTTTTTTTTTTTTTTAATGGCCACACCCACAAGATGACTGCCTCACTTAGTACCGGCAGGACTTGGGCAGCATAACAACCAGTTCTTTGAACAAAGGTTGGCATTTAGAGGAATGTGTTTTTAAGTGTTTGCTTCCTCGGGCACCTTCCTTTTTAGGAGAGAGTCCTCCCACTTTTCCAGGCTAGGTTAAACTGATTCCATCTGACCAGAAAGATTAAAAAGGTGTCCATTGGCATCAAAGAATTGTTCGGTTGTAGAGATCCTAAAATTCCCTATGAAGCCTGAAGTATCTAAAATTCCAGGAGTTCCATCCGTGAATTAGGATTCAGGGGGATCAACATTTGAAGCCTATATTGAAGCACCAGCATTGGTGTTGGATGTGTATTTTGGGGTCTCCGTTTGCATGCTCATTGGTTAGCATTTGTCAAAGTTCTGAGCCCTAGGTTACTGCATTTTGACCCATTTTGGGATGCCCTTCCCCCGATCCAGCAGCGCCTACACAGGCTCTCGTCCAATCACAGCTGTTTTCTGTTCTTAAACCGGACCTTCAGCACGATTTAATGAAAAGCCAAAACCTTTAAAAAAAAACCTATTCCCGAGCATCTAAAATTAATATATTTTAAGTTTTTAGTCACTTATTATTCTTTCCCCCACTGGGCTGCGACTCTGTTCAGGACTCTAGGATATGGGAGCTGCCATCTTGACTCAGAAGCATCACACATACTGAGGAGAGCGGAATAAAGTACATGGGGCGGGGTTATAGCTGTGTTTTGCAGACAGAGAGTAGCTGGGGTCAGGGAAAGGACAGCAATCACAGAATGCAGAGCGACACAGTCAGAAGGCACTTCCTGTTTGCAGGCTGCCTAATGCCCCATGAGCCGCCATCTTGGACGTTTAAAGGCTCATAACATGCAGTAGATGCAGGTAGGATGATTTTTAATATGAGCAGGGTGTGGGAAACAAATAAGATATGCTCTTATTCAGGATGAAGGTCCACTTTAAGTCATTTGGCAAACGGCTCTGATAGCCTGCAATAGGGAGGGCAATCGGCGACATCCCCAGCAGTGCATGCGCTGCCACCCCAGCCTATCTGAATGCCTGAGGCGGGAATGCGCACACAGCCCGAAGTTGCTTGCACTCCCCATCGCAAACAATCGGAGCCATTTGCCGAAAGGCATGAGCCACCATTACTTCAAATCTTGGATGCCCCAGGGAAATCCAGCGGACGGTCCTGGAAACTTTTAGGTAGACCCTTTTTAAACGGCCACTCCTGCAACACAAAAAACCCCTGCCAAATGGCAATGAAGCTCAAGTAATGCAAAGAAATAAGTCACCTTAACCCCGAATACAGCCCAAAAGATGGCTGACTGTGGTACTGAACACCCACCGCCATCTTCCTGAAGTCCCAGCCGGCTGCTGGGAGCAGACGCTCTCTACATCACACGCGCCCATGCACATGGTCCTGGGTGTTCGATGCTGTGGCACAGTTGACTTCGGGGTTAAGGTGAGTAGCTGTCTCTATAGCGCTGTCTTGGCACTAGTTAAACCGGACCAACACCTGTTTTTTCCTTAATGAGTGGAGCAGACAGCGAATAAAAACAAGCACAAACATAACCACCCCCAGAACGCTCGATATCCTTACCTTCACCTTGGACCAGCTCCGGGATAGGATTTGTTTGGCACCGGGGTGGGATGTGCGCACTGGTGGCCAATCGCGGGACTCCTTTCCTGAAGTGAAGGTAAGGATATTGGGCATTCTGGATGCCCTCACAAGCTTGTTCTTATTCTCTGTCTGAGGGACCAACACCCATCAAAGGAGAACTGGGTGTTGGTCCGCTTTAATTCACCTATGCATTTGTGTGGGGATTTGCAAAACCTAACCTGTGGTGGTGGGCCTTGTAGCCGTGGGCCAGGGGACCCCTGCTCTAGGGCACGGTTTCTCAGCCTGCAGTACACATACTTTAGACGGTACACGGCAATATTTGGGGGCACGGCAACATGTGGTCTACTTATTTTTGTACTATTTAATAATGATGACCCCCTTGGGAGTACTTGG
The DNA here is from genome assembly GCA_027917425.1 of Gastrophryne carolinensis. Classification (NCBI taxonomy): domain Eukaryota; kingdom Metazoa; phylum Chordata; class Amphibia; order Anura; family Microhylidae; genus Gastrophryne; species Gastrophryne carolinensis. The sequence continues at coordinate 41,930,007 of CM051243.1, read as the reverse complement.
TTGGTATTCTTGTTGCTTGGGGGTAGTTGGCATAAAAGTCTGAGGGCCGCTGCACTAGGGCATCCTTACTTGCAGTGCTGCTTTATGACTGAAGGTATTCTGGAGAAGAGCTCTTTCGGTTGGTGATCCTTACTCTGTTCTTTCTCGGTTGAGAAGGGATTTTGGCCGTGGATTCTCTGATAGAGACGTCCTGTAGGGTTCCTGTACCTTTACAGTTGACCCCACCAATGAATCCTTGGGATATCAACCTGTTGCAGTCTGCTTTGTAGGTGCCTCCTCTTTTCCCTTTGTTCTTCAGGATGACCCAGGGAGAGAATGGTCCCTCCCCCTGATAGGAAACACAAACTGAACAGACCCCACCCTTCCCCCTCCACCTCAGTTTTTTGTTTTTCCTGCCTAAGAAAACCACTGGACAGATGGGCTGCAGCTTTTTTTTTTTTTTCAGTTCAGGAGCCCCTGGAGAAGCCCACTGAGCCCTGGACCACTTGATTTTCGACTAGTTCATCTGAGGTCCAGGAACGGTCAGGGCAGTCCCGCCATAGCTGACAGCGCACACGTCCTGCACTGTCCATCCTGAGCAAATGCATTGATCTTTGCTTTTAGTAGCTGGAACCAATTAGCTGATATTTATTTAATGGATTCTATGGGACCCCTGGCAACACTTCTTCTCCAGCCTCAGGGGCTGCCATGATGCTCCCTCTAATGTGGTCTGTTACTGGGTGGGTCATAATTACTTGCTTGTATTTGGAACTGGCTGTCCTACTTTTTTCGTTGCTGACCCTGGACTAGCTACATGAAGCTGCTGGAACATCTACAGCCATTCTGTTATATTCCAATGTAAAACAAGCGTGCAAGTGAACTACTTGATGATTAATACAGTGGGTGATATGACTCGTCGGGTGACTAAGGTGAGGCCAGGACAGTTGTGCCATTTGCTGGATCAGTTCCTTCGTGGTGCCTCTAAAAAAGAATCTGAATCTAGGAGGCTGCATCGAAGGCCTGACCTTGAGGCAGTTATGGGAGAAGCAGTTGCCATGGCAACCTGCACACATATATGGCTCTTCCTTTGGGAAAAGGCTGCCTAAGGAATTCTGTTTAACCAGTTGCGGTAAAACTGGTAAAGTGCCGCATTGCCTCCAAGAAGGCAGGATGCATCTGTCGTGTCATGAGGCGTAACAAGGCCACATAGGCTAGTCGCCTATCTGTCATGTCACCTATGTATATATTCTTAGTATACAGTACGTCCTGCTCCAAATCTAATACTTACAGTTGGGATATACTCCGCCAGATGGCGCTGGACTGCAGAGACATCAAAAATAGGCTCCTCCCTGCCCCTCAAATACCCGGGGACCTCCCACAAATCCCCAGAATTTCTTTGCACTCTGGCTGCGAAGGACGAGAAATGGCTCTCTACTCGCAGGTGAGCGGGGTTATTAACCTGCGGCCCTGTAGGACTATTCCCACCCGTTCCACTAGTAATATGCCTCCCAGCCTTGGCTGCGCTGGTCGGGTGAAGGTAGGCAGCAGCGCTGTTAGGTGCTTAGGAGCGCTGCTTCACCGCAATCCCCCACCAAAGGGTAGGTGGTTCAGGCTTATGGTGAGCCTCTATGGGATGCCCCTCCCGCACTAGTTCCCCTGCCCATCGGTGGGCCCTGTTTAAGTGGCCGCTGTTCTCCCTCATCCTCCTTGTAGCCTTCGGTGGAAAAGAGGGGGGTGTAAATGTGTATGCTATGCATTCTGTGTTTTACCCTCTTTTTCCATTCTGTTTAGTCTTGTATCAGCCACCACGCTGACTTGCCTTTACTGTCTTTTTAAAATTGCCACCGCTGCGCGCTGACTTGGTTCCGCGCTTGGCGGCGGCATTACCTCAGGCGCTGGTGCGCCATCATTGGCTGCCTGCACGTTCTGGCTTCGCGCTCTTCGGGGGGCGGGGCCCGTCTATGGCGCGCTCCGCGTCATCGCCGATACCGGCCTGCCCCTCGAGGTATACCGATGCCGCGGGCGGCTTTATATCTTTCACTTTTGTTACTGTGTGCTTACAGGTCTTGTCTGCGTATGTCTTTCAGGCTGGGCGAACCCTTTTGGCTTCTCCCGGCCCTGTATTCGTATGTAACTTGTAGGCTTTGTAAAAATAATACTCCCACTTCCCTAGCGGGTTATTGAGGCATCCAGGGTTGCTATATAGCGTTATTCCCTATCGACGTATAGCGCCGCTATAATCACCATATGGAGGCATCCCAGAATAATGTGACCGGGGTCCCTTTGGGACAAGACCGGCGGTGTATGGCATGTGGACAACCTCATGCTGATGCTGACAAGGCGTGGGTCTGCGTACCCTGTGGTGAGCAAGCGCTGGCTTTGCAATCTGGCCTGCCAGTGGCTGCACCTTGTTTCACTTCACCTTCTCCCCCAAGCTTAAATCTCACTCCTGCTGAGTTGCATACAAGTGGGGATTCTCAGCCTGATGTGTCTTCTAGACAACCTACTGCTGAACAGATTATTGCAAGGTCCTTAGCGCGTAAGGGCCCTGGTAAGAAGCGGCACCTGACGCCTTATGATACTGTTTTCCCTATGGGATCTCAGGAGTTTATGAATCTGTGTGGCTATACCCCTTCTGATGGAGAGCTCTTTTCTGACTCAGGCTCATCTGATGAGAGACCAAGGGGTCATGACGATTCTGGCTCTGACCCCTGGGCCCCGGATGACACTGACAGATTATTGACCCAGATCTTTGATGTTCTGTCTATCTCTCTCCCTGGTGAGGCTCCCAGGCAAAGAGGGGAGCGCTTCCATACAGCAACATCACGTTTGGAATTCCTAGAGCAGGCACATTTCCATTCCCTTGTGCTCAAGGAATGGGAGTGCCCCAGTAAACTTCCCGGGGTTACAAGGGATTGGGATAGGAAGTATCCTTTTCCACCTGAGGTGGTTAAATGTTGGTCATTCCCCCCCGAGGTGGATGTCCCGATCCTAGGGCTATCTAACACCCCTGTCATGCATTCCCCTGATTCTACTACTCTGCGGGATGCTGAGGACCGGCGCATTGACCTGCTGGCCTCCCACGCCTTTGCATGTGCAGGGACGGCGCTGCGCCCGGTCTGTGCCTCTGCCATTACTGATGTAGCCACTAGAACCCTCATCAGAAATATGCTTGATAGTGCCTCTGATCTCCCTTGTGAGGTGTTTAATGCACTCTCCAGTTGTGATGTGTTTTCTAAATTTTGTTCTAGTAGCATTGGATGACACCATCAGAATGTGTGCAAGAACTTCTGCCCTCGAGGTGGCTATACGTCGCTTGGTCTGGCTGCGACAGTGGGGTGCTGACAATGCTGCGAAGAAGGCCCTTACTGGGCTCCCCTTTAAGAAACTACCTCTGTTTGTGGCCCGTCTAGACCTGTTTGGTAGGAGAGGTAAGTTACCCCAGCGCAGATGACTCTCGGCCCCTTCGGGGCCAGGGCCCCCCTTCCGCCCCCCCCACCATGGTCTTAAACAGAAACACCCTGGCTCCTCTGGGGGGGCTAAGCCCAAATCCTCTCCTAAGTCCCCTCAAGCATGATGGGGCGCTTTCACCCGCCTGGGTGAGGGGACTGCTGCGGCACCTTGCTTAAGTCTGGAGGCATCACGCCTCAGACCGGTGGATTTAGGAGGTAGTGTCCTCCGGCTACAAGATGGTGTTTGCTGTGCGGCCTCCCCTAAGATTATCTGGTCCCGGGTACACCTGGTCCCTGCTTCTACTCAGGTGCTGGGTCTGGGGGTCGTTTGCAGATTTCCCTTAACAGACAGAGGCAAGGGACCCTACACCAACCCTTTCACAGTTCCCAAAATAGATGGGTCAGTCTGGCCCATTCTGGATGTACAGATCTTCAGCAAATTGTCAAGTACAGGCGCTTTCCTCATGGAAACTCTGTGCTCTGCCATCTGCTCCTTGCGACCCGGGGGCTTCATGCCTTTTGTGGATATCAAAGATGCTTACTTTCACATCCTTGTGTTTTCAGGACACCAAGATTCCTCAGATCCACGTTGGAAGATCAACACTGCCAATTTGTGGCCTTGCCATCTGGCCTCTCTTCAGCTCCCAGAGTGCTCACCAAGGTGCTGGCGGGGGTGATGTCTCTGATGAGGCCAAGGGGCGTCCGCGTGCTGCGCTTTTCCCAGCCTCTACATCTGGCAAAGTTGGATACTCAGCTGGTGGTGTCCATTCTGGAGTCATCTGGATGGGTGATCAGCCACCCCAAGTCCTCACTGTCCCTTTCCTTGGTAACTTCATTCCTAGGAATGAATCTGAACACGGTTCAGGCAAGGATATTCCTTCCTCAGCAGAAGGTGGACAATCTGCTTGCACAAATTCAGTTCCTCCTAGCTGTCCCCATCCCTTCACCAGGCAGGGGATGCAGCTGGTGGGCCTGATGGTGGCGTGCTTCGAAGCAGGCCCTTGTGGTCAGTCCCCCTTGGGGCTTCTGCAACTTCTTCTATTGTCTGTATGAGACAAGAACCCAGCATCCCTGGACAGGGTCTGGGTGTCTTCTCCTGGGAGACGGTCACCACGGATGCCAGTCTATCAGGTTGGGGGGGTTCTTCTGGAGGTCCCTGCGGTTCCAGAGGAGGTGGGGCCCTTAGGAGGTCTGTTCACCTATCAATGTCTTGAAGCTGTGAGCGATCAGGTTAGTTCTGGTTCATTTGACTACTAATTTTCAGGGCCTGCCTGTTCCGGGGCGCACGGTCACTCTGATGGCAGTTGCCTACATCAATCATCAGGGAGGGACCCGGAGCAAGAGGGTCCTCCAGGAAGTGTCTCTGATTCTAAACTGGGTGGAGGCAATGTTCTTGCATTTCAGCGGTATACATTCTGGGGGGGGGGTCCCTCTGCAACAGGGTGTTCCAATCTCTGTATCACCGTTGGGGCCAACCTGATGTGGATCTGTTTGCGTTCCGTCACAATCACATGCTCCCGGCCTTTGTCTCTCTGTCCCAGGATCCTCTGGCCGTGCCCATGGATGCCTTAGTAATGTCATGGCAGGACATTCAGTTTTTGTATGTCTTTTCTACATTCCCCCTGCTAGGCAGGGTTCTGCGCAAGATTGCTCTGGAAGGGGTGCCAGTGGTTCTGGTGGCTTCAGGTGGCCAAGAAGAGTGTGGTTTGCAGACGTGGTGCATATGGCAGTAGATCAGAGCTTTCTGCCTGGAGTGCCAGATCTGCTCACTTATAACTCCTTACGCCAGTGGTTCCCAACCCTGTCCTCAAGGCACACCAACAGGCCAGGTTTTGCAGATCTCCACAAAGATGCACAGGTGGAGTAATTAGTGCAGCTGCAGAGCAATAGAGCTGGCTATTTGGAGATCCAAAAAACATGACATGTTGATGTGCCTTGAGGACAGGGTTGGGAACCACTGCCTTACGCCATCCCAATTACAATCTCTGGCCTTGGCGGCCTGACTGCTGAAACCTCCATCTTAATGGAGAAAGGCTTGCCTACCTCGATGGTTCCATGGTGAAGGCTAGGAAGAGGACTTTTTCTTCCATCTGTTATAAGGTATGGCGTACCTACATTGACTGGTTGAGTCTTGGTCTCTTCCCTGTTGGGTGTTCTCAGTTCCCAGGGTTCTGGAGTTTTACTGCATGGGTTGGAGTCGGTCTCTAACTCAGTACCTTGAAGGGTCAGGTTTCTGCCCTGTCTTCTTTCAGAAGTCTTTTGTTCAGCATTCCTTGATTAAGACTGCTTTTAGGGGGTTGCTCATGTGCGTTTCCCCACGACAACCTATGGTCCCTGTGTTTGGGATTTGGAATTGGTCTTGCCTGCCTTGCAGGGTGCTCCCTTTGAACCTGTGCAGGATGCTGCCTTGGCCATTCTTACGCTCAAGGTTGTGTTTCTGGTAGCTATCACTTCTGTCAGGCGTGTGTCTGAGTTGGCGGTGCTGTCCATTCAGCCCCCTACTTTAAGAGGCTCCAGGACAAGGTGTTTCGTTTCAAACCTGACTTTCTGCCTAAAGGTAGTGTCTGCCTTTCATTTGACTCAGGATATTGTTCTTCCTTCTTTGTGCCCTAACCCTAGCAATGCTAAGGAGAGAGTTTTGCACTCTTTGGATGTGGTTAGGTGTCTGAAGTACTATCTGGTGGCTACTGCACCTTTCAGGAAAACTGATGCTCTTTTTGTGGTCCCTTCTGGTCCTAGGAAGGGTTTGGCTCCTGCCAAGTCTACTATCAGCAAGTGGATTCGTCAGGCTGTGATTCAGGCCTACTCTGCTAAGGGGAAGAATCCTCCCTTCGCCTTATTGCTCTTTCTACTCGTGCTATTGGTGCCCCTTGGGCCTTCCAGCACCGGCCTTCTGTTGAACAAGTTTGCAAGGCCGCTACTTGGTCTTCTGTTCATACCTTTTCAAAGTTTTACAAGGTTGATGTTAGGGCCTCAGCTGACACTGTTTTTGGCCGCAAGGTTTTGCAGGCGGCAGTGGTTTAAACTGTCTGCTGTTAACTTTTTTTATTGGGGATCCCACCCTACTTTATGGACACTGCTATTGGATGTCCCAAGTGTAAGTAATCTATCTGGAGCAGGACGTACTGTATACTAAGAATAACACAATTCTGTGAAATACTCACCTGTTGAATTGGTATTATAAGTATACAGTACGTCCTGCTCCACCCCACCCTGGTTTTTTTGCATTATTCTGGATCCCCTGTATGGTGATTATCATTGTTATAGTTATCAGTTTTTGGTTGTTAAATTCTCCCGGCTTTTTCACTGCTTTTCAATGCTGGGGATTTGTGGGAGGTCCCCGGGTATTTGAGGGGCTGGGAGGAGCCTGTTTTGCATGTCTCTGCAGTGCAGCGCCATCTGGCGGAGTATATCCCAACTGTAAGTATTAGATTTGGAGCAGGATGTACTGTATACTCATAATACCAATTCTACAGGTGAATAATCACAGAATTGTATTTGTAGTTTGTCTATTCTGGATATGTCCAGAGGCTCATGGGATAGGTGAGTGGATCAGGGGAGTTTCACACTGCCAGTTCATTGTGCCCCATAAAGAGGTAGACCCCCTCAGTCTTAGACTTGAGGGGGTACGGAACAAACCCCTGTGAATTTAGGCACTCAATCAGAACCCTTTGACTAATGAATGGCAATGAATGGGGCCTCCCGCCTATCTGAATGGCTGACACAGGAGCAATTGCACGGGATGCCTGGGATGTGGCAGCACGCGCTCCCCATTCAAAACTATGAGAGCCAACTGATGTGGTCACCGCAGACGGTCCGCTCAATTGATGATGGAGTCTGGGGTGTTTCACACAGTGGGGCATCTCAATTCAGGATGTCCCTGGGGAAAGCCAGAGGCTTTCCATGGGATCCTTTAGATTTTAGGCTGGCAGCTTTAAGCCAGATGATAGGGTTGTTTAAGTGAGTTTAGTGGTACTTTTAAAGGTTATATTTGAAGAGTGGAGAGTTGTATGAGGGAAGGACATTGCAAAGGAGTGGAGCAGCACGTGTGAAGGAGGTAATCAGGGTTGTGGGTAGGGGGATGTCTCAAACAGATCAAGGAACTGGCTCTGGGTTGGTATCTTTTGGGCTAGTGATGAAATGTGAAGTGGCTCAGCCATAGGGGGCCTTGTAGGTTAGGAGTCTGAAGTGAATAATTTCAGATGTTGTCAGCCAGTAGAGGAACTGACCCAGAGGTGGTTGATGTGAGCAGAGGTGAGGATAGATTGGAGGGGCCAGTCTGTTTGCTGGTAGAGGAGAGGGTTGCAGTAGTCAAGTTGGGACATGATCGGAGCATGCACTTTATTGGTGTTGGGTTGTGAGGAAGGAGGTGGATGCCAGAGATGTTGGGAGACAGGAGGCTGTTGATGGGTTGTGTGCTCTTATCCAGAGTAGTAGACTATCACAGGCAGCCATGTAGCATCTGGTTCAATACTTTATCAACCTTTTTATACTTGAGTTTTCCATGTATCTTTCTAACCAACCTATCTATAACTTTCTAGTCTTTAAAATCGGGTGCCCTTGGGGTAGGTGTGATCATTTAAAAATGTTAGGAATTAAGATGTGTTGGTTCTGTGAGAGTTTCTCTAAAAGGAATGGAGCCTTAACTAATATGGCTCACTATTTCCCCTGTGTACCTGGTGCCGCAGTTCTCAAAGCCACTTTCTTACCCCTCTAATGGATGCGGCCATGATGAGATTTCTGTGGCATGCGGCCTCATTGACTTCTGTTGAGAGGAGGATTGGGGGAGTGCTTCATCTTATACATCTCAATGGAAGACAATGGTGCGGAATGCTGTAGTAATCCAAACATGGCTGCTTCCATGAACCACACAAGTTTAAAATGTACTTTCCTTTTAAAAAATTGGCTGAAGCCCACATCATATACTTCCTGCTGTGCATAGACTGCAAGCCGACAGGGAGGCTTGGGCTCGGCTTGCCATCATTTTCTATAGTGCAGGTAGAACCAGAACTTGTACGAAGTCAGAGTTGCGTGGTTAAGCAATCTGATTTGCAGGGATTGCGGTGGTGTGTGGCAGCATGCCGTGCTATCTTTATAGCATGGGCTTTATTGGAAGCTTTTTCCAGTAAATCACACTGTCTGAGTGCAGCACAAACATAGACGGCCCTGTAAAATGTGCAGATAAGTCTGCTGACTGCATTGGTCGCAGTGGCTAAGGTTATCCGTTAGTTCTTAACACAGAACTACACAGGAGCTGTCATTCTGGGCAGCCCGATTGTGGTGCGACACAGGGCTTGGTGTTTTTAAGGGGGAGCCAGTCTGGGGCCTGGGGTTCTGACATGTCTGGAACTTTGTTTGGATGCAGAGATGCCCCCTGAGGCCCGGCTTTTGAGCAGAGAGACCATCTGGGGCCTAACATTTAGACACAGAGCTCACCTGAAGCTCAGTGTTTTCCTGCTGGGAGTGCTTGGGCTCGGGAAAGCCTGTCTGGAACTTTTTTGGATGCAGGGAGCCCGTATAGGGCCAAGGATTTAGTCACGGATCCTGTCTGGAGCTCTGTGTTTTGGTTCTCTGAGCGTGGCATTTGGTTGCGGGGAAGCCCGTCTTGAACCCTGCATTTGGCTATTCATTTTCTTGCATGGGACAGGCAGCCTATGGCTGCAATGTGTCTGTGCATAAACCTGTTACTGTTTGTTTGTAGTCGCTGGATGGTTATCAGGCCTGCTGGATTTTCTGTAATGGGAGTGACCTGGTTCCCTGCAATTGAATGCTGGGTGAGGGTCTCGTGCTTGGCAGGCACCCAGGGGGCTGGGGATGTGCTGGCAGGCTCAGGCGGGCAGGATGTGTCGCAGCTCGGGACTGTCTGGTGCACTCAAAATCCCGACATTCCAGACTGCCCCGTCTGCAGTCTGCCCACTTTGTGAAACCTCAGCACATTTCAGACCCGGAAGCTGCCAGCTTGGTGTTTGCCAGAATTACCCCTTTTTTGTGCCTCTTTTTCCAGGCTGAGCCACCTCTGCTTCTCAGCATGGATGCTGCTGCCAGGGCGAGCTCCTGAGGTGTGTGCTGCAAAATGGATGGTATTGACATGCTGTTCTCCAGCCTTGTTTCTCTTGCACTTACTGGGAGAAGGCCTAGCCCTTATGGGGTAGAGCCTGGTTCCTGATAGTGGAGAGTCTTCTTTACATGTCTGGATAAGATTGAGCCTAATTTCTGATAGTGGAAATATTCCTGTCCATGTCTGGATAAGTCTGAGCCTAATGGAGAGACAGGCCTTGTATATATTATTGCTCCAAAATATGTTTCTTGGCATTCTAGCTGCTCTCTTCACCAGAAGCCACCACAATGCTCTCATACATGCTCAGGAGTAAAAGTGACTCCTGTGGGACTACTTAGTGTGTGGGTGTGTGTATCATGCTAGGGCTTATTTTGGGGGTACATCTTATTTTCGGGGAAATGGGGTGATCCTCCTGTCCATGTCGAGATAAATCTGAACCTAATAGGGAGACTCTGGTTCTGGATATCCTCTTCTGCATATCGGGATAAGACTGGGCCTAATTTGAAGGCTCTACGATTCTGGATAGTGGGGATCCACTTGTACATGATGGAATAATGCAGAGACAGATAAGGAGAGTTTCTTTCTAATTGTAAAAGACCTTTCTGTCCATGTTGGGTTCAAGCGGAGTCTTCGTTTTCTGAGTGGAGGTCCTATGGTACATATCTGGCAAAGTCTGAGCCTAATGGGGAAGACTCCTGTCAGTGGAAATCCTGCTGTACATTTCTAGATAAGCTTGAGCCTAATTGGAAGGCTCCATTGTTCTTGATAGTCGAGAACCTCCTTTACATGTCCGGATAAGTCTTGAGTCTAATTGAGAAGCTCTATAATTGTTGCTAGGGGAGAGTCTGTGGTTTCTACTTCTGTCCATGTTGGGACCAAGCTAAGTCCATACAGAGTAGAGATCCGCCTCCTGTACAGTTTAGAATAAGGCTAAACCTGATGGCAACAGTCTATGGCTGCTGAACCTTTGTATGTCTTGAGAATACTGAGCATTATGGGGAGACTATATGATTTCTCTATGGTTAGGATAAGTTTATGGTTCTTGTGTGGAAACATCCTCACTTCTGTACATGTGATAAAGCTGCTAATAAAGGTAGAGATGAAATGGTTCCTGTTTCGTTATTTTCCTGTCCATGTTGAGTTCAGATCGAGGTCTATTGTTCCTGGTAGTGGAGATTCTACTGTACATGTTGAAATATGGCTAGGCGTAATGGGGGATCCTCTACGGTTCCAGATGGTGGAGATCCTTCTGTACACGTCAGGCTATGGTTGAGTATAATTGGGGTCCCTTTTTAATGGAGAACTATACGTATATACCCGGAAAAGACTTATCCCCATGGCGCCAGTTCCTGACAGTGGGGATCAGGCTTTAGATGAGTCTATAGTTCTGAAGGGAGATCCCAAATGTACATGTCATGACAAGGCTAAACCTAATAGTCCATGGTTTGTGATAGTGGATGCCCTCCTGTGTCAGGATAAGCCTCAACTTAAATGGGAGGTGTCTATGGTTCCTGGTAGTGGAGATCCTCCTTTACACATCAAGATATAGTTGAGCATAATTAGGATGGCCTCTATGGTTTGAGTGGAGATGCCTCCTAATACATGTCGGGATAAAGCCAAGCCAAATAGTCCATGGTTCTTGATAGTGGATGCCCTCCTGTGTCCGGATAAGCCTCTGCTTTAAAAGGGGGAGTCTATGGTTCCTAAAAGTGCAGATCCTCTTGTACAAAGTGGGATGAGGCTGACCCTAAAAGGGTGTCTTCCTGAGTGGGGAGATCTTTCCTTCTGTACATGTTGGGATAGGGGTGATCCTAATGGTAGAGAGTCTATGGTTCCTGATAGTGGAGATCCTCTTGTATGTCTCTGGGGTAAGCCTGAGGGGGGTGATCTGATTCCTGATGGTGGGGATCCTCTTGTATGAATCAGGGTAAGCCTCAGCTTAATGGGACGGGGCCTCCCACAATGCCAGTCATGTTCCCCTGGTCCTCTTTGTGTGTGGGGCAGGGGGCTGTGTTGTGGCCCCTTGCCCCCTTATTCTCTCCTCGCTGGGTTAGTAGTAATGGAGCCTACTCCCGGCTCACAGTGCCCTCAGACTCCAGGCAGTCATTGTTATTTTCCATCACCTGGGTCAGCAAGGCGAGGGTTAAGCGCTGTTTGGCAGTAGGCATGCTTGCTGCAGCTTCTGCGCTGCCTCTGATTGGCTGCCCAGAGGTGAAATTGAAACCACGCTAAACTTTTGACCCTGTAGCAGTTTCTCGGGATCCGCCTGTAGCTGGCGGAGCCACATTCTTCTCCCCCCTTCTTCTTCCCCCTTCATGTTGCTGCTTTTCCTTTTCCAGCCACGCAGCGCAGGCCTGAACACACACACACACACACACACACACTGTTTATCAAGGTGGGGGCCCCGTAGGACCCCAGAGAAAGGAATGTCAGGAAGTTGTGCTCTGAGACCCCAGCCCCCTCCAGCCTGGCTATAGGAACTCATTTGTATGCTACAAACATGCAGGTTCCACACGCTTCCCTTCACACATTGTTACATCAGACCCTTCCCCATCATTCCCCTTACTCCGGCATTGGAAAGCCGTAGGGATTTTAGTTTTTTTCCTGATTGGATGGTTCCTGGGTTGAACTGTAAGGGTGATATCTGGTTGCTCCTGGTGACTGCTGCAGTTAAGTTAACCCATAAAAGTTAATTTTGCAAATAATGGGCGTTGGGCCATTTTTTTTTTGGGGGGGGTTAATTCCTATTGCAAGGGCCCCTCCTCAAGCAAGCCCCTGTAATTAAGATGCACCCCCCCCCCCCCCCCCAAACAGCACTGCCCCGCTGCATGTTACGGGACTCTGGTTGAGCCCTCACTTTCGGGATTTCCGGGTAAACCGAGGCACAGGGTGAATTTGGGCCAGCATGTGGTTTCTGGGTAGGGGGGTGGCATGCAGGCCGGATCCGATAATTTGACCCCGCCCCTCCAGAAAGCAGTGGTGGTGATGGCAGAATCAGGAGGCTGCAGCCCCAAAGACCTCGGCTGTGCCTCTCTCAACAGCGGGGAGTACGACTTGGACTGGCACAGGTACCTCTGGGCTTCCTGGCAACCACGATCGTTATGTGCGCAGGTGACACTTTACTTGATCAACACTTAGTCAACACCCCCCTCCATGAAAGCATTCCAGAGAGATGAAGCAGCCCAAGGATACTAAATCGGCCCAATTTAGGTTATGTGCAAATTGTCATGCCACTCTCTCTGAAGGCTTTTCCAAGCTTCTATGTAAGACATCTTTTTATTTGAAACTTTCGACTCCAGAATGACCGATACATTTAATTTTTTACCATACCAAACCATATGATCAAGGAGACAAGCCACTAGTTCATGGGCCGGACCTTCCTTCCAGCCGGAAACCCAGTCACTCCTTACTCCTGACCTGAGACTATGGGGCAGCCAAGGAAGGCTGATATCTTGGGATGAGGAAGACTAGGTACGTGCCTCTTTGGATGAGTCTGTCCATTCACGAGGCATAGGAAGACGACCAGAGGCATCGGCCTCCTTCCCGCCCTAGTAGGTTTAATTTTTCCCTTGAGGATACACAGGACCTGATAAGGGAGGATAAAATGCCCCTAAATATTGAATCAGAAGATGAGCCCCTCTCCATTCAGGATTCCCTCTTCCAGGGTTTGTTGGCAAGAAGGGATCCCTGTTTTCCGATCCGCCATTCGCAAAGGACATAATTGCTTGGGAATTGAGGAATCTGGAGTCCCCGTTCTTCATTCCTAAGTTTCTCAAGTGAAGATTCTCTTTTGAGGAGTCGAGATGGAGGTTTGGGATAAGTGCCCTAAGTTGGATGCTCCTTTGGCTCGGGTGTTTTGGAAATCGGATCTCCCCATTAGAAATCCACCTGATAAAAGGCCATATATTCTCTCTGTAGATCTCCAGGATGTATCTGTATGTTCACAGAAGGTTTCTGAGGTTTGCGGTAATGATAGGTGGAGTAATTCAGAGCGATGCCCTTTGGTCTTTAGTCAGCGCCTTGGATCTTTACCAAGATTCTTGGAGAGGCAATGGCATATGAGGTTAAATCAGGTAGCCATCGTGGCATACTTGGACGATCTTTTTGCTCTGTCCAAGGAGACTTTGGAGAACAACGTGAGAATAATGTCCCTCCTTTCAGATCTGGGGCGGAACATAAACGGAGAGAAGTTGTCTGTCCCCTCAGCCTTTTTTGCATTTACCTAGGGCAGCGATACTCAACTGGCGGACCGGGTTCCGAATGCGGACCTCGGTGACAGATTTCCGGACCCCTGCCCTGACAGCCCTGCACTCGGTTGCTTCTGTGTTGCCATGCTCAGAACTCCCTGGCACCTAGCACTGCAATATAAAGTACTGCAGGGATGGGAAGTGGCATTGCAAGGTGCACATAAAGCAGTCTTTTTTTTTTTTTTTTTTTTTTTTATATTTGCTGGGGTATCTATAGCCCCTCCTCCAATGTGCTGATTTCTAACTAACCACCCACCACGACAGCCCTCTGCCCGGACCTTCACCTCTCATCGGATGCCTTTATATGTACCTTTACGAGAAGTGGTTGAGTACCCCTGACCTAGAGTTATCAGACAGTTCCCTAGAGAGAACCTTTCTCTCGCAAACCAAGATCGAAAGGATTGTCTCCTTGTCCTCTTCAGAATTATCCCAGAATCTCCCTAAGGCAGATTCTGGTTCTGTTGGGGCTTCAGCCCTACCAGTGGTAATTTGGGCCCAGCTATATTCAAGAACCCTCCAGACCTTCTTTTTGCGTACTTGGAACGGAGATCCAAGAACTTTGGATCCTCTGGTTACACTTCCAGATAGTGTTCGGCAGTCCCTTCAGTGGTGTTGGATCAGGAAAGTCTATCTGATGGGAGGCCCTGGCATCAGGTGGACCCGATCCTTATCACAATGGATGCAAGTGCGCAGGGTTGAGGGGCCCATACCCTTCACTGCCAGGTTTCGGGAGCATAGTCCGGCACCATGACCCAACTTTCGGGAACTAAAAGCAGTTCAGCTGGCTCTAAACTATTTTGAGCACATAAGGAATCAAGATGTTCTTATTATGTTGTCTCATACAATGGCTTATCGTGTCTTATCTCAACCATCAGGAGCACAAGATCAATAGTTGATTTAAGTTGAGACAATCTGTACCAAGATGAAAAGAACAGTAGCGTCCTTGAGAGCAGTCCACATCAAGGGGGTACTAAATGTCTTGGCGGACCTTGTCAGTCGAGTCCAGTTCAGACAGGCAGAGTGGGAGTTAAGCCAGAGTGCATTCATGCAACTGATAGCCTTGGCTACAAGAGAAAATTCCAAATGCCTTTTTCTCCCTTCACAGGAGCCAGGTATCTCTGGAGGGGGGGGGGGGGGCTTGGTCAGAATTCTGTTATGCTTTTCCCCCATTTCAGATGCTCTCTCTGGTCATAAGGCCTTGTGGTAGTTTTTACAAGAGGGGTGAAAGTGGGACTAGCCACCAGTACTCTTAGACTGTAGGCTTAAATAGGAAGATCTGATTGAAAGGTATATTCCAAGTGTACAGCATGGCCTGTTTCATTTCAGTCATTACTTCTGGGTATTCCGCCACAAGGTGGCGCAGTTGACTGCAGAAGACTTGTGGCTCCTCCCGGCCCTATAAAAAGCCAGGAGTCACCCATAGACCCCCAGTGTTTTCTCTGCAGTCATACTGCGAAGACCAGAAGATGGCTCTCTGTTTTCGCAGGTGAGCCAGGCAAGCCTATTCCCACCCGCTTCCGGACCCTCTTGCCTCCCAGCCTTGGCTGACGGATCGGGTGATGGTAGGGGAGCACCTGGGTCGGGTGCTCGGTGAGCTTTTTCAGGCCGCAGATCCTATATACTGAAGGGTAGCTGGCCATAGGCATTTGGTGAGCCTATAGGGGATGGGAGAAACTACTGCTGCCTGTGTATCCCTGTGTCCTGAGGTGAGTTGTGTTGTTTTTGGGGGTTGTGGTTACTTGTTCCCGGGCCTTTCTTCCTTCTGCCCTTCTCCTCATCCCCTTCCCCCCCCCTTCCCTGGTCCGCGGTTGCCGTTGGTCCGCCGCTGCTCATGTTTCCTGGTCCGCCGCTGCTCATGTTTGTGTTTTACAGGCGGGATAACAGTGTTGTGGTTCCTCCTGGTCCATTTCCACCCCTTCCTCCCCCTGTCCCTTCTCCGTTGGGCATCCCGGGTGGCTTTCTTAGCCTTGACTCTGTGTTGGCATACTGTGCCTTTTTGATAATCACCATATGGAGGCTTCTGGAGATAGCGAGCTTCGGGGCAGGCTCGGCTGTGTGTCGTGCAGGGCATCCCCTTTGAGTGGTGGCGGCGCGGTTTGTGTTTTGTGCGCCCAAAATATTAATGCAGATCAGGTTGAGTGCTTCTCTTTCCAGTCCTGTCCTCCCTGTGGCATCCCCTACTTCCCCGCGTCTGCATTTAGCCCCCAGCGAGGGGGAAGCTAACGGGGTTGCAATCGGATTTGGCACTGCGCGTGACCAGTATTGAGCGGCAGCTGGCCCGGCCGGGCGGCAGGCAAGGTCTCTAGCAAAAAGCGACATCTTGACGCCGAATTGTCCCTCTTTGCCGATGAGGACGAGGGCCTTGACATGTACGGCGGCCGTGACTCCCCGGAGGAGGGGGAGTTGTTCCGTGACTCGGACTCCTCTGGGGATTGCCAGGGATAGTACGATGGTGACCTAGGGTCCTCCTCGGATGAGGATACCTGGGTCCCGGATGATACCGATAGACTTTTGTCGGCTGTTTTTGATACACTACACATCGCCCCCTTAAGGTGGTGAAGAAGCAGGGGGAGCTCTTCCGTCCTGGCAAGCAACGCTTGGAGTTCCTGGAACAGGGCCATTTCTATAATATGGTTCTTAAGGAGTGGGAATGCCCTAACAGGTTACCCTCGGTGCCCAAGGGGCTAGATAGAAGGTATCCCTTCTCGGCCGACATGGTTAAGCGCTGGTCGTGCCCACCTGAGGTGGACGCCCCGGTCCTAGGGCCATCTACCACTTCGGTCATGCCGTCCCCTGACACTACCACACTGCGTGACAGCGCCGATCGGCGTATGGATCAGCTGGCTAGTCATGCTTTCACTTTTGTAGGGGCCGGTTTGCGCCCGGTCTGCGCCGAGGCTATTGTGGCCATTGCCATTAAAAAGGTCAGGCGTCTTGCTGAGGCCGCCCGTTCTCGTAAGAATATGGAAGTTTATAAGGACCTATTCCAAGTATGTCACACACCCCGCTTCCACTATTCATGACGTATGGGTTATGGTCCAGTAGATTGCGAACTTCTGCAGAGATGAAAGCAAAAAAGAAGCCCCTCCCAGTCCATAAATACTTGGGACCTCCCACACATTCCCCAGTGCCTTCTCTGCAGGACGGTGAGCAAGTCAGAAGATGTATGCTGCTCTTCCTTGCAGGTAAGCCGGGCTCACGCCTGGCCATTTTTTGCCCTATTTCTGCCCGGACCTTTATACAGTAAGTCCAATACTAGCCTCCCAGCCTTGGCTGCAGGTCCGGGTGAGGGTAGGCAACACCTTAATAGGTGTATTAGGGAGCCATGCTCCCCCGTGAGACCCCATACAAGGGGGTAGGCGGTATCTGGGTTGGTGATCCCGGTTTGGTATGCCCTGTCCCTATTTACTTCCCTTACACCTCATGGTGAGGGATTCTCCCCCTTCCGGGTCCCCTCTGTTAACCTTCCAGCGGGGAGGGGGGGTATGGCCTAGCCTTTCTACTTTCACATTAGGTGTGTGTGTGTTTTGTGCACATGGTGCTTCACGTTTGCTGACCTCGCGCTCTGCTACAGCCTGGGGAGCTTCTCCTCAGGCTGCGTTTGTGAGGGAGTGGGGCAGGGTGCTTGAGCTTTTCCGCGGCCCGCCCCCTCCCTTTTTTGGCGCCATTGCGGGCCCATCCTCATGATGGGAACCACACTGATGGACTTCTCTCTCTTTCCTTCACACGGAGCTGCTGGCTGGTGCCTGACGCCATTTTGGACTTGTGTGAGTGCCCTTTTTTGGGCTTGCCCCCCACCCTTTCTTGCTATGCTGGCCATATGCCCCAGTCGCCGCTTGGGGCAGCGCTGGCTCCCTCTGCTTGTTGGTTTTATTATTACATGTATATATCATACAATGTGTGTGGGTGCATGTGCTTATTGCCCATATCTTGTGTCTTTCAGGAGGACCCCCTGTGCCTTGCTTAAAAGGAGTTTCTCCCGGTCCTAGGGTCCCTAGAGTAATTTGGGCTACTTAAATCCTCCCACTTGGGACTTAAAGGGGCATCCCGGGTAGCTTATCAGCGTAATTCCTTCTGGTCATTGTGACTACCATTAAAATCACCATATGGAGGCTCCACAGGATACCGGGCTTGGGCTCCCTTCGGGTCAATCCCGGCTATGTGTGGGTTGTGGGGTATCCCTTACGGGGGAAAGTGTACTAATTTGCATACCATGTGCGTAACAGGCCATAAAGCGGCAGTCGGGGTCCCAGGTGTCTAGGTCAGTGCCGCCCGTCTCATCTCCCTCCCCGCCCTGCATTATCTGTACTTAAAGTGACACGGTCATTAGTGGGGAGTCGCACTCTGAGGTATGGGCTAGGCTGGCCAACCTCGAGAAAATTATTTCTAGCTCAGTGGGCAAGAAGGCCTCTGCTAAGAAAAGGCATCTGTCTCCGGCTATGCCGGTACTTGATTTTGATGATTATGACCCCCTTGACTGGTCTGATTATTCCCCTCTTGAGGCACTGCCCTTCCTGGGTATGCGGCTGTTTGGTGACAAATTGGATTCTGTGGTGAAAGGTGGGAAGCTATCTCAGCGTAAGAAGCAGCGTCGCTTCTTTCGGGGGGCAAGCTCCGTCAATCCTTCCTTTTGCGGTGCCAGAGTGGGCAGAGATCTTGCCTACTCTAGCTTCAGAGGTGATTCCTGGAACAGAGGCAGGGGACGCGCCCGTCCAGCCTCTACCTGGGGTCCCAAGCCCGCTGCCAAGCCAGCTCAGCAATGAGGAGGCGCCCTCACCCTTACGGGTGGGGGGACGGCTGCGGCTCTTCTTCCAGGTCTGGGCCCAGGAGGTCACAGACAAGTGGATATTGGAAGTGGTCTCGTCTAGGTACAAACTGGAGTTCGAGTACTGGCCTCCTCCCAGATTCCTAAGGTCTCGGGTGCCATCGGATCCTTGGGCGGCGCGGGGGCTCCTTTTGGCTGTAAAGAATCTCCTGGACATGGCGGTCATATGCCCGGTGCCTCTTTCAGAGAGAGGTCGGGGCTATTATTCCAACCTCTTCACGGTTCCCAAAAAGGATGGCTCCATAAGACCCATTCTGGATTTGAAGCTTCTCAACAGGTTCATCAGAACCAAGAAGTTCCGCATGGAGACTCTGCGCTCAGCCATCGGTTCCCTTCGTCAGGGGGATTTCATGATGTCCATAGACATCAAGGATGCTTACCTTCATGTACCAATTTTCCCAGCACACCAGAGATTTCTCAGGTTCGTGGTTGGAGATCAGCATTTTCAGTTTGTGGCACTCCCGTTCGGGCTGACCTCGGCACCGAGGGTGTTTACCAAGGTTCTGGCAGGCGTATCTGGACGACCTACTCATTACAGCTTCTTCCCTCTGCTAGGCGGAGCTGGACACCAGGACGGTGGTGACGACGCTGGAAAGGTTCGGATGGGTGATCAACCACCCCAAGTCTTCTCTCTCCCCATCAAGGGAGATCTCTTTTCTGGGCATGCATCTGGATACCGGTCAGGCCAGAGTGTTCCTACCTCAGCCAAAGGTGCAGAGGGTTCAGGATCTGATACGTGTTCTCCTGACCAATCCTCACCCTTCTATCCGGCTAGGGATGACTCTCATAGGTTTGATGGTGGCCTGCTTCGAGGCAGTCCCCTTTGCTCAGTTCCACATGAGGTCGCTCCAACTCCATCTATTGCTGAAATGGGACAGATGTCCACAGTCCTTGGGTCAGTGTTTTCTGCTGTCTCCCAGGGTTTGGCAGTCCCTTCAGTGGTGGCTGGAACCAAGCAATCTGATGAGGGGCGGATCCTTTCTGGCCCCTTGTTGGGAGACTGTTACCACGGATGCCAGCCTGTCGGGCTGGGGAGGTTTCTGGAAGGATCATCAGTTCCAGGGGTTGTGGGGTCACTTCACCTATAGGGCTTACCGGTTCAGGTTCGATCACACAATCGAACTGCGGTAGCTTACATCAATCACCAAGGAGGGACTCGCAGCAGGAATGCCCTCAGTGAAGTCTCTCTGATTCTGACATGAGCGGAGAGCAATGTTCCTTGCATCTCGGCAGTGTACATTCTGGGAGTGGAGAACACAGAGGCCGACTCCCTGAGCAGTTGATTCTCTCGCCGAGGGGACTGGTCTCTCAACCACAGGGTGTTTCGGCCCTGTGTCACAAGTGGGGGACTCCCGGAGGTGGATCTCTTTGCCTCTCAGCATAATCACAAGCTCCCAACCTTTGTATCTCTGTCTCGGGCTCCTCTGGCCCTGGCAGTGGATGCCTTGTCACTTGCCTGGAGGGATCTGGGGTTTCTGTACCTGTTTCCCCCCTTCTCCATGGTAGGCAAGGTAGTAGCTGGCTCTAGAAAGGGCACCAGCAATTCTGCTGGCCCCAAGGTGGCCAAGACAGGTTTGGTTCGCAGACGTCGTAAGACTGGCGGTAGATCAGTACAGGCTGCCCCTGTTTCCGGATCTGATCTCTCAGTTCCCCCCTCAGCTACGTTACCCCAATTTACAAACTCTTGCTTTGACGGCGTGGCTGCTGAAACCTTCATCCTGAGGCGGTTATTCAGACATTGATTAGAGCTAGGAAGAGGTCTTCCTCTCCATTTACTATAGGACTTGGCGGTCCTATATTGACTGGTGTGAGGCTAGGGCCTTACCTTGCAGGGTGTTTTGGATTCCTAGGATTTTGGCCTTTCTTCAACACGGCCTGGATCTGGGGTTCCAGCTCAGTGCTTTGAAGGGTCAGGTTTCTGCCCTGGCTGTCTTTTTTCAAAGGTTCTTTGCTTTGCATCATCTGATCAAGACTTTTTTCCAAGGGTTCACTCATGTGCGGCCCCCTAGAAAGCCTTTGGTTCCCGTTTGGGACCTAAATTTGGTTCTCTCGGCCCTACAGGGGCCTCCTTTTGAGCCGGTGCAGGATGTGGCACTTTGCTCACTCAAAAGGTTGCCTTTTTGGTGGCTATTACCTCTGTTCGGCGTGTCTCTGAGTTGGCGGCTCTGTCTATTCAGGCCCCTTACTTTGAGAGACACCAGGATAAGGTGGTTTTTCATTTTAAACCAGATTTCCTTCCTAAGGTGGTTTCTGCCTTCCATCTCAATCAGTATGTAGTTCTCCCTTGTGTCTTAAGCCTAGCAATGACAAGGAGAGGGTTTTGCACTCTTGGATATGGTTCGTTGTGTGAAGTACTATTTGGTCGCTACTTCTCCTTTTCGTAAGACGGACGCCTTGTTTGTGGTGCCCTCTGGGCCCAGGAAAGGTTTGGCGCCTGCCAAGTCTACCATTAGTAAATGGATATGTCAGGCCATTGTTGGGGCCTATTCTGCATGCTGTTGGGGCTTCCTGGGCCTTTCAGCACCAGGCTTCTGTTGAACAAGTTTGTAAGGCTGCTACTTGGTCTTCCGTTCATACTTTTTCCAAGTTTTATAAGGTTGATGTGCGGGCCTCAGCGGATGCTGTTTTTGGCTGCAAGGTTCTGCAAGCTGCAGTGGTTTAAATTGGTGCATTTTTTGCTGTATTTGGATTCCCACCCATGACGGACACTGCTATTGGATGTCCCATATGTCATGAATAGTGGAAGCTGGGTGTGTGACATACTTGGAACATTACCATTTTGTGATTACTCACCTGTAAAATGGGTATTATAAGTATGTCACACACTCCGCTTCGACCCGCCCTTTGGTATTTTGGATCCTTTATATGGTGAACCTTTTATTGTTAAGAATGTTTTATTGTCTCTTCCTGATCCCCTTACTGCTATCACATACTGGGGAATGTGTGGGAGGTCCCAGGTATTTATGGACCGAGAGGGGCTTCTTTTTTGCTTTCATCTCTGCAGAAGTTCGCCCTCTACTGGACCATAACTCATATGTCATGAATAGTGGAAGCGGGGTGTGTGACATACTTATAATGCCCATTTTACAGGTGAGTAATCACAAAATGGTATTTTTGCTTCTGACTTTGTTGCCTTTGTGCGGTCTGCCTTGGATGATGCGTCTGGCTTGGCGGTAGGGCCTCGGCTCTGCCGGTTGCTATGTGTCTGTCCGTTTGGCTGCGTCAGTGGGCAGCTGACAACGCTGCTAAGAAGTCTCTCACTGGGCTTCCCTTCACTGGGCTCCGGCTTTTCAGCGAGCGTCTTGATGTTCTGACCAAGGATGGTAGGCTCCCCCAGCGTAGAAAGCAAGGGGAGGTCGTGGATCCTCCTTTTCAGGTAGTCGCAGAGACTATTGGGGTCGAGGCAGATCCCGCCGGCGCCCCGGTCTCTCCTGGGGAACCAAGCCCAAACCCCCTACCATGGCCCTTCAGGCATGAGGAGGCACCCTCACCCGACCGGGTGGGGGGACGGCTTTGGCTTTTTGCTCACGTCTGGAGACTGCGCGTCTCAGACCGGTGGATTCAGGAGGTGGTTTCCTCTGGTTACAAGATTGAGAGTTTGCAGCCTGGCCGCCCCCAAGATTCCTCCGGTCCCGGATATCCCTAAACCCCGTGTCTGCTCAGGGACTGCATTTGGCCGTACGATGTCTTCTGGCGTCCGGAGTCATTTGTCAGGTACCTCTTTTCAGGAACAGGGTCGGGGGTACTACTCAACCTGTTCACGGTACCCAAGAAGGACGGCTCCCTGAGGCCCATCCTGGACTTAAAGGGCCTGAACAAATTCGTCAGGTTCAAGCACTTTCGCATAGAGACCTTACGCTCGGCCATACGTTCTCTTCGGCCAGGCGACTTCATGACCACTGTGGACATCAAGGATGCCTACCTTCACATTCCGATCTTCCCAGGTCACCAGGTGTTCCTGAGGTTCGCTCTGGGGGATCAACATTACCAGTTTGTGGCTTTGCCGTTCGGTATCGCCTCGGCTCCTCGGGTTTTCACCAAGGTACTGGCCGGTGTTATGGCTCTCCTGCGGAACCAGGGCATCCGCACCCTCCCTTGCCTGGACGACATTCTGATTGCTGCTCAGTCTCTTCATCAGGCCGAGATGGATACTCAGGTGGTGACGTCCACCCTCTAGTCCTTCAGCTGGGTGTATCCCAAGTCTTCACTATCTCTGTCTTTTGCAAGGTCCTTTCTGGGCATGACGCTGGATACTTCTCAGTTCAAGGTTCTTCTCCCTCAGCAGAAGGTGGAGGGCCTTCACTTGCAGGCGCGGGCCCTGCTGTCGTGTCCTCACCCCTCATCCGTCTGGGGATGCAGTTGGTGGGGCTAATTGTGTCCTGTGTCCAGGCGGTTTCCTTTGCTCAGTTCCACATGAGACCTCTTCAGTTACATCTCTTGTCGGTTTGGCATCGGGCTCAGGAGTCCATGGATCAGGAGTTTGCTCTGTCCCCTCTGGTCAGACAGTCCCTCTCGTGGTTGGTTGGACTCGAGCAATCTTCTAGCGGGCAGGTCCTTTCTGCCTCCGCGCTGGGAGATTGTCACCACGGATGCCAGTCTGACCGGCTGGGGGTGAGTTTGGCGGTTTCTGAAGTTCCAGTGTCAGTGGGGTCCCCAGGAGGCCCACGCGCCCATCAACATCCTAGAGCTGAGGGCGATCAGGTTGGTGCTCTCCCGGTTGACTCCCCACCTTCGGGGTCATGCTGTACAAGTCCGCTCAGACAATCAGACGGCGGTGGCCTATATCAATCATCAGGGAGGGACCCGAAGTAAGCGGGCCCTCAAGGAAGTGTCTCTAAACTTGTCTTGGGCAGAGGAGACTGTTCCCTGCATCTCGGCGGGGAGAACCAGGAGGCGGACTCCCTGAGGACTCTGGGGAAATGGTCTCTCAGCAAGAAGGTATTTCATGCTGTGTGTCTGCTGGGGTCAGCCAGATGTGGACCTGTTTGCGTCCCATCACAATCGCAAGCTTCCAAGATTCGTCTCCCTGTCAAAGGATACTCTGGCCTTTGCCACGGACACGCTAGCGATTCCCTGGATGGAGTTTCGGTTCCTTTATGTATTCCCTCCCTTTCCTCTGCTGGGTCGTGTGCTGCGCAAGATAGCCCAGGAGGGGGTACCGGCCATTCTAGTGGCCCCTCGTTGCCGAGGAGGGTATTGTTCGTGGACGTCGTCCAGATGGCGGTGGATCGGTACGTCTTGCCCGACGATCCAGAGCTTCTCACTCGGGCAGCTGCTCCATCCGAATTTACAAACGCTGGCTTTAACGGCTTGGCTGCTGAAACTTCCATCTTGATGAGAAAGGGTTTGCCGGCCTCCGCTGTTGATACTTTGATTCAGGCTCGGAAGAAATCTTCGTCTACTATTTACTATAGGGTCTGGCATGCTTATATTGCTTGGTGTAAGTCCAAGTCTCTATCTTGTCGTGAATTCTCCATTCCCAGGATTCTGGAGTTTTTGCAGCATGGTCTGGATTCGGGTCTACAACTTAGTACCCTCAAGGGACGGGTTTCGGCTCTGGCAATCTTTTTTTCAAAGATCTTTTGCCAATCATGGGCTTGTCAAGACTTTTTTCCAGGGAGTTACTTGTGTGCGTCTGCCGCGTAAGCCTCTGTTACCGGTTTGGGATTTAAACTTGGTGCTTTCTGCTCTACAGGGTCCTCCTTTCAAGCCTCCGTGTAAGGCCGCTCTGTCCATTCTGACTCTTAAGGTAGCCTTTTTGGTTGCTATTACTTCGGTGCATCGAGTATCTGAGCTGGCGGCGCTTTCCATGAAACCTTCTTATTTTGAGAGGCATCAGGATAAGGTGGTGGTCAGTCTTAATACGGAATTTTTGCCCACGGTTGTATCTGCCTTTCATCTCAATGAGGACATTATCTTACCTTCCTATTGTCCTGCTCCTGCTAATTCCAAGGAACGGAACCTTCATTCTCTGGATGTGGTCAGGGCGCTCAAGTATTATCTGGTTGCTAGTGAACCTTTTAGAAAGTCTGACTCTGTGTTCTTCCTTCTGGACCTAGGAAGGGTTTGCCTCCAGCCAAATCCACTATCGGCAAGTGGATTAGACAGGCGGTGGTGCGAGCTTATTCTGCCAAAGGGAAGGAACCTCCCTTCTGTGTTTACTGCTCATTCTACTAGGGCTATTGGTGCCTCTTTGGGCTTTTCAGCACCAGGCTTCTGCTGAACATGTTTGTAAGGCCGCTACATGGTTTTCTGTTCATACTTTTTCAAGGTTGATGTTAGGGCCTCAACTGATGCTGTTTTTGGCCACAAGGTGCTTCAGGCGGTAGTGGCTTGAACTGCCTGCTGTTATTCATTGGGGATCCCACCCTACTTTAAGGACACTGCTATTGGATGTCCCAGAAGTAATGATTGAAATGAAACTGGCCGTGCTGTACACTTGGAAAAATAAAATTCTGTGATTACTCACCTGTAGAATTGATTTTACTGTGTACAGCACGGCCTGTTTCATCCCTCCCTTGTTATCGTTGCCCTTGGTTGCCTCTTTATGGTGATTTGTTCAGAAGTTATTTTTTGTGAGGCTGTGTATTTTTTTTTATCATGGTTCATCTCCCGGCTTCTTGCATAACTGCTTTTTAGGGCCGGGAGGAGCCACAAGTCTTCTGCAGTCAACTGCGCCACCTTGTGGCGGAATACCAGAAGTAATGATTGAAATGAAACAGGCCACGTACACGTATACAGCACGTACACAGTAAAATCAATTCTACAGGTGAGTAATCACAGAATTGTTTTTTTTTTGTTTCTCCATCTAGAGGAAGACCAGTGAATCCTAAGGCCCTCCCTCTCTGGGACCTTTCAAGCTTCTGAGAAGAGGCAGCAATCTAGTTTCCTAGTTTCCTGGCTTTTATATTGGCCATTACTTCAGCCAGAAGAATTAGTGATATGCAAGCCTTGTCAATCAAAAAATCTTATCTTAGGGGTTTTTCAGATCATCTCCCCATCAGACCTGACCCGATTTACCTACCAAAGATTGCTTCAAAATGTCACGGGTCCCAGGAAGTCTAGCTGCCAGGCCTCAGACCAAAGGACCTTTATGGCCAACAGGGGCTGCATCTTTTTGAATGCCAGAATCATTTTTTTGACCTACTTCACACCTCAGTGGAAGAGCTTTTGTTTAAAGCCTCAAAATCCTCCATCGTCAGGTGGATTAGGGACGTTATTGAGTTAGCTTACCATGGTTGCGGGGGACAGGCCCCAAAAATCCTTACTTCCTGGGCAAATTGGTCAGGAGTCTCTCTGGAGGAGATTTGCAGAGCAGCATCTTGGGCTTCCCCACACACATTTTTGAAGCACTACAGAGTGGATCTTTCTTCTGATAAGAAACAGGAATTTGGATTCTACAGATTATTTCCCCTCCCTGAGGTAGGACGGTATTTAGTATTTCTCGCTTATTCGGATAAGCTGTCCTGGTCCTGGAGGATTATTGGGGAAAACCCCCCCAATTAGCTTACCGGTAATGGCATTCCCAGGAGTCCCCCAGGACCGCATCCTACATCCTGCCCAGACTAAGTATTTTTAATATGGTTTGGACATGTGTCTTCATCTTCTGGGATTCCTTGTTTTAAAACACTGAGGTCCAGGAGGAGGGGACGGGGTATATCATCATGTTCCGATTGTGTTTCCTATTTAGGTGGGAGGAGCGAGGAGCTACTTGGCTAAGCCATCCTGGAGGTCTACCGGAAATGCCATTACCGGAAAGCTAATTGGGTTTTTTCCCATTGCATGGCACGGCCTGCTTCACAAAGTCATTACATCTGGGTATTCCGCCACAAGGTGGCGCAGTGCACTGCAGAGGAGTTGTGGCTCCTCTCGGTACCATATAAAAACGGAATCCCCATAGACTTATCCAGTTTTCCTCTGCAGCGATTCTGCAAAGATAGAAGATGGCTCTCTATATTGCGCAGGTGAGCGGGGCAAACAAGTCTGCGGCCCTGCGTGGCTATTTCCACCTGTCTCCGGACCCTCGGTGCCTCCCAGCCTCGGCTGACGGATCGGGTGAAGGTAGAGGAGCACTAGGGTCAAGTGCTCAAGGAGCGCTGCTCCAAGCCGCAGAGCCTGTACCACAAAGGGTAGCCGGCCATAGGTTTTATGGTGAGCCTGTTAGGGATGCGGAGTTCCTGTCCTAACTTCTGAGGGGGTGAGTGTTTTTGGGGACTGTTGACTCGTTCTGGCGTTTTGGGGTCCCCCCGTCCCTGGCCTGGGCCCTCGCCGCTGCTCGCTTGCTTTTCTCGCTCCCTCCCCGTAGTGTGCTCGGGGGAGGGGGGGCTGGTGGTAGTGGCAAGAGTACTTTGGCTGTGTATTCACCTGTGTTTTAACTGTTTTCGCCGCCTCGCCGCTTTGTACTGTGCTCTGCGGCGGGCGGCGCTATATTTGTGTTTTTTCTCTACTGTGATGACACCGGCGAGGTCTTGTGAGCGCCGTTTTCGCACTCTTCGGGGGGGGGGGGGGGGCGGTGGATGACGCGTATCGCATCGTTCTCCCGCGGCCCGTCCCTTAAGGTTTCTCTGCCGGCGCCATTTTGCTGCTGCTGCGCGTTGGGGCCCTTCTCATCCTGGAGCTGCGGCGGTGATTCTGGTCTGCTTGATGCTCCCTCCTGCGGTCTGGCGGTTGGTGCCCTTGTCCTACTTGGTACGTGAGTCCCCTTTGGTCTCTTTTGGGCATGCACTGCGGGATACTTGTCTTTATGTCTTTCAGGCGGGACAACTGTGGGCTGTAGTTTCTCCCGGTCCTATCCCTTACCCCCCCCCCCTCATCTTCCCTTACTAGCTTCTCGGGGCATCCCTTGGGGGGGCATCCCGGATGGCTCTTGCTAGCCTTTACCCTGTGCTGGCCTATTGTGCCTGTGTTAATCACCATATGGAGGCTTCTGGGGATAGCGTGCTTGGGGGTCCTTCAGGGCAATCCCGGCTGTGTTCCATGTGTGGGGTATCCCCTGTGAGTGACTATCAGGGTGTGTGTGCTGTGCGCCCAAAGTGTCCTTGCTCTCCAAGCTGGGCTGCCCGCTTCGCTTCCCAGCTCTGCGCCCCCTTTGGCATCGCCTACCCCCCCCCGTGCCTGCATTTAGCCGCTAGTGAGGGGGATACTAGCAGGGGGTCACAGTTTGATTTGGCACTTTGTGTGGCCAGTATTGAAAGGCAACTTGCCAGGCCTGTTCCACTTAAGGCCTCTGGCAAGAAGCGACACCTAGCTCCCGTGACATCCCTCTTTCCTGAGGAGGATGAGGGACCTGATACTTTTGTTGGCCTTTACCCCCTAGAGGAGGGGGAACTCTTTCAGGATTCTGACTCCTCTGGGGACCAGCAGGAGGGTTACAGCAGTGACCCTGGGTCTGCGTCTGGGGAAGACTCATGGTTCCCTGAGGACACTGATAGCCTGTTAGCTCACATTTTTGAAGTCTTGCACATTGTCCCACCTGAGGTGGCTGAGGAAGCAGGGTGAGTCCTTTCATCCTGACAAACAGCCCCTGGAGTTCCCTGAGCAGAGCCATTTCACTAATATGGTGCTCAAGGAGTGGGAACGTCCTAGTAGATTGCCCGCGGTGCCCAAAGGGTGGGATAGGAGGTATCCCTTCCCTGCCGACCTGGTCAAGCGATGGTCGTGTCCCCCTGAGGTGGACGCTCCCGTGCGTGGGCTGTCCAACACCTCGGTCATGCCTTCACCTGACACTACTTCGCTGCGGGACAGCAAGGACCGGCGCATGGATCAGCTGGCCTGCCATGCTATTGCGTGTGTGGGGGCTGGGCTGCGTCCGGTCTGTGCTGCTGCCATTACAGCTATTGCCCTTAAAAGACAGCTCAAGCGTCTCCTGGAGGGCGCTACGGCTGGTAATAGGGGGGAGGATTATAGGTCCCTTTTGCTATGCTCTGATTTTGTTGCCTTTGTCCTTACTGCCATGGATGATGCGGTACGGATGTGTAGTAGGACCTCTGCTCTTTTGGTGGCTATGCGCCGCTCCGTTTGGCTGCGCCAGTGGGCGGCTGATACTGCCGCTAAGAAGGCTCTCACTGGGCTCCCCTTTACAGGACTGCGGCTCTTTGAGCGTCTGGATGTTTTAGCCAAGGTTGGTAGGCTACCTCAACGGAGGAGGCAGCCTCGGCCCTTTTGGGGGTCCTCCTCTTCCCTCCCCTCTTTTCGTGCTTCCAGAAGAGGTCGTGGCTCCCTATTCTCGGGTACACGCAGCCCCAAGCCCCCTCAGGCATGAGGAGGCGCCCTCACCCATCCGGGTGGGGAGGGGGGGCGGCTTTGGCTATTTGCTCACGTCTGGAGGCTACGCTTCTCGGACCGGTGGAATCAGGAGGTGGTGCCCTCTGGTTACAAGATAGTTTGCAGCCTGGCCGCCCCCAAGATTCATCAGATCCCAGATGTCTCAAAACCCTCTGTCAGCTCAGGGTTTGCGCCTTGTGGTTCAAAGTCTATTGGAGTCAGGAGTCATTATCCCGGTGCCTTCCCAGGAACGGGGTCGAGGGTTCTACTCCAATCTGTTCACGGTCCTCAAAAAGGACGGGTCCCTGAGGCCCATCCTGGACTTGAAGGGTCTCAACAGGTTTGTCAGGTTCAAGCATTTTCGAATGGAGACTCTACGCTCAGCGGTCAGTACCCTGCACCTGGGCGACTTCATGACTTCGGTGGACATCAAGGATGCCTACCTTCATGTGCCAATCTTTCCAGGTCATCAGAGATTTCTCAGGTTCGCTCTAGAGGATCAGCATTACCAGTTTGTGGCCTTACCGTTCGGTATCACCTTGGCCCTTCGGGTGTTCACCAAGGTGCTGGCGGGTGTGATGGCTCTGCTGCTGAATCAGGGCATTCGCATCCTTCCTTACCTGGACGACATTCTGATTGTGGCTCAATCTCTTCATCAGGCAGAGACAGATACTCAGGTGGTGACTTCACTCTCGAGTCCTTCGGCTGGGTGATCAACTATCCCAAGTCTTTACTGTCTCCGACTTTGATGAGGTCCTTTCTGGGCATGACTCTGGATACCTCTCAGGTCAAGGTATTCCTGCCTCAGCAGAAGGTGGAGGGCCTTCAGAAGCAGGCACGGACTCTGCTCTTGTGTCCCCAGCCCTCCATCCGGCAAGGGATGCAGTTAGTGGGTCTGATGGTGTCCTGCTTCGAGGCGGTCAGCCGGATGTGGACCTGTTTGCGTCCCGTCACAATCACAAACTTCCCAGGTTGTCTCCCTGTCACAGGACCCTCTGACCTTCGCCACGGATGTGCTAGCAATGCCTTGGACGGAGTTTCGGGTCCTCTATGTGTTCCCTCCCTTTCCTCTGCTGGGCAGGGTGCTGCGCAAGATATCCCAGGAAGGGGTACCAGCCATTCTGGTGGCCCCCTGTTGGTCAAGGAGGGTGTGGTTCGCAGACGTTGTGCAGTTGGCAGCAGATCAGTATGCCCTGCCCATGGATCCAGATCTGCTCCCTCAGGGACAACTGTGCCATCCCAATTTACGCTGGCTTTAACGGCTTGGCTGCTGAAACCTCCATCTTGATGGATAAGGGGTTGCCAGCTTCTGTTGTTACCATGATTAGAGCTAGGAAGAAGTCCTCGTCTATCTACTGGCATGCTTACATTGCCTGGTGTGAGTCCAAGTCTCTTCCTTGTCGGGTGTTTTCTATCCCCAGGATTCTGGAGTTTTTGCAGCATGGTTTGGATTCGGGCCTTCAACTTAGTTCCCTCAAGGGACAGGTGTCAGCTCTGGCAATTTTTTTCCAAAGATCTTTTGCCAATCACCGGTTGGTTAAGACTTTTTTCCAGGGAGTTACTCACGTGCGTCCGCCACGTAAGCCTATGCTACCAGTTTGGGACCTTAATCTGGTGTTGTCTGCTCTGCAGGGTCCTCCCTTTGAGCCTATCCGTGGGGCTGCTTTGCCCATTCTGACTCTTAAGGTGGCCTTTTTGGTGGCCATTACTTCTGTCAGGCGGGTTTCTGGGCTGGCGGCGCTTTCCATCAATCCTCCTTCTTTTGAGCGGCATCAGGATAAGGTGGTGTTTCGGCTTAAGCCGGATTTCTTGCCTAAGGTGGTGTCTGCTTTTCATCTCAATCAGGACATTGTTTTACCTTCTTTGTGTCCTAAACCTGCTAATGCCAAGGAGCGGACCCTTCATTCTCTGGATGTTAGGGCTCTGAAGTTTTATTTGGTTGCTAATGAGCCTTTCAGGAAATCTGATGCTCTTTTTGTTCTTCCTGCTGGACCTAGGAAGGGTTTGCCTCCTGCTAAATCCACTATCGGCAAGTGGATCCGTCAGGTGGTGGTACAAGCCTATTCTGCTAAAGGGAAGGATCCTCCTTTTAGGATTACTGCTCATTCTACTTGTGCTATTGGTGCGTTTTGGGCCTTTCAGCACCAAGCTTCTGTTGAACAAGTTTGTAAGGCCGCAACTTGGTCTTCTGTTCATACTTTTTCCAAGTTTTACAAGGTTGATGTTGGAGCCTCAGCTGATGCTGCTTTTGGCCGCAAGGTACTTCAGGTGGTAGTGGTTTAAATTGGCTGTTACTCTTTGGGGATCCCACCCTACTTTATGGACACTGCTTTTGGATGTCCCAGATGTAATGACTTTGTGAAGTAGGCCGTGCCATGCAATGGGGAAAAGAGAATTCTGTGAGTACTCGCCTGTAGAATTGCTTTTGCCATGCATGGCACAGCCTGCTTCACCCCACCCTTGTTATCGTTGTTCTTGGTTGCCTCTGTATGGTGATTGTTCCAAGTTAGTTGGGGTTTTCTTGTTACTTTTATTATCTCCCGGTTTCTTTAATAACTGTTTGTCAACAATGTTTTTTTTTCCATTTTTGTATCTCCACACCTTACATTAGACTTTGTGGGCAACCCCCCCCCCCCCCCCAAAAAAAAAAAAATTCTTTCCTTCCAAAGTTGGACGGGAAAGCACTTCTCTTTTGGCAACACCTCATATAGTTGGCTTCATGTTCTTGTTACATGGATTCCCAGTAGCAAATATAAGTTTGTTGGATGCTTCCAGCTTTGACTAGCTTCATTTTAGGGTCAGATTACCAGAGGGGTTAGTCCTCTGTCCTGACTTCCAAGGTCCCCAGGTGAGTAGTCCTCTAGTTGTGACACCTCACACACCTCTATGACTACTGGCCTCCAACCATCTCTGCTTTGAACACCCAAAATACTGACTTTCTTGGGTTTTGTTCCCCTCTGGTTGGGCATCTTGACTCAAACTTCTTTCAGCCTGTCTCCCCACGATTGGCCGCTGCCCTCGCATCGTCTGGACTTGGCCTGGAAATAGAAAGCAACTCCATCGTGGGGCTGCATTTTGCCAGCTTAAGTTTTGGGTAAGAAAGATTGGTCAAACATACCTTGGTCTGCTTTAGGCCATGTGTACAGCGCTCCTCTAATAACTGCAAGGATGGAGCACTCTGAGCATTAGGATTGTGATATGATAGGAAGGTTTTTTCATTTTGTAGTAAGAGCAGGTATAACAGTGAAAGTATTTTCTATAGCTGGAAAGCTGCTTGTTCACTCATTGGAAACTGTTGGGTGAGCCACCAAAGATACACTACTGGACATAAGGACCCCCACCACAACCTTAAAACATGCCAGTAGGGTGAATGTGTGTTTATGTGCCGTTGGAGTGTCAGTTCTGAGGGCCAGAGGTTGGCTTGACTGCTCTTTGTAAAGCCAGGCCTCATGTATCTTGCTCCTAATGTCTAGCTTGGTAATGGGGGTTGTTCCTCTTTAAATGTGGATCCAGCATTATGGTGGACTCTGTGCTCCAGGAGAGAGCTGAGTAATGAGACGCTTGGTTACCTGCTTGATTTGTCTGTTAATTATTAATGCTGCTCTGTCGTCTGATCCGATTTCTGGTAGGTTGGTCAATTTGGGTGAGCATCAGTTTCAGACCAAGACCCAATCTCCCCCCCTCCCAGCTGAGACCCTGACGTCATCTGTGTTGACCTTCTGATAATGGTCATGCAAGGGATGTGTTTCTTAAAGAGGACCAACTCATTTTTGAGTTTTTGTCCATTTTACGCAACCGTTTCAGACTTCACATTTTTCTTAATAGGACTAAATTAAACTAGTGTCTTGTGAATGGGCAATCGACTAGAGAGGGGTCCACCAGTCCACAGTCGGAAAGCCATTTTGGCCAGAAATCTGCCTTGTGACCAGAGGAGGATTGTTGTACAATTTCCTGCGGGTGCTTCTGGAGTGGCTGTGAGGGAACTGGTCCGGCATAGCGCTGAGCAGGCGCAGGTGGCGTGTGTGTCCTAAAGATGGGACGCCCAGATGAGATCCAGATGGGCTTGGCAGAAGTGACATTTGCAAGCTGGAGGAAATTAAAAAAAAAAAAAAAACCCCGGGCAGGAGAACTGAAAGGAGATCAGGAGGAGCGTGCGGTTAGGAACGCGGCCCCGGCCCCATTTTCACCGGAGCAGCCATACTTTTAAAGGAGCAGTGTCCCATCATAGAACACCCTCCGCTATGTACTAATTCATATGGAAGCACTAATGCTCTTCGTTGTCGAGGACAGGCTTTAATTTTTTGCCTTTTTCAAGTACCATGTGCTAGTGGGTATCCTGCAAGAATGCACCAGGTTTCTTTATAAGGGGCAATGGACCTGGCTAATGTTACACTAAGGGTTGGGGTTTGTAGTCAGATTTTACATATAGGGGGTAGAATCTGGTTGGTCTCTGAGCTTCCTATTGGAAATTGTTAATGTTGGAGCACCAGTCAGGATTCGGCTAGTTTCCAGGGACTTGGTGGTTTTGTGAAGGGTTAACGAAGTGTGGGTTAGGATTGGCTTAGTGGGATAGGGGAATGGTAATGTGTGGGTTAGGATTCAGTTTGTTTCCAGGAACCTGGTTTTATTGGGAAGGGTTAATGGTGGAGTACTGTCAATATCCGCCTTGGTTGTATTGGGAAGGGTTAATGGTGGAGCACTGTCAGTATCTGCCTTGGTTATTGGGAAGGGTTAATGGTGGAGCACTGTCAGTATCTGCCTTGGTTGTATTAGGAAAGGGTTAATGGTGGAGCACTGTCAGTATCTGCCTTGGTTGTATTGGGAAGGGTTAATGGTGGAGCACTGTCAGTATCTGCTTTGGTTGTATTGGGAAGGGATAATGGTGGATCTCTGTCAGGATCTGCCTTGGTTGTATTGGGAAGGGATAATAGTGGAGATCTGACAGTATCCGGCTTGGTTGTATAGGGACGGGTTAATGGTGGAGCCCTGTCAGTATCTGCCTTGGTTGTATTGGGAAGAGTTAATGGTGGAGCACTGTCAGGGATTTGGTTGTATTGGGAAGGGTTAATGGAGGATCTCTGTCAGGATCCGGAAGTGTGGGTTAGGGTTGGCTTAGTGGGATAGGGGAATGGTAATGTGTGGGTTAGGATTCAGTTTGTTTCCAGGAACCTGGTTTTATTGGGAAGGGTTAATGGAGGATCTCTGTCAGGATCCGGAAGTGTGGGTTAGGGTTGGCTTAGTGGGATAGGGGAATGGTAATGTGTGGGTTAGGATTCAGTTTGTTTCCAGGAACCTGGTTTTATTGGGAAGGGTTAATGGTGGAGCACTGTCAGGGATTTGGTTGTATTGGGAAGGGTTAATGGAGGATCTCTGTCAGGATCCGCCTTGCTTGTACTGGAAATGGTGGAGTACGGTAGTATCCGGCTTGGTTGTATTGGGACAGGTTAATGGTTGAGCACTTTCAGTATCCCCTTTGGTTGTATTGGGAAGGGATAATGGTGGAGCCCTGTCATTATCTGCCTTGGATGTATTTGGAAGGGTTTATGGTGGAGCGCTGTCAGGGTTTGGTTGTATTTGGAAGGGATAATGGTGAAGCACTGTCAGTTTCTGCCTTGGTTGTATTGGGAAGGGTTAATGGTGGAGCACTGTCAGTATCTGCCTTAGCTGTATAGGGACGGGTTAATGGTGGAGCACTGTCAGGATCTGGTTTGGTTGCACTGGAAATGGTGGAGTACGGTAGTATCCAGCTTGGTTGTATTGGGAAAGGTTAATGGTGGAGCACTGTCGGTATCTCCTTTGGTTGTATTGGGAAGGGTTAATGGGGGAGCACTGTCATGATCTGGTTTGGTTGTATTGGGAAGGGTTAATGGTGGAGCACTGTCAGTATCTGCCTTGGTTGTATTGGGAAGGGTTAATGGTGGAGCACTGTCAGTATCTGCCTTGGTTGTATTGGGAAGGGTTAATGGTGGAGCACTGTCAGTATCTGCCTTGGTTGTATTGGGAAGGGTTAATGGTGGAGCAGTGTCAGGATCTGGTTTGGTTGTATTGGAAGGGTTAATGGTGAAGCACTGTCAGTATCCACCTTGGTTGTATTGGGAAGGGTTAATGGTGGAGCACTGTCAGTATCTGTCTTGGTTTTATTGGGAAGGGTTAATGGTTGAGCACGGTCAGTTTCTGCCTTGGTTGTATTGGGAAGGGTTAATGGTGGAGCACTGTCAGTATCTGCCTTGGTTGTATTGGGAAGGGTTAATGGTGAAGCACTGTCAGTATCCACCTTGGTTGTATTGGGAAGGGTTAATGGTTGAGCACTGTCAGTTTCTGCCTTGGTTGTATGGGGAAGGGATAATGGTGGAGCCCTGTCAGTATCTGCCTTGGTTGTATTAGGAAGGGTTAATGGTGGAGCGCTGTCAGTTTCCGCCTTGGCTGTATTGTGAAGGGTTAATAGTGGAGCACTGTCAGTATCCGCCTTGGTTGTATAGGGATGTGTTAATGGTGGAGCACTGTCAGTATCTGCCTTGGTTGTATAGGGACTGGTTAATGGTGGAGCACTGTCAGGATCTGGTTTGGTTGTATTGGGAAGGGTTAATGGTGGAGCACTGTCAGTAACTGCCTTGGTTGTATTGGGTAGGGTTAATGGTTGAGCACTGTCAGTTTCTGCCTTGGTTGTATGGGGAAGGGATAATGGTGGAGCCCTGTCAGTATCTGCCTTGGTTGTATTAGGAAGGGTTAATGGTGGAGCGCTGTCAGTTTCCGCCTTGGCTGTATTGTGAAGGGTTAATAGTGGAGCACTGTCAGTATCCGCCTTGGTTGTATAGGGATGTGTTAATGGTGGAGCACTGTCAGTATCTGCCTTGGTTGTATAGGGACGGGTTAATGGTGGAGCACTGTCAGGATCTGGTTTGGTTGTATTGGGAAGGGTTAATGGTGGAGCACTGTCAGTAACTGCCTTGGTTGTATTGGGTAGGGTTAATGGTGGAGCACTGTCGGTATCTGCCTTGGTTGTATAGGGACGGGTTAATGGTGAAACACTGTCAGTATCTGCCTTGGTTGTATAGGGACGGGTTATTGGTGGAGCACTGTCAGTATCTGCCTTGGTTGTATTGGGAAGGATTAATGGTGGAGCACTGTCAGCATCTAGTTTGGTTGTATTGGGAAGGGTTAATGGTGGAGCTTGCTATGTATCTGGTTTGGTTGTATTGGGAAGGGTTAACGGTGGAGCTTGCTATGTATCTGGTTTGGTTGTCCTGCAAATGGTGGAGTACGGTAGTATCCAGCTTGGTTGTATTGGGAAGGGTTAATGGTGGAGCACTGTCAGGATCTGGTTTGGTTGTATTGGGAAGGGTTAATGGTGGGGCACTGTCAGTATCTGCTTTGGTTGTATAGGGAAGGGTTAATGGTGGAGCATGCTATGTATCTGGTTTGGTTGTACTGGAAATGGTGGAGTACGGTAGTATCCAGCTTAGTGGTATTGGGAAGGGTTAATGGTGGAGCACTGTCAGTATCTCCTTTGGTTGTATTGGGAAGGGTTAATGGTGGAGCACTGTCAGGATCTGGCTTGGTTGTATTGGGAAGGGTTAATGGTGGAGCAGCAGTCGGGGTCCGTCTCGTTTTACTCGGTTTGCCAGATTGTTAATAGTGGAGCGCAGAGCCAGACTGCTATTGGCTGGCGGCCTTTTGTGGGGTAAACTTGTGACCCTGTGATGGATGGCGGCATATATAATACATTACATACACTGCCTGGAATTGGCCCCCTTCCCTGCGCGGCCCCGCGTCTCAGCTGTGCTGTATGGAGGCAGATCCTAGATGAACAGGGTGACTGCAGACATCCATCAGGGCTAACGGGCCCCTGCGTCGCCGCCTCTGGGGCAGCCACACATGGCCGACATATGGCCCGCTGACTTTTTGCGAGAATTCCTGCGCCTTTAGTAAGTTTCCTGTGTGAAAATATGGCCGCCACAGTGGGGCGTGCAGACTGGGGACCCCTGTCAGGCCAGAGGCATGACACGGATCTGGTGAGTACTGCCCCCTTCCTTGGGGCATGTGGAGGCCACTGGATCACTGCACGCCAGAAGATAAAAAGTGACCAGACAGACTGCCCCATACCCCGACGGACACCTACAATCAGCTGTGCAGGCGCAGAAAGGCTTGGGCCACATGATCATGAATCTTCTGCGCCATAGACACTCATGACATTCTTGTATGACTTCCTGCTCGCCCATAGAGGAGCAGCATAAAGGGGCTCTAACCTTTCTCACTGCTGGGGTCATTCTAACCCCTCCCCCTACTGCTAGTGAGTTGATCTGATTGGAAAGGAAACTTTAATCACCCAATCACAGGCCTGCATAAAGGGTGCTGCAACCCTGCCCCTCACTATCCCAAAACGGTGTTCGCGTCCAATCCGTCTGAGGTGCCCATTCAGCAAACGACTCCAGAATGTTACAATGGGGAGTGAGAGTGGCCGTATCCCCTGCAACCTCGGGTTGTGCGTGCACCACTGGGGATGCGGCCACTGTCGCTCCTCTTTAAAGCCTAAAAGCTGTTTGACAAATGACAGACTAACGCATCAGGAAGAGGTGAGCTATACTGGGCTATCTGGAGGGTTTCCCAATTCGGGATGCCGCCGGGGCACAGAAGAGAGCCTGGGACAGTCAAACTCGTGGGTTTTGTTCCTGCTTTCCGGTCCCAGTTTTAGGTTGCTAGGAAGCCATAAACATGTATTTGGGTGGGGGTTATGACATGGTTCATTCAGAACAAATCGCCAGGTATTAATCACAGCAAAATATTCTGATTGGCTGCTAGCCCACACATGCACAACGGGAGTATGGAAAGCATTAGAATATTTAGTGTTTCCCAGGTGTTGACACACAAATTTTGATGCGGCTGTAATATTGACCTAAACCCAGGTGAAAAGATCCTTTTCATTTGCTTTAAAGAGGAACTAAAATCTGCTGTATTCTCATTTATTGTAAGGCAACCAATCACGTGACTGACATGCACAGCAAAGCAGATTGGTAACCGGCAGAGTACTGGGGATGTTGCCAGAGATTTCCAAGGTGACTATACGGGTGATCCTGGGGGGTTCTGCAAAGAGGGACATCCTGAACCAGGAGTTACTGGGGTTTTGGTCAGCTTGAAATTGTTTGACATAGTTTTGATGGTGTGGGGGGGGTTATTTCTGTATAAGGTGGGTTTAGCCTGAGTCAGCACATGTTGCTAGGGGGTGTAATGCCTGTGTGGCCTCTAGGGTCTGCCTCTAATATCTCCGTGCCTGGACTTCCCTCTGCAGTGCGCCCCCTGTTGCTGGGGTGATCAGCCTTATGCAACGCTCACTGTATGTTCTGTAATGACTGCTCCAGATCAGGCCGGGAATGGTACCCCAACCCCTCCACCTTTTACTAACAGATGTTTTACGGCAACAACCTGATTCCTAGTGCTGCATGGAGAGCTGTGTGCGTGTAGAGATGTGTTGCTCTCCGCGCAAGGCCTCTTCCTGAGCAGCACACCCCGAGCAAGAATGTCCGCTCGCCATTGTGTCTCGGGGCCTTCTCCCTGTGCACGGGGGACCCCCGCCCAGATCCAATATGGCTGCCCTGGCCCCTGTATGTAGTTATGTGTTAAAGCTGAGCCAGCACCGATCCTCGTTCTGGTTGAGGGAGGCAGCAAGAGAAATAATCAGAAGTTCATGAAGTAGGCGAGCTGCGACATGATGGCGGCATACCTGGCTCTGTGCTGTGTGTAATTATCTCTGCCGACAAGACCCGGAGGGCAAGCCTGGAACAGCAGCTGCATCTAACTGGGGGAGGGGGGTCTGCTATGCATCTGGTAAGGCATGCTGGCTTTAGTGGTGCATTGGTTGCGCTTTCCCTGTGCAATCGTTACAGCTCTGGCCGCCTCTGGAGCTACTTCTAGCCTACTGCTACTGCCTGGTATCTCTTGCTCCCGGGTTAAAGCACACCCAAAGTCAAAAACGATGTCCTTTTAAAGGTGAACAAAATGCTAAGCTGCCTGCCATATAGTCTAAAAGACTTTAGGGGTGACCACTGGCTTTTACCCTAGGGCATCCCAAATACACCCCCCCCCAAATCACCACAAAACTTAGCAATGTAAACAATGGGCAGTGAGAGCAGCCCCATCCCCAGCATCTCTCGGCTGAAATGCTCCCAGGCCCAGCCGTTCAGACAGGCTGTGGATGTGGCCAATCCCAATTGCCTTAAGAGACCTATTGCCGATTTTAATATGCACTGATTGGACTGGGGAAAGGTAAGTGTATATATATATATATTTTTTTTTAACTGTGCGATCAGGGAGAAGTTAACACAGGGGAGCATCCAAAAATGGAGATGTCCCCAGGGCTAGAAACAAAACCTGAGACTGCTTTGATGTGGGAAGAATCTCAGGGTTTTTATTAGCATGGACTTGGGATGCACCACCACGTGAGGTCTGAAAACACATGACATGATCCCCAAGCGACTCTTGCTTCCCCCTTTGAGATAGCTATTGTGCCTCACCTTAAGGAGAAGAGGGATGCAGCACTCGCATGGGCCAGCTGGCCAAGTTTATGACCGTCAGGGTGCCCCAAATTGGGATGCCCTCCCAAAGGGAGACCACTGTCCCTACAGACTCTAGGCCTATTTAATATACTGTCTGGCATACTGTTTCCAACTGTTTCCATAACATACCGGCATGCTGTTTCCTAGTTTTTCATATTCCTGGGGCTCTGTTTGGCTACAGTGGTTTTAATGGCCTTAAACCAGACCTTTACCCTGAATAAGGGCCTATCTTGTATTCCCCCCCCCCCACCCTGTACATACAGATTGCTCACATTAAAAATCATCCAATCATTGCGTTTTTTGTGCCTTTTAACATCCAAGATGGCAAACGGAAAGTGTCTGACTGTGCTGCTTTGCATTGTGGGATTACTGTCCTTTCCCTGACCCCAACTCTGCTCCGTCTGTGCAAAGCACAGCTATAACCCCGCCCCCATCTCTGCTCAATATGTGATTCTTCTGAAACAAGATGGTAGTGCCCATATCCTAGAGTCCTGAACAGAGTTGAAGCCCAGTGGGGGAAAGAATAATAAATAAGCGACTAAAAACTTAAAATACATACATTTTAGATGCTGGTAAATCATTTTTTTTAAGGGTTTGGGCTTATCATTTAATGATGTTGGAAGGTCCGGTTTAAATAAAAATGATGGCTGTGATTCTCCCAAACTGAAGAAGTTCGGCAAGCCAGATTGAGGAAACCTCTGATATGTACTTGAAACCTTCCCCAGGGGTGGACTGAGGCCAAAAATCAGCCCAGGAATTTATTGGTCCTGATCAGTCCATGACCACCCCCAGGATGCTTCTGAGCCGATCCACAGGTATGTTGATCATTGGAAGCTATGGCACTGCAGGG
Source organism: Gastrophryne carolinensis (assembly GCA_027917425.1). Taxonomy (NCBI): domain Eukaryota; kingdom Metazoa; phylum Chordata; class Amphibia; order Anura; family Microhylidae; genus Gastrophryne; species Gastrophryne carolinensis. Next base: position 41,889,783 of record CM051243.1, on the reverse strand, counting down.
GCAATTTTGGCGTAGGGTCTGGGTGAGGCGTTGGTCCAGTTGGCCCCAAAGTAGTGCAGCCCACTGGGAATTCTCCCTGTGCTCTCTATGGCCAGTCCACTGATGGCCACACCCATGATCCTGAATGATTAGCTTTGGGAGCAGATGATGGAGTGGGGTTATTTGGCTGGGAGGGTACAGTGGAGTCAGGTACAGGCGGGTTGGGATGGAGACTAGGGAGGCAGCAATTTTAATATTGAAGTAAGCAGCCGAGAAAGAACAGATGGAATGGAATCTGGTATCTGGTGACCTCCATCTTTCCAGTAATCTAGATGGCGACTTATGACTAAGCCCTACGCTGCTTGGCTGCCAAAATCAAGAGATTGGGCACATTCAAAGGGGTGTGACCACACCAGTGCCTTTCCTTTTGATTGGCTCCTCTAGGGTGCTGCTCATGGCCATAAGGCAACGTCTCTTCTCGTCGTCCAACTTTTTCTGACCTGAGAAATCCAGTCACATGACCATGTTTATGTGCACTGTACATCATTTTGGAATATGCCGGCGCTATATAAATGTATAAAAACAGTGTATCGGTGTGGAGGGGTCATTAAAGTGTGAGCTCTGAGGGACAGGGAGTCATATGACTACTTTGTGCTCTGTACAGCGCTGTGGACTATGTCTAACTATATAAATGGTGTGTGAGTGGGGGGGGGGGGGGAATTAGAGTGTGAGCTCTGAAGGATAGGGAGTCTTGTGACCTCCTCTATCTGCTCTGTAAATTAGGTCAGCGCTATATAAATGTATAATTAGAATGTGAGCCTATTGAAGGGCCATTTATTATGGTAAGGAGATGACTGGACCCGCCTTTTGAGGCTAAGCAATTGGGATAAGCAGCTGCTGAGGTGGCATCAGTGTCTGTTCCCCTCCTCGGCGTCTTTCTCCTGCTCCCTCGGGGTGCTGAGATTGATTAGCATGGCTAATGACCTGCTCTGCCATATGCAGTATGAGGTTGCCGCTGGCCACACGCTAGCCACCCCCAGCACCCATTATTCCAGTTAGGGGGGCAGATCATTGAGGTTTCCCATCCAGCGTGGGTTCTGTATGTGTCATATACAGCAATGGGAGGGGGGGTGGTTGGGGTCCTTGATGGGGGAGCAGGATCTGTTGCCCTGCGTAGGAGCAGTTCTTTGCAGTACTAATAGCCGACTTGTCTTCTCTTACAGGATGCTGGATGACATGTCGGATGAAATGGGCTCCCGCCTCATGTAGCCTCTGGTCTTGTTGCGTTCAGGTAAGTGCTCCTCATCAGCACAGGCTTCTGAAAGGTCAGAGACGATCCTGAGTACGGACCCCGCCAGGTCAGGGGATGTTCTGGATGATCTGCCATCTGATTAAGAGGATTTACAAGGAGCGCATTAGGCCACTCAGCGCAGTGCCTGTCTGACATAGGATGACCATACCTCACTCTTGGCTATGGGAGAACCCCGGATCACGGAGTGCAGCGATAGCGAATGATCCCCTAACCTGGGTCACCTGTCGCTGCAATGCCCTGCTCTGACTGACTTCTACATTACATGCTGCCCCTAAATTACGTCTATTCCCACAATTTACTGCACTGACTTGGATGGTGTCGACACAATGGCTGTATCTGTGGCCATCTATTTTCATGGCGTGTGGTGGTTGGCTCCTCGTATAACCTGGCAAGCTCTTCAGCTGACGGGTCACATGCACAGCGGCATTGGAAGCTGCTCGCTCACATCCTGCTTCCGCCTCCCATCCTGTGTGCTTTTCCCAGTGCCGTCTGCCACTCGCAGCCTGTTTGCTTTATACTGTTTGTATTGGAATCAGTTACTGCTGCATCCTCCTATCCGCACCACCGCATTTATCCCATCACCCAGACAGACCACACACGCGCACACACACAAGCGGGAGAGCTTTCTGTCCAGAATGAGGGATGCAGACAGGGGACATTGGGTAATAATGATAAGCTCAGTGCCACAGGCCCATCACCGTCGCTGGTCTTGGCCTGGCAAGTGCTGGGGCCTCTGCATTTTTAGAGGACCCATCTCAATTGGGTGGCCATGTGATACGTGGCATGGTGATTTCTAGGTCTTGGAATCCCTAGAGCTCCTCTTATGGAACTTTTTTTTCTTTTTTTAATATTTTTTTCTCTACTGCTTACTTTTTACAAGTCATCCTTCAGCTTGACCGCTTATTACTCTCCACGTGGTCAAGCTGAAGGATTCCTAAAAAGGACGTTACCGGTAAGTAACGGATGTTTTTCCAAGTCATCCTTCAGCTTAACCACATGGATAGTAATAAGCGGTCAAGCTGAAGGAGGTTACCGGTAAGTAACAGAGGTTTTTTCCTACTTCCTTCAAACTTTCTTCTTTGTAATGTATTTTTTTTTTTCTTTCTCTTCCTATTTGTACTTTTTTTTGGTGCATTTTTTTTTCATTTCTTTTTTTTTCCCCTTTCTATCTATAATTCCTCTTTCAATTGATTTTTCTTTCTGTTTCTCCTCTTTTTGACTTAGTCTTTTTTAGTTTTTCTGTTCTGTTTCCGTTCTTTTTTTCTTTACTTATTATGATTTCATAATTTTGACTTATTTATCCATTCCTTATTTTTGTTCCTTTTTTCCCTAATATTCCTTTTTCTTTTAATGTTTACTACCATTGTTTAGTCTTTCTATCATCACTTTTTAATCAGTCTGTTGATCTATCTGCCCTATATCGATCATTCTATCTCATATCCATCCATCCCGTATCTCTGTATCCATCCATTATCTAACAATATATCTGTGTCTGATCAGTCTGTTCATCCAAGGTCTATCTCCCATCCATCCCTCTTAGACCTATCTCTCATTTCCATCTACCTCCCATCCATCCTTCCCATATCTATCTATCTAGCAATCCTTTCTCTCTCCTTCCATTTGTATCTGTTTAACAAGCTGCACTGGGCAAGGTATTGGGGGCAGGGCAGTCAAGGGGGGGTGATTAAATCTAGTAAGTAGGCAAGTCTGACAATGTCCACCATTTATGCTGCCTTTACATGTGTATCATACCACATCACAAGTGGCCACTGCTTGGAGCTGGCCCTGCTCAATGGCACCCGGGATAGGGCAGTTTTAGAATCACTAGAAGGGCCTGAAATGAGAAGCGTCAAAAGGAGGCTTTAAGCTTACTCTTGCCAGCTAGAAGGCAACAGTGATGCACTAGATATGTGACTTCATGGCCCTGTCCTTGCTGTGGCAGAGTGATGAGAGCTGGGCTACTCCTTCCCCATTGCAGACCCAGCCACTCAAGCACAGCCGGAAACCTCTCATTGAATAACCTTGGCCAGAGCCTAGTATCTGGGCGTGGGCAGAGTGATGAGCTTGGAGGGTGGTCAGGAATACAGGCGCCCTCTGGTGGCTGCCAAATGCTGCTTCAGAATCATCTGTGCATCTGCCTAAGGAAACCGGAATGATTTGCAGGTTTATGGCTGGAGCATGGTTGAAGTATTGCAAGATGGGTTCTTCCTAAATTTCCAGTAAGTCTGGTGACCTGTAAAGGCCAGTTTGGGATGGCCTCGTATTCTCATTCAGATGACGGATTGCCACTGACCGGTCAGGCTTCTTTCACTTTGTTCATACTTTTGGTGGTACTCTGTAGTATGTTCAGATGGTTTTTATTGGCTTATATGTGGACACTGGTGGTATATGATCTTATAATACTGTTCCTGGTGCCCTGTAGTTGGCTTCTGTGTAAATACTGGTGGTACATGATCTATTAAGATGGTTCCTGGAGCCCTGTTGTTGGCTTATGTGTAGACGCTGGTGGTACACTCTTATTCATATGGTCCCTAGTGTTCTGTCCTTTTCTTAGGTGTAGACACTGGTGGTACATGATGGCCATTTCAGTGGGCCATTGTTCCTCATTCCTGGCTACGAGTTTCTAGATTACAATCTGAAGCAGCTCATAAAGGGGCAGCATCCCCACAATGCAGCTCTGGGTCCTCCTGTAACCTTGAGTGTAGTTGGTACAGATTAGTAAAACCTTTATTGGGTGTAAAGTTCTCTCCAGCTGGACGTTGTCTGGTCAAGAACTTGGTCTGACCAATCTTCTGGATTGGGGCGTCTGCCATCTTGTTCTATCGGCTTCCTGTGTAGGAACACGTGTTCTCCTCCTGTATAATGTGTTTTTTTTTTTTTTATTTCTTATTTTTTTTTTTTGTGTGTGTTTCAGCAGCCTGTTGACAATGAGCGGCTTGGGTGAAAACTCCTTGGATCCCTTGTCTGCGGATTCCAGAAAGAGGAAACCATCTCTATGTGATAATCCGGGGCCCAGGTGAGCTATGCCTCAATTCCTGTATCTGGAGTAGCAGTAGAACAGGTAGAGGGTACGAAAGAAGAGAGAAGCAACAAATGGGTGTGGACATGTCCTGCTTTGATGTGGTTGATGGGGGGGGGGGGGAGATTGACTATACCAGTGATTTGCCCTCTTACCTGGGACCTCCCGATATGGTATGCCCCACACCACCAGATCGCCCACACCACTTACGTTTCCGCCATTCCCATGGTGCATGCATGGTGTCTCGTCAAATTAGCGCTTACTCATTGGCTGGGCATGGTGAGGAACGGGCGAAAGGTAAGGTGATTGCGAGCCATCGGGGGGGGTCGGGGGATAGGCTCACCCAATCGGTGTCCCATTTAGTCAGATGCCCCAGGAGTCCTTTTAGATTTGGTACACTTTGAGCAGCAGAGGCACCACGTGTTAAATGACACATTCCAAGCACTGTCCCTTCTCTCCTAGCCTGGGCTGCAGCGGCGAGAAGAGGAGACGTGAGCAGGAGAGCAAGTACATCGAGGAGCTGGCTGAACTAATCTCCGCCAACCTCAGTGACATCGACACCTTCAATGTCAAACCTGACAAATGCGCCATTCTGAAGGAGACGGTCAGGCAGATCCGCCAGATTAAAGAGCAAGGTACCCACCCACCTCTGCTTTGTGTACATATCTGAATCAACTGTCTATCAGTGCGCGTGCTTCACCAAATGTGCTAAAGAGAACCTGACGATTTTGGGTAGGTACAGCATGTCTCTGGGTAGCCCCCGCACACCCATAAGCTGTTTGGCTCCACGGCTTCAACGCGTCAAGGAAAAGGCATCAGTTGGTTGAAGCTGTGATGCAGCCCTGGTGTGGAGGCATTTCATTGGTGCTGCTCAGGGTTCTAGAAGGGCTGGCCTGACACATTAGGATGGTTTACACATGCCTAATAGTGCCACATTGGGACCCTCCATGCACGGCTTTAGAAAGCTGGAATTGTGTTGAAGTGATCTTTGACCTAATGATTATACTAGAAACTCACCTTTTATTGTGAAACTCTGGCGTTCATAGCAAAAACCTCTTACCATTTCTCAGCCAGAAAGCCTCAGTATGGTGTAATGCTGACTGCCATACTGAGCTCTCCTTTCCTTTGCGAGTGGATCGGTTTGCTGCGGCTTGTTGAGCGATTTAAGCCGGCCCTTGTTGTGGTGATCCAGAAACTTGTCTCCTTGCATATCACTCTTGTCCTGGCTCTGCTTGACGAACGGTGAACCTCAATAGGCTCCATATTGTTGCCGTGAGATCCAGAAGTGGTAGTGGAATGATGGGCTTCATTGTCTCCAATCACTAATCTGAAACCAAACAAAATGTCTGATTGTCTGTGGGGCCGCCTACCAGGCCGCGAGCCATCTGTGGGGTGACCTGCCTTTCCTTTTGTCAGTTGCCCTTATGTGTGTTTATTGGCTATTATGACATGTTGTGCTCTTCTTCCTCCCCTGATGCTTTAATCAGGCTTTGTCCCTCTTGGGTTTCAGGAAAGTCTTCCTCCAACGACGATGATGTCCAGAAGGCAGATGTATCGTCCACAGGCCAGGGGGTGATCGATAAGGATTCTCTGGGGCCTCTGCTTCTACAGGTGAGTGATGTTGCACTCTATATTCACATAATAATTATCCTATGTGGTTCCAGCTGTCTGGCCAGCTGTTACTAAAAGTAAAAAAAAAAGTGTCTATCCTAGGTTTTGGTTCTTGGCCCCTGTGTGAAACACCCCAGGTCGCTCGAATGAACTCTCCTCTCCCCGGTCCTACAGCGCATGCACGACCTCCTGTCCAATCGGTACATTTGTATCCGCTCCTGCTTACTCGTCTCCAGCGGAGTCTAGTGGAGTCCTGACGAAGCGGACCCAAGTGCGCTGGTGGCCACATCTTTGCTACTCTCTAACAGGTAGCGTGTCTGCTAAAGGTATAGCAGCCACTCTCGTATGTGCCTTTTGGATCAGGGATAAAGTGAGTTTACCGGGCGACCTGGCTTTTATTCTAAGTATACAGCACGTCCTGTTCCAGAAGATTCCTTACACTTAGGTTATACATCCACAAGATGGCGCTGGACTGCAGAAAACAGCTTATATAAGCCAGGGACCTCCCACAAATTCTCCAGTTCTTTCTGCAGTCTGGACTGCGAAGACCGAAGATAGCTCTCTGTGGCGCAGGTGAGCGGGGCTTATATGCCTTCGGCCCTTCAAGACTATTTCCACCCGTTCCGTCTCATTTACTGCCTCCCAGCTTTGGCTGTTAAGGTTCGGGTGAAGGTAGGTTAGCAAGCACCAATGGTGCTGAGGAGCTAGGCTCCTACCGCAGTCCCTGCTCTAACAGGGTAGGTTGTTTAGGCTAATGGTGAGCCTTTTTGGGATGCCCCCACTGCCTCATGGGTTTTGGCAGGTTATTCTGTGTAGTTAAACCCTATTCATTCCCCCTCCACCCTCACTTCTCATATTGGTCCTCTGGGCGCTATTGTCCCTGGGAATTCTGCTGTTATCCTCCCTCACTCTCCCCTTGGGGGTTCTCTGGGGGGGGGGGGGGGGTCGTCTAGTGATTCAACACTATTTCACTCTTGACATGTTTAAGTGTTTGTAACTTTATAAAACGGCGCCGCCGCGCTTTGTACTGCGCTCTGCGCCTGGCAGCCCCATTCATCTCGGAGCTGCCGGGCCACTATTGGGCAGCCGGATCACGTGGCTGTGTTTGGCGCTCTTCGGGGGGGGGGGGGGTTCAGTGGATGATGCATTTACCTCATAACTCCTTGGCCTGCCCCTGGAGGTCTGCGGACACCATTTTGTCTCCTTGCTGCGTGCTGCCATGCTCTCTGCGGTCTGTGAGTAACCCTGATGGGGTGATTTTTTTCTAAAAGTTTAACTACCTTATTCTCATGGAAATGTTTATTATGTCTTCCAGGCGGGTGAATACTTCAGCACTGTGGTTTCTCCCGGCCATTTCCCCTCACTAACTCCCACTTCCCTAGCGGTTCTTGGGGCATCCCGGGTAGCTCTTTAGCGTTAAGCCTTACTGGCCTATTGTGCCATTCAAATCACCATATATAGGCTTCTGGGCTTCTGGGGATAATGGGCCTGGGGTTCCTTCGGGACAAGCCCGGCCATGTGTTGTGTGTGGGGTATCCCCTATTAGTGATGTCAGGGTGTATGTACCCTGCGCCCAGCAGATCTTGCTCTGCAGTCTGGGCTGTCTGTTACTGGGCCTGGTGGTGCACCCCCTCTGGCCTCACCGGAGCATAATAGCGGGGAGTCTCAACCTGATTTAGCTGCACGGGTGGCCAGCATTGAGAAACATCTTGCTGGGTCTGCCCCGCTTAAGGCTCCTGCTAAGAAGCAGCATTTATCACCTGCGGTTTCCCTCTTTCCTGAGGAAGATGAGGACCCTTACTCACTCTCAGGTCCCTACCCCCATGAGGAGGGGGAATTAGTTTCTGATTCTGAATCCTCTGAGGAACAACCTAAGATTTACAGTGGTACTGGGACTCCCTTTGGGGAAGAACCGTGGTCCCCTGATGACACCTGAGTGAGTCACATTTTTGAAGTGCTTTGTATTTCTCCCCCGGCAGTGGCTCCGCAGCAGCAGGGTGAGCTTTTTCATATGGTTAAGCCACGCTGGGAGTTTCCTGAGCAGTCTCACTTTAATAATCTAGTGCTCAAAGAATGGGAACGGCCTAGCAAGCTGCCCGGGGTGCCTAAGAGATGGGACAAGAGGTATCCCTTTCCTGCTGATGTTGTTAAGCGTTTGTCATGTCCTCCCGAGGTGGATGTGCCTGTTCTAGGGTTGTCCAATACATCTGTCATGCATTCTCCTGACACTACTACCCTGCGAGATGCTGAGGACCGGCGTTTGGACCAATTGGCCTGTCATGCCTTTGCCTGTGTGGGGACCGCACTGCGCCCGGCTTGTGCCTCGGCTATTGCCATTAAAGGGGTGCTTAAGTGTATTTTGGATGGGGCATCTGAGGATGCAGGTAGAGAGGAGTATAGATCTCTCCTGCTTTGTGAGGAATTTATTGCATATATCCTCTGCCATGGATGATGCCATTAGAATGTGTGGTAGGACTTCTGCCCTGTTGGTGGCTATACGCCGCTCTGTCTGGCTACGTCAGTGGGTGGCTGACAATTCTGCTAAGAAGGCTCTCACTGGTTTCCCCTTCAAGGGCCTGCATCTCTTTGGGGAATGCTTGGATTTGTTTACTAAGGGTGGTAGGTTACCTCAACGCAGGTGGCCATCTCGGTCTTTTGGGGGGACAGGTGCCTTTCTCCCATCCTTCCGTGGTTCCAGAACTAACCGTGGAGACCATTGGGGTAGGGGCAGAGGACGTGGGCGTCCTGGCCTCTCCTGTGGTCTCAAGCCAAAAACTTCACCCAAGCCCCCTTGGGCATGAAGGGGCGCCCTCACCCATCCGGATGGGGGGACGGCTTCGGCTTTTTGCTCACGTCTGGAGACTTCACGTCTCAGACCAGTGGATTCGGGAGGTAGTGTCCTCCGGTTACAAGATAGTTTGCAGCCTGGCCCCCAAGATTTATCAAATCCCGGATGGCTCAAAACCCCCTTTTAGCCCAGGGTCTGCGCCTTGCTGTCCAGAACCTTCTGGAGTTAGGGGTCATCTGCCAAGTGCCTTTACAGGAAAGGGACAGAGGCTACTATTCCAATCTTTTCACTGTTCCCAAGAAAGACGGGTCCATCAGACCCATCCTGGATTTAAAGCGCCTCAACTAATTTGTTAGATTCAAGCGCTTTCGCATGGAGACTCTGCGCTCAGCTGTAAATTCACTACGCCTGGAGGACTTCATGACCTCTGTAGACATCAAGGATGCTTACCTTCATATACCAATCTTTACAGGTCAGAGATTCCTCAGGTTCGCCCTGGAGGATCAGCACTACCAGTTTGTGGCCTTGCCCTTCGGTCTCACCTCGACTCCCAGTGTATTCACCAAGGTGCTGGCGGGCATTATGGCTCTGCTGAGGTCTCAGGGCATTCGCATCCTTCCTTACTTGGACGACATTCTCATCACGTCTCAGTCCCTCCCGCAGGCCAAGCTGGATACCCAGTTGGTGGTGTCCACACTGGAGTCCTTCGGCTGGGTGATCAACCATCCCAAGTCTTCCCTGTCACCGTCAATGGTCAAGTCCTTTCTGGGCATGACTCTGGATACATCTCAGGTCAAGATCCTTCTCTCTCAGCAGAAGGTGGACAGTCTGCAAGCTCAAGCCAAGCTTCTTCTGTCTTGCCCTCATCCTTCCATCCGGCAAGGGATGCAGCTGGTGGGCCTGATGGTGTCTTGCTTCGAGGCTGTTCCATACGCTCAGTTTCACATGAGGCCTCTTCAACTTCAACTCTTGTCAGTTTGGGATCGGGACCTGGTGTTCCTGGATCAGGTGTTGGTTCTGTCCCCTCTGGCCAGACGGTCTCTCTCGTGGTGGCTGGACTCAAGAAACCTGTTGGTGGGAAGATCCTGGCTCTGTGCTGGGAGACAGTCACCACAGATGCCAGTCTGACAGGTTGGGGGGGCTTCTGGAAATCCCTGAAATTCCAGGGTCAGTGGGGCCCTCAGGAGGCCCACACCCATATCAACATTCTGGAACTGAGGACGATAAGGTTGGTTCTCGCCCAATTGACTCCACACCTTCGGGGTCGGGCGGTTCAGGTCCGCTCGGGCAACAAGACGGCGGTTTCCTACGTCAATCAGGGAGGGACCCGGAGCAAGAGAGCCCTCAAGGAAGTGTCTGATACTGTCCTGGGTGGAGGAGAACGTCCCCTGCATCTTGGCAGTGTACGTCCCGGGAGTGGAGAATCTGGAGGCAGACTCCCTCAGCAGGGGGACTTCTCGCCTGGGAGACTGGTCCCTCAGCAGCAGGGTGTTTCGCTCCCTTTGCCACTGTTGGGGTCAGCCGGATGTGGATCTGTTTGCGTCCCGTCACAATCACAAGCTTCTAGTCTTTGTCTCTCTGTCCCAGGACCCTCTGGCCTTGGCCATGGATGCACTAGCAATGTCTTGGCAGAGCTTTCAGCTCCTTTGTGTTCTCTCCGTTTCCTCTGCTGGGCAGGGTGCTGCGCAAGATATTCCAGGAAGGGGTGCCAACCATCCTGGTGGCCCCCTGTTGGCTAAGAAGAGTGTGGTTCGCAGACATCGTGCAGTTGGCAGTAGATTAATACGTCCTGCCCAAGGTTCCAGACCTGCTCACTCAGGGGCAGCTACGCCATCCCAATTTACAAACGCTGGCTTTAACGGCCTGGCTGCTGAAACCTCCATCTTGATGGAAAAGGGGCTGCCTGCCTCTGTTGTAAATACCATGTTTAGGGCTAGGAAGAAGTCCTCGTCCTCCATCTACTATAGGGTATGACATGCTTATATTGACTGGTGTGAGTCTAAGTCGCTTCCCTGTCGGGTGTTTTCTGTCCCTAGGATTCTGGAGTTTCTGCAACATGGTTTGGATTTGGGTCTTCAACTTGGTACCCTCAAAGGTCATGTTTCTGCCTTGGCCATTTTCTTCCAAAGATCTTTTGTTCACCATCGTTTGGTTAAGACCTTCTTCCAGGGGGTTACTCACGTGCGTCCCCCACGTAAGCCTATGTTACCAGTCTAGGATTTGAACTTGGTCTTATCTGCCTTGCAGGGGTCTCCCTTTGAGCCCTTGCGTGAGGCCCCTTTGTCCATTTTGACGCTTAAGGTAGTCTTTTTGGTGGCCATCACCACGGTTAGGCGTGTTTCTGAGTTGGCGGCGCTTTCCATCAAACCCCCTTACTTTGAGAGACATCAGGACAAGGTGATGTTTCGTTTTAAGCCAGATTTTCTGCCTAAGGTTGTGTCTGCTTTTCATCTCAATCAAGACATTGTTTTGCCTTCTCCGTGTCCTAATACTAGTAACCCTAAGGAGAGTGTTTTACACTCTCTGGATGTGGTCAGGACTCTGAAGTTCTATTTGGTGGCTACTGAATGCTCTTTTTGTGCTCCCATCTGGCTCCAGCTAAGTCCACTATCAGCAAGTGGATCCGTCAGGCTGTGATACAGGCCTACTCTAAGGGGAAGGGACCTCCCTTCCGCCTTACTGCTCATTCTACTCGTGCTATTGGTGCTTCTTGGGCTTTTCAGCACCAAGCTTCTGTTGAACAAGTTTGCAAGGCCGCTACTTGGTCTTCTGTTCATACCTTTTCTAAGTTTTACAAGGTTGATGTTAGGGCTTCAGCTGATGCTGCTTTTGGTCGCAAGGTTCTGCAGGCGGCAGTGGTTTAAACTGCCCGCTGTTACTTTTTGGGGATCCCACCCTACCTTACGGACGCTGCTATTGGATGTCCCAAGTGTAAGGAATCTTCTGGAACAGGACGTGCTGTATACTTAGAATGAAACAATTCTGTGATTACTCACTTGTAGAATTGGTGTTATACGTATACAGCACGTCCTGTTCCATCTCACCCTTGTTATCATTATTCTTAGTTACCTCTTATGGTGATTGTTCATATGTTCATTTTTGAATTCTGGTTATTAGTGTTCTTCCGGCTTCTTGTTAACTGCTTGTCAATACTGGGGAATTTGTGGGAGGTCGCTGGCTTATATAGGGCCAGGAGGAGCCACAAGCTGTTTTCTGCAGTCATCGCCATCTTGTGGATGTATAATTCAAGTGTAAGGAATCTTCTGGAACAGGACGTGCTGTATACGTATAATACCAATTCTACAGGTGAGTAATCACAGAGTTGTATTTTTTAGGGGGGTGAGCGAATAGGCCTGCCCTGGAGTCTCATAGACTCCATAGTGCGTTTTGATCAACTTTAAAGGAACTTATTGTCCACTCAATACTTAAAATGCATAGAAGCCTGTCCCAACTGAAAAATCCCACCAAACTTATGGTTTTCCTGTCCTGGTAGGAACAAAATCAAGGGGTGACAGGCTTTGGAGCATACCGTTCTACTTTCACAGTGGTGACCTGCCCTGTTCAGTGCCTCCTGCGTCAGCCTATATATTACATAATTATACAAATACAATTATAAACCAGTATATAGATTTATTAGTAGACTGTAGTCCCCATCAGGTAACATTTTCTGCACAGCCCACCATAATGGAGCAGGGCTGTTTACGATACCACTGTCCAGTTTTTAACTCTAGTGTGATTTTTGACTTCAGGCTCTAGATGGGTTCCTGTTTGTGGTCAACCGGGATGGCAGCATCGTCTTTGTGTCTGAGAACGTCACCCAGTACTTGCAGTACAAACAGGAGGATCTGGTCAACACCAGTGTGTACGCCATCCTGCACGAAGATGACCGCAAAGACTTCCTCAAGAACCTGCCCAAATCCACAGGTGGGGCGGTGCAGCATGACTGGGCCAAGTGAGGCTTTAGGGCTGCAGTTGTGTCTATATTTAGTACGAGGCAGGCAAGGGGGGAACTTGGCCAAACCAGAATATGTGTATGGTTCTAGATACCTATGGGGACCTGCAGCAATGAACAAGGGACAACAGATGAGTATGTTTGGGGCCACTATTAGATAAAATCAAAGACCGGATAACAAAAAGGAATTGCCTTGATTGTGTCCAATTCATAGTGTACAATATAATCAGATTTAGAATTTATTACACAATGACACAATGTTAATACACACTGGCATCCTATAGCAAGACCTGCATATGTAAACCCTTTAGTTAGTTACACCTTTTTCTAGTATTTGCTTTACCTGGATAGTTTGGCTCTAAACATCCAGACTCTACTGGTAGGTAAATGATCACAATATCTGAAGCCTTGACTTGCTTCAACCACACAATGGCATCATCAGACACCTATGGTGCAAAAAGACCTTGTTCTTCTTTTATTCTATTGGCAAGTAACTTTCACGATTATGTCCCAGTAGGGTCTCTCGAACAACAGAGAATGTTAGGGGAATAATGAAGGTCGGCAAATGGCAGTGTGTTAGTATTGAAGACACAGTTGGCTTAGCCTTTATGGTGGTGTGGTGGACTGGAATCCGCCGTGGAAACTTTAAATGTACCGGGAAGGGATTGAGATTATAACGTGTTTCCCCAAACTTCCTCCAGGACAGCTAGCTCAGTATGACCTCTCACCTGGTAGAGGAAAACTGGACAACATTAAAAGCCCACCCTTTCCTCCTGGGCCTCAGTGTTTCCTTCCCCAGGAAACATGCTTGATGATATTGTCCAGATATTCCAAGTGTGACATACACTCCGCTTCAACTCTTCATGACATTTGGGTTATTCTCCAGTAGAGGGCGAACTTCTGCAGAGATGAATGCAAAAAAGGAGCTCCTCCCAGTCCATAACTACCCGGGACCTCCCACCAATTCTCCAGTTTCTTCTCTGCAGGAAGGCGAGCAAGACAGAAGATGAAGACTTCTCTTACTTGCAGGTAAGCCGGGCTCGCGCCCGGCCATTTTTGTCCCTATTGCTGCCAGGACCTTTTCTAAATTGTCCCTATGTGAGCCTCCCAGCCTTGGCTGCAGGTCCTGGTGAGGGTAGGCAGGACCTATTCAGGTGTTGAGGGAGTGCTGCTCCTCCGTGAGACCCCATTACAAGGGGTAGGCGGATTTCCGGGTTGGTGATCCCGGTTTGGGATGCCCTGTCCCATATATTTATCCATGACCAGACCCTGGTGTTGGATTTATTCCCCTTCCGGGTCCCTTCCTTAACCCTCCTTGCGCCCCTCTGCTGTCATTTTCGCCTTGTGTATGTGTGGTGTGAATGGTTTTACGGTGTGTCATAGTGTTTGAGACAGTCGTTTGGTGCTTGGCAGGGCAGCTGTACTCCGTACCTCAGCCTGGGGAGCTTCTCTCCCTCAGGCTGCGTTCGGGGCGGGGCCCGGCCTCGGTGCGGCCGCAGTTGCCCCCCGTTTGGCGCCTTACTGCGGCCAGGCCCTCCGGCTGGGATCCGCGTTGCTGGAGGCTTTGAGAGGGGGACCTGACCTGGCGAGCGCGGCCTGACCTGGCGAGCGCACGTTCCGCGCTGGCCCGCCCCCCTTCCTCCTCACCTCCTCACTCTCTTGCTCGGCAGTGGCCATCTTGGGCGTCTGGCTGCTCATGCTGCGGCGATCACTGTGGTCTGTAAGTGCCTCCGGGCCACTTCATTAGCTTTCGGGGGGCCTCTTTTTATCCTAGCACATGTCTATATGTATATATCCTTGTTGGTTTTATGGCCCTCATTGTGCTATACTTGGTTACTTCTATATATTGATTATAGATGTTTTTTCTTATGGGCCTTTTTCATGTGTCTTTCAGATTGTCACGTGTGTGCATGCTAAAGGGGCTTTTTCCCGGTCCTAGGGTCCCTTGCCAAAATTGTGTTCATTAAAAATCCTCCCACAGGGACTTCTAAAGGGGCATCCCGGGTTGCTTATCAGCTTAAATCCCCTGCAGTCTTCCGACTGACCACAAGAATCACCATATGGAGGCTCCGCAGGATACCGGGCTCGGGCTCCCTCTGGGACAATCCCGGCCATGTGTGGGTTGTGGGGCATCCCTTACGGGTGAGAATGTGCTTATTTGTATTCCATGTGCACAAAAGGCCATATCGTGGCTGTCGGGTGCCCAGCCTTCTGGGTCGCGCCCCCCGCTTCACCCCAGACGCCACTTCCCTAAAGGATGGTGAGGATAGGCGCCTTGATCAGATGGCATGCCATGCCTTTGCCAGTGTTGGTTCGGCCTTGCGGCCTGTTTGTGCATCTGTGCTAGTGGCGGTGGGTGCTAGGTCTCTGATTAGGGACTGGTTAAATGACGCTCACCTTGATCCGGCCAGCGCTGAGTTAACTACGCTTAAAAGATGTGAATTGTTCATGGATTTTGTCTTGGCTGCTATGGAAGACACTATTGTGATGTGTAGTAGGACTTCAGCCTTATTGGTGGCCATGCGCCGATCGGTATGGCTCCGTCAGTGGACGGCGGACTTTGGGGCCAAGAAATCGCTCACAGCTCTTCCCTTCTTGGGTACGCGGCTGTTTGGAGATAAGTTGGATGCTGTGGCAAAGGGAGGTAAGTTACCTCAGCGGAAGAAACAGCGCCGTCCCTTTCGGGGGGCAGGCTCTTTCAATCTTTCCTTTCGGGGTGCCAGAGCTGGTAGAGGTTTGGCCTTCTCAGGTGTCAGAGGCTCTTCCTGGAACAGGGGCAGAGGTCGGGCCCGTCCCGCTTCTGCCTGGGGTTCAACCCAAGCCTGCGGGTAAACCAGCTCAGCAATGAAGGGGCGCCCTCACCCGCTCAGGTAGGGGGACGGCTGCGGCTCTTCTTCCAGGTCTGGGCTCGGGAGGTCAGACAATTGGATCTTGGAAGTGGTCTCCTCCGGGTACAAACTGGAGTTCGAGTACTGGCCTCCAAGATTTTTAAGGTCTCGGGTGCCCTTGGACCCTCAGGCGGCTCAGGGGCTCCTGTTAGCAGTAAAAAACCTTCTGGACATGGGAGTTGTATGCCCGGTGCCTCCTCCGGAGAGAGGCAGGGGTTTCTACTCCAATCTTTTCACGGTTCTCAAGAAAGAAGGTTCTGTAAGACCCATTCTGGACCTCAAGGTCCTCAACAGATTCATCAGAGCCAAGAAGTTCCTCATGGAGACTCTGCGCTTGGCCATCAGTTCCCTTCGTCAAGGGGATTTCATGACATCCATAGACATCAAGGATGCATATTTGCATGTTCCAATTTTTCCAGCGCATCAGAGATTCCTCAGGTTCGAGGTGGACGATCAACATTTTCAGTTTGTAGCCCTTCACTTCGGGTTGACCTCAGCGCCGAGGGTCTTCACCAAGGTTCTGGCGGGCATAATGGCCCTATTCAGAGCTCAGGGAATTCGCATTGTGCCGTATCTGGACGACCTATTGATTTCAGCTTCTTCCCTCCGTCAGGCAGAGCTGGACACCCACCAGGTGATGTCGAACCTGGAGATGTTCGGGTGGGTGATCAATTGCCCCAAGTCCTCTCTCTCGCCATCACGGGTGATTTCATTCCTGGGCATGAATCTGGATACCATTCAGGCCAGAGTGTTTCTACCCCAGACCAAGGTGCAGGGGATTCAGGATCTGATCTGCCTTCTTCTGGCCAATCCTTGCCCTTCTATCCGACAGGGGATGAATCTGGTGGGATTGATGGTGGCCTCCTTCGAGGCGGTCCCGTTTGCGCAGTTTCACATGAGATCTCTTCAACTTCACCTATTGACGCATTGGGACAGGTGTCCGCTGTCGTTGGATCAACCGTTCAGGGTGTCTCCCAGGGTTCGGCAGTCCCTTTGGTGGTGGCTGGAGTCGAGCAACCTGTTGAGGGGCAGATCCTTTCTGGTTCCTCGCTGGGAGACTGTTACCACGGATGCCAGCCTGTCGGGCTGGGGAGGTTATTGGAAAAGTCATCAGTTCAGCGGGGTGTGGGATCCCCAGGAGGCTCACACCCCCATCAATGTATTGGAGTTCAGAGCCATTCGACTGGTTCTGGCTCATCTGACCCCACATTTACGGGGTCTTCCAGTTCAGGTGCGTTCGGACAACCGAACGGCAGTGGCTTACATAAATCACCAAGGAGGGACTCGCAGCAGGAGTGCCCTCAGGGAAGTCTCTCTGATCCTGCACTGGGCGGAGAGCAATGTTCCTTGCATTTCGGCAGTCTACATTCCGGGAGTGGAGAATACGGAGGCGGATTCCCTGAACAGGGGATCCTCTCGCCACGGAGAGTCTCTCAACCCCGAGGTTTTTCTGGATCTTTGCCGCAAGTGGGGGACTCCGGAGGTGGATCTCTTTGCCTCGAGGCACAATCACAAACTTCCGGCCTTTGTGTCTTTCTCAGGATCCCCTGTCTCTGGCAGTGGATGCCTTGTCACTGGCTTGGAAGGACCTGGGTTTTCTGTACCTGTTTCCACCTGTCTCCATGCTGGGCAAGGTAGTTCGCAAACTGGTTCTAGAAGGGGCGCCTGTGATTCTGGTGGCTCCAAGGTGGCCAAGAAGGGTTTGGTACGCAGACCTTGTAAGGATGGCCGTAGACCAGTACCAGCTTCCCTTGCTGCCGGACCTGCTATCTCAGGGTCATCTACTTTACCCCAATTTACAAACGCTGGCTTTGATGGCTTGGCTGCTGAAACCTTCATCTTGAAAGAGGAAGGTTTGTCTGAGGCTGTTGTTGAGACCCTGATTAGGGCTAGGAAGCAGTCCTCTTCTGGCATTTACTATAGGACTTGGAGGTCCTATATTGATTGGTGTGAGGCTAGGGCCTTGCCTTGCAGGGTTTTTTCTATACCCAGGATTTTGGAGTTTCTTCAGCATAATCTGGATCTTGGGTTTCAGCTTAGTACTTTGAAAGGACAGGTTTCTGCTCTGTCGGTTTTCTTCCAGAGGTCTTTTGCTTTACACCCGCTGGTTTAGACTTTTTCCAAGGGGTCGCGCATGTGCGCCCCCCTCGGAAGGCTGTAGTCCCTGTTTGGGATTTGAATTTGGTTCTTTCGGCTCTGTAGGGTCCTCCTTTTGAGCTGTTACAGGATATTGCTCTTTCGGTTCTCACTCAGAAGGTTGCTTTCTTGGTGGCTATTACCTCTGTCCGGCGTTTCTCTGAGTTGGCGGCCCTGTCGATTCAGGCCCCTTACTTTGAGAGACACCAGGATAAGGTGGTTTTTCGTTTTAAGCCGGATTTTCTTCCTAAGGTGGTGTCTGCTTTCCACCTCAATCAGGTCATTGTTCTCCCTTCCTTGTGTCCTAAGCCTAACAATGACAAGTAGAGGGTTTTGCACAATTTGGATGCTGTTCGCTGTGTGAAGTACTATTTGGTGACTACTTCTTCCTTCCACAAGACGGACGCCTTTCTCGTGCTGCCCTGCGGGCACAGGAAAGGTTTGGCGCCTGCTAAATCTACGATTAGCAAATGGATTCGTCAGGCCATTGTTGGGGCCTATTCTGCTAAGGGGAGGACTCCCCCTTTTAGGGTCACTGCGCACTCTACTCGTGCTGTTGGTGCATCCTGGGCTTTTCAGCACCAGACTTCTGTTGAACAAGTTAATAAGGCTGCTACTTGGTCTTCCGTTCATACTTTTCCCAAGTTTTACAAGGTTGATGTGCGGGCTTCAGCGGATGCTGTTTTTGGCCGCAAGGTTCTGCAAGCTGCAGTGGTTTGAGTTGGTACATTCTTTACTGTTTCTGGTTCCCACCCATGACACTGCTATTGGATGTCCCATATGTCATGAAGATCGAAGTGGAGTGTATGGCACACTTAGAATAATACCGTTTTGTGAGTACTCACCTTTAAAACGGATATTATGAGTGTGCCATACACTCCACTTCGCCCCACCCCTTTTTTTTTCTGGTATTCTGGGGTTTTTATATGGTGAACCATTGGTTTTGATTGTTAAGGTTATATTTGGTTCCCTCTGGCCATTGCAACGGGCGCCCTGTCAGCCTCTTGGGTAAGGTTCAAGCTTCTGTACGTTTTTTCTCCCGCTCCTGAGCTGGGTACTAAGAAAGCTAGCTCAGAAGGGGGTACCAACCATTCTCGTAGCGCCTCGCTGTCCAAGTAGAAGTTGGTTGGCAGACATAAGAAGGATGTCTGTAGACCATTGGCGCCTACCAGACGAGCCAGATCTGCTCACACAGAGGGCGCTGCGGCACCCGAATTTACAGATGCTGGTTTTGACGGCCTGGCTATTGAGACCTCGATCTTAGTAGAGAAAGGTCTATCGGCTAAGGTTATTCATTCCATGATTCAGGCCCGGAAGAAGTAGTCTTCCATGATATACTACAGGGTCTGGCGGTCGTTCATATCCTGGTGTGAGACTAGGAAATTTTCATGCAGAAAGTATTCAATTTCTAGAATTTTAGAATTTCTACAAGATGGCTTAGAAATGGGCCTACAATTAAGCACCCTAATGTGTCGGTCTTACCTATTTTTTTCCAGAAGTCTATCGCCAGCAATAGGCTCATTAAGACTTTTTTTCAGGGAGTCACTCATGTCCATCCACCGCGCAAGTCTATTTTACCGGTGTGGGACTTGAATTTGGTATTGTCGGCTCTTCAGGGGGCTCCCTTTGAACCTATGTTTGACACTCCATTGAGCATTTTGACGCTTAAGGTGATATTTTTGGTGGCGATCACCTCGGTGCGGCGTGTTTCTGAGTCAGCCGCCTTATGTATGAAGCCTCCTTATTTTGAGTTACACAGAGATAAGGTAGTTTTTCGGTTTAAGCCTGATTTCTTACCTAAGTTCGTCTCTCCTTTTCACCTTAATCAGGAGTTAATTCTACCTTCTTTATGCCCAGTTCCGGCTAATGCTAAGGAAGGGGCGCTTCATTCTTTAGATGTAGTCAGAGCCATAAGATATTACATGGCAGCTACAGATTCCTTCCGCAAGACGGATTTTCTTTTTGTTAGATCGGAAGGGCCAAGGAAGGGGCTTCCGCCAGCTAAAGCCACTGTCAGTAAGTGGATTAGGCAGGCAGTAGGAAGAGCCTACTCAGCCAAGGGGAAGGAACCCCCTTTTCGGGTCACGGCCCATTCTACTAGGGCTATTGGTGCTTCCTGGGCCTTTCAGCATCAGGCTTCGGTGGAACAGGTTTGCAAAGCTGCCACCTGGTCTTTGGTTCATACATTTACCAAGTTTTACAAGGTGTTTTACAAGGTGGATGGGTCTGGAATGGATTGGAAGAAAAAGACGCATTTCTGTGAGTACTCACCTGTAGAATTTTTTCTGGGAATCCATTCCAGACCCTCCGGCCCACCCGTTTTGGGTCATGATCTATATTTTGATGCTTTTTTTGATGGTGTTTAGTCCACTTATTTTCATTGGCATTAAAAGGAAAAAAAAATAAAAAAGTATTCCGGCAGAGTTCAGTGTGAAGTAACATGGACTCCTATATAGGGGCCTCCCGGCCTGCCTCTGATTTGTTTTACTGCTTCTGCCTCTGATTTATGTTTTACTGGTTTTTAAGTACTGATCTAGGTTAGGAGGCAGCTGCTACTTATGGGGCCGGGAGGGGCCACACCTTTTTTGTCTTGCAGTCACATCCAATCGTCAAGGAGGGTCTGGAAAAACAAAACAATTCTACAGATGAGTACTCACAGAATTGCGTTTATTTGACCAGAAGCTCAGACGAGAAGTGTTGATCGAGAGTTTTTTTTTCCCAATGCATGGCACGGCCTGCTTCACGAAGTCATTACATCTGGGTTATTCTGCCACAAGGTGGCGCAGTGTACTGCAGAAGAGTTGTGGCTCCTCCCGGTACCATATCAAAACGGAATTACCATAGACTTCTCCAGTTTTTCCTCTGCAGTGATATCTGCGAAGATCGAAGATGGCTCTCTATGCGCAGGTGAGCAGGGCAACCAAGCCTGTGGCCCTGCATGGCTATTTCCATCCGTTTCCGGACCCTCTGTGCCTCCCAGCCTTGGCTGACAGATCGGGTGAGGGTAGAAGAGCACTAGGGTCAAGTGCTCAAGGAGCGCTGCTCCAAGCCGCAGACCCTGTACCACAAAGGATAGCTTGCCATAGGCTTTATGGTGAGCCTGCTAGGGATGCGGAGTTCCTGTACTAGCTTCTGAGGGGGTGAGTGTTTTGGGGTCTGTGACTTGTTCTGGCGTTCGGGGTCCCCCCCCCACTGGCCTGGACTTCGCCGCTGCCTGCTTGTCGCTCTCTTCTACCTCCCCCCCCCCCCCGGGTGTACGGGGGGGGGGGGTGCCGCCGCTTTGTACTACGCTCCACGGCAGGCGGCGCTATATCTGTGAGGCAGTTTTTTACTGTGTGGATGATGTTGGCGGGGATTACCAGTTCGTGGCCTTACCGTTAGGTATCATCTCGGCGCCTCTGGTCTTCACCAAGGTGCTGGCGGGCGTGATGGTTCTGCTGCGGCATCAGGGCATTCGCATCCTTCCTTACCTGGACGACATTCTGATTGCAGCTCAGTCTCTTCATCAGGCCGAGAGGGATACTCAGGTGGTGACCTCCGCTCTCGAGTCCTTCGGCTGGGTGATCAACTACCCCAAGTCTTCACTGTCTCCGTCTTTGAGGTCCTTTCTGGGCATGACTCTGGATACCTTTCAGGTCAAGGTATTCCTGCCTCAGCGGAAGGTGGAGGGCCTTCAGCAGCAGGCACGAGCTCTGCTCTTGTGTCCCCATCCCTCCATCCGGCAAGGGATGCAGTTGGTGGGCCTGATGGTGTCCTGCTTCGAGGCGGTCCCCTTTACTCAGTTTCACATGAGACCTCTTCAGTTGCACCTCTTGTCAGTTTGGGATCGGGACCCTGTGTCCCTGGATCAGGAATCTGCTCTGTCCCCTCTGGTCACAGTCTGTCTCGTGGACTCAAGGAACCTCCTGGTGGGCAGGACATTTCTGCCTCCGTGCTGGGAGACTGTCACCACAGATGCCAGTCTGACTGGTTGGGGGGGCTTTTGGAAGTCTCTGCAGCTCCAGGGTCAGTGGGGCCCCCAGGAGGCCCATGCTCCCATCAATGTCCTGGAACTGAGGGCGATCAAGTTGGTTCTTTCTCAGCTGACCTCACACCTTCGGGGTCGGGCTGTTCAGATCCGCTTGGACAACCAGACGGCGGTTGCCTACATCAATCATCAGGGAGGGACTTAGTATCAGAGACACTGAGTGCTCACTTGCTCCGTCTTGGGTGGAAGAGAATGTCCCTTGCATCTCGGCGGTTTACATTCCAGGGGTGGAGAACCAGGAGGCAGACTCCCTGAGCAGGGGGACGTCTCGGCTGGGGGAATGGTCCCTCAGCAACAGGGTTTTTCACTCCCTGTGTCACCGCTGGGGTCAGCCGGATGTGGACCTGTTTGCGTCCCGCCACAATCACAAGCTTCTCAGGTTTGTCTCCCTGTCACAGGACCCTCTGGCCTTCGCCATGGTTGCGCTAGCAATGCCTTGGATGGGGTTTCGGCTCCTCTGTGTTCCCTCTGCTGGGCAGGGTGCTACGTAAGATAGCCCAGGAAGGGGTACCAGCCATTCTGGTGGCCCCTTGTTGGCCAAGGAGGGTGTGGTTTGCAGACGTCGTGCAGTTGGCAGTAGATCAGTATGCCCTGCCCAAGGATCCAGATCTGCTCACTTAGGGACAACTGTGCCATCCCAATTTACAAACGCTGGCTTTAACGGCTTGGCTGCTGAAACCTCCATCTTGATGGTTAAGGGGTTGCCAGCTTCTGTTGTTGATACCATGATTAGGGCTAGGAAGAAGTCCTCGTCCTTTATCTACTATAGGATTTGGCATGCTTACATTGCCTGGTGTTAGTCCAAGTCTCTTCCTTGTCGGGTGTTTTCTATCCCCAGGATTCTGGAATTTTTGCAACATGGTTTGGGCCTTCAACTTGGTACCCTCAAGGGACAGGTGTCTGCTCTGGCAATTTTTGCCAATCACCGGTTGGTTAAGATTTTTTTTTCCAGGGAGTCACTCATGTGCGTCTGCCACGTAAGCCTATGCTACCTGTTTGGGACCTAAATCTGGTGTTTTCTGCAGGGTCCTCCCTTTGAGCCTATACGTGGGGCTGCCTTGCCCATTCTGACTCTTAAGGTGGCCTTTTTGGTGGCTATTATTTCTGTCAGGCGAGTTTCTCAGCTGGCGGCGCTTTCCATCAAACCTCCTTATTTTGAGCGGCATCAGGTTAAGGTGGGGGTTCGGCTTAAGCCGGATTTCTTGCCTAAGGTTGTGTCTGCTTTTCATCTCAATCAGGACATTGTTTTGCCTTCTTTGTGTCCTAAACCTGCTAATGCCAAGGAACGGAGCCTACATTCTCTGGATGTTGTCAGGGCTCTGAAGTTTTATTTGGTTGCTACTGAGTCTTTCAGGAAGTCTGACGCTCTTTTTGTTCTTCCTGCTGGACCTAGGAAGGGTTTGCCTCCGGCTAAATCCACTATAAGCAAGTGGATCAGGAGCAGGCCTACTCTGCCAGGGGGAAGGTTCCTCCTTTTTGGGTTACTGCTCATTCTACTCGTGCTATTGGTGCGTCTTGGGCCTTTCAGCACCAAGCTTCTGTTGAACAAGTTTGTAAGGCCGCAACTTGGTCTTCTGTTCATACGTTTTCCAAGTTTTACAAGGTTGATGTTAAGGCCTCAGCTGATGCTGCTTTTGGCCGCAAGGTACTTCAGGCAGTGGTGGTTTAAACTGCCTGTTGTCACTCTTTGGGGATCCCACCCTCATTTATGGACACTGCTTTTGGAAGTCCCAGATGTAATGACTTTGTGAAGCAGGCCGTGCCATGCATTGAGAAAAAGACAATTCTGTGAGTACTCACCTGTAGAATTGCTTTTGCCATGCATGGCACGGCCTGCTTCACCCCACCCTTGTTATCGCTGTTCTTGGTTGCCTCTTTATGGTGATTGTTCCAAGTTAGTTGGGGTTCTATTACCTGTTTTACCTTTATCTCCCGGTTTCTTGAAATAACTACTTGTCAACACTGGAGAAGTCTATGGTAATTCCGTTTTTATATGGTACCGGGAGGAGCCAGAACTCTTCTGCAGTACAATGCGCCACCTTGTGGCGGAATAACCCAGATGTAATGACTTCGTGAAGCAGGCCGTGCCATGCATGGCAAAAGCAATTCTATAGGTGAGTACTCACAGAATTGTCTTTTTGTATCTCGCTAGTTGTAGACCAAAGTGACTTTATTTTAGCTATTACTTCCGCAAGAAGAATTGATTTACAGGCCTTCTCCGTTAATGAGCCTTATCGAAGGATTTTTCCTGATCATGTTACAATTAGGGCGGATCCATTGTACCTACCAAAGATTGCCTGTAAGTTTCATTGGTCTCAGGAGGACTGTTTGCTGGATATTAAGCCAGAGAACTCCAACAATAATGACCAGGTGCATCTGTTAGATTGGGTTAACTTACTTAGATCGGACCTCAGGATTGCAAAGATCAGACCACCTATTAGTGTCCATTGCAGGCAAGAATAGAGGGCTACAGGCTTCCATCGCAAGATGGTTTAGGGAAGCTATTCAGTTGGCCTATAAGAATTCAGATGTACTGGCCCATCTGATCTTGCGAGCACATTTCACTAGAGTAGTTTCCACTTCCTGGGCTAATTGGTCTGGAGTCTCTTTGGAGGATATTTGCAGAGCAACCACATGGGCTTCGCCGCACACCTTCCTAAAACACTAGCCGACGTATTCTCTGAAATCAAGAGTTTGGTTGGAAGATCCTGCAGGCCATCTCTCCACCCTGAGGTAAGACTGTTCTATTATTACTTGCCTATCCTCAGCTAGCCATCCTGGAGGGTGCTTGGGGAAAACTAGCTTACCGATGATGGAATTTCCGGTAGTCCTGCAGGACGGCGCCCTACATCTCGTCCTTTTTAGATATTGATGATCTAGTGGGTTAGATTATTTACAGATTTATTTTCCTTCTGGGATACTTGGTTAAAACGCTGTGGCTCGGGAGGAAGGTATGGGCTTTTAATGTTGTCCAGTTTGTGTTTCCTCTTCCAGGTGAGAACTCATACTTGGCTAGCCGTCCTGGACGACTACAGGAAATTCCATTGCCAGTAAGCTAATTGGGGTTTTTATTTCTACAGTCAATGGAGTGCCATGGTCCAATGAAACCCCCCGACAGAAGAGCCACTCCTTTAACTGCCGCATGCAGGTGAAGATGCCGCTGGATCACCTGGAAGACAGCGGAGCTGGCATGGAGGCCCGCCAGAGATATGAGACCATGCAGTGCTTTGCCCTGTCACAGCCGCGTGCCATGATCGAAGAAGGAGAAGGTCAGAGCCTCCATGATAGTGATTTGTGTACTCGTGATGTCGCTGCCACGTGATGCAATTAAGAAAAAAAAATATTCTAAGTGGATTCTGATATCTGTACAGTACAAGCAAACTTATATACTTCCCTCAATCTGTCTTTCCAGACCTACAGTCCTGCATGATCTGCGTGGCCAGGCGCATCACCACCGTAGAAAGGAGCTTCTCCTCCAACCCAGAGAGCTTCATCACCCGACATGACCTCTCAGGTGAGGAGTGGCTGTTGCGTGTGATTAATGGAGGCATGGCACTGCAAATGTAATCGGAAGAGATGGGCGGCCACGTGCTCACTCCCCCTTGTGGTTGTATGGTGTACTACCCTTCTTGAGTGAAGTTTCACAGGCAGTCCTGCAAGATAGGCCAGATATGTAGAGGTTCATTAGTAATATATATATATATATATATATATATATATATATATATATATATATATATATATATATATATATATATATATATATATATATATATATATATATATATATATATATATATATATATATATATATATATATATATATATATATATATATATATATATATATATATATATATATATATATATATATATATATATATATATATATATATATATATATATATATAATAATATATATATATATATATATATATATATATTATTTATTTCTTAAAATGTATTGCAATGTAGAAATTACAGGCTGGGTAAACAAATATGCACAATACAGATTTATAATGAAATGCTGCCCATTATCCTCATGATTGGCAGTAAAAGAAAACCCATTACTTCCACTGTGTAGCTAGACGCATAGAGCACAAGATCCAGTTTTTAATCCTTTATGCAGATTATATAAGGTTCTAAATGATCAAGGAAAACTAAAATGCTTGTGTTCTTATCAAAATCAGATTATTCTAAGTATGTCACACACCCCGCTTCAAAACATTAATTCTTACACTTGTGTTACTCCACCAGCAGGTGGCGACGTTGCAGAGAAGTCTAGCAAAAACGAGCCCCTCCTGGTCTATACATACCTGGGACCTCCCACTTATTCCCCAGTGTTCTTCTCTGCAAGATGGCGACAAGACAGAAGAATGAAGTCTCCTGCTTGCAGGTAGCCGGTAACACCCCGGCCTCCCCCCCTTCTGGTCTATTTCTGCCCGGCCTTATGTTTATTAGCCCCCTTATTAAATATGTAGCCTCCCAGCTTAGGCTGTCGGCCGGGCAAGGGTAGATGGCACTTAAGGTGCCTAGGAGATTAGCTCCTCCGCTAGACCCCATATTATTATGGGGCAATGCGGTTATCCGGTTTTGGTGATCCGGATTTGGGATGCCCCCGCCCTTTAGTCCCTATCAGGTTTGCCCTTGCCCCGCTTGGTCATGCTCCCCGCGCTAGTTGGGGGGGGGGGGGGGGGGGGGGGCTTGTCTGTTTCCCTGGTATGCTTTGCTACTGGCTGTGTGCGTGTGTTTTATTTGATGATGCATGGTGTGGGGCGGGGCCGGGCGGCGTGTGTGTGTTGCCGCTGGCCCGCCCGTTTGTCCAGCTCCCTTTTATGTTTTGGGGGCTCCATTGAGCTCCCCGGCTTTTTGGCTCGGCTCTCCGGAGGGCAAGGGGGGGCGGGTCCTTGTCTATTGTCGGTGCTGCTCAGGCGGTTCTCCGGGGGCGGCTGCGGGCGGGGCCGGGCGGCGTGTAGTGTGCCGCCGACCCGCCTGTCCTTGTTAACATGGCGCCCGCTGTCGTCTCCGGAGGAGGAGGGGGGCGGGGTCGCGTCCGGCGCGGCCCGCGCTGTGCTCTGATTGGTGGGAGGGGCGGGGCCGGAGCGTCTGTGCGCTCTGCTGGGCCTGCCCTTCTTCTCCCTTTGCCTCCTCGTGTGTGTGTGGCTGGCCGCCATTTCGGCTGCGGTTTTTTAAGGTAGGCCGGGGTTTTTTTGTTTTAAGGTGGTTCTTGGCTGGGGGCGCCTGGGAAAGTTTCGGGACAGATTCCCTTGCTGTGGATTATGCCCTGGTTCTTGTCAGCCTGGCATTGTGTAGCATTATTTACTGGGCCCTTATGCTGGTGCATCCCTAGCCTTCCACATTCATATATATATATATATATATATATATATATATATATATATATATATATATATATATATATATATATATATATATATATTATATTTACATAGTTATGTGCATTGTATGTATTCTGTATACTGTTCCCTGTGTGGGTTCATGTCTGACATATGGATATGACATGTGCTGATCCATTAGTGCTTGGAGTGACTGTCGTCTTTTCTGTTTCAGATCCTGGGATCCCACGCTGCAGGGCTCTCCCGGTCTTAGCTACCAGGCTAGTGGGGTTGTCCATTCCAATTTTATCCCTATATTGGTTATTTTGCAAATTCTCCCACCTTAGGGCCATTATAAAAAAAGGTCCGCCCGGGTCGCTTAATGCGTAAATCCCTGGGTCATTGCGAAGACCATAAATTCACCATATGGAGGCTACCAAGGATACCGGAAACGGCCCTTCGGGGCAGCCCAGGCTGTGCGGGGTTTGTGGGCTCCGCTCCCAGGGGATGATGATCTTATATGCATTCCGTGTGTGCAGTGGAACATTGAGCGCCAGTCCGGCACCCCGGTGTCTGGCTCTTCACCGCCCGTGTCGTCCCCGTCTCCTCCTCGCCTGTTCTGGACCCCGTGTGACGTTGTCATGGGTGGGGGATTCGCAATCCGAGGTATGCGCCCGATTGGCTAGCCTCGCAAAAATGTTTTCCGCTGTGGTTGCTCAGAAGGCTACGGCTAAGCGGAAACACTTGTCCCCGCCTCCGCCGGACTCAGATGTTGAGGTTGTTGAGGCATTGGATTGGTCAGATTGCCCCCTGGTTGGAGAAGGGGAGCTGATTGAGGATTTGGACGAGCCTGAGGTCCAGCAGCTGTTTGGTGCTGAGGGTGACCAGGCCATGGGGACTGTTTCGGACACCCCTTCCATATTGGCTCAAATGTTTGAGGATTTGGATCCTCCTGAGGCGGTTCCTCCGCCAAAGGGCGAGTTGTTTGAGTTGACCAAGCTGCGCTTGGAGCTTCCCAGTCAACGACCTTTTGAGACTGTCGTCCTTAAGGATTGGGAGCAACCTAAGCGTCTCGTCGGTGTTCCGCCTATTTGGGATAGGAAGTATCCTTTTCTGGCGGACTTGGTGAAGCGCTGGTCTGCCCCTCCCGAGGTTGAGGCTCCGGGTTTGGGACTATCCAATATGGCAGTTTTGCTTTCTCTTTTCACGACTACTCTTAAGTATGGCGAGGATCGCCGGATTGGCCAGCTGTCCCGCCATGGTTTTGTCTGTGCGGGTTCGGTTTTGAGACCTGTTTGTGCTTCGGCACTTTTGTTGTTGGCGGTTAGGTCCATTGTCGGGGATTTATGTGCGGATCTTGATTCTGCTTGTGTTGAATTTCTTGCCCTCAAGCGTTGCGAGTCCTTCGTTTCGTTTGTCCTGGCCGCTCAGGATGACGCTATGTTGATGTGTGGCAGGGCTACGGCTCTGTTGGTAGCTATCCGGCGGTCGGTGTGGTTGCGGCAATGGACTGCTGGTTTTAATTCCAAAAGGTCGCTTACGGCTCTTCCCTTTTTGGGTTTGCGCCTGTTTGGTGAGAAATTAGATTGGCCCCCAGGGGTGCTAGCTGGAACAGGGGTAGAGGCCGTGGCCGTCCCGTTCACGCCTGGGGCGCCAAATCCAAACCAGCTGCAAAGCCCGCTCAGCAATGAGGGGGCGCCCTCACCCTTGTGGGTGGGGGGGGGCGGTTGCGACTCTTCTCCCGGGTATGGGACCTGGCGGTCTCAGATAGTTGGATCCGGGAGGTGGGGTCGGCCGGTTTACAAGCTGGAGTTCGAGTCCCGACCTCCTTCTAAGATTTTTTTCAGGATATGGCAGTCATCTGCCCGGTCCCTCCTTCGGAGGTGGGCTGCGGGTATTATTCCAATCTCTTCACCGTGCCCAAGTTGGACGGGTTGGTTCGTCCCATCCTGGATCTGTAGTTCCTCAATGTGTTTATTCTTCCCCGGAGGTTTCGCATGGAACCTTTGCGTTCTGCCATCAATTCTCTGTGGCAGGGGGATTTCCTGACGTTCATAGACATCATGGATGCCTATTTTCATATTCATGTATTCCGGCTCACCATAGGTTTCTTCGTTTCGTGGTGGAAGATCGGCATTTTCAATTTGTGGCTCTTCCGTTCGGCCTTACCTCGGCTCCAAGAGTGTTCACCAAGGTGTTGGAGGGCATGATAGCCCTTCTCAGAGCTCGGGGGATTCGCATTGTGCCCTGTCTGGACGATCTTCTCATCAGAGCTTCTTTTTTCAGTCAAGCGAGGGTGGACACTGGGACTGTGGTATCCACTTTGGAGAGGTTTGGCTGGGTGATCTACTATCCCAAGTCCTCTCTCGTTCCTGCCCGGGTGGTGCCCCTTTTGGGGGATGACCTTGGATTACTGCCAACACAGAGTTGTTCGGCCTCTGGCCAAAGTTCTCTTGGTTCGGGGATTGGCGCAGCTTCTTCTTTCCAATCCTTGCCCGTCCATCCGGCTAGGGATGAGACTGGTGGGGTTGATGGTAGCTTCCTTTGAGGCAGTTCCCTTTGTTCCGTTTCATACGAGGACGCTTCAGTTTCATCTGTCGGCGTTTTGGGACCGGCGACCGCGGTCGTTGGATCGGTCTTTCCGGATGTCTTCCCGGGTTCGGCAGTCTCTCCTGTGGTGGATGGTCTCGGACATTCTCTTGAGGGGCAGGTCCTTTCTGTTGCCTCTTTGGGAAACTAGCACCACGGACGCCAGTTTGTCGGGATGGGGAGTTTTCTGGAAGGTCGTTCGGTTCCGGGGGAGGTGGGGTCCTCTGGAAGCCCACTTGCCCATCAACGTTCTGGAGTTGAGAGCCATCAGGTTGGTTCTGTCGCACTTGACGCAACATTTACAGGGTTTGCCGTTTTCTGGTTCGGTCGGTCGATCGGTCGGCGGTTGCTTACAATCGATCGCCTGGGAGGGACTCGCAGCTGCGTGTCCTCAGAGAGGTGTCTCTGATTCTAGCTTGGGCGGGGACTCATGTTCCTTGCATCTCGGCAGTGTACATTTCAGGATTGGAAAACACGGAGACAGACTTCCTGAGCAGGTGCTCTTTCCGCCGGGGGGGAATGGTTTTTCCACCTTCAGGTTTTTCGGTCGTTTTGTCTCTGGTGGGGACGCTGGAGGTGGATCTGTTTCTCGTCACAATTACAAGCTTCCGACATTCGTGTCGCTTTCTCAGGATCCTCTGGCTCTGGCGGTGGATGCCATGTCCCTGAGCTGGGGGGACCTGGGGTTCTTTATCTGTTTCCTCCGATCCCCATGCTAGGCAAGGTGTTGCGAAAGATGGCCCTGGACGGGGTTCAAGCCATTCTCATGGCCCCAAGGTGGCCAAGGAGGGTGTGGTTCGCAGACTTCGTTTGTCTGGTGGTGGATCAGTGCGATCTGCTTCTTCGGCTGGATCTTATCACACAGGGTCAACTGCGTTGCCCCAATTCATCAACGCTGGCTGTGACGGTCTGGCTGCTGAAACCTCAGTCTTAGGGGAGGCAGGTCTTCGGATCTGTTATTCAGACTTTTATTAGTGCCAGGAAGTGGTCCTCTTCTGCCATCTATTATAGGATTTGGAGATCTTATATTGATTGGAGTGAGGCTAGATCGTTGCCCTGTCGGGTCTTTTCTGTTTTCAGGATTTTGGAATTTCTTCAATCGGGGCTGGACTCCGGTCTTCAGCTGAGTATTTTAATGGGGCAGGTTGCTGCCTTGTCTGTCTGTTTTTCAAAAGTCCTTTGAGTTTCCTCCTTTGGTCAAGACTTTCTTCCAGGGGGTCTCGCATTGTGGCCTCCTAGGAGGCCTTTTCTCCCTGTTTGGGATTTGAATTTGGTTATCTCTGTTCTTCAGGCTCCTCCTTTGAGCCTTTGCAGGTTATTGCTCTCTACTCTGATTCAGATTGCCTTTTTGGTGGCCATCGCTTCGGTTCGGCGCGTTTTGGAGTTGGCAGCCTTGTCGGTTCAGGCTACTCCTTTTGAGAGACATCAGGGCAAAGTGGTTTCCCGCTTCAAACCGGACTTTTTTCCTTAGGTGGTCTCTGCTTTTCATCTTAACCAGGACATTTTTCTTCCTTCCTTGTGTCCTAAGCCTAGGAATGACAAGGAGAGGGTTTGCACTGTTTGGATGTGGTACGCTGTGTGTAGTACTGTTTGTTTACTACATCTCCTTTTCCTAAGACTGATGTCTTTTTCGTGGTGCCCTGTTGGGCCTAGGAAGGGTTTTGGCTCCCGCTAAGTCTTCCATTAGCAAATGGTTTCATCAGGCGGTTGTAGGGGCCTGTTCTGCCAAGGGGAAGCTTCCCCCTTTTCGTATCACTGCTCATTCTACTCGTGCTGTTGGGCCTTTCAGCACCAGGTTCTGTTGAACAAGTTTGTAAGGCTGCTACTTGGTCTTCTGTTCACACCTTGTCCAAGTTTTTACAAGGTTGATGTGCGGGCTTCAGCGGATGCTTGGCCGCAAGGTTCTGCAGGCTGCAGTGGTTTGAGTTTTGCATCATGGCCTTGTTGGATACCCGCCCTTTGTGGACACTGCTTTTGTATGTCCCAAGTGTAAGAATTAATGTTTTGAAGCGGGGTGTGTGACATACTTAGAATAATACCATTTTGTGAATACTCACCTGTAAAATGGGTGTCACACACCCCACTTCACCCGCCCTTTTGGTATTCCAGATTCTTTATAGGGTGAAGCTTTGTTTACAGTATTGAGGGTTGCCAATGGTTTTTTTCCTGGTACCTTGTCTTTACTGCTGTTTGAATACTGGGGAATAAGTGGGAGGTCCCAGGTATGTATGGACCAGGAGGGGCTCGTTTTTTCTAGACTTCTCTGCAACGTCGCCACCTGCTGGTGGAGTAACCCAAGTGTAAGAATTAATGTTTTGAAGCGGGGTGTGTGACATACTTATAATATCCATTTTACAGGTGAGTATTCACAAAATGGTATTTTTTCAGAATTGCTCAGATCCATAGCTGCCTCAACTCCTTATCAAAATCCTTGACCACCAATTTCAAGCACCATTTCAGATGGGACTATCTCTTCTCTTCTTCTATCTCCATCCGTAACGCCTGTCTTTCAAATCATAATGATTACATGCTCATTTTCTTAAAGGATTAATCCATAAGGGGGAAACCGATTTCCACAGTAGGATTAGGAAACTAGGTCTCCCACAGCCGTCAGTTGCACAGTTATGTGCTCGGCTGTCCTGCTAGGCTGCTTGCAGTAATGTGGGGCACACATACCCCAAAAAGGTAATTATCTGGCTGTTGCCGATGCTCACAGGAAGATTCGATAATTTCTGAGTTGCTTAGTTTAAAGCGAAACAAAACCTAGCCTGGCCTTCCCCCTGGGAAATCTCAAATCAGGATGCTCCCCAGGTCGCCCCAGAACTCTGCTTTGCCCTGAGGCTCGGCATGGTAAATTATGCCAGCCCGGTCGACATCATTTATGTCACATCTATGTATGTCTAGGTTCTACTAGATGAGCTGCGGATATGTGTAGTCATGAACTGTGCCCTGATGGATGCAGATCTGCTAGTTAATTCAGTATCTCTCTAATGCAGGGCTCCCTGATAGAGTTGAGGGGTCAGATAAAGTTAGTTTGGTGTCCCTGTGAGCCAGGACCCTGCCTGGCACATAGTTGTAAGGAAGAGTGTAGGTCCATTTTAAGTAAGGGGGCACTGCAGTCATTAAGACCAGCCGGCATCCTACTTATAGCTCTCACACCATGACGGGACATAACTATACGCCTTTCCTCAGTTTCTAGGGCAGGCAGGTGTTCACAGGGAAAAGAAAAGCAAGAAAAAAGAAAATCTCGCTCTTTGTCATGGTGTGACCTTTTCATGTTCGCTTTTATCTTTTCACAACAGGCAAAGTGGTGAATATTGACCCCAACTCCCTGCGGAACTCAATGAGGCCGGGCTTCGAGGACACAATCCGCCGGTGTATCCAGAGGTTCCTGTGTCATAGTGATGGGCAGCCTTGGACTTACAAGCGTCACTATCAGGAAGGTGAGGCTGAGCTACTCCTATTGCTGTATGCGACTTTGGCGCTTGGTTGGAGTATAGGGAGATTGTGTGTGGGTCCCCGGTGAGAAGGGAAGGCAACTAATGTCCTAGCCTTGGACTGTGTCAGAGTTGTTCAGGAGAGCGCTTCCTAGGTGTCTGTATTAAAGTCCAAGCTTTTTTTAATCACTTCTTCCCCTTGTGCTACCATTAGGGCAATGAAATATTGCTATTACCCACCCATCCAATCGCTGCCAATCCTCCCCTGATGCCAGCAGGGGGAAGGGGCAGTGCTCTGCATGGCAGCCAGAAACTTGAATAACAGATCAGTGCAGCCACATTGCTGCATGAATTTGGTGACTGACCTGTCGCTCAAGGTCCCAGCATCAGTTTCTGTGCAAATAGCCCCTATATGGAGATCAGGGTATGGAACTGGGCACGCCTACTCTCCTAACTGCTTAAAGAGGACCTAAACCCTCCCTGGAGTCTGAGACGCCAGGGCAGGCATACTCGATCCCCTGGGGCGCCCCGCTGTGAGCAACCCCCCAGGACGCCCGAAAACTCACCTTTGTTCCCGGTCCAACATCGCATGCACGAGCAGCGCCCGCATACCAACTATCACTTTAGCAGGGCACGCGTCAGGCATTTGTGAATGGCCGGCGCAGGCATGCTCACTGTTAGAGAGTAGCAGGGGAAGCGGCCGCCAGTGCACTCGGATTAGAGAAGCTCCTGGATGAAGGGCCTCGAGCGAATCCGAGCGTGCTGATTGGAAACGCGGCCACGCATGCATCGTAGGACTGGGAAGAGTTTGTTCGAGCGACCTGGGGGCTTTCACACAGGGCAAGGATAGTCAAAATCCTGGGTTTTGATCCACTTTAAGTACCTATCTACTTCTCACAGTATCTGGGATGGTGAGTGGTCGACCTGTAAGCTTCTTGAAGTTAACCCACATGGCCACTACCTTATCTTGAGGTCAGGGTATTGAACTAGGCACACCTACTGGCCTAACTACCTACCTGCCTCTCACAGTCTCTGGGGTGGCAAGTTGTCTTTTGTACAAGGCCCATAGAGTTTACCCACAGGGCCACTATCCGTATCTTTAGGCCAGGGTATTGAGCTGGGCCCCCTTACTTGCCTTTGTAATTGCCTAAATGGCTACCTACCTCTCATGGTCTCTGGGATGGCAAGTTACTCACAGGGCCACTGCCCTTATCTTGAGGTTAGGATATTGAACTTGGAGTGAATATAACCTTTTCTATGGTCCTGTTGTTGCAGCCTATGTCCATGGTCACTCAGAGACTCCGCTCTACAGGTTTTCTTTAGCCGATGGCACAATGGTGACAGCACAGACCAAGAGCAAACTGTTTCGCAATCCTGTCACGAATGACCCGCATGGCTTTGTGTCCACGCACTTCCTGCAGCGGTAAGTTCACTGTAACGTGTAGAAGCAGGACATTGATCAATGTCACTCTGATCCTCAAATTTATCATGTTATGTTTCCTTTTCTTTACAGGGAGCAAAATGGCTACCGGCCCAATTCTTCTAACGCCATGTCCCAAGGACCCATGTCGCATCCCAGCCCCATGTCCCAAAGTCCCATGTTGCAGGGAGTGCGGGCCCCCATGCCCCAGAATCCCAATCCCGGCAACACCATGAATGTTAATTCTGCACCCGCCATGCCGCCGCAGAACAGGAACTATGGTATGGGAGGAGAGCCGAACAACATGGGGCAGATGGCTGGAATGAGGTACAACTCTGCCCCCAACATGGGTCCTGCACCCCCAGCTCAGGGAATGCAGCAGTCACCTTATCAGAACAATGGTGGCAACAACTACGGCATCCCAATGAGCAGCCCACCACACGGCAGCCCCGGCATAAGCAGCAACCAGCCCAACCTGATGATGTCCCCCCGGAATAGAGGGAGCCCAAAAATGGGATCCAGCCAGTTCTCCCCAATTCCAGGTATTTCATATACCGTAAATGTGCTCTAAGATTAATTTACTCTTACAGTAACTGAGGGAACCTGTGCCATGCACACATCCAACCAATTCCTGGCACTGTGTAGGTTTTCTCTGCTTTTTCACACAGCCTAATTATTCCTTGCTGGAGATAATGTGAAGGTGCCAGACATGAATTTTCTCCCTTCATCCTTCAGGATGGCCACTGAGAGCGAGCGTCTCCCCTATAGAGAAAACACAACTGGAACATGTTTAAAAGTCCCCAACCAGGTTGGTTGGTGTTCCTCGCCAGGATGCCCCATCAGGATAAAACTGTGTGGCGTATATTTATCATCTCTTCCATTCGGGGGAACCACCAATAGCAACGCATGGTCCCATTCAAATAGGATTACCTTCGGGTTCTCCTTTTTAGCTGCTCCTAGTCTCAATGGCTGTCACCTTCATCTTGGAAGGTCTGGGCAGTAAAGCAGATGGCATCACAGTTCTAAAGTCATGCCACTGGTGATGGTGCCTATGTGTTTGGATGGGCTTAGGCTAATGAGGGTGGAGGACATTCCTGGGGGTTTTCACATCACACACACAAC
Source organism: Gastrophryne carolinensis (assembly GCA_027917425.1). Taxonomy (NCBI): domain Eukaryota; kingdom Metazoa; phylum Chordata; class Amphibia; order Anura; family Microhylidae; genus Gastrophryne; species Gastrophryne carolinensis. The sequence continues at coordinate 41,854,167 of CM051243.1, read as the reverse complement.
AGGACATTCCGACCGTGAACGAGTGGCTTCTGAGCCAAGGGTCAGTCGCAGTAGAGCTGGATTTCTGGCAGGAGATTGGCTTTGAACAATGGCTTCAAATGCGGGTAGGCATAGGGGGAGACAACTGACCAGTGGCAATACATGTTTCGGTTTTCAACCTTCCCATGCGTTAACTAAGAAGTTTGCTCGTAGCTTGAAAGCATAAGCAGGTTGTCTCAGGGCCCAGGGGATCCTATATTCTTAGTATGTCACACACCCCGCTTCAGATAGTCATTACACTTGGGTTATACCGACCTGTAGAGGGCGATCTTGCAGAGATGTCATGAAAAAAAGTGAGCCCCTCCCGGTCCATAAATACCTGGTACCTCCCACTCATTCCCCAGTCTTTCATCTCTGCAGACGGCGAGCAAGTCAGAAGATGGATGTCTCCTCCTTGCAGGTAGCCGGGGTAACTCCCGGCCTGCTTGTTAGTTTATTTCTGCCTGGATCCCCTTTCTTAGTATTTCACCTTGCCTCCCAGCCTAGGCTGCTGGTCCGGGCAAGGGTAGACGGCACCTAATGGTGCTTAGGAGCTACGCTCCACCGTGAGATCCCATACTAAGGGGTAGGCGGTTTGCCGGGTTGGTGATCCCGGTTAGGGATGCCCTGTCCCTTGTTTTTCCACCTTCCAGCGTGGATTCCCCCCTCTCCCAGATTGCCCTTGCTCCTTAGAGGGGGTGTGTGTGTGTGTGTGATACCCTTGGGTGCACTTTTCATGGGGGACTCGGCCGACGCTGGCTGTGTCGCGACGCCGGCCGTTGTGGCAGCTTCGGTGGGGGAGCGTCTTCCCCTCAGGTGCTGTTGGTAGGGGGGCGGGGTTGGGCGCTCTGCGCGATCGCCTACGGCCCACCCCCCATGCTCCTGGCGCCGCTGCGGAGCCTGGCCTCTGGCCGGGAGCGGCGTCGTTGTTGGGGGGGGGGGGGGGGGGGGTGCGACGCGTGAATATATATATATATATATATATATATATATATATATATATTCTCTAAGCATACAGCACGTGTCCTGCTCCAGATATAGTAATAACATGTGGGTAATCCTCTGCCTTCGGCGCCGTGCACTGCAGACATGTAGAAAACAAGCTCCTCCCGGCCCTACATATACCGAGGGACCTCCCACAAATCCCCAGATTTCTCTGCAGTGCTGGAACTGCGAAGACATGAAGTATCATGCTCTCGCAGGCGAGCGGGGCTTTACAGCCCGAGGCCCTGCGGGACTATTTCCACCCGTCCCCCGTTTGTGAAGAACTGCCTCCCAGCCTGGGCTGCGTGGGTCGGGTGAAGGTAGGGAGTACCTTGTGTGCTTAACGGAGCCATGCTCCACTGCAATCCCCCACCATAGGGTAGGCGGTCAAGGCTAATGGTGAGCCTCTAGTGGATGCCCCTCCCGCATCATTGCCCCACGCCCCGTGTAGCGGTGAACCCCGAGTGCTGGGTCAGCTTCCTCCTTAGTTCCCCCCGTTAGTGGGGGGAAAAAGAAGGGGGGTTGTGTACGTTGGCCTAACCTTGCCCTATTACACTGCATGCTTATAGCCTTTATTGGTTACAGGGGTCAGAGCCGCACTTCAAACATTATGTTAACGTTGGCCGCAGCGCCTTTAATGTATTTTGACCTGGCGCGTACGGCGGCTCGGTTTGGAAAGCTATGGCGTTATTTCTGTCTTTTTTCTGTCTTGTTCCGCGCTTAGAGCTTCGCGCTCTCCGGGGGGGGGGGGGGGGGGCGTGGTTTGGTTTGGCGCGTTCCGCGTCATCTGTAGCTCTGGCCCGCCCTTCGAGGTTCGTTTGGCGCCATTTTGTCGGTCTTCCCACGCGCGTGGGGTCACGATCCTCGTTTTTGGTTCTCTTTTTCTTCCTATGCTGCGCATGGCTCTGACACCCTCTCTTCTCCTTATGTCTTTCAGATGCCAAGCTTCCGGTGGCTTCTCCCGGCCAGATATATATATCTTAGCGGGTTTATATTTAAATTCTCCCACATTCCCAGCGGGTTTTGGGGCATCCAGGGTTGCTTACAGCATAAATCCCTACTGGCATATTACCTAGATTAATCACCATATGGAGGCATCTCAGAATTGTGTCCGGGGTCCCGCGGGGACAAGACCGGCTGTGTACTATGTGTGGACAACCCCACGCCGATGCTGACAGAGCACGGGTCTGCGGACCGTGTGCTGAACAAGTGCTGGCCCTGCAATCAGGTTTACCAGTGGCTGCACCTCACTTCAATACTCCTGTCTCCCCGTGCTTAAATCTCACTCCGGATGAGTCGCACTCTAGCGGGGATGACCAGCAGGTGGTGCCGCGCAGGTTACCCACGGCGGAGCAGGTGATGTCTGGTTTGGCGGAGCGCTTGGGCGCTGGAAAGAAACGGTCCCTGACGCCCCCTAGTTCTAGGTTTCCCACTGAAACTGAGGAGTCTGCCGCTATGCAGGACCTTGATCCTTCTGATGAAGGTGAACTGTTCTCAGGTTCCAGTTCCTCAGACGAGATGTCTTGGAGCCGGGACAGCTCTGGCCCGGGGTCTTGGGGCCTGTCTGACACCGATGAGTTAAAGATCTTTGAAGTACTGTCCGTCTCTCCTCCGGGAGAGTCTCCCAAGCCCAAGAGGGAGAGTTTCCACACGGCGACGCCGCTCCTGGAATTTCTGGAACAGGATCATTTCCAGACTCTTATATCTAAGGAATGGGAATCACCTTGTAAACTTACAGGGGTTCCGGGGGTCTGGGACTGGAAGTACCCTTTTCCCCATGATTTGGTTGATCGATGGTCAGTTCCCCCCGAGGTGGATGCGCCTATTATTGGGGTTGCTAACCCTCCCTTCATGGCAGCTTCTACTCCTCGTACCCTTCGGGATGCGGAGGACCGGCACATTGACAGATTGGCTTCCCACGCCTTTTCGAGTGCAGGGACGGCTCTGCGCCCAGTCTGTGCTGCGGCCGTCACCACGGTGGCCGCCAGGACCCTTTTCAGGAAGATACTTGACCAACAATCGGAGGATCTCCCTTGCGAGGTCTGATTGTGATGCCTTTGTGAGGTTTATTCTCTCAGTGATGGATGACCCTATTAAAATGTGTGCTAGAAGCTCGGTTCTTGTGGTGGCTATTTGCCGCCTGCTTTGGCTGCGACAGTGGGGGGCTGACAATGAGACTAAAAAGGCTCTTGCTGATCTTCCCTTTAGAGGACGACGTTTATTCGGGGCCCGGCTGGATCTTTTTGGAAGAAAGGATAAGGCTCCCTCGCGCAGAAGACCGTCCCGGACGCCCAGGGGCAGACACCCCTCCTCCTACTCCCTACGTTAGTGTCAAGCGGGAACCAGAAGTGTGCTTCCAACTTTTTGGAGTGGAGGCCTGCCCCAGGGGGGGCAGGCAACGCCCTGGGACCTCTAGCAGGGCAAGACCAAAGTAGCCAAAACCACACAAGCATGAAGGGACGCCCTCGCCCTGTTGGGCGAGGGGGCTGCCGCAGCACTTGGCTTCTGTCGCAGGGCGCCATGCTTCGTTCGGGTGGTTACAGGAGATAGTCCCCCTGGATGCAGAATGGAGTTTGCTGGGCGGTCCCTTTCTGAGGTTGTCAGGGATCCTATAGTCCCTGTTTTCTCCCTTCGGGAGTTGACGCAGGCCGAGTTCGGCGGGCTGGGTCTGGTCTCTCTTAGTTTGGCCCTTGGCTGGTGACTGCATCCACATTACCTTTCCCTCTGGGATGAAGCAGTCTGACCAGGACCAGCATTCAGGACCTAGCAGTTATAGTTTTCACAGGCAGTTCCTTCATGGTATCCACCTGTTGGGCCACGGGTGCCTTTGTCCAGTGGACCTCTTGATGCCTGCGAGGATCTGTATCCCCTTTTTAGTCCCTTGTGCCTTAGGACACCTAGGCTATTCCAGCCAGTGTTACAGGACCAATTCTGCAGATTAGGGTCTTGTTTTGGGTCCCTCCCCTGCTCCTAGACGGCTCACCAAGGCGAGTATGGGAGTGTTGTCTTGGGCGTGCACCTGTGACGTCCTCGCTAGGTTCTACTTGATTGTCATTCTTTTCTAATTTTACATCAGGCCGCGTTGGCTGTGGACTTGGGGCTCCTTGGGAGTCTTTTTGATTGGTGCTCAGGCATATCACCTTCTTAGTGTACCCTGGTTCGGTATCTCCCTACGGGGCGGCATTTAGATGGGTTCAGGTTAAAACCTTCCATTCTGCTATTGTGGCCTTAGTATGAAGGGGCCTTGCCCTCCTTGTGGTCATTCTACCTTCACCTTGCAGCTGGTGGGCCTGTTGGTGGCGGCCCGGACGCTGTCCTTTATTTACCGACGCCCTTGGGCCATGCGACACCTTGGGTTATTTATCCTGGACGGGGTTCCAACACCCCTGAAAATAGGTCAGTACGCCCCTCCTTTTTGTGAGGGGGTTCCTTTTTGCGTTTGTAAATTCAAGGAAGCTGTTGGACCATCCTTTCCTTCTTGCCTATCCCTGTAGATGGTCACCATGGGGACCATGCCAGACAGGTGGACTAGGGGGTTCTCTTTCTTCTGAACTGCCCCCGCGGTTCCAAAAGGGTGATCCCCTTAGGGGGTCCAATTTCATACTGTCTTTCGGTTATCACATTGAGCCCCTTTGGGCCCTAAATTGCTGGACTTCTTCCCTTCAGGACTTGTCTCTTTGGGGACTCGCGGTCAGTCTGATTACAGTGGCCTGTCCTTTTTTATCTGTTAAGGCTTTGAACAGGTGACCCTTCAAGAGGGGTCTGGTTCTGATCTAAGTGGGGGTTTACATTGCTTGCACCTCATTAGTATTGGCTTGTTGGCTGCCCTACTGTGCTAGGAGGGCCTGTTCTAGTGTTCTGCTGAACCCCTACGTGGGGCCTCGTGGATATTACAGGGACTCTGTCCTGGTGATTGTCCTGGTTATTGTCTTGGTTATTGTCCTGGTCTATTGTTCAGGGTTATTGTCCCAGGACTCTCTGGCCTTGGTCATGGGGACCTAGTATGGCTCTGTCAGGACATTATTCCCTATATGTCTTACCTTCTTCACCCCGCTAGGTGGGTTTCTGCACAAGATTGCTGTAGCAAGGGTGGACCGTTAAGCTGGGTGGCCCAGTGGGGTGCGGTTCCCAGATTCTGCTGACGACAGTTGTACTGTGTGCCCTCCCACGAGGGCTGTTCTGACTATTCAGGCTCCTTACTACGTCGCCCCTATCTACAGGGATTGGACGGTTGTTCTTCACCCTATTGGAAATGGATCTTTCTGGGGGTCTTTTCCTTTTTGGAGGGTTAGACCTAGCTCCCTCCTCTTCTTCTTCTCACTTCTCTGCGGCTATGTTGGGAGATGTCGCTCTAGTTGCGTGCCTTGGCTGGCTCTCTCTCCTGCGGGATGTTGCCTTATCCCTGGTTCCTAGAGTCCTTACAGCAGGGCTGAGGTTGGTTCCTCAACTCAGTGCTCTGGGGGGTTTCAGGGCTCGCCCTGTTCGCCCACTGCGGAGTCTAGTTCAATCTTCTGTGTTGAGCATTCCTCGGGGGTTGCTCGGGTTCATTCCCCAGGGATTTCTAAGCTCCTGATGCCCTGCTAAGGGTTCCCCTGGGTCTTATTCAGGTTCTTGTCTGAACTGTTCCTTCCCTCTCCTCATTCTTTCTCCAGTCCTTCCGGGGCGATGACTTCATTCAGAAGTATGCCATAGGGGATGGCTCTGTTAGCCTAGTCACTGTATGTACATACATATATGTTTCTTATCTGTGCACCTTTAGGTGAGGAGGTCCCGCCTTAAACAGAGTTTGGGTCCAGGCGGAGTTTTTTTATTCTCCTTTATTCCAGACCTTCTGGCCTCTGGGCTGGCGTCTTGTTTACTCTGCGCTTAAAGGGATCTGTATCCCTCAGCAGGCATTGGGGACTCCTGGGCTGTTCCCTGTCCATGGTTGGGACTGTGCCCCTTGGGGCTCATAGGCGTTTCCATCCTTATGCAACAGGTTCTGACTGCCTACACGGGTGTAGGAGCCCTTTTGGATTGGTCTTGCTCGGTTGGGTTGTCCTTCCGAGCCTAAAGTGAACGTTCCGGCCTTTTTTGAGCCTTGTTAGCGTTGTTTTTTTTCAGTATGCCGCTGGTCGCTTAGACCAGGCTTCGTATTCCCTGACGGGGAAGGTTCTAAGGTTGCCATTACTGCCCTGTTGTTGCAGTAGCGTGGTTAGGCTGTTACTCTGGCCTATTTGCTTTGGGGAGATTCATTTCTCTCCCTTAGGTTTTGTTCTCTTCTACTTGTGCTTGGCTTGGGCCTTCAGCACTCGGTTTTGTTGAGCAGGCTGACTAGTTCGCTGCTTGTGTTTCACTCAGCCTTTGTAAGGTTCGTAAGTTGACTTAGAGCATTGCTCACGTTGCTCTTGTTAGCAAGGTTGCGGGTGACAGCGCTGTTACTGTTGGCTGTGCCTTTTCTCATGGGGATCCCACCCTACTTTATGGACACTGCTATTGGATGTCCCACATGTTATTACTATATCTGGAGCAGGACGTGCTGTATGCTTAGAATAATACAACTCTGTGAAGTACTCACCTGTAGAGTTGATATTATACGCATACAGCACATCCTGCTCCACCCCACCCTGGTTCACCTTGTTCTGGATCCCCTGTATGGTGATTATTATATTGAGATTATTGCTAGTCTCTGGGTGGTTGTTTCCTCCTGGCTTCTCTTCTCACTGCTTGTCAATGCTGGGGATTTGTGGGAGGTCCCTCGGTATATGTAGGGCCGGGAGGAGCTTGTTTTCTACATGTCTGCAGTGCACGGCGCCGAAGGCGGAGGATTACCCACATGTTATTACTATATCTGGAGCAGGACGTGCTGTATGCGTATAATATCAACTCTACAGGTGAGTACTTCACAGATTTGTATTATATTCTTTGTTATTGCATATAAGTATGTCTGCCTTTTGTGTGCTTGGGCATGATTGAGGTGCTGAATAGCCCTGTATTCTGTCTTCCAGGTGGACCCTTGTTGGATCCTAAAGGGGTCCTCCCGGTCCTAGGGTTCCTGGTTTAATTTAAGAACTCCCTATAAATCCTCCCACTCGGGACACAGAAGGGGCATCCCGGGTCGCTTATATTGCGTAATTCCCTTGGGTATTGCGACTACCAATAAAATCACCATATGGAAGCTTCCCAGGATACCGGGCTCGGGCTCCCCTCGGGGCAACCCGGCCGTGTTTGGGGTGTGGGGCATCCCTTACAGGGGATGATGTATTCCTTACATACCATGTGCACAGCAGACTATTACGCGGCAGTCCGGATCCCATGCGTCTGGTTCTACGCCGCCGGTCCCTTCTCCTACCCCTCCCCGCCTGATCCGTACCCCGTGTGATGTTGTCACGAGTGGGGAGTCTCAATCTGAGGCGTGTGCCAGATTGTCCAATCTTGAAAAATTATTTTCTAGCGCTGTGGCCAGAAAGGCCCCGGCTAAGAGAAAGCACTTGTCCCCAGCCATGCAGGCTTCTGATCTTGGGAAGTTTGATTCACTGGACTGGTCTGATTACCCCCCGCTAGAGGAAGGGGAGCTTTTTGAGGAGTCGGATGGTTCTGACAATCAGCAGTTTGTGGGCGCTGATGCCGAGCAGGGTCAGGGGGATTCTTTGGATACCCCTAAGGTCCTGGCTCATATGTTTGAGGTTTTGGCAATCTCTCCTCCTGAAGTGACCCTTCCGCAGAAGGGGGAGTTCTTTGAAGAGGCTAAGCCGCGCTTAGAATTCCCTAATCGAAGGCATTTCGACGGCATTATTCTTAAGGAATGGGAGAGGCCTACTCGGCTTCCGGGTGTCCCTCCGGGTTGAGATAAGAAATATCCCTTTCCGGTGGATGCGGTGAAGCGCTGGTCGTCCCCTCCCGAGGTGGACGCCCCTGTTTTGGGGTTGTCTAGCACCTCTGTCTTGCATTCTCCTGACTGTTCTACTCTCAAGGACGGTGAGGACAAACGCATTGACCAGATGGCTTGTCACGGTTTTGCCAGTGTCGGGTCGGCCTTGCGGCCTGTCTGTGCTTCAGCGCTTTTAATAGTGGCTTCTAGGTCGGGTGTCAGGGACCTGTTGTCTACCTCCAGGCTTGACCCGGCTAGTGATGAGTTCACCGCCCTTAAGCCCTTTGAATTGTTCTTGTCATTTGTGCTAGCCGCCCTGGATGACACCACGGTGATGTGTAGTAGAATTTCGGCCTTGCTGATGGCTATACGGCGATCGGTTTGGTTGCGCCAGTGGGCGGCTGATTTGGTTTCCAAAAAGTCGCTTACGGCTCTTCCCTTTCTGGGCTTGCGGCTCTTAGGAGAGAAATTGGATACGGTTGCAAGAGGAGGTAGGTTACCTCAGCGAAAGAAGCAACGTTGTCCCTTTCGGGGGGCGGCTTCCTTTACCCCTTCCTTTCGTGGGGCCAGACCTGGACGGGGATTGGCTGTCTTCTCCTCCAGAGGTGATTCCTGGAACAGGGGAAGAGGACGTGCCTGTCCAGGTCACAGCTGGGGCTCCAAGCCCAAAGCCGCTGCTAAGCCGGCTCAACAGTGAGGGGGCGCCCTCACCCTCGCGGGTGGGGGGACGGCTGTGACACTTCTCTCCAGGAGGTCTCGGACAGATGGATTCGGGAAGTGGTGTCTTCCGATTACAAACTGGAGTTCGAGGTCCGGCCCTCTCCCAGATTCAGGTCTTGGGTGCCCTTGGATCCTCTGGCCGCGCAGGGGCTCCGGGCGGCAGTAAAAGATCACCTGGACTTGGCTGTCATCTGCCCGGTGCCTCCCTCGGGCCGGGGCCTGGGATACTATTCCAATCTGTTCACGGTGCCCAGGAAGGATGACTCCGTTCCTCCCATCCTGGATCTGAATTTTCTCAACAGGTTTATCCGTCCCAGGAAGTTCTGCATGGAAACTCTGCGCTCTGCCATAAATTCACTTCGGCAGGAGGACTTCATGATGTCCATAGACATCAAGGATGCTTATTTGCACGTTCCAATCTTCCCGGCACATCAGAGATTTCTCAGGTTCGTGGTGGAAGATCGTCATTTTCAGTTTGTGGCTCTTCGGTTTGGCCTTGCCTCGGCTCCAAGGGTTTTCACCAAGGTGCTGGCGGGGGTGATGGCCCTCCTCAGAGCCCAGGGTATCCGCATCGTGCCTTATCTGGACGATCTGCTTATTATGGCATCCTCTCTCAGCCAGGCGGAGTTGGATACCAGGACTGTGGAAGCCACTCTGGAGAGATTCGGCTGGGTGATCAACTATCCCAAGTCCTTCCTCTATCCGTCCAGGGTGGTGGTGTTCCTGGGAATGTCTCTGGATACTTCTTAGTCCAGGGTGTTCCTCCCCCGGCCCAAGGTTCTTCTGATTCAGGAATTGACTCAGCTTCTCCTATCCATCCCTCGTCCGTCCATCCGGCTGGGGATGCGACTGGTGGGATTGATGGTGGCTTCGTTCGAGGCGGTTCCCAGGTCTCCGCTGTCTTTGGATCAGTCTTTTCTGATGTCCCCCCGGGTTCGGCGTTCCCTTCGGTGGTGGCTGGAACTGAGCAATCTGCTGAAGGGCAGATCCTTTCTGACCCCTCGTTGGGAGACGGTCACCACGGATGCCAGCCTGTCAGGTTGGGGGGGGGGGGTTTGGAAGGATCTTCAGTTTCAGTCTTCAGACTGTGGGGGCCCCAGGAGGCTCACTATCCCGTCAATGTTCTGGAGCTGAGAGCCGTCAGGTTGGTTCTGGCTCACTTGTCTCATCAGTTACGTGGCCTACCAGTTCAATCGGACTGCGGTCGTCTACATCAATCACCAGGGAGGGACTCGCAGCAGGCGTGCCCTCAGGGAAGTGTCTTGGGCAGAGAGCAATGTCCCATGCATCTCAGCGGCGTACATTCCGGGAGTGGAGAACACGGAGGCGGACTCTCTGAGCAGGTGCTCATCTCGCCGGGGGGAATGGTCTCCCAGTCCCAAGGTGTTTCGATCGCTTTGCCACCGGTGGGGGACTCCGGAGGTGGACCCCTCTGCCTCTCGTCACAATCACAAGCTTCCGGCGTTTGTGTCTCTCTCGCAGGATCCGTTGGCTCTGGCAGTGGATGCCATGTCTCTGAACTGGAGGGATCTGGGGTTTCTGTACCTGTTCCCTCCGTTTCCCATGGTGGGCAAGGTGGTGCGCAAGCTGGCCCTAGGGGGTGCGTCAGCAATCTTGGTGGCTCCAAGATGGCCAAGACAGGTCTGGTTCGCAGACGTGGTAAGGTTGGCAGCGGATCAGTTAGATCTGCCCCTTCTGCCGGATCTGCTCACTCAGGGTCAACTGCTCTACCCCTGGTTTTGACGGCGTGGCTGCTGAAACCTCTTGAAGGAGGAAGGTCTTTCTGATGCTGTTATTCAGACTCTGGTTAGGGCTAGAAAGAAGTCTTCCTCTGCCATCTACTATAGGATTTGGAGGTCTTATATTGATTGGTGTGAGGTCCGGACCTTGCCTTGCAGGGTGTTTTCTATCCCTAGGGTTTTGGAATTTCTGCAACATGGTCTGGACCTGGGTTTGCAGCTTAGTACGTTGAAAGGGCACGTTTCTGCCCTGGCGGTTTTCTTCCAAAGGTCTTTTGCTCTTCATCCTCTGGTTAAGACCATTTTCCAGGGGGTTACACATGTGCGGCCTCCTAGGAAGCCTTTGCTCCCAGTTTGGGATTTGAATTTGGTTCTTTCTGCTTTTCAGGGTCCTCCTTTTGAACCTTTGCAGGATATTGCTCTTTCTACGCTTACTCAGAAGGTTGCGTTTTTGGTTGCCATCACTTCTGTTCGGCGTGTATCGGAGTTGGCGGCCTTGTCCATTAAGGCCCCATACTTTGAGAGGCATCAGGACAAGGTTGTTTTTTGCTTCAAGCCAGATTTCCTTCCTAAGGTGGTTTCTGCCTTTCAACTTAATAGGGACATTGTTCTACCCTCCTTGTGTCCTAAGCCCAGCAATGACAAGGAGAGGGTCTTGCATTCTCTGGATGTGGTTCGCTGTGTGAAGTACTATTTGGTGGCTACTTCTTCTTTTCGTAAGACTGACGCCCTTTTCGTGGTGCCCTCCAGGCCTAGGAAAGGTTTGGCTCCCGCCAAGTCTTCCATTAGTAAATGGATTCGCCAGTCCATTGTTGGGGCCTATTCTTCCAAGGGAAATGTTCCCCCTTTTCGTGTTACTGCTCATTCTACTCGTGCCGTTGGGGCGTCATGGGCCTTCCAGCATCAGGCCTCTGTTGAGCAAGTTTGTAAGGCTGCTACTTGGTCTTCGGTTCACACTTTTTCCAAGTTTTACAAGGTTGATGTGCGGGCCTCAGCGGATGCTGTTTTTGGCCGCAAGGTTCTGCAAGCTGCAGTGGTTTAAGTTTGTGCATTATTGCCTTGTTTTGGATCCCCGCCCTTTATGGACCCTGCTATTGGATGTCCCAAGTGTAATGACTATCTGAAGCGGGGTGTGTGACATACTTAGAATAATAGGTTGGGTCAGGTGGCCCATTCTGGATTCACAGCAATTCTCCAATTACAGGCAGTTTCCTGCAGGAATACTTTGGCCATCAGCACCTTGTGCCCAGGGGCACTCTTCAATGCTTATGTCTACATCCCTGTGCCCTCAGATCTCTGAGGCTCTCCAGGTTCATGTTGGAAGTCCAACACTGTTAATTGTGGCCCTGCTATCTGGCCTCTCTTCAATTCCTGGAGTGTCACTCAGGTGCTGTCGATGGTGATGTCTCTGATGAGACCAAGGGACGTCCGCGCGATGTTTCCCCGGACGCCCTTCCTCACGTCCCTGTCTCTGCGTCAGGATAGTTGGATACCCGGCTAGTGGGCCGTTGGGCGTCATTTGGATGGGTGTTCAATCACCTAGAGTCCTCGCTGTTCCCTAAAGTGGTAACTCCATTAATAGGAATGATTCTGGATCAGATTCAAACCAGATTCTCCCCCTCAGCATTTAGGTGGGCATTCTGGTCTCATGGGCCCAGTCCCTCACTACTGTCCCGGTTTCTTAACACCAGGCAGGGATGCAATTGGTGGGCCGTTGTTAACTTGCTCGGCAGGAGCCCGAGTAGCTAAAGAGGTCCCTTATGCTCAGTTCCCCTTGAGCCCGTCTGCGACTTCTATTGGTAACATAGGACAGGGATCCAGCACCCCTGGAGCAGGGCATGTGGGCCTTCCCACCTGTATGACCGTTTTTTCTCTTGAAAGTGGATGAACTCGAGGGACCTGTCTGGGGGCAGTTCCCCCTTGCCCCTTTCTGGAAACGGCCACCATGGATGCCAACTTTTCAGGTTGAAGGGGGTGGTTTCTTCCAAAACCCCCTGCGATTCTGGTGTTGGTGGGGCCCTTAGAGGGTCCTTACGCCTATTGAAGTCTAAACAGTGACCGTTTTTCAGTTGGCTCTTTCTCGCTTGACCACTCCCCTTCTGGATTGCCAGGCTGGGGGTGCTCGGTCCGTCTGACAGACGTACTACCTTAACCATTGGAAGGGGCCTGGAGCTGGCGGACCTTCCAGGGAGTGTCTATGTTCCCTTCTTGGCGGAGACAATGCTTCCTGCATGCTAGTGATATTAGCTCCGGCAAAGCCCTCTGCGACAGGATGTGCTAATCCCCGTGTCGTTATGAAGTCTAACCAGTCATGGATCTGTTGGGTTCCGTCACCTTCACAGGCTATCGGCCCTTGTTTCCCTGTCCCAGGATCCTATGTCAGTGGTCCGGATGCCTTTAGTACCGTCTTGACAGGACATTTGGTTCTGTATGTCCTTCTCCATTCCCTCTGCTAGGCAGGGTTATGCGGAATATTACTCTGGTAAGGGGACCAGTGATTCTGGTGGCCCCCAGTTGACCTAGTATAGTGTGGTTGCAGACATGGTACTGTGGTCAGTAGTTCTGCACCTGGCCAGGAGTGCCAGTTGATCATTCAGGGCCCCCTTTACGTCACTATAATTCATGGTCCCTGGCCTAGTCGATCCGACTGCTGAAACGTACATCTTGATGGAGACAAGTTTAGCTGTCTCTGTGTTTGTGACTATGGGAAGGCTAGGAGTAAGCCTCTTCCTCGTCTTCTTCTATTGTTGTAGGGTATGGCGTACCCACATTGATTGGGGCGAGTCTAGTTCTCTTGTTGGACGTTCTCGGTTCCCAGGTTTCCAGTGTGGTTTTCAGCATGAATTGGAGTTGGTTCCCCAGCTCAGTTCTCTGATGGGTCAGGCTCTGCCCTGTCCACCTTGCCTTAGCAGTCTCTGGTTCAGTCTTACTTGGTTAAGACTTCCTTCAGGGGGGTGCTCATGTGCATCCTCCATGTACTCCTATGGTCCCTGTTGGGATTGAAGTTGAATTAATTCCGTCTGCTTGCAGGATTGTCCCTTGGTCCTATTCAGGACGCTGTCTGGATGTCCTTACCCTCAAGGTTGTCCTTCTGGTGACTGTTGCCTTGGTCAGGCGTGTGTTAGCGGGCGGTTCAGTCTACCTAGCTCTCCTTCTTTGAGATACGCCAAGATAAGGTGGAGTTCCGCCTGAAGCCGGATTCTCTACATCTGTAGGTGTTGTATGTTCAATTATCTGAGATATTGTTTTCCACGGCTGTCCCCCTTCCTTGCAACATCGAGGAAGTGGTTCTGCATCCCTTATGCAGGTGTTGGCAGTTTTCTTAGAAGTCACTGTGTCCCTTAAGGGAACTGAGGTTCCTTGGGGCTTGGGGTCATTCATCCTGAATGTGCTCAATCTCTCCTGCTCTCGGAGTTGGGCGGTTTGGTCCTGGTTGTTACCTTAATGGATGTTACTCCTGGTACCTTGTTTTTTGGCCTTGGCTTCTGCCAAATTCATTGCTAATCGGATTGTCAGGCTATTACTCAGACCTATTCAGGCAAGGGGGAGAACCTCCCTTGTCGCCTTGATTCCTTCTATGCGTGCTTGATGCCTCTTGGGCTTCAGCTCCGGTTTTGCTGTTGAACGGATTGGTTAGGCCACTCACATTGGCCTTCTATTTCATTCATTTTACAAGGTTTCTTTTTACAACTTTGATGTTAGGGCCTCAGCTCATGCTGTCTTGGCCGTCTGGTTCTGCAGGTGACAGTGCTTTAAACTGTCTGCTGTGGTCGTATTGTTGTTGGGGATCCCACCCTACTTATGGACACTGCTTTTGGATGTCCCGAGTGTAAGTGTTATATCTGGAGCAGGACGTACTGTATACTAAGAATAATACAATTCTGTGAAATACTCACCTGTAGAATTGGTATTATTGGTATACAGTACGTCCTGCTCCACCCCACCCTGTTGTTGCTTTTTCTGGATCCCCTGTATGGTGATTGTTATCATGGTTATCTTTACCAGTTGTTCTGGTTGGTTTAATTCTCCCGGCTTCTTGTTCACTGCTTGTCAATGCTGGGGATTCGTGGGAGGTCCCTGGGTATTTGAAGGGCCGGGAGGAGCCTGTTTTCGCATGCTTCTGCAGTGCAGCGCCATCTGGCGGAGGATAACCCGAGTATAAGTATTATATCTGGAGCAGGACGTACTGTATACCAATAATACCAATTCTACAGGTGAGTATTTCACAGAATTGTATTTTTGTGATTACTCACCTGTAAAATGGGTATTACAAGTATGTCTCACACCCTGCTTCGCCCCACCCTGAGTTGTATCTTGGATCCTCTAAATGGTGCACCTTTTACTGGTAGGGTTTATTTGCTCTTCCTGGTCCTCTTACTGCTTTACTATACTGGGGAATGTGTGGGAGGTCCCAGGTATTTATGGGCCGGGAGGGGCTTCTTTTTTCCTAGTCATCTCTGCAGAAGTTCGCCCTCTACTGGACATAACCCACGTGTAATGAATACTTCCGAAGCAGGGTGTGAGACATACCCATTTTACAGGTGAGTAATCACAAAATGGTATTTTTGTGGTCCCTTCTGGTCCTAGGAAGGGTCTGGCTCCTGCTAAATCTACTATCAGCAAATGGATCAGTCAGGCTGTGATTCAGGCCTACTCTGCTAAGGGGAAGAATCCTCCCTTCCGCCTTACTGCTCATTCTACTTGTGCTATTGGTGCCTCTTGGGCTTTTCAGCACCAGGCTTCTGTTGAACAAGTTTGCAAGGCCGCTACTTGGTCTTCTGTTCATACCTTTTCAAAATTTTACAAGGTTGATGTTAGGGCCTCAGCTGATGCTGCTTTTGGCCGTAAGGTTCTGCAGGCGGCAGTGGTATGACCTGTCTGCTGTTAGCTTTGGGGATCCCACCCTATTTTATGGACACTGCTATTGGATGTCCCAAGTGTAAGTAATCTATCTGGAGCAGGACGTACTGTATACTAAGAATAATACAATTCTGTGATTACTCACCTGTAGAATTGGTATTATGAGTATACAGTACGTCCTGCTCCACCCCACCCTTGGTTTTGCATTATCTTGGATTCCCTGTATGGTGATTGTTATCATTGTTATAGTTACCAGTTTGGTTCTGTTTTAAGTCTCCCGGCTTCTCGTTAACTGCTTTTCAATGCTGGGTATTTGAGGGGCCGGGAGGAGCCTATTTTCGATGTCTCTGCAGTCCAGCGCCATCTGGCGGAGTAATACCCAAGTGTATGTAATCTATCTGGAGCAGGACGTACTGTATACTCATAATACCAATTCTACAGGTGAGCAATCACAGAATTGTATTTTTCTAATTCTTGTGCCTTTTTATTGGTGGTTTCCCTCTGGGGGCATCTCCTTCCTGATCCTTCCCAGTTAGTAGAAAGCTTTACGTGGAAAGGTGATATTTTTCCTGGGGAGGAGTTTTCAGCTTTGCCTGATCCTCCAGCACCTCCTGGCTACAGGAAGATCTTACCCAAGTGTAAGGAATATTTAGCCTGTGTGACTTAGTGAAATCGAAGAGAGAGGACTACCTAATGGGAAAATCCATTTTAGACTTAAGATAAGAAAAGTCTTTAAGTCAGAAACCTCAACTGGCACAAGGCTCCCTGGCCTACCTGTGTCTGTTACAGAGATGCCGAGCCCCAGGTACAAGGATAGATGCCGCAGTCCAGGCCAGGTATCTCTGTGAGATTAAAGCTGGGTCCCAAGCTTCCGACAAGCTGTTTAGTGGAGAAGGGGATCAGACGGAAGGTCCTACAACATGACCACCTAGAAGCCGAAACTGTGGGGAGCTTGTGGAGATGACCTAAGTATGGGGTTAAATGCCTCTGTGCCTGCCTGGGAGCTTCAGACTAGGTCCCAAACTTCTGACCAGCTGTGTTTAGGAAGATCAGACAGAGGTCCTACAACATAACCACCTAGAAGCCTGATCTATAGGGGAGCTCATGAAGATGCCAAAATCAGAGTTCTGGGCTAGACCCTGTGGTAGGGGCTTGGTATCTCTGCAAGCTCCAGGCCAAGGCAAAAGTCCCAACCATATGTGTGTTGGACGAGATCCTACAACATGACCACCTAGCAACTAGAAATGTGGGGTTCTCCTGGAGAAGCTAGGCCCTAAGTAAAATAGATGCCACAGCAACTCTGCTAGCTTCAGGACGGGTCCCAAACTTCCAATTAGAATTGCGGGAAAACATGACAGGAAAGTGGTTCCTACAACATGACCACTTAGAAACTTTGTGTACAGCTGACAGAAATAACAGTGAGTACCAAGATAGTTATCATGGTAGTGGCCCTGCAGGAGTTGGAACTGTGTTGTCAGGACCTGGCATCTCTCAGCTCTACAGAGAGGGATAGATGCGGAGGAGTCTAGTGTCCACCCCTAGGTCTGATCGGTGTTCTTCTATCTTGATCCGGATGCAAGGGGGCAGGTTCTACCCCAAGCCCATTGACTGTTAGTCCTTTTTGATCTGTTACATAGTGAAACCAGAAGGTGTGGGTCTGGTCCTATATTTTGAAGGCTTTGTGTATGTCAGACAGGTATCTTGCCTTGGATTAAATTCAAGTATACACTGACCATGGCTTTGTTTGCTTTCAGGAATGAACTCTCCGATGGGATCTTCTGGGAATACTGGAGGTGGAAGCTTTTCCAGCAGCTCCCTCAGCGCCCTCCATGCGATCAGTGAGGGGGTCGGCAGCTCTCTTCTGTCGTCGCTGTCTTCACCCGGCCAGAAAACCGAGCCCTCCTCCAACATGAACCTACCGCAGCAAGTTAAACAGGTAAACCAGGACTGTAAGAGCCCCTCTGGACTTTTCTGTGAGCAGGGGCAGGTGGAAAGTTCTGTCTGTCAGTCCAGTGGAAGGGAGCACCTGGGAGAAAAGGACAGTAAAGAGAATGTGGTTGAAGGATCAGACAGCCAAAGGGCACAGGTCGAAAGCAAAGGTCACAAGAAGCTCCTTCAGTTATTGACGTGTCCCACAGATGAGCGAAGTCACAGCACAATGACCAGCTCCTCCCTGGACTCCAGCTGTAAAGATTCTTCCACCAACGTCACCAGCCCTTCCGGGGTGTCCTCCACTTCCACCGGGGTTAGCTCCACCTCCAACCTGCACGGCTCCATGCTGCAGGAGAAACACCGTATTCTTCATAAGCTGTTACAGAACGGCAACTCCCCTGCTGAGGTTGCCAAGATCACAGCTGAAGCCACCGGTAAGGACAGTTTCCAGGAGTCTGTCAGCTCTGCACCCTGTGTGGAGGCCAGCATCAAGCAGGAACAGATGAGCCCCAAAAAGAAAGAGAACAATGCGCTTCTACGATACCTGCTGGACAAGGACGAGGGAAAGGATCAGCTGGTAAAGGACGTGAAGCCCAAGGTGGAGCCCATGGACAGCAAAATGGGTCAGTGCAGCAGCTCAGTGCCCACCTCCAGCCAGGACAAGGAGCTGAAAATAAAGAGCGAGCCCACTGATGAGGTAACAATAAACGGCACCTGCTTGTACCCATGTGGGCTGTGTTGTGCCTGCACGGGGAACAGGTAGACCATGTAACATTACTGTGGTGCTTGCATCAAGATCTCTCATTCACTGACTGATCTTCTTTCAGGTTCCTGGAGACTTGGATAACTTGGATGCAATCCTTGGTGACCTTGCTGGCCCAGACTTCTATGCTAATCCTATGAGCTCCAGCACAGGAAACATGGGACCCAAGACGCCAGTGTTCCAGGACACGCCACCTATGGGTAAGTGCTCAAACTCCGCCTTACCCAGGCAACCATTCTAAGGCACCATTTGGTGGGGTCCTAGTTCAAGAAGAGAATTCACTAGTATTTCATTTGAATTGGGGAGTAGGCCAGTACTGGAGCTTTAGAAGAAAAACAAAGTCTGGGGGATTCCAAGTAAAGTTACTTCCAACAGTTTTCTAAGAAGGTAGGTGAGTGGGGAGGATTAAACACCAGCTTGGAGCTACATTTTGAGGATGGGTTATAGGGCAGGGTGAAGGCTGAGAAACGTGTAGCGCAAGGAGAAGGGGGCTACAGGGTGTACCCTAGAATGTGTTTGGACTGCCTAGGGAAGTATGTGTGGTTGGGCGTGCTCGGAACAGAGATGGAGGCATATTTATGGGTGGGGACATTCTAATTCCCAGTCCCAGCAACAGGTCAGGTTCCACACCCACAGCCCACAAGAATTCAAATATTACTATGTTTCCCCTAAAATAATACCTCCCCCAAAAATAAAACCGAAACCTAATCCGTGAAATATAAGCCTGACCTAAACCTAATCTGTGAAATATAAGCCTGATCCTGAAATAAGTTCTAGTTAAAATTCATAATCTAACCACCGGGCTTCAGCAGAGGGACGGGAACAGCTGTAAAGGAGGATGAGGACACATCAAGTCACACAGGTAAGCTTGTCTGTTGGAAGTGAAAAGTTCGTTCTTGTTGGCTCTACCCCAGCCTGCCGCCATGCCAGACACATGGCTGAATCAACCTGATGCCAGCCGGCTCTGTGCACGTGCTGTTCAGCCGACACCCTCTTATCAGCTGCCAGTCGGCTATGACTTCCCCTGAAAATAAGCCCTAGCACCGAGCAAAAAAGACCTGTCCTCAGAGAAAAAATTCAAGCACTGCCATAGTAATGGCATTTGACACCCCCCCCCATTGGACCCTCCATTGTGATAGAGATAATATTCCAAGTATGCAGCACACCAGCTCCAGTAATGATTCATTACGTCTGGGATATAGTCCACAAGAGGGCGCTTTACTGCAGCGATGGCAAAAAAAGAGGCCCCTCCCGGCCCTTATATACCCGGGACCTCCCACTACATTCCCCAGTTTAGTCTCTGCAGTAGGGCTGCGAAGGTCAAGATGATGGCTTCTCTCCTCGCAGGTAAGCCGGGCTGCACAGCCCCTGGCCCTGTGTCCTATTCCCACCCGTGCCATTAGTTACTCTGCCTCCCAGCCTTGGCTACATGGTCGGGTGACGGTAGGCAGCACCTATTAGAGGTGCTTGTTATGGAGTGTTGCTCCACCGCAAATCCTCCACCAAAGGGTAGGCGGCAAAGGTCTGTTGGTGAACCTGATATGGGATGCCCCGTCCGCTTGACCCTCAGCACATAACCTAATGTGAATAGGGTCCTTATCCCCCTTCTCCCGTTGTCCGGTTGGGGGGGGTTTGTCCGGTGTTCGTGTAGTGCATTCGACTTTGCTATTGTCTTTCACTCAGCGCTCCTTTCCTCCTCTCCTCCAGTATTACTAGAGCATGTGTGTGTGTGTTTTTTTGAACGGCCTGCGCGTCCGCTCAGTGGCGCGGTGGCGGGCGGGTGACGTCATCGGTTGGCGGGGGCCGGGTTATTGGGTGCCTGGCGCCTCTGCTCAGTCCCCGCGGGGTGGGGACTAGCGGCTGGCGCGCTCCGCAGCCGGCCCGCCCCCTCCGGAGATGATAGACAAGCAGCCCAGCAAGATGGTGCCGAAGTGTGAGCTCTGCGGTTTTGTGAGAGCCCCCTGCAGGCTTTTTTTATTATTACTGTTATGCTTATCCTTTTGTACAATTGTCATCTAATGTACTGTACATGCCATACTGAATGTGTGTTCTATGCTTATGTCTTTCAGGCTGGGACAACCTGTTTAGAGGTTTCTCCCGGTCCTGGGCCCTAGGTTATACCCTTCCTAAATTGGGGGCTTAATTGTAAATCCTCCCACTAGCGGACATTTAAGGGGCATCCCGGGTAGCTGCACAGCGTAATTCCCATTGGTCATTGCGACTAAAAAAAATTCACCACATGGAGGCTTCTCAGGATACTGTGCTCTGGGTCCCCTCGGGACAAGCCCGGCTGTGTGTGGTGTGCGGGGCATCCCTTGGGGGCGATGATGTGTGGGTTTGTGTACCCTGCGCCCGGCAAGCGCTTGCGCTGCAATCTGGGCTCCATGTGCCTGGGACGGCACCCTCGGTCTCATCCCCCACGCCCCCGCGCCTGATTATGACCCCCAGTGACATTAACACTAGCAGGGAGTCGCAATCTGATGTTTCCGCCAGACTGGCCAATATTGAGAGAATGATTGCTAGCTGTGCAGCCCGTAAGGCTCCAGCTAAAAGACGGCATGTGGCGCCCGATGCGCCGGCCTTTACTATGGAACAAGATGATTTCCTTGATTTGTCTGACTATACCCCTCTCGAGGAAGGGGAATTATTTTCAGATTCAGATCTTTCTGACGATCAGCACTGCCTTGGCGCTGATGCCGGCTCAGAGCATTGGGATGCTGACGACACCCATAGACTTCTGACTCAAATTTTTGAGGTACTTTCCATTTCCCCTCCTTCGGCAGCGCCTAAGCAGCAGGGGGAATTGTTTGGTACCGCAAAACCACTTTGGAATTCCCAGAACAGACGCATTTTAATAATCTGATTCTCAGGAAATGGGAGCGGCCTAGCCTGCTTCCCGGTATCCCTAAGGGGTGGGATAGGAGGTAACCCTTCCCCCTCGGATGTGGTCAAATGTTGGTCAACTCCCCCCGAAGTGGATGCCCCCGTCTTGGGGCTGTCTAATACTTCTGTTGTGCATTCCCCGGATTCCACTACCTTGAAGGATAATGAGGACCGGCGTATTGACCAACTGGCCTCCTACGCCTTTGCTTGTGTAGGTTCGTTCTTGCGCCCGGTTTGTGCCTCCGCTATTACGGTCGTGGCTATTAGGGCCTTGGTCAGGGGCCTTCTGGATGGCTCCCATGAGGATCCTTCTAGTGCTGAATTTAGAGCCTTGTC
The DNA here is from genome assembly GCA_027917425.1 of Gastrophryne carolinensis. Taxonomy (NCBI): domain Eukaryota; kingdom Metazoa; phylum Chordata; class Amphibia; order Anura; family Microhylidae; genus Gastrophryne; species Gastrophryne carolinensis. Next base: position 41,833,082 of record CM051243.1, on the reverse strand, counting down.
ACAATGTGAGCTGTTCATCTCTTATGTTCTCTCTGCCTTAGATGACACCATTCGTATGTGTAGCAGGAACTCGGCCTTGGTTGTCTCTATCCGCTGCACGGTCTGTTACGCCAGTGGGCAGCTGACAATGCTACCAATTTGTGGCACTTCCCTTCGGTCTCCCCTCTGCCCCCAGAGTGTTTACCAAGGTGTTGGCAGGCGTGATGGCCCTTCTCAGAGCCCGGGGTATTCGCATTCTTCTTTATCTGGACGACCTCCTCATTACGTCCCCTTCACTCCAACAGGCAGAATTGGACACCCGGACGGTGGTTGCGACCCTGGAAAGGTTTGTGTGGGTGATCAATTACCCCAAATCCTCACTCTCCCCGTCCCGGGTGACCGCCTTCCTGGGAATGACTCTGGATACTATTCAGGCCAGGATTTTCCTCCCTCAGCAGAAGGTGGACTCAATTCTTGCTATCCAGCCCTCGCCCATCCATTCGGCAAAGGATGCAACTGGTGGGACAGGTGGCCTGCTTTAATGCAGTTCCCTATGCTCAATTTCACATGAGCCTCTTCATCTCCATCTTCTGTCCGCCTGGGACAAGTGTCCCCTGTCTCTGGATCAGGCGTTTTTTCTCTCCTCTGGTCCGGCGGTCCCTCCTGTGGTGGCTGGACTCGAGGAATCTTCTGGTGGGCATATCTTTCTGACTCCATGTTGGGAGGCGGTCACTACGGATGCCAGTCTGTCAGGTTGGGGGGGCTACTTGAGAGCCCACCAATTCCAGGGGCTGTGGGGTCCTCAGGAGGCTCACACCCTATCAATGTTCTGGAGCTGCGGGCGGTTCGGTTGGTGCTGGCGCAGCTGATGCCTCACCTACAGGGCCTGCCGGTTCAGGTTCGCTCCGACAACCGGACTGCGGTCGCTTACATCAATCATCAGGGAGGGACTCGGAGCAAGAGTGCCCTCTGGGAGGTGTCGTTGATTCTGTCTTGGGCCGAGGACAATGTCCCGTGCATCTCTGCGGTTTACATTCCGGGAGCAGAGAATCTGGAAGCGGATTTCCTGAGCAGGGGGTCCTCTCGCCGAGGAGAATGTTCCCTCAACAGCGAGGTCTTCCTATCCCTCTGTCACAGGTGGGGGATGCCGGATGTGGATCTGTTTGCTTCTCGCCACAATCGCAAGCTTCCAGCATTTGTCTTACTGTCCCAGGATCCTCTGGCGGTGGATGCCATGTCTCTGTCCTGGCAGGGGTTCGGTCTCCTGTACCTCTTCCCTCCGTTTCCCCTTCTGAGCAGGGTTCTACGCAAGCTGATTCAAGGAGGAGTGCCAGCTGTTCTGGTGGCCCCCAGGTGGCCAAGACAGGTGTGGTTCGCAGACGAGGTGCAGCTGGCGGTCTATCAGTATTCTCTGCCCCTGGTTCTGGATCTTCTCACTCAAGGACGGCTCTGTTACCCCAATTTACAAACGCTGGCTTTGACGGCACGGCTGCTGAAACCTCCATCCTAAAGGAAAAGGGTCTGTCTGATGCGGTTGTTCAGACTCTGGTCAGGGCTAGGAAGAAATCCTCTTCTACCATCTACTACAGGACCTGGCGGACCTACATTGACTGGTGTGAGGCTAGGGCCTTTCCCTGTCGGGTGTTCTCCATTCCTAGGATACTGGAGTTCCTTCAACATGGTCTGGATATGGGTTTTCAGCTCAGCCCTCTGAAGGGGCATGCTTCCGCCTTGGCTGTTTTCTTCCAGAGGTCTTTCGCTCTTCATCCTTTGGTCAAGACTTTCTTCCAGGGGGTCACTCATGTGCGCCCTCCCTGCAAACCCGTGTTACCGGTTTGGGATTTGAATTTGGTATTGTCTGCCCTTCAGGGTCCTCCATTTGAGCCTGTGCATGAGGCTGCACTGTCTATTCTCACCTTGAAAGTTGCCTTCTTGGTGGCTATCACTTCTGTCCGGCGTGTTTCTGAGTTGGCAGCTCTGTCTATTTAGGCCCCCTACATTGAGAGACACCAGGACAAGGTGGTTTTCTGCTTTAAACCAGACTTCTTGCCTAAGGTTGTCTCTGCCTTTCACCTCAATCAGGACATTGTGCTTCCTTCCTTGTGCCCTAATCCTGGTAATGACAAGGAGAGGGCCTTGCATTCTCTGGACGTTGTCAGGAACTTGAAATACTACCTGGTGGCTACAGCGCCTTTCCGGAAGACGGACGCCTTGTTTGTGGTACCCTCTGGTCCTAGGAAGGGTTTGGCGCCGGTCAAGTCTACTATTAGTAAATGGATTTGTCAGGCCATTTTTAGGGCTTATTCTGCTAAAGGGAGGGATCCTCTTTTCCGAGTCACTGTTCATTCAACCCGTGCTGTTGGGGCCTCCTGGGCCTGTCAGCACCAGGCTTCTGTTGAACAAGTTTGTAAGGCTGCTACTTGGTCTTCTGTTCATAATTTTTCCAAGTTTTACAAAGTTGATGTTCGGGCCTCAGCGGATGCTGTTTTTGGCCGCAAAGTTCTGCAGGCGGCAGTGGTTTCAACTGCGCATTGTTGCCTTTTGGGATCCCCACCCGTCGTTGGACACTGCTATTGGATGTCCTAGACGTAATGAATCGTTACTGGAGCAGGGCGTGCTGCATACTTGGAATAATACCATTCTGTGAATACTCACCTTGTAGAATGGGTATTATAAGTGTGTAGCACGCCCTGCTCCATCCCACCCTGAGTACTTATTCTTGGATCCTCTATATGGTGAATGTTTCCTGGTTAATGTTGTTAATCTTGTTGTTGGCTTCTCCTGGTTCCCTTACTGCTTTTTTATACTGGGGAATGTAGTGGGAGGGGCCTCTTTTTTTTGCCATCTCTGCAGTAAAGCGCCCTCTTGTGGACTATATCCCAGACGTAATGAATCATTACTGGAGCAGGGCGTGCTGCATACTTATAATACCCATTCTACAAGGTGAGTATTCACAGAATGGTATATTCTAAGCATACAGTACGTCCTGCTCCATCTATAATACTTAAACGTGGGTAATCCTCCGCCAGATGGCGCTGTTCACTGCAGACATGCAAAAACAGGCTCCTCCCAGCCCTTCATATACCCAGGGACCTCCCACAAATCCCCAGATTTCTCTGCAGTGCTGACTGCGAAGACATGAAGTATCACTCTCTCGCAGGTGAGCGGGGCTATTACAGCCTGCGGCCCTGTGAGACTATTTCCACCCCTCCTCTGTGTGAATATGCCTTCCAGCCTGGGCTGCGCTGGTCGGGTGAAGGTAGGCAGCACCATGTGTGCTTACGGAGCCACGCTCCACCGCAATCCCCCACCATAGGGTAGGCGGTCAAGGCTGATGGTGAGCCTTCAGGGGATGCCCCTCCCGCATCTTTGCCCCATGTAGCGGTGGACCCTATGTAACGGGTCGCCTTCCTCCCTCGTTCCCCCCTTAGTCAGGGGGAAAAGAAAGGGGGAGGGGTTGTGTGTATGGTGGCCTCAGTGTATCCTTACACGCTTATGGCTTGGCTGTGCTTCACTGGGAATGGGATCAGAGCCGCGCTCTTACCTTACTGCTAACCACAGCGCCATTAGTCTGCTTTCTTCTCGCACTGCACATACGGCGGCGGCTTCCTTCATCTTCTTAGCCTTAGTGGCTCTTCCTAGGTTGCGCTGGCTTGAGCGCCTGTCTCATATAGTATCCTTGTCACGGCAGACCGGGGTTCATTCCCCGACGGAGAGCCTGAGTACGGATCTCGGCCGTGCCTGTCCTGGCTCAGAGTGCCATTTACAATAGACATTTCTACTTTTCTGTACTCTCATTGGCTAGATGCCTTACGAGCTTCGCGCTCGCTGGGGAGGGGCGTGGTTCCGGCTTGGCGCGCTCCACGTCGCGGTCGGCTCAGGCCCGCCCTCCGAGGTTCGCTTGGCGTCATTTCCTTCTCCCGCGCGCTTGGTGAAGATCGTCCTCTCCTCTCTGTCTGTAAGTGCCCTCGCGGGCGACTTTTCTTTACCTTCTATCACCATTGCGCATGGCTCTGACATCCTTGTTCCCCCTTATGTCTTTCAGACCGCGGATTTCGGTGGCTTCTCCCGGCCCAGCGTAGCTCCCGGTCGTGACCATAAAAAATTACTCCCACTTCCCAGCGGGTTATTGGGGCATCCAGGGTAGCTTACAGCGTCAATCCCTACTGGCATATTGTGCTGATTAAATCACCATATGGAGGCATCTCAGGATATTGGGAACGGGGTTCCCTCGGGACAAGCCCGGCTGTGTGTAGCTTGTGGGCTCTTACCTAGCAGCGGTGACAATGCACGGGTCTGTGTTCCTTGTGCACAGCAGGCGCTATCGGTGCTTCCCGTCTCCTCTGAGGCTGGGCCTGCACCCCGCCGCACTTCACCTACTCCCCCAAGCCTGAGTCTAACCCCCAATACCAGTGGGGATTCTCATCCTGATCTGGCCACGAGGCTGGCTAGTGTTGAAAACTTTATGCAAGAAAAAACACAGAGCTATATAGAAAGTCTTTGAAAGTCCAATCAAATCAGGGAAAATATTAATTGATGATTTCTTGAACAGATTATGTGATTATCTTCCAAACTTAAATTACACCACGTGATTGTCATCAATTCCTGTGCAAATCCACCACCTGTTAAATGGGAGGCTTACCAAATGTAAATCATGGAAAGGCTTTCTTAACACTGTAGATCCCAGGATAATGGCACATCACCTCCCAGAGGAAAATATGGAGCAGGCAGAGAAATAATTTTCAAATCCACTCAACCGAGAGCCCCAGCTCATCATCCAAAGGAGTATGGGGGAAATAAAAGGATGACATATAGTGCAACACCGCTAATACTAAAAAGCGTTTAATTAAAACAAGATGCACTCACATGTTAACAATAAAAATGAAGCATTGAACAAATTTTGAATGTCAGCGACTCTCACCGCCGGGTTTTCAAGGTCCAATGTAAATCAGTAAAAACAAGGATCCTATGTCCAATAGCTGCTACCCAACGCGTTTCGCCCCCACTGGGGCTTTAACCAGGTTTGCAGCTTGTAATGGAGAATGGGCTTATATCCCCAATATGTCACTCTTTACCCGGAAGCATAATGAGTGCTTCCGGTTTTGCTAAAACGATCTCCAAAGTTTAATATTCAACCAGTAACCCCTACATCCTATCTTGCGCAGCCCCACTGATAAAAGGCATGTGAACGCCTCTTGATTAAAAAGAAAAAACCCTTACCACTATGACGATATGTGCTGCGTTGCCCCCGGAAGTACAATAACTACCTCCGGTCTCTCAGAATGGGCCTCACTGCGCAGCCGCCAGTCTAAAGGCACCTGTGATTGCCAATGCGCAGGCGCCGGCCAGTCCGAAGCAGCTCTCACTGCGCACGCGCCAACAAAAAACCTCCGGCGAGGCCACAAACAGTGACGTCATCTCGGTCGCCCGGCAACCCGCTCATACACACACGCGCACGCGCCAACCCAGGGCACTAACGGCCTCCGCACCCGCACCATTCATTAATCCATAGCAGTAATTACAGGCAAAGCGCATGCGTCTAATAATGATGATATATCAAATCTTATGCCCTGGAAGCTGCTGCAACCAAAAGCAAGGGTAACTCTCGCTATTGAGCATATGAAAAACTGTTCATAAAGGCAAACCAGGTCCAAATAAAATACACAGATCCTTATAATAATCTGGAGAGGTATATCGTTATTAATAGAATGAAGCCTAGACCAAACTCCAACTCCCATAGGGGAATGTGGCAGCTCGTATATAACTCTCTCTGGGCTAGCAAAACTAAAATTCCCATAAGCAGCTAGAGGCCCAATTGGCCTAAAAACTATTTGATTGGTAATCTAATAAATCAGTTAAAAATCTAGGACTGAAAAGACCCATGAGCGAGAGTCACGACTAACAACTCACAGTAAATCCATTCCAAAAACCATGATGGATCAAACATAAATGTAGTATGAATAAAACAGACTATAGACCTTAACACAGTTAAAAAGAACAGATCATATAGAATATATATTTTAAGAGTCATCGATAAAACAATTTAAATCGTATTCGATATTCAGGCCACGCGGAGTCAGGGTGTTAAGATTATATATCCATCGACTCTCCATCCGTGAAAGTTCCCTCTCCATATTATTTCCCCGCCAATGTACTTTCGCCTTATCTATCCCCATAAAAGAAACCGAGCTGGGATCTGAGGCATGAAACTTCTTATAATGGGCTGACAAACTATGC